>OY998253.1:3762500-6162500 GCA_963922045.1 Persicaria maculosa
TTTATAGTGTTTTTTTGCTTTTGAAAAAATTTCAAAAAGTAAAATATCAACTAATATCAATTGAATTTAGTAAACTAAATAAAAATAAGGGGTATAATTGAATTTTCACACACTTTAGCATTTAATTAACGAAAATTGGGTGATGGGTGTGACTTTGCAAAGAAAATTGTTTTAACGGGTGGTTTTATGCAATTTTCATTTTAAGGGGTGTTTTGTCGCAAAACGCCCTATTTAAAGGGTAGTTTTCTGCAATTTTGCCAATACCCTATTGTAACAAATCAATGAAATCACTTAGGGTGGCTTTTCTGCCTGCAAGTCAAGACTCAAGACTCATCCCTTTTCTACTTATTGGTTTTTATATCAACACACAAGATTTTTATATCAACACATTATCATCAAAACTTAGAAAACATTTTGCGACAACTCCACCTTTTCTACTTATTGGTGAAAGAAATTATTTCAAAATCTGCATGTTTAATTTACCACAAACTATGAAGCAACAAATCTTTATGGAGACAGTCAATTCAACTGTAGCTACATATATGTTGAACAAGACCATAATAGTTGTCTAGTTCGATCTTTATTGAGGGAACGTGTTCAGAGAAACACAATGTGCGCGCATATCATCTATCAACAATGAAATTAATGGTTATGGCGCTTAAGCTACATTCTCGCCATTATAATTAAGCGAATTGCAAAAAGTCTGCCCTTATGCAATCTATGATCATGTGATAATTAATGGTTATGCTTAAGCTACATTCTGTATATATATATAGGGGTTGAGAGAATGAAAGATGTAAAGAGATCAAAAGAGTCCCACGTCGGTAATATGAACAAAGAAGCCTTAGTATATATATAAGCTAGTGGGTTACCCCACCTAATGCCAATTGGTTTTAGGATTGAACTCCGCTCGGCTTATGTGCTAGGCTATTAGCGCAAGAGCGCACGTATGCACACGACCTCCGATCCCGAGTCTCAATGGACTTCAGTAAGAGAGTTAGTTAATTAGCATGGTTGATGACATGGCACCTGCGCGTGTTGTAGTTTGGTTGTTAATTAACTAATCGGAGCTAGTAGTTGGTGTCGGACAATAATTCTTATTTCAAATACATGAAAATGTGTGTTCTGGGCAGATTATTTGGGCTAAATCATAGAACGTTTCAGAAGAATGTGGAACACAGTGGAAGTCCTCGGAACATATATATAGTGGAATCTTACAGAAGGTTCCGGAACCGTAAAGAGTCTAGATGTGCTTACACTTGTGAAGAGCTCCCTAGAAGCTTGGAAAACCTTGGAGAAATGTATGGAGAAGACTAGACGCATATGGCTCTAGCCTTAAGAGTATTATAGAGATGTTCTAAGATTCTCCTTATAAATGATGACATGGGCGCGCTATAAATAGGCTTAATGGAGTGTGAGTTAAGTATGAGTCTCTTAAAGTGGTGTAGTGTATGGAGTTGAGAGTCAAGTGAATCCTCACAAATGTGTATAGTGTGAGTGTGAGATGGTAAAGAGTGGTGAGTGTTGGTAAGTCTTGTATGGTGTGAGATGTACAAAATACTTTGTACATTAATACAAGTCCTTATTTGTAAGAAGAATTTGTCGAACCTGAGTTACACGTATCCACAAACAGTTGGCATAACCTGATGAGAATAAATAATGTATATAGAGTATAGACTAACTGAACCGATTAACTAATTCCAATTTCAATGCAGAGAAAATTCTCCAAGCTTTAATTTCTTCTAGAGATATGTCAATGGCGTAATCCAACTTTCTCATTCTGAATAAAACTCACCAATGATATAGATAGAGTTCAAATTTTGGAAAAAAGTGGGCTAAACATATGTGGAATTGTCATCAACGTACATTTCACACAGATGACTCCAAATTCCAAAAGGCCCATGTAGAAACCAAGCCTCCAATTTTGAATGAATGGTAAGGCACCAAAAGTCACGTTACAACTTGTTGCAAATTAAGCAAGTTGTTCGAATCAAGTTGTTCACTAGCTAAGACACTTGCCCAATATTTGGTGTGATCCACAAATACTAATAACAACTCCGAAAATCCTGATATTTAATAGAATTGTAATCATGATACATCCAGGCTGCTTTCATCTTAAAACTAAATAAACAACCTTACACGACAATACAAGACACATGGAACAAGCTTAGGCTCTAAAACAGAGTCTCATCCAAAAACTAAATCAACTAACTATATTCTCTGGCATTCTGCATTACATTTACTGGAACAAAATGTAATAAAGCATTGTTCGGTCAGCTTGGAACAATGTTTTCTACTTACCAAATGGATTACTACACTGGACAATTTCTCCATAAAACAAGTCAACAGCAAAATCAGTAACAGGAAATCTAGTATAATCCTGGTTAAAAGGAGTTTCCATGTGAAGGATAGAAAGCCAATTTCTTGAGGTAAATACAGCCGGTGCAACTTCACTAGTGATTGCCACCAAAAAAAAACTTCACTAGTGATTGCATACATCCTTAGTGAATTTTTCCAAAAGGTAAAATTTACCATTGCCTTAGGTGATTGTTAGGTTGGTACATACTGCAGTCAAAGTAGTCATATTCCTCCTAGTTTCACTAGACTCCAACGTCCACCCAATCTATCATCTATAGTCCAAAATCATACACGGTTTAGCAATAGCAATTATTAGCTGGTGGTGGTGGTCCACACGGTTTCTTCAAAACTAGGCTCCTGTGATTGAACACATTTCATTGATTCCAGTCTCAAAACCCAACAGAAAAAAAAAAACATCCCTACTCCAAAAATGGCTGAAGCTGCGTTGTTTGGGATAGCCAAATCACTCCTGCAACAACTCGCCTCCCCTGCCCTCGATGAGTTCCGACTCCTATGGGGGCAGAAAGAACAATTGGAGAAGCTTGAGGACACCGTCACCACCATTCGAAATGTCCTCCAAGATGCTGATCGCAAGCAGGCCACCGATGCTGCTGTTCAAGGATGGCTTGCACGACTCAGGGTCGTGTTGTACGAAGCTGACGACTTGTTCGACGCCATCTCCGCCAAAGTCTTGCTCGAGAAGAACAAGAAAGGCACTATGATTGGGAGAAAGGTACGCCGTGTGATTTCGAAACCGTACCGTTTCGCTTTCTTGGTTAAAAATGCTCACAAAGTGAAGAAAATAAGGGAGTGTTTTGATGATATTGCCGGTGATATTAATAAGTATAACTTTCTTCCAAGTCAACCTGATGTAGTTGCAACATCTAGAATCTGGAGAGACCAAACCCACTCCTTTGTCCCAAAAGTGGTGGTGGGCCGAGAGAAAGAAACAGAGGATGTAGTGAGGATGTTGTTGTCTGATTGTTCCCAACAACAAATTAGCAGTGTTTCTGTCATTGCGGTTATTGGAATTGGGGGATTAGGGAAAACCACCCTTGCTAAGCTTGTTTATAATGATGAAAGAGTTCAACAAGACTTCGATTTGTGTATGTGGGCTTGCATCAACTACTTCTCAGATCTAAAACAAGTTTTGATAACACTCATAAAATCTGCCACAAAGAGTGTGCCTACAGACCTTGATCTAGATCAGCTACAATCATTGTTCAGAAAAGAGATTGAAGAGAAACGGTTTTTGCTCATTTTAGATGATGTTTGGGATGAGGATTCACAAAAGTGGCGCGATTTGAAGGATCTATTGTCTAGTGGGAAGGAGGGCAGTAAGGTTTTAACCACAACGCGTTCCAAACTCGTTGCCCAACGTTCGTGTGCGACTAAGCCTTACTTTTACCTACAGGGTCTGTCAGATGACAATGCTTGGTTATTGTTTAAGAAGATAGCATTTGAGGATGAGGAATATCAGAACAACTTAGAGTTGGAACAATTAGGTCGATTGATTGTGAGAAAGTGTGCAAATGTCCCGCTTGCTATTGTGACTATAGCAAGCTTATTGAGCGAGAAAGAGAAGGAAAGGTGGCCTCTTGTAAATGATGAACTCTCGAGAGTGTTCCCTGACGATTATGATGAGAAAATCATGCATACACTAGAGATTAGTTATAAGGAGCTTTCATATCCAATTAAGCGTTGCTTTGGATACTGCTCTCTCTTTCCCAAGGATTTTGAAATTGAGAAAGATAGTTTGATCCATTTATGGGTAGCGCAAGGGTTTGTTGAGCCTTCATTGAATCGAAGGTTGGAAGATATAGCTGAAGAGTACCTTTTCTCTTTGTTAGATAGATGCTTTTTCCAGCATACTACCAGAGATAAAGGGACAAAGAGAACCACAACTTACCAAATGCATGATCTGATTCATGATTTAGCTAAGAAAGTTACTAAATCCGAGAGTATTTTAGTTGATAGTACTGATCAAAGGTCTTGGGATAAGACTATTCGTCATGTGTCAATAAATTGTGAATGGGAGTCGATGGTGGATCATGTTTGTTCTTTTTCTCATACAAAGAGTTTAAGAACCTTTCTCAATACTCGGAAACATGATTGGACCCAGAGTGCTTTGGAGAAGTTATTTTCGAGTTTTAAGTCCTTGCGAGTTTTGAGTATCGTGGGAATTCGGGATCTACCAACTTCTATCGGAGAATTGATTCATTTGAGGTTTCTCAATCTCTCAATGAACTATCTATATAGGCTTCCAAGTTCAATTTGCAGCCTTCCGCATTTACAATTTCTTATTCTCCGATGTTGTGAATTTGATGATAAGTTCCCAACGGAAATGGGGAATTTGCTAAGCTTGAGACATCTCGATCTTTCCTTTAACGGAGCGATGAGGCTTCCAAGGTCAATTTGTAGCATTAGCCATTTACAATCTCTTATTCTCCGAGAGAGCAAGTCTCTAAGGGAGCTGCCAGAGGGCTTGGGGGATTTGCTAAGCTTGAGACTTCTCGATCTATCAAAGTGCTTTAGTTTGGAAAGACTTCCAAGGTCAATTTGCAGTCTTCACAATTTAGAATCTCTTATTCTTCGAAAGTGTGAAGCTCTAAAGGAGTTGCCAGAGGAGTTGGGGAATTTGCTAAGCTTGAGACACCTTGTGCTTGAAGATTGTGACAGCCTAGTGAAAATGCCACCTGGATTGGCAGCTTTGACGTCACTGGTGACTCTAGACAAGCTAGTTGTGCACAATCTGAGTGGACGACTCCAATATTTGGAGGGACTTGACAACTTGACCGGATCTTTGCAGATTGAGCTTCCATCAACTGAATGGGAGAGTGCAACAACAGATGCGGAAAAATCATCCTTGTTAAAGAAGACAAGGCTCCATTCATTGGCTATCATTTGCAAAATTAGCCAAAATTGTTCAAAGAGCATATATCGTCACATGTATTTAAGGGAGTTTAAACTACCTCCTAATCTTGTGGATTTGAACATCTTCTATTTTGGTGGTATGAAAATACCGAACGAGGTTTCTCGCCTCCATAAACTTGTTATTCTCAAACTCGAAGGGTGTAAAAGATGTCTTAAGCTTCCGCCATTGAGTCGCCTTCCATCTCTGAAGGAGTTGTGGATTTCTGCTTTGGTTTCAATGTTGAGTATAGAGGAAAGCAAGTCCTATGAGCCTGATTCGTTCTTCCCATCCTTGGAAACTCTTTCGATCGAGCACATGAGCAGGTTGAGGAGCTGGTGGCCGCATGCACCAACAATGCTACCTACATTCCCTCGTCTTACCAGAGTAATCATAAGGGACTGTAAACAGCTAACAAGATGCATCCCTTTGTTTCCGGTAGTTGAGCATTTGGAGTTGAGATTCGTCAGAGAGGAGATTATTTGGCAGATAATTGGGAGTGAAGCGACCTCTAGTACATCTCATGGTAACAGTGTCCTGAAGAAATTGGAAATAAGCGATATTGAAGATCTAATAAGCATTGAAGAAGCCCAAATAAGGCATCTTTCTGCTCTCCAACATCTAAGTATAGAGAGATGCGATCAGCTTGAATCAATTGCTTTGAATGGCTTTGCATGTCTTAATTCCCTTAAACACTTGCCAAGAGTTAGTCATTTGGATATCCCAACTGTGGATTTGAACCTTTTTGAGGGGTTGGAAGACATGGCTTGTCTTGAAACATTGTTCATATGGAATAATTTTAACGAGGAGCTTCAAGAAGAACATGTAGAAAGAGAAGAAGGGCTTCCATGGAAACACTTGCCAAAGCTGCAGCGTGTGGGACTTGTATTTGGAGAGGGATTTAGCATGAGAAACAATCAACGTCTTCTAAATGGGTTTCAATACCTTACCTCTTTAAAACACCTGAGTCTCGAGAGATGCAAAGAGTTGTATTTATCATGGAGAGTGCTTCTAAGTCTCCCCCATCTTGAGTGTTTGTGGATTGTGTATGTAGAGGAAGTGATTGATGTTGATTCAGATCCCATGATGATACAAACACAACCGATCAGCGGGTCTATCCGTCACCTGTGGATTGATGATTGCTCAGGAGAGTGGGTACATGGCATACCTTGGAAGTCCCTCCCCTTTCTGAAAGAACTGCGTCTAGAGAGAATGAGAAACTTGAAATCCCTACCAGAAGGAATCCAACATCTCTCCGCCCTCGAAAACCTGAGTATTTTTAATACTCTCGGGGTGGAATCATTGTCGGATTGGATGAGCTCCCTTTCATCTCTTCATTCTTTTTATGCCTGGGGTTCTTGTGAAGAACTAAAGAATCGATGCAATAGACAAACAGGGGAAGACTGGCCAAAGATTCAACACATTTCAAATATCAATATTTGTGTAGGTCAATACGACACTTGATACAATGATACCCCTGTAGGCTCTACTTCGGCCAGTTTAGTAAATGGTAATGGATCTGTTGTTGATCTATAATCTGGAAGGCTCTCTCAATTGCATATTTGTATTTCATAAGCTTTGAAATTTTCAGGTTGGAGTTGCACACCTGAATCCAAAACCAAGAAAAGAACTACGAAAGGGCGCGTGCCTCCGCTACATCTGTACCTAGTAGGAGCCTCTCAACTTGTTTTATGTTTTCTTATATTCATCGTGAACTTGCTATATATAGTTTACTTATCTCACTTGCAGGTATTAATGTATTAAACTGTTACTACAAAAATTTGATTCAGAAAACAAGGTTGATGGAGAAACCAGGCAACTAATGACAACATGAAGGATAGTGCATCACATATATAAACATAAGTTTTTGTCAAGCACTATCACTTAATGATCTCTTGTTGATCTGTCATCTGGAAGGCACTCTCAATTCATCTTTATTTCATAAGCTTTAAAAAATTTCAGGTTGGAGCTTGCAATTGCATATGCAGGTATTGATGTTACATATTCGGGTAATTCATCATAAATGTTTTATCGGAAATAAGAACTCTTACGACTGATATACTTTTCACTTTTCCAGGGATGAAAATCAGACTGGTCATTGCATCTATTGTCACCTATTGCATTGCAGCTCCTCATGCATCTATTGGTGACAATCTTCAAGGCATCAAGTGCAGAATTCTTCTTCATCTATTGGTCGCTTCAAAATGCAGAACCAAAAGCTCAAGTGCAGAATTCTTCTTCATCTATTGGCTTCAAAATGTTAAGGTAGGAGCTACGCGCACAACTAAATGCAGAACCAAGCAAGGAAATATGAAAGAGCACGCACAATCTGATATTCAAAAGCTCAATGTTTCTTGGAAACATGTTTGGTGTAGAAAACAGCTCACTGCATGGTATTATTATTCTCCAGAAATTAAAAAAATGTTGATATCTGATAGCTTTTGTAGTTACGGGTTCTTTTTATGCACGGGGTTGCTGTGAAGAACTAAAGAATTGATGCAACAGAAAACAGGGGATGACTGGCCTAAGATTCAGCACATTCAAAGAATCGATGCAATAGACAAAAAGGGGAAGACAAATCTGTCAGCCAAAGATCAAGTTTGGCTTTAATTTGAAGGTTGTGAATTGCTTATGGGCAGTACATTTGCTCCGAAAGATCTCATTAAGCTTCTTGGCATAGAATCTTCGGAACATGGATTCCACTTCGGTCAGTTTATTACATTCCTGGTTCCTTAAGGCTCTTGCCCTCACTTGGTATATAGTCCTTAATCGATTCCTTATTTGTATTTCATGAGCTGCAAAATTTTCAGGTAGGAGCTGCACAACTAAATGCGGAACCAAGTAAGGAAATATGAAAGAGTAGGCTCATCTTCTACCTCTTTCTGGAAAAGACAGAAACTTTGCCAAGTGGGAGCCTCCCTATTCCGTATGAATCCCTCTTGATTGAAATTAATATAATTTTACTATTCTCACTTGCAAAAGTTGAAATCAAATTACTATTAAGAATACGAATCATGAATCGAATATATATTTTTGATATGTATAGATCTGCCTTTGGTGAAGGACTCAATAATAATGGCTTGATGATTCAAATTACTACTAAGGACTGCCAAAGTTTGTCTAGAAATGCGAAATTTTCATTATTTGAAATTATTCAAGTTTAATTTGGTTATTGAAGTTTACTTCCTTGCCTCTTGTTGTAATTTATACAGTTTGTGGGGTTCATTGCAGCCCCATTTTCTCGAACCTGCTATACTTGCTCGCTCATCTTTCTGATCTTTTTCCTTACCTGGTTGGAGCCTCTCGATTTGTTTTCTTTGTCTTATATTGTTGATGAATTATGAGCCTCTCAACAGCGTGGTTTCTTAGCTCATCGATCTCACTTGCAGTTGTATATGGTTTGTTTCATCTCACTTGCTGGAATTTCGTGATTTGAGTAGCTACTGTCTGCAGTCGATCAGGAGAAGGTTGGTCAGATTTCTCTGCTGGATGATCTTGCTACATGAAGTCATCAACTTCCATTTATCGAGATCAATGGCAAGTGATCGAGGATTGAGGAAACATTAGCAGCATCTGCATCTTCATATAAGGACACAATGTCATTGGCTTCTAGATTACCTCAGGCACGCTTGCGTTTCAAAGCTCTCGGCTATATGTGGTTTGATTCTCTTTGATCATCTTGGGTAAGTTCTTCCTGGTGTTACATCGTTTGCTTCATTCAGGACACGCAATTAAGCTTCATATAATTAGTCTCCCAAATGCATCATCTAAGTTTACCGCCCAAAAGTATCCTCATCCTATATGATTTATCCGAAATGAGAACTCTTAAGCAGGGTAGATGCAATATTTGATTCAGAAAACAAAGCAGATGGATAAGCAGCTCCTCATGCATTTCATGGTGGCTCTCAGCTGGTTGATGTTGATTCAAATGACATGATACTAACTTAACTAATCTGTATTTTTATCTGAGACCGCTCTCACTATAGTCAACATTTAACTAGAGTCTAGAGCAAGTATAGCAGGTTCGAGAAGCCATTGATGACTGTCAACATGTTTTGCTAGTATGTGACTGCCTTTGGTGACTGTCAACATTCAAAGGACATGATATTAACTAGAGTTTGAAATAACTTCTTTAGTTACCGGTTCAGAGAAATACAAATGTGTCTTTTAATGTTGAACTTTTTTGCCAAATAACTTGCAGCAACAATGCCCCTGCTGAGGTCTGGCTTTGGTAAAGTCATCAATGGCTTGTCGACATTACAATGGTTCTGGCCGGTACTCTTTACTGGCATCTTGGTATAGACCCATCAGTACATGGAGTCCACTTCGGTCAGGTAGTATGTTCTTGGGGACATAAGGCTTGTTAATTTCTTTTCTTGTCGCAGTCCTCATTTCTATATTTGTGCTTCATGAGCTTCAAAATTTTCAGGATCAATGATCTTATTTAACTGCAGAGCAAAATGGGGCCATAAGGCTTGTTTCCTCTCTCACCGTAGGACTTATTGAAGAGCATCCTTGGTTACTGCCTACCATTCCATAGATAACACCGACTTTTTTGCGTAGTGGGAGCCTCTCAACTCGATCAATCACCTCTCTCCCAGTTTGTTTTCTCCTTTCTGCTTATATTCCTTGTGACTCCCTCTTCAAATTACTGCAGTGGACCATTGGAACTCATCTCTCACTTGCGCAAATGCAGATAATGGAGAATAACATGGATGGACGGACAACAGCTAGCTTCAGGTAATTGATCTCCCTTCTACATGGTCTTAATTAGTGTACTTCAATTAAGGATGAAAGTAGATTATTGGCAGTCGTCGTAGAAGGACAGTAATGCGGACACTTGCATTTAAGCTTTCTAGTAATTAATTGCTCTCCCTACTGCATCATCTTAGTTCACTACTGAAATATATATGATTCTTTTGTCACTACAAAAATTTAAATGCCAGTACTTTTTTTAACTGACGACTCTTAGGACTAATCGTTTTTTACCACTATAATCAAATTCAGGAGCTCCATACCTCTCAATGGTGCTGATCTAACCGTGATACAAATACAACTCAGAACACTCCGAGAGCCAGAATGGAAACAGTACATGATGCCGTCTCTGCAGTATACGCAACCAGCTAGCGATATGAGAACAAAATAGGACATCCACTTGATGCAAGGTCAGGGATGGGGACGCCGCTGGGTGGCTTTGCAGGAAGGCTGTGCTTCCCTCCCCTTGACATTGCCGGGATCCTCTCTTCTATTGGATGGCTTAGCAGGAAGGCAGATGATGGTCCTAGGGCTGCTACTCTGGCACCCAACTTGGATGTTTTCTATTGTTTTCGGAAGTCACTAAAACCTCTCACTTTGACTAGAGAAGATTTGGTGCCAAGGTTGCTCCTTGATGATGTTGTATGCATCCAACTTTGACTAGAGAAGATTGGACCCACTTGTTCTTGTTGACAATGGAAGTTACTAGCTCGTCGTGGTTTTTCCCCCGATTTGGGGTTTTCCACGTAAATCTGGTGTTCTTTTGTTTTATTTTCATACTTGTGTTGTTTGTGTGGTTTGATTGCTTGAGTTTCGCTCTCTGGTTTACAATTCTTAGCCATCCCGACTATGTGTGCATAGGGGCTAGTCGATAGTTCCTACTAGTAAATTGTGGCTTAGAGCCCTTAATGTTTAAATTCCCACAACTTAGCTTTTTGGCAAAACCATTTTGTAGTATAGAGCCCTTGTAATGCTCATATAATGTGAAGGATGAGTCATCTTCCATCTCTCAAGAAGTTTTCCATTTCTGATACGTGGATTTAATGTTGACTCTAGAGGACAGCAAGTCCTATAAGCCTAACTCCTTCCCGTCCCTAGTAACTCTTTCGATTAAGTACATGCCGAATTTGACAAGCTGGTGGCCTGGCTGCAAGCACCAGGTGCTACCTGCATTCCCTCGCGCGGCTTACCAGTGTAATCACTTACAAAAACTCTACTATGTGCAACTTGCATTTGGAGAGGGATTTAGCAAGAGAAACAATCAGCATCTTCTAAATGAGATTCAAGACCATACCTTTTTTAAACAGCTGATTATTTGGAGATGGAAAGAGCTGTATTTGTCATGGAGAGCGCTTCTAGGCCTCCCCAATCTTCAGTCGGTGTATATTCACGATGCAGAGGAAGTGATCGATGTGGATTCAGATGTCATGATGATACAAAAACAACTTATCAGCGGGTGTATCCAAGAGTCGAGGATTGAGAGTGGCTCGGGAGATGGGTACATGACATAACTTGGATGGTCTGCTTCTATTTATCATATTGATGGTGTGTTGTCGACTTGTCGTTGCTGAATTGGATGAGCTCCCTTTCGTCTCTTCGTCATCTTAATGTTTATGCATGGCAGCTCTTCAGAACTAAAGAAGCAATGTGAAAGACTAACAGGGGAAGATTGGCCTGACATTCGGCACATTCCAATATATCAGAATTAGGTGAAGAGATCATCACCTTCTCTGACAGATACGAAATACTTAACCAAATAAAAACTAGATGGAGTGAGTGCCCCCTACCCGGCTTATCAGGTGAAGAAATTATTAGAGATCTCATCAGCAACAAAATAACAGTTATGAGGTCATAAAGCCAATTTCTGGTGCTTCATCCAAGCTCTACCACTTTATAATTCGTGTTGGAGACGTTTTATATTGGTATTAAAAAAAAAAAAAAAAAAAACAGTTCGCCACAGCAAATACCATTAAAATCTGTATAGGAAAAGAAACGAATACCACAATTGAACTCATCTCACTTCCAATTCCATATGCAGGGACACACCCACACTTCAGTTTCAGGTAAATAATCTCCATAATGTAATGCCCCTTCGTTTAATTACGGACAAAATATATCCTCATCATATATGTTTTTATCCGAAATGATAACTCTCAAGACATACTTATTGTTTTAATCTTAGTTAACTGCACAGAGAAATGGGAGCATACTTGATATACTCATACTGGATTAAGCTTCAAAATTTTCAGTTTGGAGCTGCAGAACTGAGTAAGGAGCTATGAAAGAGCACACAACCACACACATCCGCTACCTCTATGTGGACAAATTGCAATGCATATTCAGGTAATTTAACTCATCTCACTCACAAATTGCAATTGCATATATAGGTATTGGTGTTACATTTAAGTACATGGTTTGCTTCATTCAAAAAGATACTTGCACTTAAAGCATCATGTAATTAATCTCCTTACTGCATTCTCTTAGTTCTCTGCCAAAATATATCCTTGCCATATCCGAAATGAGAACTTTTAAGACTGATCCAGGGGTGTAGATCAGATGGATCATTGGATAAATTAGTTGTTTCCTGATGCATCTCTTGGTGGCAATCTTCAAGGCTTAAAGCTAAAAGCTAGCTGATTTCGGTAATGCTATTACATCGCGTGTTCATTGTGATCTTCTTAGCTACCCTCATTCTAGAAAAACGATTATTTCTCTGTATCATAGATTCATAAAACAATTCAGGCGAAACAAATTCAGCAACGAATTAATGTCAGTCTCAATCAGTTTGATCCAACTCCAGCAATTCCCACAGCACATAGCAATCAGGCAGAGGCGGTTCACATCACATTGCCTGCTGAACAATAATGCTACACATATCAACTCTGCATCTCTGTCAGACCACAAAGAGGAGTCTCGATCAGCAGCATCTGCGTCATTATCAAAGAATTCAGCTGTCTCCAAACTCGCCTCTTAGCACAGAACGCTTAACTGGTTCTCAAGGAACCATTAATCTCTGGACTGTTTTTATCGATCTTAGTGTCTGTGTGGGAAAAGCACTTCAATCGTTGAAGCGGAGACAAGTTTTAATTAAGGATTCAAGTACCTGTGACATGTTTTTGTTTTGTACTTTGAACACATTAACCTCATTCCGAACTTATCATGAATACATTAAACAATGCCTATCAGATCATTCAGCAGAATCAGAGGTTACTACGTACTTACTACTCCCGGTAAAACATAGCTAGCCGGCTTTAGTAGTAGTTAGCATTGTTGGCCTATTTGGGTTTCGACAACTAAGGAACTTTGACATCATATAACCATAAATCGTCAAAATATAAGTAAAGCTTCACATTAAAAATCTCTTGTTTTGTAAGTCAATTAATGTGCAAGTTTTTAAGCAGCCCTGTTAGCGTGCAGTATGTAATTTCAATACATCACGGTAGAGATATTCAGTCAGAAAACAAAAGGCAATCAGTTACATGAATTCCACTCACTCAAAACAAGATGAAACCTCACTCGGGTTATGTTTCAGGCTGCCTCGATCACGAGTTCTAATGGATGCCTTCGTACAAAGAAGCAATTTAGCTTCAGCAATTAGGCCTAACTTACTGTACAACATCAATTAGCTAGAATGAATTGTTGACTTGGTGGTTAATCACATGCTGGCTACTGTTACCAGTTTCAAAATTGAACTACAAAATTAACAAATCACAGAGAAAGAGAAGTTAAAATAAAACAAACTTAAATCGGTTGTTCGTCGCCTAGAGATCAGAGGCACGGGCTTGAAGCTACGGGGTCTCAGGCGACAACATGTCCGTTGCCTGAATCCTCAGGTGACGTGAGAGGCCTTCGGGCGACGACTTTATGTCCGTTGCCTGAGTTGCACCAGGACGTAGTGTATAAACAAACATTTTATTAATATATAATGACATAGAACGACTATAATATATGGTCGATCAACTATAGTTACTGCTTGAAGTCAATCTCCGAAAATTGTGATATTTATAATATATGATAAGAGTTGTCATCATCGTATATTTCATACAGATGACTCCAAAAGTCTCAAGTAAGGATTTCAAATTAAGAAAAGCCTCCAATTATGAATGAATGGAGAAGGCACCAAAAGTCACATTACAACTTGTTATAAATTTTAGTGTAATCAAGTTGTACACTAAGACACTTAATTTGCCAATATTTGGTGTCATCCGGATTTACAGAACTTGTACCACTATATATAACATATATGTTTAAGGTATGGTATGTTACACTTACACACTTGTCTAGATAACATGTAAAAAAATCAATGAATATTTATTTGTGATCGAACGGACAGAGTATTAAGTTTAGAGCATCCCTAATTAACCGTCCCTCTAAAAAATATCTAAAATAGAGAACAAAATAGGAAAATCTCTAAAATTAAATTAGATCACAACTCCAATAATTTCTCTATTATACGAATTTTTACATTTATTATACACTATACTAAATGCATAAACTCAAAATTTAATAAATGAAATTCTAATAACTTAATTAAATCAATAGGCATCAACCAATGAACAAATACGTAGACATTAGAAAGGGTAAATGCATTTAATTTTACATATTCTAACAATTCCTCTAAATTTAGAGATTCTTTTCTCTCTCCTTCCATTTCTCTATTTAATCTATCTATATAATAAACTCTTAATTTAGAAGAGTGTAGGATGATGTGTCAAACTTAGAGGAATTTTAGGAGTCTCGAATAATAATTTTTTTGCTATTTTTCTTTGATTTTCTTTAATTCTATTTTTTTCTTTTTCCTTTAATTCTCTTTTTTCTTTAATTTTACTAACTATCTATATCTATATTCTATATAAACTCTTAATTTAGAAGAATTTAAACTCTTAATTTAGAAGAGTTTAGGATGATGTGTCAAGCTTAGAGGAATTTTAGGAGTCTCGACCAATCATTTTTTTTGCCATTTTTCTTTGATTTTCTTTAATTTTTTTTTTCTTTTTCCTTTAATTCTCTTTTTTCTGTAATGTTACTAACTATTGGGCTTAATTCAAAACATTGATCTTAGCCTAAATTATAATTTTAGTAGTTTTTTTCTCTAAAAAAACAATGGGATTAATTCAAAACATAAAATTATTAATAAGAAAACATAAAATTAATATTAGTAATCTATATCTATATATATCTATATATACTACTTCAATCGTTTTCTCTACCCATGAGTTTAATTCAAAATATTGAATTATCTGAACTTTTACAATTACGTTATAATATTAATTTAATATATTAGTAGGATTTTATTTATAAAAAATCGCGCCATGGCGCGGGGATCATACTAGTTACCAATTGTTTTACAAGAGCGGATAGGGTTAAAAAAAACTCATATTTTCTCTAAAATTGCCCCCTTTCTCTATTTTACCATAGTTGTTGGGATGTTCTTATAAATGATGACTAATTAAATAACCAATATGCGATGGTTAGATGTTACACGCCACCGCCATGCATGATGCATGCCAGTTCGGTCTCTTGGCCTTGTATGATATATACTCTGTATTATTTTTTTTTTTTTTTTTGATTTTAAGGTTAAAATATATTAAAACTTAAAGCGAGATATTTACACTGTAGTTTGTAGCCAGTCGGCTCTAAGTACAAAAGGAGGGGATTCCTCAAATCGATGAAGCACATAGGTTCACTATGGCTTGGTTCCATCGCATATTAGGGGCCAAGGGCCGTGTAGATCCTATCACTTCAGGCCAAGGCCATCGGTAGTCGGACATACACCCAAAGGCTTATGAGCATCAAACACCAACGACTATGTCGCGAATGATGATGTCCAAAAGACCTTTGTTGAGCCTAATGCATTTCAAGTATAAGATCAAAGGTTGTTTGGACCTTGTAATCTTAGACTGGGAACCTGGGCAAAAATACATTTTGCATAAAGGAAATGAACTAACTGATCCTAACAACTGATCCTAACAACAAGCCCAAAAAATGACGCCATGTTACTCAATAAAAGACCCCTAGTGATGGCTTCGTCACTAGATGGCATATGCAAGACTCCATCTCCAATTTCTGTGCAGTAAGTGCCTTCCAATTTGATTTCTCCAAGTCACACAGCCTTCGTTTTGCATTTGGTACATCAGACCGCTTGTCTTTGGCCTTAAGAGCTGTTTTCTGAGTTTATGCGGGTGCACTAAAGGGGTCCCCCAAGTCGTCTCTGATGGCGTTGCGAGGCTCGTGAGCGTCTGGAACATATGTTTGATCTGCTTGGAGCCACTCCGATTGTGAGAAAGTGATAGGATACAAGGCATATAGGATCCGGTAGGTGTGCAGTTTTATACGGTGGACTGTCTCCTCCCTTGTTCTCATCTTTCCTTCGAAGACTTTTTCGTTCCTCGTTGTCCAGATGAAGTATGTTGTTGCAGCTAGTGCGATCTTTTTCGATTTGCATATCCAGCTCGAGCCTCGACCTTCCTTCTTCGTCCATTTGAGGGCGCTTGCCAATGTCGACATTCTTCTTTTGTGATTAAGCCAATCTTTTACCTGCGACCATACAAAAGAGGTATAATTGCAGGTAAAAAATAGATGCTCTTGCGTTTCATTGGTAACATTGCATAAAGGACAAGTTCGATCGATCTCCCTGTATGTAATTGTATCCTTTGTAGCAAGCTTTCCTTTAGCCGCAACCCATAGTATAAACGAGTGCTTAGGAGTGGTTGTTGCGTTCCAGATTGTCGTAGCCCATGGAACCCTTTCTGCCCTTGGTCGAATTCCATCATATGTGAGTGCGAGATTCAGTTTTCCATTGAAGCACCAAGAATCCAGTAGCTCTTCTGCTTGCCTACAGGTACCTGCCATATTCAACAAAAGATCTCGAAGGTCAAGTATTCTTTTGACAAGAGGGGAGTCATTTTTCTTATGAGGTCGAAGACTCCAAATGGATTCATTTGATAAGTAATTATGGTGGATCCATTGGACCCAAAGGGAGTCCTTCTTTCTATGAATATCCCAAAGGAGTTTACATATAAAAGCCATGTTCCAATATTTCAGATTCTTCAAACCAAGCCCTCCTTCTGATTTTGGTAAGCAAACTTCCTTCCATTTCACTCTAGGTGATTTCCATAGAAATTGGATGCAAAAGCTATTCAGGCTCTTTATCACCGAAGAAGGAGAAGGGATTATTGCAAACCAAAATGCCTCTATGCCTTGAAGTACCGATCTGATCAATTCTATCTTCCCTGCATAAGAAAGGGTTTTCGCATTCCATATATTTAGCTTTGAAGCAAATTTATCTATAAGTGGGGAGAATTGAGAGATCTTTAGCTTCCCTGACGAAATGGGTATGCCCAGGTACGTGAAGGGGAAGGAGCCCTTTGTGAAGCCGATGGAATTGGCAAGCAGGTCCTCTTCGTCTTGGGATGCTCCAGCAAGGTAGTAAGACGATTTCTCTGCATTTATGTCCAGCCCAGAGCACTGCTGGAAACCCCTGAGGCATTCGATGATAATTCTGATGGAGTCCATATCACCTCTGGCCATGAGGATGAGATCATCAGCAAAGGCGAGATGCGTGAGCTGTAGGGGCCTGCATTTTGGATGGAATTTGAACCGAGGATCCCTAGTTCTGCACCTTAGAAGCCTTGACAAATAATCTGCACATATGACAAAAAGAAGGGGGGACAAGGGGTCTCCTTGCCTTAGACCCCTCATCCCTCTAAAATAGCCATACAAATTACCGTTAATGTTAATAGAAAATGTAGTAGAGCCTACACATTCCATTATCCAATGAATGAACAAGGGAGGGAATTTAAGATGAATAAGCATGTTTTCCAGAAATTCCCACGATATCGAGTCATAGGCTTTCCTTAGATCAATCTTCAGAATGCACCTTGGGCTAACTCTTTTCCTTGCATATTTTCGGAGGAGTTCTTGCAACATCATAACATTTTCACCCATGAATCGTCCTCTTACAAATCCAGCTTGGGCAGGACAGATCAGAGCATTTAGTAGAGGGCTTAATCTGTTGGACAAGATCTTAGTAATCGTTTTATAAAAAACGTTACAACAGGATATCGGTCTGTAGTCTCCCGCCCGACTTGCGTTTTGCTTCTTGGCAATGAGTGAAATGCTGGTGTGGTTCGTCTGTTTTAGGAGTGACCCTGTTCTGAAGAATTCTTTTACTGCTGCACAGAAGCTTGGTCCAGTAGTAACCCATGTTGATTTGAAGAATTTGGAGGAATATCCATCCGGTCCAGGTGATTTCTCGTCCCCAATACTCCATAAACTTTCTTTGATTTCCTCATCGGTAACTACCCTAACCAGCTGTTCTCCCTGATCTTGAGTGAGGAGTGCGCCACCTCTTTGAATAATTGAGCCGTCTACAGGCTGGACGTTTGTCCTTGTACCCAAGAGAGATTTGAAGAAACTCTCAAATTCAGCAGCTACTTCCACAAGACTACTCGAATCCGTGCCATTTTCTGTCATAATGGAGCTAATATGGTTTCGCTTTAAGTTTTTCTTCATTAAACCATGAAAGTAAGCCGAGCACTTGTCTCCTTCCAACAAGTGTTTAGTTTTAGCCAGCTGGGAAGTGAACTTCAGCTCAGCCTCCTTCAATTTCTGGGCTCTATTCCTGGCGTTATCCATTGCAACCCTTAACTCTAAGCTGTCATCATGTTCCCTGTAAGCTGCAAATGCTTCTTCATAGTCCTTTTCTGCTCTATTTGCCCTATCTGAGATCATGGAGTAATGCCTTCTGTTCAGTTCTTTCAAGGGGGCCTTAAGCCGCTGGAGCCTCTTAGCTAATTTGTATTGTTCCGTGCCCCATCCGTTGAAGGACCACGCCTGCTGCACTGTGCTGTTGAACTGCTCATGGTCGATCCACATGTTGAAGAATTTAAACGGCTTTTTCCTAGGAGTCTCTTGGTCAAACACTTCCACTGTAATCTGAACATGATCAGAACATGACTTCAAGTTGAAAAATTTTGCTTTGCAATTGTATGAGCTATAGTTCCAATCATTATTGACCAAGACCCTATCTATTTTTGAAGACTTCTCCCCTTTGAACCAAGTATGCTCATCACTAGTGCCAATAGCGTCTGACAGTCCCAGAGTCGTACAACATTGCCACATATCTGCAATTTCATAAGCCGTCACCGCATTCCCATTTCTTCTCTCACACGATCTAAGCACTGAATTGAAGTCTCCCATGACTATCCAAGGCCCTACTTGATCCTGGCATAACTGCGTAAGCTCAGACCAAAGCCCTCTTCTGGTTACAATTGTGTGCAGCCCATATACTTCAGCTAGAAAGAACTGTCTCCCACTGATCTTACACTCAACTTTACCCGCAATCACTTGTTCATGGATCCTCAAGGGTTGGAAGTTAACCCACTGATCGTCCCACATAACTACAATCCTACCGGCTTCGCTTTGACTGAAGTTATCAACACAAGTCCAATTACCAAAACTTTCACTCATAATCGAGTCCAACTTTGGCTTATCTAGCTTCGTTTCCAGAATACCTAAGAGTTTTATTCTGTGTTGTCGAATGAACTCTCTAACAGCGTTGTGCTTGAGGCCACTGTTAAAACCTCTTATGTTCCAAGATCCTAAAATCATTTCATATTTGTTTGGAGGGTGCTAGGCCCTCTCTGGCTCCCGGGTGCTTTCCCATTCGGCTCTCCAGTCCAATATTTCACATTAATCCCCTTGTTTAATCTATCGCTGCGTCTCACATCAAATGTTTCATGTTCATTTTCCCCTTGTTTCTGTGTCGACCAGCCTTTTTTCTTTCCAGGGAGTTTGTCTTTCGGACCCGTCTCTTGTGCATCCTTAGCACCTTGTTCCAGGTCCTGTGATTGCACCTCACTGTCCATCTGTTCCTGAACTGGGACTTCAGTTTCTTCATTGGATTGTTCATCATTCGGATCAGCTCCCCCTTTGTTTTTCTGTAGGGGCTCTTCATTCACCAGATTTTCATGATCTTTTGGCATCGTTGAGTTCTCCAGATCTGTTAGGATGTGGTATCTGTTCTTATCCTCAAATGTTACCTTCTTCTTCTTTCTTTCTTCTATCATTCTCATCTCATTGTTCGATCTCTTGGTAGTTTCTCTGTAAACTTCTTGGTCCTCCTTGAAATTTACAGCTCGAGGGAGAGGAGGCAAAGTGGCTGGTTTGGGGGATTTTTTCTTTTGATAAGTTTGGTTAATTCTATTTACGGAAGAGAAAAGGGAGGACTTTACATTCGATCTAGTGGTCTTGGAGACGGATGGGGTGGTCTTGGGTGGAGGCTGATTGGGAGGGGATGAAAAGGGAGGAGGAGTAGATTGGTGAGTAGAAAGGGGATGATCCGAGGTGGTAGGGGGAGGAGGGGGGTCCTGGGTGCTTTGAGGGTGGATGGAGGAGTTGTTGGATGATTTTGCTGTATGGGGATGGAGGGGGGGATTGTTCACCGGTGGAGTGGAATTGGATGAAGAGGGAGTGTTGCTGTTAGGCTGAGCTGATGAAGGGGGTGGAGGGTCAGAATTAGATGAAGGAGGGGGGGCTGAATTGGTTTCCGGTATGCTCGAAGCCCCACAATGCTCAGGAATAACCCCTTTTCCCTTGTCTCTAGCATTTGTCTTCTTTGCTCGACACTTCGTTGTTTCATGCCCAAGACTTTTACAGATGCTGCACTTTGGGGGCAGATTCTCATACACCACATAGCACATGTGGTCCGGGCCATCCGGGAATTCAATATGTACCATCCTTTTTAGCTCTTTCTCACAATCGATTTCAATTAGGATCCTTGCATAAATCTGCTTAGTTCTGAGCTCAGTGTAGATGTCTGTCATAATGGGTTCTCCAATTTTAGAAGCCACCTTTTCAAGCATGGATGCAGTCCAGAATTCGGTAGGTAGCTTATGTATTTGCACCCACACTGGGATAGTTGAAAAAAGCCTTTTGTCGAAGGTAAATCTTGGTGGTACTTTCTTTAGCAGCAAGGTGAACCCCGGGCCTGTGAATGGACCTTTCAGCAAAACCTCTTCCCTAGCTTCCTCAGATTTAAATTTAAACATTAGCCATCCTCCTTGTGCGTTAAAGTCGTGGCTAGGCCAGTCCTGGGCCATTGTTCTAATTGTTGTGAACCCCGGGAACCTACCCACGACGTATCCCACTAGAGTAAAGCCCCAAGCTTCTTCAAGCGATAGACAATCATTCTTCGTCGCTTTCACAGATTCACCCTTGTCCGGATTGTTGTAACTCAGCCTAAACCCAACAGCTCGGCCATATTTCTTGTTTGAATCAATCTGGTTGCTCCAGGCCCCTTGTAGTTGTTGGTTTGAGGAGGTTTTGGGAGGATGTTTCTGAGAGCTGGATGAAATTCTGTAGGCCTCTGAGGGGGTGGGATCAGGAGGTATGGATGTATTTTGCATATGAGGGTTGTTTACAAGGATAGAGGTCAGGTTAAGGTTCCTTGCAGGCTCTGCTCTTGACTGATCAGCCCCTTCATATGGAGTTTGGTTCAACTGCGAAGACCCAACAATCTGACCGCTCATATCAATCACATATACTTCAGCAGTAGAATCAGCATTCGAGTTCTTATCCTTCTCCGTTGATCCTTTCCGGTTTGTTTCAGAAGCATTATCAGCAGCTGGAATAGTGGTACTCCTCTCAGTTTGGTCCACGGTACCACATTCATTCACATTCAGGATCACAGTGCTTGTTTGAACAAGCGGGGGATGAGCATTTTCAAAGCCAGAATTTGTAAAAGCAACATTTTCTTCAACCCTAGAGGACCCGGCATTATCCGGGGGAAGGGAGGAAGAGACGCGTACCTCGGAAATAATGTTATGAGGGTCATTAGCTTGAGAAAGAGTACCATGAGCTTGCTCGTTGATCTCTAAGGTTTCCATAGACTTTCTGAGCTGTGGCTGCTGGGCTGTTTCATCGATTCCGTCCTGAGCATCATGAGCTAGACGTTTCTCAGATGAGGGGTTACCATTTTCCTCTGTTGTTTGAACCCCTTGTTCTCCATGTACTCGACGTTGCAGCGGGGTAGTTGAAGAACAGGGCGCATGAAGCTGGTTATCTTCCATATGCTGTTTCAAGGTCTTCCTTTCAAGAGAGTCGGAACCTTTTGCAACCGGGAACGATCCAAGGATAGACATACGGTTTTCCCATCCTCTGTTTGAAGATGGAGGAGAGGGTTGAGGGCTAGGGATTAAAGAGATGGCTCGACGAGCGTGGTCCACACGGTTACTCTGTATTATTTAATTGAGACGATTCAGCGATTCCAATTAACCAACCTCCACAAAATTTACCGATTAAGCACACTTCTTTGATTTCAATCTCCACGTACCCAAAATTATGAGCTACTCGATCCAATCATGGCTGAAGCTGCACTGTTGTTTATACAGATTCCGCTTTCATCAAATGAGGATGAAACCTTACTCGACTTATGTTTTAGGTTGACGTTCGTTAAAAAGAATCAAGTAGCTTGCGAGAACGCGGAAGGTGCGGTGTCCTGATCGATCGATCGATGTGGTGTCCAGTCAGATGGCCCCATCGCTCACGATTGCAATTTGCAAGTTGCAACAACTAATTAACGTGTGCTGTAATTTTCTAAGTTATGTTAGTACAATTTATGTAGGGCCTATGGAAACCAGTTGAAAACCTTCATCGGAAAACAACAATAATGAAAAATCAGAAAGGTTGTGGTGTGGTATATGCTGAACCCACTGCCTTAGAAGCGAATTCGCCCCGACCGTAGGTGCAAGTCGGCAACAGGCTTCGCCCTCCAAGGTTACACAGCGCACCCTCGTAATCGTGCACTCGAAAACAAAGGTTTGGAATCACTCAGAATGCTCTGAACAGATGTAGAAGAGGAGAGAAAGGTTTCTGTGTGTTTTTAGAAGAAGGAGACGTCTGGTTTTTAAAGCAAAACGAGACGCTCCTCAATCAAACGTGCAGGCGACGTCTGTTATGGCCTTCTAGATTGGGTCACATTGGCAACAAAGGTCATGATAATCTGTTTAAAAATGGCATCATCTTTGCTAAGCCTTCTCATGCATATTGACTTATGTGAAAACTGTATTATGGGAAAGCAATCCAAACTTGGTTTTAAATCATCTTTGCATGTTGCAAATCAACCCTTAGAATATGTGCACTCTGATTTGTGGGGACCTGCTCAGGTTGACACAGCATGGGGCATGAGATATTTCATCTCTTTTATTGATCATTTTAGTAGAAGGGTTTGGGTGTATTTGCTTAAACATAAATCTGATGCTTTTGAAAACTTTAAGGTTTGGAAGACAAGAGTTGAAACTGAAACTGGTTTAAAGTTGAAGTGTCTTAGGACAGATAATGGTTTGGAGTTTTGTAATAATGAATTTAACTCCTATTGTAAAAATGAAGGTATAAAAAGACATTTAACAATTCTAGGCACCCCTCAGCAAAATGGGACTGTTGAGCGGATGAATAGAACCCTTCTTGAAAAGGCTAGATAATGCATGTTGGTTTCTTCTGGGCTTAAACACAGTTTGTGGGGTGAGGCTGTTATTACTGCTGCATATTTGATAAATAGATCCCCTTCATCTGCTATTGATTTTAAAACTCCTTATGAAAAGTGGATCAATAAGAAACCTAACCTTAGTCACTAAAGACCTTTTGGATGTGTTGCTTATTTTCATGTGAATGATGATAAACTAAATCCTAGGTCTCAAAAATGTGTTATGCTTGGCTATCCTGATGGCACTAAGGGTTATAGGTTATTGGTTGTGCAACCTGGAGCATATAAAATCATTATTAGTAGAAATGTTGTGTTTAGAGAAGATGAGCTTCATTTTAAAAACACTGTGTCTTCTACTCAGACTAACCTGCAGGTACCAGATACAAATGATCAATTTTACACCCCTGATGAGGGTGAAATTGACAATGAATTTGACAGTGGTTACTCCACTGCTAGACCTGACTCACAAACTCAAAAATCAGGTGGTGCAAGTGAGTACAGATGGTGAAACAGGTAGTGTAGTGGCTCATAAAGTTGAGCCCTCTTCTTCCTTTACCTTAGAAATCCCCCCCCCCCCCCATTTCTGATGTCTCTCCTGCTTCTACCTCTATTGTTTCTGGTTTGTCTGTGATTGATACTCATGCTGCTGGCTCTTCTAGTGGTTCATCTGTGAAATTGCATGACTTAACTGATTGGAAACTTACAAGAGATAGAGAACCTAGGAATATTATTCCAAATAAAAAGTACTCCAGTAATTTGGTTGAGTTTGCTTGTCTTGTTTCTGATGTTGTTACTTTGTACACCCCTGATACTTTTGAACAAGCTGTGAAATGTGCTCATGCTAAGAACTGGAAAAGTGCTATGCATGAAGAGATAGATTCTATGAATCAAAACAACACCTGGAAATAAGTGAAGAAACCTACTAGTGCTAGATTAATTGACTGTAAATGAGTGTTTAAAATAAAACAAGACATCTCTAAGAGTAACCCCCAAGGCACAAAGCTAGGCTTGTAGCCAAGGGGTTTACTCAAAGAGAAGGTCAGGACTATAATGAGATTTTTACTCCAGTTATTAAATACAAGACTATGCGATTATTTCTTGCCATGTCTGCTGTGTATAGCTATGAACTGGAACAAATGGATGTCAATACAGCTTTTTTGCATGGTGATCTTAATGAAACCATTTCTATGAAACAACCTAAGGGCTTTGTTGACTCTGCTCATCCTGACTATGCTTGTTTGCTTATTAAATCCATATATGGCTTGAAATAGTCTCCTCGTCAATGGAATATAAATTTTGATACTTGTATGAGAAGGAGCTTAGGATTTATAAGAAGCAAATTTGACACTTGCTTATATTTCAAAGATACCAGAAAGCATGATCCTCTCTATGTGCTGTTGTATGTACTGAAGTCCGTTAGGACTCGGGATCGGGGGTCGTGTGCACACGTGCGCCCATGCGCTAATAGCCTAGCACATAAGCCGAGTGGGGTTCCATCCTAAAACCAATTGGCATTAGGTGGGGTAGCCCACTAGTTTATATACTAAGGCTTCTTTGTTTGTATAATCGATGTGGGACATTTTGTCTCTTCACATTCTCAACACGCCCCCGCAAGTGCAACTAGGGTCGTTTTTCGCCTCTAGTTGTCACTTGGACATCGGGTCTAGCATCTCATTCTCTTTTTAGCTAGCCCAGGATCGAGAGTCGGGCCGTTTGGCTTTTCCGCTCTGATACCATACTCAAGTCCGTTGGGACTTGGGATCGAGGGTCGTGTGCACACGTGCGCCCATACGCGAATAGCCTAGTACATAAGCCGAGCGGGGTTCCATCCTAAAACCAATTGGCATTAGGTGGGGTAGCCCACTAGTTTATATACTAAAGCTTCTTTGTTTGTATAATCGATGTGGGACATTTTGTCTCTTCACATTCTCAACAGTATGTTGATGAGATCTTGCTTATTGCTAAATCTTATGATAAAATCAATATGATTAAGCAACCGCTAAAGAAACACTTTGATATGAAGGAGATGGGTCCTGCAAAAATGATCTTGGGCATTGACATCATAAGAAACAAAGGTAAAAAGCTAGGTTATGTATTTGTGCCAATCTGATTATGTGCTTAAAGTGTTAGAAAGATTTCATATTAAAGATATTAAGGCCAATACAGTTCCATTGGGTGGTCATCTTGATCTCACTAAAGTGAGAAATCCTTTGTCCTCTGTTGATATTAATAGAATGAAAAAAATCCCTTATGATATGCTACAGTTGGTTTAGTTATGTATTCAATGATATGCTCTCGTCCAGATCTTGCATTTGCTATAAGCGTTTAAAGTAGGTTCATGTCTGATGCAGCTGAAAAGCATTGGCAGACCATGAAGTATCTGTTGAGATATCTTTTTGGTAATGTGAATCTGTGTTTGAAATATGTTGCAGTTCAAGGCTCAACACATGAGCTATTTGGGTATGTTGATGCAGATTATGCCTCAAACAAGGACAATAGAAAGTCTACTACTGCTTTTGTCTATACTTGGGCAGGTAAGTATGTATATCATGGAAATCCAAAAAGCAACCTATTGTTGCCTTATCCTTCACTGAGGCCGAGTATATAGCAGCCACTAAGGCCTGCAAGGAAGACATTTGGCTCCAGGGTCTCTTGAAGGAGATAGAAAAGAAACATTATACATCTCTACTGCATGTAGATAGCCAGAGTGCTTTATACTTGTGCAGGGATCCTATGTATCACGAACGTACCAATCATATAGATGTTAGGTACCATTTTATTCGTGAAAAGGTTGATGATAATGTTATCTAGATAAAGAAGATAGAAAGGTACTCTTAATCCTACAGATTTTGGAACAAAAATTGTTACTGTTGACAAGTTCTTATTTTGCAGGAATTTCCTCTACTTGGAGGAAATCACTTGATAGCTGATATGTTACAGGTGCTTAGGCCGACGATGGATGCAGCCCTCTGATCCACACTTAGGTTTTGTTTGCCAAGTGCAGACTTAGAGAAGTACAGGGGCAATTGTTGAGAATATGTATATTTCTCCTAAGTCTTGTTTATGTGTATAAGTGTAACATTCATAATCAGTATAGAACTTGTATGTAAGTGGATGTATATAATATGGTTTGGGGCCTTGAGATACTTGGGTGTCTAACAAGTTTGGACCGGATTGTATTGAGTCTTTGGGCTTGATCTCCTAACCAAACCTGATACCAAGATACTCGGTCCAACCTATTGTGTGTCCACTGGCCCATGGACGACAGAGCTCGGCCCAGCTGGATTTGTAGCTCTACCTTGCTCCGAAATGCAACGCTTCACCCAGGGTTCCCTTGTTTGTCTATATAAGGGATCCTGTTCACTGGTGGTGCTTCACTTCTGATGCGCGTCTCCAGGTAATCCAAAAGAAAGAAAGAGAGCTTAAGTCGATCTAGGGTTTGCTCCTCAAGCTCCTTTCGCTTGGTCGTCACTACCTCCTCCCGAAGGTCTTCTTCTCCGGCTCTCCTTTTGGTTAAGGCAAGACGAAGGCTCCTCCGGCGTCGCATGCTTCTGCTGTCCTGGGCTTCTAACTCGCCCTTGTTTTGTAATCTTCTTGATATATTGGATTAAGGCTGCCTCTTGAGGCCCCAAGGACGTAGGATCTTTAGATCCGAACCTCGTAAAACTTGGTGTGTCGTTTCTGCTTTTGCATTGTTTGATCTCGCTAAAACCTTTGAACTCGCATATCAAACTTCGAATCTATTCGATATTCACATATCATGATCGATCGATGTGGTTTCCAGTCAGATGGGCCCATCGCTCACGATTGCAATTTGCAAGTTGCAACCGCTATAAGGTGTGTTGTAATTTACAAAGTTATTTATACAGATTTATTTCATCAATACTACATACTCCCTCTGTTAATTAAAACTTATCGTTTACTATTCATGCACGCTTTTTTAGAATGATAAAAACTATATATAATATTAACATTTTTTTACCTTTGTTTTTATAAATTCATACTTAATTATAATAAGTATAAAATTATTTTAAAAAATTATTAAAAAAGTTAATATTTTATACGGAGTATAATTTTTAACACCTAAAAAAACGTGCCTGAATAGTAAAACGTCATGTTTTAATTAACGGATGGAGTATATAATTTACACATTTATTTATATATATATTTCATTTGAATAAAATTTAAAAAATTATAGGTAAAGGTTTCAGATGTGAATGATTGCTTTAACCATTTTTTTTTTTTTTTTTGAGGTGAAGGGTTTCCAAGGCCCAAGGCACTATATTTCGGCCATTCATACCTTGATATAAAGCTTTAACCATTTTTTTTTGAGGTGAAGAGTTGTCATCATCGTATATTTCATACAGATGACTCCAAAAGTCCCAAGTAGAGATTTCAAATTAAGAAAAGCCTCCAATTATGAATGAATGGAGAAGGCACCAAAAGTCACATTACAACTTGTTATAAATTTTAGTGCAATGGAAGGCAAGTTGTTGCTAAGGACATTTGGCCAATACCAGCTCGGTCTCTTGGCCTTGTATGATATACTCCGTATTATTTAAGGCGATTCAGAGAGATTCCAATTAACCAACCTCCACAAAATTTACCGATTGAGCACACTTCTTTGATTTCAATCTCCACCCAAAATTACGACCTACTCGATCCTATCATGGCTGAAGCTGCGCTGTTTGGCATTGCTAAATCAGTCTTACAACAAATTGCCTCCCCTGCACTCGACGAGTTCAAACTCCTGTGGTGTCACAAGGCAAACCTCGAGAAGCTTGAGGGCACCGTCAGCGCCATAAAAGATGTTCTGGAAGATGCTGATCGCAAGCAGGCCACTGAAGCTACTGTTCGAGGATGGCTTGCACGACTCAGGGTGGTGTTGTACGACGCTGAAGATTTGTTCGATGCCATCTTGCTCCAGAAGGAAAAGAAAGGCACTAAGATTGAGAAAAAGGTACATCGTTTCCTTTCTATACCGTACCGTTTCGCTTTCTTGGTTAAAAATGCTCACAAAGTGAAGGAAATAAGGGAGCGTTTTGATGACATTGCTCACGATATTAGTGTGCTTAAGCTTGTCTCAAATCAAACTGATCTAAATCCAACCTCATCTAGAATTGAGAGAGAGTCTACCCACTCTTATGTCCCAAGCAATGAGGTTATAGGCCGAGAGATAGAAAAAGAGGATTTAGTGAGGATGTTGTTGCCTAATTACTCCGAGGAAGAAAAAGGTGTTTCTATCATTTCCATTGTTGGAATCGGGGATTAAGGAAAACCACTCTTGCTCAACTTGTTTATAATGATGACAGAGTTCAAAAGGGTTTCCAGTTGTGTATGTGGGCTTGTATTTACAAATTCTCCACTCTAAAACAAGTTGTGATAACACTCCTAAAATCTGCCACAAAGAAAGAACCAGAAAACCTTGATATAGATCAGTTGCAATCTAAGCTTAGAGAAGAGATTGTAGGGAAACGATTTTTGCTCGTTTTGGATGATGTATGGGATGAGGATCCTGAAAAATGGGATAAGGTGAAACACCTGTTGTCTTGTGGGAAGGACGGAAGCAAGGTTTTAACAACAACGCGTTCTGAAATTGTTGCCCAAAGTTTGCGAGCGTCCAAGCCTTACTTTCATCTGAAGGGAATGTCAGATGAGAGTGCTTGGTTGTTGTTCAAGAACAACGCTTTTGAGGAAGAAGGAGATCATAATAGCTCAGAGTTTGAAGAATTAGGTAAACAAATTGTGAGAAAGTGTGAAAACATTCCGCTTGCTATTGTCACAATAGCACGTTTACTAAGACAAAAAAAGAAGAAAGAGTGGCTTCCTCTCGTAAATAATGAACTCTCCAAAGTGGTCAACCCTGTTCAGTATAAAAATATCATGCAAGTACTAGCGTTTAGTTATAAAGAGCTTTCATATCCAGAAAAGTGTTGCTTTGGATATTGTTCTCTCTTTCCCAAGGGTTATGTATTTGAGAAAGATATCTTAGTCCGTCTATGGATAGCTCAAGAGTTTGTTGAGCCTCGACCGATTCAAAGCTTGGAGGATAGAGGAGAAGAATATTTTTTCAACTTGGTGAAGAGATGTTTTTTTCAGCTTACCACTGGAGATGAAGAGACAAAGAGTAACGTTACTTACCAAATGCACGATTTGATGCATGATTTGGCTACGGAGGTTGTTGGATCCGAGAGTATTTTAGTTGATCAGGCTCCTCAAAGGCCTTGGGATAAGAATGTTCGTCATCTGTCAATAAATTGTGAATGGGAGTACATGGTGGAAAATGTTTGTTCTTTTTCTCGTTCAAAGAGTCTAAGAACTTTTCTTCATCCTTGTGGAGATATTTTGGAAAATAACGCTTTGAAGAATGTTAATGTGCCTTGAAC
This sequence comes from Persicaria maculosa, assembly GCA_963922045.1. Lineage (NCBI taxonomy): Eukaryota > Viridiplantae > Streptophyta > Magnoliopsida > Caryophyllales > Polygonaceae > Persicaria > Persicaria maculosa. Next base: position 3,792,394 of record OY998253.1, read on the forward strand.
GATTGTTGATCGGTCAGCGAGTCGGGGGTCCAGGGGGCGACGCGCCCCTGGCGGGGGGGCTAGGGGGGGCAGCGCCACCCCGCCTTTACGGTATGCGATGTTTATTGTAAACGGGCCTATCGTCTGTCTATTTTGGGCTTTCAGTCCATTGTCTGTTTAGGGTTCCATGAGTTTGTTCATATACTCATGGAATGCCGACCCCGTGTAACCTAATCTGTTTTTGCTTCCTCTAATAAGAAAACTGGTTCTCTGCCCGTGGACGTAGGCAACACACCGTTGCTGAACCACGTAAATCTCTGTGTTGTTCTTCGCTTTATCATTCTCGCTATAACAAACTGGTATCAGAGCTTTGGTTGTTGATTCCGCCGAGAATGATGTCTGGTTCTGTGTTGAAGATCGACAAGTTCACTGGAAGAAATTCTTTCAGTCTATGGCAGATCAAGATGCGGGCCTTGCTAAAACAGCAAGGTTTATGGACACCGTTGGCCGCCGACAAGAAGGGGGCAGATACAACTACCGATGCGTACAACCTTCTGGAGGAGAAGGCTCATTCGACGATTATGTTGTGTCTCGCAGACGATGTCATAACAGAAGTTGCTGATCAGGAAACCGCAAGCAAGTTGTGGCTAAAGTTGGAGTCTTTGTACATGACAAAGTCCCTGACGAACAAGTTGCTTCTGAAACAACGGTTGTTCGGGCTGCGTATGCAGGAAGGTACACAACTTAGAGATCACCTTGATCAACTTAATACTTTATTACTTGAATTGCGTAATATTGATGTTAAGGTGGAGGACGAAGATGCTGCCCTAATTCTACTGGTATCCCTACCCCCCACATACGAGAACTTCGTTCAGTCGTTCGTCGTTGGAAAGGATACCATCACATTGGAAGAGGTTAGATCGTCGCTTCACAGCAGAGAGTTGCGTCTGAAGGCAACCGCGTCGGTTACAGACAATCAGGCTTCCGGGCTTGTGGCAAACGGAGGCAAATCTGATGGTAGAAAGGGCAATAAGAAGAAGCATCGGCAAGATCGCAAATCAGGCCCTAAACCAAACGATGTCTGTAACTACTGCAAGGAGAAAGGTCATTGGAAGAATGACTGTCCGAAGAAGAAGAAGCAAGAGGAAGAAAAATCTGGGTCTGCAGCAGTAGCTGATCGTGGCAATACTTCTGAGGAGGATATTGTTCTGTTAGCTGATGATCACACACACCGGGCTGATGTGTGGTATCTTGACTCTGGGGCGTCCTATCACATATGTCCTAAAAGGGAGTTGTTTGCAACATATAGTCGTGCTGACGGGGGCAATGTATCCATGGGGAATGATGCTCTCTGCAAGGTTGTTGGAACTGGCTCAGTTAGGTTTCGGACAAACGATGGGAAATTTCGCACATTGGAGGATGTCAAGCACGTGCCATCCATGACGAAGAATCTGATATCCCTAACAGTGTTAAACGACAAGGGGCTCAGGTACACAGGTTGTGGGGGAAAGTTGCGTGTGTTCAGAGGCTCTGATGTGGTTCTGCAGGGAGTCAAGCGGGGAAAAGGGACTTTGTACACCCTACAAGGTTCCTCAGTTACGGGTGCTGCAGCGGCCGTTTCTGCTGGGGTTCAGGAAGCTGATCTGACCAGGCTATGGCATATGAGGTTGGCTCATATGAGTGAAAGGGGGATGCAAATTCTCTCAAAAGCAGATCTTCTGGGAGGCCATAAGGCCCAAAGCCTTGAGTTTTGTGAACACTGTGTGTTTGGGAAATTACACCGCAGCAAATTTCCTAAAGCAGTTCATCAAACAAAAGGCACGTTGGATTACATCCATTCAGACTGTTGGGGTCCTTCACGTGTTCAGTCCTTGGGCGGTCACAGGTATTTTCTGTCTCTAATTGATGATTATTCTAGGATGACTTGGATATTCATGATGAGGCATAAAAGTGAGGCATTCAGTAAGTTCAAGGAGTGGAAGACTCTAGTAGAGAATCAGACTGGAAAGAAGGTCAAGAGGCTGCGAACTGATAATGGTCTGGAATTCTGTTCATCTGAGTTTGATGGGTTCTGCAGAGATGAGGGCATTGCTCGGCATCATACAGTCAGATATACACCACAGCAGAATGGTGTAGCAGAACGGATGAATCAGACTCTTCTGGCGAAAGCAAGGTGTATGCTTTCCAATTCAGGCCTTGATAGGAGATTCTGGGCAGAAGCAGTTTCAACGGCTTGCTATCTCGTTAATCGGAGCCCACACACAGGTATTGACTGCAAAACACCTTATGAGGTGTGGACTGGAAAGCCTGCTGACTACTCTAATCTGAGGGTTTTTGGGTGCACTGCTTATTATCATGTTGATGAGGGTAAGCTAGAGCCAAGAGCTAAGAAGGGAGTCTTCATGGGCTATGGTATTAGTGTGAAAGGGTACAGGATCTGGTCTGATAGTAAGATTATACTTAGCAGAAGTGTAGTCTTTGATGAGAGTTCTTTGCTGAATTCTAGGAAGAAGACCAGTGATGCAGTTGAGAAAGAGGCTGTTGCTGAGGAGGTGGAGTTGGACTTCACTCCATCTGAGAGTCGGGTACATGATTTGGTCACCAACCAATCAGGTACTATTGAGTCAGACACTGCTGAGACAGAGGCTATACCACTAGACACAGGAGCAGGTGGAGCGACACATCGCAGTATTGCTCTAGATCAGCCAAGAAGGGCTGACATCAGGCCTCCTGCGAGATATAGGTCTGATGAGTTGGTGGGATATGCCTTGCAGGTGGCCGAGGAGGTGGAGGATGATGCTCCGTCCACCTACAAGGCTGCTATTTCTGGAGGTGAGTCAGCACAGTGGCTTGCAGCAATGGGAGAAGAGATGGAGTCTCTTCAGAAGAATCAGACTTGGGAGCTTGTCAAATTGCCTGCTGATAGGAAGGTGATTACTTGCAAATGGGTCTTCAGGAAGAAGGAAGGACTATCATCTGCTGAGGGTATTAAGTACAAAGCACGAGTAGTTGCAAGAGGATTCAATCAGCGAGAGGGAGTAGACTATAATGAGATTTTCTCACCAGTGGTCAGACATACTTCTATCAAGGTGCTACTAGCAATGGTTGCACATCAGGATTTGGAGCTTGAGCAACTAGATGTGAAGACAGCTTTCCTACATGGAGAGTTGGAGGAGGAAATATACATGTCTCAGCCGGATGGTTTTCAGGTTCCTGGAAAAGAGAACCATGTTTGCAGACTGAAGAAGTCTTTGTATGGGCTGAAACAGTCACCAAGGCAGTGGTACAAGCGATTTGATAGCTATATGGTGCAGCTGGGATACAACAGGAGTTCATATGATTGTTGTGTTTACCATAACAGTCTGGATGATGGTTCACGCATTTACCTAGTATTATACGTGGATGATATGTTGATTGCTGCTCAGAACAAGTCAGATATGCAGAAGCTGAAGGGTTGTCTCAGTGCAGAGTTTGATATGAAAGATCTGGGTGCTGCTCGAAAGATTCTGGGAGTAGAGATCTATAGAGACAGGAAGCAGAGAAAACTCTTCTTATCTCAAGAAGGGTACATCAAGAAGATATTGAGCAGGTTTGGAATGTCTTCGGCTAAGTCTATAGATACGCCAATGGCGTCTAACAGCAAGCTGGGAATGTACACACTTCAGACTGAGGAGGAGAAGGAATACATGACTAAGGTCCCTTATGCCAGCGCAGTGGGGAGTCTGATGTATGCTATGGTCTGCACTCGACCAGATCTAGCATTTGCTGTTAGTGTGGTAAGCCGCTTTATGGTTCAGCCTGGGAAGGAACACTGGCAAGCTGTGAAGAGGATCTTCAGGTATCTCAGAGGCACTACTGATGTTGGTCTGTGCTATGGGAATGATGCAGAGTGCTTGGTTGCTGGGTTTTTAGACTCTGATTATGCCGGCGATGTGGACAGTAGGAGATCGATGACTGGCTATGTTTTCACTCTTGGGAGTTCTGTGGTGAGTTGGAAAGCAACTCTACAACCTACAGTCACTTTGTCTACCACAGAGGCAGAGTACATGGCGTTGACAGAAGCTGCTAAGGAGGGAATCTGGCTTAAAGGCTTGGTCAATGATCTAGGCCTACATCAGGATCAGGCTTTAGTGTATTGCGACAGCTTGAGTGCAATATGCTTAACCAAGGATCAAGTCCATCATGAGAAGACGAAGCACATTGATGTCAGGTACCATTTTCTGAGGAATGAGAAGAGAATCAGGGTGAAGAAGGTGGGAACTGCTGATAATCCCGCTGATATGTTCACTAAGCCAGTTCCAGAGAGCAAGTTCCAACATTGTTTGGACTTGCTTAATATCACCAGCTGTTGAGTTGCCCTATGGGGCAATCTGGGTCCTTCTTCAAGGACCAATCTGAGGCAGAGAACGTCTGGGCACTTGTCATAGGTGCATCTGTTTTTGAGAGGATTCAAGTCAAGGTGGAGATTTGTTAATGTGCCTTGAACGATTGTGGACCGGTCAGCGAGTCGGGGGTCCAGGGGGCGACGCGCCCCTGGCGGGGGGGCTAGGGGGGGCAGCGCCACCCCGCCTTTACGGTATGCGATGTTTATTGTAAACGGGCCTATCGTCTGTCTATTTTGGGCTTTCAGTCCATTGTCTGTTTAGGGTTCCATGAGTTTGTTCATATACTCATGGAACGCCGACCCCGTGTAACCTAATCTGTTTTTGCTTCCTCTAATAAGAAAACTGGTTCTCTGCCCGTGGACGTAGGCAACACACCGTTGCTGAACCACGTAAATCTCTGTGTTGTTCTTCGCTTTATCATTCTCGCTATAACAAAGAAGTTAATGCCGAATTTTCATTCTTTGCGGGTTTTGACTTTGTGGAGAATTCGAGAAGTACCAACTTCTATTGGAGAATTGATTCATCTAGGGTTTCTTGATCTCTCGTGGAGCTATATGGAAAGGCTTCCAAGTTCAATTTGTAGCCTTCCCTGTTTACGTTCTCTTATTCTTAGAGGTTGTTCTAGTCTAGAGGAGTTTCCAAAGGAAATGGGGGATTCACTAAGATTGACGTTTCTCGATCTATCGGAGAGCAATATGAGGGAAGGGCTACTAAGGTCAATTTGTAGCCTTCGTCATTTGCAATTTCTTATTCTTCAACAGTGTTATGCTCTAAAGGAGTTGCCAGAGGGCTTGGGGGATTTGCAAAGATTGAGGCTTCTTGATCTATCGAAGAGCTATAGTTTAGAAAGGCTTCCAGGGTCAATTTGTAGGGTTCCCCATTTAGAATCTCTTATTCTTCGAGACTGCAAAGCTCTAAAGGGGTTGCCAGAGGACTTGGGGGATTTGGAAAGCTTGGGGCTTCTTGATCTATCGAAGAGCTATAGTTTGGAAAGGCTTCCAGGGTCAATTTGTAGGGTTAGCCATTTAGAATCTCTTATTCTTCAAGAGTGTAAAAATCTCAAGGAGTTGCCAAAGGAGTTAGGAGATTTGCTAAGCTTGAGACACCTTGTGCTTGAAGGTTGTGACAGCCTAGTGAAGATGCCACCTGGATTGACAGCTTTGACGTCACTTGTGACTCTAGATAGGCTAGTCGTGCACAGTCCGAGTGGTGGACTTCAGTATTTGGAAAGACTTGACAAGTTGACCGGATCTTTGCAAATTGAGCTTCCATCAATTCAATGGAAGAGTGCGACCGCAGATGCGAAAAAATCAACCTTGTCAAAGAAGACCAGGCTCCATTCATTGGCTATCATTTGCAAAATTAGACTAGATACAATTGATGCAGAAACGAGTGAAATTCCTTCACGCCATTCATTAGAGGAATCAGAGCGCTGGCTTCAAGAATCGAAACCCTTGCTTGAACCTGCCACAGATAATACAGAGGTGAATGCCCTTCAACTACCTCCTAATCTTGTGGGTTTGCACATCATCGATTTTGGTGGTAAGGAAATGCTGGAGGAGATTTCTTGCCTCCATAAACTTGCTATTCTCAAACTCGAAGGGTGTAGAAGATGTGTTAAGCTTCCGCCATTGAGTCACCTTCCATCTCTCAAGGAGCTATGGATTTCTGGTATGGTTTCAATGTCGACTATAGAGGAAAGCAAGTCCTATGAGCCTGATTCGTTCTTCCCATCCCTACAAACTCTTTCAATTAAGGGTATGTGGGATTTGAGGGGCTGGTGGCCGCATGCACCAACTGTTCTACCTACATTCCCTCGTCTTACCAGAGTAATAATAAGAAGTTGTGGACAGCTAACATCAAGATGCATCCCTTTGTTTCAAGTAGTTGAGCATTTGGAGTTGGAATTCGTCAGAGAGGAGATTATTTGGCATATAATTGGGAGAGAAGCGACATCTAGTACATCTCATGGTAACAGTGCCCTGAAGAAATTGGAAATAAGGTATATTAAAGATCTAAGAAGCATTGCAGAAGCCCAAATAAGACAGCTTTCTGCTCTCCAACATCTAAGCATAAGGAACTGTTATCAGTTTCAATCAATTGCTTTAAATGGGCTTGCATATCTTACTTCCATTGAACATTTGCAAATCTGGGATTCGCCCAATTGGGGTGGTCAGGAGGAAGAGGTCAAAAGAATACACTTTCCAAGAGTTAGGCATTTGGAGATCCCAACTGTAAATCGGGGCCTTTTTGAGGGGTTGAAAGACATGGCTTCTCTTGAAACATTGTCCATAAGGGATAATTTTATCGAGGAGCTTCAAGAAGAACATGTAGAAGAAGAAGAAGAAGAAGGGCTTCCGTGGAAACACTTGCGAAAACTACAGCATGTGAAACTTGTATTTGGAGAGGGATTTAGCATGAGAAACAATCAGCGTCTTCTAAATGGGTTTCAATACCTTACATCTTTACAACGGCTGCATCTCTGGATATGCAAAGAGTTGTATTTGTCATGGAGAGCGCTTCTAGGTCTCCCCCATCTTGAGTTGGTGGAGATTCTTAATGTAGAAGATGTGATTGATGTTTATTCAGATCCCATGATGATACAAACACAACCGAGCAGGTCTATCCAGAAATTGTCGATTATCGGTGGTTCGGGAGAGTGGGTACATGGCATACCTTGGAAGTCCCTTCCGTTTCTGGAATTACTGTGGCTATCTGATATGAGAAACTTGAAATCCCTACCAGAAGGAATCCGACATCTCTCCGCCCTCGAATACCTGGCTATTTCTGAAACTCTCGGGGTGGTATCATTGCCGGATGGGATGAGCTCCCTTTCGTCTCTTCGTTTATTTGATGCCCAGGGTTGTAGTGAAGAATTAAAGAATCGATGCAATAGAGAAACAGGGGAAGACTGGCCTAAGATTCAGCACATTCCTGATATCGTTTATTGAGCAGGTATCAACTACAAAACAAAATTAAACCTATAGTTGGGTGCTCGCTTTGTTTGTTTACGAATTTAAATGAATTCATTTTATTTAATTTAAATTTTCTCTGCCCTAGGATGAAGATGAATTGATGTAACAAAACTAGTTGGAGTGAGGGCTCCCTGCCCTTCTTATTCAGTTCATCCAACATTCTTTTCCATCATCTTGGTCAAGTTCCCCATTCACCATATATTATGATTATGAATAGATATTTTTTATTTGTCTAATAAAGGTTTTGTTAATCTCGGCCTCTGTTTGCGGCAGCAGTGCTTACTTAATAATGTCTTGTTGGCATTACAATATATAGTTGAAGCAGGCCCTCTTTCGATCTTTCCGTCTCCTTGCATAGAATCTTCGATCAGGTATTGCATTCCTTAGGCCACAATGCTCCTGTCCTCACTCATCACACATTACTTGTTCCCATATCTGATTATCTGTTTCTACTCAATTTGATTCAAATCTTTCAGGGGCTTAATGGGCTCGTGTCCTCTCCACTGACCAAAAACATACACTTTTTTGAAGCAAATTAAGCTGAAAAAGGTATAATAATGTGGACAGTAACTAGCATTGTAATTGTAATCATATGCTTCAAAGATATTTGGAACATGGAGTCCACTTCAGCCAGTTTAATACATGGTAATGGATCTCTTGTTGCCCAGTAATCTGGAAGGCACTCTCAATTTCACATATGTCTTTCATGAGCTTTAAAATTTTCAGGTTGGGGATGCACACCTGAATGCAAAACCATGTAAAGAACTATGAAAGGGCGCGTGCATCTGCTAACTCTTTGGGGACAACATACACTCTTAGTTTACCGAGTGAGAGCCTCTCTACTTGTTTAGTTATTTTTGGTATAGAAAACAGCTCAGATCGAGTTTGAAATAACTTCTTTAGTTACGGGTTCAGAGAAACACAAATGTGTCTTTTAATGTTGAACTTATTTGCCAAATAACTTGCAGCAACGGCGCTGTTGAGGCCTGCCATTGGTAAAGTCATCACTGGCTTGTTCGTATTACAATGGTTCTGGCCGGTACTCTTTACTTGCATCTTGGTATATATCCATCGGTACATGGAATCCACTTTGGTCAGGTAGTATGCTCATGAGCTTGTTTTCTCTCTTGTCGTAGTCCTCGTATCCATATTTGTGCTTCATGAGCTTCAAAATTTTCAGGACCAATATTCATTGCTTTGATCTTATTTAACTGCAGAGCAAAATGGGAGCGCCCTTTCTCACCTTAGGACTTGTTGAAGAGCATCCTTGGTTACTGCCTACCACTCTATAGACAACAGCGACTGTTTTGCATAGTGGGAGCCTCTCAACTCGATCAATCACCTCTCTCAATTTTTCAGCACATTCCACAAATCCATATTGAGTGAAGAGAGCACCGCTGCATATCTGAGATATTTACCAAATACTCAACCAAATTTAAACTAGCATGATACCATAAGTTGCACAGTTGCGCCGCTGCATTTGGAGAAGATTATGTCTGATAACATAAGTTGCACACTTGCACCATTGGCATTTGGCAAGTAGATATGAGTGTTGTAGGAGATAAGTTGCACACTTTGCTTATTATCCTCCGAGCGCTCCCTGCCCTTCTAATTTGGTTCTCCTTCGATGAATTGATAGAACAAGCCTAGTTGGAGTGAGCATTCCCTGCGCTGGTTATTATTTGGTTCGTGCAATTTGGGTGCAAAATTAAAAGCGTGAACTTCAACTGCAAGTTCCTCTTCCATCATCTTTGGTAAGTTCCTCCGTTCTCTCTCTCTATATATATCATTATGAATTTATGATGATTGAGAATCATCAAGCAAATAGATCTTTTTTTATATGAATAATCAAGTATTTCAGGTGAAGAAATTATTTGAGAGGTCTCATCCGCAACAAAAAAAAGAGGTATAAGGTCATAAAGCCAATTTCTGATGCTTCATCCAATCTCTACAGATACTGATCTGGCCTCATTTACTTCATTCAGGAGGATCTGGAAGGAACAATATTGGGAGTTGTCCTCTAAGTGCAGGATTCTTCTTCAGCTATATCTGTACACTTCTCTTGATATATTTTAACGCGTAATCATTGAAAAAGGAGAAAAAAAAGGATGGCCCTATCACTTATTTTAATGAATCTGAACTGGAGGCAGAGCGTGGAGGAGCAAAACATGAAGGTAATTGATCTCCCTACAACCAGATTTTGTACCCTTTCAAAATGAGTTTTGGGTTTGAAGGTTGTCAATATATTAGCTTGTTGATTTGCAGTAGTGCAATACATTTCTTCGGGAACATAGAATCCACTTCATGCATTCAGTTTAGTACATTCCTGGTTCCTTAAGGCTCGTGCCATCGCTTGTTATATAGTCCTTAACTGGCTTCAAAATGTTCAGGTACGAGCTGCACGCACAACTGAATGCAGAACATGTAAGGAAACACGAGAGATGCGCTCTTTATCTGGTAGCTACTTTCTGCTGTCAGTCAGGAGAAGATTGGTCAGATTTCCCTGCTGGATGATTGCATGAAGTCATCAACTTCCATTGGTCAAGATCAATTACAAGTGAGGATTGAAGAAATATTTACAGCATCTGCATTTTCAATTATTATCATCAGAATCAACAAGCAAATAAAATATTTCAGATGAAGAAATTATTCAATCAGTGTTTAGAATCAAAATAACACATAATGTCATAATGCAACTTTTACAATCAACTAAAACTTCAGTCCCACCCAAGAAGTCTTACTTTCATCCTCAGTCAGTTATTATTCTCAAGAAATAAAAAAATTCTAACATCTGATTAGGGGCAAAGAAGACATCATACCGAGTTTCAAACAACTTCTCGAGTTATCAATGTTTCTTTTGATGTCAAGCTTGCCAGATAATTTGCAGCGACAATACCCTGCTGAGGTCTGCCTATGGTAAAGTCATCAATGGCTTGTCGGCATTACAATGGTTCTGATCGATACTCTTTACTGGCATCTTGGTATAGAATCATGAGTACATGGAGTCCACTTCGGTCAGGTAGTATTTTCCTGGAGACATCATGCAGGCTTGTTTCCTATCTTGTCTTAGTTTTTATTTCAAGACCAATATATATTTTTTTGTTCATATTTAACTGCAGAGGCAAAATTAGGACTAATTGAAGAGCTTCTCAACTTGATCAGTCATTTCTCTCAATAGAAAACACCGACTTCTTTGCGTAGTGGGAGCCTCTCAACTTGATCAATCACTTCTCTCTCTCAATTTGTTTTCCACTTAATGCTTATATTCCTTATGTCAAATTACTACAATCGAACATTGGAACTCATCTCGCACTTGCACACACACATCCAGATATTGGTTCGGCCTTGCTTACTTCGTTCACGAGGAAGGAAATTTCTTGGGAGTCTAAGCTGGAAGCAGAGCTGGATAAAGGAGAAAACGTGGACACTTGCAAATTGTAATTGCATATGCAGGTATTGGTGTTACATTCTTTGCACTTAAGCTTCATTGCATAAAATTATTGTTTCCATGATGCAATATTTGATTCAGAAAACAAGATAGATGGATTAAGCAGCTCCTCTTGCATCTCTTGGTGGCTCTCAACTGATCGATGATGTTTCAAATGCCATGATACTAACACAACTAGTCTGTAATTCTATCTGAGATCGCTCTCAGCTGCTTTCATTCTATAGACAACAGATACTATTTGTGTAGTAGGCCCCTCTCGACTTCATCACTTCTCTTTCAGTTTCTTTTCCATAATGACTCCATAGTCTCCATCTTAAAATTACTATAATTGAACTCATCTCTCACTTGTATACGCAGATATTGATGTAGCATGGTTTACTTCGATAAAGCATACAATTGGATTATTGGTATATGTTGAAGAAGGACAATAACGCGGACAACATTTAAGCTTAATTACTCTCCCCACTCCATCATCTTATCGGACTACTGAAATATATAATTCTTCGGTCAATGGAACAAGGGCTAACTCAGGACTCTCCGAGAGGTGAAACCTCAGCAGAATGGAAACAGTATCTGCATCTGTTGTATACATGCAAACAGCAAGCGATATGAGAAGAAAATAGGACATCCACTTGAGGCAAGGTCGGGGATGGGGACACCACTGGGTGGCTTTGCAGGAAGGCGGTGCTTCCCTTCCCCTTGACATTGCCGGGATCCTCTCTTCTGCTGGGTGGCTTAGCAGGAAGGCAGAAGATGGTCCTACGGCTGCTACTCTGGCACCCAAATTGGATGTTTTCTATTGTTTTCGGAAGTGACGAAAACCTTGCATTCACCTACAGTTACTAGTAAACTGTGGCCTAGAGCCCTTGATGTTCAAATTCCTATAATTTAGCTTTTTTGGCAAAACTATTTTACTAGTATAAATAGATGCTACCTCTGTCTGTATGACTTACTTTTTCAGATGGATTGAATGAGAGTGTTTTGTTCATTCTTCATCTCTCCGTATCTCTGTTTTCCTTTTGCAGTTCATATAAATAATTTGCAACTGCTGACAAGACAGATTATTGCAATATGAACAAATTAAATGGATTTATCCCACATCGGAAATAAATGAGTGTTTTGTTCATACTAATTAAGTATGTAGGTAGGAGTTTCAATTTTGAACAAGATGGTCTTATAAATTGAGTAAATTGTAAGCCTTTTAGGCATCACTTGGTTTCTAATTTCTGTACTCTTTCAGAATACAACATGATGACTATCCATTTCATACAGCAAACTAAAAGCCTTCAACTTTGAACAAGTTGGTCAGCCTGTCTGTAGCGCGCGTAACAAGTTGGTCTCTATTCAAGGCGATTAAGCGATGCCAACCAACCTCCACATACTTGCTGATTGAGCACACTTCATCGATTTCAATCTCCACCACAAATTACAAGCAACTCGATCCAATCATTGCTGAAGCTGCGCTGTTTGGCATTGCGAAATCAGTCTTGCAACCACTTGCCTCCCCTGCACCCGACAAGACATACAGCTTACATAAATGAGCATGGATAAAAGATTAGTTTGGACCTATGGATTTGCAATGTGGGAACTCATGATCTCATATAGGTGCACAATTGATCCATTTCAACAACTCTTCAAACTTCATTTTCCACAGGTGGCTAAAAACATCAAAGGTCAGTGCATAAAGACATAAGAATTAACATTGGATAGTGTCTGCAGAAACTGGAAATGAAGATTGAATTAAAAGGAATTTCCATGTGGACTTGTATAACACTCCTAAAATCTATACCCCTCCTAAAGTAAGTCAGAATCAGTAGATATTTTGCATACAGAGCTATGTGTGTAGCAAGTGTCAAGGGTAATATAGCTCTGCATACAGACCTGTATTTCAGTTTTCTTATAGTCTATTTTTTTATGAGTGAATAATATGTATAGCTTACATAAAAGATTAGTTTGGATCGATGGATTTGCAGTGTGGGAACTCATGATCTCATATTTTATTGGTGAACAATTGATCCTTTTCAACAGCTCCTCAAAGTTCATTTTCCACTAGTGGCTAAAAAGAGCAAAGGTCAGTGCATAAAAACATACTCCCTAAGAATTAACATTGGAGACTGTCTGCAGAAATTGGAGATGAAGATTGAATTTCAACTTGGAATCAGTGAAATTCCTGGGAAAAATGAGAAGAAAAAACAGTTCCAAGGAACTAATTCGATATTGCCAAAAATTATTAAATAAACAACTTTACATGACATCTTACAAGACACATGGAACAAGCTTAGGCAACAAACAAGGAGTTATTTATTTTGTAAATAAAATTCCTGCAAGTATATGATTGCCTAAAATCTTTGGCTTACTGTTTATTTTTCCCAAAAGTAAAATTCAGCATTTGATTCCAAACATATTTGGTCCACACGGTTTCTTTCTCTCCTTTTTTCCCCCAAAGGTAAAAGTAGGCATATCTGTACTAGTTTCATTGGATTCCAATCTCCACCCAATTTCTGGTTTCTTCATTTTTCACAATGCTTTACTTTTTCAAGTTTCAGTATTAAATACCACCTCCATGGCTCCATCTCCATAGTTGTGTGATTCAGAAAATTTCATTGATTCCAATCTCCAAACTCATCAGAAAAAAACAATCCCTGCTCCAAAAATGGCTGAAGCTGCGTTGCTTGGCATCGCTAAATTAGTCCTGCAACAACTCGCCTCCCCTGCACTCGATGAATTCCGGCTCCTATGGGGTCAAAAGGAACAATTCGAGAAGCTCGAGGACACCGTCACAACCATTAGAAATGTCCTGCAAGATGCTGATCGCAGGCAGTCCACCGATGCTGCTGTTCAAGGATGGCTTGCACGACTCAGGGTTGTGTTGTACGAAGCTGACGATTTGTTCGACGCCATCTCCGCCAAGCTGCTGCTCGAGAAGAACAAGAAAGGCACTAAGATTGTGAAAAAGGTACGCCATTTCCTTTTGAAACCATACCGTTTCGCTTTCTTGGTGAAAAATGCTCACAAAGTGAAGGAAATTAGGGAGCGTTTTGATGATATTGCTGCCGATATTAACAAGTATAACTTCCTTCCACGTCAACCTGATGTAGTTGCAACATCTAGAATCCGGAGAGACCAAACCCACTCCTTTGTCCCAAAAAGTGTGGTGGTTGGCCGAGAGCAAGAAACAGAGGATGCAGTGAGGTTGTTGTTGCAAGATTGTACCCAGCAACAAAGAGGTGTTTCTGTCATTGCAGTTATTGGAATTGGGGGATTAGGGAAAACCACTCTTGCTAAGCTTGTTTATAATGATGAAAGAGTTCAAAAAGGGTTTGATTTGTGTATGTGGACTTGTATCAACTACTTGTCAGATCTAAAACAAGTCTTGATAACACTCCTAAAATCTGCTACAAATAGGGAACCTGAAAACCTTGATCTAGATCAGCTGCAATCTAAGCTTAGAAAAGAGATTGAAGGGAAGCGATTTTTGCTCGTTTTAGATGATGTTTGGGATGAGGATTCAGAAAAGTGGCGCGATTTGAAGGATCTACTGTCTAGTGGGAAGGAGGGCAGCAAGGTTTTAGCCACAACGCGTTCCAAACTCGTTGCCCGGCGTTCATGTGCGACCAAGCCCTACTTTTACCTGCAGGGTCTGTCGGATGAGAGTGCTTGGTTATTGTTTAAAAAGATAGCTTTTGAGGATGAGGAATACCAGAACAACTCAGAGTTGGAACAGTTAGGTCGACTAATTGTGGGAAAGTGTGCAAATGTTCCGCTTGCTATTGTGACTATAGCAAGCTTATTGAGAGAGAAAGAGAAAGAAAGGTGGCCTCTTGTAAATGATGAACTTTCGAAAGTGTTTCCTGACGATTATGATGAGAAAATCATACATACACTAGAGATTAGTTATAAGGAGCTTCCGTATCCAGTAAAGCGTTGCTTTGGATACTGCTCTCTCTTTCCCAAGGATTTTGAATTTGAGAAAGATAGTTTGATCCATTTATGGATAGCGCAAGGGTATGTTGAACCTTTATCGAATCAAAGGTTGGAAGATATAGCTGAAGAGTACTTCTTCTGTTTGTTGGATAGATGCTTTTTCCAGCTTACTAACAGAGATGAAGAGAAAACGAGTATCGTAACTTACCAAATGCATGATCTGATACATGATTTGGCTAAAAAAGTTACTGAATCCGAGAGTATTTTAGTTGATAATACTGATAACATGTCTTGGGATAAGACTATTTGTCATGTGTCAATAAATTGTAAATTGGAGGAGTCTATGGTGGACCATATTGTGTGTTCTTTTTCTCGTTCAAAGAGTCTAAGAACATTTCTCCTTCCTTCGAAAAATTATTTGGAACACAGAGCTTTGAAGAGGTTAATGTCGAGTTTTAAGTCTCTACGGGCTTTGATTTTATGGGGATATGTGTATCTACCTACTTCAATTGGGGAATTGATTCATCTGAGGTATCTCGGTCTCTCGGATAAATATATGGATAGGCTTCCAAGTTCAATTTGTAGCCTTCCGTATTTACAATCTCTTATTCTTCGAAGGTGTAAACATCTGAAGGAGTTGCCAGAGGAGTTGGGGGACTTGCTAAGCTTGAGACACCTTGTGCTTGAAGGTTGTGACAACCTAGTTAAGATGCCACCTGGATTGACAGCTTTGACGTCACTTGTGACTCTAGATAGGCTAGTCGTGCACAGTCCGAGTGGTGGACTTCAGTATTTGGAGAGACTTGACAACTTGACCGGATCTTTGCAAATTGAGCTTCCATCAACTGAATGGGAGAGTGTGACGACGGATGCGGAAAAATCAACCTTGTCAAAGAAAACCAGGCTCCATTCATTGGCTATCATTTGCAAAATTAGACTAGATACAACTGATGCAGAAACGAATGAAAATCATTCACGCCATTCATTAGAGGTTTCAGAGCGCTGGAGTCGTAAATTGGAACCCTTGCTTAAACCTGCCACAGATAATACAGAGGTGAATGCCCTTCAACTACCTCCTAATCTTGTGGGTTTGAGCATCATCGATTTTGGTGGTAAGGAAATGTTGAACGAGGTTTCTAGCCTCCATAAACTTGTTATTCTCAAACTCGAAGGGTGTAGAAGATGTGATAAGCTTCCGCCATTGAGTCACCTTCCATCTCTCAAGGAGCTATGGATTTCTGGTATGGTTTCAATGTCGACTATAGAGGAAAGCAAGTCCTATGAGCCTGATTCGTTCTTCCCATCCCTACAAACTCTTTCAATTAAGGGTATGTGGGATTTGAGGGGCTGGTGGCCGCATGCACCAACTGTGCTACCTACATTCCCTCGTCTTACTAGAGTAATCATAAGAAGTTGTGGACAGCTAACATCAAGATGCATCCCTTTGTTTCCAGTAGTTGAGCATTTGGAGTTGGAATTCGTCAGAGAGGAGATTATTTGGCATATAATTGGGAGAGAAGCGACGTCTAGTACATCTCATGGTAACATTGTCCTAAAAAAATTGGAAATAGGCAAGATTAAAGATCTAAGAAGCATTGCAGAAGACCAAATAAGCCATCTTTCTGCTCTCCAACATCTAAGTATAAAGGGTTGTTATCAGCTTGAATCAATTGCTTTGAATGGGCTTGCATATCTTACTTCCCTTGAACATTTGCAAATCGGTAAATGGGATCAGGTCAATTGGGGTGGTCAGGAGGAAGAGGACCGAAGAATACACTTGCCAAGAGTTAGGCATTTGGAGATCCCAATTGTGAATCGGAATCTTTTTGAGGGGTTGAAAGACATGGCTTCTCTTGAAACATTGTCCATATGGAAGAATTTTAACGAGGAGCTTCAAAAAGAACATGTAGAAGAAGAAGGGCTTCCGTGGAAACACTTTCGAAAACTACAGACTATGGAACTTCATTTTGGAGAGGGATTTAGCATGAGAAACAATCAGCGTCTTCTAAATGGGTTTCAATACCTTTCCTCTTTAAGACAACTGACTTTATGGGAATGCAAAGAGATGTACTTGTCATGGAGTGCGCTTGTAGGCCTTCCCAGTCTTCGGGGGGTGGAGATTACAAGTGTAGAGGAAGTGATTGATGTTGACTCAGATGCCATGATGATACAAACACAATCGATCAGCAAGTGTATCCGATACTTGTGGATTGAGGGTGGCTCGGGAGAGTGGGTACATGACATACCTTGGAAGTCCCTTCCCTTTCTGGAACATCTACTTCTAGTGAGACAGAGAAACTTGAAATCCCTACCAGAAGCAATCCAACATCTCTCCGCCCTCCGATACCTGAGTTGTTTTGATAGTCCCGGGATGGTATCAATCCCGGATTGGATAAGCTCCCTTTCGTCTCTTCGTAATTTTGATGTCCGGGGTTGCAATGAAGAACTAAAGAATCAATGCAATAGACAAACAGGGGAAGACTGGCCTAAGATTCAGCACATTCCAAGCATCGGTATTCTGAAGGTATCAACTACAAAACAAAATTAAAACTAGTTGGGGCGCTCGCTTTGTTTGTTTGCAAATTTAAATGAATTCATTTCATTTAATTTAAATTTTCCCTGCCCTAGGATGATGAATTGAACAGAACTACTTGAATTGAGCACTCCCTGCCCTGCAACATTCTTTTCCATCATCTTGGGTAAGTTCCCCATTCTCGATATATTATGATTATGAATAGATATTTTTGATATTTCTAATAACGTTTTTGTTAATCTCAGCCTCTGTTTGCAGCAACAATGCTTACTTAATAATGGCTTATTGGCATTACAATATATAGTTGAAGAAGGTCCTCTTTCGATCTTTCCCCTCTTCCTTGCATAAAATCTTCGATCAGGTATTGCATTGCTTAGGCCACAAGGCTTCCTCACTCATCACACATTACTTGTTTCCATATCTGATTATCTGTGTTTACTCAATGGGATTCAAATCTTTCAGGTTCTTAATGGGTTTGTGTCCTCTCAACTGACCAACATACACTTTTTTTAAGCAAACCTGAAAAAGGTATAATAATGTGGACAAAAACTAGCATTGTAATTGTAACCATATGCTTCAAGGATCTTTGGAACATGGAGTCCACTTCAGCCAGTTTAATACATGGTAATGGATCTCTTGTTGATCAGTAATCTGGAAGGCACTCTCAATTTCACATCTGTTTTTCATGAGCTTTAAAATTGTCAGGTTGGAGCTGCACACCTGAATCCAAAACCATGTAAAGAATTATGAAAGGGCGCGTGCATCTGCTAACTCTTTGGGGACAACATACACTCTTAATTTACCGAGTGGGTGCCTCTCTACTTGTTTAGTTATTTTTGGTATAGAAAACAACTGAGAGCTTGAAATAACTTTTTCAGTTACTGGTTCAAAGAAACACAAATGTGTCTTTTAATGTTGAACTTATTTGCCAAATAACTTGCAGCAACGGCGTTGTTGAGGCCTGGATTTGGTAAAGTCATCACTGGTTTGTTGGTATTACAATGGTTCTGGCTTGTACTCTTTACTTGCATCTTGGTATATATCCATCGGTACATGGAGTCCACTTCGGTCGGGCAGTATGTTCCTGGGGCCATAAGGCTTTACTCTCTTGTCGCGGTCCTCATTTCCATATTTGTTGAAGTGCGGAATAGGCAGATAAAAGGCTAACAAATAATCTAGCAAGGGAGGAAGAAAGAGTATGCAAACTTTTCGCAAATGCTGAAACTGGTAAGATCTTACTGCCCGAGGTAAGACCTTATCTGAAAATCAGTAACTAGTTAATAAGCAAATGCTGAAACTGGTAAGACCTTACCAGTGGAGATAAGACCTTATCTGCAAAACAGTAACTAGTTAAGCAAGAAGGACGAAAGCATAGGCGGATCTACTTGGGGGCCAGGGATGGCCTTGGCCCCCACAAGCTTTTTTTTTTTTTTTTTTATGTAATATATGGGTAAATATATATGTAATACTATTTATATAGGTAATTATATATGATATTAATAATGAAAGAGTAAAATAATAAATAATTTAGTTGTGAAAGGGTAACCACTTTAATTTAGAGATTAGAGATTCAAGTCTGTATACCTCTAGTTTGGACAAATTTTTGTATCGATGATTTTTTTTAAATTAAACATTTTAACTAATATTTTTTAGTTTTTTCAATGCTTTTTTATTATAAACAAAAATCATTTTTCAAGAAATTTTTAATATATATACATTCAATTTTTGTTTTTACCATTTTTTTAAAAAGAAATAAAACATTTAAACTATAATTTTATAGTTTTTTTTTTCAAAAATTTTGAAACACTTTTATTTATGATAAAAAAATCCACATTTTTTTTCGATTTTTCCATAAAGAAATTGCATATTTAAACTACAAATTTATTGCATTTTTAATATTTTTTTTAAATTTTGTGCTTGTTAAACAAAAAAATATATAATGTAAAATTTCGGCCCCCTCATCACCGGGAGTCTAGTTCCGCCACTGGACGAAAGGAAGCAAAGCAATCACAAGCACGAATTAAAAGAACGGAAAGAAAAGCACACGATACTTGTTAACAAGGTTCGGCACAACCGCCTACGTCCCCGCCTAGGGTTATCCAACCCGTAGGATTCAACAACTTTATTTCACTTTATCTTATGAGCCCTAGATACAACCTCTAGAAGACTTACCCACTTCTAGACTACCTTACTATCTAGCAACCCAAACACTCCAGTGAAACAAAGTCCTACCGATACCAAAGTATCTATACGTTTGGGTAGAGATGTACCCTTAGTATAACCTAGAATGAATTGTACGATAAAGCTCAATGTAAACCTCACAAACTCTCAAAGAAATAAAACAATTAAACCAATGGAGAGATGCGAGATCCGATGCTTGCAGGAGACGAGATTGGCAGAAGGCGTTATGCGCTATAGGTGTGTGTGTTCTGCAATCTTCTCTTCTCCTTAAATAGGCCGCTTCATCCAAAACTGAATTTTGAACATTTGAAATTATTTGAACGCTTGAACTTTGGAAGACGTTGCAAAAGATCCGCTGAGAGAAGCGCTTGAAATTCCATCCAAAAGCTACGTTGAGATATGCCTGGGATTTGATTAATTTGAACGTTGAAAGAGCTGAACAAGAGCTGAACAAATCCCCTTAAAATCTCAACAAAATAAAGAAAACAAATCACGTAGTTAGTTAGAAAAAGATAGAATTTAATCCAAATCTATAAAAGCCTTTTCCAAAAAACTAGCCCACACAAATAGGCCCAATAGCATATTGAACCTTAGATATGGAATTGTAGACTTAGTAAAAATAGGCCCATTAAAAATAGGCCCAATAAATTAAGTCCGTGTCATTCAATTTCAATCTTGTGTAATTCTTGAGGCTACTGTCGGTAAGGTCTTACCAGAGCCGGTAAGGCCTTACCAAAACCTGGAAACCAAGGTTTTTGTTTTCAGCTCAAACGGTAAGGTCTTGAAACTGTTTTGGTCTTGATGGTTTATTTTAAAACGTTGAAGACAACTTGGAGATTGGTTAAACCAAATCTCTTAAAGATCTCAACAAACCACCAACCTTTTGAATTTGAAGATTGCTCCATAGAATCTTCAAAGAAGTTTCTAGAAAGTCAACCCCAA
This sequence comes from Persicaria maculosa, assembly GCA_963922045.1. NCBI lineage: Eukaryota > Viridiplantae > Streptophyta > Magnoliopsida > Caryophyllales > Polygonaceae > Persicaria > Persicaria maculosa. The sequence continues at coordinate 3,812,761 of OY998253.1, forward strand.
ATCTTCAATAACCATATCAAATTAATCTTGCACAAGATCTCCAACAAATGATTAAATATAAATCCCAATTAATAATCTAATGAATATATTCGCATATATAAATAAATACTAATTGATATTATTTGTCTTCCATCATATAAAAATATATCACAAATATATGCACATCATCAAGGTGGAATCAACATTTGTGTTTCATGAGCTTCAAAATTTTCAGAACCAATATTCATTGCTTTGATCTTATTTAACTGCAGGGCAAAACAGGGCCATAAGGCTTGTTTCCTCTCGCACCTTGGGACTTATTGAAGAGCATCCTTGGCTACTGCCTACCATTCTATAGATAACACCAACTTTTTTGCGTAGTGGGAGCCTCTCAACTTGATCAATCATCTCTCTCAATTTGTTTTCTTTTTGCTGCTTATATACCTTATGACTCCCTCGATCTTCAAATTACTGCAATGGAACATTGGAAATCATCTCTCACTTGCGCAAATGCAGATATTGGTTCGACCTCGTTCACTTCATTCAAAAGGAAGGAAGATTCTTGGGAGTTGTCATCATGAGCTGGAAGCAGAGCTGAAAAAAGGAGAATAACACGGCCTTAGTGTCCTATAACTGAACTCATCTATCACTTGCATATGCAGATATTGGTGTGGCATGGTTTACTTCAATTCAGGATAAAAGTAGATTATTGGAAGTCATCGAGCACTTGCATTTAAGCTTCAAGTAATTACTCTCCCTACTGCATCATATTAGTTTACTACCTAAAGATATATATATGAGTATAAACCGACGATTTTTGAGACTAATAGTTTGTTGTTATTTTTTTTTTACCACTATAATCTAATTCAGGACCTCCATACCTCTCAATGGTGCGGATCTAACCGTGGTACAAATACAACTCAGGACACTCTGAGAGCTGAAAGCTCGGCAGAATGGAAACAGTACATGATGTCGTCTCTGGAGGATACGCAACCAGCACGCTATATGAGAAGAAAATAGGACATCCAGTTGATGCAAGGTCGGGGATGGGGACACCGCTGGGTGGCTTTGCAGGAAGGCGGTGCTTCCTTTCCACTTGACATTGCCGGGATCCGCTCTTCTGTTGGGTGGCTTAGCAGGAAGGCAGAAGATGGTCCTACGGCTGCTACTCTGGCACCCAACTTGGATGCTTTCTATTGTTTTCGGAAGTCACTAAAACCTCGCATTCACCTACAGTTACTGACATTGTTGTGTTACATATGGGCTTTTAGAAAAGCAAAGAGTGAGAAAGGAAGAAGAGCTTGGAGGAGAAGAATACCATATGGAAATCACTCGTAAAAGTCCTCTCTAGGTTGTTTGTGGGTTTCCACCAATTTGGGTGATGATTTGGTGCAAAGGTTGCTCCTTTATGGTGTTGTATGCCTCTAGCTTTGACTAGAGAAGATTGTACTCACTTGTTCTTGTTGATAGTGGAAGTTATTGGCTCGCCGTGGTTTTTTCCCCGATTTGGGGTTTTCCACGTAAATCTGGTGTTCTTTGTGTTTGCTTGTTTTATCTTTCTACATGTGTTGTTTGTGTGGTTTGATTGCTTGAGTTTCGCTCTCCGGCTTACAATTCTTGGCCATCCCGATTGTGTGCACATAGGGGTTTGTCTTGACGTTCCTACTAGTAAACTGTGGCTTAGAGACCTTAATGTTTAAATTCCTACAACTTGGCTTTTTGGCAAAACCATTTTGTAGCATAGAACCCTTGAGAAGTTGTCCATGGATGATATGCTTCTATGGAGACTCAGAAACTTGAAATCCCTACCTGAAGGAATCCAACATCTTGTCGCCCTTAATAGTCTGGCTATTTATCGTAGTGATGGTGTGTTGTCGTTGCCGAATTGGATGAGCTCCCTTTTGTCTCTTCGTCATCTTGATGCTTATGGGAGCTCTTCAGAACTAAAGAAGCGATGCGAAAGACTAACAGGGGAAGATGGCCTAACGTTCAGCACATTCCAAATATCAGAATTAGGTGAAAAGATCACACAACTGATTAAAATATAGATGGAGTGCTTTCTCTGTTTGTTTGCAAATTAAAATCAAGCTAGTCATTTAATTTAAGTGCAACTTGGATTAAGCTTCAAAATTTTCAGGCTGGAGCTGCACAACTGATTGCAGAACCAACTGATTGCATATGCTACCTCTATGCTGACAAATTGCAATGCATATGCAGGTAATTTAACTCACCTCACCCACAAAATTGCAATTGCATATACAGGTGTGGGTGTTACATTAAATACATGGTTTGCTTCATTCAGAAGGACACTTGCACTGAAAGTTTCATGTAATTAAACTCCTTGCTGCATTGTCTTAGTTTACTGCCAAAATTTATCCTTGTCATATCCGAAATGATCAGAACTCTCAAGACTGATCTATATAATTTTCAATGTTTCCTGATGCATCTCTTGGTGGCGATCTTCAAGGCCTCAAGTGCAGGATTCTTCTTCAGCTGAAAGCTAAAAGCTAGTTGATTTCTGTAATGCTATTACATCGCGTGTTCATTATGATCTTGTTAGTAGCCTTATTCTAGAAAAACGATTGCCTTCAAGGCTTTTTAAGTCTATACTGATTACAATTATATCTCTGTATCATAAAACATTTCAGGCGAACAAATTCAACAACAAATTATTAATGTCAATCTCAATCAGTTTGATCCAACTCCAGCAATTCCTACAGCACTTAGCAAACAGGTTGAGGCTGTTTCACATCACATTGCCTGCTGAACGATAAAGCTACATATATCAACTTTGCATCTCTGTCCGACCGCAAAGAGGAGTCTCAGCAGCATCTGCTTCATTATCAAAGAATTCAGCTCTCTTCCAAACTCTCCTCTTAGCGCAGAATGCTCAACTGGTTCTTGAGGAACCAATCTTTGTACTGTTTTTATCTTTGTGTCTGTGTGGGAAAAGCACTTCAATCGTTGAAGCGGAGACAAATTTGAAGGCTTCAAATACCTATGACATGTTTTTGTTTTGTACTTTGAACACATTAACCACATTCGGAACATATCATGAATACATTAAACAAGTTCGCCAAGGAGATCTAGAGCTGCCATGGCCTATCAAATGTCAGTCAATCAGCAGAGGTTACTACTCCCAGTAAAACATACAGTCATGTACATTGTACATAGCCGGCTTTAGCAGTAGTTAGCTACAACTGATAAGTTAGTAGTTAATCATAGTTAGGTTAACTAACTAGAAGTGGTGCATTATACAGTATTAAACATAGCATATATATATATATAGTACTCTGCAATGATCCATCTCTTTTATATATGAAAACATATGGCACATATAGTAATCGATCTGCAACCACTTCTCTATACACGACAGATTATTGCAATCTGATCAAGAAATGGTGCATTATAATGAGCATTTCTGTACCAGTGATTGGAAATTGGTTTGCCTATTTGGGATTTATTTTCGACAACTAAGAAAATTTGACATCATATGACCACAAAATCGTCAAAATAAAAGTAAAGCTTCACAATAAAAATCTATTATTTTGTATCTCAATTAATGTGCAAATTTTTAAGCAGCCCTGTTAGCGTGCAGTTGTGTAATTTCAATACATAACGGTAGAGATTTTCAGTCAGAAAACAAAAGGCAATCGGTTACATGAATTCCACTCACTCGATCAAAACAAGATGAAACCTCACTCGGCTTATGTTTCAGGCTGCCTCAATCACGAGTTCTAATGGATGCCTTCGTACAAAGAAGCAATTTAGCTTCAGCAATTAGGCCTAACTTACTGTACAACATCAATTAGCTAGAAAGAATTGCTGGCTTGGTGGTAAATCACATGCTGGCTACTGTTACCAGTTTCAAACTTGAACATTTGGTTTACAAAATTAACAAATCAAAGAGAAAGAGAAGTTGTAATAAAACAAACTTAAATTGGTGGGATAGTCACATATATGGTCGACTATAGTAACTGCATGTAGATATGATATATAAACAAACATTTTATTAATATATAATGACATAGAACGACTATAGTATATGGTCGATCGACTATAGTTACTGCCTGAAGTCAATCTCCGAAAATTGTGATATTTATAATATATGATAGAGTTGTCATCATCGTATATTTCATACAGATGACTCCAAAAGTTGCAAGTAGAGATTTCAAATTAAGAAAAAGCCTCCAATTATGAATGAATGGAGAAGGCACCAAAAGTCACATTACAACTTGTTATAAATTTTAGTGTAATCAAGTTGTACACTAATTAAGACACTTAATTGGCCTATATTTGGTGTCATCCGGATTTACAGAACTTGTACCACTATATATAACATATATGTTTAGGGTATGGTATGTAAGTATGTTACACTTTCACACTTGTCTAGATAACATGTAAAAAAATCAATGAATATTTATTTGTGAACGGACAAAAAGTAAAAGTTTAGAGCATCTCTAATTAACCGTTCCTCTAAAAAATCTCTAAAATAGAGAACAAAATAGAAAAATCTCTAAAAATAAATTAGATCACAACTCCAATAGATTCTCTATTATACGAATTTTTACATTTATTATACACTATACTAAATGCATAAACTCAAAATTTAATAAATAAAATTCTAATAACTTAATTAAACCAATAGGCATCAACCAATGAACAAATACATAAACATTAGAAAGGGTAAATGCATTTAATTTTACATATTCTAACAATTCATCTAAATTTAGAGATTCTTTTCTCTCTCCTTCCATTTCTCTATTTAATTACCAATTGTTTTACAAGAGCGGTTTGGGTTAAAAAAAAACCCATATTTTCTCTAAAATTGCCCCCTTTTTCTATTTTACAATAGTTGTTGGGATGTTCTTATAAATGATGACTAATTAAATAACCAATATGCGATGGTTAGGGGTTACACGCCATGCATGATATATCCATGCCAGTTCGGTCTCTTGGCCTTGTATGATATATACTCTGTATTATTTAAGACGATTCAGCGATTCCAATTAACCAACCTCCACAAAATTTACCGATTGAGCACACTTCTTTGAATTCAATCTCCACCCAAAATTATGAGCTACTCGATCCAATCATCGCTGAAGCTGCACTGTTGTTTATACATATTCCGCTTTCACTCAAATGAAGATGAAACCTTACTTGACTTATATTTTAGGTTGACGTTCGTTAAAAAGAATCAAGTAGCTTGCGAGAACGCGGAAGGTGCGGTGTCCTGATCGATCGATGTGGTGTCTAGTCAGATGGCCCCATCGCTCACGATTGCAATTTGCAAGTTGCAACAACTAATTAACGTGTGCTGTAATTTTCTAAGTTATGTCAGTACAATGTATGTAGGGCCTATGAAAACCAGTTGAAAACCTTCGCAAAACAACAATAATGAAAAATTAGAAAGACTGTGGCGTGGTATATGCTGAACCTACTGTCTTAGAAGAGAATTTGCCCCGACCGTAGGTGCAAGTCGGCATCAGGCTTCGGCCTCCAAGGTTACACAACACACCCTCGTAATCGTGCACTCGAAAACAAAGGTTTGGAATCACTCAGAATGCTCAAAACAGATGTAGAAGAGGAGAGAAAGGTTTCGGTGTGTTTTTAGAAGAAGGAGACGTCTGGTTTTTAAAGCAAAACGAGACGCTCCTCAATCAAACATGCAGGCGACGTTTGTTATGGCCTTCTAGATTGGGTCATGTAGAATTTAGAGAGGGATAAACCCTAATAGATTGGTGGTGGAAGCCTCGTATTAGAGAAGGCAAACACACGTTTATAATGTTATTATTCAACCCTTTATATAGGGATTACAATTCTTGGAGAATAAGCAATATAAAGATATCGATAAACTAAACCTACCAAAGATATATATTTCTAACCTAATATAACAAGATCAAAGATTATATCCTAATACAATCATATCTAATATATTATTCCTAATATATCTCCAATACGCCCCCGCAGTCGAAGCGAGAGTAGAGCCACGAACGTTGAAGACTGGAAGCATAAGATAGATCTGCGGTTGATGTAGATGGCTAGAACACGAACGGTGAGAGCCCGAGAGTCCATGCCAACAAGAACAAGGTAGAGGCCGACGAGCATGATAGAGGCCGACAGATAAGATAGAGGCCGATGAACTTGATAGAGGCCGACGGACAAGGTAGAGGCCGATGAACTTGATAGAGGCCAATGAACAAGGTAGAGGCCGATGAACTTGATAGAGGCCAATGAACAAGGCGCCCCCGCAATTAGACAAGGTAGAGGCCGGTAAAGTAGAACCGATTGAGCCACGGGGGTTTGAGTAGCCATAACAGCGGCGACGGTAGGGGTTGTGTAGGGCCGGTAGAGGCAGCGGTAGAGGTTGTGTTTAGGGCCGGTAGAAGCGGTAGGGTAGAGGTTGTGTTTAGGGCCGGTAGAGGCGGTAGGGTAGAGCCGACGGCGGTCAATCAGACGGTAAATATATATATATATATATATATATATATATATATATATATATATATGGATAGGGTAAGGTAAGGCAGCGGAAGTGTTTGACGAAGGTGGAGATAGGTCAAGATCGAAACCTGCTCTGATACCATGTAGAATTTAGAGAGGGATAAACCCTAATAGATTGGTGGTGGAAGCCTCGTATTAGAGAAGGCAAACACACGTTTATAATGTTATTATTCAACCCTTTATATAGGGATTACAATTCTTGGAGAATAAGCAATATAAAGATATCGATAAACTAAACCTACCAAAGATATATATTTCTAACCTAATATAACAAGATCAAAGATTATATCCTAATACAATCATATCTAATATATTATTCCTAATATATCTCCAATAGGTCACATTGGCAACAAAGGTCTTGATAATCTGTTTAAAAATGGCATCATCTCTGCTAAGCCTTCTCATGCATATTGACTTATGTGAAAACTGTATTATGGGAAAGCAATCCAAACTTGGTTTTAAATCATCTTTGCATGTTGCAAATCAACCCTTAGAATATGTGCACTTTGTTTTGTGGGGACCTGCTCAGGTTAACACAACAGGGGGCATGAGATATTTCATCTCTTTTATTGATCATTTTAGTAGAAGGGTTTGGGTGTATTTGCTTAAACATAAATCTGATGCTTTTGAAAACTTTAAGGTTTGGAAAACAGGAGTTGAAACTGACACTGGTTTAAAGTTGAAGTGCCTTAGGACAGATAATGGTTTGTAGTTTTGTAATAATGAATTCAACTCCTATTGTAAAAATGAAGGTATAAAAAGACATTTAACAATTCTTGGCACCCCTCAGCAGAATGGGACTGTTAAGCGGATGAATAGAACCCTTCTTGAAAAGGCTAGATAATGCATGTTGGTTTCTTCTGGGCTTAAACACAGTTTGTGGGGTGAGGCTGTTATTACTGCTGCATATTTGATAAATAGATCCCCTTCATCTGCTATTGATTTTAAAACTCCTTATGAAAAGTGGATCAATAAGAAACCTGACCTTAGTCACTAAAGACCTATTGGATGTGTTGCTTATTCTCATGTGAATGATGATAAACTAAATCCTAGGTCTAAAAAATGTGTTATGCTTGGCTATCCTGATGGCACTAAGGGTTATAGGTTATTTGTTGTGCAACCTGGAGCATATAAAATCATTATTAGTAGAAATGTTGTGTTTAAAGAAGATGAGTTTCATTTTAAAAACACTATGTCTTCTGCTCAGACTAACCTGCAGGCTGCAGGTACCAGATACAAATGATCAATTTTACACCCCTGATGAGGGTGAAATTGACAATGAATTTGACAGTGGTTACTCCACTGCCAGACCTGACTCAAATCAGGTGGGCTAGTGAGTACAGATGGTGAAACAGGTAGTGTAGTGGCTCATAAAACTGAACCCTCTTTTTCCTCTACCTTAGAAATTCCCCCCCCCCCCCCATTTCTGATGTCTCTCCTGCTTCTACCTCTATTGTTTCTGGTTTGTCTGCATATTGATACTCATGCTGCTTCTTCTAGTGGTTCATCTATGAAATTGCATGACTTAACTGATTGGAAACTTACAAGAGATAGAGAACCTAGGAATATTATTCCAAATAAAAAGTACTCCAGTAATTTGGTTGAGTTTGCTTGTCTTGTTTCTGATGTTGTTACTTTGTACACCCCTGATACTTTTGAACAAGCTATGAAATGTGCTCATGCTAAGAACTGGAAAAGTGCTATGCAGGAAGAGATAGATTCTATGAATCAAAACAACACTTGGAAATAAGTGAAGAAACCTGCTAGTGGTAGATTAATTGACTGTAAATGAGTGTTTAAAATAAAACAAGGCATCTCTAAGAGTAACCCCCCAAGGTACAAAGCTAGGCTTGTAGCCAAGGGGTTTACTCAAAGAGAAGGCCAGGACTATAATGAGATTTTTGCTCCAGTTATTAAATACAAGACTATGAGATTATTTCTTGCCATGTCTGTTGTGTATAGCTATGAACTGGAACAAATGGATGTCAATACAGCTTTTTTGCATGGTGATCTTAATGAAACCATTTATATGAAACAACCTAAGGGCTTTGTCGACTCTGCTCATCCTGACTATGCTTGTTTGCTTATTAAATCCATATATGGCTTGAAACAGTCTCCTCGTCAATGGAATATAAAGTTTGATACTTGTATGAGAAGGAGCCTAGGATTTATAAGAAGCAAATTTGATACTTGCTTATATATATTTCAAAGATACCAGAAAGCATGATCCTCTCTATGTGTTGTTATATGTTGATGATATCTTGCTTATTGCTAAATCTTCTGATAAAATCAATATGATTAAGCAACCGCTAAAGAAACACTTTGATATGAAGGAGATGGGTCCTGCGAAAATGATCTTGGGCATTGACATCATAAGAGACAAAGGTAAAAAGGTTATGTATTTGTGCCAATCTGATTATGTGCTTAAAGTGTTAGAAAGATTTCATATTAAAGATGTTAAGGCCAATACAGTTCCATTGGGTGGTCATCTTGATCTCACTAAAGTGAGAAATCATTTGTCCTCTGCTGATATTAATAGAATGAAAAAAAAATCTCTTATGATATGCTACAGTTGGTTCAGTTATGTATTCAATGATATGCTCTCGTCCAGATATTGCATTTGCTATAAGTGTTTTGAGTAGGTTCATGTCTGATGCAGCTGAAAAGCATTGGCAGACCATGAAGTATCTGTTGAGATATCTTTTTGGTAATGTGAATCTGTGTTTGAAATATGTTGCAGGTCAAGGCTCAACACATGAGCTATTTGGGTATGTTGATGCAGATTATGCCTCAAACAAGGACAATAGAAAGTCTACTACTGCTTTTGTCTATACTTGGGTAGGTAAGTACTGTATATCATGGAAATCCCAAAAGCAACCTATTGTTGCCTTATCCTCCACTGAGGCCGAGTATATAGCAGTCACTGAGGCCTGCAAGGAAGCCATTTGGCTCCAGGGTCTCTTGAAGGAGATGCCTTCGTACAAATTAAAGAAGCAATTTAGCTTCAGCAATTAGGCCTAAATTACCACAACATCAATTAGCTATAAAGAATTGTTGACTTGTTGGTTAATCACATGCTGTTACCAGTTTCAAAATTGAACATATATATATTGGTCTACAAAATTAACAAATCACCGAGAAAGAGAAGTTATAATCAATAAAACAAACTTAAATTGGTGGGATAGTCTATATGCATATATGCGACTATAGTTACTGCATGTAGATGATATATGAACAAACATTTTATTAATATATAATGACATAGAACGACTATAATATATGGTCGACTACAGTTGCTGCCTGAAGCCAATCTCCGAAAATTGTGATATTTATAATATAGGATAGAGTTGTCATCATCGTATATTTCATACAGATGACTCCAAAAGTCCCAAGTAGAGATTTCAAATTAAGAAAAAGCCTCCAATTATGAATGAATGGAGAAGGCACCAAAAGTCACATTACAACTTGTTATTAATTTTAGTGCAATGGAAGGCAAGTTGTTGCTAAGGACATTTGGCCAATACACTCCGTATTATTTAAGGCGATTCAGAGAGATTCCAATTAACCAACCTCCACAAAAATTTACCGATTGAGCACACTTCTTTGATTTCAATCTCCACCCAAAATTACGAGCTACTCGATCCTATCATGGCTGAAGCTGCGCTGTTTGGCATTGCTAAATCAGTCTTACAACAAATTGCCTCCCCTGCACTCGACGAGTTCAAACTCCTGTGGTGTCACAAGGCAAACCTCGAGAAGCTTGAGGGCACCGTCAGCACCATAAAAGATGTCCTGGAAGATGCTGATCGCAAGCAGGCCACTGAAGCTACTGTTCGAGGATGGCTTGCACGACTCAGGGTGGTGTTGTACGATGCTGAAGATTTGTTCGATGCCATCTCTACCAAAGTCTTGCTCCATGAGGCAAAGAAAGGCACTAAGATTGAGAAAAAGGTACACCGATTCCTTTCTATACCATACCGTTTCGCTTTCTTGGTTAAAAATGCTCACAAAGTGAAGGAAATTAGGGAGCGTTTTGATGACATTGCTCACGATATTAGTGTGCTTAAGCTTGTCTCAAATCAAACTGATCTAAATCCAACCTCATCTAGAATTGAGAGAGAGTCTACCCACTCCTATGTCCCAATCAATGAGGTTATAGGCCGAGAGATAGAAAAAGAGGATCTAGTGAGGATGTTGTTGCCTAATTACTCTAAGGAACAAAAAGGTCTTCCTGCCGAGGAACAAAAAGACGTTCCTGTTGAGGAAGAAAAAGGTGTTTCTGTCATTTCCATTATTGGAATCGGGGGATTAGGGAAAACCACTCTTGCTCAACTTGTTTATAATGATGACAGAGTTCAAAAGGGTTTCCAGTTGTGTATGTGGGCTTGTATTTACAAATTCTCCACTCTAAAACAAGTTGTGATAACACTCCTAAAATCTGTCACAAAAAAAGAACCTGAAAACCTTGATATAGATCAGTTGCAATCTAAGCTTAGAGAAGAGATTGAAGGGAAAAAAATTTTGCTCGTTTTGGATGATGTATGGGATGAGGATCCTGAAAAATGGCATAAGGTGAAACACCTGTTGTCTTGTGGGAAGGACGGAAGCAAGGTTTTAACAACAACGCGTTCTGAAATTGTTGCCCAAAGTTTGTGCGCGACCAAGCCTTACTTTCATCTGAAGGGAATGTCAGATGAGAGTGCTTGGCTGTTGTTCAAGAACAACACTTTTGAGGAAGAAGGTGATCAGAATAACTCAGAGTTTGAAGAATTAGGTAAACAAATTGTGAGAAAGTGTGAAAACATTCCGCTTGCTATTGTCACAATAGCACGTTTACTGAGACAAAAAAAGAAGAAAGAGTGGCTTCCTTTTGCAAATAATGAACTCTCCAAAGTGGTCAACCCTGCTCGGTATAAAAATATCACGCAAGTACTAGCATTTAGTTATAAAGAGCTTTCATATCCAGAAAAGCGTTGCTTTGGATATTGTTCTCTCTTTCCCAAGGGTTATGTATTTGAGAAAGATATCTTAGTTCGTTTATGGATAGCTCAAGGGTTTGTTGAGCCTCAACCTCAATTGATTCAAAGCTTGGAGGATAGAGGTGAAGAATACTTTTTCAACTTGGTGAAGAGATGCTTTTTTCAGCTTACCGCTGGAGATGAAGAGACAAAGAGTAACGTTACTTACCAAATGCACGATTTGATGCATGATTTGGCTACAGAGGTTGTTGGATTCGAGACAATTTTAGTTGATCATGCTGCTCAAGGGTCTTGGGATAAGAATGTTCGTCATGTGTCAATAAATTGTGAATGGGAGTACATGGCGGAAAATGTTTGTTCTTTTTCTCGTTCAAAGAGTCTAAGAACTTTCCTTCATCCTTGTGGAGATATGTTGGAAAATAACGCTTTGAAGAAGTTAATGCCGAATTTCAAGTCTTTGCGGGTTTTGACTTTGTGGAGAATTCGAGAAGTACCAACTTCTATTGGAGAATTGATTCATCTAAGGTTTCTTGATCTCTCGTGGAGCTATATGGAAAGGCTTCCAAGTTCAATTTGTAGCCTTCCCTGTTTACGTTCTCTTATTCTTAGAGGTTGTTCTAGTCTAGAGGAGTTTCCAAAGGAAATGGGGGATTCACTAAGCTTGACGTTTCTCGATCTATCAGAGAGCAATATGATGGAAGGGCTTCCAAGGTCAATTTTTAGGCTTCGCCATTTAGAATCTCTTATTCTTCGAGAGTGTAAACATCTGAAGGAGTTGCCAGCGGAGTTGGGGGACTTGCTAAGCTTGAAACACCTTGTGCTTGAAGGTTGTGACAACCTACTGAAGATGTCACCTGGATTGGCAGCTTTGAAGTCACTTGTGACTCTAGATAGGCTAGTCGTGCACAGTCCTAGTGGTGGACTCCAGTATTTGGAGGGACTTGACAACTTGACCGGATCTTTGCAAATTGAGCTTCCATCAACTGAATGGGAGAGTGCGACAACAGATGCGGCAAAATCATCCTTGTCAAAGAAGACCAGGCTCCATTCATTGGCTATCATTTGCAAAATTAGACTAGATACAATTGATGCAGAAACGAGTGAAATTCCTTCACGCCATTCATTAGAGGAATCAGAGCGCTGGCTTCAAGAATCGAAACCCTTGCTTGAACCTGCCACAGATAATACAGAGGTGAATGCCCTTCAACTACCTCCTAATCTTGTGGGTTTGAGCATCATCGATTTTGGTGGTAAGGAAATGCTGGAGGAGATTTCTCGCCTCCATAAACTTGCTATTCTCAAACTCGAAGGGTGTAGAAGATGTGTTAAGCTTCCGACATTGAGTCACCTTCCATCTCTCAAGGAGCTATGGATTTCTGGTTTGGTTTCAATGTCGACTATGGAGGAAAGCAAGTCCTATGAGCCTGATTCGTTCTTCCCATCCCTACAAACTCTTTCAATTAAGGGTATGTGGGATTTGAGGGGCTGGTGGCCGCATGCACCAACTGTGCTACCTACATTCCCTCGTCTTGCCAGAGTAATCATAAGAAGTTGTGGACAGCTAACATCAAGATGCATCCCTTTGTTTCCAGTAGTTGAGCATTTGGAGTTGGAATTCGTCAGAGAGGAGATTATTTGGCATATAATTGGGAGAGAAGCGACGTCTAGTACATCTCATGGAAATAGTGTCCTGAAAAAATTGGAAATAAGGTATATTGAAGATCTAAGAAGCATTGCAGAAGCCCAAATAAGACAGCTTTCTGCTCTCCAACATCTAAGCATAAGGAACTGTTATCGGCTTGAATCAATTGCTTTGAATGGGCTTGCATATCTTACTTCCATTGAATATTTGCAAATCTTGGATCGGTCCAATTGGGGTGGTCAGGAGGAAGAGGTCCGAAGAATACACTTGCCAAGACTCAGGCATTTGGAGATCCCAACTGTGAATAGGAACCTTTTTGAGGGGATGAAAGACATGGCTTCTCTAGAAAATTTGGTCATAGGAAACCATTTTAATGAGAAGTTTCAAGAAGAAGATGAAGAAGAAGGGCTTCCGTGGAAACACTTGCAAAAACTACAGCGTGTGAAACTTGTATTTGGAGAGGGATTTAGCATGAGAAACAATCAGCGTCTTCTAAATGGGTTTCAATACCTTACCTCTTTAAAACACCTGACTCTCCAGAGATGCGATCAGTTGTATTTGTCATGGAGAGCGCTTCTAGGTCTCCCCCATCTTGAGTGGGTGTGGATTTCACATGTCGAGGAAGTGATTGATGTTGATTCAGATTCCATGATGATTCAAAAAAAACCGATCAGCGGGTCTATCCGCAAACTGTGGATTGATGATTGCTCGGGAGAGTGGGTACATGACCTACCTTGGAAGTCCTTTCCCCATCTGGAACATCTACGTCTAGTGAGACAGAGAAACTTGAATTCCCTACCAGCAGGAATCCAACATCTCTCCGCCCTTGAAGACCTGAGTTTTTATGGTAATCCCGGGGTGGTATCATTGCCGGATTGGATGAGATCCCTTTTGTCTCTTCGTTCTTTTAATCTCGATGGCTGCTGTGAAGAACTAAAGAATCGATGCAATAGAGAAACAGGGGAAGACTGGCCTAAGATTCAGCACATTCCAGGCATAGATATTCATAGTAGTGGGGACGCTACCTTCGATCCAACATGGATTTCCCTCCTCGTTGGTAAGTTCCCCATTCTCAATTATGAATAGATACTTTTTATATGTCTAATGCCGTTTTTGTTAATCTCGGCCTCTGTTTGCAACAGAACGGTCTAGTTGAAGCAGACCCTCTTTCGATCTTTCCCATCTACCGTGCATAGAATCGTCGATCAGGTATTGCATTCCTGAGGTCATAAGGCTCATGTCCTCACTCATCACACATTACTTGTTTCCATATCTGATTATGGGTGTGTTTGGATTCCATTGTATTATGTTTATAATACAATTATAAACATAATGCATTTATATGTTGTTTGGTTTACACACATTACAATGCATTTTACTTTAAACACATTTTAATTTAAATACATCGTAATTCGTGCTAATCAAACACATCCTTTTAAATTTGCATTATAATCATAATGCAATTGGAATCCAAACACACCCTATCTGTGTTTACTCAATTTGATTCAAATCTTTCAGGTGCTTAATGGGCTCGTGTCCTCTCAACTGACCAACATACACTTTTTTGAAGCAAACCTGAAAAAGGTTTGATAATGTGGACATAAACTAGCATTGTAATTGTAATCATATGCTTCACGGATCTTTGGAATATAGAGTCCACTTCATCCAATTTAATACATGGTAATGGATCTCTTGTTGATCAGTAATCTGGAAGGCACTCTCAATTTCACATCTGTATTTCATGAGCTTTAAAATTTTCAGGTTGGAGCTGCACACTTGAATGCAAAACCATGTAAAGAACTATGAAAGGGCGCTTGCATCTGCTAACTCTTTGGGGACAACATACACTCTTAGTTTACCGAGTGAGAGCCTCTCTACTTGTTTAGTTATTTTTGGTATAGAAAACAAATCAGAGTTTGAAATAAATTTTTTAGTTACTGGTTTAGAGAAACACAAATGTGTCTTTTAATGTTGAACTTATTTTCTAAATAACTTGCAGCAGCGGCTGTTGAGGCCTGGCTTTGGTAAAGTCATCACTGGCTTGTTGGTATGACAATGGTTCTGGTAGGTACTCTTTACTGGCATCTTGGTATAGAATCACTGGTACATGGAGTCCACTTCGGTATAGCAGTATGTTCCTGGGGCCATAAGGTTTGTTTTCTCTCTTGTCGCAGTCCTCATTTCCATATGTGTGCTTCATGAACTTCAAAATTTTCAGGACCAATATTCATTGCTTTGATCTTATTTAATTGCACAGAAAAATTGGGTCATAAGGCTTGTTTCCTCTCTCACCTTAGGACTTGTTGAAGAGCAACCTTGGCGGCTTGGTCACTGCCTACCACTATAGATAACACCGACTGTTTTGCATAGTGGGAGCCTCTCAACTCGATCAATCACCTCTCTCAAATTTTCAGCACATTCCAAAATCCATATTGAGTGAAGAGAGCACCGCTGCATCTCTGAGATATTTACCAAATACTCAACCAAATTAAAACTAGTGATATTATATATGCCTGATACCATAACTTGCACAGTTGCGCCGCTGCATTTGGAGAAGATTATGTCTGATACCATAATTTGCACATTTTTTTGAGCTCACTTGCACCATTGGCATTTGGCAAGTAGATATGAGTGTTGTAGGAGATAAGTTGCACACTTGTTATCCTCCGACCGCTCCCTGCCCTTCTAATTTGGTTCTCCTTCGATGAATTGATAGAACAAGCCTAGTTGGAGCAAAATTAAAACCCGATCTTCAACTGCAAGTTCCTCTTCCATCATCTTTGGTAAGTTCCTCCATTCTCTCGCTCTGTATCATTATGAATTTATGATGATTGAGAATCATCAAGCAAATAGATATTTTTTTATATGAATAATTAAGTAATTCAGGTGAAGAAATTATTTGAGAGGTCTCATCAGCAACAAAAAAAGGAGGTATGAGAAGGTAATAAAGCCAATTTCTTATGCTTCATCCAATCTCTACAGATACTGATTTGGCCTCATTTACTTCATTCAGGAGGATCTGGAAGGAACAATATTGGGAGTTGTCTTCTAAGTGCAGGATTCTTCTTCAGCTATATCTGTATACTTCTCTTGATATAGTGTAAGGCATAATCATGGAAAAAGGAAAAAAAACAAGGATGGCCTCTCTTATTTTAATGATTCTGAACTGGAGGCAGAGCGTGGAGGAGCAATCATGAAGGTAATTGATCTCCCTAGCTACAACAAGATTTTTTACCCTTTCAAAATGAGTTTTGGGTTTGAAGGTTGTCAACAGCTTGTTGATTTGCAGTAGTGCAATACATTTCTTCGGGAACATAGAATCCACTTCATGCATTCATTTTAATACATTCCTGGTTCCTTAAGGCTCGTGCCCTCGCTTGTTATATAGTCCTTAACTGGCTTCAGAATGTTCAGGTACGAGCTGCACGCACAACTGAATGCAGAACCCGTAAGGAAATACGAGAGATGCACTCTTTATCTGGTAGCTACTGTCTGCTGTCAATCAGGAGAAGATTGGTCAGATTTCCCTGCTGGATGAATGCATGAAATGATGAAATCATCAACTTCCATTTGTCAAGATCAATTACAGGTGCAGATTGAAGAAATATTTACAGCATCTGCATTTTCGATTATTATCATCAAGAATCATCAAGCAAATAAAATATTTCAGATGATGAAATTATTCAATCGGTCTTAGAATCAAAATAACACATAATGTCATAATGCAACTTTTACAATCGACTAAAACTTCAGTCTCGCCCAAGAAGTCTTACTTTCATCCTCAGATAGGTATTATTCTCAAGAAATTAAAAAATGTTAACATCTAATATAGGGGAAAAGAAGACATCATACCGAGTTTCCAACAATTAACTTCTTGAGTTATCAACGTTTCTTTTGATGTTGAGCTTGCCAAATAACTTGCAGCGACAATACCCCTGCTGAGGTCTAGATATGGTAAAGTCATCGATGGCTTGTCAGCATTACAATGGTTTTGGCCAGTACTCTTTATCGGTATCTTGGTATAGAATCATGAGTACATGGTGTCCACTTTGGTCAGGTAGTCATTCCTGGAGACATCATGCAGGCTTGTTTCCTCTCTTGTCTTAGTTTTTGTTTCCACATTTATACTTAAAAACTTTCAGGACCAATATATATTGTTTTGTTCATATTTAACTGCAGAGGCAAAATTAGGACTAATTGAAGAGCCTGTCAACTTGATCAATCACTTCTTTCTCAGTTTGTTTGCCACTTAATGCTTATATTCCTTGTGTCAAATTACTACAATAGAACATTGGAACTCATCTCGCACTTGCACACATACAGCCAGATATTGGTTCGGCCTCGTTTACTTCGTTCAGGAGGAAGGAAGATTCTTGGGAGTCTTCCTCTAAGCTGGATAAAGGAGAATAACGTTGACACTTGCAAATTGTAATTGCATATGCAGGTATTGGTGTTACACTGTTTGCACTTAAGCTTCATGTAATTAATCTCTCGAATGCATCGTCAAAAATATATACTCATCAGATTGCTCATTGCATAAAATTATATATTGTTTCCGTGATGCAATATTTGATTCAGAAAACAAGGTAGATGGATTAAGCAGCTCCTTGTGCATCTCTTGGTGGCTCTCAGCTGATCGATGTTGTTTCAAATGCCATGATGCTAACACAACTAATCTGTAATTCTATCTGAGATCGCTCTCAGCTGCTGTCATTCCATAGACAACAGAGACTTTTTGTGCAGTAGGCCCCTCTCAACTTCATCACTTCTCTTTCAGTTTATTTTCCATCTTAAAATTACTATAATTGAACTCATCTCTCACTTGTATATGCAGATATTGATGTAGGGTGGTTTACTTCGATTCAGGATACAAGTAGATTATTGGGAGATGTTGAAGAAGGACAATTACGCGGACACTAGTATTTAAGCTTTAATTACTCTCCCTACTCCATCATCTTAGCTGACTACCGAAATATATGATTCTTCGGTCACTGGAACAAGGGCTAACTCAGGACTCTCCGAGAGTTGAAAGCTCAGCAGAATGGAAACAGTATCTACATCTGTTGTATACACGCAACCAGCAAGCTATATGAGAAGAAAACAGGACATCCACTTGATGCAAGGTCAGGGGTGGGGACACCGCTGGGTGGCTTTGCAGGAAGGCGGTGCTTCCCTTCCACTTGACATTGCCGGGATCCTCTCTTCTGCTGGGTGGCTTAGCAGGAAGGCGGAAAATGGTCCTAGGGCTGCTACTCTGGCACCCAACTTGGATGTTTTCTATTGTTTTCGGAAGTCACTAAAACCTTGCATTCACCTACAGTTACTAGTAAACTGTGGCTTAAAGCCTTTGATGTTCAAATTCCTATAATTTAACTTTTTTGGCAAAACTATTTTACTAGTATAAATAGATGCTACCTCTGTCTGTATGATTTACTTTTTCGATCAGATGGATTGAATGAGAGTGTTTTGTTCATTCTTCATCTCTTTGTACCTCTGTTTTCCTGTTGCAGTTCATATATATAATCTGCAACTGCTCACAAGACAGATTATTGCAATCTGAACAAATTAAATGGATTTATCCCACATCCAAAATAAATGAGGTGTTTTGTTCATACTAATTAAGTATGTAGATAGAAGTTTCAACTTCGAACAAAATGGTCTTATAAATTGAGTAATTAAGTCTGATTGAGCATACTTCATTGATTTCAATCTCCACCAAAAATTATGAGCAACTCGATCCAGTCATGGCTGAAGCTGCGCTGTTTGGCATTGCGAAATAAGTCTTGCAACCACTCGCCTCCCCTGCACTCAACAATACATACAGCTTAAATAAATGAGCATGGATAAAAGACTAGTTTGGATCTATGGATTTGCATTGTGGGAACTCATCAGTCATCATCTCATATTGGTGCACACTTGATCCTTTTCAACAGCCCTTCAAACTTCATTTTCCAGTAGTGCCTAAAAAGATCAAAGGTCAGTCCATAAAGACATAAGAAATTACATTGGAGAGTGTCTGCAGAAATTGGAAATGAAGATTGAATAAAAAGGAATTTCCATGTGGACTTGTATCAACTATTTCTTGGATCTAAAACAAGTCTTGATAACGTATAACACTCCTAAAGGCTAAAGTATGCCTTTGTTTCCACTAGTTAAGGATTTGTTGTTGGAAGACATCCGAAAGGAGATTATTTGGCGGGCAATTGGAAGTGAAGCAACCTCTAGTACATCTCACGGCAATAGTGTGCTGAAGAAATTAGATATAAGAGGAATTGAAGATCTAAGAAGCATTTCAGAAGCCCACATAAGGCATCTTATTTCCCTAGAGTATTTGAGTATCCCAACTGTGAATAGGAACCTTTTCAAGGGGTTGAAATACATGGCTTCTCTTGAAACATTGATGATAAATAGCAGTTTTAATCAAGAGCTTCAAGAAGAAGAGGAAGGAGAAAAAGAAGAATTAGGAAGGGTTATTGTGGAAAAAGTTGCAAAAACTGCGCACTATGACACTTGTATTTGGGGAGACATTCAGCATGAGAACCAATCAGCGTCTTCTACAAGGACTTCAAGACCTTACTGCCTTGAAAGAGCTGACTCTATGCAACTGTAAAGAGCTGTATTTTTCATGGAGGGGGCTTCTAGGACTCAGCAATCTTCAGGATGTGAGGATTGAAGGTGGATCAGGAGAGTGGGTAAATGACATATCGTGGAAGTCCTTTCCCTTTCTGAAAGATCTGACTCTATTCAGAATAAGGAACTTGGAAGCTCTACCGGAAGGAATCCAACATCTTGTGGCCCTCCAAGTGCTCAGAATTCGTGATATTAAGGGTGTGGCGCCATTGCCTTTTTGGATGAGCTCCCTTTTTTCGCTTTGTTATTTTGAGAGTTTGGAGAGCTGTGAAGAACTGAAGAAGCGATGCGATAGACTGACAGGGGAAGACTGGCCTAACATTCAGTACCTTCAACATACTATGATTCGATGAATTGATCGAACAAAACTAGTTGAAGCGAGCGCTCCCTGGCCTGCTTATTTGGTTCATGCAATCTGGGTGCCCAATTTCATCTGCAAGTTCCTCTTTCATCATCTTGGGTAAGCTCCTCTGTTCTGCATATATTTATGATTGAGATTATTCAAGCAAATTGATATTGTGATAGGACTAATAAAGTATTTCAGGTGAAGAAATTATTTGAGAAGGTCATAATGCCAATTTCTAAAGGTTCGTTGAATTTATGCAACTTTACGGAAACATGTTTGGTATTATTATAAATTCTACATAAAACAAATTTCTTTTTTTTTTTTGGCTGTCTTCATAATCTTGAGATGTTTGTTTGCAATAGCAGTGCCCCAGTTGAGGTCTAAAGTGGCATCAATGGCTTGTTGGCATTACAGTTGTTTTGGAAGCCCCTCTTTCCCATCTTCTTGGCATAGAATCTTTGGCCAGGTATTGCATTCTTGGGGCCATAAGGCTAGGGTACCATATCATGTGAAGGCCGGACAACATATACTTGATCACTTCTCCCTCTAGGTTTTTGGTATGCTAATTAAAGTGGTAAATATATTTCAAAAGTTGTAACATAGTTACAAAAGACGCAGACTATACCCAGGGTCTAGTGTAAGACTAATCTGTCAATAGCCACGCAGGGCCAACTCTCCCCAAAAGTATACCCTATACAAAAGTCCTAGACAAACTCCACCCGATCAGAACTTCTTTTTGGACTTCAAACTTCTTAAATTTCGCACTGCTAAAGTGCTAAAGCTCCATTTCATCTTTTGTCCAGTTTCGAAATATCTACTGCAACTCAAACGAGGTCCATTATCTAATTCACATAAAATTACTGTAACTATTAGTCCTTAAAACGAGTTGTACATTTGAACTCTAAATAGGCCGGTTATCATTACAACTCCAGCAACTCCTACAATCCTACCACTCAGATGAGTTAATTTGTTCACACCACATTCCCAAACTTTGCATCTCAGCAGCATCAAAGAATACTTCACATTCCCCACTGCACAGTAGGATCCGATGACAGGTTAATCGATCACATGCTGCCAGTTTGAAATTTGACCAACACTCCATATTTCCTAATTAAACAAATACTCCGGGTGTGGGAGGGTCACATGTTCTATAGGTAGATGAATTTATAAACAATCATTTTATTAATATATAATGACATAGATGGAATCTTTCCTTCAGCTTTCAACGACAGTCACATGGGCCATGGCAGCTTGCTTTCCTCCCTGATTATATATACTGATAATCATACTCAATTGGTGATTATGCAAACTTTACTTATTCTAATCTCCACCCCAAAATAATCATCTAGCAAGCTACGCACTCCGATCCGAAAATGGCTGAAGCTGCGTTGTTTGGCATCGCTAAATCAGTCCTGCAACAACTCGCCTCCCCTGCACTCGCTGAGTTTCGACTCCTATGGGATCATAAGGAACAATTCGAGAAGCTTGAGGACACTGTCACCACCATTCGTGATGTCCTGCAAGATGCTGATCGCAAGCAGGCCACTGATGCTGCTGTTCAAGGATGGCTTGCACGACTCAGGGTCGTGTTGTACGAAGCTGACGATTTGTTCGACACCATCTCCGCCAAACTATTGCTCGAGAAGAACAAGGAAGGCACTAAGTTTATGAAAAAGGTACGCCATATTCTTTCGAAGCCGTACAGTTTCACTTTCTTGGTTAAAAATGCTCACAAATTGAAGAAAATAAGGGAGCGTTTTGATGATGTTGCTGGCGATATTAATAAGTATAACTTCCTTCCAAGGCAACCCGATGTAGTTGCAACATCTAGATTCCGGAGAGACCAAACCCACTCCTTTGTCCCAAAAGGTGTGGTGGTGGGCCGAGAGAATGAAACAGAGGATGTAGTGACGATGTTGTTGCAAGATTGTTCCCAGCAACAAAGAGGTGTTTCTGTCGTTGCGGTTATTGGAATTGGGGGATTGGGGAAAACCACTCTTGCTAAACTTGTTTATAAAGATGGCAGAGTTCAAAAAGGGTTCGATTTGTGTATGTGGACTTGTATCAACTACTTGTCAGATCTAAAACAAGTCTTGATAACACTCCTAAAATCTGCTACAATGAATGAACCTCAAAACCTTGATCTAGAACAGTTGCAAAATTTGTTTAGGAAAGAGATTGAAGGGAAACGATTCTTACTCATTTTAGATGATGTTTGGGATGAGGATGCAGAAAACTGGTGTGAGTTAAAAAACATATTGTCTAATGGGAACGCTGGGTGTAAGGTTTTAATCACAACGCGTTCTGAACTCGTGGCCCAACGTTCATGGGCAACAACGCCTTACTTTCAACTAAAGGGTCTGTCAGATGAGAATGCTTGGTTATTGTTTAAGAAGATAGCTTTTGTGGATGAGAAAGATGGGAATGACTCAAATTTGGAAAAATTAGGGCGACGAATTGTGAGAAAGTGTGCAAATGTTCCACTTGCTATTGTAACTATAGCAAGGTTATTGAGAGAGAAAGAGAAGGAAATGTGGCCTCCTATAGACGATGAACTCTCCAAAGTATTCCCTGAGGATTATAAGAAAATCACGCATGTACTAGAGATTAGTTACAAGGATCTCCCGTATCCAGTCAAACGTTGCTTTGGGTATTGCTCTCTCTTTCACAAGGATGCGATATTTGATAAAAGTACACTGGTCCGTTTATGGATAGCTCAAGGTTTTATTGAACCTTTAGAGAATCAATGCTTGGAGGATATAGCTGAAAAATACTTCTTCTACTTGGTGAAGAGATGTTTTTTTCAGCTTACCAATATAGATGAAGTAGAAAAACATGCAACTTACCAAATGCACGACCTAATGCATGATTTGGCTATGGAAGTTACTAAATTTGAGAGTATTTTAGTTGATAATCCTGATCAGAGGTCCTGGGATAATAATAAGCCTATTCGTCATGTGTCAATATATTGTCGATCGAAGTCCATGGTGGATCATGTTTCTTTTTCTAGTTCAAATAGTCTAAGAACCTTTATCCATGCTGTTGAAGATTTTTTAAATCCACATGCTTTGGAGAAGTTAATGTCGAGTTTCAAGTCTCTGCGGGTTTTGAGTCTTTGGGGAATTCGGGATCTACCAACTTCTATCGGAGAATTGATTCATTTGAGGTTTCTTGATCTTTCAAAGAACTATATGGATAGGCTTCCAAGTTCAATTTGCAGCCTTCCGCATTTACAATTTCTTATTCTTCAATGTTGTCAAAGTGAAGATCTGGAGTTTCCAAAGGAAATGGATGATATGTTAAGCTTGGAACATCTCGATCTTTCGAAGAACATGGCGATTAGGCTTCCAAGGTCAATTTGTAGGCTTCTTCATTTAGAATATCTTATTCTTCAAGAGTGGGAAGCTCTAAAGGAGTTGCCAGAGGACTTGGGGGATTTGCAAAGCTTGCGGCTTCTCGATCTATCGAAGAGAAATAGTTTGGAAAGGCTTCCAAAGTCAATTTGTAGGCTTCGCCATTTAGAATCTCTTATTCTTCGAGACTGTAAACATTTAAAGGAGTTGCCAGAGGAGTTGGGGGACTTGCTAAGCTTGAGACACCTTGTGCTTCAGGGTTGTGATAGCCTAGTTAAGATGCCACCTGGATTGGCAGCTTTGACATCACTTGTGACTCTAGACAGGCTAGTTGTGCACAATCCGAGTGGTGGACTCCAGTATTTAGAGGGACTTGACAACTTGAGTGGATCTTTGCAAATTGAGCTTCCATCAACTGACTGGGAGGGTGCAACAACAGATGCGGAAAAATCATCCTTGTCAAAGAAGACCAGGCTCCATTCATTGGCTTTCATTTGCAAAATTAGACTAGAGGATTCAGAAAGCAGGCATCGTCAGTTATATCCCTGGCAGTTTGAACATGCCACCACTAACACAGAGGTGAATGTCCTTCAACTACCTCCTAATCTTGTGGATTTGAGCATCATCTATTTTGGTGGAACGAAAATATTGATCGACGTTTCTCACCTCCATAAACTTGTTGTTCTCAAAATCGAAGGGTGTAAAAGATGTGTTAAGCTTCCGCCATTGAGTCACCTTCCAACTCTCAAGGAGTTGTGGATTTCTGGTATGGTTTCAATGTTGTGTATAGAGGAAAACAAGTCCTATGAGCCTAATTTTTTCTTCCCATCCCTACAAACTCTTTCAATTCAGGACATGCCGAATTTGAGAGGCTGGTGGCTGCAAGCACCAACAATGCTACCTGCATTCTCTCGTATTACCCAAGTAAGCATAGGTGGTTGTCCAAAGCTAACAAGATGCATCCCTTTGTTTCCAGTAGTTGAGCATTTGGAGTTGAGATCAGTCAGAGAGGAGATTATTTGGCAGATAATTGGGAGCAAAGCAACCTCCAGTACATGCCATGGTAACAGTGTCTTGAAGACATTGAAAATAGTTGGAATTGAAGATCTAAGTAGCATTGCAGAAGCCCAAATAAGACATCTTTCTACTCTCCAATATCTAATTATATTTTATTGTGATCGGCTTCAATCAATTGCTTTGAATGGCCTTGCATATCTTACTTCCCTTGAACATTTGGGAATTAATGCTAGATGTACATGTGGTTGGAATCTCAATTGCGGTGGTCAGGAGGAAGAGGTCCGAAGAATACAGTTGCCAAGAGTTAGACATTTGGAGATCCCAACTGTGAATCGGAACCTTTTTAAGGGGTTGAAAGACATGGCTTCTCTAGAGACATTGCTCATAAGGAACTTTAATGAGGAGCTTCAAGAAGAAGATGAAGAAGAAGGGCTTCCGTGGAAACACTTGCGAAAACTGCAGCATGTGGAACTTTTATTTGGAAATGGATTTAGCATGAGAAACAATCAGCGTCTTCTAAATGGGTTTCAATACCTTACGTCTTTAAAAGAGCTGACTATATGGAAATGCAAAGAGTTGTATTTGTCATGGAGAGCACTTCTAGGTCTCCCCTATCTTGAGTCGGTGGAGATTTATTATGTAGAGGAAGTGATTGATGTTGATTCAGATGCCATGATGATACAAACACAACCCATCAGCAGTTCTGTCCGGAAATTGTCGATTTACGGTGGTTCGGGAGAGTGGGTACATGGCATACCTTGGAAGTCCCTTCACTTTCTGAAAGATCTGCGTCTAGAGAGAATGAGAAACTTGAAATCCCTACCAGAAGGAATCCAACGTCTCTCCGCTTTAAATAGGCTGACTCTTAGTGAATGCAAAGAGCTGTATTTGTCATGGAGAGCGCTTCTAGGTCTCCCCCATCTTCAAGAGGTTAGCATTGAAGAGGTAGAGGAAGTGATCGATGTTGATTCAGATATCATGATGATACAAACACAACCCATCAGCGGATCTATCCGAGACTTGAGGATTTGCAATGGCTCGGGAGAGTGGATACATGACATACCTTGGAAGTCCCTTCCCTTTCTGAAATATCTGCGTCTAGAGAGAATGAGAAACTTGAAATCCCTACCAGAAGGAATCCAACATCTCTCCGCCCTCCAATCACTGAATATTTATGGTAATCCCGGGGTGGTATCATTGCCGGATTGGATGAGCTCCCTTTCGTCTCTTCGTTTCTTTAATGCCTGGGGTGGTTGTGAAGAATTAAAGAATCGATGCAATAGACAAACAGGGGAAGACTGGCCTAAGATTCAGCACATTCCGTATATCATGATTAAGCAGGTATCAACTACAAAACAAAATTCAACCTAATTGGGGCGCTCGCTTTCTTTGTTTGTAAATTTAAAATGAATTCATTTCATTTAATTTATATTTTCCCTTGTGTAGGTCGATACTCTATACGACACTTGATACCCTGTAGGCTCTCCTTCGATCAGTTTAGTAAATGGTAATGGATCTCTTATTGATCTATAATCTGGAAGGTGCTCTCAATTGTGTATTTGTATTTCATGAGTTTTAAAATTATCAGGTTGGAGCTGCACACCTGAATCCAAAACCAAGTAATTAAAGAACTACGAAAGGGCGCCTGCCTCTGCTACCTCTTTACCTAGTGGGAGCCTCTCAACTTGTTTTCTTTTTTCTTATATTCCTCGTCAAATTAACTCATCTCACTTGCAATTGAATATGCAGGTATTAAAGTTAAACTGTCACTACAAAAATTTGATTCAGAAAAGAAGGTTGATGGAGAAACCAGGCAACTAATGCACTATCCTTCATGATCTCTTGTTGATCTCTCATCTGGAAGGCACTCTCAATTGCATATCTGCAATTTCATTAGCTTTAAAAATTTTCAGGTTGGAGCTTGCAATTGCATATGCAGGTATTGATGTTACATATTCAGGTAATTCATCATATATGTTTTATCCGAAATGAGAACTCTCAAGACTGATATACTTTTCACTTTTCCAGGGGTGAAAATCAGACTGATCATTGCATAGCAGGCTTAGCAGCTCCTCATGATATATTTTAACGAATAAAATGGATGATGTCGCTTACTCTCCCTACTGAAATATATATGATTCTTCTCACTGCAAAAAATTTAGATGCCAATACTTGTCTGAACTGATGACTCTTAAGACTAATAGTTTGTTGTTATTTTTTTTTACCACTATAATCCAATTCAGGAGCTCCATCTTATAAAGTGAGTCCACCAAGGGGTAACTCTCAATGATGCCGATCTAGTAAAAATACAACTCAGGACTCTCCGAGAGCTGAAACTGGAAGCTCAGCAGAATGGAAAGCAGTACATGATTCCATGGAAGTCCTTGACGTCTCTTCAGTATCTGCATCTGTGTTGATCAGAAGAAAATAGGACATCCACTTGATACAAGGTCGGGGATGGGGACACCGCTGGGTGGCTTTGCAGGAAGGCGGTGCTTCCCCTCCCCTTGACATTGCCGGGATCCGCTCTTCTGCTGGGTGGCTTAGCAGGAAGGCAGAAGATGGTCCTAGGGCTGCTACTCTGGCACCCAACTTGGATGCATTCTATTGTTTTCAGAAGTGACTAAAACCTCGCATTCACTTACAGTTACTAGTAAATTGTGGCTTAGAGCCCTTGATGTTCAAATTCATATAAAAATTCAGTTTTTTCGGAAAAAACCCTTTTACTAGCTAGTATAAATAAATGCTATATACCTCTGTCTGTATGACATGCGTTTTCCGATGGATTGAATGAGAGTGTTTTGTTCATACTTCATCTCTCTGTATCTCTGTTTTCCTTTTCCAGTTCATATATATACTCTGCGACTGCTTACAAGACAGATTATTGCAATCTGAACAAATTAAATGGATTTATCCCACATCAGAAATATGGATTTATCTCAGATCAGAAATAACTGAGTGTTTTGTTCATACTAATTAATTATAGGAGTTTCATCTTTGAACAAGATGGTCAATAAACTGAGTAAATTGAAAGTCTTTTAGGCATCACTTGGTTTCTAATTTCTGTCCTCAAAATTCTTTCAGAATACAACAGGATGACTATCAATTTCATACAACCACCTTAAAATCTTCATAGTTCCAGTAGCCGCAGTCAGCATGTCTGTAGCGCACATAACAGGATGTTCTCTGGGCCTTGTATGATATACTCTGTATTATTCAAGGCAATTAAGTGATGCCAACCAACCTGTACATACTTGCTGGTTGAGCACACTTCATCGATTTCAATCTCCACCAAAAATTACAAGCTACTCAATCCAATCATGGCTGAAGCTGTGCTGTTTGGCATTGCGAAATAAGTCTTGCAACCACTCGCCTCCCCTGCACTCGACAATACATACAGCTTACATAAACGAGCATGGATAAAAGATTAGTTTGGAGATATGGATTTGTAATGTGGGAACTCAAGATCTCATATAGGTGCAAACTTGATCCATTTCAACACCTCTTCAAACTTCATTTTCCTCTGGTGGCTAAAAAGATCAAAAGTCAGTGCATAAAGACAATGAAGAAGGAATTTCAACTTGGAGTCAGTGAAATTCCATTAAACAAGAAAGATAAATCTAGCCAATGAAGAATGAGAAGAAAAAACAGTTGCAGGGAACTGATTCGATATTGCCAAAAATTATTAATGAAATTACATACAGGATGCTTTCATATTAAACTAAATAAACAACCTTACATGACATTACAAGACACATGGAACAAGCTTAGGCACTAAAACTGAGTCAAATCCGAAAACTAAATCAACTAACTATATTCTCTGGCATTCTGCATTACTGGACCAAAATGTAATAAAGTATTGCTCGGTCAGCTTGGAACAATGTTTTCTAATCACCAAATGGATTACTACACTGGACATTTTCTCCATAAAACAAGTCAACAGCATAATCAATAACAGGAAATCTAGTATAATCCTGGTTAAAAGGCGTTTGCCATGTGAAGAAGGAATTGTGCTGCCAACCCGGGGGTTGGGGATGGATATCCCGAGTCCCGACCCCCCAGCGGATCAGACCTGCCAATCATAAGCATGTCTAGGTGAAGGACAGAAAGCCAATTTCTTGAGGTAAATACATCCTGTGCAACTACACTATTAGGACATAATCTAAATTAGGCCAA
This sequence comes from Persicaria maculosa, assembly GCA_963922045.1. Classification (NCBI taxonomy): domain Eukaryota; kingdom Viridiplantae; phylum Streptophyta; class Magnoliopsida; order Caryophyllales; family Polygonaceae; genus Persicaria; species Persicaria maculosa. Next base: position 3,841,387 of record OY998253.1, read on the forward strand.
TTTGCATAACTAACCATATAAAAAAAAAACTTTGCACAACTAACCATGTGCCTTGATTATTTGCATGGGGTAGAAAGTGGTCATTTTTTGCAAATAAAAATAGCAACCGGGAGAGGAAGTTGCAGGTGAAGGTGGGGGACACTGTAGCTGTCAGTAGGTGTCAGTGACATGTGGCACCAAAAGGCATCATCCGTTCATTTCAGAAAACTGTAGACTGTCCATCTTACCAATAGAATTAATTTGTCCTACCAATAGGCTAAACCTGTCTTTCCATACCTAGAGATATTTTGGAAAGAATCTGGAGGGGATTCACTGTAGCTGATTTGGCGGGCTGTCAGTATACTTTTGGCGCCAAAACAGAATTTCTCTTTTGAGAAAAGGGGGGAGCATTTATGAGGGGAAAATGCAATGATTGCATTGATGGGTGTCCCCCAAAAACATATATAAGCTTGAAAGGAGGATCTGAAACACCATAACATGCTCTGCAAAAAGCGGAAAGGATGAGGAAAAAGTTACCCGTTCATTCTAGGAAACGATACAGTCCCCATCCTACCAATAGAATATTTCCGTCCTACCAATAGTGTACAACTGTCCTTTCATACCTGAAAAAGTGCAAGAAGTTTGTCCGATGACAGTGGCAGCGATGTGTAAGTGATCTTGTACCTATCCTTTGTAGTTATTCATTTTTCTTATAACAGAACTACCCCAAGGTGACGGTTTCACAAGACCGGTTGCAGAAAGTTCGTAATTTATACTCTCTTTTTGATCAATTGCATGACTTGCAAATTAAGATAACAAATTCAAGCGCTATTTTTGCTTCCTGCGAAATTATCACTTCTTGATGCCTAGACGATCATAAGGACTCATTGAAAATAGTCTATTAGCTCAATTGGTAGAGCGTTGTGTTTGCACACAAAGATGTGAGTTCGACTCTAACATAGGCTAATACGGAGTATGTGTGTTCATGAATCTCTCTAAACTTATACAATTATGAACCTGGCAGAAAATATATACACTAATGGTATGACACATTTACGAACATGTTAGGACAAATTCATAAATCTCTCTGAACTTATACGATTATAAACATGACAGAAAATATATACATTGGTGATAGGACAAATCTGTGATGATCATGAACTTGTCAGCGATGACTGGGTACTTATGAGTGTCAATATTCACTACTTGGATCTTGTCTTTCAGTGTAGCACTAACTTTATCCAGGATAGGGGCCATAGCTTGAGATTCATCATCGCACATGATATATCCATGTATAGCTTTTGCATCTGTGGTTCATATAACTTCAGTCTTTGCCTGTGGAGCCTGCCTTCTCTTTTTGCTTTTCTGATATTCATGTGGAAGTAATTTTTTTTCGTAAAGTCAATTATGCATTTACATTTTTCCAATAGTATAAATATATCGTACCATCAGTGTGCATCTATCATACCATTAGTATCAAGTTATACAGGAATTACTGGGTTTCCATTATGATCCTACCAATATCGTTGTTTTCTCCTACCATTAGTTTCCATCAATCCTACCATTCTGATCTTACCGATATCGTTGTTTTATCCTACCATTAGTTTTCATATATCCTACCATTCTGATCCTACTGATATCGTTGTTTTCTCCTACCATTAGTGTCCATCAATCCTACCATTCTGATCCTACCGATATCGTTGTTTTCTCCTACCATTAGTTTTCATCTATCCTACCAATTTTGTACATCTATCATGCCAATTTAAATAGCTTTCAAGGAAAATCAAGCTAGAAACCGTAGCAAATTATGTTCCCCATTTTTCAGAAAAACAACCAAGGGTAGAGGGTTTCCAGTCTACAACAGAAGATGAAGGAAACCTAAGTAACATTATATCCAAGGGTAGAGACTCTAATTCAGTCGTTCTAGCATTGAATTAGATTGGATTCATGAATTTTGTTTGATAGAAATTGGATTGAGATTGGGATTTATGGACTGATAATTGAGATTGAGATTTTGATCAATTCACGCCGCACGAGTCTGAGATTTGTGGATTGGTCAATATTAATTCTACTTCATTGCCAATAGTACAAATATATCTTACCATTCGTGTACATCTATGCTACCATTAGTGTCAAGTTATACACTTAGGAATTTCGATGATTACATTTTTATCATACCAATATCGTATATTTATCCTACCACTAGTCTATATATTTCCTACCAAGTTCATAATTTTATAAGTTCAGAGATATTCATAATTCACAAATTTGTCTTACCAGATTCACAAATTTGTCCTGCCATTAGTGTATATATTTCCTACCATGTTCAATCGTATAAGTCTATAGAGATATGAACGCATACTCCGTATTAGCCTATGTGAGAGTCGAACTCACATCTTTGTGTGCAAACACAACGCTCTACCAATTGAGCTAATAGGCTATTTTCCATCCATCTTCATTATGACTCAACATTTTGTTGTGGATGGATATATAACTCAACATTGGCAAATTCTTATATTAAGAGCAAAATATACCCACTAGATCAATTAAAAAGAGAAACTTACCAGCACTTAGTTGAGGATTGATTCCTACACCATCTGCAAGGAGAGGAGTAAGATAAAACAATGTTGAATTAGATGAATTAAATAGATATGAAAAAAGTTGCATAACAAAGTTGCAGATTTCAACGGCAGATTTCAAACAAAGCAAAGGCTGTAGATTTCAAACAAAGCAAGGGCTCCTTGGTAAGTAAATCTCAAACAAAGCGACATCAGCATAGAAACAAAGTTGCATGACAAAAGAAAGAAAAATCAGACTACATATTTCGATTACAAGATAAACTCGGAGGAAGTGAACTGAAATGGTTGACGCGGAATGGGGTTCCTGAAAACAAGCATCACAAGACATTAAGAGCCGTAGACAAAAGATATGAGGAAAACCATATTTAGCAGAACACAAACACATAGGATGATTTCATACGGGCGAGGGCCATAAACTTTGATCTGGCGGACATGGGTGTCCCTTCCATTGAGATGATTTGACAATATTCCAATTTGCAACATGAAAGTGTTTACAAAAGTTTCCCTACAAAGCACAAAATCAAGCAATAATTCAGTCTTATAATCTGATCCACAAAACCTAGAAAGCAAATCCCCCTTCGAATACATGAATCTAGCTACTTCAGTTCCATGGACATAGATGATAACCAATGAACATTTATCAGCAAAAGCACATGAACTTATATCAGATGATAATCATCCAACTCCATTACTCATATGATATACAAATAACAGTGCAAGGCAACAAATCAGATGATATACAAACTCAATAACAATAGCTAACTCCATTACTCAGACGATATACAAACATATCAGAGTATCAGACAACAAATCAGATTATATACAAACTCATTGACAATCGCTAACTACATTAATCATAATCAGATTGCTTGTTACTTTGTGTATGCCAAAGTGAGTTCAGCTGCTGCAATGATAAGACCAATATCTGATAAATTTGACTATGAGTTAGTTTGTTAATGAATTAATGAATCCTTCCCACAGGATCTCCATGATGCATAAACTAGGCCACTGAATGTTCCCAGACAACACCTAATCAAAACAACCAGTGAAACTCACCGTGGATCATTCCCGGATAGAGATATATAAACCCAGCCAGTAGACTTGACGAGTTCAACAGTTTTTATTTCCTGCAATAAGTTCATATGATCAGCTATTAACACAATTAATTACACCACAAATTTCTCCACTTTACAAGCAGCAAAAGTTTGCAGCTTGATAATGTGAACAGTCTCTCTATTTTATCACATGATTGTCGATACCTTCAAATTGTGGAATCCATCACCAGCCCGAACAGAAATCTTGCTAGGCGTGTAGCTCTCGTCGAGCTTGAAATCGACATACACAGCAATCAGCTGAAATTCACAAGCTCCCATGGCATTATTAACTACACATACATTTGAAATAAAGGTAACAAAATCAACTTGAAGGAATACATACTTGCAATTTCACCTTCTTCTGGAATTGGATGTTTACCAGATGCGGTTGCGCTCCATCGGACCTGCGAATTGCAACGAAACAATCCAACTTTTCCAGTTCAGAAACGAAAGGAAGAAGAAAAGGTATCGATGTTAGAGAGAGAAGTTTAACTACCAATAGGTCTCGATGTTATCATCTCGAAGGGAGAAGACGCCATTGCCGGGCTTGCAAGAGCTGACACTCCAAGCGGCATTTTTTGTCATCTCCCTCAAATCTTCATCCACTTCCAGATGCTTGCTACCACCGACAAGCTTGCCTTCATCTTCTCCGCCATCCGAACCCTCCGTCGCCATTTAAATTTGAAAAGGGATCACAAATTCGGGCAAATTTTGCGGAGATTTGTCGCCAAGTGCCAAAATTTAGGGTTTTTACTCCGCCGTCCAGAGCTTCCGCCGCCCCCGTCGCCGCCGGCATCCGCACCTTCTTCTTCCTCTGTCCGCTTTTCGCACCTCCCTGTCGCGAGTCGGGATGCTGGTGTCGAGATGGCAGTGGACGCCATTTTCCCCATCCATCCTTCATTCCAAGCCAACGAGTCTCGAACCTCAATCCTCTCCCCGCTCTCCCTCCTCTCCTCTCCTCTCCTCTCCAATGGATACGACTGTAAATTGGGAATCTCTAGATTTACTGGTCATCGATTTCGCCAAATCCGAAAACCTTGTTGAAGATTCATCTCCCCCGTCTTCTCCCTGCTCCCCTGACCTGTCTCCTCCGTCTTCATCCCCTTCTTCATCTTCCTATCAGTCTCGCTATTTAATCCGATAGGTGAGATGGTTGTTGGAGTCCGGCGACATCGATTCCGCTCTAGATCTCATCCGTCTCCACTTCCCTTCCGTCCAATGTTGAATCACTCCTCTTTCTCTCATCTGATTTTTCGTTTCTATCCCTCGTCCTTTCACCTACTGTATCCGGTCATGAACAGTTCCCATTAACCGGCTGTTTTATTTGCAAAAAATAGCCCGGCCATTTTGGCTCATTTTTTTCACCCCTTGGCTATTTGTGCAAATAGGCCCATTTTTCCGGCTATTTAGTGCAATTTCCTCTCTAAATTATCATGCCCATCAAGGAATCTCTCATCAAACGTGTGATTAATTGAAGCCCATCTCACTTGGTTGTTTGAATTGAATTCAAGACGTGTTACATGGTAATCTCAGAGTCTGATGCAACAACGCACTCAAGATCCACATCCTCCATATATTTTTTTTGATATTAAAGGTAAAATGAAAAGGCGGCATATTTACAAAATGAGTTTGTGATGACCGTAGGCTACATTCGAGACATGTCTCTAGTGAAGCCTATAAAGTGAGTAAGGCTCACATCCAAAGAGGGCAATGAGGGTGTTACGGACTAGGTCCATGTGCGGTTCCTATCTCTTCAAGCCACGGCTATCTGAAGTCGGACACGCACCTCAAAAGTAGCATGGTGTAGAAACCCCTTTGGCTAAGCCATCAAGGAAGCTACATCAAGCAACTTTGAGCACCCTAAAACGTAAATGCAGCAAAACCATAAAATGCCAGAGTTACAAAATTACAAGCATGTAAGGCCTTTACAAGGGCAACAAGATCAAAAGGTTGCCCTAAGAAACTTAATTTGATCCTCGAGGTTTGCTTCTGGCATATGAACTAGTAGCAGTAGACCCCTCCCTGACGTGCACCACGCCAAGCAATGTGTGGAACCTTTGAGCAGACCATAATGCTCAACCAGGGATTTCCACGGGTAGATCATTGCTGATGATTCTGTCTTGTAGTAGAGGAGTGGAATTGAAGTGAAGGGAAAATACTTGGCTAAGCACCTTGTAAACATGGATTTTGATAAGATGTAAGATCTCTTCCGGGCTCCAGGCTTTGTCTTCAAACACCTTATCATTTCTTGCTTTCCAAATGAAATACAGTTGTGGCTAAACCCACCCGCTTTGCTTTCATATTCGAACTAGTTTCATTAGACTCCAACGTCCACCCAATCTATCATCTATGGTCCAAAATCATACACGGTTTAGCAATAGCAATTATTAGCTGGTGGTGGTGGTCCACACGGTTTCTTCAAAACTAGGCTCCTGTGATTGAACACATTTCATTGATTCCAGTCTCAAAACCCAACAGAAAAAAAAACATCCCTACTCCAAAAATGGCAGAAGCTGCGTTGTTTGGGATCGCTAAATCTGTCCTGCAACAACTCGCCTCCCCTGCACACGATGAGTTCCAACTCCTATGGGGTCAGAAAGAACAATTGGAGAAGCTTGAGGACACCGTCACCACCATTCGAAATGTCCTGCAAGATGCTGATCGCAAGCAGGCCACTGATATTGCTGTTCAAGGATGGCTTGCACGACTCAGGGTCGTGTTGTACGAAGCTGACGATTTCTTCGATGCCATCTCCGCCAAGCTATTGCTCGAGAAGAACAAGAAAGGCGCTAAGATTGTGAAAAAGGTACGCCATTTCATTTCGAAACCGTACCGTTTTGTTTTCTTGGTTAAAAATGCTCACAAAGTGAAGAAAATAAGGGAGTGTTTTGATGATATTGCTGGCGATATTAATAAGTATAACTTTCTTCCAAGTCAACCCTATGTAGTTGCAACATCTAGAGTCCAGAGAGACCAAACCCACTCCTTTGTCCCAAAAGGTGTGGTGGTGGGCCGAGAGAAAGAAACAGAGGATGTAGTGAGGATGTTGTTGGCTGATTGTTCCCAGCAACATATTAGCAGTGTTTCTGTCATAGCGGTTATTGGAATTGGGGGATTGGGGAAAACCACTCTTGCTAAGCTTGTTTATAATGATGGAAGAGTTCAGCAACGCTTCGATTTGTGTATGTGGGCTTGCATCAACTACTTCTCAGATCTAAAACAAGTTTTGATAACACTCATAAAATCTGCCACAAAGAGTGTGCCTACTGACCTTGATCTAGATCAGCTGCAATCATTGTTCAGAAAAGAGATTGAAGGGAAACGGTTTTTGCTCGTTTTAGATGATGTTTGGGATGAGGATTCACAAAAGTGGCGCAGTTTGAAGGATCTATTGTCTAGTGGGAAGGAGGGCAGCAAGGTTTTAACCACAACGCGATCCAAACTCGTTGCCCAGCGTTCGTGTGCGACCAAGCCTTACTTTTACCTACAGGGTCTGTCAGATGAGAGTGCTTGGTTATTGTTTAAGAAGATAGCTTTTGAGGATGAAGAATATCAGAACAACTCAGAGTTGGAACAGATAGGTCGAGTGATTGTGGGAAAGTGTTCAAATGTCCCGCTTGCTATTGTGACTACATCAAGCTTATTGAGGGACAAAGCGAAGGAAAGGTGGCCTCTTGTAAATGATGAACTCTCCAAAGTGTTCAGTGACAATTATAATGATAATATCATGCAAGTACTAGAGTTTAGTTATAAGGAACTTCCATATCCAGTAAAGCGTTGCTTTGGATATTGCTCTCTCTTTCCCAAGGATTTTAAATTTGAGAAAGATAGCTTGATCCATTTATGGATAGCGCAAGGGTTTGTTGAGTCTTCATTGAATCAAAGGTTGGAGCTGGATATAGCTGAAGAATACTTTTTCTGCTTGTTGGACAGATGCTTTTTCCAGCTTAACACAGGAGATGAAGAGACAAAGAGTATCGTTACTTACCAAATGCACGATCTTATGCATGATTTGGCTATGAAAGTTACTAAATCCGAGAGTATTTTAGTTGATAATACTGATCAGAGGTCTTGGGATAAGACTATTCGTCATGTGTCAATAAATTGTGAATGGAAGTCCATGGTGGATCATGTTTGTTCTTTTTCTCATTCAAAGAATTTAAGAACCTTTCTCCATCCTTGCGAAGATTTTTTGAACCCGGACGCTTTGGAGAAGTTAATGCCGAGTTTTAAGTCTCTGCGGGTTTTGAGTTATTCAGGATGTCAAGATCTACCTACTTCTATTAGAGAATTGATTCATCTGAGGTTTCTTGATCTCTCGGAGAACTATATGGATAGGCTTCCGAGTGCAATTTGGAGCCTTCCGCATTTACAATTTCTTATTCTTCAAAGTAGTGAAACTAAAGATCTAGAGTTTCCCAAGGAAAGGGGGGATTTGCTAAGCTTGCGGCATCTTGATCTATCGAAGAGCTATAATTTGGAAAGGCTTCCAATGTCATTTTGTAGACTTCGCCAGCTAGAATCTCTTATTCTTCGAGGGTGTAAACATCTAAAAGAGTTGCCAGAGGAGTTGGGGGACTTGCGAAGCTTGAGACACCTTGTGCTTGAAGGTTGTGACAGCCTAGTTAAGATGCCACCTGGATTGGCAGCTTTGACGTCACTTGAGACTCTAGATAGACTAGTTGTGAACAGTCCCAGTGGTGGACTCCAGTATTTGGAGGGACTTGACAACTTGACTGGATCATTGCGAATTGACCTTCCAGCAACTGAATGGGAGAGTGCGACAACAGATGCGGAAAAATCATCCTTGTCAAAGAAAACGAGGCTCCATTCATTGGCTATCATTTGCCAAATTGGACAACCGGGTTTAAAGATCATGCATTGTCCAATCGGTCTCCTCTGTAAGCTTGAACCTGCCACAGCTAACACGGAGGTGAATGCCCTTCAATTACCTGCTAATCTTGTGGATTTGAGCATCTTCTGTTTTGGCGGTAAGGAAATACTGAACGAGGTTTCTTGCCTCCATAAACTTGTTATTCTCAAACTTGAAGCGTGTAAAAGATGTGTTAAGCTTCCGCCATTGAGTCACCTTCCATCTCTCAAAGAGCTGTGGATTTCTGGTATGGTTTCAATGTTGACTATAGAGGAAAGCAAGCCCTATGAGCCTAATTCGTTCTTCCCATCCCTACAAACTCTTTCGATTAAGGAGATGTGGAATTTGAGGGGCTGGTGGTTGCAAGCACCAACAGTGCTGCCTACATTCCCTCGTCTTACCAGAGTAATCATAAGCAACTGTGGACAACTAATAAGATGCATGCCTTTGTTTCCAGTAGTTGAGCATTTGGAGTTGAAAGAAGTCAGAGAGGAGATTATTTGGCATATAATTGGGAGTGAAGTGACCTCTTGTACCACTCACGGTAACAGTGTCCTAAAGAAAGTGGAAATTCGAAAAATAGAAGATTTAAGTAGCATTGCAGAAGGCCAAATAAGACATCTTTCTGCTCTCCAACATCTAAGTATACAGGATTGTAATTGCCTTGAATCAATTGCTTTGAATGGCCTTGCATATCTTACTTCCCTTGAGCATTTGGAAATCAATAAGTGCGAACCATTGAGTCACATCATTTGCGGTGGTCAGGAGGAAGAGGTCCGAAGAATACACTTGCCAAGAGTTAGGCAGTTGGATATCCCCACTGTGAATCGGAACCTTTTTGAGGGGTTGAAAGACATGGCTTCTCTTGAAACATTGTCCATATGGGATAATTTCAACGAGGAGCTTCAAGAAGAAGATGTAGAAGAAGAAGGGATTCGGTGGAACCAATTGCAAAAACTCTACTATGTGAAATTTGCATTTGGAGAGGGATTTAGCATGAGAAACAATCAACGTCTTCTAAATGGGTTTCAACACCTTACCTCTTTAAAGACGCTGAATCTCTTGAAATGCAAAGAGCTGTATTTGTCATGGAGAGCGCTTCTAGGTCTCCCCCATCTTAAGAATGTGTTGATTGGAGAGGTAGAGGAAGTGATTGATGTTAATTCAGATGCCATGATGATACAAACAAAACCGATAAGCAGGTCTATCAGCCAACTGTGGATTAAAGATTGCTCGGGAGAGTGGGTACATGACATACCTTGGAAGTCCTTTCCCTTTCTGACAGAATTGTATCTACAGACGATGAGAAACTTGAAATCCCTACCAGAAGGAATCCAACATCTCTCCGCCCTCCAATCACTGAATATTTATGGTAATCCCGGGGTGGTATCATTGCCGGATTGGATGAGCTCCCTTTCGTCTCTTCGTAACATCTACGCCCAAGATTGCAGTGAAGAACTAAAGAATCGATGCAATAGACAAACAGGGGAAGACTGGCCTAAGATTCAGCACATTTCAAATATCTATATGGGGTTTTGAGCAGGTATCAACTACAAAACAAAAATTAAACCTAATTGAGGCGCTCGCTTTCTTTGTGTGCAAATTTAAATGAATTCATTTCATTTTAATTTATATTTTTCCTTGTGTAGGTCGATACTCTATACGACACTTGATACCCCTGTAGGCTCTCCTTCGGCCAGTTTAGTAAATGGTAATGGATCTCTTGTTGATCTATAATCTGGAAGGCGCTCTGATCTCAATTGCATATTTGTATTTCATGAGCTTTAAAATTTTCAGGTTGGAGCTGCATACCTGAATCCAAAACCATTTAAAGAACTATGAAAGGCACTCTCAATTGGAATCCACTTTGGTCAGTTTACTATGTTCCTGGTTACATCGATTTTGGTGGTAAGGAAATGCTGAACGAGGTTTAATGCATATTCTTTTCCATCATCTTGGGTAAGTTCCCCATTCTTGATATATTATGATTATGAATAAGAATCACCAAGCGGATACATATTTTTTATATGTCTAATAACGTATTACAGTTACAATGCTTACAATGCTATTTTGCAGCAGCGGTGCTTACATAATACGTAGCAATGGTTTGATGTTACATATATATGGTTTACTTCACTCAGGTGGACACTCGCAATATATTAAGCTTCTGGTAATTCATCTCCCTAGCCACTAAATGTTCTAAGTTCACTACCAAAATAAATGATATATTAATTAAACTATCACTACAAAAATTTGATTCAGAAAACAAGGTTGATGGAGAATTAACCAGGCAACTAATGATAACATGAAGGATACTGCTTGACATAAACATACTAGATTGAGGCTTGTGCCCTTGCTTGTTATATATAGCCGTTAATTCGCTTCAAAATGTTCAGGTAGGAGATGCACGCACAACCAAGTAAGGAAATATGAAAGAGCACACACAATCTGATATTCAAAAGCTCAATGTTTCTTGGAAACATTTCTGGTTTAGAAAACAACTCACTGCAAGATATTATTTTTGGTATTGAAAACAGCTCAGAGTTTGAAATAACTTCTTTAGTTACCGGTTTAGAGAAACACAAATGTGTCTTCTAATGTTGAACTTATTTGCCAAATAACGTGCAGCAACAGTGCTGATGAGGCCTGGACTTGGTAAAGTCATCACTGGCTTGTCGGTATTACAATGGTTCTAGCCGGTGCTCTTTACTGGCGTCTTGGTATAGAATCATCGGTACATGGAGTCCACTTCGGTCAGGCAGTATGTTCCTGGGGCCATAAGGCTTGCTTCCACTCTTGTCACAATCCTCGTTTCCATATTTGTGCTTCATGAGTTTCAAATTTTTCAGGACCAATATTCATTGCATTGATCTTACTTAACTGCAGAGCAAAATGGGGCCATAAGACTTGTTTCTTCTCTCACCTTAGGACTTGTGGAAGAGCATTCTTGGCTACTGCCTATCTCTCTATAGATAACGACGACTTTTTTTGCATAGTGGGAGCCTCTCAACTCGATCAATCACCTCTCTCTCAATTTGTTTTCTCCTTGCTGCTTATATTCCTTATGATTCCCTCTTCAAATTACTGCAATGGAACACTGGAACTCATCGATCTCTCACTTGCACAAATGCAGATATTGGTTTGGCACTTTGTCCTCGTTCACTTCAGTCAAGAGGAAGGAAGATTCTTGAGAGTTGTCATCATGAGCTAGAAGCAGAGCTGGAAAATGGAGAATAACATGGATGACGGATAGCAGCTACCTTCAGGTAATTGATCTCCCTTCTACATGATCTTAATTAGTGTACTATAACTAATTAACTAAACACATCTATCACTTGCATATGCAGATATTGCTGTGACATGGTTTACTTCAATTTAGGATAAAAATAGATTATTGGGAGTCATCAAAGAAGGACAATAACGTGGACACTTGCATTTAAGCTTCAAGTAACTACTCTCCCTGGATTATCTTAGTCTACTACCGAAATATATGATTCTTTTGTCACTGCAAAAATTTAGATATGCCAGTAATTAGTCTAAACCGAGGGCTCTTGAGACTAATAGTTTGTTGTTATTTTTTTACCATTATAGACTAATTCAGGAGCTCCATAACTCGCAATGATGCTGATCTAACCGTGGTACAAATACAACTCAAGACTCTCCGAGAGCTGAAAGCTCAGCAGAATGGAAACAGTACATGCTGTCGTCTCTGCAGGATACGCACCCAGCACGCTATATGAGAAGAAAATAGGACATCCACTTGATGCAAGGTCGGGGATGGGGACACCGCTGGGTGGCTTTGCAGGAAGGTGGTGCTTCCCCTCCACTTGACATTGCCGGGATCCGCTCTTCTGCTGGGTGGCTTAGCAGGAAGGCAGAAGATGGTCCTAGGGCTGCTACTCTGGCACCCAACTTGGATGCTTTCTATTGTTGTGTTTCCTGAAGAGTCCATTGAACTAGCTAGTGTTACACATGGGCTTTTAGAAAAGGAAAGAGTGAGAAAGGAAGAAGAGCTTGGAGGAGAAGAATACCATATGGGGTGTTGCAGCAGATTTTTAGCTTCCCTGATCAACGACTGAACGACCTCTGTTCCTACTAGTAAATTGTGTCTTAAAATGGAAATCCCTCGTAAAAGTCCTCTCTAGCTTGTTTGTGGGTTTCCACCAATTTGGGTGATGATTTGGTACCAAGGTTGCTCCTTTATTGTGTTGTATGCCTCTAGCTTTGACTAGAGAAGATTGTAACCACTTGTTCTTGTTGATAGTGGAAGTTATTGGCTCGCCGTGGTTTTTTCCCCGATTTGGGGTTTTCCACGTAAATCTGGTGTTGTTTGTGTTTGCTTGTTTTATCTTCCTACCATTGTTGTTTGTGTGGTTTGATTGCTTGAGTTTCGCTCTCTGGTTTACAATTCTTGGCCATCCTGATTGTGTGCGCATAGGGGTTTGTCTTGACGTTCCTACTAGTAAACTGTGGCTTAGAGCCCTTAATGTTTAAATTCCTACAACTTGGCTTTTTGGCAAAACCATTTTGTAGCATAGAGCCCTTCAAGGGTCTACAAGATGTGTTAAGCTTCCGCCATTGAGTCACCTGCCTTCTCTCAAGAAGTTGTCCATTTGACGAGCTGGTGGCTGCAAGCACCAGCAGTGCTCCCTACATTCCCTCGGCTTACCAGTGTAAGAGCTTGCAAAAACTCATTATGTGCAACTTGCATTTGGAGAGGGATTTAGCATGATAAACAATCAGTGTCTTCTAAATGGGTTTCAACACCATACCGTTTTTAAACAGCTGATTCTTTGGAGATGCAGGTTCGGGAGAGTAAGTACATGACAATATGACATACCTTGGAAGTCCCTTCCTTTTCTGGATGATCTGCTTCTATGGAGACTCCGAAACTTGAAATCCCTACCTGAAGGAATCCAACATCTTGTCGCCCTTCTTAATAGTCTGGGTATTTATCATATTGATGGTGTGTTGTCGTAGCTTATGGGAGATCTTCAGAACTAAAGAAGCGATGCGAAAGACTAACAGGGGAAGATAGGCCTAACGTTCACTCGTTCAGCACATTCCAAATATCAGAATTAGGTGAAAAGATCACAACTGATTAAAATCTAGATGGAGTGCTTTCTCTGTTTGTTTGCAAATTAAAATCAAGCTAGTCATTTAATTTAAGTGCAACTTCGATTAAGCTTCAAAATTTTCAGGTTGGAGCTGCACAACTGATTGCAGAACCAAGTAAGGAACTATGAAAGAGCACGTGCATCTGCTACCTCTATGTGGACAAATTGCAATGCATATATATGCAAGTAATTTAACTCACCTGAGTCACCTCACCCACAAAATTGCAATTGCATATACAGGTGTGGGTGTTACATTAAATACATGGTTTGCTTCATTCAGAAGGACACTTGCACTGAAAGCTTCATGTAAATTAAACCCCTTGCTGCATTGTCTTAGTTTACTGCCAAAATTTATCCTTGTCATATCTGAAATGATCAGAACTCTCAAGACTGGTCTATATACTTTTCACTGTTTCCTGATGCATCTCTTGGTGGCGATCTTCAAGGCCTCAAGTGCAGGATTCTTCTTCAGTTGAAAGCTAAAAGCTAGCTGATTTCAGTAATGCTATTACATTGCCTTATTCTAGAAAAACGATTGCCTTCAAGGCTTCTTAAGTATATACTGAGTACAACTATATCTCTGTATCATAAAACATTTCATGCGAACAAATTCAACAACAAATTAATGTCAATCTCAATCAGTTTGATCCAACTCCAGCAATTCCTACAGCACTTAGCAATCAGGCACATAGGTTACTACTCCCGGTAAAACATACAGTTATTTACATAGCGTGGCTGATGAACTTTCAGTAGTTAGCTACAACTGATAAGTTAGTTAATCATAGTTAGGTTAATTAACCAGAGTAGTTAGCACTAACTGAGCTGATCAACTAATTCCAATTTCAATACACGGAAAATTCTCCAAGCTTTCTTCTAGATGGTCTATGGAATTGTCATCATCATAAATTCATAGCGATGACTCCAAAATTCCTAATTAGAGATTTCAAAGAGCAGCCGCCATTTATGAATGGGCAAGGCACCAAAAGTCACATTACAACACGGTTTTCAAGACCCTTTTTTTTAACGGGTTATCTATACAGATTCATACTTGGTGATTGAGCAAACTTCATATTGATTCCAAAAATGGCTGAAGCTGCGGTGTTTTCCATTGTGAAATCAGTCTTGCAACAACTCGCCTCCCCTGAGATTGATGAGTTCCGACTCCTATGGGGTCAGAAGGCGCAACTTGAGAAGCTTGAGAGGACCGTCACCGCGATAAGTAATGTCCTGCAAGATGCTGATCGCAGGCAGGCCACCGATGTTGCTGTTCAAGGATGGCTTGCACGACTCAGGGCCGCGTTGTACGAAGCTGATGATTTGTTGGACGCCATCTGTGCCCATGCCTTGCTCGAGAAGGACAAGAAAGGCACTCAGATTGGGGAAAAGGTATGCCATTTCCTTTCGAAACCTTACCGTTTCGCTTTCTTGGTTAAAAATGCTCACAAATTGAAGAAAATAAGGGAGCATATAGATGACATTGCTTGCGATATTAAGAGTTTTAACTTCCTCCCTAATGAAACATCATTTGCAATCGAGAGAGATCAAACTTACTCTTATACCGCAACAAAGGAGGTTATAGGCCGAGAGCAAGAAATAGAAGATGTAGTGAGGATGATGCTGCCTGAAGAATATAAAGAGCTTCCGTATCCAATAAAGCGTTGCTTTGGGTATTGCTCTCTATTTCCCAAAGATTACGAATTTGAGAAAGATAGTTTGGTCCGTTTATGGATAGCTCAAGGGTTTGTTGAGCCTTTAGTGAATCAAAGCTTGGAGGATCGAGCTGAAGATTACTTCTTCTACTTGGTGAAGAGATGTTTTTTTCAGCTTAAACCTAGAGATGAAGATGCAAAGAGTATGGTAACTTACAAAATGCATGATCAGATGCACGATTTGGCTACGGAAGTTGCTGGGTCCGAGAGTATTTTAGTTGATCAAACTACGCATAGCTCTTGGGATAAGATTGTTCGTCATGTGTCAATAAATTGTGAAACGGAGTTCATGGTGGACAATGTTTGTTCTTTCTCTCGTTCAAAGAGCCTAAGAACTTTTCTCCGTCCTTTTGCAATTTATTTGCTAACGAACGATTCTTTGGGAAACAATGCTTTGAAGAAGTTAGTGTCGACTTTTAGATCTCTACGAGTTTTGGATTTATCTAACTTGGGAATTAAGACAGTACCAACTTCCATAGGAGAATTGACTCATCTAAGGTTTCTCGATCTCTCAGGGAACTATATGGAAAGGCTTCCGAGATCAATTTGTAGCCTTTTCCATTTACAATCTCTTATTCTTCGACATTGTGCTTATCTAAAGGAGTTGCCAAAGGAATTGGGAGAGTTGGTAAGTTTGAGACACCTTTTGCTTCAAGATTGTGAGAGAATAGTTCAGATGCCACGTGAATTGGCAGTTTTGACGTCGCTTGTGACTCTCGATAAGCTAGTCGTGCACAATCCTAGGGGTGGACTCGAGTATTTGGAGGGACTTGACAACTTGAGATCTTTGCGAATTGAGCTTCCACGAGCTGAATGGGAGAGTGCTACAATAGATGCCGAAAAATCATCCTTGTCAAGGAAGTCCAAACTCCATTCATTATCCATCATCCATTAAGTATACTTCCTGAACTTTCGTTTGCGTGAGCCAGACACGCCAAACACATCGATAAATGCCCTTCAACCGCCTCCTAATCGTGTGGATTTGAGCATCAAGTATTTTGGTGGTAAGGAATTGCCACATTGGGTTATGTTTCTCCACAAGCTTGTTATTCTCAAACTCGAAGGTTGTTTAAGCTTTGTTGAGCTTCCGCCGTTGAGTCACCTTCCATCCCTCAAGGAGTTGTACATTTCTGATATGCCTTCAATGTTGACTATAGAGGACATCAAGCTCTATAAGCCTGATTCATTCTTCCCATCCCTAGAAACTCTTTCGATCAAGAATATGTCGAATTTGACCAGCTGGTGGCTTCAAGCACCAACAATGCTACCTACATTCCCTCGTCTTACCAAAGTAAGCATATGCTATTGTCCAAAACTCACAAGATGCTTGCCTTCATTGGAACTAGTAGAGGATTTGTTGTTGACAAACGTTCGAGAGGAGATTCTTTGGGAGGCAATTGGTAGTGAAGCGGCCTTCAGTGCATCTCACGGTATTAACAGCATGCTGAAGAAATTGGAAATAAGCGGAATTGGAGATCTAAGTCGCATTGCAGAAGCCGAAATAAGACTTCTTTCTGCTCTCCAGAAGCTAGTTATAAATGGATATGATCAGCTCGAAACAATGTCTTGGAATGGCCTTGCTCATCTGACTTCACTTGAACATTTGGCAATCGGGATGCGTGAAAAGTACAACAGGGATGGTCAGGAGGTAGAGGTAAATTGGGATGATCACGAGGCAGAGGTCCGAAGAATACACTTGCCGAGAGTTAGGCATCTGAACATCCCAACTGTGAATCGGAATCTTTACAAGGGGTTGAAACACATGGCATCTCTAGAAACATTGATCATACAAAGCAATTTTCATCCGGAGCTTCAGCAAGAAGAAGATGAAGAAGATAACGAAGAGGGGCTTCCATGGAAACACTTTCAAAAGCTACACACCATGAGGCTTGTTTTCGGAAGGAGATTTAGCATGAGAAGCAATCATCGTCTTCTACATGGATTTGAAGGCCTCATCTCTCTAAGAAACCTAACTCTCTGGAGATGCAAAGAGCTGTATTTGTCATGGAGAGCGCTTCTAGGCCTCCCATGCCTTGAGTTTCTGCAGATTAAAGACATAGAGGAAGTGATTGATGGTGATTCAGATACAATGGTGATACAGCCACAGCCGATCAGCCGGTCTATCCGAAACCTGACGATTATTGGTGGTTCGGGAGAGTGGGTAAATGACATACCGTGGAAGTGCCTTCCCTTTCTTAAGGATCTGTATCTATGTAGCATAAGAAACATGGAAGCTCTACCGGAAGGAATCCGACATCTTGCCGCCATTGAGAAAATCACTGTTGCTTATATGGACAATGAACTCAAAAAGCGATGCAAAAGACTAACCGGGGAAGACTGGCCTAAGATTCAGCACATTCCGAAAATCGACATTCTGTGAACAAAGCACGGTATGAACCACAAAAACCAAATTACAACTAGTTGGATTGGAGTGCTCTCTTTCATTTAATTTTTCCTATATATTTTGATTTTTGACATGAAAACATATATTTCAGGTGAAGAAACTATTAAAGAGGTCTAAGAATTGGAGTTTCCATGATGCCATATTTGATTCAGATTACAAGATAGATGGATTAAGCAGCTCGATCCTCGTGCATCTCTTCGTGGCGTTCTTCAAGGTATCAAGTGTAGGGTTCTTCTTCGGCCAAATATTTATCTCACTTCTCTTAATAGAGATATAGAGTGATTGAGTCGATCGAAATAGGAAAGGTAATCTCAACTCTAAGTGCTGAATGCTTATGATGACTTTCCTTAATCATACATATGTACATTAGATTATTATTTTTATAAATGTCAAGAGATCAAATCCATTTGTTGTTGTGATGATTCAGTTTAAAGTTCCATACCCAAAATTCAGAAAACGCCAAATGGGGGGCAAAAGTTGGGATGATGGATAATAAATGATGACACTAAAGAATTTGACAAGAGTGGAAAGAGCAAATCTTTCTGAATGATACGGAATTCATAAATAATGGTTACAAAAGGAGATAAAGGAAAATTTGAGAGGGGGAGGGAAACCCCACAATTCCACGACTCACTCACAAGGGTGTGTTTCTCTTTATATTCTTTGTTCCCTCTAAATTACATAAAAGTTCCATGAATAGACTAAATTGCACAAAATTACCCCTAATTTAGTGTTCATTCTAAAAGATACCTTAACGATGGGACCAAATCGTAATTTATGTTCTGTTTCGGGGCCATATATAGCTGACCATATGGTCCATGGTCTGAAATTTTAGGATTATGGGTCACAATTGATGATGGATTACAGTTTTGACTAGACTGAAATAGTTTTATTTTTCACTATTCGAACTCTTAAATTTATCGATTATGATCCATACCATCAAATCACAAGTTTGTATGTATGAGTGTCATTCTAATTCGATTCATAACTAGATGAAAACTATACAGTATAAGATTAGTATTCGATAAGATTTAAATTTTAAGCTAAGTTAGAAAGGCTTGACGAGAAACAATTGTGATGCAAGAGATGAGGCAGTCAGAATCAAAAGTGGGGTTTGGAGGGAAGACAAGGCCATTTGGATTTGGCAGAGCAATCTTAATGTGTTCTTTAGGGCGCCGATAGAAAGAAAGTGGACTTTTTTTGGGAGCCCACCCTATTATTTTCTGCCCCTTCTGTTGATTTCTCCACTCGATCCATTCAGGTCGGTAAATCCCTGTTTCACTTGACTTAATTATTTCATATTTAAATTTATATTAAAAAAAATTATAAAATTTATATTTAAATTCTTTACATTTTTATATTAACATGTTTATAAAATTTTATTATGAAAAATTATTATTAAAAATTATGGATAATTAAAAAATTGATTATTTTAGAAAATATTTTTTTATTTTTCTAAAACACATATTTTGTTAAATTAACAAAATAAAATGATATTTTAATTATATAGTTTTATAATCATTCTAAATATTTTTTTGTGGTCTGCATCCTTATAAATATTGTTCAATATATAGTAAATCCCAAATATTTGTACGTATGCAAAATATTACGGAGTATAATATTATGCTCAAAATTTGGAATTTTTTAATTTTTTTTTATTATTTTAGCTTTTTTTTTTTAATTAGATTTTTGGTATCGCTTCCCTTTTTAGTAGGAAATCTTTTTTAATTTAGGGTCTTATTATATGCCGTATAGGATATAAAAACTGTATTATGCTAATATAAAGGTTGAAGTAACCTTCTAAATATTACTTTCGAATGTATGGTATGATCTTTAATTATTTTATTGAAATCTACATTACATATATGACAAAATATACACCAATGGGTCCACCTATATATAAATACAAAAGAAATGGTTGATCTTGTTGGTGTCATTTGAAAAACTTGTCGATCGTCTACGTAACTAGTTTTCACGTCGAACACAAATTGAGACGATGTAATATATTATTTCTATTTTATTGATTACAACTTCTAAATTCTAATGTTCTTATTTAGAAGATTCACTTAACGTTTTGAAAGGAAAGAGTATAGAGTAGATCGAGTTCGTCAGCCTTCGTTTTTTTTTTTTTTTTGATTAAGTAAAAATTCGACGTTGTCCGGTGGGTTGAGAGGCCGTAGTAACGGCGACGGAAAACCCGTCATATAAACAGATACAAACAAAGTAAAGTAACCCCGCAAAACGAGAAACAAATGTGCAACAAAGGCAAACACTAGCACTATCGAACTATGAACGAGCATGCAATGAAACCACTCCAGCGCTAGAAAGTAGAGGCAACACAGGGACTCCTAGGGAAATTGTGGAAACCTCATATTTAAACTCGGACGACGGCGAGCCTTCAGGTTTCGATCACATCAACGACATCTCACAGACGGCAAAGGAGATGAACACCGCACAAAAGCCGCTACTCTCCAAGCCCAACAGATAACACCGCAAGAGACTCGATTTAGGGAATTATTGCTGACAAAATAATTTAAACAAATCTATATTATAATACTAAAGGAGAAGTTGCCTACGCCATGTGGCGGCTTCTCCTTTAATGTAGGTATTTTTAATTATTTATTAATTAAGTTGTTTGGATAATTAAGTAATTTAATTAATTAATTAAATTTAATTCTGTTAAGATTTGGTCGGTTAAGATTTGGATACGAAATCGGTGGATATATTTGATATTTTGGTTGATTAGTTTATATATTCATCTGATAAGATTAAAATAAAATCATATTTATTTTAATAAATCAAATATGACTTTTTTTTACCTGTTTAGATTTTTAATTGTGTGTCTTCTTATGTATGTACACCATCATTTACTATATAATCACCCTTCTTCTCACTTCCTTTACATTTTTCTTTTTCTTATCTCTACCTCAAGTTTGTTGCATCAATTCGAAGGATAAATTCGTACAATCATACTAATAATACTAATCAACAATGGTGGAAATTATTGTTGAGACTCAATTTGATTTCTCGCTCTCTTTTATTTTTGTATTTTTCTTTTAATTTCAATTTCACATTCTCAATGTGAGATTTGTTTTGTATTCATAACTCTATACTGTAATTTATTTGGTTGAGTATATAAGTCATTATTTCATCCCTTAGTTGGTACTCATGTGTTATTAGTTCATGGGTAATTGATACTATTTTATTTCAACCAATCCGCTATACGTTTGATCAAACTCTATGGGATGAAACTGATAAAAAATATAGTAATGAAATATCTTAATTTTCAACGAATGAAGACAGAATAGTTGAACGATGTATATCGGGTTACGATCTCACATGAGAATTAAAATTTGACTTTAAGTACTTGGATTATTGTTTGTAGGAGTTACTTGACTAATTATGGACCATAATGAGTATGGTCACGAAATCAAATAAGTGATAATCAATTAATCGACTGATTGATGTTAACCCTTAAAAATTAACTAAGTTGATATTTAATTTTTTTAAATACTAACTATTAAATATAAAATTGTCAATATATGTTATTATATATCTATTATGCTTTTGTAAATAGAAGTTTTTAGGTTAAATCCCATTAATTAATTTTGTTCCAATTTATTTTAGTTAGTATAATTCACTTATTATATAATTTTTAATCTAAACCTAGACTCTCTTTTATTATATTTTTCTTATTTTTATTTTCAAATGAAACAAGAAAATGAATAAAGATTTGAAAAAATCAATATTTTATTCAAATCAATTAGAAGATGAGTGATTCAATTATTTTCAATAAAGTGGAAAAGTAAAGTAATAATTAGGGGTATAAGTGTATTTTATTTGCTTTCTTAAAAAGTGTGCAAATGTCTAAAACGATATGTTTTAATTAACGGATGAAGTATTTAATTAGTTTGAATTTTTAATTATATATATTATTTAATGATTTTAATTATGATTTGATTTTAACAAATCTTTGCAATAAATTGATGACATTGATGAGTACAAATGTAAATGATGGTCGATTCCATAGTTAAATTATTCAAGTATTTGTACATATATTTTTTCAATTATATGTACAACTATTAGTTATACAGTAAAATAAAAATGGTATCATTACCTTTTTTAGTATATGTTATAATTAATAGAATATGAAAGAAGGAGGATATTTCAATAATATACTTGGATTTGAAAAAAGATATATGCTCAATTTTAAAAATAATATGCTTAGTTAATTGAATGAGTTAATTTTTTTAAAAAAAGTTGTAAAATATATGGGGTGTCAAGCATCTCTTTTTGAAAAACAGGATTAAGTTGAAAAAAAATGGGAATATGAAATAAATGGCAGATCGAATACAATATATGAAAGTTTTGGAAAAATATTATAAATAATTTTTTTTAAATAAATTCTGTTATAAAATTTGGATAATTTTTAAAAAATTATTTTTTTATGTATATTATATTATATTTTAAAATTTAGTTTGAGATAACTTAAAATTATTATCCTTTACTATATAATTCATACTTATATTTTTAACTAAATAATTAATAGTTCAAATTTTGTATTATAGGTAGCGTGCTACTAGTATATTCATACTTATATTTTTAACTAAATAATTAATAGTTCAAATTTTGTATTATAGGTAGCGTGCTACAAGTATATAAAACTAATTTTAATTATATCAATACCTACACAAGGTGTGGATACTAAACTAGCTTCTTAAAATAATACATGATAGTCATACGTTGAAAACTAGCTTCTTATTGATTTGAGGCAAATTAAAGTCTTTTGAAATATCAAATATGATCAAAATTTTTCATTATCAATAGTTCATGAGCTCGATTCCCACTCCCCATTTTGTCTGATGGTTTTTCCTCTACTTATTTTTTTTGCTTGCAATTGAATTGAAAGTAAAAGTTTAATATCCAAAAGACTTTCATTCATTTTTTGTTTATTTGTCATATGTTTTAAGACACTAAGCTAACTATTCGTGCTTTGACCTAATATATTAAAAATGATTTTATTTTATACATTGCAAATCGTATAACATGCTCAAATTATGTTATTTATTTCTTATTAACATGTATTATGAAAATGAAAGTTATTATTCAATGTGATAATTAATACATTCTTTAGTTCATATGTAGTACTTACATATCCTTCATCATCTATGATGTATAAGCAATGACTATTATTAATTAATTCTTTTTAATCTTTTATGAAATCTGCCTAATTTAGTTTTGCATTGATCACTCTTTTTTTATAAAAGAAAAAATAAGATGGTTTTGAGTTCAATGTCAATCATCTGAAGCGAGTTCGATCAATGTCAATCTTATATTGTGTTATAAGTAATTATTACATATTTATAAAATCTGATAAACTACAAAACCCCACACCTTGTGCGGGTACTATACTAGTTATAATTATATAGGCAAAAATATATAAAATTCCTCATATTTTTTAATCCTTGGCATCCTTGGCCCAAAGACAAAGTCTTGGGCCAAAGGACTAGTTATCGGGCCAAGAAGGATGGGAGGAGCCAAAACCCTAGCCAGGCAAGGAGAGGGCCGGCTGAAACACTAACAACGCCGACCAACCCACACCACCGCACAAGAGCGGAGAAGACGGAGGCGGAGGGGCGGGAGGAGGCGCCTCCTAACCAAACCACCGGACAAATCCCGAAACCCAACCAGAGAGGCGATCAATCGTCAACCCTCGCTAGCTACTAGCTAGTGCTTTCCCAATATCTGCTCCGTATTTATTTTTAAAAACTCAATATATATTATAATTAATATATTTAGATAAAATATATTATAATAAGTATGTAATTATTTTTAAAAATTAATTTAAAAATAACAATTTTATATATAGTGTAGTTTTAAAAAAACAAATATATAGTATATTTTTGTCTTTTGTCTTTTTTTTATATACGGTATTTCTATCATATATTCTTGGAGCATAGAATAAGAACTTTAGTGGAGAAAAATTCCCTACCAAATAAAGAAGTGACCTAGGAAAACATTATTACAAAAACCCAAATGTGAGTACATATGGTATGGTCATGTGTGGCTCGGGTGGGAGAAGTTTGATAGAGAGGGGCAGTTTAGTCATTTCACACCCCAATTGCATCTCCTCTCTACCAGCTTATATGCGTGGTTGTTAGTTGGCGGGAGTTCAGTTTTCAATTTTGCAGTTGTAACAACACGGATTCCTCTCCTTCAATGGAGTTCTGTCTTCGTTTTCCCTTTCTTTGCTTGAAGATCTAATTCGATTTCTAGCAGATTTATTACCAAAAAAAAAAATCTCCAAACTAAAATAATTTAAAATTTAAGAATCTTTTCTAAACGAGGTTGTTATCCTATGTCCAAAAACTCGTTTTATATAATCTTTTGACATTCATTGGGAATTATACGCATAAAAGGGTAGTTCAAAATCCCTTCTCAAGGAGACTGGAAAATAATAAATCTCATTTGTGACCAATAGATCATGATCGAAAAACTATATATAGAACTAGCTACAAAGCACACTAACTAATTAACTGTAGAAATGACACGAAGATCATTATCAAGATCGATGAATCGTTGCTAGCTAGCGATCGGTGAGGATTCACTGTACCGTCCCTCCCCTGTCTTTCTAACATAATAACTCCTTCACTATAATTTTTTTTTTTCATTTTAGTTATTTATTTTAAAAAAAATTGTTGGGAGACGTGGAAGGTACAACACAGGACCTATCATATCCTAAAGGGACGGGTGATCCCGGCTGGCTAGCGAGTCACGAAGGCACGCAGCCCAATGCATCCCTAGGTGCCTAGAGGCCGGCTGGGCGAAATCGCGGTGGGGGCCGGACACCCACACCCATAGATATATAGCCATATAGGATAGACTCACATTCATGATATGACACTCATCTCTTTTCTTTTTTTTTTACCATTCCTTAAACCAAAAGCCTCCCAATTAAGTCCCATCACCACGGCCAACACCATGCCTCATTCAAGGTACCAAAATTAGTTGTAATGCATATACTCCGTAATATTTAGATAAGGAATTAAAATAGTACCGAGTATAATATATGGAACCTAATTGAATATATGATGATGACAATAATTTCATTAGGTTAATTATATGCTTTAAATCACAGCGTCTATCGATGAAACACCAGGGGATTTGGGAAGGAGCCTCGTCTATCTGTTTTTGGTTTATATCAAAGTCCGACTCGGATCGATGGCTGGGGGTCGTGTGCACGGGCGCACATGCGCTAGTAGCCTAGCACACAAGTCGAGTGAGGTTCCATTCTAAAACCAATTAACAGTAGAAGGGGTAGCCCACCGACTCATATACTAGGGCTTGTTATGTTCAACTTTCCGATGTGAGACACTTTTGATCTCATTCACATCTCTAACAGTTTACGATCCATTATCTGTTTAGGATTTCATGAGCGCATATATAAACTCATGATATGTCGAACCCTTTCACTCGTTGACCTGCGACACACCAGGGGGTATGGGAGGCGGAGTCCCGTCTATCTGTTTTGGGCTTACGATCTATCATTTGTTTAGGGTTTCATGAACGCATATAGAAACTCATGATATGTGTGCCGAACCTTGTAAACCTAATCGATCTGTTTTCAGCTCCTCTAATACAAATTTGTTCTTCTACCTATGGACCTAAGTAACATATTGTTATTGAACCACATTAAATCTCTGTGTTGTTATTTGTCTGTTCATCATTCTCGTTAATATATATATGGTTAAGATTTCTCATACATGGGATACTTTCACATGCATATGGTTAATATTTCTCATATGGGAGACAATGTCTTTCATTGGTCCCCCCTAATTTCATTCTCCTTCAACCTTTTTACTTGCTTCTATGGAAAAAGTAAACTATGTGTGCAATCACATTTCCTATCCAAATACCCAATGACACAACAAAAGTCATTAATTTCTTGTTCTAGACCCACCCTCAACAATATTCTTGTGAAACAAAAAATACAATATAACGATTAAACAATGAAATATTATATAATATTAATATGAATCTTGAGTTGTGTATACATATGTATGAATATATATTATAGTGTATTAATATGAATATTTTTTATTTATTTTATATTATACTGTATAAATATAAATAATATCATATTTACATAACTGTATTCATATTCATATAATATAATATTTATATGAATGACACAATATTCATTCATTAAGGGTGGGTCTAGAACAAGAAATTAATGAACTTTATTCTCTCATTGGGTATATGTGGATAGGAAATATGATTGCACACATCTTTTACTTTTTTCATAGAAGTAAGTAAGAAGGTTGAAGAAGGAGAAAGGAATGAAAGGGGGGGACCAAAGACATTGTGTCTCCCATATGAGAAATACTAACCATATGCATGTGAATTTGTGAAAGTATCACAATAATTCACAAAAAAAAAAAAAAAAAAAAAAAAAAAAAAAAAACTCGATCATCGATGCGATGTTTTGTCGATCATGTCTATTACTCGAGTTCCTAATTTTTGGCTGACAAGGGCGGCCTTCGCACATGAACTTCACAAGAGGGTTGCCCTACATATTAACGTAAGTACAACACCCATTCGGTGGATTTTTAATGTTACGTACAAAGTCGATTGATCCATCGATCATCATCATGTCTATGTAGTGTTACACTTGCCTACATTTTTCATGTGTACTCATCCTCTCATCCATCACTAGCTAGCTTAAATGACTAAATCTTTGGTATATATAGGGCATATTAATTTGTATTATACACCCATCAATCACACATATTTGGTTTCATATGGGTGTTTGCTGAAGTTAATTACTTGTGAGATTTGTGATCTAAGGATAATGTGTGTAGACACATATATATATACTAGTAATACTTTAGTTAGTTAGTACGTCCACTTACTTATATACTAAAACTTATTTAATATTTAAACTTTCGATATGATTTTTTTTATCTATTCTCATGTCAACTTATTAAACTCGTGTCACATACTAACTAGCTAGATTTACAAGATTAGTTAATTTTCAATGGTCATTCTATAAGATATAGGATAAAATTTTAATTAAATCGGAAAATAATTAAGATTTCTTATAAAAAAAAAAGGTGAACCTTAAAAATCTAATTAGAAGAACGATTAAATTTTTTTCAAATTTAAATGATTTTAACCATTTCTAATAATGTTTTCTTAGGGTATATGTATCCAAATATATTTTGTTTATCCTATATGTTAATAGAAAAACAATTAAAAGGAAAGTAAATGAATTAAGACTATTATCTTATGCCCATAAAGAATAGATTGAGAACCCCATTTTTCAAGCAATCATTTGATATCTTTTCCCTCATTTAGTTTTGTCTCCGTATATAGCTTTTCCCTTTTGAAGATTTTTAAGAACCATGCACCTGCAAAAGAAAACCTTAATTTTGTAACAAACAATCGTTTATATATTATTCTATTTTCATATATATTCTCTTTACACTTCTGATTTAAAATTAAAGAAAAATGCAAAATTGCATAAAATCACCCTTTAAATAGGGTGTGAAAAATCACCCCATAAAAGTTAAAACTAAAATGCAGAAAACTGCCCTGTGGTTTTCTACAATTTTAGTTTTAGGAGGTGGTTTTTCACAAAATATCATATTTAAAAGGGTGATTTTCTGCAATTTTGCCTTAAAAAATTACATATTTGCTCCCATTAATTATTCTTATTTTAGGTATAAGACTCGAGATCTTATAAGTTGTTAGTTTATGCAAATCCGTTAGCATTTTTATTTTATTTTTTATGTTAGTAATATATGGAGAGAAAAGTGTCTTTCCTTAAGGATGGATGGTGTTGAAGATTATAAGTTGCGTTTTTTATTTTACCTAAAGCGATGACAAATTAAGCAGATTGATAGACCGTGTGAAATTATGAATAGTTTTTCTATTGAGTGAGGCTATTCACAAGATGATCTAACGTCTATTCACAAGACAAAGTCAGGGTAAATTCCACCTAAGTCCTTTTGAACTTTATAAAATATTTATCAATGAGACCGAGAGTAAATTAAAAAACAATAAGCAAGTTCATCCATGTTCAACCGATTCAACCCACAACCTATGCTAAATCCTTTCAAGGAGAAAATTAAATCCTTATTTTAAATGGTTAATTAGCAAGTTAATTACTCCATACGAGATTAAATTAATGTATTCAATTAGTGGTTAATTTGGCATTGAGTATTCAAACATAAAAATGTTTTGAATTTTTGAATTTGAGTTTTATTTGAGCTCCAAATAAAAATAATCTGAGCACCGATGAAAAATAAAACTCAATGCCAAATGTTTTCAATTTAGCGTTGGTGAAATTAGGAGTCCCCCTTATTGAAGATGAAGTTATTGCTGACAATGAAAACCCTAATTGAAGAGTACTGGAAAATTAATTAACCCTAATAATTGCATATTCAAACAAAGAAAACCCCCCAAGTTTTTTGAAAAAATCGGTCCATAATTACCAAAATCAAAGGCAACAATGAGCAATTGAATAATCATAAGTCATATGTCATCAAGACAAGAGCGAATCCCCTCGCCGTCGTTTGATTTCATGAACAATTGACAGGGAGAGGAAGCAAGGCAAAGACAATGAAAAGCAGTAGAACAAAGAATGGGTAGACGGAGAGGCGGGATCTACCATATAAGAGCTCCAAATCTTGGACGAGGTTTTGGAGATCGAGGAAAATTGAATGCCGTACTCAAATGAAAGAGAGGGACAGAGGGTGATACAAATGAAAAAAGTACTTTCATTTGTATCACCCTCTGTCCCTAACGTCTATTTTTAAGTAAAAATAATCTTGTCAATAGCCTTTTTACCATCTTGTCTTTAGCTTTTATGTTTTCGATTCTATGGAACCAAATCCTCTGTTGAAGCCCCTCGGTCTGGAAAAAACGCAGAAAAAATGTTTTTTGTAATTTTTATTAATTTCTTAGATAAATGAGTGTAAAAAGTAAGGAATCACTAATATAGCTTTACTTAGCTTAGTTGGGAACAATTGATATTTATTAGTTTGAAGTCATTAATTCAAATCCCATTAGCATCATTTTATAATTTTTATTTTTTTCTAATTTTTTTCAACTAAAAATGTCTAATTAAATAACAAATTTAACGTCTTCTCTAATAGTATATTTTAACAAAACATCTCTATATAGTTTAGCAATGTATTAAAAAAAATATTTATGTATTTAAAAGAGAGAGACGAACAACAAAATTCATGCTTACTTTCTTTCGACCCCAACTTTTCTTTTGGACCGTGAAAAGTCAAACAAATTCAAACGAATAATATTGTTTTTTTTTTCCCATTCTTTGAAATAATTGATTATGGTACGTAGACATAGACTGATTTTATTCTATTTTTTGTGTCCTTAACTTGTTGGTAAATTTGTATATTGGTTTTTTACTTTGTAGTTCAATTTGTACTGATCAGTAATGTTTTTGTAATGTACCTTGTGGCTTATATGTTGCTGTTAAAATGTAATGCGTTTAATGTAATTCAAACTTAAATTGGAGAATATATTGTGTTGGCTCCGAGGTAGTTAATTTAGTTAGGAGCTGATCGATCTGTGCTAGAAGTTAAGTTAGCCGTTAGTTTTTTATTTTCAATCAAAGCACCACCTAGGCATGGTGTTAGTGGAGGTAGTGGTGGTTAACCATTCCAGAATGACTCACCGGAAAGGACTTGTGGATAGTACCCATAGGTTTCCGGTTCGAACTCCGGAATGACCGCTCTTTATTTACCAATTCAAGGAGGTAGAGGTGGTTATTTTGCTCGAGCAGTTGAGATTGTTATTGGGTATGAATTGGAGGTTTCAATCAATCAAAAAGGTGCGAGGCTTTTTCTAAACTGTGTACGGTGTGTCTTTGTGCTATGTCAAGCAATTGTCGACATTCATTTTCTTCCTTGTTTGTCCTCTGTTTAGAAGTGGGTTTTCGTGTGTTAAAGGTGGTGATCCACCATTGTTATGCTAACAATTGGTATCAGAGCATACACAAATTGTGTTGCTGGGTTTGCATCCGAAAATTGAGTGTGGTGAGGTTCAAACACAAGGGAAACACTTTGAGTAAAATCATTGTTCAAGAATGCAGAACAATGGAAAAAGCAATGTTGACAATCCACAATTGTCGATATTCAAAGGTGTTATCTTCCACTTCCAGGGTTTGAAGATGTCAACTCTATTCATATCTCAAGAGGTGTGGAATTTGGTAGATCAAGGTTTTTGAACTCAACCTGATGAGGTTGATCAACAGTTGAGAGAGAAGAGGAAGAAAGATTTGAAGGCTTTGTTTATGATACATTCAGCCTTGGATGATGAGATCGATTTTTCCAAGAATTACAACCTTGACAACAGCACATGAAGCCTGGGAAACGTACTCGATCAACAAGAGTATATGGGAGACAATAAGGTGATCACTGTCAAGTTACAAGTATTGAGAAGGGAGTTTGAAACCTTGTTGATGCATGAGAAGGAGACAGTGCAAGTTTACATGTCTAGAGTCTTAGGAATTGTGAACCATATAAAGTCATATGGTGAGAACATTAGCACTGAAATAGTTGTGAGTAAGGTGCTAAAAAGTCTTATAAAGAGGTTTGATCATGTTGTGGCTGCTAAATGACTTGTCTATGTACAAGTTTGAGGAGTTGACAAACTCCTTACAGGTTCACGAGGAAGACTCAGTAGGACAAGTGAGTAGAAGGAAGAGAAAGTGTTTGAAGTAAAGGATGAGACTCCAAAGAACAAGTCTGAGAGTTCATCAAATAGAGGTAGTTTCAGAGGTGGTATAGAGATCAAGGTGACTATAGAGGAAGCTATGGCCATGGCAGAGGTCAGTTTAATGGCTCAGGAAAAGGAAAAATGTGTATATAAGTCTATATATAACATAAGCATATACAATTTTTTTTATAAAAGGAAAAAAAGTAGCAATGCTGATTTTTATGGTCAAAATAATTAAATGATATATCAAATTAAGGTTATTTAGAGGATTTACTTGCTAAAATACATGCACTTTGTCAGTAATCAAGTAGACTACTATGAAATACTCTCTGCAATAAATATCCTCATACTCTTTTATACTCCTTCGATTTTTAATATAAGTATTATAATGTAAAAAAATTTAATTAAAAAAATTAATATTTTATATAGTTTTTAGCTCCTTAAAGTACGTGCACAAAAGTCAAATGTCTTATACGTATTAAAAATCGGGGGAGTATGTTTTTTTTAAAAGATAAAATTATATAAAATATTAATTTAATATTTTTTTATAAATTTATATTTTTTTAATAATAATTAAGCATGGAATTCTATTAAAAATTCATTTTTAATTTTTTAAAAAGCATATCACGAAGGAGTGTACATGTGTGTATAACATGGAGCCAAGTAAAACAAGTACTGTATGTGATAATAGGGTAGGTTTAGTTGCTCCCTTCTTTTAATTAATGTAAGATGAAAATCAAATCACTCGCAATCACTGTATATAATCATTAATTAGTTTACGGAGTAGTATATTCTTAATTATTCAATTGATGATGGATGGATCATATTAACAACAAAAGTGCACTATAGGGTTAACTCTTTAATTAATTTCCTCCGTTTTAATATAATTAATTAGTTTCCCAATCTATATCGATCCCAAGTCGATCGATCAGCAGGAAAAACCATCATCATTACTTATCATGAGTGTATATATATAGTAAACTAACAATAATTTAGATGCGATTGCCTAATATTAATTAATTACTTGTTTAAGGTCAAAAGCCGTTAACACTGGGAAAGTGTCTTCCCCTAATTACCTACCTAATGAATATGAGCCCAAGCATCATACTATCTTACTCCCTCCGTTCACAAATATAAGTCGTTTGACTTTGTAGCACGTATTTTAGTAAGGTAAAAACTATATAAAATATTAACTTTTTATTATTTTTTAAAAATGACATTATACTTATTAATATTAAGTAGTATAATATTATTTTAAAATTTAATTAAAAAACTAACATTTTATATAGTTTTTAGCTCCTTAAAAAACATTTCAGAAAGTCAAATGGCTTATATTTGTGAACAGAAGGAGTATTAATCTATATTTAAAACAAATAATCCATCAGCTTCAGTTACTCAATCAGCTTCAGCTACCCACCAGCTACCTTTTTACCAAACCAATTAGCAATTCCAACAAACCCTAACTACACACATGAACAAGATATACAGTATATATATAGATGCAAATCTGCAATCTTTAAAATTGCAGCAGCTAATTATATATAGAGAGTAAATTAGAAGAGAACTGATGAATAAATACCCTCCAACCATAAGTTATATAAGTTGGTTGGTGTACGTATCTGATATACATCATATCAGATACACATACAATTAATATGTCCATTATTATACCTTCTTCTATCATTCCAATATTAACTGGGTTTGGATTTATTGTTGTTGTTATCGTTGTCGTCGATCTAGCATCAAAGTTCAACATCTAAAAAATCTCATACTATATAGGAGAAGAAAAAATACAGTTTCGATTCTTCGAATCGAGAAATCGATCTGTAATGGGAACTAACTAGTTCTTGGAATTCAAGAACAAAATGCATCTGCCCTTACCCTATTATTCAATTGAATTCAAGAAACATATATCTATATATACTATTTTGAGTATTTTCCGATACCGATCAATGATCGATACTCCAAAACTTACAATCTGATTCATACCATACCGATCGATCGATCATCAATCGTAGCACCACAGGCTGTCGCCGCCATCCGGCGAGTCATCGTCGTCCTCGGTTGGGGTGGGGCCCATCCGGGGAGGGCTAACCATCATTCCACCGGCCATATCCACCAACAGATTGTGCATATCTAGCAAGTCCTCCAAGTCCGCGAACACCTGATCCTCCTCTAACAATGCACTCGTCGCGGCGGCTTCCTCCGTCTTCATCTCCGTCGTCTCCGGCGCCG
The DNA here is from genome assembly GCA_963922045.1 of Persicaria maculosa. Lineage (NCBI taxonomy): Eukaryota > Viridiplantae > Streptophyta > Magnoliopsida > Caryophyllales > Polygonaceae > Persicaria > Persicaria maculosa. The sequence goes on from OY998253.1 coordinate 3,874,124, forward strand.
CCTTCGCTTCCGCCTTGTACTTCTTCTGATCCGGTGCAGCAACCTGCGCTGCAGCGGCCAAAGCAGCACTCCGGATATCCGCCGGAGTGGCGGAGGCCGGCCGCGGGTACCTCCGGACATCATCCGGGAAGTTGAGGACGGCCTCGTCGCCGCGCAGAGCAAGGGCCGCCACGTCATAGGCGGCCGCCGCCATCTCCGGTGTGGGGAACGTCCCAAGCCATATCCGGTTCGTCTTCTTGGGCTCCCGGATCTCCGACACCCACTTCCCTCCCCGCGTCCGGATCCCCCGGTAAACCGGGTGCTTCCCCGTTGGCGAAGACGAAGACGACGATGACGACGATGACACTGTAGGTAGCTTGATGATCGGCCGAGTTGGGGCGGATCCTTGGCAAGGATAACGATAAGAGTCATTTGACGACATTAATGGAATTTATGAATAATGTAAGTCCTCGGGTGTTACAAAAAGCGACAGGTAGGAGTAACGAGGATAAAAAAGGAATCAGAAATTACAGAAAGAAAATGGGAAAATCTGATTGGTAGATTGGGTGATGGTGAAGTAGGATTCTAGTAGTACTGGGAAAGGGTTATAAAGGGAGTGAATGAGATTATACAAATACGTGGGCAAATCGTGGGAGGATGAATCGAAAACGAGGGTTAATTGAAGGGTGTGTTGGGCGGATGTTGATAGCTCCTAAACGAGGTGTTGTTTTTAGGAGGGTTGGATTGGATGATTTGTGGGTATTAGCTGGAGCACTGGTGTATGTAATTAAAGAGCTTCATACCTTCACATCAATTAATAGTTTAATACACATTCATATAGATATAGTTTGATGGTACATATTTTCATTAATATTATGTATATATTTGCAAATGAGATTGTAGAAAAAGATAGGTTGTGTTTTGTTTTGTTTTTAATTTAAGATAAGTGTTATTTGAGTCGAACAAGTCGAGCATGACAGATTCAAGTTTGGTTCATTTGTTAAATGAGCTCGAGCCGAGTCGAACCCAATTTTTAAACGAAGTTTAGTTTTTTTTTTTATCAAGTTTGGCTTGTTTAGGAAATATACGAGCTCGAGCCGAACTTTTTTCGAGTTTTAAGCAGTTATACAGTTCTACTTCTACTTGGCTTATTAACTTAAAGAAAATTTTAAAAATTTCATAAAATTCGAGATATTCGAGCTTCAATCGAACGAGCCGAGCTTTTAACCGAGCTTAAAATCATGTTCAAACTCGACTTGTTTAGGTAAGTGAATAAGTTCGAGTCGAGTTATTTTTGAGTCGATCTCGAGCTTACTTTCAGAATTTGAGATAAACATTTCAATATAAGGATATTTTCGGTTGTCATTGGGTCTATCAGTAACACTAAGGTTGTGTTTTATAAAAACGAGTAAACAATGTTTGGGTGATAAGACGTTTGCAATGAAACAATGTTGGGTTTATGAAAGAACATAGGGGCCACACACGGATTTTACATAGAAATTAATCATGCGATTTTTTTTTTGTGGCTTTCTGTGTGCTTTGGTGGTTGGTTAATTGTGCTAAGCTTTCCCTTTCAGGGTTTTCTTTCTACTTCAATAGAGGTGAACGTTAACATCAAAGTATATTCAATTTGCGTAACAATGGCCTGGGTTAGTTCGGATTTGGGTTAATTTGCACAATTGGTGAGTCGAATCGAATCGAGTTTATACTCATTTTGGGTTTATATTATTTTGGGTGTCGATTAATTCAGGCTTTGATTATTTCAATATTTATATTTAAAATTTTACTAGAATATATATTCAATTTGCGTAATTTCGGATTTTGATTATATCATGTTGTCTCACTGAGTTTCGATTGATTTGGGTTTGGACTATTTTGGTTTGGGTCAGTTTGGCCTATTGAGTTATTCAAATGCTTAGACAAAATGATTGGTACAGGTCGAGTCGACTTTTAAGTAACACATATCGTACTACGTTTTGAGAGCTGGATTCAGTTCACTTGGATTTTCGGGTTGGGTTAGATCTTAATTGTCACTTTTATACATGTTATTTGAAAAACTGTTTAATATTTCATGAAATGATCATGAACTGTACAGAACCATGCATTTGATAGGTTTACGGAAGCCTTGGCCCTCAGATAAGGCATGATTCGTGCCATGGTTATTAGGATCCCGATCCGAATCTCACAATTCTACGATCCTACGATTCTAGGCAAGGTTTTGATCCGGATAAGGCATATAGACTCATTCGTGCTAGGATCTACCTAGGATCCTATGGGATCATGTGGGATTGGTATACGATCTACCTATCCTAGAAAAAATATCCGATACTAGCGAAAATCATATTTGTGTAATTGTGTTTGTTTTATTTGGATATTGGGCCTTCTAGATACGATAGGCCTTTTTATTTTTTATTTTTTTTGGTGGCCCATCTCCTTAGAAATTGAAGACATCTGAGTGAAGACGTTGAATTGAAACCCTAAGCCCTTTGTTTCGTTACTCGACTCAATAAATCCACGTCTGAGCGCCTGAAATTGTTCATGATGTGGTTAATTGCGATGATGACATTTGAAACTAGAGATGACATTGAATACTTGGATGTGTGATTTATCTCTTGTATGTTTGTCATATTTTAAGACATTATTCTTGTCTGTTTGTCACCTTTTGAGACATTATTCTTGACAAATTATGAATGTTAAGTGCTTATTATTGGACTATTTTAGTTACTTAATTTGTTTAATAGGGGAAAACTTTAGTTTTATTTTAAAATTAAGGTATTTGTTTAGGATGGTTTTTATTTTATTTTATTATTTATTTTATTTTCAATTTTTGTCTAGGATCTTACGATCCGATCCTACGCCCTTGTCTCGATCTCACGCTAGGATCCCGATCCTAAAAACCATGATTCGTGCCCGAGATTTGGGCCTAGATAATCTGCTTATTGAAGGGGATAACCTTACTGTTGTCAAAACCATAACTGGGAAGTGGGTTTGCCCGTGGAATATTGAGCTTCTACTGGCAGACACGAAGATGGTACTGATGACATTCTCTAATGTTTCTACTCGTCATATTTTCAAGGAAGCTAATACTGTGGTTGATAGGATTGCGCATCCGGCCTACAGTATCCCTGCCGACGGATGTTTAGAGGATGATGCAGAACTTTAGGTTCTCGTTCGCAAGGACGCTCTAGGACGCACTGCAACTCTTCGGCGGTAGCTGGGTTCTAATTGCTTTCCTTCTTCCAAAAAAAATAAAATAAATAAATGCATTTGATAGGTTAAAGATCTGCATAGATTGATGTAAAATGTTAAGAATCAAATAATAAATTTACCATGGTTTATGATAATAGATTTTTTTTTCCTTTTGAAAAGGTTTTGATTTATAAGAGGTTTTGGGTGAGCTAGATTAATAAGATTTGGGTAAATTAGCATGCTTTGACCTTAATCTGAGTATAAATTTGAACTCAAACTTCAAACTTTAACATGTGCTTATACTAATCTCGTTTAATAAATAAATGAGTTTGAAACAAGTTTTTTTTAGCATAGAGCTAGTCTTAATATTTGCTCGATCTGTTTGGTAAAACATTAATGCCATTTACTATTCACGTATATATACGTTATAATAAAAATTATGTAAATATTTTTTTTAATTAATTTTTTAATATAATTTCATAAATAAGTGTACAACAACAACAACAAACCCAGTATCTCCCGCTTAGGGCAGGGTCGGGAGGGTCGAGATGTACACACCCTTGCCCCGACTAGGTAGAGACGGTGTTTCCGAGTGACCCATGACCGGACATCAAAGAAAAGAGGAAAACCACACCCCAAGAAACTGGAAATAAGATAGGGACAAAGATGAAAAGTTGGAAAGGATGCACGCAAGGAAAGTTGAAATAGAAGGGAAGCATGAGTGAGAAAATCGTGCCCCTGACTAGCGTTCGTCAACGCGGATAGCACTCCTCCACCGAATCCTGTCGCGTGTCATCTCCTCCGAGAGTCCCAGAGCGGTCAGATCATGTCTAATCACTTCACCCCAGCTCTTCTTAGGACGCCCTCTTCCTCGTCGAACTCTTTCGATAGCCAAGTTGTCACACCTACACACCGGCGCATTTGGATCTCTCCTCTGAACATGCCCATACCATCGGAGTCTCGATTCCCGCAACTTAGCCTGAATACTAGCCACTCATACCTTTTCTCGGATAGCCTCGTTTCTGAATCTGTCGTGCAAGGTAACTCCACACATCCACCTGAGCATCCTCATCTCAGCCACCATGAGTTTCTGTTTCTGAGCCTTATTTGAATTTCATAAATAAGTGTGAATTATAAAAAGACTAAAAATATTATTTTACTTAGTTTTTTTTTTATCGTTTTAAAAAAATATGTGTGAATAGTAAATATATATTTATACAATAAAAAAAGAGTTTAGTTGGAGTCTCATAGATAATTACGAAATTGTCCTTTTGTCTAAATTTTCCCGGCCCATTCAAGGTTTGTGTACCATATGAATGTAGGGCATTAGAAGTATTAATTATAAGCTCAAAAGTTTAATGGCCCAACCTCCAAAAGCTTTAATTTCTAAAGCAAAAATGATTACATTGTTATCATTCAATCAGGACAAAATATTTAGTGTTTACTTTATATAGTTGGTAGGTATAGATAAATCTATATAAGATATGCATAATCTTATGATAGGGAGAATTTAATGTTGAAGTATACTGTGAGGAAAATGAATATTATACTGTTGTAATATATAAGACGATTATTATGTAATATGTGTGAATTGTATACAAATATACATATTATGTTACATATATAATAACATGAATTAAACGATTTTTGAACTTTAACAAAATAATATTCGTATTTACGTAACATAATTTCTTTATTAAAAATAAATTGATTTTGTAAATGTGCAGGTATTCTTCTTCTTTCAAATAGAATCTTGTATTCCCAAAGAGGTATATTGTTCCACGTGCATATTACAAAAAGGAAAATTTTGATAATAGCAAAATGTCATATACTTTTATTTTATTAATTCACCAAACTTTCAAGATGCATATCCAACAATTTTATTGTTAAAAAACACTTTTTTGGGTGGAGTCGATTATCAAAGAATGGTGACTGTACAAATAAGTCCATAATGCAAAAGACATTGTTGAAGGGTCATTGGCCAATATATTATTATTATTATTATTATTATTATTATTATTATTATTATTATTATTATTATTATTATAATAAAAAACAAATTTACAAGAAATTAGTGGGTAACCGAGATACTATCTGGGCACCCACTCCTTTAGCAATAACAAAGCTAAGTCTAGTAAAAATATAAGATGCAGCACGAGCCCTAGCATCCTGAGATACAGACAATTTCTGAATCCGCTTCAGCAAGGCAACAGCATCCGTATCCAGCTCCCCCAACGAAGAGAAGGAGAAGGGCAAGAAACCATAACCTGCTGCCGTGCACAAATCACGATACTTGACACACTTACGTTGAGCAGCATCAACAACAGCACGACCAGGGGCAAAGTCAGACATCCCCGACTGAGTCAAGGGGGAAGATCCCGTCAGATCAACACAAACATCACGCCCTTTGTCCCATGAATAAAGAAGCAAATCTGCCGGACGTAGAGACCTATCATGCCCATCGACCAAACCGATATCAACTTCCTTACCGGCAGAAATCCCAGCCCTAAAACAGATATCCAATAAGGTGTCGCGCACAAGGTTATGTCGATGTTTAATTCCCACGGTACCAGCACAGGACACAGCATGATCTCCATAGACATCACCATTAAAGACCCGAGAACAAGCCGAACAGGGCCTAGACACCGTGAACAACGGAACACCCAATCGATAGCTAAGCACACTACGATAGGTCCTTCCATTCATAGTCTGCCCCAACCCAGAAATAGGAACTGCACGCAACCAATCGGAGGAGTGAGTACCTTGCTGAGACTTCCACAATGCCACCTGTCGCGGAGTCAAAGAGAAAACAGAGTCCGATGTAGCAGCAACCGTAGCGAAATATATATCTGCCAATTTCTTCATAAGTTTGGGGGCAGCGATTTTACTAGGATCGCGTAGAAGATCAGAACCCGTAGTCTCATTAAAAGCACGACAAGCATCATCAAAAGTAGGACCAGCAGCAGTGATACCAGAAGGGTGTAGGAGCTTAGCCTGCAACTTAGCAGACTGCAAACGAGACGCCAAAAAAGCATAATGTAGGACATCCCCAGCAGCATATACTCCGAGCCCACCAAAATGAAAAGGGAAGGTGGCAAGCCGCCACTGCCAATCACAAAACCCAGGCCCAGACGCAGTGACAATACGCTCCAAGCTAGAACGGAGTGCCGCATCGAATAAGAGCTGGGCCGGCCCAAAGACACGCGGTGAACAAGTACGCAAAGCAAAGTAAAGTTTCGAAATACCCGTACAAGTCCGAAGCAGAAGCAACTCGCACTGTGGATCCTCAATCCTCGCGACAGAGTCCATAAGCTCTATGGTTCTAGTCACTCTCTTCGCCACAAGGTCGGTGCCGAAAACAGGGCACGCGCTGACAGGCCCACCCAGAACTTTGACACCACGTGAAGGCCGAGCAATAGAGGGGGGAAAAACCCCAGGGAGCCGACTCCTGGGGTCTTCTATAGGCCAAAAAACCTCAGTCTTATTATTATTATTATTATTATTATTATTATTAATGTTTGGTCCACCTATAGAAAGTTAATATTACTTATTTTTTAAATTATTTATTTTACTTAAACTCCAACTGTCTTCTCGATCATTTCAAATTTTAAGTATTTATGTTTTGAAAAATATTATAAATTTGATAAAGTTTATCCATTTTTTACTATTTTCTTATTTTGAAGATCAAATGAGATAGAGATTATACTATTTCAAAAATTTTAAGTATTTATGTAACAAAATGGTTATTCGTACATAACTCATACGAATAGGTACGAATAATCTCATTTAAAAAGTACGAATAACCATATTACAATAAACAAATAATATATATAAGTATGAATAATTATATACATCAAATAAATAATTTTCATATGAAAATATCATTAACACATACAAATAATAACGAATAATTATAGTTTGTTCAAGATTCAAAAAGCGTGTTCACACCGGATCCATCTCTTATTATCTTAACTTATAACCGATGTGGGAACTCTCAATGTGTTATATACTGGTATAAATTTATAAAACGTTCATATACTCGAGGTATAATAATATATTTGCCTTTCTTAACGAGATTGTAAAAAATAAATAAATAAATATGGAGGAATATTGACCGACAGAACAGGGCAAGTGAGAGTGATGACACCAAAGGAAAGGCAGCCGACCTAATATAAAAAGGCTATTCAACTACACATGTTTGAAAACCTGACTCATCGACCTTGACATCTCTTCATTTGTCAACCATATTTGCTACTTTTATACTCTAATATATATACACTTCACTTAATTGTAACGTCGCGTTTTAATTTTGTCCAAGTACATGCCCGAGAATATCTTAGGCTTATGATTAATCGAAAGTACACGAGGAAGACGTATTCACCCTTGTCAATTGCACATATATAGCTAGAGCGAGGTGGGTCTGGTTTGGAATATCGCAAATATTACAAAGGCGATTAATGAGAACGTACCAAATATCAATTCCTGTAACGAGGAAAAATAGATTATGAGTGAAAGAAAACGATAGATTTTAAAATGGGACAACCCGAATATTTAAAAAGAAAATGTGTTCAAACAAAATGGGCAAAAAAGTGGTTTATAAGTTGGTTTGCAACTGGATGGTTGCTTGCTTGCTTGGAGCTCAGCTGGCCATGGAGATCGCGTTGCCCTACACGGGCCCACACTGTTTAGCCACCAACCATCTCCATCAACAATAGTGGATATATGAATTATATTGATGTATGTACATCTTTGTTTAACAACTTTAATTTGGGTTGTATGATTGTTTTTTATTATTATTATTATTATTATTATTATTATTATTATTATACTGTATATTATTACAAGTTTATTTTGTGCCATTTGAAAAAAATGGTCTGATTTTCTAAAATTGCACATAAGGGCATTATATTTTGATGGTTTCATGCAGAGCTGGCAAAACCCCACCCGAAGCCGAAAATCCGACCCGGATGATCCGGAACTGATTGTCCTAAACACCGACCCAACCCGATCCATTTTGGACCCAAAATCCGAATAACCGATAACCGAAACTCGCCCAAATCCAAATGAATCGAACCCGATTCAACCGAAACTCATTAAGACCCGAACCCGTTATAACTGAAACCTAAAATAACCCGAACTTTTGAGGTACAATCTAGTAAATTTTTAAAAATGAATATTGAAATATTGAAAACTTGAGACAACCCAAACCCGAAATAACTGAAACCCGAGACAATCGAAACCCAAACAACCGAAACTCGATACAACCGAAACCCGAACTCGACCCAACTGAATGACCAAATTATTAGACATTACCCGAAACCCGACTAATCGAACCCGACCCGGGCCGCCCGATTGCCACCTCACTTTCATGCTACTTAAGTTTTTAAAATGTGGAGATAAAATAATATGTATATATACTATTATATGTAATATCCAGTGATGTTATAAAGAAATACTCGCTCTGTTAATTAAAACTTGTCGTTTACTATTCATGCACGCTATTTAAAATGATAAAAACTATATAACTTTTTTTTACATTTGTTTTTATAAATTCATACTTGATAGTAATAAGTATGAGACTGTTCAAAAAATATATTAAAAAAGTTAATATTTTATATAGTTTTTAACACCTCAAAAAGCATGCGTGAATAGTAAAACGCCAAGTTTTAATTAACGGAGGGAGTAATTCATTATATATAAGGAAATCAATCGTATGGATCGATCCGTTTGGTTGAACACAAGAAGTTACTTCATAAAAATTAACTTTCTAGAAATCGCACTTAATGAGAATCGACAAAATATGTTTGGACGAATTCTGATATTTAGAAATGAAAATATGAGAAGGAAAAAATTTACATGAGAAATGGTGAAAATGAAACTTCATAGCAATTGAAATTTCCAAAATTTTGAATTCTTGGTGAAAATGAAACTTCATAGTAATTGAAATTTCCAAAATTTTGAATTCTTGGGTTTTTCTATTATAGAAAAATGCAACCAAACACTTGTATTATTAATCCTACTTCTTTGGATTTTCTACTTCCCTATTTTTCATCCGATATCCAAACGAGACCTTGGAATTATAATGAACCGACGAATGTGACGGACAATAGATAACTAGATAAGACCTAAAGATGACCGGCTCATGCATAGTTGGGCCCAAATAGATGTTTTCAAATAGGTGTTCCAAGGGCCCAATCCAATCACCCCCGAACATCAGGCCCAATCCAATCATCATAAGCCCAAGCCCTAAGGGATTTGAATGTCAAGATCTCTATGGTCGACTTGATTCCCGAATCAACATGAAGCTAGAAAAATCCGGTTCGACCCATACCCGATACGAACAAGATCCAACCCATCCTTGTAAATTTGTAATTACCTGAATTTTCTTATTTTAACGCACTCAAATAACGTCAATTATATATAATGAGATTCAATATAACTTATTCGATTGCCACCTTTAATATTGAGGACGATGTCTACTTGTATGGAAGCGGATTTTTTTTTTATATACAAGGCGAAGATTTGGGGTGGTTAACCACGGTTAAACCACTGTTTAAGGGCGTCCTGCCGAACTGCATCAGCACCCTGAGCAGGAATACAGATGTCAACGAAGCGTGAGGAAAGACCAAAATGAGCAAGCATATGGAAGTGGATATATTAGAAGTATAGATAAATACTACAAAACAATATTTTTTGTTGTTGAAAATTGATGTAACATGATTCACATAAACCTAGGTTGTTATATGAGCCAAGTAGCTCGACTCGATAAAAGCTCAGTTTGAGTTTGTTCATTTTCTTAACAACCCGTGTATGAGCACATTTTTAAACCCGACTTGCTTGATTTAAGCTTGAATAGCTCGAATTTTGTAAAAATTTCTAAAATTCCTTCAAGCTATTATGTTTTGAGCAAATAGGGTTGTTTAATGCCCGAAAAAACCTTGGCTCAAGCTCGTCAATTTCCTAAATGAGCCCAGTATGAGCACATTTTTAAGGTCGAGTTCCAATTTAGGCTCGGTTCATTTCTAAACGAGCTTAATATGAACAACCAATACTCGGCTCGAATAACAGCCTTACATAAACATGATACAAGGTATCAATATATGATTTCTAATCAAATTTCACGACAGTCAAGTCTTACTTGCTTAGCCGTTGAGGAGACATATTATGGTATGCGATTAATAATAATTCATTAACCAGCGCCATTAGTGATTCAAATCAACCTACTAAACGTACATCCAATTTTATCTTTCAAAACACTTGGAATTTTGTTGAAGCATATGACAATGAATATCGAATAGGAGATAAAATAAAATCCGATCCATCCATTGTCGAACCATTAAACATACAACGAGATTGAAGGCGACTTCTTCTTCTTGGCCTCACTTTCTCGATACCCAAAGCTCGGCCCCATGGGGCATATGCCCATGAGAGCTTGCTTGCTTCATTGTATGAGGTTGAGAGGAGAGAAAAAGGTGGGGATCAGCTTTAGCTAGCTTGTGGCACAACTGTCTTCTCTTTCAAGTTCCTCAACATACATATTCATACTTTCTTGTGGCGTTTTATGCTCATATGACCCCAAAACGATAACGACTCCAATGTTCCATAACCGAATTATTTCTTCCCTATTAACATCGCGACTTGTCTATATATGTACAACAGTTGTAACATGTCGAAAGCAACCGGGGACATCACAGGTTAGAGACTGTATATGACATTGACAATATATGTTTATCTAGATAGTACATATGTGTGATTCAAATGTATAATTACTGGGTTTACACGACTCATTATTTAAGTCCTAACTTATATAACAAAGAAACTACAAGTCACCTTTTTTTTTGTCCTTTTTTTGAAGGAAAAAATAATTTTACTTTTGGCTCTACTAGGGAAAAAAGGAGAGGAAAACTTGCAAGAAAATCTAAGATGTAACTGTAAGTGTGAAAAATAAATAAAGCAAATATTGGTGTATGTTGAAAGGCAATTCAACTCCAACCTCCCAAGGCCAGCAGATGTTGACACCTTAGGGTTTACAGTGGACCAAATAATTGGTTTCTATCATTTCTTTATATCCACATGAGATCAGATCGATCGAGGATTGAAATCTGGTGAGACTCGTGACTGGTGTCGTGTGCACAGACAATAAAACCTTACTGAGGTTATATACATAATTTCGGTAAGGTTTTATCATAAAACCAATTGACCTTATATATTATGTTTGAACTCTTTGTATAACTGATGTAAGATGGACGTCGCGTCTCAATAGACAACACTTGTCCTTTTGTCTAGATCTGTTGTGATGTCTTGGGATCTTTGTCCCACATCGAAAAACACGAGAACCCGAGCCTTACACATAAGTCAGTGGGTCACTCCTCCTATTGCCAATTGGTTTTAGGATGGAACCCCGTTGGTCTTGTGTGCTCGGCTCGGGTGCGCATGATGCGCTCGGACGTGTGGACCCCCCACGTCGTATGACCCGTCGAAATTCATCATGGTATCAGAGCAGGTGCGGTTCGGGACCCTGATCTATCTACTGGGCTGGCCGGCCTTAAGGCTCAAGACGTCAAGTGCAACTGGCATATAATGCGAGGCTAGGCAGTTGCACTTGAGGGGGCGTGTTGTGATGTCACTTGGGATCTTTGTCCCACATCGAAAAACACGAGAACCCGAGCCTTACATATAAGTCAGTGGGTCACCTCCTATTGCCAATTGGTTTTAGGATGGAACCCCGCTGGTCTTGTGTGCTCGGCTCGGGTGCGCATGATGCGCTCGGACGTGTGGACCCCCACGTCGTATGGCCCGCCAGAATTCATCAAGATCTAAAAACGGAAACGGGACACGGGGAAGCGGCAATTCTAAAAATCAGGAAACGACAATATGAGGGTCGTCGCCCTCTCCCTCCCGGGCTCCCAGCTCCGCGGCTCCATCGCCCCAGATATCAGCCTCCTGAATCAACTCCGCGCCTTCAGTTTGTCCGACAACCTCCTCGCCGGCGAGCTTCCGCAGGAAATCGGGCAGCTCCAAAACCTGTCGTTTCCCCGCCGCTTCCGAGCCGTTTCCACGTTTCTCCGTGTCGAAAACCTCCAGAATAAAAAATTTGCCGTTTCCGTGCTTCCTAGCTTATTATAACTTCCAAAACTAGGAGGGAATGAAATTGGTGTATTATATATAAACTTCCATGATAGGAATTGTGTGATATGATAATTGAAACCACACTTACAATAAATTCACAAAGAAAATACAAGCACTTGCATATATAACATGAACAAATTAATTAAGTAATTTTAAAAATGATTTTGAATGATTTAATTCTAAAGCATTTTCCTTGCATAATAAACTCTAAGTTTACCCACATATACAGTTGAATCTTTTTTGTTTTTAAATCAAAATTGAATAACAATAGTCAAAATTTCCAAGCTTGTCTCATCCCCATCTGGCTTGGGAGGGAGATAGGGGAGTGTTTGGCTCTCATTCATCCATGGTCCCCCATCCCAACCCACTAAATTTTATTTTCCAAGCTGTCATTCATAATGCAAAAATGTATTTATGATTACTGATAATTGACCTAGCCAAACAAAACATACACATCTGCATTTATTTCAATTTCAATTTCTTTCTCTATTTTGGGGGGTTTGCCTATTTTCTTCCCCCTCATGATCAACATAAGCTCCTAACACCTTTTACTCTAAATTAACAAACACAAAAATGCCTAATTGCTTGCCCACATGGTATACAATCAAAACTGTAATGGCCCCCTCTTCTTTAATTAGCCAATATGCATATTTGGCCATGTGGGAATGCATCAAACCCACTTATTGTATGATTTCATTCTCCAACCCAATGTGGCATGTATGATGTTCCTTCCAACTAATCAATGGATAATGTCATGTTTTTCTTATGGTTATCAATCATTTTTCACTTCAAAATTATTGTTGTGTAATACTCTGTATATATGTCTCTTGGATTTGAGATTGTCATATCAAATGTTTTATGGTTGATGAAGGTTTTCACCTCTTTAAACAGGATCTCGGGTACGTTAAAGACGATGTTTCGGATAGAATTCGATCAATGTCGTCAATTGAGATCTCGAGGTGAATAGTTTTGAGTTATGATTGGTGTAGCTCCATCAATTTGTTCACTATTAACAATCTTTTTCAATTAATTTAGAATAGTAAGTTTGTTGATATACTAAAAAGGATGAAATATAATTAATAAGTGTTTGTACTGTAACCATGTCAAAACATACATAATTTGATCCATCTATATTGAATTTGAAAGTAAAGCTACCTATGAATTGAATGTGAAAACAACAAGTGGTGTTTCTGACATATGTAAGATGGAAGGAATAGTGTCATATAACTAAAGAGAATTTGATGTAGTGTGTGTGTTTGGAATTTCTATTGTGCTCCAAATTAACTAAACTACAAAACAAACAAGAAATTAATCCTTAGTAATGATGGAATTGAAATATAATGTACAAACTTCCTATTTGATTGTAAAGTGAGTTAAATACAAGTGGATACATCACATAGAGACCTTAGCTATCTCTTTCCACTATTTATGATGTGAGAGTTTTACTTCTTATAATTGATCATGTGAACTTGATAGAGTTATTATGCACATATGTATTTCCATTTAAAAAATAATATTATTACCAATGTATTATATATATATAATTTTAACTAAAATTTATTTTCCTCTTCAAGGTTGGCATATTCTTAGGCTTCTTTGTCTTTGCAAGGCATCCATCTTTTGTGAATATATTCTTCTTAGCACAATGGAAACAAGCAATCTTTTGTCACCAATGGGTAACTTTAATTGTTAGGTGAAAAAAGACAATTAGTACTTGTTTGGTTTAAAAACTAAAAAGTTAAAAATCTTAGAAAGAATGATAAATGCATTGATATACAAATCCAATTGATTTGTTAGATCTTGTATTCTCTTTTGTGTATATATGGTGATAGTGGATGCACAAGTTGGTTGAAATTTTGCACCATCAAAAAATTAATAAAGATGCATTAAATTATTTAATAAGATGAGTAATTAAGTTAATCCACTATTAGCCAATCAAGGTCACATATTCCTAGCTAGCTAATCAGGATATATGTTTCCTTGATTGATATAATGTTTCCTTGTCTTCATTTGTCAGTACCCAATTTTAGTGGCAATTAGATGCAAGTTGTAAGGAAAATGCATTGATATATAACTATACACATGATAACTAAATTTGCTCAAGTACCACATTTATATTTCATATTTGGCAACATAAGATGAAGGGATCAACCAACAAGAACCACATAATGCAAATTTAATTACACATTAAAGAAGCTTATCCAAAATAAAAATAAAAAATGCTACCTTAATTATCTTGCTTTCCACTATATATACATTACAAACATACCAAGAACTTAATGGAGGTGAGGCCGGGGTGATCTCCATTAACTTTTTCCCATGGGAATTTCTTGAAAACCTAAAAGTGATTTTAAAAAATATTAAGTGTATATATGCCTCAGAATTTTTCCCATTTAGTTGTAACAATGACTTGTTGGGATGCAAAGTTTGTATACTTTGGCACTTGACCAACCAAATGCTTCTTCACCTCTTGTGGTTCACAACTTTGTGAAAATGCCTCCTTCTTTCTTTGTTGCATTGCTTCATTTTGTGCTTTTAACTTGTCAAGTGTTTCTATGTACCTTTGGACTCTTACCACCTGCAAATTAACATAAAAACCCATCTATCAAATGAATCACTAGACTCAAAATAACTTGTTTTTCTATGTGATTTCGGCGACTAAAGACTTAGGAGAGAACGAACATGTTAGTACCTGCGTTTTTCTTCGCGACTTGACATCGCCATCCGCTACAATCCCATCTAACTTTATAAGTTGTGACATCAATAACTCAGTCAAATTCAGCAGCTCCTTCTCTCCCAAAACTCTTCCCCTTGTAACCATTGCTTCTAGATTTGCCACCTGAATAAACCCCAACATATTCATTGTTAGTTAACTAGCTGTCATCAATCATCATCTGTTATCAACTTCTTATAAGAAATCCTCCATTATTTTTACCTGGTCTGCAAGCTTATCAACTGCCATGGCAACTTCAGATACAGATTTCATTGCCTTTTCCATGCTGGCATTCCTTCTAAGCTCAAGAAACCTCCTCTCTTGGCTGAGTAAATCCTCCATTAACACCAACCTTGATCCCTCCTTGACCCCAACAATGTCAAGGTACTGCTTTGAATCTCTCTCTTTTTCCTTGAACATCAGCTTTTGATCCTGTGGGTGCAGCCCTGTTGGCCCTGCCAACATTTTCTTGAGTTCACCTGCCCCCATAAAAAAGAACATGCCTCAATCAATTTCTTCACACACGAGACTAAAATACAAAAAATTGAACTCAAAAGCAATAGAAAGATCCTTTCTTTATGCATTGGGCAACTAGATCTGCAACTTACCAAAGCTGGCATGGGGCTTAATTTGGATTTCATGGAGGGATGAGTTGAACTTGACCCTGATTCTAATAGTGGGGTTAATGTTGGGATTTGAGTTTGAGTTCTTGGAGGAATCCAAGGTCCTCTTCTGAACAAGCATGCCACCTGGCCTCATCTCCCATTCAAGGCCTCCCATGGCTGAATTTCTCTGAGCCATGTTGGTTGGCTGTTGTTTCTTCGTCATCATGGCTTGCTGAACAAAATAAAGATCAGTCCTTTCCTTGAGATTTTGCCCAAATCTGGCTACCCAGAAACCCCAAATCTGGATTGGAAGGTAGAAACTGTTGAAATTGGGAAAGTTAAGGGATTGATTGGAGGGAAAATTTTGAGTGTAATGAATTGATGAAATCTGGCATTGACCCAGATATTAAAATGTTGCAAGGAATGGAGGGTAATCCACCATAATCAAAGAAAGAAGAAAGAAAGAGAGAGGAAAGCAGTGGTTGGAGGAAAAGAAGGGGGAATATATCAAAGTGGACAGGAGCAAAACACTCAAATTTATATGAGAATATGAAGGGGGAGAAAAAAAGAAGAGAGAGAAAAAGTGGGGAAAAGTGGAATTAGTTTTAATTGTGCTGGAAAATGGGAAAAATGAATCACATGATTTTTATTTTATTTTATTTAGTAAATTGCTAATTATAACAAATTAAAAAGGGAAAGGAAGTAAGTCAAGTAACCAAGCCCGTGAGTGTCTCCATTACCATTGGCCAGAGAGGCATTTTCCAGGAACCAAATTGCATTTTCCCCATGGTTTTGTTTGCCTGTTTGGTATTTAGGGTTTTCAATTTGGGGGTTTTTAATTAAAAGAGGATGTGGTCCTTGTGCATTTAGTAAGAGTTAGAGGAGTAGATAACTTGACATAGTAATTGTCTTGATGCAATGCAAATGGATGGATTTGCCAATTGGTTTGGTAGAGTGAGTGAGTAACCTAACATAATGCATTGCACTGCATTTTCTTTGCTTTTATTGAAGAATACAATTTTAGGAGTTCAAATCAGATAGATAGATAGAGGGATAAGATAGAGCAAATATATTGTATTAATGGAAAACCAAAGTTGTGTAATTTGCTTGTGTTATTCCCCCTAACCCAATAAATCAAACTTAATTACACAAAAATAATATACATTTAGAATAAAAAACCGTTCCCTTTTGTTGAAGAAAACATAATACTCCCTCTGAGCTAGATGTTTCTCTCTCTTAGGAGAGAGAAACTCTCTTTTGAGCACCCCTTTTTGCCTATCCAAATTGAAGAGAACCCATCTTCTCAAATCGATTATGCCATGGGTAAATTATCCCCCCTAATCTCTAGTTTTGATTCCTATATAGTCTAATTGATTTCTCCTTGAGTCCGTCTTCCCGATCGTTGTCCTTTTAAGTGTCGAATCTGATGTCTGGAGTCTCGTCTCCCCTCCTAGCGTTCTGGTTTGGGGGTTTTTGCTGTATTTGGTTTCCTTTCCCCTCCCCTTGTCCGCTTGCATCCTTTCGATTGGCGTGTCTAGGTGGCGTGGTTTGGTGTTGAGCCCATCGATGATGTCCTGTGGTGGCGCCGCCTCTAGTTTCCAGGCGGCTTCTTGATTTGTGTCAAATCGGCGCTCGTCTCCTCCGGCGCCTCGTTTCTCGTCTTGGTGGCTCGTATTGGCCGGTTGCCCTCGGCGTTGGTGGCTCCTGCCTGCCGACGGCGACTGGTGGTGGTCGGTCGGGGGTCTTGGGTGTGGTTGTTGGCGATCGCTGGATTCTGCCGAGGGTGTGTCTTCCTTGGACCCGGTTTTCGTCCTTTGGGCCCAAGGCAAAAGCCTTGGGCCCGAGGCAGCCCAGCTGGGTATGATTTGTTGAGTCTTTGCTTTTGTGTGGCCCGAATCTTGGCCTTTGGGCCCAAGTTTACTTGCTTGGGCCCAGAGCTACCCGGGGAAAAAAAAAAAAACTCTCCGGTTTTGAGTATAACCACCCGAAAGGGTTTGAGAAAATCCCGCAAAGGTTTGTCGACACTTTTACAGGTGAAAGCTTGATGGTGTTTTGTTCGAGCAGTTTGCGGTTCTGCTTCCGATGTTTCTAGGAGATCTTCTGCTTGGTTGGGGGGCGTGGAGTCTGTAGTCGGGTCTGGCTGGGGTCGAGGTGGTGCGCTCAAAGGCGACTTCGTATTCGGGATTGAGTTTTCCTTGGAGCTCGTCTGCACTACCCACAGGAGTTAGTGTCCTACTGTACTACTGGCCCACGGTGCTACTATTCGGTGGTGCTTGGTTGCGTTCTTCGGTGGCTTTCTCAGCTTTTCGGGTGTTTGGTCTTCTTGGCACGTCTGTTGTAGATTTGATTTCTGTTTGGTTCATTACGCCTATTATTTGTATTTCTGTTTTTAGTTTACTCTGTTAGACGGTTCACCGTCTGCCGACTTCGGTTGGCCTCTCGATGAGTCAGGCCTGTCTGACCTTCGAATTTTTACCTAATCAAAAAAAAAAATAATACTCCCTCTGATAATTAAAACTTTAGTTTAATATTTATGCACATTTTTTTAGAATGCTAAAAACTATATAAAATATTAATATTTTTTTACATTTGTTTTTATAAATTCATACTAAATACAATAGTAATAAGTATGAAATTATTAAAAAAATTACTGTAATATTTTATACTCCCTCCGTCTCGAAAAACAAGTCATTTTAGCATTACGCACTAGTTTTAATAAAACACTCACCCATCAATCAACATCGTCATTCCATTAACTTTTTTCATTAATTTTATTGTTTTTAAATACCCACTATATTTTTTAACCAATCAAAATCTTTTAAAAAGTCATCAACACAAAAATCAATACAAATCATTACTATCCCCTGCCTAGAAAACCTAAAATGACATGTATTTTGATACAACTAAACTAGTCTAAAATAACTTTTTTTCGAGACGGAGGGAGTATAATTTTTAATACCTAAAAAAGCGTGTGTAAATAGTAAAACATCAAGTCTTAATTAACGGATGGAGTATTGCTTTTTCATTTACTAATTTTCATTTGTGACACAAGTCACTAGACCTATAAAATCGGGTCTAGTGACTTGTGTCACTCGGGTAAAACGGGTTCCGGGTAAAACGGGTCTCGGGTAGATCCGGGTTGACTTGAACTCAAGTTTGACCCGGTTTCGAGTCAAATCGGGTCGATTTTGGGTTTGTTAGTTTTTTCTTTTTTTTTTAATTAAAAAAATCATTATTTAATTAGTAATTTTGCGATAATTTTAAAATGCTAAAATTAAAGACGTGGTTAATAAGTTATAGTGCTTGTAATTATATAATATATCTAATCTAAAATACTTGATTTTTAATATTTCTCATAATTTTTAATAAAATTTAAAAATATATAAAATATCAGAAATTTAAATAATTTTTTAAAAAATAATTTCATGCAATTAGTAATAAGCATAGAATTGTTTTTAATATTTTAATATTTTTTAGAGTTTTTATCTTCTTAAAAAATGTGATGATCGAAAGATCAAAAATCAAATACTATCGATCGGAGGGAGTATTACAAAATACAAATAAATATAAAAGTTGATTTGAAAATCAAAGATCAAGTGATTGTAATTATAAAATGTAATAAATTGAAATCTCCATAAAAAAAATTAAACATATATAATTATAAATCAATCTGGTCAATCGAGTCACCGAGTCAATCGAATCAAAATTACCAAGTCAATCAGGTCACCGGGTCCAAACCCAGATGACCCGAAAAATTACAGGGTTTTTTGGTTCGGGTCGAAAAAAAATTCCGAGTCAAAATTTCTAAGTCTTGACCCAGAATTTTCCGAACGTACGGGTCAGGTCAGGTTTTGACAAGTCTACAAGTCACACAACCTATACATAATTTGATAATAAGTATAAACCAAAGTGGATTGGCAAGAAAAAAAAAATCTTCTTCTTAATAGTGTCTACCTATTGGGTGAGTGATTTCATCATGGGCGGTAAATGGTGGAAGGAAAAATTGGAGCAAGTTCTGGATGCTAACACCGTTAAAGAAATCATGGACATACCTCTTCCCATCAACCCCATTCCGGACAGACTATACTGGTGGCCAGATAAAAATGGCTGGTTTACAACGGCTAGTGCAATGAAAATTATTTCAAACTCAGAGGAAGATGCAGATGACCCTAATTACTGGATTTGGAAGCTACAAACTCTTCCAAAAATTAAGAACTTCCTATGGAAAGTTAGTCAAAAAGGCCTCCCCACTAGGGATAGGCTATCCAGCAGAGGCGTCCCAATCCCGAATGGTTGCCCATTCTGTGATGCACCAATTGAAAATGAATCACACCTCTTTATTAAGTGTAACTTCATAAAAAATTCATGCCTACACTCCCCAAAAGTGGAAAATATAGCTAACCCAATCATCAGTTCAACAAACGATATTAAGGAGATCTTGGAATCTCTTGGGAAAAATCTTAACAACAACGAGAAAGTCAAATTAGCGGTCAATTGGTGGCTTGCTTGGTTATTCAGAAATGAAGTAATTTTCAGAAACTGCAAAATCCCCTCCGCGCAAGAAATTGCGAGAAGGGTTAAATCAACTCAGGACAGCTGGACTAAAGCTATCCAAATTGAGGTAGACGATGATTCGGTTCGCGTTAAAAAACCAATAACAAAGAAAATCAGTAGGAAAAACATCAAATGGAGAAAACCACCTACTGGGATCATGAAATTAAATTTCGATGGAGCTGTATCTCTCAGTGGACTAGGTGCCGGTGGTTTTGTCATTCGGGACTGGCATGGCAACCCTATAAAAATCGGTCATAAAATTTTTGGGAAATCTTCCCCGGCCATGGCTGAGGCTTTGGCTTTAAGGGAAGGACTAGTCCAAGCAATTAACCTAAAAATAAACAATCTGATTGTCGAAGGCGACTCCTTGACAATTATCCGGAATCTACACCAATCGAGCTCTTGCCCTTGGGAAATTGATCTTATTATGGGCGATATCAAATGGATATCCACATCATTCCAGAGTACAACCTTTTCCCATGTGCCCCGGGAAGGTAACGAGGTGGCTGATAAGGTTGCACACCTTAGCCTCTCGTTCCCCAGCACTGTTCTAGAATCTCACCCAGATCTCTCTGATCTCATCCGAAAGGATGCTATCGGCTAGGCTTTGCCAGTCGAATTCTTACCCTATCAAAAAAAAAAAATGTCTACCTATTGGACACCGTACCCAGACCATTGAAGGCTTGAGTACTTTGAACCTCTCCCTCACTACTAGAGTTTGGGCCATTGATAGCTATTGGACGATGTCCCGAATTCCTCTTTGTTTATATGTACCCTTTTACAAATCATCCCACCATTTATCATTTTTTTTAACTATTTTTAATTTTAATTACTTTTAATTTTTCATTTTGGGGTGAGGAGGGCCAAGAAGGAGGCTTGTCCCTTTGGGGACAGGTGATCTCATCCGCTTTTCAAGGGTCTTGTTATATTGGGACGGTTAACTTATCGTTAAATGCACGGTTTGGGTCTCTAGACTCGGGAAGTTGGCGTCAACACCACTACCCATCACGAGCACGGACAACAGCTCACCGTTGCAGACTCGAAAAGTCGGTGTCGACAGAACTCCAACCAAGCACAGTGGAGTCTTTTAAATGACTGCCGACTCGGAAGGTTGGTGTCAACAAATCTAGATCATTCATTTGTCAAAATTGGCAAGTTCACGTGAAGTTTAAACAATCAATTTAAATCTAATAGTTGAGATTTAAATAAATTTAGCTATAGTGTTAATTTATAGATTTCTATTAAGGTAACAAATAAATTCCACAAACTTTAACTCTATGAAGTTTGAACCAAAGTAGAGAATTTTTTATTTTGGTTAAAAGTTGAAATGGAATCTTATCCATATATCATATTAATGTATATCTTTTTGTTAATACAATATTCTAAAATTATATCACTTATCTATTAAAAAAATCTATTAAAAATCTAACAACTAATGCAATTTTTTTTAATTGGGTACAATTTACATCATGTCAAAATTATGATTTTTTTATTTTAAGAAAAAATCTTTTTTTAATATTTTTTTAACAAAATGAACTATAATTTATTTTCTATTAACGAATACCCTTAATATAATAGTAACAAAAAATATTCTAATCTAGTTGTAAATTTATAGCAATTATAAAATAATTAAATCAATTTGTGATTAGGTATATTTCAATAAAAATTAATCTAGATATAAATAATTCTTTCCACCAAAAATAGTTAGATATAAATAAAACAACATATATCAAATGTTTATCTATTAATATTATTGATAAGTGCAAACATGAAAAAGTTTTTATTTTGATTTTTTTTATTAATTTCCTCTAATATATATTGCCATATTTTATGAAAAGTTATAACAAGCTACAATCTCTCTCTCTATATATATATAGGCTTGTGATGATAATATATTATTTTAATAATTTATCTTCCACGAGAGAATTTTTTTTTCTTCCAAAATCACCATAAAATGATGTGTAAAACAATATGCATTGAATTTAATAAAAAAATATCACCAAATACCAACTTATCTAAATTGGAGTACCATTTTTCTTCATCAAAAAAGTTACCATCTTTTCCTTAAAAAATTAAGTATATTTGTTGGGCCATTAACAATTATTTTTCCAAAATAAAAGGAAGGCTACAAGCTTGACCACTTGTCAAAAGCATATTAGTATGTTGAATTCTTTAAAACAAAACCTCCCGCTTTGTTTGTTGGTTAAAATAATATTCCGTTGCTGTCAGTTAGGGTGAGGCATTTAGCCAAACAAGATTTGGAACACTAAAACAAATGATGCACTTAAATTAAAGAAATAGAGAGAGGAAGTAAATAGGGGGATTTGTGATAGAATCTTATGATATTGAGTTCATATCTGAAGTTTTTATAGTTGTTTATTTTGTTCACAATTACTATTGTCACATTTTTTCTGCTGAGATATGTGAATGAGACCGTAAAGAGTATCACATCGAAAGTTAAACATAATGAGACTTAGTATATAAGTCGGTGTGGTCTACTCTTTTTATTACCAATTGGTTTTAGAATAGAACCTCACTCGGCTGGTGTGATAGGCTAATTAGCTCATATGCCCTCGTGCACACGACCAACTCGATCAGGAAAAAAATGTTCGTATTTTTAAAAAATTTCTTTTTAAAAAATTTTCTTACTATTTTTACAAAAACAGTAAACATAAACATCCCAACTCCGATTAGAATGCAAGGAAATTTGAGATGAGGCAAAACACTGATAGGAACATAAAAGATAAATTTCAACGGTAGCAACAACAACCCAGGTACCTCGACGGTTATATTCATCATTCGAGATCACCTAGGTGAACCAATTGCTCGCAGAGGGACTTAGTTTGGTCAAAAGCCTACCTTGATGACAAAAGCGCTGGATCGCAAGCTCGGGATCTCAAAGGTAAGAGGACTTGGACATACTATCCAAAATCCAAATCCTCCTCACTGATGTCCTCGTTATTCTTTAAAAATTCGAGGTGGTTAGTTTATCTCTCTTTAAGGAAGTTAACTAGCACGTAATTGTATTGCCCGTCTCATCCAAGAATTTGTCACACTGACTCTCCTTCAAGACAGAGAACTTTAAATTTACATCCGTAAATATGTTATTGGATGGTATTAGATCGATCTAATAGATTCAATCCTATCCAAATTATTACATGTATAAAAAAAACATTACAAAAAGTCAAAATATATTACAAAGTTCAAAATAGATTAATTGCTAGTCAAAGACGAAAGAGTAGGTAAGGTCCTTAAATTTTTTTTTCTTAGATGCCCAATAATGACCGTCAGTGGACAGATTTTGATACACAAGTCATGTTTAATGTATCAAATTTCTTCCCTTTTTATCATTAATGGACGGATCTTGTTGCAAAATCATGTTTAATGGATCGAATTTCTTCCTTCTTTGAAACGAAAATTGAAAAAATGGAATAGGGGAAGTGGAGTAGGTGGCGATGGGGGCGGCAGGGGCTGGGTCGGTGCCCCCCATTCTGCCATTATATATGTCGCCGTGTGGGGTTGCCCCATTCTTCATATGTTCTTCACCATTTCTCCCTTTCTTTTTTATATTTAATACATTAAATTTTAAATTGGGTGTTGTTATAAAATCTACTCTATAATATATTGCTAATTAATGTTGAAACGGGCGTTGTTCAATGTCGAATTGAGCGTTGTTGAGTGTAGAAGTTGTCAACGGTGCTAGATGACAAGCTAGATGTTCATGTGGGACCGAGCTACCAATGTAGGATCAGATGTTGCTAAGATAAAAATATTTTATTAAGAAAAAAAAAAACAAAGACGCATATAAAAATGTTGGAATATGGGTTGTCCCACGTTGAAAATATCGAGATTAAATAACACATGAGTTTGGTGAGTTACTCCTCTCATTACCAATTGGTTTTGAGATAAGACCCTGTTGAGTTTATGTATTGTTCGTGTCTCTCTTACGTGGGGCCCACAGATGACCCTGGGCTTCGGATAAGATGGGTTGTTAGCTCGTGCAACCTGTTGGCTAAAGTCTTGAATAACATATAAGTTTGACGGGGTTACTCCTTAATATTGTCAATTAATTTTGAGATGGGATCTCGTTGGATTTATGTGTTGTTCACGTTTCCCGTACATGAGACCCACACACCACCTTCCTCCATCTTGTCGATCTTGACTCTACCGGGCGTTGTGCACTTACGCGGGGCCCGTAACGACCTCCAGCTTGTCTTGACCCCACATACCGAACATTGTGCACTTACACACTCCCTTTTTTTTTTTTTTTTATGTTTTGACGTTGCTAGTCCGACCTAATTCGATCATCCACTAGCAATCGGAGCAACATTGACAATTTCTCTACTAACAACGTCCAAAAAAAAATAAAAAATTTGTGGGGTATACATTCTCCGCATTTTAAGTAGTTTTGGTGTAAAAAAAAGCACTATCGATTTGGGTCAAACATAAGGAACAGTATTCAATTCCTTTGGTAGTTGAGTGCAGACATGCGTTACAACTTACAATGCATCATACATATACTCTCTCGACTTTGTTTGATTGTAAAAATGGTTAATTGCATAAAATCACCCTTAAAATATAAAAATTTACATAAATTGCCTTGAAATTAAAGAATATATCAATTATAATATCGTTTATTTTGACATACAAAGTGATAATTTGACATTTTGTCAACATTTTCCACACATAAAAACAGATCGACTCGGATAATTCTTTAAAAGAGAATCAAGTTTATGGACAATTTGTTTGAATGGTGGTTTTCTAAAAAGTGATATATTCAAGGGTGATATTTTGTAATTAACCTTTATAAAAATGTAAAGAAATTACCGACCAACAACCAGACAATTCCAAGAAGAATTATATATTTTGTTGGAGCACGAAAATGTAGGTACAGTGTATAGCGCCATTAGAGACACTGTTAAATAATGTTCACCAAGTGTTGGTTGGCAGTAAAAATAGTGACCACTCACTTAGCATCACCAAACCATACACTTGTTGCAGTAGAGCTACTGCTACTAGTCAGTGTTCTAAAAAGCGCTAGGCGGATCTTAGGCGGCGCCCAGACAGTCAATGCGGACGCCTATGCGTGCTTAGGCGACCATTTAGCTCTAGGCGGAGGGGGGTCGCCTAGCGCCTAAGCGGTGCCCAGACGGCGCCTAGACGCGATTTTTAGAACAGTGCTACTAGTACGGGAAGAAGATGTGATGTGTCTCCTTTTATTGGTTCAACTTGAAACTATATGGCTACAAAACCAAAATAAATGAACAAATTTTAGCTGCAAACCAAACAAACATGTGCTAATAAAAATTTAGCCTTTCTATTGAAAGGATAAAGAGTTTAGTCATCCTTCCTTCATAAGATCACCGGTCCTGGCATGAACGTTGATTCATATAGACAAAAAGTTATAAATGTTTAAATATTGAATATGGACAAACCACGATCAGAAATATGATGTTGACTAAACTTGTGATGTTTGTATCTTTTTTGTTAAACACTTGTACTGATTATATTAGTACTATAATTAAATCTAAAAACTTCAAATTAATAAGTAGTCCTCCTCATCCTCTGTTTTTTTGTCCTTCTAGTCATTCTCTAGGTCTAAGATTGATGATTCAAGCCTGTTTTTAAATTAGGAAAAACTTTTGATCTAAGATTGTTTTTCAAGTACAAAATTGGATATGAATGTTGGTGGATATGAGAACTTGATGCCAAGAACGATCAAAGCCCCAATTTTGTTTGAACTTCCGATTGAATTTTTTTTTGTTATCATTGTTCTTGAATGTGAATCGGAAAAATTGAGATGTTAGCCTCGGATCTCATAATTCTTTGCAATTGTAGTTGACTTCGCCGCTGCAATATGAACATACAATTTTATTTTTGATGCTTAGCGTTATACTTCGTAAGTGATTTTTTGGGGTTGAATCATTATATTGTACTCCGTAGTTGATATGGACGAACTATATAATGTATGAATATTTGTGATCATAGGTGCATTTTACCCATTGTTAATTAAATTAGTATTCAGATATTCATTTGGATGTTTTTAGTTACTAAGGCCATCTCCCATGGTAAGCTAAAAAATGGGTTTTGGTCTAATTTTGCTCCCACCCTAGGCCAAAACCCATTTTAGCCATTTTGTTTTTGGCCTATTTCTAAAAGAAAGGTCAAATTTGGCTTTCTCTTTTGGAAGGCCAAATGCTAAATAATACAATTATAAACCTATATATTATATAGTTATGATTTTTAATTAAAAATGAAAGTTGTAGTATTGTATAGATATTAAAGAATTCTTCGATATGAATATAATATTTGACATATTAGAATTATCATTGCATAAATAATATTTTTAAAAATGACATTAATCTTTTTTATTATAGATTCATTAAAATTATAATAAAAAATAAATATTAAGTTGCTTGAAGTACTAAAGATATAATAGAGTGATGGAAATGAGATGTTAAAGTTCTAAATGATATTAGTATTTATAGGAAATTTAGCCTGCCAAAATTGACCTACGGTGGGAACAACAAAACCGTATAATAGGCCAAAAGAGAATATTCTCTTTCGGTAGGCTATTTTCCCTAGCCATTATGGCTTACGGGGGAAGATGCTCTTCCACCCTTTAATTTTAGCATTTTGTACTTATTAAATCATGTATTTTGATTGCAAAATGAAGAAATTGACAAACCTGATCCAAATTGATCTGAGACTAAGTCAAAGCCGAATTCGGATCTACATGACCCATTGTACCCAAAATTAGTTTTACCAAAACCTAAAATGACGCGATCGACCCTAACCCGATCTGATTAGGTCTACACTCCATTACAAAAAAAAAATAGTGTTGAATTGCTAAAGGTCATCTCCAATGGTAGGCTAAAAATTGGATTTTGGCCTAATTTTACTCCCACCATAATCCAAAACTCAATTTGACCTTTTTATTTTTGGCCTATTTTTAAAAGAAAGACCAAATTTGGCTTCCTATTTTGGAAGGCAAAATGCTATTGTTTGTTTATTTATTTATTTTTAACTATTTAATATTTATATAAATCTATACATAATATAATTATAAATCTATATATTATATAATTATGATTTTAATTAAAAATACATGTTGTAGTATTGTAAAGATATTCAAAAATTCTTCGATATGACTATAATATTTGACATATTTGAATTATCAGTGCATAAATAATATCTTTAGAAAATGACATTAATCTTTTTTTTTTATTATAGATTCATCAAAATTATAATAAAAAAATAAAGATAGGATTTAGTGACGGAAATGAGATGTGAAAGTTCATCATTACATTAGTATTTATTGGACGTTTAGCCTACCAAAGTTGGCCTACGAGGGGAACCACAACATTGTATAATAGGCCAAAAGAGAATATTCTATAGAATATTATCTTTTTGTAGGCTAATTTCTCTAACCAATATAACCTAATGTGGGAGATGCCCTAATAAAATTAGGGTTTGGTACATATATAATAGTCAAAACAAGGGTGTTTTTTTGTAATTAAATTTTATAAATGACTTCTTCTTTTTTTTGGTTGAATCACTTTACGGGTAAACACTTTAGAAAGGGGTAACATCATGACAGCAAGGAAATATGAAATCCATATATTGTTTCATTTTCAGTCTCCCATGTCAATCTTCATTAATTTTCCACACATAAATTAAATTAGTCCAAATTCATACGTCACATCTCACACGTCACACAACTACTATTTATCAATTGTAATCTTGCATTCACTTGTATCATGTGCTTACAAATCTTCGATCACATACTCCGTATATGTTTATAAATGGGAGTATACTTTCACAAATACTTAATTATTACTTTATCCGTTTCATTTTATTTAACTTTTACTATTTGATAGTAATTTAATAAACATGAAACCATTAATTTTTTATCATTTTCAAAAAATATGTTGAATAATAAATATCAAATAAAAAATAGAGGGGTGTGATGTATAGTTGTAACTTGTAATTAAGGTAGGCTCAAGTTTTAATATATCATTATATATCTTGTTTTTAAAAGTTTGGATAATTGTCGATAGAAATGTCGTAAAAGGTTTAAAATCATTTAACTATGAGGATACGAAACTCAAATCATTTTAAACAATCGAGATCAATTATATTATAACACAAACATGGAGCACTATATCATCATATCATAATTAATTTTTTAAATTAATTATAAATAGATTAACATTTTAATTCGTCATATTATAACACAAGCACAAACATGGAGCACTATATCATCATCTATGCTATTCTTGTTTTGAAGATTTGCCCCACGTACCTACGTCTAAACTGTCCAATTACCACAGAAATTGCACATATTAACTACAAAGAATTCGATTTCAATCACAAAAAATCTCTGATATATTAAACACTATAAGGAAGGAGTTAGGGAAACACCAATTCACCAAACTCGCCACTATTTGGTAGTGTGTCTGGTTCTTTAGAAACAATGCTCTGTTTGACAATATAAAGTCTAACCCCAGAACCATAACTGCTTATACTAACGAACAAATATACATCTAGAACAAAGCCAAAACCCAAACTTATGAAAGCACCCACCAACATTCCAACAACAACCCCAAAAACAAACGACCCACTACCAAATGGAGCAAACCACCCCCAAACTATTATAAGCTAAATTTTGACGGAGCTCTCTCCACTTCAAACATAGGTACTTTCAGTTTGATTATATGGGATCACCTGGGGCAACCCATCTGCTCGGGTTCGGGTTCATCTCCCTTTAACTCTGTTATTGGTGCGGAGGGGTTTGCTCTTTGATCTGGTATCCATGTTGCCTTGGATTGGGACATACCCACCTCCTCATTGAAGGTGACAACCTCTCTATCATTAATAGTCTAAAAGGACTCTGGTCTCCTCCTAGAGAAATTGAAATGATCATTTCTGATCTTGTCTTCTCTCTGTGTCATTTTGTATCAGCCTCGATCTATCAAATTTACAAGGATGCTAATATGGCTGCCCACCGTATGACGCATCTTGGTCATGCTTTTTCAGAGCCGTCGTTCCCACACGACCCTGAGCTAGTAGATCTCATCCTTCGAGATCCTCTTGGCTAGGAGTTTTCCATTGCTAAATTTTTTCCATTTAAAAAAAATTCCAAAAAGTACTTATGTAACAAATATACATCACGGTGCATAGTTAATCTTTGCATACAATCTATATAGGCTTATGTGGAATCCAATACCTCATAATATATCATTATTCCCGTTTTAAACTGCTTTCTCACAAGCACCCAAATCTAAAAAATAAAAAAAATAAAAAAAAATTAGAGAAAGACCAAAAGATGTAATATCAAGAGAAAAAGAACAATTAACAATTGATATGGGAACAAAACATATGCCAAATGCATGTGGAATGGGATGATAGTACCTTGATGAAATTATCATCTTGTGGAAGTGGAAGCTAAGCCTATGGAGAGAGGTAGACTTATCAAAGGATGTAACATGACACAAATGTTGCCACATTGTGCATTGCTTTCCTTCCTCCTTTGTAAAGATAGAGATAAGGAATCACATGGAGATGGGGCACTATCCGACATCTCTACCAAGCTGGGTTTTTGTTTTGGGTCAATTCATTTTTGTATGCTTTTGGGCTCTTTCTGGCCCATTAAGCCCACCTTATCATGTTCATTCCTCACTTCAATTTCCTCAATAATATGATTATTAGCCCTAACTAACTACTTCCTTTGGCTTGTGACTTGTCTAATGAGATGAGACCCTATAGATTCCTTAAACGATGCATAGAGTTAACCATTTCTTTCTTCTCTCTATTTTCCAATATGGGTCACTAGGAAATACCCTTTCGACCCAGATCCTTCTTTGAGCGGGATATACTGGGATTGTTGTTACCTCTATTTTTCAATAGAAATAAATCATTAAGATCTGATTCCTTCTCAGTCTTTCGAGGAGATCCCTCTCTCCTATCTTCTCTGCGTTACAAATAAGATTGCCTCTCTCTGTCACTTTTGTTGTGGTTTAGATTTTTCATTACAATACAGGATACCAGATTCTCATCCATACAAATGTACTTGTAGTCTAGGAAAAACTTGAGACCCACTAAATCTTTTCCTTCTCGAAATTAGTGAGTGATTCACATTTTCACGGTGAATATGAGATAAGAGAAATCAAACTCGTGATATATTGGTTACTATATGACATCCTTGTAGGTTTACAGAGCCAATAGCTAGGAAGAATACATATGAGTTTATTGTATAAAATCCAATAATAGTAAGGGAAACGTGATGCGTCGTAATCTACAATTTTGTTGGCCATTTTAAAAATCAGAAGTGGAGTTACATTCATAGAATTTGGAAGCTAGTTGTATGTACATCTCTTTCATTAAAACCAAATTGACATAAATATAACCCCACACACCTTGTTAGTTTGTCTGTAGGAGGCGCAACATTTGGAGAGCAACTACTGTACGTAAAAGCTTTAATTCGTTACATGTCATTATAAAAGTTGATATAACTTGTAACATAACTAACAATTGACAAAACAAATTGTACTGCCATTGTAATTGTTCATTACTTACTCTCACATTAAACTACTTGATTGTCCCACGTTGAAAATATTGAGATATAATGAACAACATATAAGCTTGTCGGACTACTCCTCTTATTGTCAATTGGTTTTGAGTTGGAACCTTGTTGAGTTTATGTGTGGTTCGTGTCTCTTGTAGATTTCACCTTTTTTGGTTGTTCATTTCCAGTTTGAGTCATTCTATATATGATCGCCTCCTGCATTAATGAATGGGTTTGGATAAGACATCTAACCCATAAAGTGGGGCTTAATCGGCATGTATCACTATCCACGACACTGAGATAATAATTTGGGTAAAACTTAGTCTAGTCCATGTTTTCTTAGATCTAATTGCCTGATTCGAATTCTGGTACTGCAGGTGTCTTCAATGAGAGTGAGCCTCTCGATCCAACTTGCTCTATTTGCAATATCAAGCTTCAAATCATTAATGTTGCTTAAACGATCTAATCGATGTATAAGTTATATACTTCAATCAATCCCCGTATCCAATCGATGAATAAGTTACAAAACATTGAGGGTGTCAAAGTTTCCCGTAGTGCTTCATATATGGTTCAAGTTGGGCCTATGAATGGGCCGAGTTTCATTGAAGCCCATCACAACATAACAGTATAGAGTCACAAATTCACAATGTTGAGATATCAATTTGGGTGTGAGTAAAAATAACAACCAAAGCCCCAGTCGGGATGATCCACTGGTGTGGACCAAGGAGGGTGGTAAAAGATGTCGCCGATTCAATCCTACCTCTTCCCCTTATTTGGGTGAAAATTCAAAGTTAGCCTCGCTCCCTATCAGTGGGTCGAGTCGATCGGCACAAACCGATTTACCTAGTACGTGGCTCTTGCCGGGTGAGTCACATACTCGAGATTTATCACCGAAAGTGGGTTTCTCGTCATAAAAAAAAATGCCAAAATATAATGATGGTAAAAATCTTATACAATAACTTAAGTTTTTAGGATAAAAGGTGATTGAATCTTGGCCTAATAATATAAAAATAAAATAAATCTAACACAATTATCATTTGATGAACTAACATATTATTAGGGAAATGATCGAGCTTATAAAAGAGATTAAAATTCTCAAATCAAAGAGAAGACAAATGTTCAAATATTGAACTGATCAGGTGGGTTGCGAAGGTGTGTGTTGGGATATATCCCACATCGGAATGGGTGAACAAAAATACCATAAAATATAAATAGGAGTAAAGATTTTACATAGCGACTTAAACTTTTGTGATAAAAGATGAACTCAACATATGGGAGATTAATATTTGGGGATTGGGATTCCAAAATCTCTCCCACCCACACACACATCCATCATACAAGGTGGAAGAATCCCCATTATACAATACCTTGACGTAGACTTTTTGGTGTCCGAACAGCCAACTCAATCAGCATTCGTGTATGCAACTATAGAAACAGGTGAAGCTGATGAGGTAATAGTGTGCCATTAAATCGATTCCCCTTCTTTGAGCCCTTCCACCGAAACTCCACCCTCAATCGACTTTGATCCCCACCCCCACCCCCAACCCCTTGAAGCCGCTGACCGTGATCGCAGCCTCAAACTTCCGAGACTGCGCCGGGAGCCCTGACCTCCACTTGATCATGTTCACAACCATCAAAATTCTCCAAATTGGGTCTCGATTAGGGTTCGAATTGGTGGAAATTGAGATTGAATGGTGGAGTTTGACACAGACAACGATCTTATAATGGGTAGGAGTTGACTATTGTGGGTTAATTCGGTGTGTGCGACTCAAACTGCAGAGCTAAGAAGTACTCCACCATTCAATCTCAAACACAAAATCGGTGTGTGTAACTCAAATTGCGGAGTAGTTGATTACTGTGGGGATCGTTTGGATTTTATTTGGATTACCCCGGCTATCTCCTCCCAAACGCAAAATCTCAAACATATATACAAACATCATTGAGTAATGATGACTCTACTATCCGAAAATGACATTTTGAGGGTGTGTTTGTGAGCGGATAACACAGAATCTCAAACATATATACAAACATCATTGAGTAATGATGACTTTACTATCTGAAAATGACATTTTAAGGGCGTGTTTGTGAGCGGATAGGAGGGGTGGCTGGGGTGGACGATTTTTTTTGGGGTCGGAGACGGTGTGTTTGGAAGGAGATTGAGGAGGGAGGGGGGGTGTCGGAGGTTGGGATTGTTGGGGTGAAGAGGATGGCGGCACCCCCGATTCTCTCATCTTTGATTTGGGGGTGGAAGAGATTTTTCCACCCCGATTGGGCTTTTTTGCCATTGAGCAACTCAGATTCGGAAATTCTCCTCGCTCGATCTTCGAGCCCCATTGAAGCCATCCTCCCATGGCTATCCTTTGTTCGTCCCTTCCATGTCCTCTGTTCGAGCTCCATTGAAGTTATCTGCCACTGCCGCGCAGCTACTATTGCGAGGACGGAGAGGGCGGCTCTAGCAGATCCGACGTCGGTTATGAGGACGACGAGTACTGTTGTTGCGCTGCGATGTTGCGAGGATGGCGAGGGATGTCGATTGAAGCCCTCCGCCATTGATTATGCATATATTTTTAATTTATAGAAAGGAAAGGAATTAATATTATGTATATATTATTGCCATTATGGTTTGATTTCTTCATGGAAAGTATAATATAATAAAGAAAAACATGTTTACAAGCCTATTTTGGGATTCACATGGATGTGCAAATTTTAGGATTGACATGAATAGGTAGGAAGGAGGAGAGTATAGGTAAGGTAAGGGCATTTGTGTCTTTTCTCACTATTCCGTCCACCCCTAAAAATTATCTCCACCCCCTAAAAAATAATCCCCTCGCAAACAAATCCTAATGCAACATATTATATCCTAATTCAAGTGAGTGGTATTTTTCCATTTGATTCCTCGCTGGGAAGAGAATTTAAGGAATCAACAGAAAATACATCTCTTACAAATGTAAGAGATGAACAATCTATTATAAAAACACTCAAACAATCAATTGACATTAACAAAACATGTACATTGGCAACCATTTGGTGGAGTATCTTGTACTTTATGAATCAAATAGTTTAAAAAAATGAAACGTGTGCAGTCAATAATGTTATAAAATTTATCAAACAAAAGATTATTAACTAGAACATGGCTAAGGATGATGAGGAATAAACAAATATAACATACCAAACCATTCTAACAACTCACATGGCAACGAAAACAGACATAAAAAAGGGATCAAATGGGAAAAAACAAAAAACCCAAGCTTCAAACTTAACTTTGATGGTTCCATACGAAACAAAGGAAATTCCACAATTGGTTTTATTATTCACGATTATAAAGCAAATTAGGTCTCTACTCTATGAAAGGAGCTAGTATCCCGCCATGCTCGGTTATTACAGCAGAGGCTACAACAACACTGAGAAACGAAATTCGTGAAGCTGTAGAACTTAATATCTAAAACATCGAAATAGAAGGAGACAACCTATGCATTATTAATGTACTCAAAGACATTTGGAAATGATCATTTTTTATTCCCTAATGGACCTTTTTTGATTTCAAACAATCCAAATTCATCATGAGTTGAAATTAATAGGGTTAAGCACTACCATCAACCCTATCACAGATTTAGAACTTCAGGTTATCATCTGAAAGGATGTTCTAGGTTGGAATACTGATCGTACATAGTCTATCCTAGTTGCTTTCCGTTTTTAAAAAACAAAAACAAAGGTCAAGGATATGCATCTTTTCAACGGCTATGTCAAGTGAGTGTTTTCGAGTAACCTAATAGTGCCTTCGAGTGACCGAATAGTGCCGTAAATCAAAGAAAGCAAGCATATTAGCACAATCATACCAAAAAAATACAACAAAAACAACCAAAACAAAGGATAACTTAAAAAGGAGGACAAAGAAAAGAGAAGAAATAACGAGAAACAAAAACACACAAGAAA
This sequence comes from Persicaria maculosa, assembly GCA_963922045.1. Classification (NCBI taxonomy): domain Eukaryota; kingdom Viridiplantae; phylum Streptophyta; class Magnoliopsida; order Caryophyllales; family Polygonaceae; genus Persicaria; species Persicaria maculosa. Next base: position 3,908,793 of record OY998253.1, read on the forward strand.
AATTACATGACCCCAAGCTAACCCTAAACTGCATACACTAGCCCTCCTTGGCCATTATCACACAAACTTTAGCCAACTTATCAAATCACCTGCAAGGGAATTTAAACCGATAGTTGAAAGCCTGCAATCTAAATCATGTTTCATTAAAAATAGAACAATGAAGTGTTAAACGCCCTCAAGAAACCAGAGAATATGAAAACAACAATACAAATTCACGAGTCGTGTCATTACTCTTTTGCAACAAGATAAACTGCTTGTTAATTGACAAAAACTGGCTAGTCTGAAATTCAACTTGAACAAGATTTCTAAGCTCAATAACACAATCACAAAAGTCCCAAACTTCCATACAACCACAACTTCTCTAAAACAGAGCTGTGTATCCATTTCTGACGAATAGTAGATCATCCAGGGGAGAAACCCCGCTATCAAATGTACTAGCATGGAGCGGGAATAGATATGGGATAACTTATATTACCCATTGCTGATGTATCTCTCCCCACGTATCATTCCCATGAAAGCCTTAGAACTAGACCAATAATAACCACAGCCTAGAACTCGACACATGGTTCCTACCTAACGTATTATAATCACATCAACTTCGTAAGCCTACAAAATGAGGTCAAAAGATCTAAAAACACTTCAGCCTCTCTTTGAACCCAATTGGGTATATCACTACAGAGTCTAAGCAGAGGCCACCTTTTGTGTGTGTGCAATCTATTTGTGCCATTGAGAACTTCAGTCTCATTGGCTTGCTAGAGTTCTCTACCATGAAGTCCCCAACATGGTAGTGAACCCATTTCCCGGGTTCTTCCACAAAGCACTTGGAGACAGCATGCTGGCCATCAGAGGTGGAGAGTTGGAACTGTACTGGTTTTATATCCCAGCCATGAACATTCTCGGTATTGCACTGTTTTCGGCCAAACCTCTTGAAAGTCCGGCCAAGCTGGACACGGAAAAATATACTGTACCTTCCGGCTGGGAAGGGGAATTCAACGTCCCCATTGACCTCAAACCACCAGATTTGTTGAAGATATGCTACAGTGGAGAATCTACATAAAAGAAGAGTCAAACTTAAGTATCATCTTCGAGTCATCAATACTATTTACCAATTAAACACAGCGAAATCATTTTTGGTGTTTAAGAGAAATAGGTATCCTATCTGATCAGTGCAAACAACAGATTAAAGTAGCTGATCATTAAGATAATTTTGTTTTTTTAGCAGTACTCATGGTCACCACCATCTCACTTGGCTTGAAAATGAGAGAGAACATGAGATCTAACATTGATGGGGGACCAAAATAGAATCCATGACACGGATGATCACAACCAACAGATTATATGATTTCCAGGCAAACAAAATACCTACACGCTCAGACTAAAACACATGATCAAAATCCATTAAAGACAAAACTTTCAATCAAGATGGGTTGCAAACTCACCTTGATTCCTCAGAAGGTATAAGGTTCCAATATCTCCTATCATCAATCCCGGTAACGGTAAGTCCCTTAAACGAAATGGCCATACAGACTCCTCCGGTGTTCTTGTCAAGCCAGACTTTCTGCACTCATTTAAAAACCAACCAATCAGCGTCAATTGGACCAAAAGAGGACAAATTGATTCTTGAAGCATTCATCCATGGTAAAAACAAAACGGAAGGGAATATGTAATCACAAATATCTACGAAGGTGAGTGCACAGAAAAGCTTCTCCACACGTAGCTTATCCCAAAATTGGAGATTTGAAACCCTAATCTCACCGACAGGCCAAAATTAATAAAAATACCTAGCTTCAAGAATCAAAACTAAGCTAGAACCCTTGATCTTTCAATTTCTAAAGGAAACGCTACCAAAAATCCTCAATAACATTAATTATATTGAAAAAAAAAAGGAGACGAATAAATCCGCAAAAACCTTACCTTTGAGCCACCATCGATCGAGTTGACTCTGCATAGCAGAGCGTAGATATCTCTTTTACACAGGCCAACGGGAAATCTATCAAACACTTTCCGAATCAGAGCCTGGTAATTCGAAGGCAGCTTCGACTCCCAAACGAAATCGGCCGAAGAAGCCCCTCGAAAGGCCCGATTGAGGCCCGCCAGCCTGCAAATATCCCTCGGCTCCAAATACATCAGAACATCCGCAGCGCATCCCTCGGTCAGATCCCCAAGCCCCGTCGCCCCCGACGGCTCCGGCGACGACGCTGCGTAATCTTCCCGAAGCGCAGAAGATCCGGCACCCATTGGGAGACGCAACGCCGAATTCGATGAGGAAAAGTCGCGAATCTTGGTCTACAGCGGAGATCGAGCGTTGAAAGTGCGTCCTTTGAGGATTCAATCGGTCACCATTCACCAATTTTTGGTGTGGATTTCTTAGGGATGGAGGAAGGGAAAAGGTGGTGTGGCTGTAAACGAACGCGTAGACAAAACTCTCAAAAGCGAGGATTTTGATTCTTCCACTTTCGGTGGGTTTTTAAATACATAGGAGTAAAGAAAAAAAGGATAATAATTAAAAAGGAGGCGAGATTTGGTGGATAAGATGAATTAATTAATTACAAAGGAAATTAGCTTATGGTAATTAATCATTAAATCTCATTTACCAATTAACAAAATCATTAAATATCATCCTACCATATCCGCTTTCTTCAATGTAATTACAATTTTTGTGGTAGGAAATTTTGTGAGAAATTTATTTATTATTATTCTTATGAACGTTTTTTAAAAATAATAAAAACTATTTAAAATATTAAATTTTTAATTAATTTTTTTCATAATTTCATACTTTTTAATAATAAGTATGATATTATTTTTTAAAAAATATTTAAAAAATAAATATTTAACTCAGTTTTTATCTTTTAAAAAAACGTGTATAATTTATAGATATTTAATTTCGTATTTATCTAGAAGAGCGTTAATTAATTCTCTTTCATATAATCCATATGTAAAGATTTGATTGGGGTGCTTATGTAGAAACTACTCCGTATGAGATAAATTTGAGTACAATGTATGGATAATAACTCTAAATCCGGTAAAAATCTAATTTAAAATGGGTTAAAGATCATAGATTAGAAGTCGGATAAGGATAGTTTAATCTTCAAATATTTATTGTGATTTTTTATCGAATTTTTCCAACTTTAAAATGATATCGAAATTGAAGAGTGTTATGGCCCAAGGAGGGCGGGAAAGGTTGTTAGGGAGTGAGAGAGAGTAAGGAGGAGTAAGGAAGGGTAATGTGTAGGAGTTGTGATTCTGTATATTGATGCCTTGGTTTGGGTTACAATGGAGCTATTTATAGACCATACAGCAGCTCAAGCATAACAATGCTCCCCTATTTCAAAGCCTTGACTCAAGGCTTATACAAAAAAAAAAACCCAAGCTAAGTATACACTTTCCCACTCCCCTATACAGGACACTTGCCTCAAGAGTGGATTTGAAAGTCTGGAAATTGTTGTAAGACATGTGCAGTTGGTTCCCACGTCGCCTGTTGCTCATCCATATTACACCACTTGATTAGCTACTCAGTCACTGGATCACCACTTGCTAAGTAGGATACTCTGGTGTCAAGTATGGACTGAGGTTGCCTGGTGATTTCTCCCTCCTCATCAGTGCTAGGCAATAGGGCTGTGCATAACCGGGTATCCGACACGACACGACACGACACGGTAAAAACACGAAACCGATAAGGGGAAAAGTGTCGATCCGAACACGACACGATAACTACCGGGTATCCGACACGATAACACGACACGGTTTCGTGTCGGATACCCGTATAACACGACACGAACCATTTATAAAAACTTGTTTTTTTTTTCACTTTTCTTTTTTTTTTCTGCCTCTTGAATGCAGTGGCCAAAGTTTCCAGTCCTCTTCTCAAATCGATTTCCTCTTGAATACAATGGCTAATTGATTCATTTCTACAATTTGATCCAATTTGTTTCAAATCGATCAATTTGACCCAATTGTTTCATACCCGTCTCGAAACTTACCGGATCTGGAGAGAGTCGAAGAAGAGGCGGTCGAGAGTCGAGATCTGAGGGCTAGACCATGCCGGAAGGAGAGGCGAGACTCGAGAGGACTCGAGACTGAGGAGAGGCGAGACTCGACAAGTCGACAAGACTTGAGAGTCAATATCTGAGAAGACCACGCCGGATCTGAGGGCGAGCGGCGAGCGAGAGGAGGGCGAGTGAGACTGAGGTCGAGGAGAGGCGAGAATGCGAGAGGGCGACTCGAGATGTCTGAGAAGAGGACTTGACCATGACGCCGCCGGATCTGAGGGCGAGAAAGGTCTAGGGCGAGCGTCGAGCGACTAAGAGAGGTGACTGAAGAGACAGCGAGAGGCTACTGGTGGCCGAGCCCGAGAGAGGACTAAAGAGAGGGTGAGAGGGAGATGACTGAAGAGATGAAGAGAGGGCGAGAGGGATTGCTGGCGGCCGATATTGTATTCGATCTGTTTCTGAAAATATTGAAGACAAACCCTAGACAAAAAGAAAATGCCTGCCAAAAAAATTAAAATTTTGTGGGGAAGGTAAAAATTAGGACTCGAACTCTGGATCTTTCACCAAGACACATAAAGCCCAAGCGCTCCTGCTTAACCAACTGGGCCAAATCACCTTAATGATATCTTAAGACCATTTATTCTATTTGTATTATTACAGAATACCACTAATATTTAAAAAAAAATAAAAAATTAACGTGTCGTGTCGGATACCCGACAAGAGAAATATGCCGATCCGTATACGAACCGTTTATTGTCGTGTTTTACCGTGTCGTGTCATAATCGTGTCGTATCTATATCGTTTCGTGTTTTTTTGTGTCGTTTTGTTACGGTTTCGTGTCGTGTCAACCGTGTCATATTTTTCTGCACACCCCTACTAGGCAACTCATTTGAAGCTACTTGATCACTTCCAATCTTCAGTTTCAGCTGGGATATGTGAAATACTGGATGGATTTTGGAAGAAGGAGGCAGCTCTAGCTTGTATGGCACTTTTCCCATTCTTGCAAGGACTTTGTAAGGGCCATAGTACTTTGAACACAGCTTGAGGCTTCTCCTCAATGCCACTGATGATTGCCTGTATGGTTGTAACTTGAGATACACCATATCATTGACTTGGAACTCCCTTTCAACTCTGCTTTTGTCAGCAAACAGCTTCATTCTGGCTTGTGCTTGTTGAAGCTGGAATTTGATCTGGCCAAGCATATGTTGTCTACCCTGGATCCATTCAGAAGCCACACAACTGTTGGTAACCACAGGTGAGATGCCTAGCTGAGAGGGTGGATTACCATACAGTGCTACAAAAGGTGATATTTTGAGTGCTGTGTGAAAATTGGTATTATACCAAAATTCTGCTAGGCATAGCCACCTTGCCCATTGCTTGGGATGATCTGAAGTCATGCATCTCAGAAAGGTCTCCAAGTATCTATTCACACGCTCAGTTTGCCCATCTGTTTGAGGGTGATAAGCTGTACTCATGTGCAGTTTGGTCCCCAAACTTTTGAACAACTGTTGCCAAAATTTACTCAAAAATACCTTGTCCCTATCAGACACTATGCATTCTGGTAATCCATGCAGTTTATAAACCCCTTCCATGAACACTGCAACTACTTTCTCAGCTGTGAATGGATGGCTAAGTGGTAGGAAGTGTGCATACTTAGTCAACCTATCCACTACTACCATAATGGTGTCCAGTCCCTGGGATTTTGGCAAACTTTCAATAAAATCCATACTCACATGGGTCCAAGCTGCATCAGGTATGGGTAAGGGCTGCAGTAACCCTGGCAACACATGCTCACTCTTGCTTCTCTAGCAAATATCACAAGCTTTAACAAACTTAGTTACATGTTCCTTCATAGCTGGCCAGAAAAAATGTTGCTTGAGCCTTTGATAAGTTCCATGGCCTGAATGCCCACCCACAGGCTCCTCATGCATAGCAACCAGAAGCTTATGTTGTAGTTGTTCATTATTCCCAATGAAAAGCCTATTTTTGTACCTTAGCAACCCTTTAGTGATAATCCAATCTGTGTTGGATTCATGTACTGCTGACAGTAAGACTTGCTGCACCTCTGGATCCCCAACATAGCTGGCTAAGACCTCCTTAATCCACTCTGGCTGGATGGTGAGGGTAGCATTACACTCTCCTTGCTGTGCCAATTCCCTCCTGGAGAGAGCATCTGCAGCTTTATTTTCAGACCCCTTCTTATAAGAGATAGTGTAAGTGAGACCCAATAGTTTCCTAGCTGCCTTCTTCTGCAATTGAGTGGTGAGTTTCTGCTCTAGTAAGTGTTTTAAGGGTTGATGATCAGTTTTGATCACAAATTCCCTTGGCTCCAGATAGTGTCTCCACTTTTCTACTGCCAACAGTATTGCCAATAACTCCTTCTCATATGTAGACAGCAACAAGTGTTTACCCTGTAAGGCCTGACTCAGAAAAGCTAAAGGTTTGCCATGCTGCATTAGAACTGCTCCAATCCCTGTCTCACATGCATCAGACTCCACCACAAAGGGCATAGAAAAGTCAGGAAGGGCTAGCATTGGTGGTGAAGTGAGCAGTTTCTTTAACTGGCAGAAAGCTTCTTTTGCAGCAGGAGACCAAGTAAAAGCATCTTTCTTCAAAAGATCAGTCAATGGCTTGGTTATGATTCCATACCCCTTAATGAATCTCCTATAATATCCTGATAGGCCCAGAAAACCTCTTAGTGTCTTCAAGTTACTAGGCACAGGCCAAGATAGCATAGCCTCAACCTTTCTAGGATCTGTAGCCACCCCATCTCTAGATATAAAATGACACAAGTATTCTACACGAGGTTGTGCAAATTCACATTTGGAGCCCTTTACAAACAGCTTCTGATTCCTCAATCTGCAACAAACCTCTCTCAAATGCTGGACATGCTGACACAAATCACAGCTGTATACCAAGATGTCATCAAAGAAAACTAAGACAAATTTCCTCAACATATCAGAAAATACATCATTCATCAAAGCTTGGAAGGTTGCAGGTGCATTGGCGAGGCCAAAAGGCATCACTTTGAACTCATAATGCCCGTGGTGAGTTCTAAAGGCTGTCTTTTCTATATCAGACTCAACCATCCTTACTTGGTGATACCCTGATCTCAAATCCAACTTGGAAAAAACTGCTGCACCCCTGAGCTCATCCAATAGGTCTTCAATGTGTGGGATAGGGAATTTGTCCTTCAATGTAGCTTCATTTATCTTCCTATAATCCACACACATTCTCCATGTATCATCCTTCTTCTTGACCAACAGTACAGGTGAGGCAAAAGGGCTGTGGCTTGGCTTGATCACTCCACTGCTCAGCATTTCAGTTACCTGCCTTTCAATCTCAGTTTTCTGGAAGTGGGGATACCTGTAGGGGCGAGATGCTAAAGGAGTGGTCCCCTCCTTTAAGAAAATAGCATGCTCATGACCTCTCTTTGGTGGCAATTCCTTTGGTTCCTCAAATATATCTTTGAATTCTTCCAGGACTTGCTGTATTTCCACAGGTAGCTCTGGCACTACCTTTTCCACCTTACAAACTTGCACTAATTGAGCAATAATGGCCTGGTCCCCTCTCAAAAAAAGCTTTTGTGTTTGCCTTCCTGTGAGCATCCTAATGCTGGCCTGTCCACTGTCCCTGTGGTCCTTAATGCCCTTGATCACCATTTTTTTCCCATTTTTGAGAAATGAAATTTGCACTTTCAAAAAATCAAATAACACTGGGTTGAATCCAGCCAACCAATCTGACCCTAAGATCATATCACTGCCACCCATTTTGAGGATCCTGATGTCAAAAGCATACTTACTCACTTGCATATCCCACTCAAATTGGCTACAAATTTTACTGCTTAGCATTGTACCATTCAGAGTGCTTACTTCCATAAGGGGTGCTTTTGTGATTGCAAACCCAGCCTCCTGTGCTACCCTGGAGTCTAGGAAACTATGAGTTGCACCACTATCTATCAAGATAGTCATCTCAGTTCCTTTAACCCAACCTTTTACTCTAATGGTTGAGCCAGAAGCCCCTCCAATCAAGGCATGCACATAGATTTCCTGTTCTTCTTGCTCTTCTGTATCTGTTTCCTTCCAAGAAGGTGGGAGTAACTCCTCCATCCCTTCTTGATCACCCAATTCTTGTGCTACTATACTGTGTGAAGCAGCTGATTTGCACTTGTGACCATAAAAGTACCTTTCCCCACATTTGTAGCACAAACCTTTCTTTCCCTCAAACCCTTTCTTGAGGCCTGTTTCAGCTAGCTGGTGAGACAGTGCTTTGACAGTCGTTCCTTGATCTTTTGGATCCCCTTTCACAGTGCTTCCCCTTGACCATGATCTGCTACTACTGTCACCATGAGTTGCACCTTTCCACTGGCCTTTGGTCAATCTCATCAATGCCTGCACAGCACTGTAATGAAGCCTGGACTGTTCCATTACGGACGCCATTGTAGCAGGCCTCCCTAACCGGACCAAAGAACGAATTTCTTGGCGCAAACCACTTATGTAACTCGAAACAAAATAAGATCAGTAAGGGATTAAAAGACAACATGCTAGCTCTCAAATCCTCGAATCTATCATTATAATCTTCCAGATCCTCTCCTTGTTCAATCTTGTTGAACTCTGCCACTATGTCAGTCTCTCTTCTATCCCCAAATCGCATACACAAATCATCACAGAACTCAATCCACCCCACTCGTGGTTTATGGATTGCATAACCTTGTAGCCAAATGTCGGCTTTCTCATTCAAATGCATAGCTGCGATTTCGACCTTTTGTGCTTCTGGAATCATAAAGATTCCAAAATTTTTTTCGCATTTTCTGATCCATTTCCGAGGTCGCTTGCCATCGAAATAAGGAAAATCAATTTTCGGAAATCGATTACCTCGAAGGTTATCAACTTGGTGATCTGCTTGGCGCCCGAATTGATTTGAATGTTCTTGATTTCCTCTTTCGAATGAGCGATCGTTTCCAGCCCCTTGGTACCCAGCTCCTCGCTGTGATCTCCATTCGTCATGGCTGCCCGACCTGGATCCGGAACCTTGCTCGTGATTTCCAGCTCTCCCACCAGGATCTGGTTTCTCTGGCGATTTTTCTCTCCGTGGTGGATGTCTGACCAATTATGTTAGCTGTTCCAACCTTCGATCCATCTCGACCCTGAATTCCCATGCTTCCTTTGCCCGATCTTCCATGATCTTCTTGAATTCCATCATTTCGCGTGCGTGATCTGCCCTGTGGTTCTGAGAATCATTGACAAACTGCATTGTCGAAGCTGCAACTGATTTCAGATCGTCTCTGAATGATCTCATGTCGTCTTTGACTTCTTGGAGTTGCAGTTCCATCGATTTGGATCTTGTTCCATCCGCCATTGTCGTCGTCTTTGTGCGTGCTGAGGGTTTGCTCTGATACCAGTCTTGTTATGGCCCAAGGAGGGCGGGAAAGGTTGTTAGGGAGTGAGAGAGAGTAAGGAAGAGTAAGGAAGGGAGAGTAAGGAAGGGTAATGTGTAGGAGTTGTGATTCTGTATATTGATGCCTTGGTTTGGGTTACAATGGAGCTATTTATAGACCATACAACAGCTCAAGCATAACAAAGAGTTAATTGAAGTTATATTCTGTTTAATTAGGATATATTGAATGGCAATCTTTATCTTGTTTTTAATCTATATATCTATCTATATATCTTCTATCTATCTTCTATATATACATATACTAAAATCGATGCATAACGTCATATGTGGCGCATTGTGGTTAATCCTAGGAAAAAAAATCCTATGTAGAACGCTGTGGTTGATCTAGGAGAAAAATTAATAAAAAATAATATGTAGTCATAAATAATAGAAAGCTATATAAGTCACAGTCTATCTATATATATATATATTTTAGTTAATTAAAAAAATATAAGTAAAAAATATTTCATAGTCATACTTACCAAAAATATTAATAGATAAATATATAGTATTTGATACGTGCTATTTTATTTATATCTAGATTATTTTTTGATGGAGATAATTATTTATATCAAAATTACTTATTTAATCATTGTTATTTTATTTATATCTATATTGTTTTTTGAGGCCAAAATAAATTATTAAAATATTATGTAGGCATAATATGTAGCCACAATCCATCTATTCATAGATATTTTAGTAAACTAACGTAATAAATATGTACTATATATTTAATAACAAAAAATATTAAAATATTTTAAAAACAAACTCTCTATTATATTATATGAGATTTAATTAACGATAGATTAGAAAATATATATATTTATATATAATACGTCGAACTAATTTTATTTATATCAATATTATTTTTTGGCAAGAAAATTATCTATATTTATATTATTATTTTTTATTTATTAGAATCTATTTAGATTATTTATAATATTGTATAAATATATATTCTCCGTGTATGTGATGGGGCCTGTACTAATTCATTATATATGTTGACATATATATACATAATAAATGGATTGAATTTTGAGGATACTTCCTCCTCTATTTTCTTATACTATCGTTTTTACTATTTAAATAGTTTGAGTGATTTATAAGCTAGTTGATATTTGAGAAAACATTATACAACATGTGAATATCGATTAATCAATTTTATAAGACAAAACATTAGTCTTCAAAATGGCCGGACCAGTATGATTTTGATTGTCGAAGATTTTTTATAAAAAAAAATTATCATTCAAAATGGACTACTATTATTAGCTGATTTGGTATAAAATACCTAACATGAAGAGTTTTATTTGTTTATTTAAATAAACCAAAAGGGTGTATCGATTCATGAGTGATTCACAATGAATGACGAATCGATTACGCACCGAAGTGGGGCTTTGAGCTGGCCGGGCTGCTGATTGTGATGCCACGTACGGTGTGGTGTGTGATGATCGATGGTTGTGTTTTACGGACCACCCACGTAGCTACCCATTTCCAGGTATACAATTTTTGAACGCCAACCACTGAACCCAAACGCCGAATCCGGACTATCAAACAGCTCACAAAATTCGCCTTTTTTTTTAAAATAACAAGCAAATTTTGTGCGTCACCTGGTCGGTAAGAGCAATGCAAGAAAAGAGACGGAGACAAAAATCAAATCCGAGGCATCCTAACTCCCCCTTTCTTCACACCACTGACGGAAATACATGGTCTTTTTAATCTATACTCTAAATGCATATGATAAAAAAAAAATTCCAAATTGTAATTATTTTAACTTTTCTTTTAATTAAATGCTTACAGTTGCTTATTTTTTTGGTAGGGAATCTTTTCTAATTTAGAATCTTATCATGCCTAAGGGCATATGATAAAAATACCGTAAAAAAAAACAAATTCAAAAAAGATTTCATAGATTTCGATCGCTGATTATGGCAGAAGATAATCAAAAGAAAACGTTTTACCATTGTCATTAAATTTTGTTGATCCAAGTATGATGCATTTTTTTTTAAATAACGAGGAAACCCATCATTTGATGACAAACCTAACACATGACGCTAGCGATAAGAGCCACACCCCAGATAAGAAAAACAAGTTAAATACTCCTTGATCTAAAGTATATCATTGTGAAGAAATTTTAGTCGAATTATAATAATTTATATTGATTTTGGTGGGTTTATATTCAAATCCACATTTGAATATGAAATGACTACCCTTCCCCGAGAAGAGTGCGCGTCACGCGCTTGTGCATCTCCCCTTTCCCAAATCCCCTATGAACAGTTTCCCTAAAGAAAACCTAAGTCGACAGAGTTTGAGGTTTGGTGCCTGATCTCCTTCCTCTTTGAGTTCCTAATCCTTGTCCAAACCAATCATGGATGCCCTAAATCAACTCAAGGGCTTGGTTTCAAGTACCCCCGATGGTACTATATATGCTGGCAATTTCTCTTTGTTTCCCGTCGTTTCCCTTTATGTTCGGGTTGCGTTCGGCTGTAAGCAAATCCCTAATAGATCGGATATGCGCACCCCTCATTGGTATTGGAGTGTTCTCTTGGTGACGATTTCCCGATCTTGGTCAAATCGCCCTCCGCCTTGGCCAAACCCGGATTATACGGACGCCTTCTTGGTGTCGATTTGGGCATTTTCTGTCGGTTGCTCTCCCTACAGTGTTATATGGCTGTTTGTTTGGGGGTGTGGTCGGGGAGATGTTCTCTGCACGCTCGGCTTTGGAAGGGTTAGTATTCTCTCAACTTCTCTCCAAGCTTTGGTCTCGGATGTTCCACCCTATTTTAGTCGATGGTGGTGGTGTTGTTGTCTCTACACTTTCCTCATGCTTGTCTTCAAAATTCTAACACCCAAAAGCCTAATCTCTCTTTATTTTTCTGTGTGTGTAATTCTGTTGGCTCCTAACGGTGCTGACAAAGGGAAAAAACGAAAGGTAGCAGAAGATCCTGCTCCTCAAAAGTCTAAACCCCATAAGGGAAAAAGCAAGCCGGAGGGCTCTAAACTCTTAGAGGAGATGTTGATTTCCTATGATGCTCTTGTGGAAATTCTGAAATCGAAAACAGTGAAGCGATTTGTGAATTTGAGATCCAACCCTGGAAAGGGTTTATGGAGGCTCGTCATCAACTGGCTATGGGAGATTTCGATTCTTGGAAGCGTGATGGCTGATAGCTCAGTGTTCTCAGCCTTCTTTGGCAAACCATTTGAGGCCAGGATGATCCAGATGTGGATCAGTGATGCCAAGGCAAGGAGAAACTGCTAGCAGGAATTACTTGGCAATCTCTCTGCTGATGGAATTATCAGTTTCATGGCTGAGAAATTGCCCATAAATGTCGACTGTCACAAAACCATGTGGTACTCTTCATACTCTTACACTCCTACCCAATTCTTAATCACTTGCTGTCACATATATACTCATTTGAATAAGTCTGGGTTGTCTTCCTTGAGATCACTGTATTGCAAATGGATCTGTCTTTATTGGATGCATGATATTACTCTAGTGTCATGCTTGTGTCTGCTACTATGGTTATGTTGCTCTCAAACTACAATTGCACAAGTTAATTGGGTACTGATGGTTACCTTGGACTACAATTTTTTGGTTCACCATTACTTGCAATGGATTTATGCTTATTTGTATGCTTGTGAGAGTATCCTTACCGTAAGAAGTAATATGGGTAATGATCTCCTTGGTTTGGGTTTAGGAGTATGTTTTCTTCCAAGTCTATTAAATATGACTAAGATTATAGCGATGGTGGGTTGTGTAATATTGGAGTTAGAAATGTTAACAAATGAAATGATTAAAGATCTCAAGAACTATAGACACAAGCAAGTGAGGACAATATGTAGTAAACATAAACGGAGGAGGGATGGTATGATGATAGGCGGTAACTCCATTTTGACTAGTGTGTATGGGCTAATAAGATTGTTTGAGAGAAAATTACTTGCTATCAAGATTTCAAGTGTACATAAAAGAGGAACATTTGGTAAGGCCATAGCACACATGATCAATTTGAACACAACACAAAATCATGATATATGCAATCATATGAGAGTTAGGCGAATGCAAAATATAAGTCTAATAAACTTCAATAATGTGTAAAATTCTTTTCTGTCAGAAGCTCTGCACCCCTGGCTTCTGATGGACCATGTAGTCAAATAATGAAAGTCTACTATTGGAATATTAGAGGTTTAGAAAAGACGAATATTTGGGCAGACCTTAAAGCCATGAGAATCAATGAACATATTTCGATAATGGCAGTTGCAGAGATGAGAACAAATAAAGTTCCTCTTGAGAAGACCTGGAGATCGAGTGGATACAATAATGCGATTTGGTCTGTAGGGAATAATAGAACCGGAGGAATAGGTCTCCTTTGGAATGAGAACGTTCTTCAAAATGAATCAGTGGAGGTTGATATGGTGCTACTAAGGGTAATCCGTGTCAAATATTCATGCTTAGATAAAAACTTCATAGGAGTATTATTTTTTGTTTATGCCCCACCCCACGAATCTGACAAAGATATCTTCTGGAATGAATTGTCAAATATCATCATGAATGAACCCCTACCTTTCCTAGTTATAGGAGGTATTCGAGTCAATCAGTGAGTCAATGAGATTAGTATGCGGTATTCGAGTCACTGACTCGAATACCGCATACTTTCATAAAGTAGCTTCTGGGAGGCGAAATAGGAAGATTATAAGAAATATCACGACTAGTGATGGGGCACAGATTGTGGGGGAAGAGAATATTAAAGAGGAAATTAAAAATGATTTTAGGAGGCGATTCTCCAAAGAACAAATCAACATGACATTACTTAATGAATACCTTGAGCTAATTCCGCAAGCGATATCGAAAGAAGAAAATAGGACTCTAAGCCAACAGCCATCTAACAGTGAGATAAAAAATGCGGTATGGTCATTAGGCCTCAAAAAATCCCCAGGACCAGATGGAATGACTGCGGAGTTTTATAAGTCCCACTGGGACATTGTCGGGAATGATGTGATTAAAGCAGTTAAAGCCTTTTTTCATTCAGGCAGAATTCTTCGACAGATAAACCATACATTTATCACTCTGCTACCAAAGTGTGACAATCCATCGAAGACGTCAGACTATAGACCTATTAGTCTGTGTTCAACAATATATAAAATAATATCGAGAATTTTAACAGAAAGACTCAAGAAGGTGATTGGGAAATTAATCCACCCCTTTCAAGGAGCATTTGTATCCGATAGAGCAATTCAGGATAACATACTGATAGCACATGAGATATTCCATTCATTTAAGTCAAGGAAAGGATCATAAGGATGGCTAGCTATTAAACTAGATATGGAAAAAGCCTACGATAGAGTTGATTGGACCTTCACCGAGGCAGTATTAAGAAAATTTGGTTTCAGCAACTATGTCATAAGTTTAATAATGGAATGTGTAACAACGGTCTCCTTCTCGGTTTTAGTAAATAATGGGCCTACAGAGGTCTTTAAACCATCTAAGGGATTTAGACAAGACGACCCCATATCTCCATTCTTGTTCATCCTTGGAGCAGAGGTGCTCGTGAGGAAACTAATAGATGAATCGAATCTCAACCAGTCTGGCATTGGCTTTAGGTTTGGTCCTTCTAGGCCAAGAATCCCTTTCCTAGCATTCGCGGATGATATCATCATTTTCACGAAAGGCAACATGGCAACATGTGAAAAAGTAAGGAAAACTGTCGATGATTACTGTTTATTGTCGGGGCAGAAAGTTAACTATAACAACTCGGCTTTTCAAGGTTCCCCAGGGATTCCTGCATCGCGAATATTAACTATTGAGGGTTGTCTAAGTATATCAAAGCATGTTAAACTTGACAAGTACCTAGGGTGTCCAATAGTTGACGGTAGAGTAAATAAAACCACCTTCGAAGAAATCATCGGAAAAACGACTAACCAATTGGCAAAATGGAGAGCTGACTCACTATCTCAACACGGGAGGTCGGTGTTAATAAACTCAAATTTAGCTTCTAAACCACTGTTTGCTATGCAAAGCTTTATGCTCCCGGTGACAATTCACACCGAGCTAGATAAAATCAATAGAACTTTCTTCTGGAACAAAGACCTCCAATACAAACCACTAATTGGATGGGACAGAGTATGTAAACCGAAAGCGAAAGGAGGAATGGGATTAAGGAAAACCAAAGAAATGAATGAGGCACTACAAATGAAGCTCCTTTGGAAAATCATGGCGGAACCGAATAACTGTTGGGTCAAAATTATCAAACATAAGTATCTAAAGTCAATACCACTACTTAATTTCGACAAAAAAGGAAATGCATCGTGGCAATGGACGCAACTAAGAAAACTCATTCAGCCATTTAAGGAAGGTCTAGCATGGTCAGTCGACGATGGAAAAACAATCAAGTTCTGGCTTGATAACTGGGCCCCCGTGAAGGATATTCAAAATGCTTGTCTCGACCCATCAAAGATCAACTGGGAAGAAACGGTTGATCAATACATACTTAATGGAGCATGGAATTTGGATAAACTACAAACGGTAGTACCAAATGGTATAGCGCAACAAATCACAAATATTCCACTCCCAGTAAATCGAATTCAAGACAGAATGTACCGGTGGCCAGACAGAAAAGGATGGTTTACGATGTCTAGTGCGTACAAACTCAACACGAAAATAATAGAATTAAATAACGACAATAATGCATGGATTTGGAACTTGAACGTTCCGCCCAAAATCAAGAATTTTATGTGGAAAGTCTGTCAGAATGGACTCCCAACAGTGGCCCGTCTCGCAAAAAGAGGAATTGCAATACCCCCTTACTGTACTTTGTGCAATCATCACGAAGAAGACACTACCCACCTATTATTCGAATGCAGATTCTCTTTCTGTTGTTCATGTTTATCACCGAAAGTGAAATCCGAGGAATATAGAGGAACTAATGTCCAAATTAGGTAGATTACTTGACACACAGTAGAAAATGAAATTGGTATTCCATTGGTGAACAATATGGATGGTTTGTAATAAGCTAATCTTCCAACAACAAAAAGTGCCAAATGAAAGAGGATTTATGAAACTTGTGGAATCATACATTAATGAATGGAATAAAGCAGGAAAGCAAAGTAAAGAGGACGACAATAGAATACAAAGACAAGTAAATCCCCCCCCAGAAAAAGTGGGAATAGAAAGAAGGAAAAATGGAAAAAGCCGCCAACTGGGAAATTAAAACTAAATTTTGATGGTTCTGCATCGGGCCAACGACAGAGTTCGATAGACTACATCATTCGTGACAGTACAGGGAATTCAGTAACAATGGGTAGTGAAATGGTCGGATACCAAACCCCTCTCATGTCCGAAGCTTTGGCATTAAGAAGGGGTGTTCTCAGAGCCCTCGATTTGAGAATCCCTAAAATAAGGGAAAACTAATTAAAATAACCTCACCTTTGGGGTTATGGTAAAAATATATCCTCAACTTTCAAATGTAATAAAAATATCCTGACCTTTGAGGGTGGTGGTAATATATTACCCTGTGTTTTCTCACGGGTCAAAAATGCTGACAAGACAGCCTACGTGATTTTTTTTTTGACAAGACAGCATACTTGGAAGCTTTTTTTTTTACAAATTAGCACTAAAATTGGGTTTTCTTGATTGGTTTCCTTAGGAAAAAATAAAATGATAACAAATTAAACCCGAAAACGAAATTGACTAAACCAAGCAACTAATCTGGTCAAAATTGCCTCAAATTAACACAACACGACTATTTCTAACACCAAACCGACAACAAAACTAAACCAACAACAACAACAACAAAGA
This sequence comes from Persicaria maculosa, assembly GCA_963922045.1. Lineage (NCBI taxonomy): Eukaryota > Viridiplantae > Streptophyta > Magnoliopsida > Caryophyllales > Polygonaceae > Persicaria > Persicaria maculosa. The sequence goes on from OY998253.1 coordinate 3,926,004, forward strand.
GGGGAAAAAAAACTTACCCACCCAAATCCGTGAACGAATCAAAGGGGAAGAAGACGTGAGACAGACAACTCAAGATAATCGACCACGAGGGAGGAAGACTGACATTGAAGAGGAACCATGAGCTACCTGGAAGACCCAGAAGACAATTCAAGAGGCGACCACGGTCCACGGAAGAAGATCATGTTAATGAAATATAATGAGGGAGGAAAAGTCGTTGGGTACAAACCTGGTCCAACACTTTATTTTTTTTCCTAAGGACACTGTTCAAGAAAACCCTTGTAAAAAATCCGCGTAGGTTGCCTTGTCAATATTTTTTACTAGTGAAAAAACTTGGGGTAATATATTACCACTACCCACTAAGGTCGGGATATTTTTATTACATTTGAAAGTTGAGGATATATTTTTACCATACCTCCAAAGGTGGGGGTATTTTAATTAGTTTTCCCCTAAAATAATAATTGAAGGAGATTCACTCACCATTATCAATCATTTACAGGCTAAAACTAGATCTCCATGGGAAATTGAGCTAATCATGGGTGATATTAGCACCATTCTCACGGGGTTTTACGAAGTATCGTTTTCCCACATCCTTCGTAACGGCAATTGTGTGGCGGATAAGGTTGCACACCTTGCTCATATTGCCTCCACCCCATCTATATACAACGACCCTGGTCTCATCGACCTCATCCAAAAGGATGCTATCGGATAGCGATTTCGCATCCGAATTTTTACTTAATAAAAAAAAAATCCACATTTGAATATGATTGGTTGTGTTTCGTTGATAAAAAAAAATTATTAGATTTATTCAAGTTGATCGAGTACTAGGATTTATAAATTCCTCAAAATGTTCGAATTCAAGTGGTTATCTTTAAAACTTTTGACCACAGATCTTTTTTTCATCGAGTTTATTTATTACAGTAGAATTTATGAACTCCTCTCCGGCCACTATCCTCTAAAGTCTAAACAGGGCTTGAGGCCTATAAACAGGCACAACCTCCCCCATTCAAGCCACCTATAAACATTTATCCATTGAAGTATAAAGACAAATTAGACTCCTTTTACACATCCTATTCTACTTTGTCTATTTTCAAGCATCTTATTCTTTTTTTTTTTTTAAATGACGAGGAACACACCTTTGGTGGCAAACCCCGGACACGTGACCCAGCCAGCAAGAGCCACACACCAGGTAAACCGGCTTGCGCCGACCGGCTCGACCTACTGGGCAAGAGTCATGCACCAGGTAAATCGGCTTGCGCCGACCGGCTCGACCCACTGATAAGGAGCAAGGCAAATTTTGGATTTTCACCTAAGGAAAAAGGGCGGAGGTAGAGATTGAATTCGAGACCTCCTGACTTTCCCCTTACTCCCTACCAGTGAGCCACCCCAACTGGGATATCTTATTCTATTTTGATGTAAAGAAAGAGTCTTGTCTGTTATTCTGTTGTGTCATATACAAGATTAGTTACAATATTTCTTATTTGATACTCCGTAGTAGATTAAGTAACTCTTGTCATTCATAGATTTATCTTCCATTACTCGGATTTTCAACGTAAAAACATATGTGTCTTCCATCTTGCTTTATTTTCTCTTTTGTGATTTCGTTCTTTCGCTTCACGAACTCATAACATATTTGTGTATTGTTGATGTGTTTAAAATATATAATAGAAGATATTTTCACATTGAGCATTTGAAACTTGAAAGGCGTACGGATGAAGATATTTTCACATTGCAATACTGATTGAAAAATGTACACTTACATCACAAGGAATTAATGAAAGCAAGAAAGGACATGAAGAACAGCTAATTAATGGTCCCATTTGCACTTGCCAGTGTCAATTTCCAAATTTTGGATTTAAGCAATTACTTATTTAACGTTTGATTTAATCAACGGTTTTTCTTATCATATGGACCGATTAATCAAATAACAGTGATTGGAAACTTGGCTCACCTTATAGGAGTGATGATGATTTTGTTCGAATAGAGGAGACACTTAGTACGTAGTATAAAGAATTGATGAAAGGGGCAGTATTTAGATCAACGACCCTTTCTATTAACCAACTTGATCAAAGAGGTCAGATTATTATAAATTACAAATACTTTATGAATTTTACCTCGTTGAATGAAATTTTGTAAAACATTATTTGAACAATCAATTCTGATTTTATCATTAACGAATTACCCATAATATTCTTCAATATCCATTTGTTAAAAAAAAAAGAGACATTATTAATTAAGAATATTTTTTTATTGTCTATCTATATCTAACTATTAATTAAGACTATTTTTTTTCTTAGATGTCGTAAGTCGTAACCACCTTAATTTTATGTTTTTTTTTACAATTTTTTACTTTATCATCTCTATCCTTCTTATACCATGCTAGCTTTGTTAATATTTTATTTAATGTTATAGTAGTAATTTGTTATATTATTAATATTTTATTTTAAAAATGCAACATGGCACGGGCATTTTACTAGTCTTAATTTATGCATGAAAGATTAGATGAATTCAAATCCATTGTAATTGGTATATGTCAATTTTGAGTAAACAACAATCATGCACATTTGTTTCTAGTTCATCACAAGCTCAAGAGCTTGTGTTGTGTACAAGAACAGGACTCATTGAACTATTGAAGCAAAGGCTAATTGATGGATACCGGTTGCGCTTTCCCGCAGGAGGGAAGGCGAGCATCAGCAGTCATGACTTATGGACGATGCTTTTCCCCAGGCCTGATCGCCTCTGTGTACTTATCACTGACCTTCAGTTTCCACGCATCCTAATCCGTGTCTATCCTCTTTGCCACCTAATTCATGTTTTTCCATGAGCAACCATCAATAGACTTTCAGCATGGCAGTATATGATCTCACTGACCAATGCATTCATATACTCCGTAGAATGAAACAAAACTACTAAATGAAATCAGAAAACTAATGTGATATGGTATGTAAGACGAATCACAGCTAAAAAAACAAGCTTGTTAACTGTGAGAAGAAATGCAACTACATCAGGATGAATAGAGGTTTCTTCTCATTTTCTCGCAATGACATCAAATCCCTAAAAATCATTCAAGTATGTACTTATCTTTATTGCTAATGCAGTTACATTTTATGACAGAGAAAGCTGGATAATGTGTGATCAAAAGGTCCAAGTATTGGAGAAGATTCAGTCAACAATCACAAATCCAAGGGGGTTTATACAAAATTACATATAGTTCAGGAAATTTGGTGCAAGATCAAAATGGATTTAAAAACAAAGAAACAAGCAATGATATGTATTCGCAATCTGAATACCCTACAACAAGAAATTAAACTTAACAATGTAGAAGCAATCCAAATAAAACTCTAGAAGATAGATAAAAGGAAGCAAATGAAGATGACAGACCATAAGAAGAGGGCAAAATATAATGAAACATGATCAAAAGTAACTGATACTCAACTGATTAATCTCAAATGCTCAATCACCAGATTTCCTCAGAGCTTGCCTGAGCCCCAAAACAACAAACAAGTTGGACAGAGCGAGTAATGACTCGGCTCCACCATGTAACCAATCGACGTTCGACAATGAAGTCCCGTAATTCACATTCTCTGTGATCGAAACAGACATGTAGGCTAATTACACAGCGCAAGAGGCAAAAACTTATTTCATTATTAGGGGTTAAGTGGTTAACATCAATAAAGGGGCCAGCTTACCATAAATCCCAGCAGGAACTGGTCAAACAAAACCACACATGAGGCAAAGTTGAGAGGAAATTGTCAGTATGAATGATGAATTAAATAAGGAAATAGCTCACATTCATCTAGTCATCCTCAACTTAGAGTCCAATTAGAACAGATCCCCAATTCTCATTGGTACATTCCAATTTCATCAACTTAGGTTATCCATGAAACCTATTCCCGAATTTTTTCAATTTTCAATAAATCAATAGAGGGGGGAGAGAGAGAGGAGCTCACTGGTGGCGGCGACGAAGACAAGCAAGAAGTAGAAGCCGAAAAGGGAGAGCTTGGGAGCGGACTTAACCTTGGTGAGGAAGTACAAGAACCCTAGATATGGAAAAAGGGAGAGAGCAAAGAGCTGGGAATCAATGGTGGGAGGCCAGAGGTTTACTGGAAGCAGGCCGCATTGGATAATTCTTCCTCCCCTAAAAGATTTTCTCTTACATGTCTTCCAATACATGGCCTTATTACCGATGCGAACGGGACTGGTTCCTCTGGAGGTTCTCCCATGGGTAATGGTGGGAAACAGAGATGAACGGAAGAAGGTGGAGAGGGAGATTGGGGTTGAAATTGAGGTGGAAGTGTTGGATAAGGTGTTGACACAATAGACAATTGACTTCCATTTCCATCTGGTGAACGGGGTAAGGGACGATGCCATCTTCGGGAGTCACCGAGTCAGGGGAGTGAAGGACTGAAGGCTGGCTAATACACCCCCTCTTGTATTGGGGTGATTAGACCCAATGTATGTTCCATCTGTATTGGGCCACAGCGCAAGAATGTCTCTTCATCTAAAGGGCTTGTAGGCCCAATTGATGAAAGCAATATACAGAAACATGACAGGGAAAAAACCCTACAAGTCTATAACCCAAAACTAACGGGTAAAACGATTGAGTCGATTGAATTGGACTAAAATACGTACTTTAAAAAAAAAATGAATTATGAAATTTTGGATTAAAATAATACAAAGCTTTGAACATGAATTATGGTAATATTCATAACAAAACTTTATTTATCAAGATTATAGAAATAATCCATAATTAGTCATACTTTGCACAAATGCACCCCAATATTTAAAAATTACATGAATTCTAATCTATGATTATTTTTTGTTTTTGATAAATTAAGGATAAAATGGATGTAGTTTTACATAATTTCAAATTAAAAAGTGGTTTTTTTTGTAACGTTTGACAAAGAAACGAGCGTCAGTAGCTCAACACATAAGTCGAGTAGGTTCCATCCTAAACTTTATATGTGAGACTCATTTGCTCTCATTCACATCTCTCAACCCATCTAATTTTTCAAGGAAATTGATTTTACTATGTTTGACTTGATTCATTGTCTATTTCTTTGACTTGCCACGGTTTAGTATGGCGCATTATATTCAGCCTGTTTTTTCAAGGAAATTGATTTTACCATGTTTGACTTGATTCATTGTCTATTTCTTTGACTTGCCACGGTTTAGTATGGCGCATTATTTTCAGCCTGTTGTTGCACCTTGTATGCTTAGAAGCCGAGTGGGGTTCCATTGGAACTCGAGATTGGGGGTCGTGTGCACACGTGCGCCCTTGCGCTAATAGCCTAGCGCATAAGCCGAGCGGGGTTCCATCCTAAAACCAATTGACAATAGGAGGAGTAACCCACTAGCTTATATACTATGACTTCTTTCTTTGTATAATCAATGTGAGACTCTTTGTCTCCTCACATTCTCAACACATAGTCCTTTTGCCGATCCGTTAGTCACTCTTGAGGATCACGAAGGATGTTGGGGCGGGTGGGGTCTGTCGACTTTTGTGCTGATGGATCCAAAATATTATATCCTCAGTCAAGTAAAGCATCAGCGCCATGGATATATGCTTAACTGATTCCTCAAGTAAACCATCATCGTCACCGGTACATTAGCCGCGCGCCTTTGAAATAGAAAAATAAAATAAAAAATAGTCATAATCTTCATCTTGCTCTCAAGAAATTACAAACACTAACGCAAACATTAAAGAAAAAACGAGAAAGAAAAGCTTATTGTTGAAACGTAAGATCGATCTATGGAGTTGGTGAAGTGCAGCGACAACGGTCAGGCAAGACAGCTAGCTCGGATCGAACTGTTTGTGTTTCTGACCTTTCTTCTCTTGTTGTGTTTGCACCTTGTTTCTAGATTAAGGAGGCGTTGCAGGAGGAGCACTGTGCTCAAGGTGTTTGACTTGGTGGCCAATGCCGCCATACTCGCATTGATCCCTTACCTATTTAGTATGATGAGCAATTTGAGTCACAAAAACGGCCTAGTTTCAATCTGGGCTGTCTATTTGTTATATGTCTATGTTAACGTCCCTAACTTTGTGAGTTTCAACGATTCACTGAGTATTGGACTCGCATATGTGAAGATATGTATACTACATCTTCGTCATTTATACTAGTTCTGTCAGAGAGGTTTCCAAAGTTTGCGGGCATGACATTCGCCTCAGGGGGTTATCACGCCTGCAAGCTGTAATCGGTGGATTCACAGTGTTGAGAGCTCTTGAAATTCTGATTGCCCGAGCAATGTTGGTTTATGACGGAGCAGTCCGTTTAAGAGTCAAGGACCACCATGGCAACATGAGCGTTTCTAATGGAGACCCTTGGCTAAGATGCAACTATGACATCCCTCGTGGCAAGACCATCCGAGAAATCTGGGGTATTGAAGATGTTGAAGAGCGTATCGTGAGCTCCTCTTGGGAACTCAAGAGCTGTTGCATTTCCTTGGCACTTCTTTGGAAGCTCGTTCGTGTGCTCAATGGGCGTAGATCATTCCAGAGCAACTCAGATCAAAAGGAGGCATGGAACTTGGTTCGGAACGGGCTACTTAATTACGCAAATTTATGCCCTTTTACAGTGATTGAGGTAGAGCTCACAATTTTGCATCTTTACATCTACAACAGCAGCTTCTTTTTCCTTACCAAATTTGGAGCATCATATAATCAGCTAATGCATTGGGCGCGTTTTGTTGGGATTACCTGGATTGGTGTTTCAACAGTTAAACAGTATCACGTCAAATCTTTGCCACCGTCTATCTGGATTGGTGTTTTACTCACTAGGATGGTAGTCATAGCTTCAGCTGTGGTGGAACTTGTACAATTAATTGAATTTTGGTCCTCAAAGTGGTCCAATGTGCGACAGCTTTGCGACTACCTTGCTGAAGAACAATGGAAGAAGCAAAATGTGGTTGATCGAGTCCTGACGAAAGCACTTGCTAAACTCCTCTCCATGGAAGCACATAGCAAGTTTATTTTCAAGCCTTGGAACCAACTTGGCCAATACTCACTCCTCGAAGAATATTCCTTTCTGAAGCATTTTCGACATTTTCTCACCATAATCAACGCTCTGACTGGGAATCGATTTGTAAGGCCAGGTAGAAGGGAAAGCAAGAGTGTATCCCTGACCAGTGAGATCAAGGAGGCGGTGATTAAAGCATTGCTTGATCATGGTGCTCAACTAACCAACGGCATTGCCACGTTGAAGGCTAGCAATAAATTGTCTCCTGAAACTAAAACCAAACTTGTTTGGGCTTGCACCCAAGTCCAAACAAAGGCTCAGCTTGTCTTAATCTGGCACATAGCTACGTCTTTGTGTGAGCTCAAACAGGGAGGGTCACCTCCGGATGGTGGTGATTTCAATGTAGCCAAAAGTCTGTCCAAGTATTGTGCATATTTGGTTGCTTTCGCTCCAAATCTGCTACCGGATACTGTTGCCAGCACCAATTACACTTGCAACGTCGCAATTCGTGAAGCATGTAGTTGCCTCAAGAGCTGCGAAGCATCAATGATCTACGACAAGCTCATGGAAATCGCTGTTGAAGATGATGACCCGAGTACAAGTATTCTCAAACAAGGTGCGGCTCTAGGAAAGGTACTCGTCGAAGAAGTTGTGAACCAAGACGAGAGGTGGGAAGTACTCGCTAGTTTTTGGGTGGAGTTGATCTTGTATCTGGCTCCTAATGACCACAATGAGTGGGCACATGTTGCAAGGCTTGCGGATGGAGGCGAGTTCATTACTCACTTGTGGGCGTTGTTATACCATGCTGGGTTTGTTGATAGAGACTCGCTCTCCAACCATCCCGCCAGGGATGCAGATGTCAATCATCCATCCGAGCTTGGTCAAGTTTGATGATCCAGTTGAAGGTATGGTATGACTTGTTGATCTAGTCTGTACTTTGATTTTATCATGTGATGTGAACTTATTTAATAACTTGTTGATCTAGTAAGTACCTTGATTAATGTCCCTCTTACAAATAGTTTTTTTTTTTTTGAAGAGATTTATGTTATATATATATATATATATATATATATATATATATATATATATATATATATATATATGCATATATCTACTAGATCTATATCATGAACGAGGCTCGAATTCCAGACCAAGTATGCTCATTAGACCTCGTGAGTGGAACAATGATCTATTTGAACCCAAAGTCATTTTTGGTCTCGCCCCTTTAAACCAACTCCTTCGAATGATTGTCTTTTCTTTTTTGCCAACATAGAAAACAAATCCCAAAAATTGACCAAAAGTAAACAACACAAAGAAATGAACCCAAATGGATGAAAAAACATGGTACACAAATGATCAAGATTTGAAGAAAATATCACCAACCATAACTCTTACATAGTGTACTCTCAATGAAGATTTGCTTTGTCTACTCTCCTCCTCGGGATGCAGAGAAGGTCGAGTTCTAGGATGAGCTCATATCCTACATTCGCCTTTCACAGATCTCGTACATCATCATGGGAGACTTTAATAAAAGGAGGTGTTGAATCCCATCCAAAACAACATATATGAAAAAATAGATAGGATGCTAGTATACCCACAAATGCTACATTGGTACCTTACGATAACAATAAAGAATCACGCCTTTACGACTTCAGATCACTACCCAATCTCAATTGAATTAACTACGCATAATCATCACAAAGGAAGACCTTTAAATTTGAAAACCAGGAAAAGGTACACAACTACATACGACCAGACAAAATGTGAAAAAGTAGAGAACTCTGGGCCGGGAGTAATACAAGAAGATATTGTCAAAATTATTGAAATCATAAAAATACTCATACATGATATTGACAACATATCATATTGGAAATCGAGTAGGAATGGTTGGTTTTCAACCTCTAGTGCTCCTACGTTTGTTTAAGGGCACCACGTGTGACAACACAGTGACATTGCGTGGATCTAGAACATTGACATTTACTCTAAAGTTAAAAATTGTGTATGAAAATTTCTCATGAATTTTGTGTTGTTCCTTGTGTAGGTGAGCTTACATCCATTAGCAGAATATCAGATTATAGTCTTTAGTGCTTTTTTTATGGTTTGTTTTAAGCTTGGGTTCTAGCTAGAAAATTGTATTAGTTGCTTTTAAAATTTTTGTGAACAGGGCAATAAGGATCAATGCATGTGATGGATTTGTTGTATTTTTTCACCAGAAGTTTCTTATGGACATGGCTTTGTGGAGTTGAAAACGCAGCATAAGTTGAGATAGTGGGCACCATAAACAGAGCATCCTCTATTTGCTTTCACACCAACAATATTTCATAATTCAGTATATAATGTAATGAAGATTGAGTACACGTACAGGTTAAAGCATCTTTGCACAATTATATCTTATCAATGTCTTCATCCTCGAACTCATCGTAATCATCAGGAGCTCCATCATCCTCTTCGTCAAGTGAAGCAATACCCTCATTGAGCCGAATGTTTTCAGCAAGCTCACCATAGGCCTTCAGCTGCAGTCTTGCTTCGTCGGGCATGTACTTGAGGATTACATCAGCCTTCGTCGGGTATTACACGCAAGTCCTTTCCGGTTGAACCATTCCAGATTGGTTTCAGCAAGCAAATTTCACTCAAATACACAATCGTCATTCATACAAAGCACTCAATTTGGACTCTTACGCTCAATTTGGAGTTTATGATTATCCGATGCACAATCAATTTCGGAATTCCAGCCGCACAAACAAGCCAGACAGAAGACAAAAACAGCATTAAAAAAAAAAATTGAGGACAGCGTAGCTGATAATCGTGAAGGCCAACCAAGATGATATCACCGGCGGCAATCCATACCCTTTTGTGCATCGTACCATGGTGGTGGTGGTCGTGGTGGAGATGAACTTTTCAAGCCTTGTAAAAGACAACTTGGGCAATACCCGATCCTATAATGGTCAAGAACACAACAGAGTGTATCTCTGACCAATGAGATCAAGGAGGTGGTGATTAACACATTGCTTCATCGTGGCCGTCAACTAACCAACGGGATTGCGATGTTGGAGGCTAACGGGTAATGTTGCTAACACCAAATACACTTGCAGCGTCAGCGTGGCAAAAGTTATGAAGCATATAAATGCCTCAATCCTCATGAATCTACGACGAGCTCATGAAAATCACCGTCGAATATGATGATCCGAATGGCCAGAGAGGTGCTGCCAGCGCTGTCGAACTAGGCGCCGTTCTTGGGAAGGTACCCGAAGGTACTCGTCGAACAAGTTGAAGGCCCAAAGGCGAGGTGGAAAGTAATCACCGATTTTTGGGCAGAGATGATCTTGTATTTGGCTCCTAATGACCACAATGAGTGGGCACGCACAGGTTGAAAGGCTTGCGGATGGAGGCAAGTTCATTTTACCCACTTCGGCCACTTGTGGGCGTTGCTTTTCCATCATCCACCCGATCGAGCTTGGTCAAGTTTGATGATGGAGTTGAAGCCTTTTTAGGTACGGTAAGATTCACATATGTAGTGTGTATGAAAGTTTGTTTGCTCGTCGATCGAGTCTGTACTTACTTTGATTTTATCATGTGAACTTATATTTTTTTCCCGATTAGGTGAAAATTCGAGGTCAACCTCGAAAATCATCCAATACAAAGAATGTGCAAAATACAGGCAAGAGCACTCTATAAGAGCGAAACTAAACACAACTAACCAAACGAGATGAGGAACTGCATGATGTTATTTTTAATTTAAAGAGAATTATGTTATATATATATATATATATATAGGGTGTGGCTCGGGTGTGCACACCCCTTAGGGTGTGCATTGTGCACAAATATTATTCGGTGAAATGTGAAACATTATTCGGTGAAATTTTAAGCATTATTCGGTGAAATGTGAAACATTCTACCGAATACTGTTATGTTTTTTTGTTCCGTTCAATTCAGATGAAAACGTCCCAATTCCACTGAATAATTTATAACATTCTACCGAATAATGTTTAGTTTTTTTTATTTATCCATTTCAAATAAAAGAAACCTCAATTCCCTAAACAATAGTTACAATTTATATGAAATGCCTCAAATTTCACCAAATAATGTTTCACATTCCCCTAAACAATACTCACATTTCACCGAATAATGCTTCAAATTTCACTGAATAATGTTTCACATTTCACCGAATAATATTTTGTGCACAATGCACATCCTAAGCCTTGTGCACAAGTTACCCATTATATATATATATATATATATATATATATATATATATATATAGGGTAGGGTTCAAGTGAGAAGAAGCGCTTCCGGTGAGAAAGAAAGAAGTCATCTCATTGGAGAATTAAAAAAAAGCACACGCGCTTTTATTTTATGCCTTGAAGATCACGCGCTTCATTCCTCCCTTCTTCACCATGGCTTCCGCGGTTCCGCCTCCACCGACTCCGATAAACCCTGTCTAATCCCTCCGATCTTGCTCCTCCTTCTGCTTCCTCCCTTCCATCGCCGCCGCCCCTGTCTCAACCGCCATCAGCTCTTTCTACGCAGCGACGAGGAATCAACAACAATGTCGGCAGTCACCGAGGAGTGAATATCCCAGCCTTCGGCAGCGTCCTCCGCCGGTGGAGACTTCCTCCACCAGCCGCGCGCCCTCCCTTGTCCTTCTCGGTTCGGATCTAGAACCTTGAAGCCCCATGGCGGTGGTGGCGATCTTGGTGGGGGAAATCGGAGACACTTCCCCAGATGTTTGAATTAATTTGTGTTGATCTTTGAAAATTGAAATGGTTGGATGGAGACACTTCCCTTTTTTTTCTAGCTCCAAATAATGACGATTTCTGTGGTGATTCATTGTACTGCAATGTTTTTGTTGTTGTGATTTGCTATTTTGATTTTGCGATTTTATTTGTTCAATGCAAAATTGGAGTTCCTGATATGGTTGCTTATGCAATTTCAATTTATTTATTTATTTGGGGGGGGGGGGGGGGGGGGGGGGGGGGGGGGGGGGGGGGGGGGTGTTCCTGGAACATTTTTGCACTATTTGGATGATTGTGGAGCTTTGTTGGTGCAGTCGGTGCTTATAGGCCGGTATAGTTTTTTTTTTTTTTAGGATTTTAATACCGGTTCAGAGCCTTTAATATCAAGTGGTTCAACGTTTTTATATCAATTGGTTCAGAGTTTTATACCAAGTGGTTCAGAGTTTTTTTATATCCAGTGACTCTAGGGATTAAACGAAATGGTTCAGGGTTTTATATCAAATGGTTCAGAGTTTTTATACCAAGTGGTTTAGATTTTTAAACAAATTGGTTCAGAGTTTTAAACCAAGTGGTTCAGGGTCTTTTTTCCGAAAAAATGAATAAAAGAAATAAAAAATGTAAAGTTGTTAGAGGGAGAGGAGAAGGGTTGAACCACTAGAAGTAAAAAATGTTGAACCACTAGGAGTAAAAGGGTTGAACCATACGAGTAAAATGACTGAACCACTAGGAGTAAAAGGGTTGAACCATACGAGTAAAATGACTGAACCACTACGAGTAAAAGTGCTGAACCACTACGAGTAAAAGGACTGAACCACTACGAGTAAAAGGGCTGAACCACACGAATAAAAGGGCTGAACCACTACGAGTAAAAGGGCTGAACCACTACGAGTAAAAAGACTGAACCACTACGGGTAAAAGGGCTGAACCACACGAATAAATCGTCCCCGCAACCTCATCCCCGCTCCCATCCGCCATTGGAGGCGAGGATGGCCATGGAAGCCTGGATCCCGCTCTCGCTCTTCGACCCCGGTCAGATCCATCTTCAAATCGGATCTCCTGCACCCAGATTCGATTGGGTTCACAGTTGCTTGTTGGATTGGGGTTACTTGATATATAGCAATTGTTACTTGAAATCATATTAATCATCCCACCCTCATTGTTACGTGATATATAGAAATTGTTCATCTTTTTTTTTCTACAAAGCGGTTCAGAGTTTTAATACCGAGTGGTTCAGGGTTTTAATACCGAGTGATTCAGTGACTAAATATAGGTTGGTTCAGTGACTAAATAGTTTGGTTCAATGACTAAATTAAGGTTGGTTCAGCGACTAAATAGAGCTTGGTTCAGTGACTAAATAGAGGTTGGTTCAGTGACTAAATAGATGTTGGTTCAGTGACTAAATATAGGTTGGTTCAGTGACTAAATAGGTTGGTTCAGTAACTAAATAGAGGTTGGTTCAGTGACTAAATAGAGGTTGGTTCAGTGACTAACTAGAGGTTGATTCAATGACTAAATAGATGTTGGTTCAATGACTAAATAGATAATGATCAGTGACTAAATAGAGCCTGGTTCAGTGTCTAAATAGATGTTGGTTTGATAACTAAATAGGTTGGTTCAGTGACTAATAAAGGTTGGTTCAGTGACTAAATAGAGGTTGGTTCAGTGACTAAATATATAGTGGTTCAGTGGCTAAATAGAGAATGGTTCAGCACATATATAGAGAAGTGGTTCACGAAGTAAAGAGAAGTGGTTCATGAAATATGGTTCATGGTTTTAAACCAAGTGGTTCATGGTTTTTATACCAAGTGGTTCAGGGATTTAATACTAAATGGTTCAGGGATTTAATACCAAGTGGTTCATGGATTTACAGTAACTAGTTCAGGGTTTTAAACCAAGTGGTTCAGGGGTTCAATACCAAGTGGTTCAGGGTTTTTATACCAAGTGGTTCATGGATTTTACAGTAATTGGTTCAGCACATATAAATAGAGTGGTTCATCACATATAAATTACATTTGGGAAATAAAGAGTAGTAGTTCATGAAATATATAGTAGTGGTTTATGAATTTTTTTTTAAAATACAATTTGCAATTATAAAAATATACAATTTTTATATACTATATTTTTTCTTTTTTATTAATAAAATTATATGATGATGTTTTATTAAATTTTAAAAAGAAATCTAAACAAGCATTTAAACACTGAATAAAAACTTTAAAAGCTAAAAGCAACGTGTAGTACTCCGTAATTAATTCGGAATTGAATTTTTTAGAAGACAACTTTAAAGGGTTAAATTAAAGGCACGTACTTTGAACATGAGTAACAGGTTGGCATGTTGGCAATTTAAAGCAGGTGTGTTTGGGATTCCCATTAGCGCGCGGCTGATCGACGGTTCGAGTCTTAGTTTTGGAAAGGCTGTCTGTTTTTTTTTTAATATGTTAGAGGAGCGTGACCGACACGCGCGAGAGAGTGCAAAGCGCGTGGGTGAGTGGAACACGCGCGCGGAAGGACGAATATGGACCAATTATATCGCTTCTTTCCTTCTCACTTTTGGTGACCTTTGCATCCGAATCCAACCCTATATATATATATATATATATATATATATATATATATATATATATATATATATATATATATATATATATATATATATATATGCATCTTACTAAAGTCTCATGACCGGGGTTGTGTGCACGAGCGAATGTGCGCTAGTAGCTCAGCACATAAGTCAAATGATATTAAAATCAATAGATAATAGAAGGAGATCACCATATTATATGTACTAAGGTTTTAGCTTTAGACGTGAGACTCTTTTAGTATCATTGTGATCTCTCAACACATTTATTTATTTTTTATGAAAATTGGCTTTACACATTGACTCAACCCTCCAGTATAAGGACATGTGTTGCTCCCCATACAAGCCGACCCCTAATTGACAAACCCATCTACAAGGTTGCTCAGTAGTTTGAGTTCGACTCGAAAAAAAATTCAGATCAAACTCGCTTATTTTCTAAACAAGCCGAGTATAAATACATATTTTAGATCAATTCAAATTTTAACTCGTCTCGACTCAACCTCAAATATTGTAGAATTTATAAATTTTCTCCTTAGTGACTACGCGTGTGTTCGGGAAGAGATTTTAGGAGATTGTGGAGATTTTGCCAAAATACAAAAAAGCTTTCATCCATGGTGATGGTGTTCGGCAACGCATTCCAGGGGATTTGGGGATGGAGATTCTTGAGATTTCATCAGATTATTTTGCAATCTCCTCCCCCCAAGATTGTGGAGATTGTGGGTGGAGTATACTATTTGAGATCCAAAATTGCCCTTGCCCTCCACGCTTCCCAATTTCAGATCTGAAGGCTCGCTCGCTTGAAGGGAGAGAGGAAGGACGACTGCATTCGCGAATTCGACAATCTCGCCGACAAGGTAAGCTACAATCCTCCCCTCTCATCTCTTCCACTGTCATGTCGGCGTCGGCGTGGTAGGTTTTGGGCCCCGGCGGCGGAGATCTCCTCCAGGGGAGGCGGTTCTCAAAGGGCGAGGTGGGAGTTGGGAATGGGAAACTGTGGTCCGGCCTATTCTCCTACCGGCCGGCCTGTTTTGTGTGGGGTCCACGTCGGAGAAGCACCGACCGGCCACCTCCCACCGACGGGCCGTCGCAGCAGAGGCGTGGGTGTCGTCTGGGAGGTTAGGAAAGAGGCTGTGTGAATTTGGGAGGAAGGAGGAGGGGTATGAGGGTTTTTTTTCAGGGGCATTTTCGACCTTTTGTTACTTTAAAATACACCACAATTCAATATCAACCAAACACCTTTTACGAGATTTCCGACCTCCATAATCTCAATCTCCACAATCCCATTAATCTACCAAAATAATCTCCATCTCCTAACATCTACTGAAATCCCCATAATCTCCATCTAGTGTCAAACACAGCCTACGTTATGAGTGAGTAGAGTTGTTCTAATCTCGAATAAACCTCGGCTCGTGTGTTGAATATGTAAAAGGATGCAAAGTATCTCACATTGATAATATATATATAATTCAAGTCTATATAAGTCGGTAGACTAGTCGTTCAATTGCTAATTAGGTTTAGAGTCGAATTAACCCCATTGGTTTTCGGCTTGTTTGGCATATAGTGCGCTACGATAAGATATACTCTGGTCGGAATATGTGACCCCCTACGACGTACCGGAATTTAATAGCTAATTAATTGTTGAGAAAAGCATCGCGCATAGCCACACGATAAGATATACGTTGGTGTGTTGATAGATCTTCGATGCTTGATTGTTCAAGTCAAGTCAATATTATATCATTAAATTAAGTAAAGCATCGTCATCACCGGTATTGATACCGTATAGTTGGCATTAATTAGGGACGCACGCCTTTGAAAAAAAAGAAAAAATTAATTAAAATATTCCCAATTTTAGGAATATGGTAAAAATATGTCATTAATTTTTAAATGTAATAAAAATATCTCGACATTTAAAAGTAGTGGTAATATATTATTACGAGTTTTTTCACGGGTAAAAAATGTTGATAAAGCAACCTACGTGTATTTTTTTTTGACAAGGTAGCCTGTGTGGAAGCCTTTTTACAAATCAGTACTAAAATTGGGCTTTTCTGAACGGTTTCCTTTGAAAAAAAATAAACCGAAAACAAAATTAGACCTGAAAAACGAAATTGATACAACCAAGAAACTAATTCGGTTAAAATTGTCTAAAATTAGCACAACATGACTATTCATAACATCAAACCGACAACAAAACTAAACCGAATACAACAACAAAGAAGAGGGAAAAAAACAAAACTTACTCAGCCAAGTCCGTGAACGAATCAAAGAGGAAGAAGATGTGAGGGAGACAACCTGAAAATAGACGATCACGAGGGAGGAAGACTGTCATTGAAGAGGAATCATGACATGAGCTACCTGGATGACCTGGAAGGCAGTTCAAGAGGCGGTCACGGAAGAAGATAGAAGGGATGAAAAGGCGTTGGGTATGAACTCAGTCCAAATATTATTTTTTTCCTACAGAAACCGTTCAAGAAAACCCTTGTAAAAAAAATCCGCATACATAGGTTGTCTTATCCGCATTTTTAACTCGTGAGAAAACTCATGGTAATATGTTACCACTACCCTCGAAGGGCATGATATTTTTATTACATTTTAAAGTTGAGGGTATATTTTTTATCATACCCCCAAAGATGGGGTATTTTAATTAGTTTTTCCGGGAAAAAAATTATCCATCCTCTCCATTTTGCTCTCAAGAAATTATAAACACTAATGTAAAAGAATGTGTTGTGACGAAAGAATAGATATTTATTCAAACAAATAAGATCAACACATAACTTATCGTAGTTCATCAAATTGGCTACATCCACGCTGAGAGATTTCATTAATGAATTTCCCAAAACCAGACGAGTGTTACAAGCTAGATATGTCACCCACACCGACTGATAAACGATAAACATATGAACTTGGAAGTATAGAATATTGTTACTAAACCATCACTAACCCCTTTGGACCCTCTGCTGGCCGGGGGCGCTACCCTCGAACCCCTGGTGGTTACCGGTCACTTAGTCAGGACTCAACTTAATTGTGTTTAATTGAGTTGATCAAATACTTTTAGGGTTTTTGCCTATATATAGGAGATTATATAGCCTAAAATAAATCTAATCTTAGGGTAAATTTATCAATAAGGTACAAATAAATAAACACAATTCTATCTAAATTAGCTCTATCAATAAAGCCCAAATTCTAAACTAATTAGATTGAAGACCTTCCTACCATAATGAAAAGCTTGTTGAAACGTACGATCAATCTATGGAGTATGGAGTCGGTGGCGAGCCCCCCGCACTTGCAGTTGCTGAGGTGCATCAACAATGGTCAGAAGATGTTAGGAAAAATACGCAACTTTTTCGATTTATTAGATTGGTGAGAATGAAAATAAATGATATAAAACACACATATTTGTCTCTAATTCTTCTGTAAAACTTTTATTAGAAAAAGTAAAGATACAAAATGTGTTTACAACAGTCACCCCAATTATTTTATTCTCAAAATTCTCTTAAAAGCTTCTATCTATTTAACGCTATAAACTATAAGCTTTCTCTCTGTGTCAAGCTTTTGCACGCAATCTCTTTGTCAGTTTGATAGGTTAAACGTAGTAAACGGAGTTCCGATCTAGGAGTTATTGTTCTTGCAAGTAAGCTCTTCGAATGGTGATTTCAAAAATTCCAAATTGGGATGGAAAGGATATTTGGCGGGAAAAAAAATCAGGGGTACGAAGTGAAATTTGTCAAACAATTATACACTGAGTGAATTACACCTTACTTTAGAGATATCTCGTGAAATTTTCGTTAAAAAAAAAATCAAACCCGCCTTGATATTAAATCATCTTATTACCGTGGTCCACGGTAAAAACAAATATCCATGTGACCCATATTAACATCTGGAGGAATTCCACGGACGTTAATATGGGTAACATGGATATTGCTAGCTAGATAGTCTTTTAAAAATATATATTTATGTTTTTTTATAAAAAAATATAAATATATGTAAATTAACACGGAGTACCGTTTCAAAATAGATGAGTTTTCAAAGGGTAGTTTTTGTTTTAAAATAGATGGGTTTTTATGTTTTCTAGGTGATATATTGTAATGAATATACGTGTTGTTGATTTTTTTAAATATTTTAATTGGTTAAAATGTGTAACCGTGTGTTAAAAAAAATAAGAAAATTTATGAAAAAATTAGTGAAATAATTTTTTTTTAAAGTGAAGTGTTTTATTCCTATGTATTTTGGAACCGATGTAGTATTTATATACTACCTCCATTCCAAAATACATGGGTTTTTAGTTTTCGGCACGTTTTTTAATGAGCGAAAAACTCTATAAAATATTATTTTTTTAATTAATTTTTTTATGTAATTTAATACTTATTAGTAATAAGTATCAAATTATGTAAAAAAATTCATTAAAAAAATAATATTTTATATAGATTTTCGCTTCTTAAAAAACGTGCCGAAAAGTCAAAACCCATGTATTTTGGAACGGAGGGAGTAGGACTTAGCCGAGGGAATAGTCTAAGATTTGATTATTCAAACTTTAAACATGCATTAACTGCTAATGCGAAGGATTTATTGATTTAGGTGAGCGCTGCAATAAATAATTAGGTGGAAATTAACGCGGTTTTTGATGTCGTAGGTTTTGCCAAGAAGGAAGTACTCCAGAGTACGAATTACTCCTCTGATCCAAAAAGATGTCGTTTGACTTTTTAGCACGTATTTTAAGGAGTTAAAAATTATATAAAATATCAACTTTTTTAAAATTATTTTTTTATAACTTAATATTTGTTGGTAATAAGTATTAGATTATAAAAAAATAATAATAAAAAAGTTAATATATTAAATACTCCGTAGTTTTTAACTCCTTAAAATACTAGTTAAAAAGTTAAACGAATTCTTTTTGGATCGGAGGTAGTATATTATTAAGTAAAGTACGTCTTTAATTATTTATTTATAGCTTCCGCATTTTGCTCTCGCCGTCTTTAATAATTAGGTGGAAACACCATTATCCTTACCAAAAAAAAAAAAGAAACACAGATATCAAAACGTACGTACGTACTCCATGGAGCCGGCGGCAAGCCCCTCGCCGTCGCTGAAGTGCAGCGACAGTGGTCATCTGAAGAGTCAGCTGGCTTGGATCGAAGTGTTCGTGTTTCTTACCTTTATTCTCTTATTGTGTTTGTACCCCGTTGCTATATTAAGGAGGCGTCGCAGGAGCACTGTGCTCAAGGTGTTCGCCTTGGTGGCGAATGCCGCCATACTCTCATTGATCCCTTATTTATTTGGTCTGATGCGCAGTTTGGGTCAGAAAAATGACCTAGTTTCAGTCTGGGCTATCTATTTGTTCTATGTCTATGTCAACGTCCCTAATTTTGTGAGTTACGATTCACTAAGTATTGGGGTGGCATATGTGAAAGTATCTCTCTATGGATTCTACATCGGAGTCATCATTTATTCTGGTAATTATGCGGCTTATGCCCGATCGGTCATATTAGGATTCATCCCTGGAATACCTAACAGGGGGTTACCACGCCTGCAAGCTGTAATCTGTGTATTCATGGCGTTCAGTGCTATTGGAAGTATATCTTCCCGAGTACTTATAATGTATCGCGGAGGAGGCAGTTGCAGATTATTTGACTGTCGTCGGAACATTAGTCGGAGTACTATACCATCGTCGTCTGACGACCCTTGGCTAAGATGCAACTATGATTTCCACTATAATGACTTTCTCACCAAAGGAATCCCCATCCAAGAAATCTGGGGTATTGCAGGAGCTGCAGGGTGCTTATTGAGCTCCTCTTGGGAACTCAAGAGTTATTGTATTTCCTTGACTCTTTTCTGGAAGCTCGTTCCTGTGATTAATGGTCGTAGATCATACAAGAGCAGCTCGGATAAAGAGGAGGCATGGAACTTGGTTCGGAAGGGGCTACTCGATAAAGCAACTTGCGGAAATATATGCCCTTTTAGGGTGATTCAGGTTGAGCTCGCATTGTTGCATGATTACTTGTACAACAGTAGCTGCTTTTTCCTTTGCCACCTCAGAGTACCATTTCTTCTGGCACTGCATATGTTGCATCTTGGTGGGATTATTTGGATTGGCGTTTCAACACTTGAATGGTATCACAGTACCATTCACCCTCTTACCAACGGTGTGGATGTTTTACTCACTTGGATGGTAGTCATAGCTTCATGTGTGTTAGAACTTGTACAGTTCATTCATCTTTGGAGTTCAAGGTGGCCAAAGATGCTGCTGCTTTCCACCTACCTCGTCCGAGAATCATGGGAGAAGCAAAATCGGTGGGATCTTTGCATTACGAAAGCAATTGAAAAAATCCATTCCACATCGCGTGGTGGTGGTGGCGGCGGCAGTGGTGAGCTTTTAAAGCCCTCGCAAAAACTTCAGCAATACTCATTCCTGGACGGATACCATACCGCAGCAGAAATAGTAGGGCTATGGAGGAAAAAAGGCAAGTCTGTATCTCTGACCAATGAGATCAAGGATGCGTTGATTAAGACATTGCTTCATTGTGGCCCTCAACTAACCAACGGAATTGCCACGTTGGAGGCTAGCAATCAGTTGTCTCAAGAAACTAAAGGAAATCTTGTTTGGGCTTGCACCCAAGTCCATACAAAGACTCACGTTGTCATAACCTGGCACATAGCTACGTCTTTGTGCGAGATCGACGAGCTCAAACGGAAAGGGTCACCTGATCCAAGTGATGATGATTTCAATGTAGCCACAAGTTTGTCCAAGTATTGTGCATATTTGGTTGCTTTCGCTCCAGATCTGCTGCCAGGGAATGTTGCTAACACCCAGTACACTTGGAACAGGGTAATGGACGAAGCATCTGCACGCCTCGAGTGCAGTAAACCATCAATCATCTACGATGATCTCATGAAAATTGCCGTTGAATATGATGATCCGAGTAAGAGAGGTGCAGCCAGCATTCTCAAACAAGGTGCGGTTCTAGGAAAGGTACTCCTCGAACAAGTTGAAGACCCAAAGGCGAGGTGGAAAGTACTCGCCGGTTTTTGGGCAGAGATGATCTTATATCTGGCCCCTAATGACAATAATGAGTGGGCACATGTTGAAAGGCTTGCGGACGGAGGCGAGTTCATTACCCACTTGTGGGCATTGCTTTACCATGCTGGGTTCGTTGATAGAGACTCGCTCTCCAACCATCCTGCCAAGGATGCAGATGCCAATCATCCATCTGAGCTTGGTCAAGTTTGATGATCCAGTTGAAGGTACGGTAAGATTCATATGCAGTGTTTATGAATGTGTGCTTTTCCAGATCCTGTATTCAATTATCGTTTGTTTGCTTGTTGATCTAGTTTGTACTCTTTTTTTGATAAAGTGATCTAGTATGTACTTTGATTTTATCATGTGATGTGAACTTATTTAATAAATTCCGTATACGTGCATAATATATGTTGTTCCCTTGATTAATTTCCCTCGTACAAATAGTTTTTAAATTAAAGAGAATTATGTTATATATATGCACAGAGGCGGATCTATATTAGGGACAGGGGTGGCAGTGGGGAGCCGAAAATAAAATTTGATATATGTTTCTCTCGTCGATAACTTCGATTTAATATATTATAAGCTCAAATCCGACACCTGAGCAAAAAGTTATTAGCGTTTCAAGACTGGGCTAACATAAATTATTTTCGACATCAATTTCCAAACTGAGTTACTTATATCATAATTATCATTTGTTACATTTTACACCTTACTACTATGATTAAACTCGATAACTTCAAATTAGCAAGTTATATTGAAATATTTGAAAATCGTGAAATAAAGTATGCGGAATTAATGTTTTTATCCTAGTTAGACATCCATGCTATTGAAGATTTCTTTAAAAAAATATAGATTTTAATTTTACAGGCAATTTTTCGATGATAATTTTTCGCCCCCTCAAATAAAAGTTCCAGGATCCGCCACTGTATATGCATCTACTCTATATCATGAACGAGACTCGAATTCCAGACCAAGTATATATATGCTCATTAGACCCCATGAATGGAACAATGATCTATTTGAACACAAAATCATTTTTGATCTCGCCCCTTTAAACCAACTCCCTCGAACGAGTGTCTTTTTTTCTTCTTTTTTTGCCAACATAGAAAACAAATCTCAGAAAATTGACCAAAAAGCATATAACACAAAGAAATGAACTCAAATGGATGAAAAAGACATGGTACACAAATGATCAAAATTTGAAGAAAATATCACCAACCTTAACGTACTCTTACCGTCTTACATATTGTCTCATTGAAGATTAGTTGGATGTGTGTTGCTCAGAAAGAACTTATGGACCGAAATCGATCTATTTTGTAAAGTGAAAAATATACAAGTTATAGCACTAATGGAAACAAAAACAGGACTAAAAACCTATGACAATACTTCGAAAACGCCGCGATTTGATTCCATTGTTTAGCCCCTTGTAATGCTTAAAGTCTGCATCATAGTTGTTGAAGAAGATCGATCTCGATGATGAACTCAACTCGAACCATAGCCTGCAAAACAAGAACAAACGAGGTCGGAGCGGGGCTTGTGTCCCCCGTAGGACCCTATGACATTCAAGTCAGTCTCTTTCTAAAATAAGAATTTCCTTTCCGTATTTATACTAGTTCAGCATAAAAGAAATGATCAAGACGTTTAATTAAAGGAAAAGTCATCTCATTAAGGGAAAGAAACGGTCGCCGCTTTAAATAAAAGAAGCGGTTTCTTCCTAATTTATGCTAGTCAAGGTGTGATTAATGTTTGAATTGATTTGGATACCACAAAATAATAGATGTCATTTTTATTCGTTATTTAGGATAAGCTCGGATTTTCCCTATTACAACCTGGCAGTAGGTAGATTAGAAGGACTAGGGGGGTTATGGAAAAGCTTCCAACTACAAAGTGACAAATTAGAGGCATGCTTAGATACGATAACATGAATGCCAACAAAACATCGACTATAGTGGAAAAAGGAGTTGTTGTCCCTCTCACTTGTACACTATGTAATCCTTTGACTGAGGATTCTCAACACCTATTTATAGAATGCCCAAACACTTTAAACCTAATTATCACGAATTCAAGGATATATGATATTGTTATAATGTTATTCAAAATTTCATACACTTCACACGTACAACGTCTAAATGAAATCTTCACTAAGCTAGACAAAAATGATAAAGTAACGTTAGCTACAACATGGTGGGGACTATGGACTATCAGAAACAAAATAGTATTCAATGACCAAAATGTGATTGAGGAACGGAGATGGGAATGATATATTCGACAACAACTTTGGGACTGGGATAATGCTAAGATAATTTCTGAAGAAGAAGATATAATAAAACATCTGACAACACAAATAATATCCCATAAAAAGAAAAATATTAGATGGAAACCCTGCCCATGGGAACCTTTAAAATTAATTTCGATGGTTCTAAATTGATAACAGGTGAGGCAACGGTTGGTTTCGTCATTTGGGACCATACGGGTTCCATTGTTGCATGCAATGCAACGCATTGTGGCTTCTCTTCAGCACTTCATGTTGAAGCACTCTTGGCCTCCATTCGGGTCTTGCAGCACCTCGAGATCTTGGATTATGCACTATTGAGGTAGAAGGAGACAACTTGACCATCATCAATGCAATGGAAGGGCTTTGGAGTTGCCCTTGGGAGATCGGGATTTTGATCTCTAACATTCTGTTCATGATGCAGTCCTTTAATATTGTGGCCTACCTCCAGATTTTTAGGGAAGTCAACCGGATAGCGGATCGAGTGTCTCATCTTCGGCATTCGATGGATCCCGAACCGCTCTTCCTTCCGACACATCATCCAAACTTCGAATTCTCATCTGCAAGGACGCCGTTGATTGTGTCCATACTGAACTCAGAATTGACATTATCCAAACTTTTGTCAAAATAAAAAAATATACCCACTGAATGCTCCATCTGTGATGAAACCGGATTAGAAAAAGACTCACGCGTCCCCCCACATGGCCGTGGAGGGGTATGCATGTAGATTCCTTCCCAGGGGGAATGGGTGTTACGGGCTTACCTGATGCCCTCGCGACCCCGGTCAGGCACCCGATGAGGGTGACAGAACCGGAGTAACGAGAGCCCCAACCTGGGCCGCACACCCCAAAGCATCATGCAAACGGTCTTACCCTTCCCCGGGATCCTCACCAATTGTGGGGATCCCGAAGTCAGTGCCGCGGAGCCCTTCGAGGAGGCTCACGTCGTTATCTGAATGGGTTCATCCAATGACCCAATGGCGAAGAGGGCACGACTGCTGACTCAGTGAGAGTTGGTGAAAGGACAAGTTTACGTATTCCCCCCCCCCCAGCTCCCCTATGACACGCCTTACTACCTGCGCAGCTTCAGCCGCTGTTACTCAGGTGCCACAGGCGTCCGCGGATGCGGGGGTTTTGAGATAAGTTGAGATGATCTTGGTGTGGAGATTCTCCTGACGTAATTCCTTCCCTCTTTCTCTCTTTACTCAGAATGTGAGTACCCTCCCCTTTTTCGTTTTCCAAAGAGCCTCCTCACTCTCCTTTCCTTCCTCCTTTTATACTGTGTTCCGTCTTGTTTGAACAGGGGGATGTTCCCCTCTTTTGGCCATCTGTCGATGCTATGAGGCCAAGTGTTGAGGGTCGTGAGGACACTTGGACAGGCGGCATGGCCGACACCTGTCCCCTTTCTTGCCATTTGTCGTTCTGGATTGGACATTCTTCGTCCGCGGACCGAAAACCTTTATCGGCTTGGATCTTGGGGTTTATTACCTTTTTGCCCCCTCGGAGACCTTAGGTGGCTTTCTTGGCCCCTTTATCTCTTGGGCGTCATCACAGCTCTTCGGGCCGCGGGGGATCCGGTTAGGATCCTCCGAGGTTCGAAGAACACCTACCGCGGGGGGTAGTTGTTCCCAAGGCGACGAGATAAAGCGGGTAAAGCCCTTGGGCTTTCGAGTGGGGGGCCCGTTCTGGGGTCTACTGGACCGATGCGGGTTGCGGCCCATTAGTCCTGATTGACGGGGGTCCATATTTCCGACACGTGTCCTGAGGTGAGGAGGCGAAACGTCGTGGATTGTAGTGCCTATAAATAGGAGCTCTGACCCCCTTTCATTTTTACCGTCCCCGTTTTTTACCGCTCTCTCGACCAAGACGTCCTTGAGGTAAACCTTGACCCTTCACTTCTTTCTTTCCGCGACTTTAGCTTTTGTTTCCTTGATCCTAGTTCCCTTTTATCTTTTTGGGCTTTGGCCGTTGTGCGGGTTATCCCCTGTGTTGGCGTTGGCCGCGGTCGATCTTTAGGTATCTTTCTGGACCTTTCTCCCCGTCGTTTCTTTCCTTATTGGTCCCGCTGCCTCTATCATGTCGACCCCTTCGAGTAGTTCGGGGAGTGTGCAAACTTTGACCGGGCCCCCACCCTCCCGTCGACCCGGAGGGAAGCTTCGGATGGGTGACATTGAGGTGCCCGAGGATGTTACCTTTAGGCAGCCTAAGGATCTTGAGGACCCCTCTTTCTACGCTTCCCCGAGCCGTGAAGTGGGAGAGGATTCTTCCCCAATCGAATCATCTTCTTCGCGGTCAACCGGCGGGGGTTCATCGTCAGACTCAGACTCGATATTGGAATCGCCGGAATCTCAGCACTCCTACAAGGAGTGGGACTCTCACACCGGCTTGTCCTCTGGCCCTGTCTTCATGCCCAAGGAGCGGCGCTCGTCATCCGTATTAGGAGACTTCCGGCCGGTGTTGTATAACGAAAAGGTGTTGGCGACCTGTCTTTTTAGAGGAGATTTTCAACCTTCTGTCGCGGGCCCAATACCGGTAGTCTCCTCCCAGCGTGTGATCCCCGTAGCTCCCCCAAATGCTCAGAGCCGCGGAGGGGGAACCTTCACCACGGTGGAGGACCTGGACGTGATTGCCCGCGTCTTCCCTTGGCCTGAGGGGGTTGTACTGTGTTTGCCGGCCGAGGGGGGAGGAAGTTTGGATGCTTACCCGGGTTGCCTAGTGGTATACATCGAGAGTCTGGTGCAAGGATTCCGCCTTCCTTTGCCTAGCTTGTTTAAGCGCTATCTAAAAGCCTGCGGTTTGAGCCCTGCTCAGCTGGTGCCGAACAGTTGGCTTTTCATGACCTCATTCGTGATGCGCTGTCTGGAAATCGGGGTTCAACCCTCTTTCGGGCTGTTGAACCATATGCTCACCCTGGGTCATGGGGTAATTCACAAAAGCCTTTATCAAGCCAAGCTCAGTGTCCCCATTGTGGATCGGAACACTAGCAAGCCGGAATGGCGACACAAGTGGTTCCTGGTTAGGGATCCTTCGCGTAAGATTTTGAATTTCCACACCGAGCCTCGCCTATACGTGAGGCCAGAGAGGAGGGCGTTTCCGGGCCTCAAGGAGATAGAGCAGAAATTCGCCGTGGAGACGAAACCGTCATGGAAAGATATGGTTTCTCCCCTTCGGCTAGAAATGGCGGGATTGAGCCTTCCTCACCCTCGCATAGGTTGTAGCTCAATTAAGAGATTGCCTTGGCCTCTCGTTTGTGCGGTGACAGTTTGGTATGTTGCTTTTCTGATCCTTTTTTCGGTTTCGCGTGGTGTTGTGTAGGTGCTGTTGAGTTGAAAGCTATGGTGGACGCGGCTAAGATGTCTTCGGCCCCTTCGTCAAAAAGGAAAATCCCGTCCGATGTTTTGAGTGCCTTGAAACGCCCCAAGACCTCTGCCTCCAAGGCCAAGGGGAAAGCGGCTGTGAAGGAGACGACTATTGTCGCGGCTTCCCCTCCTCGGGTTGTCCCCGCGGAAACAAATCCTTCGGTTATACTAATTGATTCCCCTCCTGCTGTTGATGTCCAGCCTCTTCCTCTGACCCTTCCCGCGGAGCGTCAGGTTGCATCTCCTGGTGATGCGGGTCCTTCAAAGTCTAGGCCGAAGAAAAGGAAGACGCG
This sequence comes from Persicaria maculosa, assembly GCA_963922045.1. Taxonomy (NCBI): domain Eukaryota; kingdom Viridiplantae; phylum Streptophyta; class Magnoliopsida; order Caryophyllales; family Polygonaceae; genus Persicaria; species Persicaria maculosa. Next base: position 3,953,200 of record OY998253.1, read on the forward strand.
GTCGTATCCGCCGTGGGAAGGCGTGAACTGGGATGTGCCGGTTTTCCATGTAGATGCCAACGGTCGGCCCGCGTACCGGATGTCCGGCTTCCACTCCGACACTCTTGAGCGATTGGCCTTTCCTCCGGAGCTGGGGAAAGCGGAGCTACGGTACTTGGATCACTTGACTGATGAGCAATTTACGCTCGAGCAGGAACGATGGTGCAACTGGGTAAGTGAGTTATGCGTTATTTTCGTTTGTTTTATCTTCATGTGTGCCCCGTATTCTCAGTGAGTTATGCGTTTTATTTTTCGCGGCTAGGTTCACGTCTTCACTCACAGCGGCTGGGGCAGATACCTTCGCTTGGGTCAACATGCCGAGGAACTGGAAAAGAAGTTGGAGCAGGTGGAGGAGAAACTCTCAGAGGCCGAGACGCCAAAGAAGGTGGTGGAATCCCTTCGGTCGCGGGTGAAGGAATCAGACGATATCATAGCTGCTGAGAGAGCCAAGAACAGCAAGCTGTCTGAGGACGTGGAGACATTGCAGGCTCAACTCGAATCTTCTCAACAGGCGATGGACGCGCTGCGGGTTGATTTTGAGGATCAAAAGCAAGTTCTTGAGAGTCAGCGGCAGGGATTTGAGGTTCAGAAGAAGGAGTTTGAGAGCCAACTGCTTGCGGCTAATGAGGCGAGGAGTAAAGCCGTCGTGGAAGCCAATCGTCGTACCAATGAGCTGGAGCGATATCAAGCCCGCATGGACGGTGACATAGTCCGGTCTTGGTTGGAAGTTCCACACAACCGCACCAAGTTGGTAGACGACTGGCTGAAAACCCCGCCCGGCCTGGACTTCATGAAGTGCGCGGTCCCTGTTTGGTTAAATGAAGAAGCTGGGCAGGATTTTATCCAAGATCGGTATAGAGACTGCTTTTTCATTGGGATGAAAGCCGGAATACACCAAAGCGTGAAGAAATCCGCGGAGAACCCGGGAATTCCCCTCCAACCGTTCTCTCCCAGTGAGGATCGGGAAGATTGGGGTTTGGTGGACGACGACAAAGTAGAGTTCTCCGGCGAGGGTCTGTAAATGCTCGTTTTCGTGGGCCAAGACAGTTTTATGTTTTTTAAGCAAACTTTGGTACTTTGTTTCTTTTGGGATGATGGGGGTTCGAACTTCGCGACGGGAAGCTATGGATAGAAAAAACTTGATCCGCGGTTGTCTTTTGGGAATGGTCCTCACCTCTGGTCCCGCGGATGGGCCATGTGAGGGAAAACCAATTTGCAATTTTTGTCAATAGTGGTTTTCCTTGTCCTTTTTTGGAGAAAGGTTACGCAAAAGACCTTTGACGCGTAGTTGTCGGATTGTTTCATTGCAGAATCTTATTTATTACAAGTTTTCTCCTTGTCTGATTACCTTACTGCCTAGCTCGGAGTACCCTTTTCTCAGGGGGAATCATCGCTATCCTCGCCCTCCGGGGTGCTTTCTCCCGAGGGTATGTAAGTTGCTTTGAAACGTGAATCACCCAAGTATTTGAAAACCACGGCCCCTCCCACATGCATATTTCGGTATCGGGTGAATGCTCTCCATCCTTGGGTAAGCCAGAGCACTCCAGCTTCGTCCCTTTCTACTGAGACGCGCGTGCCCCTCCTCCCCAGTCCGTTAGTTAAAATAATCCTTTCAACGCCAAACGGCCCGAACTCTTCTTCGAAAGACGCCGGTAGAGGCTGGGGCGGTTCAAAGGAGACGATTGATCGTAAGAAAATAATAGAAGTGCTTAACGAAAGGATTTCTCAGAAGAGTGTTACCATTCTTTGCAAGAAGGAGGCATTCTGGACCAAACGGATGAAATCTCTCCGGCGGCCTCCACCTGATGCCATGTTTTCTCCGGGGCCGTTTTAGGTGATATTTCTGCCCGATGGGGGAATGTTTCTTTGCCGGGCTATCAGATCCCCTGCTTTAATAGAGGAGTGGTGAGCCTCGATCCCCACTGTAGGCGATCTTTAATATTTAATGCTTGCGATATTCGAGTATCTTTTCTGAACCGTCTCTTCCCCAAGTTCCTCGGGAAGGAAACTCGGTCAGTAAAGGCAAAGGCAGCTTTATTGGTTCTCAAATCAGAGAAAACAGAAAAGAGGAAAACTTTCGTTTGTTTCCATGCACATCGGTACCCGTGGATTCACTTCCTCGAGTTTTCGGTACCTTGGTGTCTTTGGTGGCTCATGGTCCGGGTTTTTCGAGCGACCACGGAAACCTCGTATAGGAAGACTCATATGACATTGGTGATTCACGGGGCGGCGGCTGGCCGCCCGTGGGTATGCTTGATGATTTGTGAGTCGTGAAGGCCCTTTGGCCGCTTCTATGTGCGCGATTGTGTTTTTATGACTTATCAACCATTCTGAGACGCTTGACCCTTTTATTATTCATGGAAAAGTAACCGGGAACCGATATTCCTCACAGCCATTTTCCTTAGGTCTGGAACATTAGAAACTATAAAGGATACAGATTACAGAAAGGATGGAACTAGGAGTTTCTCGCCCTCATGCTTCTTCACTGTCGGGATTGATTATGTCAACTTCAAAGATGGAATCCCCCATGTAGGCGAAGATCAAAGCGGACCCTACTGTTACTCGGTTTGCCTGAACAAAGTGGTGCCACCCCTGGGTCAGCCAGAAAAGGCCGTCGCTATCTTTTTCAACCTTCACCTCGTGTTCCTGGTTGGAGCGAGACCAAAGACGGGCTTGCGATTGTGTGTCCTCGTCTATCAAGACATACACAAGTGGGAGGCGGAGTGCCTGGAGTTGTTCTTCCCTCATGATGACGCGACAGAAAACCTTGGGTGGCGTCCCTGGATTCATCGTCGTTGTTGAAGGGCGTCGGATCCCTCGAGTCGTCGGGGCCTAGTCTTATATCCGAAGAGCTGAGCCCTAACCTTGGTTTGGTCGCCCCTGGGGAGAAGAACCACGTTCACGGGTCTCCTTCTCTCCCCTCTGCCATTTCCTTTCGGTGGTGCAGGCTGTGATTAGCATGCGCTGTCCCCTCTGTCGTACATCTGTCCGCCATGCTCAGCTTGGGGCAGTGATGCCTTGACTAATCTCGGGTTCCGCCCTGGTTTCTTTTTCAGTTTTTTGATTTATCGAGAGGGCGCCTGTGCAGCCCGTGACCCTTGATGATTTCCTTTAAAGGTCGAGGTCTGCTCATCCTCTTCCTTCCGTGAAGGAAACCTGCCATAGGATGTCATCTTCAACCCCCACGACCTGGGCCTTCTTTCGTTCTCTGGATTAATGGGTTAAGCTGGAGCATTAATGGGTTAGCGACGCCCCCGGGTGCCCTATGCATATCCCGGGGTCCGTCGCGGTGTCGAGTTCCGCCAATACGGGACTCGGGTCCCTCTGGGAACCTAACGCGCTCCCCCGATCTCCGACACGACTCTGGCCCCATCATTATGGGGCCAGAGGTTAATCTGGGAGCTCAATGCGTCCATCAGATGTCCGACGCGGAGCAAGCTCCAGCGTCCTGGGACGAAGTTCCAACCTGGGAGCTCTATGCGTCCACCAGATGTCCGACGTGGAGCAAGCTCCAGCGTCCTGGGACGGAGTTCCAATCTGGGAGCTCAATGCGTCCACCAGATGTCCGACGTGGAGCAAGCTCCAGCGTCCTGGGACGGAGTTCCAATCTGGGAGCTCAATGCGTCCACCAGATGTCCGACGCGGAGCAAGCTCCAGCGTCTCAAGACGAAGTATCAATCTGGGAGCTCCATGCGTCCACCAGATGTCCGACGCGGAGCAAGCTCCAGCGTCCTGGGACGAAGTTCCAATCTGGGAGCTCAATGCGTCCACCAGACGTCCGACGCGGAGCAAGCTCCAGCGTCTCGAGACAAAGTATCAATCTGGGAGCTCAATGCGTCCACCAGATGTCCGACGCGGAGCAAGCTCCAGCGTCTCAAGACGAAGTATCAATCTGGGAGCTCAATGCGTCCACCAGATGTCCGACGCGGAGCAAGCTCCAGCGTCTCAAGACGAAGTATCAATCTGGGAGCTCCATGCGTCCACCAGATGTCCGACGCGGAGCAAGCTCCAGCGTCCTGGGACGAAGTATCAATCTGGGAGCTCCATGCGTCCACTAGATGTCCGACGTGGAGCAAGCTCCAGTGTCTCAAGACGAAGTATCAATCTGGGAGCTCCATGCGTCCACCAGATGTCCGACGCGGAGCAAGCTCCAGCGTCCTGGGACGAAGTTCCAATCTGGGAGCTCTATGCGTCCACCAGATGTCCGACGTGGAGCAAGCTCCAGCGTCCTGGGACGGAGTTCCAATCTGGGAGCTCAATGCGTCCACCAGATGTCCGACGTGGAGCAAGCTCCAGCGTCCTGGGACGGAGTTCCAATCTGGGAGCTCAATGCGTCCACCAGATGTCCGACGCGGAGCAAGCTCTAGCGTCTCAGGACGAAGTATCAATCTGGGAGCTCCATGCGTCCACCAGATGTCCGACGCGGAGCAAGCTCCAGCGTCTCAAGACGAAGTATCAATCTGGGAGCTCAATGCGTCCACCAGATGTCCGACGCGGAGCAAGCTCCAGCGTCTCGAGACGAAGTATCAATCTGGGAGCTCAATGCGTCCACCAGATGTCCGACGCGGAGCAAGCTCCAGCGTCCTGGGACGAAGTATCAATCTGGGAGCTCCATGCGTCCACCAGATGTCCGACGCGGAGCAAGCTCCAGCGTCCTGGGACGAAGTTCCAATCTGGGAGCTCAATGCGTCCACCAGACGTCCGACGCGGAGCAAGCTCCAGCGTCTCGAGACGAAGTATCAATCTGGGAGCTCAATGCGTCCACCAGATGTCCGACGCGGAGCAAGCTCTAGCGTCTCAAGACGAAGTATCAATCTGGGAGCTCCATGCGTCCACCAGATGTCCGACGCGGAGCAAGCTCCAGCGTCCTGGGACGAAGTTCCAATCTGGGAGCTCAATGCGTCCACCAGATGTCCGACGCGGATCAAGCTCCAGCGTCCTGGGGCGAAGTTCCAATCTGGGAGCTCAATGCGTCCACCAGATGTCCGACGCGGAGCAAGCTCCAGCGCCATAGGAATCTTTACAAAGAAGTTATAAAGCACCCACTAACCGCCTTGATTTATTTACTAGTAGCGGGGGTGACTGGAATAAACGTCGTAGCAAACTCAGAAATTACACGTAGTACTTCTTTAGGTGTTCGGCGTTCCACGTCTTCCGAAGGATAACACCTTCAGGGGTCTGTAACTTGTATGCTCCGATTTGAACACGCTCGGCGATGATATAGGGCCCTTCCCATTTGGCGTCTAGCTTCCCTCCAGCTAGGGCCAGACGTAGGACTAAGTCTCCCCTCTCGAAGCGTCGCTCTTGCAAATGCTGGTCCCTGTGCTTTTGGGTCCTCCTTTTGTACTCTCGGGCATGGATTTCGGCGATCATGCGTTTCTCCTCCCGAAGGTGCATCTCGACCTCCAGAGCTTCATTGTTAGCCTTGGACTCGTAAGTTAGGACCCGGGCAGAGGGAATCAGGCGCTCCACTGGGATGACCGCGTCTGACCCGAATACCAGGGAAAAAGGTGATTCCTTGGTGGGGGTCTTTGGCGAAGTGCGGTATGACCAGAGTACCAAAGGGAGAAGTTCTGCCCAACGGCCCTTGGAGGTTTTCCCCAGCTTCTTCTTAATACCCTCCAAGATTTGGCGGTTCGTAGTCTCCGCCTGCCCGTTCGTCTGGGGATGAGCTACTGACGAGAATTTCAGTTTTATTCCGAGGCCTTCACAAAAATCTCGAATGCTCTCGCAATCGAATTGCGTCCCATGGTCGGTGATGATGGCTTCGGGGACCCCGAACCGGCAGACCAGATTCTTCCACAGGAATTTCCTGACCTTCTCTGCGGTGATCAAGCCCATTGCCTCCGCTTCTACCCACTTGGTAAAATAGTCTACTAGGACCAGGACATACTTGAGCTGTCCGGGTGCTGTGGGAAAAGGGCCCAGGATGTCCATTCCCCACAAAGCGAAAGGACAGGCTCCGAAGATGCTCTGAAGCGGCTCGGCGGGTACATTTTTCAAGTTTCCATGTTTCTGGCAAGCTTCACAACTGCGCACGAAATTCTGCATGTCCGCCCTGATCGTGGGCCAATAGTATCCCAACCTTAGTACTTTGGTGGACAACGCCCTCCAGCCTTGGTGGTGAGCGCAAACCCCGGCGTGCAGCTCCTCGGCGATGATTCGTCCCTCCCGGCTAGACACACATAACAAGTCCGGGAAGTTGAAACCCTTCTTATACAACTTCCCTTCGCGGATTAGGAATCGAGCCGCCCTGCTTGTTAATTTCTTGGCTTCTGCTCTCTCTAGCGGAAGGGTCCCCTTTTCTAGATATTCAGTGATCGGTGTTCTTCAGTCATCGGGCATTTCCGTTTGGACAAAATACACTTCTTGTACTAGCCTTCGCTGATTCCTTCTTTCGAAGTCAAACTTTCCTTCTACGTTTGTCGGCATGGCAGCCCCCACTCGGGCCAATAAATCTGCCTGCTCATTGTCTTCCCGTGGGATGGACTCGAGGGTGAAGTGCAAGAAAGCCTTCCTTAGAGCATTCACTTTTCGCAGGTAATCTGGCAGCAACCCTGTCTTGGCTTCATATTCTCCGTCCACCTGTTTAGCGACAATCTCAGAATCAGTATACACGGCGACGACCCGAGCCCCACGGGCCAGAGCTAACTCTAGCCCTGCTATCAGGGCTTCATATTCGGCCTCGTTGTTGGTGGTTAGGAAGTTCAGCTGGTGAGAGAAGCAAAACCGTTCTCCCCCGGGGTTGGTGAGCACGACCCCCGCACCACATCCATCCGTGTTGACGGCTCCGTCCACTTTTATCAACCAGAACTTTTGTGAGTCTTGCTCCTCCTCCTCAAAACTGGTTTCGCCGATGAAATCGGCTAGTACCTGAGCCAACGCCGCTCTTCGGGGAACGTACGCTATCTCGAACTCAGAGAGCTCGATGGACCACTTCGACATTCGTCCGGAGAAATCTGGTGAGTGAAGGATCTGCCTTAATGGTAAATCTGTCAAGACCTCGATCCTATGATCCTGGAAATAAGGACGTAGCCTTCTCGCCGCGAATATCAGACAAAGGACTACCTTCTCGACTGGCTCATACCTAGTCTCGGCGTCTTGTAGTACTCTACTCACATAGTAAACCGGGTATCGCCCTTCCCTGGTGAGAACTGCGCTGATGGTGGTTGTCTTGACCGCGAGGTAAATCTGTAGGTCTTCCGTCTTTTGCGGCTGCTGAAGAGTGGGCAAATACTGCAAAAAGACTTTCAATTCATCAAACGCTTGTTGAAGCTCTGTTGTCCACTGTATCGGCCCCTTCTTCTTCAGCAACGTGAAGAAAGGCAAAGCCTTGTCTGCCAGGCAGGAGCAGAAACGTCCCAGGTAGTTAACCGCCCCGTTCAACGACTGGACCTCTTTGATAGTCCGTGGAGGACGTAATTCCTGGATTGCCATTATCTTCGCTGGGTTTACATCTATCCCCCGCTGGCTAACCATAAAGCCTAGAAATTTCCCGGACTCAACTCCGAACACACACTTTTCGGCGTTCAAATTTAGCCCTCCACGTCTCAGTGAATCAAAAGTTTCTTGCAGATCTGCGGCATGGTCTTCCGCTTTCTGGCTCCTCACCACAATGTCGTCCACGTAAATGGACACGTTCCGGGGCAGCTGTTCGCGGAAGATTTTATCCACTGTCCTCTGGAATGTTGCCCCAGCGTTCCTCAGACCGAAAGGCATGACCCTGTAACGGAAAATCCCCTGATTGGTAATGAAGGTGGTTGCCCTTTGGTCCAGAGGGTCTAGCTTGATCTGGTTGTACCCAGAGTAGGCGTCTAAGAAACTCATAGCCTCGTTTCCGGCAGTGATATCTACCAACTCGTCGATCGACGGCAATGGGTAGCTGTCCTTCGGGCAGGCCTTGTTCAGATCCGAAAAGTCGACACACATCCTCCACTTCCCGTTGGCCTTCTTAACGAGGACCACATTCGAGAGCCATTCTGAGTCTTCTGCCTCCTCAATGAAGCCAGCATCGAGCAACTTATCCACTTCTTCTTTCGCTGCCCGAGCCTTCTCCGGGGCCATCTTTCTTTTCTTCTGGGCCACCGGCCGTGCGTCGTGACGGATTCTGAGTGTGTGGATCGCGATGGAAGTGGGGACGCCTAGCAGATCCCTCGGGGACCACGCGAACACGTCCCTCGATTGCCGGATAATCTCCAAGACCCTTTCCCTCTCCCCTGCTCCGAGGGCTTGGCCCATATAGATTCTCTCCTCGGTATTAGGGAATGGTTGATGGACGGTCCTTAAGTCCGCGGTTGGGACCTCTCTTTCGGAGGGCCGAACCTCGAGCTCAGCTTCCGACCCAACCTCATCAGTTATTCTCGCTGGTTCATTCCCGGGTGAAGAGTCTTTCTTGGCGATCTTGGTGCTGCTCTGAGCCGTATCTTCGAGGCACATGATCTTGGTGCTGGTGGCCGCACACTTCCCCCGTTCCTCCCCCGGAGGCCGGGAACTTGGCTTTAAAATGGTATATGGACACTACCATTTGAAATTTAAAAAGGGAGACCCTCCCCAAGAGCGCGTTGTAGGTGGTCGGAATTCGGACCACCGTGAAGGTGATGTTCTCCATTCTCCGTAGAGGGGGGGGGGGGGGGTGCCCAAAACCACTGTGAGCTCAATTGTGCCCGCCACCTGTACTTCATCTCCTGAAAAGGTAATCAAGGTGCCGTGGTAAGGTTTCAGGGCGGTCGCCGACACACCTAGCTGGGAGAAAGCTTCCCACGAGAGTATGTCAACTAATGATCCCGTATCGACGAAAACCCTCTTTACAGTTTTGGTTGCGATCTGAGCGTGGATCACCAAGGGGTCGGCGTGAGGCATGCGGACTTGCTCTGCGTCTGCCGAGGTAAAGATTATTTCCGGGTGTGGCTTCGAAGCAATTTTCTGACTTGCCAGGGACGGAGGATGTCTCGACTCTCTCTCATAATTCTTCCTCTCTTGCCGGCTGACTCCTGAGATCGACGGTCCTCCTGCGAGGGTGTCAATCAAGCCTTCTGGTTCAGGGATTCGGTTGATCCGCGACCCTTCCGGGCGGTCTTCACGGCGGGGAGCCTGATTGACCGATACTTGCGCAGGCTGACCCTGCCCTCTGCGACCTTCTCTCCACCAACGTCCCCTGCCCTGGCCCCTGTTCCCCGGAGGGTACCACCGTGGTTCATCCCTCCCCCGAGGATCCTCCATTCGAGTGGCATGGGGGTGGTGGCTTCTTCGGTCATCCGCGAACCTTCGATCATGGTGATCCCGAGCCTGTCGGTAGCGACGAGGGTCGTCGTCGCGCTCATTTCTTCTGGCCGGAGAGACCGGCCCTCTATGTTTGTGCATCTCTTGGTCACCGCCCTGATATCTTGCGTTCGGCTTCTCTCTTTCATGGTTGTAATGAACCTCATCTTGCCGGGACGCGGGCGTTCCGCCCGCAGAGTAGTTTCTCTTTGGCTTCATTGCTCCTTTGTCCTTCCGGAACTTTCCCGCTATCTTCCCTAGAAGACCGCGCGAGCCCTCATTGGCCCTAGAACTAGAGGCTGCGGCTTCTTCCGCCTTAATCTGGGCGGACACCAGGTTTCTTAGCGTATCATAGTCCTTGGGCTTCTTTCTGAAAAGCCGGGTCTTGAAACTTCCGTCCGCGATGTTCCCCATCAGGATTATGACCGCGGACTCGTGATTAAAGTTGGGGATCTGAACCACCACAGACGTGAAGCGGGCAAAGAATTGTCCTAGGGTCTCATTGTGCCCCTGTCTGATCGGGTTAAGGTCCAACATGGTCTTCTTTCTAGACCGCGAGCTTCCAAAATGAGACTTGAAGATCTGGGAGAGCTGGAAGAAACTCGAGACTGAGTTCTGCGGCAGATTAGTGAACCACGTTAATGCGATGCCGGTTAGTGTGGACGGGAAAGTCCGGCACAGCATTGCGTCATTGTACTCATTGACCCCCATGGCTGTTGTAAAATGGCACATGTGGTCATCGGGATCAGTGGTGCCATCATACTTCATCAGATTTGCATCCCTCCACCGCTTGGGTACTGGTGCCAAACAAACCTCGGTGGTGAACACTGAGGGGATGAGGTCTATCCTTCTCTCGCTCTCCCGGGGTGAACCAGTTCGGGTGGATGTGGATATATCAGATGAATGTTCCCCCCTGTGCTGCTTGAAAGGGTGCCTGCCCTCGCCACGATACTGCGAGCCAAAGTCATCGGTGGATCTGGGTTGAAACTGGTCCTGGTACATGCCTCCATATGCCTCATGGGGAAAGAATGGGAACGGGTTCACCGGCGGAGGTGGGGGATATCCATCATATCCATAAAAGATACCAGGCCCCATGCCCTGATGGGGGACATAGTGATTCCCGGGCATGAAGTAGCCTTGAGCCATCTGCGGTGGGACATATGGCGAGACAACCGGATCCTCCGGGGCGCTGAGCTGACCTGGGGAGTTCACGGGTCCCCCGGTCCCCTGCGGCCCTTCGTGATCCTGGCCCATCATTTCGTGAGAGGCTTCCCCCTGATTTTCGCTCATTTTCCAAACCTGAGTAGGCAAAGGAATGTTAGCTGAAAGTAACATTGGGAATAGTATATCAATGTTTTTTTTTTTTTAAAAAAACTCGGGAACCTCTCAGGGTGAGAGTGTTCCCACACACGGCGTCAGTGATGAAACCGGATTAGAAAAAGACTCACGCGTCCCCACACATGGCCGTGGAGGGGTATGCATGTAGATTCCTTCCCAGGGGGAATGGGTGTTACGGGCTTACCTGATGCCCTCGCGACCCCGGTCAGGCACTCGATGAGGGTGACAGAACCGGAGTAACAAGAGCCCCAACCTGGGACGCACACCCCAAAGAATCATGCAAACGGTCTTACCCTTCCCCGGGATCCTCACCAATTGTGGGGATCCCGAAGTCAGTGCCGCGGAGCCCTTCGAGGAGGCTCGCGTCGTTATCTGAATGGGTTCATCCAATGACCCAATGGCGAAGAGGGCACGACTGCTGACTCAGTGAGAGTTGGTGAAAGGACAAGTTTACGTATTCCCCCCCCCCCAGCTCCCCTATGACACGCCTTACTACCTGCGCAGCTTCAGCCGCTGTTACTCAGGTGCCACATGCGTCCGCGGATGCGGGGGTTTTGAGATAAGTTGAGATGATCTTGGTGTGGAGATTCTCCTGACGTAATTCCTTCCCTCTTTCTCTCTCTACTCAGAACGTGAGTACCCTCCCCTTTTTCGTTTTCCAAAGAGCCTCCTCACTCTCCTTTCCTTCCTCCTTTTATACTATGTTCCGTCTTGTTTGAACAGGGGGATGTTCCCCTCTTTTGGCCATCTATTGGTGCTATGAGGCCAAGTGTTGAGGGTTGTGAGGACACTTGGACAGGCGGCATGGCCGACACCTGTCCCCTTTCTTGCCATTTGTCGTTCTGGATTGGACATTCTTCGTCCGCGGACCGAAAACCTTTATCGGCTTGGATCTTGGGGTTTATTACCTTTTTGCCCCCTCGGAGACCTTAGGTGGCTTTCTTGGCCCCTTTATCTCTTGGGCGTCATCAATCTGTATTGGGCCACGACCCATGGATAACCCTAATTTACTTCTCCGAACACCTGAGCCTTTCCTCCCGCCCCGAAGTCTCCACCCCTCTCACCAGCCTCCGCCCGCGGTACTCCGACAGCCCGACCTCCTCATTGAATCCTCCAACTTCGTCTAGTCGCCATTCGAAACCTAACTGTGTTGTTTTGTTTTTGTTTTGTTTATTTGTATTTCCAGTTGCTGAGGATACTGGCTCAAGCAGGCTGATGGAAATTAGATGCGCAGCGGAAGTTTTAGAAACTATTTTCTATCATCTAATCGCAAGGATCTTCATGCATAAAATCGATAGATCAAATCATTATTCATAGGAGATACCTCTTGATGCGTGAACCGGATCTGAACGGGGAGAATTTGGAAGAGAACTAGAGCCCCACGTGTTGCTCCTCTACTTGGTCCACAAGAGCCCGGTCTAGATCTCCTTTGCCTTCGACTGCTAGGACGAAGATCGAAAGGCGAACAATCAAATTGCTCTTGATTGATGATGGTGGAATTCAGCCTTCACAAAACCAAACGTACGGCAAAAACTTCTTTTTTGTCTTTTGGATGTGTTAATTAGGTCAAGTCATAATAAGCCCATCTTTATAAGCTTATATTTATACCTTACTTGATTAATTATTTATTTCACAAATAAATCTTATCCCATTATTATTAATATATATCTAATATACACTAATAATAAAATCATCTATCTTTTGATCAAGCCCGTCAACTCTAAGTGTGTCACCGCATAGGACCCGTTTATAATAGCCATGGGTTTAACCCGTTTAAGCCCATTAATTATAGTTGGCTTCTAGCAAAGCATTACGACTCCTAAAATAATCGGATTGAATATCTCCATCAATTGTCCTATTCCATAATTAGTCATTGCACATTAAATTAAAGGACACAATTCCTTCAATCTCCCACTTGTCCTTAAACAAGTGTGCAATTTCAGATACCCGTGTCTCTTAATGTCATATTTGATGATATGGTGACATTCATATCTTTTATCAAATATATTCCTTGAACTCCGAGTTCGAACTGTCAATTAAACGGATGATTACAAATAATTCATCCGAGCATGGCCATGCATTTTCAGTTCTTCCTCTTCAAGTGGCCTAGACACCATTCCTTTTCAATGCATCACAGTATGCATGAAGAAGGAGGACATCTACAGTCTTGTATGACTATGGCTCCCACTCAACTTTTGGCAATCCCAACTACGACCTTTATAACTCCCTGTTACGGAAAGCGTTTAGCCGTGTCAAAGAAATACCAATCATCAAGAGAGACCATAACACACTCATGTATGAGGAATCTACTAATCATGGTTTAACTTAAAACACTGCAATCCCTTTTGCAGAGTCTTAAGGTGGGTCCGTCCTATATGTATCATCCATACATATATATGTAATTGACTAGACATCTCCATGTCCCTATAGCCCATGAAACCTGGCGCTATCAGTCAACTTACAATATAGTCATTTAATAAAATCACCTATGTCCAATTTGATGATTTTAGACTACGGACTTGCGATAATTCGTAACTGCATTTCACTTAATGGGGTTTCATTTACCAGAACACTTAAGATAAGCCCATTTGCAAACTAGGAATTATTTGGACATTTTATTTATCATTGTTCAACACAATATATAAATAAGGATGAAATATCACATATATCAAGTCGAACATAAACTTAGTGTGTAACACTCACAACATAAAATGTAATAGAAAGCAATCTCAAAATCCATTCTCCAATGTGTTTGAGACCCTTAGCCCTAGTGTGACCATCATGCTTGGGCTAGGCATAAGCTTCGTCAATGGATTTGCAATATTGTCATATGTATGCACCTTACACATCTTAATGTCAAATAAGGTGATACATTCTCTTAAGATGTACGATCAACTTATCATCACCCTTAAGAAATCATCCTTGGTACTTCTTAAGAACTTCAGGATGTTCTTAGTTGCACACTAGTGTGCCTCTCATGGAATCGATTGGTATTTGCTACACCTGCTCAAAGCAAATGCAAAATTATGTCATGTACACACCATGACATAGGTAAAACCCTTTCTTGGAATCTTGCATATTGAATCCGTTAAGAATCTTATCTATATATAAGTTCCTTGATTCAATCTAAGCAATCTCTCAGATCGATCTCTATAGATCTTTATTCTAAGTATGTACACTGCCTCCCCAAAGTCTTTCATTGAGAAACATTTCTTCAGCCATTCCTTAACGGATTCTAGCATCGGAATGTCATTCCCAATAAGTAGTATGTCATCCACATACAAAACTAGGAAGACCACTTTACTCCCACTAAACTTCTTGTATACACAAGGGTTCTCTTCGCATCTGATGAAATCAAACTCTTTGATCTTTTCATCAAACCGAAAGTTCCAACTCCCGGATGCTTGCTTAAGTCCATATATATTGACCTCTTATAAGCTTGCATACCTTCCTTACATCACTTGGATCTTCAAAACCCTCTGGCTGTGTCATGTACACATCCTCTTCCAAGAACCAATTTAGGAAGGCGGTTTTGACATCCATTTGCCAAAGTTTATAATCATAATATATAAGCGGCAATAGCAAGGATTATCCTAATGGATCTTCTCATGACAACTGGTGAAAAGGTCTCATCATAGTCTATACCATGAATCTGTTTAAAACCTTTGGCAACTAATCTTGCCTTGTATACAGATACTTTTCCATCCTTATTTGTCTAGAGTTTGAAAACTCATTTGCTCCCTATGAGTTTTACCCCATCTGGCAAATCTATCAAGTCCCACACTTGATTTTCAAACATCGAATCCATTTCGGATCTCATGGCCTCAAGCCATTTCTTGGACTCTGGACCCGTCGTTGCTTACTTATACGTATTAGGCTCATCATGTTCTAGCAGAAGAATATCAAGGTTTACATTCAAGATGAAATCTTCATAACGTCTTGGTTGTATCCTTGGCCTATCTGATCTACGGGTGGGTTCAACTGGTTCAACAATTGGAGCTGGAATAGTTTCCACAACTATTTGTGGATCCTCTTGTTCCGGTTCTTGGATGATTTGGGGCCCTTGGCCTTCCAAAACCATCAACTCGTCCTCGACATCATCTATGTCATCTCGTTGTTGAGTTTGTTGCTCTTCATCGTGAACTGGTTCAAGATGAATATTTCTCCCACTTGACTTATTGGAAATGAACTCTCTTTCCAAAAAGACACTATCCCTTGCAACAAACACCTTTTGTTCAGCGGGATTGTAGAAGTAATATCCAAAACTACCTTTTGGATACCCTATAAAATAGCATTTTTCTGATTTAGGGGCAAGCTTATCCGTTTGTAAACGCTTTACATAAGCTTCACATCCCCATATCTTCATAAAAGACAATTTTGGAACCTTTCCAGTCCATATATCATATGGAGTTTTGTCTACAGCTCTAGACGGAGTCCTGTTTAGTGTAAGTACGGCAGTTGTGATGGCATATCCCCAGAAGGATACCGGAAGGTCAGCAAAACTCATCATAGATCGGACCATGTCTAACAGGGTCCTGTTTCTCCTTTCAGATACACCGTTAAGTTGTGGTGTTCCTGGAGTAGACAATTGTGTTACTATCCCACAATTTTTCAAATGATGATCAAATTCACGGCTCAAGTACTCACCACCACGATCTGATCGAAGTGCTTTTATTTTCTTGCCAGTTTGAGTCTCTACCTCATTTTGAAATTCCTTGAACTTTTCAAAGGATTCCGATTTATGTGACATAAGGTAAATATACCCATATCTACTCGATCATGTCATCAGTAAATGTGATGAAGTATTTATAACCACCTCTAGCTTCTGTACTCATTGGCCCACATACATCAGTATGTATAATGCCCAATAGCTCAGTAGCCCTTTCATTTGTTCCTTTGAAAGGTGACCTTGTCATCTTGCCCATCAAACATGACTCACATGTATCAATGGATTCACAATCCACGTCTTTTAGAAGTCCATCTTTATGGAGCTTCTTCATGCGATCTAAACTGATGTGACCCAAACGACAGTGTCATAGGTAGGCTTCCCTCAACTTACTTGATTTTTGCCTTTTTGTATTTATGTTATATGATTCTGTTGTAAGGTCGAATACAATTATTCCATTAATATCTTGAGCACGAGCATAGAAGATATCATTCTTGTGAATAATTATACCTTCATCTGTAGTGCCAAAATTAAAACCTTCAGAATAAATTACTGCATCCGAAACAAGGTTCTTTGTAATGCTAGGAACAAAATAACAATTATTCAGTTCTAAGATTAAACCAGAAGGAAGAGATAAACTAAAATCTCCTACGGCAAGTGCAGCAACACTTGCTCCATTTCCGACGCGTAGGTCTTTCTCCCCTTTCTTCACTTGTCTCTTATTTCTTAGTCCCTGCACATTTGAAATAATGTGAGCACCACATGCGGTATCTAATACCCAAGTAGGATCATTATCTAATGTGAGGACATTAGTTGACAGTAATTCAATAACATAAATACCTGAAGTGTTGGAACTCGAAGTCCCATTATTCTTGTCTTCTAGGTAATTGGGACAGT
The DNA here is from genome assembly GCA_963922045.1 of Persicaria maculosa. Lineage (NCBI taxonomy): Eukaryota > Viridiplantae > Streptophyta > Magnoliopsida > Caryophyllales > Polygonaceae > Persicaria > Persicaria maculosa. Next base: position 3,969,398 of record OY998253.1, read on the forward strand.
TTCTTTTCCAGTGTCCCTTAGCCTTACAGTGGAAACAATCATGGTCTGCAGCCACCCTTGGCTTCTCACCACCCTTAGGTTTTGCAACTTCCTTGCCCTTCCCTTGGGTATTGTTCTTGTTCTTGGCTACCTTCTTGAACCCTTTCCCTCTATTGACGTTAAGAACTTCCTTCTTGTTGTCAGTGAGAGTATTATGCTCAACAGCTTTGAGCATACCATGGAGTTCGTTTAGGTTTTTCTTAATACCACGCATATGGTAGTTCATCCTGAATGAGGCAAAGCTATCATGTAAGGAGTGCAAGACGATATCTGTGGCCAACTCTTGGTCATATGGGGTGCCCAATGTCTCCATACAGCTAAAAAGACCGATCATGTTAAACACATGGGGACCTACTGGCTTTCCTTTCACAAGCTTGCTATCCAGTATAGCCTTGTGAGTTTCATATCGTTCAATCCTTACCTGTGCCTGAAAACCTTTTCAGGTTGGTGATGATAGAGTAGGCATCCTGGTATTCAAACCTCTTTTGAAGGTCAGGTTCCATGCTTGCTAGCATCAAACAAGTGACAGGTAAAGAATCACTCCTTAACTCCATTTCTCTAACTATCTCCTCATCCGACGAGGCATCGGTAATAGTAGGGATATGGTTTGTTAGGACGTCCTCACGCCCTTCAGACCTGAGAACAATTCTCAAATTCCTTTCCCAATCAAGAAAATTCGTTCCATTCAATTTGTTTTTCTCAACTATTGAGCGCAGGGTGAATTTCAAGTTATCGTTCGACATAATGCCTATATAAAAAGGAAATGACATACAAATCAGTTTATGTTCGAAATGCAAATTACTTAGGATTAAACACCTTTAAAATAAGTAAATGCGCATTTTATTCAAATAGTTATTGTTCCTGATGAATAAAATGATTCCAAGATCCCATTACACACAAGATCCAACGTACTTTTGCACTGCCTTGAGTCTTGTATGCTCAAGGTAAGTAACAATTACTAATTATAACTCCTTATAATTCTTGGTTGATGATCCACATCCAATGTAAAATCATCCTATGCCTCAAGATCCAAAACTTTGCCTTTTGGTCTCTCGTTGGGTACAACCATATCAAAGCTTATGAACCCCTTGTATAGATTCACCCTCATTAGCCCAAGATTATGGAAAGACACCCTCACTTTTGTGAAGCCCATCCAACCAAAAATCCAGAACTTAATGGGTTATGATATGAAAAGGCATTGCCCCAATTTACCTTAGGAACTTAAGTCTTTTATTTGTCTTTATTTATAAGTGAAAAAATATCATAAATAAAAACAACATAAAACTTAAAATAAGGCATTCAAAATGCAAAGAAATTGTGATCCTAGTATGGCCCCTATGATGCATAAAATAAAGATCTAATCTCCATGGGTCTCCACCCTCGCGCCCTTCATGGATCTCCATCCTTGAACTTCTTATGTCTTCTTGTCTTCTTGTATTAATTACAATATTTTCTAATAATCTAATTACTGAAAATAAATTACAAAAATACATAACGATACGCAGATCGTGTACAAAAAAACATAACGATACGCAGATCGTATTTATGGGCCATACTAGTCACCTCATGCAATAATATCATATATTAAAAACATTAATCACAATTAATATAACATCAAAATATTAATCAAATTAATATAAAAAAGAAATAGAATATTAATCATATTAATAAACTATTTAACTCAAATCAATTAAATTCTCTAATAAAATAACTAATTTAATATTCTTGATATTTAATTCAAAATTAGCAATCATATATATGAAATAAATTTATGGTAACTATTACCTTGTATAATTGCATAGAAAATTTTTATTAGGGATAAGATATCTACCCTATCTAATTAAGGTAATTTAAGATTTTACACGAAAATCATAAATATCTTCCATAACCCTAATTCCACCTCCCACTTAAATTTTGTAACAATTACAAACATTTAAGATGATAAATTTTGATAAATTAATACATGAATCAGATTCATACAAAACCAATCAACATGATCGAAATCAAAATAAAACCCTTTTTTTTTTTCTCTCTCGATCCGATTGTATTCCACTATACGAAGAATTACATGCAATTCAAAGAATTTACTTTCGTACAGATCGGCAAATCGGCAATTACATGGTTGACTTTTAGCATTGTACGTTAAACTATTTAACATACATATAAAAGTTGCGGCTTTGTATCGATCGGAATCAAATTCCGAATGTGTACAAGTACAATTCAATAGGCCGGTATGCAAGATTCCGAGCCCGTATACAATTCCGAACGTGTACAAGGAATCAAATTCCTAACGTGTACAATTCAATAAATTCCTTGTATCGGAACAAATTCCGAGCCCGTATAAATTCAACATATTCAGTTTATCAAAATCGTATTTTAATCATACAAATTATTGCATATATCAAATATATTGCTAAATTGAATCAAAATTAACAAGAAAATCAATCGATCATATCAATTTATGCAAGAGGCTCTAATACCACTGATGGAAATTAGATGCGCAGCGGAAGTTTTAGAAACTATTTTCTATCATCTAATCGCAAGGATCTTCATGCATAAAATCGATAGATCAAATCATTGTTCATAGGAGATACCTCTTGATGCGTGAACCGGGTCTGAACGGAGAGAATTCGGAAGAGAACTAGAGTCCCACGTGTTGCTCCTCTACTTGGTCCACAAGAGCCCGGTCTAGATCTCCTTTGCCTTCGACTGCTAGGACGAAGATCGAAAGGCGAACAATCAAATTGCTCTTGATTAATGATGGTGGAATTCAGCCTTCACAAAACCAAACGTACGGCAAAAACTTCTTTTTTGTCTTTTGGATGTGTTAATTAGGTCAGGTCATAATAAGCCCATCTTTATAAGCTTATATTTATACCTTACTTGATTAATTATTTATTTCACAAGTAAATCTTATCCCATTATTATTAATATATATCTAATATACACTAATAATAAAATCATCTATCTTTTGATCAAGCCCGTCAACTCTAAATGTGTGACCGCATATGACCCGTTTATAATAGCCATGGGTTTAACCCGTTTAAGCCCATTAATCGTAGTTGGCTTCTAGCAAAGCATTACGACTCCTAAAATAATCGGATTAAATATCTCCATCAATTGTCCTATTCCATAATTAGTCATTGCACATTAAATTAAAGGACACAATTCCTTCACAGGCCTCTATGTCGCCATATTCAGGTGATTTTCTCTTCACATTTCAATTTCTTTCAGTTTCTAGTTTGTAGATTTATCCTTTCCAGTTTAATTTCCTGATTCATTCATTCTTTGGATTTGCAGGATCTATGTATCATGGATCTCCCATGTTATTGACAGTGTTAGGGCCTCTTACCGTTAAAAGGTATGATTTGATTTACATCTTGATGTCGATCATTTGATGTGTTTAGTAATTAATTGATTTTTATGGTTAATGTTGAAATTTTGCTGTGTTTCTACAGAGTTAATGATCAGCCAGGGCATCTTCTGTGCAGGTGAATTTCGAACTGATCACCATAATCTCACTTCTCTCTGTGTACATATTTTGCTCTTTTTTTTTTTGCAAGTCACGTATTTATTTCTACGGAATTTTCGCCTGGTGCCTTTGAGATAAGGCCAAATTCGCCGGGTGTACAAAAGTTTTACATAATTCGCGAAATACCCCGAGGTTTGTAACTTTTTCGTGTGGTGCCCCTCCGTCCCTTCTGTTAACATTTTTTCCTTTTAAAAAAAATAAAAATTAAACGAAATAAGAGAAGTGCAGGTCGCGGAGAGAGAAGACGAAGGGCGAAGAGCGGAGAGGAAGATCTCGAGAGAGAGAGTATGTGAGGGGTCCGATAAACGACGCCGACCAGATTAACGCCGGTGGAGCACAGTTGGTGCCGAAGGTGGAGGTGAGTTTTTCTCAGTTTAATCTAGGTTCGAGGATTTAGGGCGTGTCTAGTCTTCAGCCGGAGGTTTTCCAGGCGTGCCCTTCTTCCTCGCAATGCTGGTCCTTTCCGTTCTACTTGCCTTCCACTTGCTCCTTTTTGTGCTGAACTTCAAATTGAGGATGGGTACTTCTGTAATGGCCCATCGCAGTCTTTCTTTCATTTCTCAGAGACACGTCACTTACAGGTAACTCTCTTTGTCCCTCTCCCGATCAAATTCGATTCTTCACTTGATTGGGAACTCATTTCGATTAGATTTTCTTCATGTCCACTATTTCATCATCGTCGGTTTAATTTCGTCGTTCAATTTGGGGATTTTGGGGCAAATTTGATCCTTTCTTTGATTAATTTCTCTTGTGCAATTCTATTTTGATGCGAATTTGTGCGAACTTGAAACACCAGCAGAGATGTAAGTGCCTCATTGTGTCTCTTGGAATCAACTGAGTTCTTGTCAAATACTGCCTTTCGATCAACTTTTGGAGCTTACCAAAATCTGAAATATATGTCTTACGCTGATTCCAAGCTACTGTTTCTGTTTTAGATTTTCATCTACAATCATAAATTGAAGATTAATCTGTTGAAATCTGTAATATTAGACTTCTTCAAAGCTGATACGGAATTAGCATGTAACTCATGAACTTGATCAGAAGTCGAAAAATTTCTGGACTACTAGGATTTTAGAAGAGAACATGTCGTCCCTTTTATGCTTTGCTGCTTTCAGTGAACTAATTTTCTTGTTCTTCATGTTCTTGAGAGCAATTCAGTGAGCTAATCTAGGCTGTAAACAGTTGTTGTTTCCTCCATCTTTTTAAGATTTAAATTGCTTATATGGAGTTCTCTGCAACTAAAGTAATGTTGTTCAGTTTGGATGGATTGCTTGAAGGTATTTGAAGCATGAAGATAATATAATTCGATATAATTTGTTCAGAATGTAATGAACAACTACATTATCATCTGTGGATGTTTGCGGTGATATTTTGCTGTCAAAAGTGCAGGTATTTGCTTTGATATTTTGCTGTCAAAAGTGCAGTTTTTTGCTGTCATATTTTGCTTTTTTTATAACAAGATCGGGTTATTTCATAATCTATATGTGAATTCAAATCCCATATGAACTCCCATTCAGAAACTGAATTACATACTAAATTTCAGAAACATAATTACACAACTAAAATTTCAGAGTTGCTCAATTAAAATTACAGAACTGAAATTTTAGAAATTGAGTTACATGAACTAAAAATTTAGAAACTAAATTACAAGATGGTTATGTAGGGATAATAGAATATGATAGAGCATGTGCTTATTCAATTGAAACTTGTTAAAAAGTCTATTAGCTCAAATGGTAGAGCATGTGCTAATGCACAAGATGTGGGTTCGACTCCTACATAGACTAATATTATGATTTAGACTTGTTAAAGACCTACACTACAAAAGTTTTGTCAAAATTTTCAAAGCAAGAGGCTAATACTATGTATGCATGGCTTATGTGGGCAGACCTCCAATATTCTTGGGCAGACCTCCAATATTTAGTTGCATCCGTTATATATGTGGCATGCATGATTTAGTTGGATTAATAGATTTTTAAGTTTAAATTAAAGGCATTGTTCATGTGCAATATATGGACACAATCTCAGTGTTGGTATGCAAAGCAATGAGCTATTTTGATTGCCTTCTCAGTCATATCTCCATGATTGATGAATCAAATATAATCCCACTGTCTACAAAAACATCTCCCCCAAGGCCCCAAAATAAAGGAAAGAAAGATTGAAAAGATACCATGGAATTTTTAATTTCTTTGGATGTCGTACTTTTCTCAAATAATAATACCCTAGTAACAAGTGAAGTGACTTTCAAGGAATCAGTACAAACACTACACCTAGAAATCCATAAGATTGACAATTGAAAACATGAAGAGCATGCTATATGCCCATTCAAACACTAGAAACCCACAAGATTTGATATATCCGGTGTACGATTTATAGCCTATGTGGGATTCGAACCCATATCGATATGTGCTCTACCATTTGAGCTAATAGGCTAGCATAAAATAAAGTCTTGAAGAGGTAAATATATAGATGTGTGTAACGAAGTTACAAAAGGGTGGTCTAACCGCAAGAAAACAATAACACCACGTAGACCATGCTAGACACTACGATATCACATGAGTACCCCCATTCTCTAAGCAAACCCACTTAAAAAAATATGTCTGGACTTCCTCCTTCACCTATCCTCCCCTAATAACAGCAGCAAGACTTCCAACACTCCAGCAAAATAAATAAAGACAAAAACAAAGCCAATATTTTCTTAAGTTAACATCACTATGTACTCCTGACCATAGTGTCATTTCATTCGTCGAGTATCACGCCTTCTTTTCAGTAGCTAAGATTGCTAGAGACAATTGGGGTGGAGAACCAAGCTCAGCAACCAAACCCACCCCACCCTCTTCAGCAGGTTGACCCGAGCTGCACCAATCCTCGTCCAACACCTTCCGTACTCGCACTTGGCTTTCATCGTTTGTATACTCCTACTGCACATATTCACATATTTTCCTTTTGATTTCTCTATCCTGCTGAATCAAGCCTTTCCTCGCTGTTATATGTGCTTCTCCAACTTTCTCCCCACCCTTCCTCCTTTGTTGTTGGACAACACTCCATTCATTTGAACTTGTCGCACCCTTTGCTGTCCTACTTTTGTTTTCACTGGATAAATCGGTGGCTAAACAACCCACATCAGTCCTTGTACCTCCAGTACAGATAGCACCATTTGATTGTGCTACTGTCATACAAGGGGCAACAGCAGCCCCCACCACAGCCCCTGAATCTGTCATACATATTTCCAATCCAAGAGTCCGGTGCTGCGCGCGCACCAACGACTGATTAGACATAACTCAAATTCACACCAGCATCCCTGTTGAATTCATCCCTGTTGAGTTCTACCTCTTGTGATCATCATATGTGTGTTGGTGCTATCAACACCAAACCTGAATTGTTTTATCATATCCCCACACCCGAAATCCCGAAACCTAGAAATCCCCAAACCCGTAATCCCAAACCCTAAATCTCTAAATTTGAAATTGAGAAATCAATATATAATACTAAAACAGAGGCGTGGAAATCCTATGTGGCGGGCTCTTGTGCGATTTGCTTACGTGTATTTTTCTGGTGCATTCTGACCGGGTTTTTTTGACACGTCGATTAATAAATGTCCAATCAATTTAATCTATGTCATACAACTGTCTTATCAATTTATCTGCATGTAATTTCAATCAATTTTATACGTAGTATATTTTTTGTTAAAAAGATCTTCAATATAAGTGATTGAGATATGCGATTAAAATAGTATTATCTTTTTTAGCCACATCAATTAATAGGTCAATATAGTTAGGTAAAAAACTTATCTTTTTAGATCAAATAATTTCACATATTTTTACAAATATTCAACCTTATATCTTAATTAGTTAGAAAACTTATCTTTTTAGATCAAATAATCTATCTAATATTTAGTCAATTAAGCCTAGATCAAATTGAATATAATATATTTAAATATAAATATACCAAATTAATTTTGTATGTGCGATTAAGTTTGCTTTGTTAAATAGATATCGCATATGATTAATATATATAAAAAAAACAGAATTACGAATGAATTTTATATTTGAAAAATATTTGAATCAACCCATCTCGAGAAATTCATGTATTTAAAAATCCAATCCACCTTGGATCCCATTAATTAATCTCAAATTAAATATGATAATAGTAATTCATGTGTTTAAGTCAGCAATTAATTGTGACTTTCTGAGGGAAAGTGTATTTTTTATATATTTATATTTTTAATTAAGAATCATATTCAAATTTTATTTATTTTTATATTATATCGATACATTTAAAATCGTTATTTATTTTTTAATTAAGAAGAATTTATTAAAAAAAAGGCATCTGGTGCGATTTGCATGTGTATAGTGGATAACTGTAATTGTACTTACATTTTTTTTTATTCCATAAGACTTCGAGTTCAGACATATCTGAAACTCGAAGGGCGGTCAAACCAGCAGACGGGAGAACAGTATGTACTTACATGTGAATTAAATAAAAAAAATATTATAATTTATAATGTTATCATTACGTAAATATTGGATAAAGGACAAAAAAAAAGATTTGATAAGAAGAAAAAATATCCTCAATATAAAAAAAATAAAATGTTATCATTGCGTAAATATTTCAAGAAAACTATTTTAACCTTCACACTTTAATAAAAAAAACTTAATATAAAAAATACATAAAATAATTATAAAGAAGCCGCACAACGGGCGGGTAGTAAAACTAGTATAACTTACCTCCGGGGCAGTTGTCGGCGCCGAACACCTTCTTCCTCGCATATGTCCCTCCCACCGGGTGAGATCTTTCGGAAATCGGCCTCCTCTCTAGTCTCTCCTCGCCTCTCTCCGTCTGTCTGTTGGAAGAAGGTCTCCTTTTCTTTCTTTTCATCCATTTCTTTTTATTTAACGGGAAGTAACGCTTTTTAGTTAAAAGCTAACGGAAGGGTATTTGACGAAAAAGTTACAAACCTCAGGGCTATTTCGCGAATTTTGTAAAACTTTCGTACACCGGCGAATTTGCCCTTACCTCGAGGGCACCAGGCGAAAATTCCGTTATTTCTAATATGTAATGAAAATCAAATTTACCCTGGTGCACTTCTTCTGTCCAATTTAATATTCGAGGTTGAGTGATCAAGATCAGACTAAAATGTACTCATACTCGGGCGTTTAGAAAATAAGCGACTTGAACTGAATTTTTTTTTTTAAGCCGAACTCAGCTACTCAACTCATATAGCAACCCTATAGGTAGCCGGGTTTGTCAATTAGGGGTTGGAATATGAAGTTTAAGTCAATGTGAATTTCATTTATTGGACATCCTAACCCAAACCAAACCACTCTCCCCTCTGTTGCACTTGAATATGAACCCAAGCCATATCCAGTGGCGGATCCAAGGGTGGGCGACACCGGGCCGTCGCCCACCCCGATCTGGAAAAAAATACGAGAATATATGTGTTTTGTAAAAAAAAATTGAAAGAAAAAATAGAAATATCTTTAGTGGCTTAGTGGTTAAACAACCTATACCCACCACCCACCAGACGCATATTTTAATTTATTTTTTCCTCGATCTATTTTCCATTATTTTAAAATTCTTATAATTTATTTGGTATTTTACAATTAGATAATGATAATTTTTCTTATAAATTTAAGATATTCTCTATCTATATATATATTTAAAAAATATTTTTAATAAAAATAATATAAAAATTATACATATAAAATTGTGTCCACCCCGAAAAAATTTCTAGATCCGCCCCTGGCCATATCGATCTGAAATTAAACAGCAAGTTGTATGGGGAGCAACACATGTCCTCATGCACGAGGGCTTGAGATCTTTCATCTAATACAACTATATATTTTGCACGTATACGAAATTTATTAAATAAGTTGACATCACATGATAAAATCAAAGTACAGACTAGATCAACAAGCAAACAAACGATAACTGAATGCGGGATCTGAAAAAGCACGCATTCATAAACACTACATATGAATCCTACAGAACCTTCAACTGACCGGATCATCAAACTTGACCAAGCCCAGATGGATGGATGGCATTTGCATCCCTGGCAGGATGGTTGGAGAGCGAGTCTCTATCAACGAACCCGGCATGGTAAAGCAACGCCCACAAGTGGGTAATGAACTCGCCTCCATCCGCAAGCCTTTCAACATGTGCCCACTCATTGTTGTCATTAGGAGCCAGATACAAGATCATCTCCGCCCAAAAACCAGCGAGTACTTTCCACCTCGCATTTGGGTCTTCAACTTGTTCGACGAGTACCTCTCCTAGAACTGCGCCTTGTTTGAGAATGCTGGATGCACCTCTCTCGCTGGTCCGATCGTTGTCATCATCAGCAACGATTTTCTCCTTGAGCTTGTCGTAGATGATTGATGCTTCGCATTTCATGAGCCATTTATATGCTTCCTTAATTACCACGCTGCAAGTGACATTGGAGTTGGCAACATTACCCGGCAGCATATCTGGAGCGAATGCAATCAAATATGCACAGTACTTGGACAAACTTGTGGCTACATTGAAATCACCACTATCCGGAGGTGGCCCTTCCTGTTTGAGCTCACACATAGAAAAGTAGCTATGTGCCAGATTAAGACAACCTCAGCCTTTGTATGGAGTTGGGTGCAAGCCCAAACAAGCTTGCTTTTAGTTTCCGGAGACAGTTGATCGCTAGCCCTCAACGTGGCAAGTCCGTTGGTTAGTTGAGGGCCGCGATCAAGCAATGTGTTAATCACCGCCTCCTTGATCTCATTGGTCAGAGATACGCTCTTGCTTTGTTTTCTACCTGGCCTTACAAATCGATTCCCAGTCATAACATTGAGCAGGTTGAGAGGCTTACGCCATCGCTGCAGGTAGGAATAGGTGTCCAGGAGTGAGTATTGCCCAAGTTGTCGCCAAGGCTTGAACTTAAGCTCACAACCACGCTTTGGGCTGAAGACTTTTTCAGTTGCTTTCCTTATGCATCGATCCCACACACACTGATTCTCCGGTGATTTTCGGGTGAAGGAGTAGTAGATGTGAATCAGCTGCATCTTTTGCCACCTTGAACTAAAAAATTCAATCAATTGTACAAGTTCCAAAAAAATTGAAGATATGACTACTATCCGAGTGAGTAAAACATCCCCACCAACCTGAGTTTTCCCCTTGGGCTGATACCATCTAAGTGTAAAAACACCAGCCCAGAAAATCATAACAAGACGAGCCAAATGAATTGCCAGAGTCGGTAGTAAGCCGAAGTTGTAAAGGCAAAAGCAGCTACTGTTGTAGATGTAATCATGCAACAATTCGAGTTCTACCTCGATCACCCTAAAAGGGCATCTATTTCCACAAATGGCTTTATCAAGTAGCCCCTTCCGAACCAAGTTCCATGCCTCCTCTTGATCCGAGCTACTCTGGTATGATCTACGACCTGCGAACACAGGAACGATCTTCCAAAGAAGTGATAAGGAAAGGCAGTTGCTCTTGACCAGTTCCCAAGAGGAGCTCGAGATACACTCTGGAGCTTCTCCAAACCTCCAGATTTCTTCAACGGTGAATCCAAGGTGGTCGTCGGCGTCGTAGTAGTAGTTGTCGTCGTCGTAGTAGTAGTTGTCATCGTCATGGTAGACAGCATATTTGCAACTTAGCCAAGGGTCACTGGAAAACGTCTGCGGCGGCAGACCCGTACCCCTGACCCTGGATCCCAAATGTCCGCCCTTACTATACATTAGCAATGCTCGGCAGTTAATAATTTGATAAGCCTTGATCAGTGTTAATAAAAGAATTACATCAACCAGGCGTGGCAATCCCTTGGGGGGAATGAAATGCTTCCGACTTTCAGACATTGCTTTGCCATAACTACTATACATGATGACTGAAAGATAGTATGAATAGAGAATGAGCTTCACATATCCCACCCCAAGACTCATTGAATCGTTGAAACTCACAAAATTGGGGACGTTGACATACACATACATAAAAAATACAGCCCATATAGAAACTAGGTCGTTTTTGTGACCCAAACTGCGCATCACACCAAAGGTATAAGGGATCAATGAGAGTATGGCGGCATTCGCCAACAAGGCATACACCTTGAGCGCAGTGCTCTTGCGACGCCTCCTAAATATAGCAACTGGGAACAAAGACAACAAGATAAAAAAGGTCAGAAACACAAACAATTCAATTCGAGCTAGCTGACTCTTCTGACCACTGTCGCCGCCGCAATTTGGCGACGGCGAGGGGCTCGCCGCCGGCTCCATGGAGTACTTTCCGACGAGCTAGCTAAGACTTTGTTTTGTTTTGTTTTTAATTAATAGATTAGCGCTTCTTGAAAGCACAATATTTTGATAAATCCCACGCATTTGCAAAGATTAAATACTATCACATCTATAGTCTTATCTAGGCTACTCCCTCGCAAAAACTCTATAAAATAATCAACTTGTAAAATAATTACATGGGTTTTCTTACGGGTTGAAAATACAGACAAGGCAGTCTATGCGATTTTTTTTGACAAGCCAGCCGACTTGGAAACATTTTTACAAATTAGCACTAAAATTGAGTTTTATTGAACGGTTTTCTTAAGGAAAAAAATCAAGAGTTGGACCGGGTTCATACCCAACAACTGATTTTCATTTTTAATGGTGAAAAAAATCAACCTTAAACCTAGTCAAGCAACTGCTCCTCCTTGAATCCACACCAGGAGGCGTCCACGGAAGAAGATATGAGGGAGGAAAATGCATTGGTTATGAACCCGGTCCAACTCTTTATTTTTTTCCCAATGAAACCGCTCAAGAAAACTCTTGTAAAAAAAATCCACGTAGCTGCCTAGCATGTCAACATTTTTGACCCGTGAGAAAACTCGGGGTAATATATTACCAATATCCTCAAAGGTCGGGATATTTTTATTACATTTGAAAATTAATGATATATTTTTACTATATCCCCAAAAGTGGGAGTATTTTAATTAGTTTTCCCTAATCGAAATTCTATGCTACTTCTGAATGCATAATTAAAGGCTTTAAATTTTGAAAAGGTAAAGAAAAACGAAATAAATTAATCTAGTCCATTATTCAAGATACATTGTCAAAGATTGAATCATCACTCTCTCTCTCTTACCAACTTTTCAAAAAAAAAAAATGGTTTTGTTTCTCGTTCAAACATTCAAATCAAATGGATAATCATATCTTCTATACTAACATCTCCTCCTATAGGCCATAATGGCAAGGGAGATAATCTACCTGAATATTCTCTTTTGACCTATTATATGATTTTGTAGTTGCCTCCATAGGCCAATTTTGTCAGAAAAAATTATCTATATATATTAATATAAATTTTCACTTTCACATCTTACTTTTATCACTTGATCATATCTTTATCCTTTCGATGTAGTATAATTTTGATGAATCTATAATAAAAAAGATCGATGTCATTTTCTAAAAATATTATTTATGCAATGATAATTTAAATATGTCAAATATTATAACATCTCAAAGAAATCTTTTTTTTTTTAATTCAGGAAATAAACTCGATTATCTAGACATGGATAAAGAATCGAGAGATCGGACAAACCGGTAGATAAACAAACCATCGTGTACAAACAGAAACAAATAACAAAAAGAATGATGGAAATTAAAGGAAAAACACACCAAGTAAAATCTGGATATAGCCAAACTCCAAACAAAAACAGAAAAGTCAACACAAACAGACTAAATATAAAGAGATGAAGAGTCAACAAAAGAGGCAGAAACTCTCAAACTAGGACGAGCAAGGCTTCGTACAGTACTAATTGTATGGTAAAATTATGCCCGCCTTCTTACAATAATTTTAGAGGTTGTTAAATACACCGCTAATTTTTACTAGATACACCCCTAAACTTCGCAACCCCCTGCGGATCAAGCTTCGCGACCTCTTGCGGACCTCACCGGGCATCGGGCCAAGCACGCCCTAAAAGGCCATCGACAAAACGTCTGCAAGGCGTTGCGGAGAGAGGTCCGCGTTAGGATGCGAAGTCCCTAACCTAAATGTAAAAAAAAAAGTTACTCAAAAAGCTCCGCAACTTGGTGCGGACCTTCCTCAAAGAGCGCCACCGGCACCGCCAAAAACGTCGGAGACAGGGGAATTACTGGAGCTCCAAACGAACATGTGGAGGTCCTTTTGGCCGTCGGCGCCTTCCTTCTTCCCGCTCCCCTTGCTCGGCGAGAACATGGGTTCGGGGCCGGGTAATTCGATGCGGCGGCGTGCGCGGCCTAGAGTTTGCTAGCGGCGACCTCGTCCTCGAAGTTGGAGGGGTGTGCCGGAGGGCCGAAGTTGGAGCCGCAGGCGCCGACGCCGACCATGGAGTAGAAATCGGAGTGGTTGAAGCTGGAACCACGCGACGTCGGGTTCCGAGAGGACTGGAGGGAGTAGATCTCGGCGTTGGTGAGGTTGGAGGGGCGCGGTGTGGTGGAGGAGAAGCCGTGGGAGCGCCGGGAGAAGATGTCAGAGCGGGAGGCGTTGGACTTCCGTACGGTGACGTGGAAGGTCCGCACCAAGTTGCGGAGCTCTTTGAGTAATTTTTTTTTACATATAGGTTAGGGACTCCACATCCTAACGCGGATCTCTTTCCGCAACGTCTTGCAGACGTTTTGTCGATGGTCTTTTAGGGCGTGTTTGGCCCGATGCCCGGTGAGGTCCGCAAGGGGTAGCGGAGCTTGGTCCGCAGTGGGTTGCGAAGTTTAGCGGTGTATCCAGTAAATTAACGGTGTATTTAGCTTTCCCGTATTTTTATTTAAAAAAAAATTGTATTGGGGGGTGGTGTTCGAAAGGAGGGGATAAATCTGTACAATTAAAATATTTTCAATTGTTAAAAGGGGTTGTTATTTGCACCCATAATTTTACTATCTACCCCAAAATCAAAGTTTTTGTTTTTTGTAAATAAATCTTACGTCTCTTGAGTCATATGTGTGTGACTTAAGAGATGGAATAAAAAGGCATAAGGTTACCATCTTTAGAGGTATTAGTTACCGTCTTTAAAATTAGGAAATGAAACGTGGGAAAAGATAACAAATTTTGTTTGAAAAATAAGAGAAGAATTGTAATGATTAAAATATTATGTTACTGGTTTTGGTGCGATTCGCTTACGTGTCGTTCTCTGGTGCAATCTGACTGGATCACACCAAATATTGACCCTTTTATAATAGTAAGTTAACCTGTGGACATGTATGGAGGCTAGTGTTTAGTGGCATACGTGATACGAGTTCTCGTTAGTGTTTGTGAATTCCGAATCACACCAAATGTTGGCCAAATCATATGTCCTATAGTAAACAATTTGCTTTGATTGCACTAAAATTTCCAACAACTTGTAATGTGAATTCTTTTGGTGCCTTATCCATCCATTCATAATTGGAGGCTTCTCTTAATTTGAAAACTCACTTGGGACTTTTGGATCATATATATGTGTGAAAGGTACGATTATTACAATTCTATTAAATATTATCACAATTTTCAGAGTTGTACGGTATATACTTTTTTTTTTTGGTCAAGTTGTACGTTATTACTTATAAGTATTTGTGGATCACATTTTCGAACAACTTGCTTTGCAGCAAGTTAAGTTGTAACGTGTCTTTTTGGTGCCTTGCCAATGTTACCATTCATTCAAAATTGGAGGCTTGGTTTCTACTTGGGCCTTTTGGAATTTGGAGTCATCTGTGTGAAATATACGTTGATGACAATTCCACATATATTTAGCCCACGTTTTTTTTTTTAAAAAAAAAATTGAACTCTATCTGTATATCAATGGTGAGTTTTATTTAGAATGCGGAAATAGAGAGAAAGTTGGATTACGCCATTAACGTATCTAAGAGAAATTAAAGCTTGGAGAATTTTATGTGCATTGAGATTGGAATTAGTTAATCAGCTCAGTTAGTCTATATACATTATTTATGCTCCTCAGCTTATGCCAACACTTGTGGATACGTGTGACTCAGATGGACAACGTACTATGTGTTCTTCTTACAAATAAGGACTTGTTTAATGTACAAAGTGTTTTGTACATCTCACACCATACAAGACTCACCAACACTCACCACTCTTTACTATCTCACTCACACTATACATTTGTGAGGATTCACTTGACTCTCTCAACTCCATATATATACACTACACCACTTTAGGAGACTCACACTTAAGTACTTAACTCACACTCCATTAAGCCTATTTATAGCCCATGTCATCAAGGAGACTGATCCTAGAACATCTCTAAGGCTAGAGCCATATCTATGCGTCTAGTCTTCTCCATACATTTCTCTAAGGTTTTCCAAGCTTTTAGGGAACTCTTCACAAGTCTAGGTACATCTAGACTCTTTACGGTTCCGAAACCTTTCGTAAGATTCCGCTATATATGTTCCGAGGACTTCCACTGTGTTCCACATTCTTCTGAAGTGTACGTTCTATGATTCACTAGTAGAAAATAAGCTTTTTAGCCCGGGTGTTTTTAATAATATAGCCCGGATATGGAGCAAATAGGGTCCGGGCATCAGGTTGATGTGATATTAGGTAAAGAGCCCGGATCCAAAAATACACGCCCGGGCTATTTGAGTGAGGCTAAAATTCGCTTCAAATTTGAATAGACAAAATAACCCGGATGTCAGTTGTACGCCCGGGCTATATACTAATACAAATAACCCGGATATATCAAATCCGGGACATTAGGTCCCTTTAAAATTAAAAAAAAAACAGTCTTTTAGCCCGGATATGGATAGATCCGGGCTAAAAAGTAACTTTTTTTTCAAAAAAAAGATCCATTCGTGGTGCTTCCCACCAGTATCCATTAGGGCCAATGAACAAATTTTCAATTACATCACTTGCCTTAAAATTAAATACATAACCATAAGTCTACTCCAATTCACATGTTCATATTCATACATCATAAACAATCTACTGTCACCCCAATAAAACTAAAGATAGTAATATCATATTGATTATACTCATCTATTCTCATCTAAAGATGAAGAGAGGTTTTTCAAAACATCTAAACTATGAACTGAATATACTCATCTATTCTCTGCTCACTGATCTTTGTAGGCCTCATGATCCTGCAGATATGAAAATAGAAACAAGTGGCTGACACAAACAAATGTAATTGTAAAATTATTTCTCTTTTTGCAAGAATTAAATTAAACTAAATGATAGAAGATAGAAGCCCAGTTGGTTCTAAAACATCAACAAAAAGACAAGTAAAAAGAAATTTACATAGATATATAAACTCTTTTTGAACTAGAAAAGGTATAATAGGCTAGGTATGAGAGATTCGGAAGTTACTAGAAAATTTAAGCGCAAGGCTTCATTGTCATTGTCTTCAGAAAAAGGAGTTGATTCTGTTGCTGGTACAATGTTGAAGCATTGAAATCATTGAGTTGTCACGGTGATCAATTTCATATACTCTTTTCAGATAAATTGAAGGGAAAAGATAAGTAAGCATTGAAAATGTTAAAAGATTGATTGATTCATTTTTTTTTTATTAGAAAGATGGAATCATTCATTTCTTTAGATAGAAATGCATCAAATTAAGATATACTCCATGTATTTCTTTTACCCTCCCTTCAACCATTAAGTTTTGAATGATGTCAAATAAAAAACGAGAAGTATAGTCTAATCTCATATTCTCTTCTCTTTCTTCCTTCTCATTCAATTCTCACTATCCAAATTGCTAGTCAACAAGTACCAAATATCAAATTTCAAACATGTTTCAAAATTCTCTGTAAGTTCAATGCCTATAATAATAGTAAATTATATATACCTAAGTATTAAAGAAAGCCAGAACATTTTATCTAATCGAGTCCATACTGAGGGTGAAAGGATGCAATAACATTTCTTACCTCGTATAAAAATATTTTCCATATACCTTTTTCTTAATTTCAAACCATAAGGATATACCTCCTATATTCATGCAAGTCACAGGGAAGCATGCAATAATGAAAATAACTTGGCTTATATAAATCAATACTCACTTTCAACGGTTGTCACATATGGCATAGGCCGGTTGACCAGCTTCCCCATCTAGAGTCATAGGGATGAACTTTTCAATTATATATTGACCAACTGTCCCTAGTGGAATACGAAATGCCTACACAAATAATTAAAAAAGAACAAACAAAAAAGTATTTTGGGGACATGAGATCATGAGAAGATAATAAACAAGCTACCAATCACATAATAATACCACTTTTCTCAAACATTGATCACCTTTGCAATTTTCAGTGTGCTCAACTCAAAGCTTCAAGATCCTCCTCCTCATCACACAGCAGCACGTACAACGTGATTTGAACCATTGATTTTCAAGTTAGCCACTTTTGGAGGTGCTATTGTTCATAAAAAACCAAAAGAGAGATTGGTCCATCAATATGCATTATGTAAAGGAGTCCAGTAAAGGAAAATATTAGCATACCAAACTAGTACAAGTAGGAATGATAAAAAGAAAATGGGTTTGCACATTATACAGGCACCTAATAACAGAATCCCCATAAGCACTTTCAAATGCTTGCGATCAAGTTAACACAATTTCTATGTATAAAAACTAAATAGGATATTTGCCAAAAGCACAAAATCGGCCAAAATCCTAAGAGAAATCAGGAAGCCATATGAGTCAAGTCTTTTTAACATAAACACATTTTTCCAGAAAAGGTTGGTTCAACTTCATCATTACTTAGCAAAGGCCTGTTTGAACTTGAGAGTTACCTTGCTTTACAACATCAGAGACGACTAATGCGGATTCACCTTCCTTCCCTGTAAAAGAAAAACAAGGATCTCTCTGATCTTTTAAACATATAAATGTGTCTTAAGAGTTTCTTAAAATGCTGGCAGCAAACATACCCTCAAAATTGGTAGGTATACATACAAAGGCAATGCGTCGTCCCACATTGTTGGATTTGTCAGAGGAAGAAGATGAAGAACAATGAAATGTTTGTAGAGGAAGATTACTGCTTTTCTTCTTCTTGATTTAAAATGAAACAAGTACATCACTTAAATAGAGAAATTCTAGGCTATTAATATCTACACATTAATAATAGATTTGCTTAATTGAATTGTTACACATCAATAATAGATTGTCTAAATTATTTCTTCCTAAAATAACGTTTGAATCATATTTCAACACCTCCTCTTGATTCAAACTCTCGCATTCCAATCTTCTCTAAAAAGAATTGATGCTTTCCTGAACTCAGTGCTTTGGTGAACAAATCTGCATCTTGATCATTTGTTCCACAGAACTTTAGAACAATTTTCTCCTTAGACACCAACTCTCTAATGAAATGATGTTGCACTTCAATGTGTTTGGTTCTGGCATGAAATGCTGGATTCTTGGTCATTGCAATTGTTGACTTGTTGTCACACCATAACTCAGTAGGTTCATCTTGTGCGCAACCCAAATCTTTCAACAACTTCTTCAGCCATAATGCTTGTCTTGCAGCTGAACCTGCCGCAACATACTCTGCTTCAGAAGAAGATAATGCCACTGTATCCTGCTTCTTTGAGCTCCAGGTGATTGCTCCTGAGCCAAGACAAAAGACTGAGCCAGAGGTGCTTTTCCTGTCGTCAATGCATCCTGCCCAGTCACTATCAGTATGACCCTTCAGTTTGAAATCTTCGACTTTTTCGTACCAGATTCCATGCTTGACTGTTCCTGCTACATATCTGAGTATTCTCTTGGCAGCTCCAAGATGTTGCTTGGTTGGGCTATGCATGTATCTCGACACCACACTCACACAATAAGCAATGTCTGGTCGTGTGTGCGTGAGGTAGTTCAAGCCTCCTACCAAGCTTCTGAACATCTTCTCATCAGCTTTTTCTGTGCCATCTTCTCTCTGTAGCTTCTCATTAGTGTTCATTGGAGTTTTTGCCGCCTCACAACTTTCCATGTGAAACTTCTTCAACAAATCTTTTGCATATTTTTCCTGACATACAAAGATGCCACTCTTTCTCTGCTTTACTTCCAAACCCAGGAAATATTGTAGAATTCCCAAGTCTGTCATATCAAATTCCTTCATCATGGATAATTTGAATTCATCTAGTAGTGTTTGTGAAGAGCTGAAGTATATAATGTCATCAACATATAAACATACTACAATAAACCCTTGCATACCGTTCCTTTTAATATATAGTGTTGGCTCATTCTCACTTCTTTCAAACTCATTTTGAAGAAAGAATGCATCTATCTTGCTATACCATGCTCGAGGAGCCTGTTTCAAACCGTAGAGAGCCTTCTGCAACTTGTACACTTTGCTCTCTTCTCCATTTTTGACAAAGCCTTCAGGTTGCTCAACAAATACTTTCTCTTGCAGTTCTCCATTGAGAAACGCTGACTTGAAATCAAGTTGAAACACTGGCAATTTCCATTGAGCAGCTAGTGCAAGCACAACTCTCACAGTTTCAAATCTTGCCACCGGTGAGAATGTCTCTTCAAAATCTATCCCTTCTTGTTGAGCATACCCTTTAGCCACTAGTCGCGCCTTATATTTCTGAATGCTTCCATCTGTGTTGTACTTCGTTCTGAATACCCATTTCAAGCCAATCACATTCTTCCCTTGAGGAAGATCAATCAACTTCCAAGTCTCATTCTTCTGAATAGACCTCATCTCTTCCTCCATTGCAGCTTTCCACTCACCCTTATCATTTGCCTCATTGAAGCATGTTGGGTCTGTAGCAATTAAAGCAAAGCCACAATTCTCATAAATATCTGCTAGAGATCTGAACCTTCTTGGTGGTGATTCACTTGAAGAGCTTGAAGGAGAGGAGCTTTGGCTTGATGAGTTGTGATGACTTGATGGTGTTGATGGAGAACTCTGAACTTGCTCGTTGTTTTCTGTAACAGTTGGCTCCCCCACGGAAACATCAAGAGTAATGATTCTCTGATTGCTTGTGCTAATTTCTCTTTCTTTCCAGATCCATTCTGCATCTTCATTAAATACCACATTTCTGCTGATAATAATCTTTCCACTGAGAGGATTATATAGCCTATATGCTTTGGATTGAACCGCATAGCCAATAAATACACACTTCTCAGACTTATCATCAAGTTTAGTTATTAAATTAACCAAAGCATAAGCTATACAACCAAACACTCTCAAGTGACTTACTGATGGCTTCTTTCCTCTCCAAGCTTCTAGTGGAGTAATATCCATGACAACTTTTGTTGGAGAAATGTTGAGGATGTATACAGCTGTAGCCACTGCTTCACACCAAAACTGATTCGGCATCCCTTTTGCTTTAAGCATGCTTCTTGCCATCTCTACAACTGTTCTATTCTTTCTCTCCGAGACTCCATTTTGCTCTGGAGTATACGGTGCTGTTAACTCCCTTCTTATTCCCTGTTCTTCACAAAATGCAGAGAATTCATGTGAAATAAACTCACCTCCTCGATCTGTTCTCAAGGCTTTCACAAAGTTGCCGGATTGCTTCTCTACCATAGCTTTGAATTTCTTAAAATTATCAAAGGCTTCAGATTTAGCCTTCAAGAAATACACCCAACTCATTCTACTGTAATCATCTGTAATGAGTAGAAAGTACTTACTCCCTCCAAGTGATTCGGTCTGCATTGGACCACATAAGTCTGCATGCAGAAGTTCAAGACATTCACTTGCTCTCCAAGCTCTTCCACTTGGAAATGAACCCTTGGACTGCTTTCCATATAGGCACCCTTCACACAACTCAAGCTCACCAATTTTTGGCAAGCCTTGCACCATCTCTTTTGTGTTCAGCAACTTCAGACTATGCACATTCAGGTGACCATAACGCAGATGCCACAACTTTGCATCATCATCTCCTCTAACTGTCAAAGCCCTACTCATCTTGGAAGATAAGTTTAAAGGAAACATTCTATTTCCTGTCATAGGAACTACCACAATAGTTTGGCCAGACCTCTTTTCCTTAATGACACATGAGTCATCTTCGAACATAAGTGAATAGCCAGTACTCTGTAACTGCCCAACACTTAACAAATTGTGAGCCAAACCAGGCACAAATTGCACATCGTGAAGCAATTTAATATCACCTCGCACAGTTTTGATAGCAATTGTACCTCTACCTTCGGATTGAAGCATCTTGTCATCGCCAAGGCGAACTTTGCCCCTTTGCGACTCATCAAGTTCCTTGAACAAGGATCTAGAGCTGGCCATGTGATTGGAGCAACCACTATCGAGATACCACATCCCGTTCGTGTCATCACCAATAGAAGAGAGAGCCATAAACAGTCTACTTTCATTTTCAACATTCTCGGAATAGTTTGCTGACTTTTGCTCACTCTCTGGCTTGCTCCAGCACTGCGCCTCCTTATGGCCATACTTCTTGCAATAGTAACACTGGATGTTGCTCCGGTATTGTCGAGAATCACCATTCTGTCCTCTATTTGAGTCACCATATTGGCTTCGACTCGATTCTCCATATTGACTTCTCCCTGTATTACCAAATTGGCCTCTGCCTCGACCACCACCACGTCCTCGGCCTCGAAAGCCGCCTCTACCTCTTCCTCTATTTCCTGAATTGTCTGATCTGCCTTTGTTGGAAGACTCTTCCTTAGCCTGAAAAGCCTTTTCTTCTCTCTGCTCACTAGACCTGCTGAGCCTATCTTCATGAGCTTGCAAAGAACTTGTCAATTCTTCAAACTTATAAGTAGACAGATCCTTCGATTCCTCAATTTCAGCAACCACGTGGTCAAATTTCTTAGTTAAGCTTCTCAAAACCTTGCTAACAACAGTCTCACAGCTTAAATTTTCACCATAAGACTTCATGTGATTTACAATTGCGGAAACTCTTGACAAGAAAACTTGCACAGATTCTTTCTCTTGCATATTTAGAGTTTCAAACTCACGTCGCAAGGATTGTAATTTAACGGTGATTACCTTCCTATCACCCATGTACTCCTGCCTGAGAATTTCCCAAGCTTCGTGAGATGTAGTCGCGGCTGCAATTCGAGGAAAGATCTCATCATCTAGGGCTGATTGGATCATGAATAAGGCCTTCGAATCCTTCTTCCTCTTATCTTTGAGTTGTTGATCAGGTTCTTCTGGTTGGTTATCTTCAAAACCCTTTTCTACCAATTCCCACAATTCTTGAGACTTGAATAATGTTGACATTTTCAAGCTCCAAAAATGATAATTTACTCCTTTAAAAATTGGCAGTTGAGGAGTACCAACGTTTCCTGATCCATTGTTCTGCATTTTGAACAATTAATATTTTCTCTCAACCCTTGTTTCCCTTGTGTATAATCTCTCACTTTTTTTCTCTCAATTCCCTGGATATAAACCCGGAAAAATGTGTTTGCTCTGATACCAATTTGTTGGATTTGTCAGAGGAAGAAGATGAAGAACAATGAAATGTTTGTAGAGGAAGATTACTGCTTTTCTTCTTCTTGATTTAAAATGAAACAAGTACATCACTTAAATAGAGAAATTCTAGGCTATTAATATCTACACATTAATAATAGATTTGCTTAATTGAATTGTTACACATCAATAATAGATTGTCTAAATTATTTCTTCCTAAAATAACGTTTGAATCATATTTCAACACACATGTTCCCTGGTTAAAGTATACTCAGTAGCACCAGCAAGAACGGGTACAAAATCTCGGCCAAGATAAAGACAAATGCAGTAACAACGGTAGATGGACTCAAGACAAAAAAACAACGGTAGATGGACTCGAGATTGGAGGAAAAATAAAAAATTTGCATTCAGAATCCATAACTGGACAGATTTAATAATTGTGAAATAGTATCAACCAATATTTCAGACGACGATTTGAATGTCATTCAAAATCTTCACACTAATCCATAAAGTTTGAAGTTGGGAAAATAGAATCAGCAGTGGACAATGTTATTGTGACATAAGATCAAGAATATATGAAACAGACTCCATTTTGAACTTAAAGGATAATGCACTCACTTACCCTGTGTCCATATTTTCACGTAGCCACTCAAACTTTCTAGGGCCTTCTCTCCCTCCAAAGTAAGTTCCAATTCCTTTAATTATGTTAGCTTCAACAAGGTCTCCAATTATCTGCACAATGGATACTGATGGAGGAGCTGCACATATAAGATTGGTTGTTTCAGCCAAAATAAATCAGAAAACAGAAAAAAAAAAAAGAATATGACATAAAAGGTATATAGAGAATTAAAAGGAGTAGAGGGGAAAACACTAGTATCAATGATTCTATTCCCAGAAGTTACAACGCTTATCCCCAGCGATGATTTAAACAACACAGAATGATCATTTAGGAGCACAGCCTTACACGGTAGATGAAACTTTTAAAATTCATCCAACTGCTTTATAAACCCTGTAATTTCATTTAGGAGCAAAGACAAAGAATCAATTAACAAACATTAGGACCAAAGGTTAACTTCCCACACAACAGACAAGTTATAAGTCTATAACTTATGTAACAAAAGAAGAATTCGGAGTGGAAACAAGGAATTTACCTTAACGCCAGTTTCATTGCAAAACTCACAAACAAGAAATTCATTACTATGGAACCAATACAACCAACAAACAGGCTGCAACAATTGTCATCTACATAATTGAATCGGAAAAAAAAACAGAAATTAGCAAGAAATTAGTATCATACGTGGTTGAAGAACAGATTTAGAAATCTGCAAAAACACACATTTGAGAGAGAGTTGCTCAGAGATATGAGGTCATGGAAGAATGAGGGGATCTCCATTGACGAGCATGATGCCCCAAAATCAAATAAAAAAAGGCTCAATTTTTTGTAGGTTTTTGTCGATCCAAGGATGAGGTTCTCAAATTGCTCAATCTCTATCCAAAATCTCTAGACGGAAAAATCTCAATTTCTATTTCACACCACTTTTTATATCCCGGACCTTATTATGGGTTTTTTTTGGACTGGTGGAGTGGGTTTAAAAAAATCCCGGAGGTAAGAGGGTGATGACACGCCCAGGTTATTAGAATGGCATAATAACCCGGGTTTTTTAGCTCCGGGTTATTTGATATGTGTTAAAGTGAAACTCTCACCACATAATAGCCCGAGCGTGCATCATACCCGGGTTATATACTGTAGATATTTTTTTTAAAAAAAAATACCTTTGAAGCATATTAAACCCCGGATATATCATATCCGGCCTCTTATATAGCGTGCTAAATTCTCATTTTTCTACTAGTGATTTAGCCCAAAATAAACTGTCCAAAACACACATTTTCATGTATTTGAAATATGAATTATTGTCCGACGACACCAACTACTAGCTCCGGCCGATTAGTTAATTAACAACCTAACTGCAACACGCACAGGTGCCATGTCATCAACCATGCTAATTAACTAACTCTCTATATAGAATGTAGCTTAAGCATAATCATCTGACTGTCTCCATACAGATTTGTTGCTTCATAGTTTGTGGTAAATTAAACATGCAGATTTTGAAATAATTTCTTTGACCAATAAATAAGTAGAAAAGGAGGAGTTGTCGCAAAATGTTTTCTAAGCTTTGATGATAATGTGTACGTTGATATAAAAATCTTATGTGGATGTCAAACCATGTTATGGCAAACATAATTCGTGAGGTATGTTTTCTAACCTTCGATGATAATCTTACTTTTTTATTAAAAAAAATTGATACTATATATTCCATATAAATGGTAATTTATATTACTCGTATTAACTTATAGTTTCAATCTTACAATTTTAACGATTTACTTCATCAGTAACTTTATATTACTCAATTGATATTATATATTCCATATAAATAATGATTTATTTTCTTCTTTGATTTTCATTACTCAATTGATTATTCGGATGAGTTATTTAAAATTATATTCCTAGTTAGTTTTTAGTATATGGTTTACTTATTCAAACTAAATTTTAATCTTATTTCTTTTAATAATATGAAAAAAAAAAAAGATTACTTCTATTTCACAAATGAATGAGCAATAAATAGTCAAAAAGCTTACTTTACTATATAGTAAGAAGAAGTAAGATAAGATTATTTCGTAAAATTTCCGTTAAAAAAAATCAAACCCGCCTTGATATTAAATCATCTTATTACCGTGGAATTCTACTTCCAGAAGTTAATATGGGTAACTGAAAAACTAAGTAAAGATCAGCCACTGTAAGCTGATCTTATGATGTAAATATGAAGAAGATGAGAGGAATATGTAGCAGCATTCAAGAGCAGTAATGGCAGCAACAAAAGGAATCTGTAAACATCATTGGAGGCGGCAGCAATCCCCAAAACCCTACCTCATAAGGTATGGGATGCAAGCTTTTATATGTGTCCAAAACAAGGATCATGTGCAAAGCACATGATAGAGTCTAGAAGAGGACAAAGTCCCTTATTACACACTAGAAGACAAACATAATAAAGGGAAATAAAATGCATCAGGAAAACATGAGTAAATGACATAATGTAGGTTAGCTAATCCTTGATCATGATCAAAAGACTTAACTAACTTAACTAACACATAATCTTCATACCCCCCTTCAAGTTGGGCATGGTGGAAGACCAACAAGACCCAACTTGGACGAGAAGAAATGATGATGTCTCTCACCAAGGGGTTTGGTGAGGACATCTGCAATTTGAACACCAGTACGAATGTGTTGTGGAAATAGGAAGCCCTGTTGCAACTTTTCTCTAACATAATGGCAGTCTATCTTCAGATGCTTTGTTCTCTCATGGAAAACAGGGTTTTCTGCAATGTGAAGGGCTGATTTACTGTCACAAAAGAGGGGAATAGGCAGTGGTATGCATACATCCAATCTCTGCAATACACCTTCCACCCATACTAGTTCACTGGCTAGAGTTGACATGCTTCTGTATTCTGCCTCTGCAGATGATTTTGAAACAGTGACCTGTTTCTTAGTTTTCCATGAAACTAGTGATCTTCCAAGGAAAACACAGTACCCAGTGAGAGACTTAGCACTAAATTGGCAAGCACCCCAATCAGCATCACAATAGGCAATCAGATTCATGGATGAATCTCTTGGGTAAAATAAGCCAGTTGACACTGTCCCCTTTAAGTATTTCACAACATGAATAGCTGCATCATAGTGTGGTTGTCTAGATTGCACCATGAATTGACTAAGATGCTGAACATCATATGAGATATCAGGTCTTGACAAATTCAGAAACAATAGCCTCCCCACAAGCCTTCTGTATTGCTCAGGATCAGGTAAGATATCTCCATAGTTAGTGGACAGTTTCAATCCTCTTGGCAAAGGAAAAGCTGCAGCTTTGCAATCCAATAACTGACAATCCTCAAGAATGTCAAGAATGTATTTCCTCTGGTGCAACATGGTGCCATTCTTGTTATGCATAATTTCAAGACCAAGGAAATATCTAGCAATTCCAAGATCTTTGATTGTAAAAGCTTTATGTAGTTCAGCTTTAGTCTGATCAATAACTTGAGCATCATCTCCAGTGACTAGCAAATCATCTACATATACCAAGGCAACCACAATGCCTTTTGGAACATGTTTAATGAACAGGGATTAATCTTCTATAGACTGCTCATAACCCAGATCAGTTAGGAACCTACACAATTCATTGTTCCACTGTCTAGAAGCCTACTTCAAACCATATATAGATTTTTTCAATTTGCAAACTTGTCCAGGTTTGACTGTAAGATAACCCTCTGGAGGAACCATGTAAACTTCTTCATCTAACTTGCCATGAAGAAAGGCATTATTTACATCCAACTGATGCAAATCCCAGTTCTTCACAGTTGCCACAGCAATGAGTATCCTCACAGTAGAAAATTTAGCCACATGAGAGAAGGTGTGCTTATAGTCCTTCCCTTTTATCTGGTTGTATCCTTTAGCCACCAGCCTAGCCTTAAACCTCTCAATAGAGCCATCAGGCTTGTATTTGATTTTATACACCCATTTACTCCCAATGGGTTTGTGATCAACAGGAGCATCTACAATGTCCCATGTATCATTGTTCTCAAGGGCCTGCAGTTCAAGATTCATAGCATCTATCCACTTACTGTCTTGAGCAGCTTGTTTGAAACTGTAAGGCTCCTGCACACTTGCCATACATACAAAGGATCTTACTAAACTTGGGTCTTCATGACCATTTTTACTAAGACATTCAGCTAAGAAGGACTGTGATAATGATGGTCTCTGTCTGTCATTTCTACAATCAAAGTCTTAGAGACGTCTAGGCATAACATGTGCTCTTGTTGACCTCCTTAGAGGAGGAAGTTCAACCACATCTTGTAACCTCTCAACAGACATCTGATCAGTATTCCCTCCTGAGATCAAAGAATCAGCAACCTGTGAAGGGATTGAGCCCTGGCTTGACTCAACATCTGAATGAGCAACTGGTGGGGGAGAGTAGCTGTCTGAAACATTTAGAGGATAATTAGTCACATGGTATTCATCTGGTGCAGGGTTCACAAGTGGTAAAGATGGATGAATATGAACATCCTTTTCTGCATTCTCTTTCAAACTCTCTTTGAAAGGAAACTGATTCTCAAAGAACACAACATCCCTGCTGATAACCATTTTATTCTCATCAAGATCCCATAACTTGTATCCCTTTTGGCCAAAAGGATATCCCAGCAGTATACATTTTCTTCCCTTGGCTTTCATTTTATCTTTGTTGCTATAAGCAACAGGAGCATAACACAAACTCCCTATGATTCTCAGTTCATCATAAGTGGTTGGCTTCCCAAACAACTTTTCATGAGGTGAGATCCATCCCAACACCTCTGTAGGCATCTTGTTTACAAGATGTGTAGCAGAGAGAACACATTCTCCCCAGAATTTTATAGGTAAACCAGCATGTAATCTTAGGCATCTAGCAGTCTCAACTAGGTGCATGTGTTTCCTTTCTACCCTCCCATTCTGTTGGGGAGTGTATGGGATAGATTTCTGATGAATGATGCCCTTGAGAGCAAACATATTTGTACACTGTTTTTGCACAAATTTAGTGCCATTATCAGTTCTCACACTCTTCACTGAGGTCCCAAACTGATTCTCTGCATAAGCAATGAAATCACTGATTGCCTTGAATACCTGTGTTTTGCTTTTAAGCAACAGAGTCCAAGTGACTCGAGTACAATCATCAACAATAGTAAGAAAATATGAATAACCATCATAAGTGAGACATTTGTATGGACCCCATAGATCCATATGCAATAACTCAAAAGGCCTATTGGCAATACTCACACTTCTCTGAAAGGGAAGTTTGTGATGTTTAGAAAGTGAACATGATTCACAATGGAAATTATCCAAAATTGAGGGATTAAACATTCCCAAATGTTTCAGTTTACCAACTGAACTATGACCCAGTCTAGCATGCATAACATCAATGTTTGCACTAGCTTTATTACAAATTCTTATCAAGTGCTCCTTGCTCTCTTCTGTGCTGACTCTCTTTGACTGTATCTTGTATAAGCCATTCTCTCTGATCCCTGATAGATGCACCTCCTTAGATCCAGGGTCCTGGAAATAACAACAAGATCTTGTAAAGATGGCAATCAGATCAGTCTCATCTAAAATTTTCCCAACTGACTGTAACCTGTGCTTGAAGTCAGGCACAAGTAGCACATCAGTCAAGTTAATAGAATCTGTCAATTTCAACTCTCCATGTTTTGTTACATATTTAATAGAGCCATCTGGCAGTCCAATTTGAACAGGTCTACTGAGTCTTTTCTTACAAGGCAATACATGAGAATCAGCTATCATGTGATCTGTAGCTCCAGTGTCTATTATCCATTCAAGCTGTGACTGTTCTTTCAACACAGTGTTAGCAATATTAAGGGGAATCATACCTGCAAAGTTTGCTGAAGAACTATTGCCACTTTCACCCTGGTTCTTCCCCTTCATCTTCTTGAGTATCTCCTGATAGACAGCATTGACCATGACCGAATCAACACTTCCTTCCATCTCTTCATCTAAAGGAGAGTTCATGGAACCTGCAGCATTAGCAAACCTTCTTCCAGTTGCACCATTGCCATTTCCAGACACATTGCCACCACTCTTCTCCTTCTCTTTAAGTTCTTTAAACCAGTCAGGAATCCCATGCAATTTGAAGCATTGCTCAACTAAGTGTCCCTTCATATTACAGTAAGAACAAGTTGAGTTAAGCTTAATCCTCTTAAGCTCTTTCCAGTCTCTCACTTCCCTTTTAAAAGGAGCATTATTAGTCCTTGAGGGTCTGTACTGATACGAGCTAACACTTCTATTTGCAGCCATAGCACTAGAGTCAGCATTCATGCCTTGAGTACTTGGATCATTAACTGCTTCATTGCCTCTCTCAACTTGTTGCAATATAAAATAGGCCTTGTTAAGACTTGGCAAAGGATCAGTAGACAATATAGAGTTCTTAGCAGCCTCATATTTATCATTCAAACTCATTAATAGCTGCATTAATCTGTTTCTGGACTCAATCTCTGCATACTTCTTCTTGAGATTGCAAGTGCAGCTCCCTGCAGCATTACATACACACTCTGGCATACTCTCCAGACACTGCAACTCGTCCCAGTGTCTCTTGAAAGCATTATACAAGTCAGTAATAGACATACTTCCTTGCACAATGTTTCCAAGCTTCTTTTTAATCTGAAAGATAAGAGGAGCATTTGTCTGACTTAATCTTTCCATGATCTCATCCCATAAGACCTTGGATGAGTCTAAAAACACAAATCCCTCTGCAATGTTCTTAGTCATAGAATTCAAGATCCAACACCTCACCATATAGTCTGCTCTCACCCACTTCTCAACATCAGCATGTCCATTAGCAGGCTTAGCACAAGAACCATTTATGAACCCAAGTTTGCACTTGGCCCCAAGAGCCATAGTCACACCACGGCTCCATGTCATGTAATTTGTACCATCAAAAGGGATCACCACTAGCTGTGCACCCGGATGATCTGAATTAGACAAGAATAAGGGGTCTCCAGGATTGCCTTGTTGTGTCATATCTTCTGTTTGTCTGTCCTCAGAGTTGTTGATTGTAAACATAAGCTACTCAGCGAAAGAATTATAGAATAATGCCAATCTAAAGCTTAGATTTAACCTCAAGCTCTGATACCATGAAAAACTAAGTAAAGATCAGCCACTGTAAGCTGATCTTATGATGTAAATATGAAGAAGATGAGAGGAATATGTAGCAGCATTCAAGAGCAGTAATGGCAGCAACAAAAGGAATCTGTAAACATCATTGGAGGCGGCAGCAATCCCCAAAACCCTACCTCATAAGGTATGGGATGCAAGCTTTTATATGTGTCCAAAACAAGGATCATGTGCAAAGCACATGATAGAGTCTAGAAGAGGACAAAGTCCCTTATTACACACTAGAAGACAAACATAATAAAGGGAAATAAAATGCATCAGGAAAACATGAGTAAATGACATAATGTAGGTTAGCTAATCCTTGATCATGATCAAAAGACTTAACTAACTTAACTAACACATAATCTTCATAGTAACATGGATATTGCCAGCTAGCTAGTCTTTAAACATTACTCGTATTAACTTATAGTTTCAATCTTACAATTTTAATGATGAAGTACTTATAGTTTCAATCTTACAATTTTGACGATTTACTTCATCAGTAACTTTATATTACTCAATTGATATTATATATTTCATATAAATAATGATTTATTTTCTTCTTTGATTTTCATTACTCAATTGATTATTTGGATGAGTTACTTAAAATTATATTTGTAGTTAGTTTTTATTATATGGTTTACTTATTCAAACTAAATTTTAATCTTATTTTTTTTAATAATATGAAAAAGAAAAAGCTTACTTCTATTTCACAAATGAATGAGCAATAAATAGTCAAAAAAAAGCGTCCTTTACTACTCTGTATGTATATATATAGTAAGAAGTAAGATAAGATTATTTCGTAAAATTTCCGTTAAAAAAATCAAACCCACCTTCCTATTAAATCATCTTATTACGTACCGTGGAATTCTCCTTCCAGAAGTCAATATGGGTAACATGGATATTGCCAGCTAGCTAGTCTTTAAACAGTAATTGCTAATGCGAAGGATATACTAACTCCGTTTATTTATGTACATTTTTTTAGAAGCTAAAAAATATATAAAATATTAATTTTTTAATTAATTTTTTTTAATAATTATAAATTTATTGATAATAAATTTATTATTAATAAAAAAGTTAATATTTTATATATTTTTTAACTCTTAAAAAAACATACATAAATAATAAGGTCATGTATTTTTCAACGGAGGGAGTATTGATTTAGGTGAGTGCTGCAACAAATAATTGGCCAAATTGCCAAATTGGTATAAAAAATCAAGTTAGTACGTGTTTATTTGAGGCCCGCTAACTAAGTTGCCACCGTAGAAGATTGCAAAGATTTAGGTGGAAACGCGGTTTGATGTCGTATTTTGCCAAGAAGGAAGTACTAATTCCTCTCAAGTAAAGTACAACGTCTGCTTCCACATTTTGCTCTCAAGAAACACCAATATCAAAACGTACGTACTCCATGGAGCCGGCAGCAAGCCCCTCGCCATCGCTGACGTGCATCGACAGTGGTCATCTGAAGAGTCAGGTAGCTTGGATCGAAGTGTTCGTGTTTCTTACCTTTATTCTCTTATTTTGTTTGTACCCCGTTGCTATATTTAGGAGGCGTAGCAGAAGCACTGTGCTCAAGGTGTTTGCCTTGGTGGCGAATGCCGCCATACTCTCACTGATCCCTTATTTATTTGGTCTGATGCGCAGTTTGGGTCAGAAAAACGACCCAGTTTCAGTCTGGGCTGTCTATTTGTTATATGTGTATGCCAACGTCCCTAATTTTGTGAGTCTCAACGATTCACTAAGTATTGGGTTGGCATATGTGAAAATATTTCTCTATACATACTACACCACGGTCATCATTTATTCTAGTTACGCCGGAGCATATTCCGAAAATTCCAAGCATATAATAATTCCCCCCCGAGGGTTACCACGCCTGGATATTGTAGTCAGTCTATTTGTAGTTTTCAAGGCTTGTGACATTATAATTTCCCGAGCATATTTAATGTGTGACGGAATAATCAATTTATTAGGCGAAGATTACCGTTATAGCATCATTAATCGGAGTACTGTCGTGCCAATTTCTTCTACTGAAGACCCTTGGCTAAGATGCAACTATAATTTTCACTATGGCATGAACTTCAACGTAGCCCCCATCCAACTCACCATAATAAAAATCCCGATCGCAAAAATCTGGAGTATTGCAGAAGCTGCAGGGTGTATATTGAGCTCCTCTTGGGAACTCAAGAGTTATTGCCTTTCCTTGTCACTTCTTTGGAAGCTCATTCCTATGTTCAGCGGGCGTAGGCCATTCCAGAGCAGCTCGGATCGAGAAGAGGCCTGGAACTTGGTTAGAAATGGGCTACTTGATAAAGCCATTTGCGGAAATAGATGCCCTTTTAGGGTGATTGAGGTGGAGCTCGCATTGTTGCATGATTATATTTACAACAGTAGCTGCTTTTTGCTTCGCAACCTCAAAGTACCAATTGTTCTGGCACTGCATATGTTGCGTCTTGTTGGGATTATTTGGATTGGCGTTTCAACACTTGAATGGTATCACACCATTCACCCTCTTACCTTCGGTGTGGATGTTTTACTCACTTGGATGGTAGTCATAGCTTCATCTGTGTTGGAACTTGTACAGTTCATTCTTCTTTGGAGTTCAAGGTGGCCAAAGATGATGCTCCTTTCCACCTACCTGGTCCGGGAATCATGGGAGAAGCAAAATCTGTGGGATCTTTGCATTATGAAAGCAACTGAAAAAATCCACTGCCCAGCGCGTGGTGGCGGTGGCGGCAGTGGTGAGCTTTTCAAGCCCTGGCAAAAACTTGGGCAATACTCACTCCTGGACAAATGCCATGGCCTATCATTTTTAACACTATTATTAAGGCTATTCATATCAAAAAAAGAAAGCAAAAGTGTATCTCTGACCAATGAGATCAAGGATGCGGTGATTAACACATTGCTTCATCGTGGCCCTCAACTGACCAACGGAATTGCCACATTGGAGGCTAGCAATCAGTTGTCTCCAGAAACGAAAGAGAATCTTGTTTGGGCTTGCACCCAAGTCCATACAAAGGTTCACGGTGTCTTAATCTGGCACATAGCTACGTCCTTGTGTGAGATCGACGAGCTCGAACGGAGAGGGTCACCTGATACAAGTGATGATGATTTCAATGTAGCCACAAGTTTGTCCAAGTATTGTGCATATTTGGTTGCTTTCGCTCCAGATCTGCTACCGGGGAATGTTGCCAACACCCAGTACACTTGCAAAAAGATAATTCATGAAGTATATGTACGCATCGTTGGATGTGAACCCTACGACAAGCTCATGAAAATCGCCACTGAATATGATGATCCGAGCAAGAGAGGTGCAGCCAGCATTCTGGAACAAGGTGCGGTTATAGGAAAGGTACTCCTCGAACAAGTTGAAGACCCAAGAGCGAGGTGGAAAGTACTCGCCGATTTTTGGGCAGAGATGATCGGCGAGTACTTTCCAACCATCCTGGGTTGGAAAGTACTCACTTGTGGGCGTTGCTTTACCATGCTGGGTTCGTTGATAGAGACTCGCTATCCAACCATCCTGCCAGGGATGCAGATGCCAATCATCCATCTGAGATTGGTCAAGTTTGATGATCCAGTTGAAGGTACGGTAAGATTCATATGTAGTGTTTATGAATGTGTGCTTTTCCAGATCCTGTATTCAGTTATCGTTTGTTTGCTTGTTGATCTAGTTTGTACTCTTTTTTTGATAACGTGATCTAGTATATACTTTGATTTTATCATGTGATGTGAACTTATTTAATAAATTTCGTATACGTGCATAATATATGTTGTTTCCTTGATTAATTTCCCTGTTACAAATAGTTTTTAAATTAAAGAGAATTATGTTATGTATATCCATCTACTCTATATCATGAACGAGACTCGAATTCCAGACCAAGTATATGTGCTCATTAGACCCCATGAATGGAACAATGATCTATTCGAACCCAAAATCATATTTGATCTCGCCCCTTTAAACCAACTTCCTCGAACGAATGTCTCTTTTTTTTTTGCCAACATAGAAAACAACAACAACAACCCAGTTTATCCCACGATAAAGCAGGGTCTGAGGGGTCAGGATGTACGCACTCTTTCCCCAAACAAGTCGGGAGAGTGTTTCCGATAGATCCAAAATAAAAAGTCACAGAAATCACAATGAGCCAGATAGACACTAGAAAAGGAGGCAAGAGGTAACAGCAAGACTCAACACCCTGACACAAACTACTAAACATCAGAAATCCGGATGTGTCTCCTCCAGAAAACAAATCCCAAAAATTGACCAAAAAGCGTATAACACAAATAAATGAACCCAAATGGATGAAAAAGAAAACATCACCAACCTTAACTCTTAGATAGTCTCATTGAAGATTAGTTGCATGTGCGTTGCTCAGAAAGAACTTATGGACCGAAATCAATCTACTCCGTATTTTGTAAAGTGAAAAATATACAAAGTTATAGCACTAATGGAAACAAAAACAGGACTAAAAACCTATGACAATATTTGAAAAACACCGCGATTTGATTCCATTGTTTAGACCCTAGCAGTAGGTAGATTAGAAGGACTAGGTGCGTTATGGAAATTAAAAGCTTCCAACTACAAAGTGACAAATTAGAGACATGCTTAGATACGATAACATGAATGTCTTGCCAACAAAACATCGACTATAGTGGAAAAAGGAGTTGTTGTCCCTCTCACTTGTACACTATGCAATCATTTGACTGAGGATTCTGAACACTTAGGGCGTGTTTTCTAACATCCTTTTTAAGGGTGGAGTGGGGTGAAGGTGGGTGAAATGGAGGTGGAGATAGGGGGAATTCCCCTATCTTGGAAGGAGGAGGTAGGAGGTGTACCTCCTAAATGAAGGTGGGGGTGGTGTTTGGAGAGGGAGAAGAAAACAGGCCCTTATTCATAGAATGTTCAAACACTTTAAACCTCATTATCAAAGTGGATTTAATGATATATGATATATATTGTTATAATGTTATTCAAAATTCCATACACTTCACACCTACAACGTCTAAATTAAATGAAATATTCACTAAGCTAGACAAAAATGACAAAGTAACGTTAGCTACAACATGGCGGGGACTATGGACTATAAGAAACAAAATAGTATTCAATGACCAAAATTAATGTGATTGAGGAACGAAGATGGGAATGATATATTCGACAACAACTTCGGGATTGGGATAGCACTAAGATAATTT
This sequence comes from Persicaria maculosa, assembly GCA_963922045.1. NCBI lineage: Eukaryota > Viridiplantae > Streptophyta > Magnoliopsida > Caryophyllales > Polygonaceae > Persicaria > Persicaria maculosa. The sequence goes on from OY998253.1 coordinate 4,005,171, forward strand.
CTAAAGAAGAATATATAATAAAACATCCGACAACACAAGCAATATCCCATAAAAAGAAAAATATTAGATGAAAACCTCACCCGTGTAACCTTTAAAATTAATTTCTATATGGTTCTAAACTGATAAAAAAAATTATCACACCTTCGATTTGTTTAAAGGGATGACTCTGGGCAACGTTCTTGTCCATTTGCTCCAGCAGCATGCTGAAAAAAAAAGCCCAGGTTCGAGGAAAAAACTCGAAACCCGATCTACGGCGGAATAGCAACTTGCACATAAGTAAGCATACACAAACATCGCAGAACTCAAAGCGATCATAGCGCTGATCTCCTTATCTACATAGTCATTCTTGCATGTGTCAAACCTAGGATACCATCGTGCTACATGGAAATACGCAGGAAGATTGGTCGCAATCCGAGCGTTACCACCCACAATTAAATATTTAAATGCATGCATTAAGATACGAAGGCTTCTTATTCCACAACAACGAAAGCACGTTTTCACCCTTTCGTATACTAGGGGATTTCACTTGGAAAAGAAAATGTTCCATATTAATGGATTCGGATCCATAGCCAAGTGAGGCAACGGATGGTTTCGTCATTTGAGACCATACGGTTCCATTGTTGCATGCAATGCAATGCATTTTGGCTCCTCTTCAGCACTTCATGCTAAAGCACTCTTGGCCTCCATTAGGGTCTTGCAACAACTTAAGAACTTAGATTATGGATTTATGCATTATTGAGGTGAAAGGAGACAACTTGACCATCATCAATGCAACAGAAGGGCTTTGGAGTTGCCCTTGGGAGATCGAGATTTTGATCTCTAATGTTTTGTTCATGATGCAGTCCTTTGTTTGATATTGTCTCCTACTCCTATATTTTTAGGGAAGTCAACCGGATAGCGGATCAGAAGGCTCATCTTTGGCATTCTCATGGATCACCAGTCGCTAGCTTCCTTCTGACACATCATCCAAATTTCGAGTTCTCGTCCGCAAGGCGTTGACTGTATCCATTATGAACCGACATCATCCAAACTTTTGTAAAAAAAAACCCACTGAATGCTCCATCTGTATTGGGCCACGGCCCATGTATGTCTCTTCATCTAAAGGGCTTATAGGCATAAAGACAACTGATGAAAACAATCTACAGACACGTAAAATATACGCAGAATTTTTTCATCCATTTGGCATCTCCATCTTCCCCAATTCCCTCGCACATCCACACTCGAGCTAAATCATTCAATCCAAACTCAGATTTCCTGGTCGTCGGACGTGAGGATGAATAGGAATGGGTACACAAAGCTTCTGGGGATGGGCAATTGCTTCTATCCCCTTCAGACTAACCCTGGTTTACTTCTCCGAACACCTGAGCCTTTCCTCCCGCCCCGAAGTACGTCTCCACCCCTCTCACCAGCCTCCGCCACGGTACTCCGACCTCCTCATTAAATCCTCCAACCTCTTCGAGTCGCCATTCGAAACCTAACTTCTTTTTTTTGTATTTCCAGTACACTGCAAAAAAAAAACATATTAGCCACACATGGTAGCAACGGATGTGATTTGCCGTGGCCATTGGACTAGAAAAAGCAAATTAGCCACATATGATAGCAACGGTAAGGTCTGCCGTGGCCATTGGGTCGATATTTACTACGGCATGCCACAGCTCGTTGCCAACTTTGGCGTAGCTTGGTGATATTTGCGACGGCAGTAGAGTTCCCGTTGCTAACCCTAACCCTAAGTATATAAGCGGCCTCCACTTCATTGTCCAAACAAGCGCCCCTCATTCAGATCTGAAGGCTAAACCCTATCTCCCTTGCTCCTCTGCTCGTCCATCTCCCTCTCAACTCTCAGATCCATCCACTTCCGCCCTCTCTCCTTCCTCATCTTTGTTTATCTTCGTCCTCCATTGTAGAAAACTGCCACTTGAAGCTCTCCTCACAATTCGACATCTCAATCCCTAGTCCTTCCTAGCTCTCTGTCTCAACGAAGAAGGGCGATGTCGACCTCCTTTCTTACCGAAGAACTCGCACTCCTCATCTCCACATCTCACCCTAATCTCACCCTAATCTCTCTCTCTCTCTCTCTCTACACTATTCTAGCGCAACCTTCGTCTTATGGTTATCGTGGTCCCTTTGATCCTATCCTTTCTTACGCAGTTGGACATATTCTTTGTCTACGTGGGTTCCAAAAAAGTCAACCAACAAGAGCAAAGCTGCGGCCCTCACTCTAAATAACTTTTCAATCTCTCTTCTCCCTACTCCCTTCAGTCAGATATGTTCCCGTGCCCTTCTCCCTATTTGACCACTATACATTGCTAACATCAAGAAATGGAATAATCGGGAATCCCGAGTAACCGGCCAAGCCGCTAAAGTAGCTAAAGTCGTGATGAATCCTGTCAGCTCTTCATCGCCATTTCAACGCCTTGGAAGAGAGGGCCGAAGAACCCGCAGAAGAGCGATTCGCTATTTCACTCCTCCGTCGAACCACCATTTTCCGGCCCCTCTGGACAATGGATGTATCAAACTCCCCCGCCCCACTGCTCCATCGCTGAGTCGCCACCCCTCCACGACCCATGACCTCTTCCAGCCCCCACAACTCGGCTCTAGTAAGGTTAGCAAATTTCTGATTTTTATGAGTTAATAGATTCAGTTTGATATTCAATTTCTGAATTTATGAGTTATTAAAGTTCAATTTGGGTGTATCATAAGGGATTTATGATTAGAATTTGTGAATGTGATAATCAGTTTTTTTAAATTCCAAATAGGGGCTGATAAAGTTCTTAGAAGAGATATGTAATCTGATAAAAGATATAATCTGGTGCTTTTACAGGTTGTTGAAGATATAATCTGGTGTTTCTACATCCCCTAGACCAACATGCAAAAGATAAGAGAGAGTGCTCAAGTCCAAGTTCATGAGACTGATCATATCATAATTTGTGGGGTCAATAGTCATCTGACCTTCATACTGAAGCAGCTGAATAAGTATCATGAGTTTGTTGTTCGATTAGGCACTGCAAATGTTAGGTACTTACTATTTATAAATGCAGTTTTTTTTTAACATATGATGTTCACGAAGGCTAACCAGTTTGAAGCATTTTGGGTGTCTTTGGAGGAGGCAAAGAATTCTATTGCTTTCGGATCTTCCAAGGAAGCAGATGGACAAGATAGCGGACTTTTAGGCATAATGATTCTGCTATGGATAGTAGACTTCTTACTCTATCATGCTAGTGTAGTTATTAGGTTTTGCTTTAATTTTGATTATGGCCTTTGGGCTCCCTAGTCCCTGCCCACTTCTTGTATATGTTCAGTTCCTTTCTCAATGGAAATTAGAGCAGAGTTTCAACCCCTCAAAAGAGATCAATTACTTAATTGTGTCTCTAAATTTCTCTTGGTTCATTCAACTTGCACATCTTTTGCTTGCTATAATCTTTGCTTTGCAATTTCAATCTGCAGTTGCAGCCTCAGCTTGACAAAATCATTCGAGAGAGCTGCGCCACATAAGGTTCGTCCATTATTATATTGCCAACGAAAGGAAGTAGGTGAGACTGACATCAGTTTACATTCTGTATGCTTTTGGCTTGTGTGTGACGACTTTCCATTCTGTCAAATTTTAAATATTTGTTAGTTTCATAATGATAATGGTATTTATACTGATTCTAAGAATTATGTGATGTGTCATTTATGCTCAACTTTTTGACAAGGGAACAACAACAACAATATTTCGTATTATCTATAAAATATGAATCATGGGAACAAACCGAACAACCTAGACAACATATGCTGATTTGCAAGTTATAACTTGATATGTATAAACTTTTCATCTTAATATCAACTATGCTTGCAATATATCCCTAGGGTTTCCTTTGCTTTTTTGGTTTCTAATGTGGCACATTAGAAAAGCCCTTTGTTATAATAGCCTTTTGTGTGAGGTATTTTGCACTCTAAATTAGAAATTTACTTTTTTTTTTCCTATTTGGGCATCAGGTATGAAGTTGACACTAATGCTTTTTTTGTCGGTGCTGGCTCTCCAATTCACCTATTTTCAAGATGGAATCTATACCCACAATTGTTGAGGTAGTAACTGGTGACAATTTGACTTGTTTTTCTTAAAACCTTCTCAAATGACTATGATTTAGTTGTCATGAAGTTATATGTCCATGCAAGTGAAGTATTGATGACGGTATTTGCAGGTTTCATGTCCCAGTACATGTGATCTTTTAAAATCGATCTCAAGAATGAAACTACAGCCCGTGGAAAACGTGACTTCCAAATTGTTTTTTCTTTTATGGTCAAAATAGTTTTTTGGCTTCCAAATTGTTTATCCAATGCTCAAGGCAATTATTGTACTGATATTTATGGGTATTTTATTTATTGACAAAGTGGGTGAAATATTGGGAGTGGTCTATGTCTATTCACATGTGTTCCCTTGCCAAACCTGAAAGAGCATTCACAATGGGAAGCAAATCAAACCCCAATGAAGTGATTCACTTAAACTTATTTTAACTTTTCCCCGTCTGAGTTGTACTTGAGTTTATTTAAATGTGCCACAAGTGACTAGCACCTAGCTCCTTTATGTATTTCTTTAGCATTTTAAGATCTGCTATGCAAAGGCCATGGTTGTACTTGTACCTTTCTTTCTTCATTCTTTCACTGTTGTTAAAATTCTTGATGTCTTACTTCTAGAGATTAATTGCTAATTGAGATTTAACATCATCTCCTGATCTTGTTTTAGTTCAGAAGTGCTAGACGGAAGAAGGCAAAAAGAGAGTGGAAACTAATGGTTTGTTTGTCTGAGAATGAACGGGTGAATGGTTTTTGCTAAATTGGTTCAGCTGGTTCTTTTTGTTTCCATTTCTTTTTTTACCTGCAGATTTCTTACTTGGAAACTGGTGTGCAATAGTGTATTTTCTTAAAATTAGTAAACTTGGTATTCCCATTAAGACTACTATATCAGCAACTGTGTTGGAGGAGGCATTGAATGGAAACATATTCATTAATCCACTTCCTCTTGGACAACCTTTGCTTAGAAAGGTAATGATTTGGTAAATGTCCCTTGAAATGAATTATTCTGCACTTTTATTTTCTTTAAAAAAAAAACTCATTGGTGTATGTTATGGTTTATTTTTTTTAAAAGTTTTTCCTCTCTTGCAGGTTGAGAAGTAGGGTGCCCACTTTTACTCTATTAGTATGACAGAGGAGGATCTAAGTGGAGGAATTTTATGTCGTGTTCATTCATAAGATAAAAGCAAATTCAAGGCATGTTTTGGTAACAAAGATAGCATCTTGAAGTAATTTTACACATTATTTGGCAATTGGCATGCATCTACTGCTTTTTTTAATGAAATGATATATTAATCCATTCTTGGGTGTGTCTTCCCTCTTCTTTTCTGTTAAGTTTTGTGTTTATCTTGTATCTTTTCTCCTTTTTTTGTGTTGTCTCTTAGGTAGGCTTCATAGGGTGTTGAGTGGGAAAGTGATCATGAATCACCATTGGCACATTAACCAGAGAATAACTTTGATACTTAGTCCCTTAGTGTTGCAAACTTGCAATAACACAATTGATTCGATTATGTTTTTTCCCTCAACCACCAAATTCGTTTGCAGAACATGCACATTAATTTAACTTGAAACTCAGTCTTTGACTCTTATATACGAGTCTAAACGTTAGGATGGGATTGGGTTGAATAATATACTTTACTCTAGTTCAGTTTGACCATATGTCAATATTAAATAATAGATGATTGCTCACCCAATTATTTTAATCTTTAAAGTGATTTTCATTAAAGTGGTTGTATTTGCACATGACATCCATTACTCCTTTAAATTCAATATCCTTTTTCTCTTCTAGAGTGAAGTAAGCTAATTATCCTCTAAATTCCATGCACATTAACTTGCCACTCAAAGTTTGGAAATGAATTTGCTACTAAAGACTTTTTGCTGAAAATAGGCTAAACTTTTTCTAGTAATTTCCATCAGTACATGCTAGTTAATATTTATTTATTTATTTTTCAAAAATTTGAATGTTATATCTGATTAGCTCAAATCTTGCAGCTATTGTACTTTGAGGAAGAAGAGAATGGTGATTTAAGTCTTGCCCTGCATGTACTAGTCATTTTGTACGTTTTCATTTTTAGTAGGAAATGACATCTTTACATTAACAAGATTTCATTAAGTTGTTCTCTGTTAGCACTTCAAGAAGATTGTAGATTCTAATATGTTTTTTTGGCTCAAAACCTAAAATGACTTCTAGTTTTTCTATTCTGATATATACTACCATGAGGTACAATTATTGTCTCTTAATTCCATATCTGATTATAAACTATTTGCATCTTATGTTATAGGAGGACAATACCAAAACCGGGAAGACCGCATTTGAGGAATCTGTACAAGCTACTGTAATTCTGTAAACATAAATTTTGGAAAACTATGTTTTTTGGCTTCATGTTTCATTGATAAGATATCTAGCTATGTTATGTAATTTTGTTTGATGTTTGCTTAATATGAAAGTGTGTTGTGGAAGAAGCACCTTGTTATGTTTGATATACTTTTGATGTTTGGTTTGGAAATTAAAGCAGGTAAAAATATGATTAGGAATTGGCAACAGTAGTCGTAAACAATTATTGAATAGAAGGCCAGACCTTTAGCAACGGCGACTTGCCGTGGCCAATTATTGAAAAATGAGCCAAATTTTCAGCGGGAAATCCCATCAAAACAACCCACTTCTCTAGCCACGGCAGCTTCCCGTCGCAAATTATGAAAAAGGGCGCCAAAATTTTGGTGGGAAACGTTTGACTGCTTGGCGCCCCTAAATTCCATAGCCACGGCAAGCCCCGTCGCTTAAATTGGTTTATCTAGGATGGCAACGCTTCGCCGTCGCTTGACCGTGGCTAAGAAGCTAGCCACGGCTGCCACCGTTGCTACAATCTTTTTGCCACCGTGGGTTTGGTTACACCTGACTTGTCGTGGCTACAGCCGTTGCTAGGCCCTTTTGGCCACAGCAAATCCACTTCTAGCCACGGTACTTTGCCGTTGCCAATTTGTTTTTTTTTTGTAGTGGTAGCTAAAGGATACTTGTTGATTGTGCAAGACCTCACAAGCAATCACCCACACTCAGGGAGAAAGAAGAGGAAAAGCAGAACTCTCATAAATTAGAGGATTTTAATAGCTTTGTAAAAACGGTCTACATATTACAACCCAAGGTCTATTTATACTACTTTGACAATGAATGTAAATGTGTGACTTATTGCCCAAGCCACCTACTGACTTATTCAAAAGTAACTAACGGAATGCACTGTATTCGGACAGCAATATCAGGTTGCCTCAACACTCCCCCTCAAGTTAGGAGCCTTGAACCAATTGACCACTCCTAACTTGTCTAGCAACCTTGCACTCTGATCAGAACATAAGACCTTGGTAAAGATGTTTGCGGGTTGTTGTTTTGTAGGTAGATATCCCAGCACAATTTCCTGATTGAGTACCTTATCACGCACTAGATGACAATCCCCCTCTATGTGCTTAGTACGTTCATGGAAAACGGGATTCTTTACAATGTGTAGAGCAGATTGGTTATCACAAAGCAATTGAACTGGCTTCAGCTTAACATCCAGATCTGCTAGAAGCTTTACAAGCCATGTTACTTCATAACATGTCATGGCCATAGCTCTATATTCTGACTCTGCAGAGGACATAGCTACATACGACTGTTTCTTGGTTCTCCATGAGATTAGAGAGTCGCCAAATAAGATGCAAAACCCTGTGAGAGACTTCCTTGTCATAGGGCAGCTTTTCCAATCTGCATCACAGAAGGCCCTGAGCTGCAACTGAGATTTCTTTGATAGAAGTAGCCTTTGTCCGGGTGTTCCTTTTAGATACCTTAAGACATGCTTTTCTGCTCTCCAATGATCATCAGTTGGTGAGTGCATAAATTGACTTAGCACTTGTACTGAGTAACAGATATCAGGCCTTGTGATTGTGAGGTATATCAGCTTCCCCATCAGTCTCCTATAGGCCACAATCTCCACACTTTCTTTGCTCCCTTCCATACTAAGCTTTTCCTTAGGATCAAGTGGAGTTTTAGCAGGTTTACACTCCATCATGCCAGTTTTTGTCAGCATCTCTATAATATACTTCCTTTGGTTTAAGAAGTAGCCTTCTTCTGTTCTGTCTACCTCAATTCCCAGAAAGTACTTGAGATCTCCAAAATCTTTCATTTGGAAATGCTTCTTGAGATGGGCCTTGAGCTTACATTCCCCTGTGATAACCATATCATCCACATACTAACAAGGCTGTGAAAGACTTATCTGTTTTCCCGGTGAACAAAGAATAATCTGCTCTGGATTGATCAAACCCTGCAGCTTTCACAACTTCTGAAAATTTGGCAAACCATTGCCTTGGTGCATGTTTTAGTCCATACAAGGACTTCTTGAGTTTGCACACTTGCTTATGATCATTGCATTCTCCCAAAGTCTCCCCTTGAGGGCAAGGATCCTTAGAAGTTCTGTACTTATGAAGAAAATGATAGGCAGGAGGAAGCTCCATGTACACCTCATCCTCCAAATCTCCATGTAAGAAGGCATTTGTGACGTCAAGTTGACTAACAGACCATCCCTTCACAGCTGCAACAGCTAGGATAGTTCTCACAGATATCATCTTGGCTACTTGTGCAAAGGTTTCGCCATAGTCATTTCCCTCAACCTGAGAGAACCCTCTAGCAACAAGCTGAGCCTTGTACCTATCTAAGGTATCATTTGCCCTGAATTTAAGTTTGAAGAGCCACTTGCATGACACCACAGAGTGATGATCAGGCCTAGGCACCACATCCCAAGTGTGTGTAGATTCCAAAGCATTGAGCTCGGTGAGCATAGCATCACACCAATTGTCCACCTTCACAGCCTCATATACAGACTTGGGTTCAGACAGGTTGGCTAAGCTGCTCATAAGCATGTGATATGAAGAGGAGAGAGATGTTGAAGATAAGGAACACACAAAGGGATGAGGAGACATACCACTCAGAGGAGAGGCAACAACAGATGGAAGAACCTAAGATCCAGTACACACAAAATCCTGTTGCCAGATAGGAGGTTTATGAGTTCTAGTGGATCTCCTAGAAGGATCCACTGGGATAGGAGAATCCACTGTGACATGAGGAATGGTATCAAACTCAGGTGGAACTGGAGAGGGTGAGTAATCAATATGAGACAAAGGTTCAGAGGTATCCTGTGAGGGGTTCAAGTTAGGAAAATCAGTGTGAGAGCCATGTTGAGGATGAATCAGAATTGGTTCATCCCAGAACTGATGTTGCTCAGGTGATGGAGTAGGAGTAGTGTTTGGTTTTAGGGTTACAGAAGGTGTGGTTGAGAAGGGAAACACATCTTCATGGAAGCTCACATCTCTGCTGATCATACATTTCTTAGAGACAAGGTTGTAAACTTTGTAACCTTTGTATCCAAAAGGATAACCCAAGAAAACACAAGGGTCTGCTCGAGAATCAAATTTCTTCCTGTGAGAGGAGAGTGTGGATGCAAAGCAAAGACATCCAAAGACCCGAAGTTTAGAGTAATCTGGTGGTGAAGAAAACAAGATTTCATAAGGTGTTTTGTATTGAAATTGAGCAACTGGAAGTCTGTTGATGAGAAAGGTGGCAGTCAACACACAGTCACCCCAAAATTTTATGGGAAGAGATGACTGAAAACGAAGGGCACGAGCCATGTCAAGAATTTGCCTGTGTTTTCTCTCAACACGCCCATTTTGCTGAGGAGAGGCAGTACAAGAGCTATCATGAACAATTCCTTTTGAATTGAGAAAAGAGGTGACCTCTGAATTGAAGAATTCAGTTCCTTGGTCACTCCTCAAGGTCTTAACAGAGGCACTGAATTGCCTTTCAACCATACAAATAAAGTTTTTCAACAATGAAGGAGTTTCAGTTTTGTGTTTCATAAGGAAAGCCTAGGTACTTCGACTCCTGTCATCTACTACAGTTAAAAAGTATTGATGACCATTATATGTGGGTTTTTCAAAGGGTCCCCATAGATCACAGTGAAGCAAATCAAACACATGATCAACAAGAGATGTACCAGGCAAGAAAGATGGTTTTACTTGTTTAGCAATAGGACAAATAGAGCAAGAAAAGTTTGTGTCGCTGTGTTTGTCAGACATTACACAAGGAATATGACTAAGCTTGTCTTTTGAAGCATGTCCAAGCCTGAAATGCCATCTAGCATTCAGGTGATTATTACAGTTTGACTTAGGGAAAAACATAGGTAGAGTGGGAGAAACTCCACAGAAATTCTCAAGGTAAGAAGGGGGTAAAAGAGCTTGGATCTAGGATTCTAGCACCAGGTAGTACAGACGCTCATGTTCTTTAACAACTGCCATCACCTTCCTCTTTGCAGGGTCCTGAATGACACACAAATTGTCAAAGAAGTGAATATGACAATGTAGATCCTGAACAAGACAGCTTAATGAGATAAGATTGAATTTGAAACTTGGCACTAACAACACATTTGTGAGAGTAAGACCATCAGATAGAGAGATGGGGCCAACATGAGTAATACGATCAGTGTGACCATTTAGAAGATGAACATCAAGTGTGTTTGACAAAGGAGATAGATGATTAAACAAGGATCTATCACATGCTATATGATCAGTAGCGCCACTGTCTAGCACCCGGAGCTTAGAGAATTGAGAGACATTGAGACATAGAGATGTACCTGCCATGTTGCTCATGTTTACCTCAGACCTCTGCTGGGCCATCAGGTTAAAAAGAGCACTCATCAGCTTCTGACTCTCCTCAGACATGTTGCTAAACATCTTGTAAGCAGATTCCGATCCCTCGAAACTTCCTCTATTTGTGACATTTGCCAGTGGTTCCTTGACCTTAGACTTCTGATCACCACTGCCTTTAGGCACCTGAGGTTTCACTTTGCACTTTGAGTGCCAAGCCAGATAGCCAATCAACTCCCAACATCTCTCAACTGGATGATTGCCATTGCAATGTTGACATTTCTTCCTTACAGATCTTGTGTCACTGGACCTTTCTCCACCTTTCCTCGAGGAGAAAGTTGTGGAGTCAGTTTTGAAGTCAACATTCTTCATCCTAGAGCTGTATTCATCCTGAATTAAGAGAGAGTGTGCCTGGCTTGCAGTCGGTAAAGGTGTGGAGAGTAAGAACTGGCGTCTAGCAGCATCAAATTTTGCATTCAAGCCCATCAAGAACTGCATAAGCTTGATTTCATTATCAGCAGACTCAATATGCAAATTGAGATCACACTCGCACTTGCCACACTTACATCGCGCAGCTGTAGTGAGGCCAGATAGCTGCTGCCAGAAGCCTTTGAGCTTCGTAAAGTAGTCCGAGACATTTGCATCACCTTGCTCACATGTCTGGATCTCCTTCCTGATCTGGAAAATGAGAGGACCGTTCTTCTGGCCATAGCTCTCTTCCAAGTCCTCCCACATCTCCTTAGCTGTGTCGTACTCATCAAGAGTGGCATAGATCTCTTTTGATACAGAATTAAGGAGCCAAGAGCACACCATGTCATTGCATCGATGCCACTGGTGAGATTTTTTAGGAGTTTCCAGAACAGATCCATCCACTAAGCCTATTTTGTTCTTCACTGATAGAGCTTTCATGACCGATTTCTTCCAACGTCGATAATTATCACCAACAAGTTGAATTGGAGTAAGAATCATACCGGAATTGTCTGATGGATGGATGAACAAAGGATTCTGCAAATCTCCAGCAGTAATGTAGTCACCACGACGACGACCTTCAGGTGTAGATTCCACGGACATCCTCGCAGTGGAAATGAAAAAAAACAGCAAGAGAAGCTAGATCTCAGGACAAGAGCAAAGGGAAAACGCAAATTATAGAAGAACACTTGCAGATCTGCACATCAGAGCTCTGATACCATGTTGATTGTGCAAGACTTCACAAGCAATCACTCAAGAACACTCAGGGAGAAAGAAGAGGAAAAGCAGAACTCTCAGAAATTAGAGGATTTTCATAGCTTTGTAAAAACGATCTACATATTACAACCCAAGGGAAGAAAAGGTCTAGAACTAGTTGGACTAGACCAGTAGGAGCCATCTACAAAATTAACGTAGATGGTTCTGTCAAACCCATGAGCGCTTGCCAGGTGGGAGGAATCATTCGTGATTCACGGAGCCATGTAACTGAGATTTTCTACAAGGAAATTGATCAAGATACGGTTATTCAAACGGAGGCAGCGGCAGTACCAGAAGGAATGAGATTAGCCACAAGACTAGGGATAAGACACATAATCGTAGAAGGTGACAACCAAGAGCTAATGAGGATTCTCTCGAAAGGAAGAGATAGCAGATGGGAGATTTTGCGCCAAATTGAACAGATCAAGATCATGGAGGCACACTTTGAAAAGGTTGAGTACAGCCACATCTACAGAGAGGCAAACAAAGTTGCAGATTATATAGCTACTAGGGGTATCATTAGTGATAGATCTACAATCTCTTTTAATAGGGAACTTTGTACCATCATCCGTAAGGATGATCCCGAAGCGCGTTTACATTCTTTATAATAGCTCCGACTGTTTGCCCACTGTAAAAAAAAAAAACTATAGAACATAGCAATCGGAGATTAACAAATAGCAAATATGGAGAAGCACACAAAATAAATTAGAGACTTGTTTTCGGTTAAAAATAAATAAAATAGAGATTTACATGGTTCTCAAGCAAACAACAAACATGGCAGTAGCAGCTACTATTACATTAGCTACTCCGCTACTCTCTTGGCACAAATTGATTCAAAATATAACAATTGAATGCCAAAAATTGGATGAAAATCAAAAGCCTCAATTCGAATGCCCAATATTTTAACCTGTTTCCGCAACACCAGTCTATTTCCGTGACAGCAACTTCAAATCAGAAGCCAAAGATTGAACAACAGTCATCAAACAACAGTCGAAATAGATAAAGAAGAACATATATTGTGGCTGATATGAAATAGATTAAAGAAGAAGAAGAAAAGCAATCGGACACCGATAATTGAATAGCCAGCAATGAATTTCTTATGCTATGATTTTAACCTGGCACCGATATATTGTGGAACTTAGTCTTATAAGACATGGGCCTTAGCTTTCCTTTTTTTACGGTTTCGCTATATACACCCCAAATTATGCACGTTCTTAAGAACGTGCATGGTTAAAAGGAGTTAATTATTTTTTTTAAATGTTAATTAGTCACAAGACTTGCACGTCCTTAAGGACGTGCATTTTTGACCTTGTGATTTGTGATGTATCTATCAACACCTTTTTTAACCTTGAAACTTAACGGGTAATTTAATACATAACGACAATTCCAACCCCACCAAATCAGCATTTTTAATATCTATGCATAGACATTACTATATGATTCTCCTTAAAATTTTGAATTATAACTATGAGAAGTCAATTTTGATACTCATGGTTTCCATCCATTTAATAGAAAACTATAAGATATTATTAAAGTTATGTAAAAAAATATGATATGAATATTATATATAATACCTTATAAATGTAAATTATAAGATAGATGTTAAAAAATAAAAGAAAAAATATTTAAACGTATGTAAGGTCTAAGCAAAAATGGGGATTTCATACTCCCATCGAAGATCCCCAACGGGGGCGGGGCGGGACGGGGCGGGGACTAGTGTCCCCGTCCCGTCCCCATTTAATTTTTCCTTTCCCGCAGGGATCGGGAAGTCTCCATCCCACTGTCATCCCTACTCAAAGCTTGTGCTATTTATACTGCTATTTGCCTGTGGGCCGGATCTAGCATTTTGGGCCTTTGGTATCTGGGTAAGATATTTGACCCGTATGCTCTCATAGAGAAAAGTCAAACCCTTGATAGGTTATCATCTTGTCATACTCACCGTATAAAAAGGAGGGATTTCAATATTTTATCTACAAAGATATATAATTGCTCACGTCCTTCTCAACCTGAAGTAACCTGGGTATTGCTAGTCTTTTTAAAATGTAGTATATATATGTAAGTTAATTATTTTTTAGAGTTTTTAGGAGGAAGTAGCCTCTAGAAATAGAATCCCTAGATAAGACTATAGATATGAGTATTTAATCTTTGTAAATGGGTAGGATTGATCGATTTAGGTGTGTCCTGGCAGCCTGGCACAGCTCATTGCCGTGGTTTTTAATTAATAATTACTCAAGTCTAGTCTTCATATAATTTGTAGCTTCCACAATATTGTGCTCTCAAGAAACGCTAATATATTTTTTGAAAAAAAAAAAAACACAAAGCCTTAGCTAGCTAGCTCGTTGAAACATACTCCATGGAGCCGGCGGCGAGCCCCTCGCCGTCACCAATGTGTGGCGATAGTGATCAGAGTCAGCTAGCTCGGATCGAAATGTTTGTGTTTTTGACCTTTCTTCTGTTGTTGTCGTTGTTCCTAGTTGCTATATTAAGGAGGCGTGGCAAGAGCACTGCGCTCAAGGTGTATGCCTTGTTGGCAAATGCCGCCATACACTCATTGATCCCTTACACATTTGGTATGATGCGAAATTTGGGTCACAAAAGCGACCTTGTTTCTTTATGGGCTGTATTTTTTATGTATGTCTATGTCAACGTTCCCAATTTTGTGAATTTCAACGATTCAATGAGTATTGGGGTGGCATTTGTGAAACTCTCTCTCTATGTATACTACATTGGAGTCATCATGGATCCTAGTTATGCCCGAGCTTTTTCTGCTGGTATGAAGCATATCGTTCCCCCCAGTAGATTGCAACGCCTGGTTGGTGTAACTATTGCATTCGCTTCGCTGAGGGCTCTTCAAATTGTGAATTCCCGAGCAATGTTAATGTATGGCATTACTGGCAGTAGCATACGTTTGAGATTCAGTGACACGGCCGGGGAGGGTCCCAAAAATAGTCAGAGTCTGCCGGCTGCGACATTTTCTAATGAAGACCCTTGGCTAAGGTGCAACTATGCTGTCTACCATGCTGGCAAGGATGTCACCGTCCAAGAAATCTGGGGGTTTGAAGAAGCTGCAGGGTGTATATTGAGCTCCTCTTGGGAACTCAAGACCTATTGCCTTTCCTTATCGCTTCTTTGGAAGCTCGTTCCTGTGCTTGCAGGTCATAGATCATACCAGAGCAGCTCGGATCAAGAGGATGCATGGAACTTGGTTAGGAAGGGGCTACTAGATAACGCCATTCGCAGAAATAGATGCCCTTTTAAGGTGATTGAGGTAGAGCTCGAATTGTTGCATGATTACGCCTACAACAGTAGCTGCTTTTTCCTTTGCACCATCAGATTACCATGGATTCTAGCAATGCATTTGGTGCGTCTTGTTTTGATTATCTGGACTGGTGTTTTGACACTACTGTGGTATCAGCCCAAGGGGAAAGCTCATGTTGGTGTGGATATTTTACTCACTTGGATGGTAGTCATAGCTGCAATTGTTTTGGAACTTGTACAATTCATTGAATTTTTTAGTTCAAGCTGGCAAAAGATGCCGCTGGTTTCCACCTACCTTGCCCGAAAATCATGGGAGAATCAAAATGTGTGGGATCGATGCTTAAGGAAAGCAACTGAAAAAGTCTTCAGCCCAAAGCGTGGTGGTGAGCTTAATTTAAAGCCCTGGCAACAACTTGGGCAATACTCACTCCTGGACACCTATTCCTACCTGCAGCAATGTCGTACTCCTCTCAACACCCTCAATGCTTTGACTGGGAATCGATTTGTAAAGCCAGGTAGAAAACAAAGCAAGAGTGTATCTCTGACTAGTGAGATCAAGGAGGCGCTGATTAACACATTGCTTGACCGTGGCCCTCAACTAACCAACGGACTTGCCACGTTGAAGGCTAGTGATCAATTGTCTCTGGAAACAAAAAGCAAACTTGTTTGGGCTTGCATCCAAGTCCATACAAAGGCTCATGTTATCTTAATCTGGCACATAGCTACGTCTTTGTGCGAGCTCAAACAGGAAGGGTCACCTCCAGATGGTGCGGATTTCAATGTAGCCACAAGTTTGTCCAAGTATTGTGCATATTTGGTTGCATTCGTTCCAGATATGCTGTCGGGTAATGTTGCCAACTCCAATTACACTTGCAGTGTGGTAATTAATGAAGCATATAGACGCCTCAAGAGATGTGAACCATCAACCATCTGCGACAAGCTCATGAAAATCGCCATTGAATGTGATGATCCGAGCAAGAGAGGTGCAGCCAGCATTCTCGAACAAGGTGCAGTTCTAGGAAAGGTACTCGTCGAACAAGTCGAAGACCCAGAGGCGAGGTGGAAAGTACTCGCCGGGTTTTGGGCAGAGATGATCTTGTATCTGGCTCCGAATGACAACAATGGGTGGGCACATGTTGAAAGGCTTGCGGACGGAGGCGAGTTCATTACCCACTTGTGGGCGTTGCTTTTCCATGCTGGGTTCGTTGATAGACACTCGCTCTCCAACCATCCCTCCAGGGATGCAAATGCCAATCATCCATCTGAGCTTGGTCAAGTTTGATGAGCCAGTTGAAGGTACGCTAAGATTCATATGCAGTGTTTATGAATGTGTACTTTTCCAAATCATGTATTCAGTTATCTTTTATTTGCTTGTTGATCTAGTTTGTACTCTTTTTTTTGATAGCGTGATCTAGTCTGTACTTTGATTTTATCAATGTGATGTGAACTTATTTAATAAATTTCGTATATTAATTTCCCTCTTACAAATAGTTTTTAAATTAAAGAGAATTATGTTTTATATATATATATATATATATATATATATATATATATATATATATATATATATATATATATATATATATATATATATATATATATATATATATATATATATATATATATATATATATATATATATTCAAGTGTACGCATTGCTTATTGTGTATCATGAGAACACATCCTGGGCGTTGATTGATTGAAATGGGTGGCTGAGATTAATAGGCAATTTAACCTTTTTTCTTTAATTAAAAATCAGTGGGTCCCACCAATTTTCTTTCTCACCTGCTGCATTGGGGCGCGTGTAAAAGCCCATTTTTATTTTCCTGTAAATTATTCGATCGTATCGACAGATTATGCGATGGTATCGATGGATTTTTCTAATCGGATAGCACCATAAATCGATGGTATCACTGGATTATTCGATCGTATCAACGGATTATGCAATGATATAGATGAATTATGCGATGGTATAGACGAATTATGCGATGGTATCGATGGATTATTCGATGGTATCCGCTTGATTATTCGATTGTATAAATGAATTATTCAGTGCTACAAACGACTTTACATTTTCAAAAGATTCTAAAATAAGAAAAATCACATCACGAAATCGGTCCATACATATGAATAATTCGGCTTTTCCTGCGAATATCTCTTAGATTAGATGGAACAACACAAATTCGACGTCTATTCATACACAATTCGCTACAAATCCTCACAAAATAAACGAATAATTGACAATAATATGACAAACCCCAATCGGGATGTCGATAACGACCGACCAGCCTCTCATCTCTCTCAATTAGGTCTAAAATCTCACCAATTGATTCAATTGTCAGACAACCACCGTATTCATCGACTAATCCTAAACCTAACACATCGATCCACCAATCAATTGACCAAAAAAAATCTGAACTGACCCATTGATTTACTTCATGGTCGGATTTGGGGAGATCGACGAGGGGCTCTCGGATTTGGGGAGATCTGCGTGAGATCGGCGAGGGGGAAACACTGTTGGTGGCGGCTGGGTGTGGTGGGGCTCGGATCTGGGCTAAGGGTGGCCAGATCTGGGCTTGTGGTTGTCGGAGGAAGGCCGGATCTTTAACTGGAGAGGCGCGACGGGGAGCGAGGAAGGAGAGCGAGATCTGGAGAGCGAGGGCTGATGAAGGCCGGATCTGGAGTCCGATGGCTGTTGTAGCCTCGACCGCCTCTGCAACCGCCATAGCCGTCGCCGACCACCTTCGCAACCGCCACCTTTCGCCCAGATCTACCCCTCATGGCTCCGCTCCGCCATCGGCATCACCTCCGCCTTCGTCGGTCGCACCTCCGCCACACCACCAAAATCGTCACGCCCCCGTTGCACCTTCGGCAATTGGATCTCTGGTTGTCACCTCCGGCCGCTGGATCGCCTCCCCTGTCTCTCTTATTTTTTTTACTGTAATGAGATTTATAAGATTGGTTTAGGGTTTGTTTTGTTAACACGCGCTGTGTATGTGGGTGGGTGTTTTTAATTTTTCATTTAATTTACAATTATTTTAAATACACGAATAATCTCAGCCATTCAAATTCCCTAAATCAATGGATGAGATTTGTTCTCATGATACATTTTAAGGGTTGTTCTATATATATATATATATATATATATATATATATATATATATATATATATATATATATATATATATATATATATATATATATAGAGAGAGAGAGAGAGAGAGAGAGAGAGAGAGAGAGAGAGAGAGAGAGAGAGAGAGAGAGAGAGAGAGAGAGAGAGAGAGAGAGAGAGGATGGTTCATGGGTACTCATGCCTTATTGTGTAACATGAGAACACATCTAGGCCATTGATTTGGTGAAATGAATGGCTGAGATTAATATGCAATTTTGTTTTTTTTTTAATTGAGAAAATGGTGGAACCCACGTTTTTTTCTAGCCCACTTGCTGAATTGGGAGCGTGTGTGATGCACTCTCTTGGAATTATTCGATGGTATATCTGGATTATTCGATTGTATATATAGATTATTCGATTGTATGGACAAATTATGTAATGGTATCAACGGATTATGCGATGGTATCTGGATTTTTCTTTTGTTAACCTTTACAAATGGTTGATTATTCACTCGTTTTTTAATGATTAATGATTATTCGGTGGTATATGAATAATTATTCGCTCGTATCGACAGATTATGCGATGTCATCTGGAATTTTTTGGTAGCCTTTAAAAACTATTCGATGATATTGCTAGATTATTCGATAGTATCAAATAATTATTCGATGGTATCGATGCATTTTTCATTCATAATAAAAAAACTCATCTCATTAAGCACAAAATCGATCCATACAAATGAATAATTCGGCTTTTCCCCCGAATAACTCTGATTGAAGAATGACAGGTTCAAACTTAATTTCGCAACCACAATCGAACACTCATGCCACTCAATTTCGCAAAAATCATCCGCTAAAAATCATCCAATAATCCGATTATCAAACGAATACCCAAAGTTCAACCCTAAAAATTCTACAAACAACAAAAATCCCCAAAATCATTCGCCAAAATCAACAAACTTACCCAAATCGACCAAGCAAACAACAATCTTTAGAACTCAGCACCGCATCTTTGATCTCTGATCTTGCAATGTGGAGAAGACAATCGTCCCTCCATCCCTCCGTCACGGCCATCTTCCCTCGCCGATGTCGACGACCAAGAAATAAATTCTTCGCTAGCCCTTCGTCGTCACTGCCATCTTCACCATCATCGACGACAGGAGGCGTCGCCTTTGGAGGCCGGACAGGCCGAATTGCTCAGATCTGAGAATAGGGGAAGAGGGAAGGTAGTGAAGCGTTAACCTGCGCAATTCTTTGGCGACGACAGATGAGAGAAGTGAAGCACCCTGTGCGATGAGTTCTTCGCCGCCCTCCACTCAGCTTTTCGCCCTCCGCCTTCGACTGCCAAAAACAGCCTCGTCTCCGTCGCTGTCGTCTTCGATCTACCAATCGCGCATCCAGGCTCCGTTCGCAACCACCGGAATCGCTATCGATTCGCCCAGATCTGCACCTCTGGCTCCGGCTTCATCGTCTACCTTCGCCGCACCTCTCAGAACTAACCCTAATTCGCGTTTTGCTAGGAGCCGCCGAGCCGCCCACCTTGGATCTCTCCTTTAGGGTTGAGCGTTATGCTGGGAATGGGAGTACGGTCGACGGTTTTTAATGAAGATGAGGGATTGTTACACGCGCGACTAATGAGAAGGAAAATCCATTTTTTAATTTTTTAATTAAAATAATAAATTATCTAGGAATAATCACAACCCTCCATTTTTCATCAATCAAAGGCCTAGATCTGTTCTCATGTTACTCAATAAGGCTTGTTCTCATATGATCTATGAGCCCTTATTGTGTAAAATGAGAACACATCTGGAACGTTGATTGAATGAAATGGAAGGCTGAGATTAATAGGCAATTTTGGCTTTTTTTAAATTAAAAAACAGTGGGACCCACGTCGTTTTTTTGCCCACTTGCTGAATGAGGGCGTGTGGGGTGCACTCTCTTCAAATTATTTGACAGTATATCTAGATTATTCAATCGTATCGTCTGATTATGCAATGGTATCGACAGATTATGCGATGGTATCGACAAATTATGCGATGGTATATGATTTTTTTTTGTAAATCTTTATAAATGATTGATTATTCGGTCGTCTATGAATGATTATTCGGTGATATATAGATGATTATTCACTCGTATATGAGTGATTATCGGTTGATTATTCGATGGTATTGGTCGGTTATTTGATGGTATCGATGGATTATTCGATGATATCGCTTTATTATTCGATAGTATCACTTGATTATTCGATAGTATCACTTGATCATTTACATATTTAAATTCACCCATAAACAAATTCCACCAAATTATCCTATATACATATGAATAAAGTTATACATACAAACGAATAAATCTAAATTACAGTATCATTGAAATCTAAATTACAGTAACATGAGAACACATCGGTCCATACATATGAATAATTCAACTTTTCCTGCGAATACCTCTTAAATTAGATGGAACAACACAAATTCGACGTCTATTCATACACAATTGGCTACAAATCCTCACAAAATAAACGAATAATTGACAATAACATGACAAACCCCAATTGGGATGTCGATAATGACCGATCGACCTCTCATCTCTCTCAATTAGGTCTAAAATTCTAACCAATTGATTCAATTGTCAGACAACCACCGTATTCATCGACTAATCCTAAACCTAACACATCGATCAACCAATCAATTAACCATAAAAAAAAAAATTCTGAACTCACCCATTGATTTACTTCATTCGTTGATGCACTGTTCATGGTGGGGCTCGGATTTGGGGCTGTAAGGGTGGTCGCTGTTCATGGTGGGGCTCGGATTTGGGGCTGTAAGGGTGCCTCGTCTCCGTTGTTGTAAGGGTGGTCGAATTTGGGGCTGTTGGTGGCGGCTGGGTGTGGTGGGGCTCGGATCTGGGCTAAGGGTGGCCGGATCTGGGCTAAGGGTGGCCGGAGGAAGGCCGGATCTTTGACTGGAGAGGCGCGACGGGGAGCGAGGAAGGAGAGCGAGGGCTGAGGAAGGTCGGATCTGGAGTCCGATGGCTGCTGTAGCCTCGACCGCCTCTGCAACCGCCATAGTCGTCGCCACCGCCACCTTCGCCATCGCCGGAGTCGTCGCCTTCTTCACCCGCCATCGCCGTCGGACTTCTCGATACTCCGACAACGCCATCGCCATCGCCGTCGCCGTCCCGCCTTCACCGTCTTCCTCGCCACCACCCGCCTTCACCGTCGCCGTCCCGCCCTTTCCCTTTCGCCTGATCGCCGCTCTCCTCTTTCTCTCTCTTCTTTGTAAGCAAAAGCACGATTTGTGGGGGTAGGGTTAGGAATGGGTACACGCGCCTGATATAAGATTGGGGTTGGGTTTTTTCAATTTTCTTTTTCAATTAATTAATTTTACGAAATTATCTCAGCCATCCATTTTCCTTAAACCAACGGTCCAGATGTGTTCTCATTTTACACAATAAAGACTGTTCTCATATGATCTACCCTCTATATATATATATATATGTGTGTGTGTGTGTGTATATATGTATATGTATATGTATATATGCATCTACTCTATATCATGAATGAGACTCGAATTCCGGACCAAGTATATATGCTCATTAGACCCCATGAATGGAACAATGATCTATTTGAACCCAAAATCATTTTTGATCTCGCGTCTTTAAACCAACTTCCTCGAACGAATGTCTTTTTTTTTTTTTTTGGCCAACATAGAAAACAAATCCCGAAAATTGACCAAAAAGCATATAACACAAAGAAATGAACCCAAATGGATGAAAAAGACATGATACACAAATGATCAAAACTTGAAGAAAATATCACCAACCTTAACTCTTACATATTGTCTCATTGAATATTGGTTGCATGTGGGTTGCTCAGAAAGAACTTATGGACCGAAATCGATCTATTAAAGTGAAAAATATACAAGTTATAGCACTAATGGAAACAAAAACAAGACTAAGAACCTATGTTAATTAATTAAAAAAGAAAAAGAACAAAACATAAAAACATTCTATATTAAAGCGCGTGTTACCACTCACATCCAAACCCTACCACACATTTATCTTGTTCTGCAAAGAGGAAAGAGAAAGAGGTGGAGGTGCAACCAAGCGAAGGGGAAACCGTAGCCAACCAGGGCTTATGGGACTCCTCCACTCGAAGGCGGATTCCGACCACCACCCCCCACCAGTCACCTACACCACCGAAGAAAGCAACTTCAAATCAGAAGCCAAAGATTGAACAATAGTCATCAAACAACAGTCAAAACAGATAAAGAAGAAGAAGAACATATATTCTGGCTGATATGAAATAGATTAAAGAAGAAGAAGAAGAAACCCAATCGGACACCGACAACTGAATAGCCAGCAATGAATTTCTTATGCTATGATTTTAACCTGGCACCGATATATTGTGGAACTTAGTCTTATAAGACATAGGTCTTAGCTTTCCTTTTTTTACCTTGAAACAAAACGGGTAATTTAATACATAACGACAATTCCAACCCCAAAAAATCAGCATTTTAATATCTATGCATAGACATTACTATATGATTCTCCTTAAAATTTTGAATTATAACTATGAGAAGTCAATTTTGATACTCATGGTTTCCATCCATTTAATAGAAAACTATAAGATATTATTAAAGTTATGTAAAAAAATATGATATGAATATTATATATAATACCTTATAAATGTAAATTATAAGATAGATGTTAAAAAATAAAAGAAAAAATATTTAAACGTAGGTAAGATCTAAGCAAAAATGGAGATTTCATACTCCCCATCGGGGATCCCCGCGTGGTTCCCCAATGGGGGCGGGGCGGGACGGCGGGGATCGGGGTGGGGACTAGTGTCCCCGCCCCATCCCCATCCTTGTGCGTGGAATCACTTTGACCCTCATCCCCTGCCCCGACCCTATTTAATTTTTCCTTCCCTGTGGGGATCGGGGAGTCCCCACCCCATTGTCATCCCTACTCAAAGCTTGTGCTATTTATACTGCTATTTGCATGTGGGCCGGATCTAGCATTTTGGGCCTTTGGTATCTGGGTAAGATATTTGACCCGTATGCTCTCATAGAGAAAAGTCAAAACGCTTGATAGGATATCATCTTGTCAGACTCACCGTATGAAAAGGAGGGATTTCAATATTTTATCTACAAAGATATATAATTGCTCACGTCCTTCTCAACCTGAAGTAACATGGGTACACTACAGGAAAAGTGTGTTATTTTCGACGCATTTGTCCCGACGCTTTTAATATGTGTCGATAATTTTCGACACCTTATACTGTCAAAAATGGGTGACATCTTTAACTGTCACGATTTGCACCTTTTTCGACGCCTCCTTGCGTCGGGATTGGCCTATTTAAGAAATTCAATAAAAAAAAGTAATTAAAACCCACCCACATAAAGCTACACGGTACAACCCCCATCCCATCTGTTCACCGATACCCTATCTTGCTCTCTCGAGCCGAGGCCTATCCGAAATTCTCAAACCCTAAATTGAGCAGCTAAAGCGCTCTGGAATCATCACCAAATTTGTTCCAACTTCCAATATCCTCGCAAATCAGTGCAGAACGTGTGTTTGAATTAGGAGATGGATTAAACTCGAGCCAGATAGGAGATTTGTTTTCGCAGTTGAGGTTGAAATCGAAGTCGAAAGTTCAAATCAGATATTCCCGTTCTTCTCTCTAGATTTTTGGAGCATGATCTGTCACCGCTGATGTTGAGTTAGAATTCATCTCAAATTTGAATCACTAAGTTGTGATTGTTTCTTCTTCTCTCGTACCGTAAGTCACTGATTCTCTAGCTCTACTCTACGTTTGTACTGAATAAGATTCAATTGCTTCTGTAACTCGAAATTTTTAGAGTGGTTCCTTGCTTTTGTGGAATTTTTGTTTAGTTGAAAATGAGATCTGGATGTAATTTTATAAAGCACACATTTCTAGGTTTTTTCCCCATGGATTAGCGTTGAACTGTTCATGGTCTGAAAGACCTATTTTTGATTTTATAACACTATAATCTTGATGTCTGATCTATTTTCATTGTTGGTTAAGGCTTTTGGGGACTCTAATCAATTTTGAAGCCTATATCTTACCGCTGGTCATAAATATTCTATGTTGTGTCAGTCTTCTTGCTCTTTTTATCTTTGTGTTTGCTAATATATTTCTATGTGGTATCATGTGCTTATTGCCGTTATTGGTGTAGTTGAATCATATGTTTTAACTAGGGTTGAGTTGATTCATTTGACAAGGACTAAAACTGATTGGCAATACAGCCATGGACAACAAGAAGAAACTGCTTGTCAAGCCTCTCTCATAGCGTTGCCTGCCCTAATTAAACCTTGATTTTTTTTCCTTGTTTAAAAGTTGCAAGTGGCTTGTTCCATGATATCTTTCCATCCTTATTTGCAGAGTTCTCTCTACCAAGAACGGGAGAGACCTAACAAACCTGAGATTGAATGTAGGTCTCTAACTTTCATATTTCATTTCCACAAACTTGTAGCCAAGTTCCTTTTCTTAAACTTCGGCGTACATATGATGTGTTGGTACATCAAGTTATGTTTGTGTGGAAAAACATATGCTTGAAGGAAAGAGAGGTTTAGATTGCCCATGCTATATAGACCAAGTATTGGAGTGTAAAGTGTTTCAAGTTTCAACTTTTGCAGGCATTGAGCACAATGAAAAACTCGCGAACGCAATATCGCGATTCCACTGAGCAGTGGTGATTACACCAACGCAATCTCGCGAACAAACTCCATATCGAATCCAATTAGAGATTCATGCTCCCCTGACAAGGTTTCATGTTTCTTTTTTTACAAAGTGTTGTGTTTTTATCTGTTGAGAAGGTGCTTCCTATAGTAATATTAAAGAAGAGCAGTAGTTTGGGTTTAGCTTCAGCTTCTCCAATGTGTAAAAGTTGAGATATTAAATATCTAAGTTGACTTCCTGATGATCATTTTCTCGTTTGAAGGCTTGAAACTGAGCCTTGTACCACTAACTTCCATTAGATGTTATGATCCAGTATCCTATTTCTCGAAGAGAAAATAATGAAGTGTTTAAGTTACCTGTTGTTTGTACCTGTCTACTGCATTAGGACTGCAGCCTCATCATGTAGATTACGTTAATGGACATGTTACATAAACACCTTTGGGTAAACTGTTCATCTTTCTGATTCACTTGCTGGTTTTTATGGATCCCATTTTACCTGAATGTAGGATTTGTCCTTTCAGGTGATACAGTGGAGGCCAATGCAAAAAAGAATGTATTTGGTGGACATTCGACATTAGGTGCTCTAGCTTTGTCTTCGACAAAGGTAATGTTGTGGGGGTTTGGAATTGAATTTTGATGTGAAGACTCTGCTTTTGTAGATTTCCAAACACTTACTTGTTGGTTGGATGTTGCAACGATGAGACCACACACAAGTACAAGGGGAAAACTGTTATGAACGATGCAGAACGATATGAATCTCTTCGACATTGCAAGTCTGGTTTTGCCACCATTTTTATCAACTGTGTTCTCCTTTCTCTCGTGAATACGACTGTAATTGGTATCTTGCGATTCGGAATTATAAATGAGAGTTTTTTTTAGCAGTATAAATTTTCTTCTTTGGTTGCTTTTGATGTTTGTCCATCATTAAGTGCAGATGGGTTGATGAAGTTATTCCTGATGCACCTTGGGTCCTCTCAAAAGAGTTCCTTGACAAACATCAGATTGATTTTGTGGCTCATGATGCTCTTCCGTAAGTTCAACTATTCCCAAACACCCAAAATGTTGTTCAGTTTAATACATATGAAATGTTATATCTGCCAATTTGATTTGCTTTCTTTCCAATTTTTCTTACCTACTACGAGTTTTGCAACCGAGTCAGTTTAATATTCTCAACATGCCTTATGTCATGTGTATTGTACAACTATGCTGATACCAGTGGAGCCGGGAGTGATGTCTATGAATTTGTGAGTTGTGTGTAAAGATTCATTTATTGTAATGCTGTTGTTTTGCTCTCTGCCTTCAATGCATCAAGTCTGTATTCGTTTTAAGCTTTCTCTTCAATTACAGGTTAAATCCATTGGCAAATTCAAGGAAACCCAACGAACTGAGGGCATTTCAACATCTGATATCATAATGAGAATTGTCAAGGATTATAATCAGTATGTCATGCGTAACTTGGATAGAGGATATACTCGAAAAGAGCTTAATCTTAGCTATGTGAAGGTAAACCTTTCAGTAGTACTTTCTCACTTGTTACATTTTTTTTATTTATTCCGAGTGGCGAGTGGATATTTAGATACCCTCTTTCTTATGGTTAGGAAAAATGTATGCGGGTTAATATGAGGCTAAGGAAGCTACATGAGAAAGTAAAGGAGCATCAGGAAAAGGTTGGTGAACCAGGCCAATGCTAACTATTTTCCCTCTTGTTTGGAAGTAACATATTTTTTTACCTTTGAATCTTTCTATTGTTGCTACACTGATCTTAATAGATGGCCTATGCTTTCACTCTTATATTTCTCAGGTCCAGTTGATTATGTTTTTTCTCCTTGCTTTCAGCACATATCTATCTACTTATAAATAAATAGATAGTCAAAGAAAACTATTCTTGTTTTTGTCTTAAATAATGGAAGATGTTTGTGTTGATAACGGGATAGAATTTAGGAAAGTGTGCATGTGGTCCATGTGGAAAGTAGTTAGTCACAACTCACAAGATGAAACTAATTAGTAGTTACGACTTTAAAAATATCAGAAGCTCTATATTTTGTAGTCTTATGTTGCCTTTCTCTTTCCCAGAAAGATGTCTCAACAGACGAGATGCACCAGCCTCAACTCATTTCATGTGAAGGAGAAAAACATGTTTTGAGTCATGGGCTCGAGACTGAAGATCTTGTCAACCAAGTTCAGGACAGTGGCTTGCTACACAGGAAAGACTTTGAAGAAGAGACTAAAAACATCACCCCACTGTGGTATTTTCATAGAACCTTCTTCCCTTTCCTTTTATAGTGTGTTGTTTCTTTTATGATCGGGCTTGACTAATAGTAGAGCAAAAATAAGATACGGAAAATATTAAGCATCTGATGGGTTGGTTTATCATTCTCTTTTGGTGGAAAACTGTTCATTTATAACATAATTCAATTTGTGTGTGGCATTTATATTGAAGCAGAAACTTTAACCCTTCTAAATTGTTGCCCGATTTTGTAAGTTATTCTCACTACTTTGTTCTATCTTGAAGCCGAATCTTGCCGAAGAGGAGAATGGGATACTTTCTAAAGATTTTGCTCAACTAGAGAAGCAACTTCACCGGCTGGTAAGCTACTGAATTTCACTTATCCCTTTTGTGATTCAGTTTTATTTATCTCTGGACTTCAAATGAATATGAAAGAGCTTATCTTGCTGGGGTCATTTGGGATTCGAGTTGCTATTGGTTCAAATCAATTTGGACCTTATCATCCATATAGATGTTCGGGTCAGGTTGGGTTGGGTCTAATTGCAGTTTGGATTGAAGTTAAGTGGGTTGGATTTCTTTTCCTTTGTTAGGCTGTCGTGGTCTTTCAGCAAATGGAAGAGGAAGGAACACAAGCGAGAATACCGCTCTAACCTTCCGCAAGATTCGGCTGCAGACAACATTATTAAGTCCAGCTCAAGCAAGTAGGCAAAGCTTGAACCAACCCTCTCTCATAAGGCCAGGAAAAAAAATCCAAGTTAGTCAGCGAAGGAGGGAACGAATAGACGCGTGTTGTGGCGATTTCTAATACAAGTTTGAACTGAAGGTAGCGGTGTAAGGATTTGTGTTCATGTATTTTTTGTTAATTAAAGGATTTAAATTGATGTGTAATCAAAGAGGATGAATGAAGAAATATACGTTTTTTTTTTTTTTGAAAAATAACAGGGCAATTTCGACGCTTTAGGGTGTCGAAATTGGCATGTCATTTTCGACGCTCTATGTCGTCGAAAATGACGTGTCATTTCCGACGCCCTAGGACGTCGAGATTGGTTGCGACAGAATTCTGCGTCGAAAATGGCACTTGCGATTTGTGACGTTGAAATTTTCGACGCTTTTTAAAAGCGTCGAAATTGAAATTTACGACGCTTTAAAGCGTTGAAAATGGTCACAAAAAGTGTCGAAATTAACACTATTTCAACAAGGTTGAAGAAAAACCTAATGCTTTTCCTGTAGTGGTATTGCTAGTCTTTTTAAAATCACTACTGGAAAAGGGGTTATTTTGCGATGGCAAAATCTGCCATTTTCGACACCATAAAACGTCGAAAATTTCAACGTCACAAATGGCAGGTGGTTATTCTCGACGCTTTTTACCATCGCTAACCAATCTCGACGCCCTAGGGTGTCGAGATTGGCATTTTAAATTGCGACCGCGTGGAGCGTCTAAAGTGGTATGCCAATTTCGACGCTACAGGGTGTCAGTTTTTCCAATTCTTTTTACCAAAAAAAAAAAAGAAATGGTAATTCTCTCCCATGAAGACGGAAGATATGTTTACGTATCTATTTTCATAAAAAAATATAACATTTCTTTCACAAATATATTTTTATATTACACACCTTATGTAATCATAAATCACACAAATGCTTATAACAAGATACAAGTAGGCAATTAGCCAATCTGTAGAATCCCTGAGTACATACAATAACCAAAAATAAGGTACATGAATATAGAAAGAAATAATCTTCAGTAGGGATCTCTATTGTTTACTCCTTCCCTAGCCGCATCACATGCTTCAAAATATATAATTTTCTCTCTTTTCCTGTTAAGCCCTGAAGTACGAAATATATAGAGTAATACATATAACCTTGCAAAACATCCAAAGTCCATTGAGTGCAAGAAATATTGAAATAAAGAAAAAAGACTTGAAAGGTTGGAGTGTTAATTTCTTCTCAGAAAGGGAAAAACCTGAAACTAATAGGCTCCAATGATCTAAAATAACTCTTATAAGTACGAAACCAAAACATGCAAGTCTGCAAGTCTATTGAGTGCACACAAGTTTATGTTCTATCATTTGGTGATGCTTACCTTTTAAATCTTGGACCATGTTGTACAAGTTCCTGTTTTCTCAAACGACCTTATGATAACCGAGGGCAGCAGTTGACATATCCTGCACCAGGTTTCATGAACGAGCAAGAAAAGAATGAATCGCAGTCATACTCCCCCCTTTTCAAATTTGAGTGATATATTTGCTCAAACTCAAGTATATGTTAATAATCAAGGTTAATCAAAGACATTAGACTGACCTATTTGTTTCAGATCTTTGAAATTTTGAAAATTCAGCTCGTCAAACTCGTTCTTTGTGATTGACAGTGAAACTTTAATTTCATGCATATCGATAATTGTCACATACAAATGAATTCCCTACAATATACTTTGGTGATAAAAACGGGATCATCATCAGTTCAATAAAAATTTCTATAACCCAATTGCAAATGAAAATCAAATAATACTTAGTGCACAGCAAGTTACCACAAGTTCTTTTTCTTGCTTCCTCAGCAGACTCCAACGTTCAAGATGATGTTTCTTCAAGCTAGAATGTACGAGTGTCTGAAAAAAGTGAAAAGAAACTCAACCAAACCAATCAGTGAATAGATTTGTGAAACATCCCTTTTAGAGAATACAACACAGCTATCAGCCTCAGGTGACAATCACCTTGGCACTTGGGGTTGTGGGCAGATCTTTCAGGACAGATGATGATTGAGCAACTGTGCAGCTTCCTTCTTTCAAACCATTTTCAGAGCATAAGTTTAACTGGATAAAGGAGGAAAAAGACATCACTTAGAAAAGATTTCAAAAGGAGAAGAAAGGCTTGGATGCAGTGAATTGAACTGAAGGACAAATAAGATTCGAGAATAAATGTAAGGTTAGGTGAATTGAACTGAAGGACAAATAAGGCATGCAGTGAATTAAATAACCATAATTTCATAGACAATACAAGGTAACAACACTGTCATGACAACAACCTCAGGTATATTGATTTGCAATTGTCCCTCCAAACAATCAGTCAATATCCTTCAGAATTGATGGACTGAGTCCTGCAGGAAAAAAAAGAATCGAAAGTGAGACTAAGAAGAAATTCATATAGTACAATAAATAATATAACAATGATCATTAACTTGCAAGGTCCCTGTCATGGAGTGAAGTAAGAAGGCCATAGTTAATGTTTTCCTTTGTTTCAAGCA
This sequence comes from Persicaria maculosa, assembly GCA_963922045.1. Lineage (NCBI taxonomy): Eukaryota > Viridiplantae > Streptophyta > Magnoliopsida > Caryophyllales > Polygonaceae > Persicaria > Persicaria maculosa. The sequence continues at coordinate 4,035,638 of OY998253.1, forward strand.
TGCGGTCGACAAGTGCCTTTGCAATGGAATCAAATTTCTGGCATATGGATGACCTGCTATCAAATCTGAATGGTTTTAGCTAGTCTGCATAGGATAACCCGAAAAATCCAGCCAGTGGCAATTAATATGTGGATGATTGAAATCTAAAGTATTTTTTTGGCTTAATGGAAATATAAAGATCAAACCACAATAAACAGGCAAAAGTCCAACATTCATCCAATTAACGAAGGGGGAGATAATGGAAGGAAATATACATCCTATTAAAGATGAACTACAGCAACCATTGATCCCCATGAAATTCATATAATTTAAAACCCCCCAAAAAGGAGGAACATGAAAATTATTTATCAAAGAACCAAATCACGTAAAAAATCTATAAAAGTCTAGTTCACCATAAGAAAAGTGGCCATTTATTATGTTGCTAGGATCCATCATCTAATAAGTCATAAATTTTATAACATTGGCTGAACATGACCATCGCATCTCAAAACTTTTCACTAGCAAGCAGCAACATTCTTACACCCACTCCCTTTTCTCAATCCATCAACCATTCATAAAATGTTTCAATGAAATATGTAAATAATAAAGAGCATGCAAAGATTGGTGAAAAATGAAAGAACCTGGGCTGGTGGCCGTGAAGAGACCCTGTACGTCGGTCAGATTCATGTCTTGGAAGAAGACCCAATGTATTAATGTAATGAAATAGTGATACCACCCAAGTAATGAACCATAAAGCATATACGACTGAACCGAAATTAGAAAATAAGCAACATCACACACATGTAAATCAAATGATTGAACACACAAGTATCTAATAACGTCTTCTTACCAAATAGCAATGTGCGTGTGTGTCCAATTGTGTCCATTGTTATGAGAATAAGCTCTAAAGTGTTCAATTCAGTCCACTACTAGCTAAAAACTACAGCAAAATGCTAAGCTACTAAAAGTATAAGAGAGGTTTTCCGAATATACATAACCTTTATAGTTTCATTGTTAAGACTGATTGGAAACCAAAATGCTAAGAGGTATAGACATTGTCCCACAAATACAATAAACTCAAAACATGGAGCAAGCATAGAAAAGGACTCTAGGTAGCAACCTGATTCGATTGTTCTACTTGCACAAGTTTTGGAGCAAGCATAGTAGATCCATCATGTGGTACCTGGAATGAGCCAATAATAACATTATCTGCAGCTACCTTTTCAACTGGCAACCTCAATTTCTCAGAAAGCTTCTCTAGCTCATCGATGCAATCAACAATCTCAGAATGGAGTATTGGACGACCTCAAATTTCTCAAATCAGTAAACCTAAAACTAAAAATTGAGAGAAACCTAACTTCGAGTAAAAAAAATTCTCAATCTCAATCAAATTTCTCAATTTCAATTTCTAAATTATCCAATCTCAATTTCGAACTCCTGAACTTCAAGGAACTCTAGGTAGCAACCCGATTCGGGAAATAAAATCATAGAAAAGGACTCTAGAAGTGATTCAGACTCGAAAAAATCCAAAGACAGAAGAAGAGAAGAACGGGAATACCTGATTTGAACTTCCGACTTCGGTATCAACCTCAAGTGCGAAAAAAATCTCCAATCCGGCTCCAGTTTAATCCATCTCTCAATTCAAACACACGTTCCGCGATGATTTGCCTGGGTTTTGGAAGTTGGAACAAATTTGGCGATGATTCTCGAGCGCTTTTAGTTTCTCAATTTAAGGTTTTCGTATAGAGGCGGCTGGAGAGAGCTCGATAGGTCGTTCGTGAACTGATGGGGTTGGGGTTGTACCTAGGGCTGGGTAAAAATTACCATGAAAACCGAACCAACATGTACCAACCGAACCAACATAATTGGTAACCAATTATATTGGTTACCAATATAATTGATTCGGTATACCGAACCAAGTTCCAAAACTTGGTACGGTAATGGTAATGAGAATGGAAAAGTTGATATTACCATTACCAACCAATTTCAAATTGGTTGGTACGGTAATACCAACCAATTCCTACCAAACCAATTATATCTAGTTTTATTTTTATTTTTTTAATTTATTTTGTAATTGTTTTAAGTTTTAAACTTTTGTTTTTATTTTTTTAACTTTTTTTTCTTCAGAAAATATTTTTAATCAAGGGAGAAATACTAACTCGACCTCGATTAAGACGAAAACATGTACCGTTAGTCGGAATAATACATTCATACTACTATATTGCTTTTGCTCTAGTGTTTAAACACTTTGTAATAACTTTATAGTTTTATGTTGCTTTCGTCCTCAAATATAGTCGGTTCGGACGAAAACCTAAGCATTGGAATAATTTATACATTTTAATTAAGTTGTATTATATTTGCATGTTTTTTTCTCAACACGCGAAAGTTGGTAAATTACCATTACCAACACGTACCAGCCAACTTAATTGGTAACCAATTAAGTTGGTACAACTCCTTCGTTGGTTGGTAATGGTAGGGGTTTTACGATTACCAATTCAAATTGGTTGGTACATGGTAAACGGAAAAATGAATTGGTAATGTACCAATTCCACCCCTAGTTGTACCATAGCTTTCCGTGGGTTTTAATTACATTCTTATTGAATATATTAAATAGGCCATTCCCGACGCAAGGAGGCGTCGAAAATTATCGACGCATATAAAAAGCGTCGAGACAAAAGCGTCGAAAATAACTCACATTTCCTGTAGTGAATGTAGTATATATATGTAAGTTAATTATGTTTTAGAGTTTTTAGGAGGAAGTAGCCTCTAGAAATAGAATCCCTAGATAAGACTATAGATATGAGTATTTAATCTTTGTAAATGGGTAGGATTGATCGATTTAGGTGTGTCCTGGCAGCCTGGCACAGCTCATTGCCGTGGTTTTTAATTAATAATTACTCAAGTCTAGTCTTCATATAATTTGTAGCTTCCACAATATTGTGCTCTCAAGAAACGCTAATATATTTTTTGAAAAAAAAAAAAACACAAAGCCTTAGCTAGCTAGCTCGTTGAAACATACTCCATGGAGCCGGCGGCGAGCCCCTCGCCGTCACCAATGTGTGGCGATAGTGATCAGAGTCAGCTAGCTCGGATCGAAATGTTTGTGTTTTTGACCTTTCTTCTGTTGTTGTCGTTGTTCCTAGTTGCTATATTAAGGAGGCGTGGCAAGAGCACTGCGCTCAAGGTGTATGCCTTGTTGGCAAATGCCGCCATACACTCATTGATCCCTTACACATTTGGTATGATGCGAAATTTGGGTCACAAAAGCGACCTTGTTTCTTTATGGGCTGTATTTTTTATGTATGTCTATGTCAACGTTCCCAATTTTGTGAATTTCAACGATTCAATGAGTATTGGGGTGGCATTTGTGAAACTCTCTCTCTATGTATACTACATTGGAGTCATCATGGATCCTAGTTATGCCCGAGCTTTTTCTGCTGGTATGAAGCATATGATTCCCCCGCTAAGATTGCAACGCCTGGTTGCTGTAACTGTTGGATTCGCTACCCTCAGGGCTATTCTAATTATACTTTCCCGAGCATGGTTAATGTATGGCAATGGCATAAATGGGGGATTCGAGGTCAACGATCCCAAAAATAGTCAGACTATGCCTGCAACGTTTTCTAATGAAGACCCTTGGCGCAGGTGCAACTATATTGTCTACCATGCTCGCATCAAATCAAAGAAGCTGGGAATCACCGTCCAAGAAATCTGGGGGTCTGAAGAAGCTGCAGGGTGTATCTTGACCTCCTCTTGGGAACTCAAGAGCTATTGTCTTTCCTTGTCGCTTCTATGGAAGCTCATCCCTGTGTTCCCAGGTCGTAGATCATACCGGAGCAGCTTGGACCAAGAGGAGGCATGGAACTTGGTTCGGAAGGGGCTACTTGATAGCTCCATTCACGGAAATAGATGCCCTTTTAGGGTGATTGAGGTAGAGCTCGAATTGTTGCATGATTACTTCTACAACAGTAGCTGCTTTTTCCTTTACAACTTCAGATTACCATCGATTTTGGCAATTCATTTGGCGCGTCTTGTTGGGATTATCTGGACTGGTGTTTTGACACTTGAATGGTATCAGCCCAACGGGAAAACTCATGTTGGTATGGATGTTTTACTCACTTGGATGGTAGTCATAGCTTCAATTGTTTTGGAACTTGTACAATTTATTGAATTCTTGAGTTCAAGGTGGCAAAAGATACCGCTGCTTTGCACCTACATCGCCCGAAAATCATGGAAGAATCAAAATGTGTGGGATCGATGCATAAGGAAAGCAACTGAAAAAATCTTCAGCCCAAAGCGTGGTGGTGAGCTTAATTACAAGCCTTGGCGACAACTTGGGCAATACTCACTCCTAGACACCTATGCCTACAAGCAGCGATTTCGTTTTCATCTGTACATCATCAATGTTATAATTGGGAATCGATTTGTAAAGCCAGGTAGAAACGAAAGCAAGAGCGTATCTCTGACTAGTGAGATCAAGGAGGCGCTGATTAACACATTGCTTGATCGCGGCCCTCAACTAACCAACGGACTTGCCACGTTGAAGGCTAGCGATCAGTTGTCTCCGGAAACTAAAAGCAAACTTGTTTGGGCTTGCTCCCAAGTCCATGAAAAGGCTCAGGTTGTCTTAATCTGGCACATAGCTACGTCTTTCTGTGAGCTCAAACAGGAAGGGTCACCTCCGGATGGTGGTGATACTGATTTCAATGTAGCCACAAGTTTGTCCAAGTATTGTGCATATTTGGTTGCATTCGTTCCAGATATGCTGCCGGGTAATGTTGCCAACTCCAATTACACTTGCGGCGTCGTAATTGATGAAGCATATAGACGCCTCAAGAGATGTGAACCATCAATCATCTACGACAAGCTCATGAAAATTGCGATTGAATATGATGATCCGAGCAAGAGAGGTGCAGCCAACATTCTCGAACAAGGTGCGGTTATAGGAAAGGTACTTGTCGAACAAGTTGAAGACCCAAAGGCGAGGTGGAAAGTACTCGCCAGTTTTTTGGCAGAGATGATCTTGTATCTGGCTCCTAATGAGAACAATGAGTGGGCACATGTTGAAAGGCTTGTGGACGGAGGCGAGTTCATTACCCACTTATGGGCTTTGCTTTTCCATGCTGGGTTCGTTGATAGACACTCGCTCTCCAACCATCCCGCCAGGGATGCAGATGCCAATCACCCATCTGAGCTTGGTCAAGTTTGATGATCCAATTGAAGGTACGGTAAGATTCATGTGTAGTGTTTATGAATGTGTGTTTTTCCAGATGCTCCATTCAGTTATCGTTTGTTTGCTTGTTGATCTAGTCAGTACTTTTTTCTTATATAACGTGATCTAGTCTGTACTTTGATTTTATCATGTGATGTGAACTTAATTATTTAATAAATTTCGTATACGTGCATAATATTATTTGTTGTTTCCATGATTAATTTCCCTCTTACAAATAGATTTTAAATTAAAGAAAATTATGTTATATATATGCATCTACTCTATATCATGAACGAGACTCGATCGAATTCCTGACCAAGTATATATGCTCATTAGACCCCATGAAAGCCACGAATGGAACAATGATGGTCTGCTTAATTACTTCAGGAATCAGATAACATTCAGAAACCAGCTCAAAAAACCATCACCAGGGGAAATTAAGAATTTTATTGATACAAATAAAAGTAATTGGCGATCAAAAACACCTGTCTTGGAATGGACAAAGTGCGAAACTTAGTAGTGCCCATTCTTGAAAGTGATTATGACTACATTGGGTGATCATTTAAACAAAGAGGAGGAGGAGGAACTAGCACTGAAATGGTGGTCTGCTTGGTAGTTGGTACTTCAAGAATCAGATAACATTTAGTCATATTAAGAGGAGGAGAATATGAATTTCAAAATAGGTTGTTGGAAAACTTGTGAATCCCACATCCAAATGAGAGGATTCTAAACCTAATATATAACTGTATGGACTACTCCATCTAATGTCAATTAGTTTTAGAATAGTGCTCCAATCTGATTTAGATGTTGAGAGCTTTCTGATCTGGCTCAACAATACTTCCCCCAACATGGTTAAAAACTAGAATTGCCAAAAAAAGGAAACTGGGTAGGAAAAACATTAGGAAACCAGAGCATGAATTTCTAAAGTTGAATTTTGATTGCACTTCGTCCACCAATAGAGAAAATAGCACTAGGTACATAATTAGAGATTGGAATGGAAAGATGGCACTTCATCCACTAATAGAGAAAATAGCAGGGGTGGGCACAAATCCCGCAAATCTCGATCCCGTCCCGCTTCCGGTGGGATTTAGGACAAAATAGAGAATCCCGTTCCGCAAAAATTATGCGGGACGAAACGCAGGACAATCTCGGTGGGATCCCGTAAATCTCGTCCCGTCTCACATATTATTATTATAATAATCTAAAAATAATAATAATTTTTATAATAATAAAAATAATATTATAATATTATAGAATAATAATAATATATTATTAGTATTATTATTTTGAGCAAATATTATAATTATAATTATAATCATAATCTTCCATTTATAATAATGATAATATTTGTTTATAATAATAATATTATTATTATTTGAGCAAATATTATTTATAATTATAATAATAATTTTCAATTTATAATAATAATTGATTATAATAATAATATTATTATTATATAATATTATAATATAATTTAATAATAATATTAATTTATAATAAAATTATTATTATTATATTATTATTATTATATCATATTATATTTTTTTTCTTGTAAAGTATAATTATTTTATAATAATAACAGTAAAAATAAGTAATAATAATATTTTTAATTATAACGTGACATTATTATTATTATTATTATTATTATTATTATTATTATTATTATTATTATTATTATTATTATTATTATTATTATTATACCCATTTAGAGCTACAAGCGGCAAATAGTTAAATACGGTATTCTCCTCAACTATCAATCGATAATGAGACAGTATCTGGTGAATCTCCTCTCAATCCCTTTCCGTCCTGATCTAGTAAGATAATGTAGCCAAATATGTTGAACATTATAATTAATTATACAATCATTGTATGAATTAATAATAGTATTATAATATTAATATTAATATTAATAATATTGAATAATATAGTTGAGAAGAATACCGTATTCAACATATTATACAAATTAATGAATTAAGAAAACATTTTTCACTTTGCAAATTTATATAATATTTTATTATTTTTATTTGCGGGACAAGGCCCGTCTCGTCCCGTCCAGACACCATCTCGTCCCGTCCCGTCCCGTCCAGACACAATCCCGTCCCGTCCCGTCCAGACTCCAGACACCATCCCGTCCCGAAAAAAAAGTGTCAATCTCATCCCGTAAAAATTTCGGTTGACAAGTCCCGTCCCGGCTCAATCCCGTCCCGTCCCGTGCCCAACCCTAGAAAATAGCACAAGGCGACTCTTAAATAATCATCAATTACGCTAACTCTAGAGGCAAATGTCTTGGGAATTGAACTCGTAACGGGGGATATAAAAGGGATTCTGCATATTTTTTTACAAGCAGTTAGATTTTTCCACGTGCTTTGTGAGGGCAACAAAATGGTTGATAAGGGTGCACGCCTTGGCCAACTTGTTGTGGAAATACATTGATAACACAAAAAAAATGATCTCATCCATAAGGATGTTATCGGCCGGAGAATTATTGCCTTATCAGGAAAAAAAAAAGGAAGGGCACGAGCTAAAAATTATACAAACTTCTGAGATATCTAGCAAAATATACTAAATTTTTGTACACCTCATGAAATACCCCTTATCTTAGGGATAACACGCCAAAATTTCCGCTAAATTTTAAGGGCACTATTAGAAAAATCAAACCCTGCCGACCAAAAAAAAAAAAAAAATCAAACCCTTGATATAAAATCATCTTATTACCGTGGAATTCTCCTCCAGAAGTTAATATGAGTAACATGGGTAACATTGGTGATTGGTATTGCTAACTAGTCTTTTAAAAATATATAAACAATATGTTTTTTTTATCAGAAAATATATAAATATATGTAAATTAATTTTATATAGAGTTGTTAGGAGGGAGTAGTCTAGATAAGACAATAGATTTGAGTATTTAAACTTTAAACATTAATTGCTAATGCGAAGGATTTATCGATTTAGGTGAGTGCTGCAATAATTAATTAGTTGGAAACGCGGTTTGATACTTTGATGTCGTAGGTTTTGCCAAGAAGGAAGTACTAATTGCTCTCAAATCTCCAGTAAAGTACGTTTTTATTTGGAGCTTCCACATTTTGCTCTCAAGAAACACCAATATCAAAACGTACTCCATGGAGCTGGCGGCAAGCCCCTCGCCGTTGATGCTGACGTGCATCGACAGTGGTCATCCGAAGAGTCGCCTAGCTAGGATCGAACTGTTCGTATTTCTTACCTTTATTCTCTTGTTATGTTTGTACCCTGTTGCTATATTTAGGAGGCGTCGCAGGAGCACTGTGCTCAAGGTGTTTGCCTTGGTGGCGAACGCCGCCATACTTTCATTGATCCCTTATTTATTTGGTCTGATGCTCAATTTGGGTCATAAAAGCGACCTAGTTTCAGTCTGGGCTGTCTATTTGTTATATGTGTATGTCAACGTCCCTAATTTTCTGAGTTTCAACGATTCACTGAGTATTGGGCTGGCATTTGTGAAACTGTTTCTCTATGTATACTACATCTCGATCATCATTTATTATAGTTATGCGGCTTATGCCCGAGCGATGTCCGAAAGTTACAAGCATATCCTTGTAGGATGATTCGATCCTTAGCCCGCAAGCAAAGGAGAGATTCGAGTCTATCAACAGAAGATATGTGCTCATCTAAAACCGGTTTTAAAAGATCTCGGAGCACGAGCACGAGCACGAGCCGAGCCGGACGGACGGCGGCGGCGGGCGCGCGTGTGGGTGCCCCATCTCCTCCTCAACCTCTCAATATAGGTAGTGGAAGAGACTCCTTAAAAACCCTTTAGGGTACCCTTGAACTTTCCATGTGGGATGTGGGAAGTTCAAAGGGCACTTTCCTTAAAACCCACCTTCTATATGCATTACTTCCAACAATCCCCCACAAATGCAGATAGAAGGGTTTAAAAACTGAGGTTTTGAAAACAAGTTCTGAGCGTGTCGAGGTTAGTGCTTAAATGCTGATGTCTTGCGACTTGAATCAGCACATAGTGAAACTAGCAATCCTTTAGTTAGAGCGAATGGCCAGAGGCCTTGAATTCCTCCACTTCGGGGTAAACCAGCGACACACACCTTCCACGGGGTCTTGTAACGTTCCGCTAAGTCTTATCACATAAGACATCCAAGTTTTGGCACACCTTGGGTGCTCATGAGTGTTCTAGTGAGGACTGCCCTAAGTCTCACCTTGGAGGGTTGCCAATCCCTCACACTCACGTAGGTAACTTCAACATATCTGTCTCAATACAGAATACCCCCACAATGGGTTATGAAGTTATTAAGAGCTCTAAGGCTCAACCTCTCATTCGTTGTTCGGTGATCTATCAAGTCCGTCTCAAAGGACCACCCAATGCCTGGGCTATAGAATCATTAAGAGCGTTAGCTCAACCTCACTATACACTTGTCATAGGAATGGGAGATGTGTATCTCATAGGAGTCTTTCCATGGCTTGCGTTCGACCAAATTAATGGTTTCCGCCACAGATTCCTCCTCTCACGGGCTTTAGCCCCATTCCCCTCGACGTGTCAAGGACTAGCCTTCTGCAAAGTCCTTTGGTCAATGGATCTGCAATGTTCCTCTCTGACCGCACATACTCTAAAGAGAGTACCCCATTTCTTATCAACTGCCTCACAGCCTCATGTCGGATGCGTATATGCCTCTTCTTGCCATTATACGCTCCGCTGTTTGCTACTCCAATGGCAGCCTGTGAGTCACAGTGTAGAGAAATCGCAGGAGCTGGATGCCCCCACATTGGTATATCTGCCAGTAGGCTTCTCAGCCACTCAGCCTCTTGCCCTGCTAGGTCTAGAGCTATAAACTCTGACTCCATCGTCGATCGGGCTATGCAACTCTGCTTTGCAGATTTCCATGAGACAGCTGCACCACACAATGTAAAAACATATCCACTAGTGGAGCAAATTTCATCAGTCCCACTTACCCAGTTTGCATCACAATATCCTTCTAGAACGCAGGGAAAACCCTCAAAATGTAATCCCCAATCAAGAGTGCCTCTAAGGTATCTCATTAACCTTCTAAGTGCAATCCAGTGTTCTCTGCTAGGATTATGTGTATATCTACTGAGTCTACTTACTGCATAAGCTATGTCAGGCCGAGTATAGTTCATCAAAAACATTAGACTCCCAATAACTTTAGCATATTCCTCTTGGGAAACACCTATACCTGAATTCTTCACTAACTCTATGGTAGCATCATATGGGGTCCTAACTGGCGTCACATCATAGTTGTTAAACTTTTTCAATACCTTCTCTACATAATGGGATTGAGACAAAGTAAAGCCATTTTTAGTTCTAGTCACTTTAACACCTAGAATCACATCAGCTTCACCTAAGTCTTTCATTTCAAAGCGAGAGGAAAGAAACTTTTTGGTTTCATTTATCACATGCATGTTAGTGCCAAACAACAACATATCATCCACATATAGGCACACAATAACACAACCAGAATTGTACATCTTGGTATAAACACATGCATCAGATCCACTAACCACAAATCCAAAACTCAACACAGTGTTATGGAATTTCTCATACCATTGTTTAGGTGCTTGCTTTAGGCCATCGAGAGATTTCTTTAACCTACAAACCATGTTCTCCTTACCTGGAACCACAAAACCCGGAGGTTGTTCCATGTATATTTCCTCATCTAGATCACCATTCAGAAAAGCAGTCTTTACATCCATTTGATGTACTAAGAGCTTGTAATTAGATGCTAATGCAAATAATGTTCTAATGGTCGCAATCTTAGTTACAGGAGAATAGGTGTCAAAATAATCTACTCCATGTTTCTGTGTGAATCCTTTGATTACTAGTCTTGCCTTAAATCTTTCAATAGAACCATCTGTTCTAAGTTTCCTCTTAAAGATCCATTTACAACCAATGGCCTTATAACCTCTAGGCAAATCAACTAGTTCCCAAGTGTGATTACTTGTGATAGATTCAATTTCACTGTTTACAGCATCTTTCCAAAAACTAGCATCAACAGAACTCATAGCTTCTTTATATGTTCTAGGTTCATCCTCTATCATGTGAACATAAACTAGAGCTTCATTGATTTCATCTAAATCACGGAGTTCAGTTAAGAAAGCAGTCACAAAATCAGGACCATAGCTAGTTTCAGTTCTACGTCTTTTACTTCTTCTAATTTCACTAGGTTCATCAACATTGATAGAAGCAGGTAAAGACAAAGATGCAGGTTCAGAAATAGCAGGAATACTATCATGATCTTTCTTCAAAGGAAAAATATGCTCAAAAAATTCAGCATCACGATATTCACACATAGATCTGTCATGCAAGCACATAAACCTATAGGCAGCACTGTTCTCAGCATAACCAACAAACATGGCATCAACAGTCTTAGATCCAAGGTTATCTCTCTTAAATGCAGGAATCCCAACTTTAGCTAAACACCCCCACACTTTCATCAACCCTAGGTTAGGAGGATGTCCTTTCCATAGTTCATAAGGGGTTTTGTCTAACTTCTTATGGGGTACCTTGTTAAGAATGTAGTTTGCAGAAAGAACAGCTTCACCCCACAAAGAGTCGGGTGACCCAGAACTCACAAGCATAGAAAGCATCATGTTTTTTAAAGTTCTGTTCTTTCTTTCTGCTACTCCATTCGATTGAGGGCTATAGGGTGCTGTACGTTCATGAATTATGCCATTATTCTCACAGAATTCTTTCAAAAACGTTGTCCCATATTCCCCACCTCTATCGGATCTAAGTCTTTTAACTTTTCTATCAAGTTGGTTTTCTACCTCAGCTTTGTAGATTAAGAACATTTTCTCTGCCTCATCCTTAGATCTCAGCAAATACAACTTGGTGTATCTAGAATAATCATCTACAAATGTGATGTAATACCTTTTACCACCTCTGCTCTCAGAGTTCCTAAAATCAGCTAGATCGGTGTGAACTAATTCTAGCAATTCTGTGGACCTCTTTGTTACAGGTTTGAAAGGCTTCTTGGTGAACTTAGCTTCCACACAAATTTCACATTTTTTATGATCATTATTACCCAAGTTTGAGATTAGGCCCATTTTATGCAATTTGTTCACAGATTCAACATTCACATGACCTAATCTAGCATGCCAAAGATCAACATCAACAACGATATAAGCGGAAGTAGAAGCTATATTAGCAGAATCAACAACAGTTTGCAAAACAAACAATTCACCAAACTTATAAGCCTTCCCTAAAAACTTTCCATTCTTGGACAAGACTATAGAGTCACCTTCCATGACTCCCTTTAGCCCGGCTCGAGATAAGAGCCCTCCAGAGATCAGGTTCCGTCGCAGGGAAGGCACATAAAAGACATTCTGCAAGCTCAGGATGTTACCTGAGGTGAGCTTCAGCGAGACCTTCCCTTTGCCCAGCACCTCTGACTGGCTTGAGTTCCCCATGTAGACTTGCTCAGCTCCGCTTGCAGGTTCGAACTCATCAAACAGCTCTCTGTTGGCGCAGAAGTGCTTTGTGGCCCTAGTGTCCACAATCCATTCGGTCATGCTCCCAATGATGTTAGCTTCAGTGACCACTGCACCAATGATTTCAGGAGCAACACCTTCAGCGACGTTTGCAATGCCTTTGTCCTGTTGTCCGTTGTTCTTTTGGACAGCATACTGAGCATCCTTCCTCTCACGGCACTGGAACGCCCTGTGGCCTTGTCGACCACACACATAGCAGCCTGTGTTGTTCTGCTTCTCTCCATTGTTGTTTTTCTTGAACTTCGCAGGCTTGTTGTTTTGTCCTCCATGGCCCTTCTTGTTCTTCTTGTTGAAAGGCGGCTTATTGCCTTTCTTGTTGACCTGCGGAGTTTCAACAATGTTAGCTTTTACCGTGTCAGTAGCAGTGTTGGAGGTCTCCTTCTCCTTCAGCCGGTTTGCTTCCTCAATCTTCAGATGGCTGACGAGTTCCTCCAAGGTAAGATCTTTCTTTTTGTGTTTGAGGTGATTGCGGCAGCGTGCCCATGACTCAGGCAATTTCTCAATCAGGACGTTCGCCTGAAGAACTTCGCACATCTTCATCCCTTCAGCCAGTATATCCGTTACCAAATTCTCGTACTCATGCACCTGCTCCATGATAGGCTTGTCGTCCACCATCTTGAACTGGATCCACTGTCCAGTCACGTACTTGCGCTTCCCAGCATCGTCGGTGCCGTACTTCTTGTCTAGGGTTTCCCAGATAGTCTTAGCAGACTTCTGGATCAGCAGCAGGTCGAACAGAGCGTTCGTCATGTGGTTCAGCAAATAGCCTCTTGCGGTTTTGTTGTCGCGTTGGTACTTCACGAGCTCCGCAGAAGGTGCAGGCGGGTTGGGCGGCGCATCGCCATCAGCAACAGCAGCAGCCGCAGGGGCGGCGGGGGGGTCTTGCAGCAACACATAGTCAATCTCCAGTTGCTCAAAGAAGATCAGCATCTTCTGGGACCAGCGCTTGTAGTTCGAGCCATCCAAAGGCTCCAGCTTTGAGAGATCGAGCAGCGGCTTCTTGTAGGAGATCTCGACGGCGGCCATGATCCTACTTGAAATACGTTTCTCACTGTAGGATGATGACCCTGCTGGAACCTGTTAATACTGCAAGTAGCAAACGTGTTAGGAATGTAGGCCGAACTCGGTTTCTGTGAAGGGGCTGGGCTGCGGTGAAGCGTGGTATGGGAGCCACTGAATGAGAAACGTATTTGCCCCCGACAGTGGTGCAGATCGTATGCGAGGCAACGTCCCCCAAGGATTTCACCGTCTTCTCTCACAGGTGCACTCGAGGGAGAGAAGTTGGAACTGGAACAGGCGCTCAGAACGGGAAAAGGGTAGGAGAAAACAGGAGAGGGAGAGAGGCGATTGTGTTCGCTGTGTGTTGAAAAGCAGAGCCCTAACCCTCCTTATATAGGCTCCGAAATCCTCCTTAGCCCGCAAGCAAAGGAGAGATTCGAGTCTATCAACAGAAGATATGTGCTCATCTAAAACCGGTTTTAAAAGATATCGGAAAAAAGATAATTTTCCAGTGAAAAAATAGATATTCGCGGATAAGCACGAACAAGCTAATCCGTAATATCTTCGGCCTCAATAATAATTTTTCCCGCAAAAAATTAACTCCAATCTCGGAGCACGAGCTGGACGAACGGTGGCGGCGGGTGCGCGTGTGGGTGCCCCATCTCCTCCTCAACCTCTCAATATAGGTAGTGGAAGAGACTCCTTAAAAACCCTTTAGGGTACCCTTGAACTTTCCATGTGGGATGTGGGAAGTCCAAAGGGCACTTTCCTTAAAACCCACCTTCTATATGCATTACTTCCAACAATCCTTCCCGCCAGGGGGTTGCCACGCCTGCAAGCTGTAATCGGTGGATTGGCAGGGTTGAGGGCTCTTGAAATTATGGCTTCCCGAGCATTATTAGTGCGTGGCGGAATATTCAATTTCAGGGTTAAGCGCTACCATCCCAACATTAGTCGAAGTGTCGTGCCAACGTCTTCTACTGAAGACCCCTGGCTAGGATGCAACTATGATTTCTACTATACTAGTAGCATCAACTTCGACGTATCCTCTATCAAATTAACCAAAAAAAAACTCTCCATCCAAAAAATCTGGAGTATTGAAGATGCTGCAGGGGTATATTGAGCTCCTCTTGGGAACTCAAGAGCTATTGCCTTTCCTTGTCACTTTTTTGGAAGCTCGTTCCTATGTTCAGAGGGCGTAGGCCATTCCAGAGCAGCTCGGATCGAGAGGTGGCATGGAACTTGGTTCGAAATGGGCTACTTGATAAAGCCATTTGTGGAAATAGATGCCCTTTTAGGGTGATTGAGGTGGAGCTCGCATTGTTGCATGATTACCTCTACAACAGCAACTGTTTTTTCCTTTGCAACCACAGTGTACCATTTATTCCACTATATTGTCTGATAATGTATTTGATGCGTCTTCCTGGGATTAGTTGGATTGGTGTTTCAACACTTATATGGTATCACGCCAAAGAGAAAAATGTTGGGATTCACCCTCATAACTATGGTGTGGATGTTTTACTCACGTGGATGGTAGTCATAGCTTCATCTGTGTTGGAACTTGTGCAATTCATTCATTTTTGGAGTTCAAGGTGGCCAAAGATGTTGCTGCTTTGCACCTACCTCGACCAAGAATCATGGAAGAAGCAAAATTTGTTGGATCCTTGGATTAGTAAAGCAACTGAAAAAATCCACTGCCCAGCGCGTGGTGGTGGTGACAGCGGCGCCTGTGAGCTTTTCAAGCCCTGGCAAAAACTTGGGCAATACTCACTCCTGGACAAATACTATACCCTATCATTATCAGGGATAGGTAGAAAAGAAAGCAAGAGTGTATCTTTGACCAATGAGATCAAGGACGCGGTGATTAACACATTGCTTCATCGTGGCCCTCAACTAACCAATGGACTTGCCACGTTGGAGGCTAGCAATCAGTTGTCTCCAGAAAGGAAAAGGAATCTTGTTTGGGCTTGCACCCAAGTCCATACAAAGGCTCATGTTGTCTTAATCTGGCACATAGCTACGTCTTTGTGTGAAATCGACGAGCTCAAACGGAAAGGGTCAGCTCATCCAAGTGATGAGGATTTCAATGTAGCCACAAGTTTGTCCAAGTATTGTGCACATTTGGTTGCTTTCGCTCCAGATATGCTACCGGGGAATGTTGCCAACACCCAGTACACTTGCAAAGTGGTAATTGATGAAGCACGTGGACACCTCAACTGTTGTGAACCCTATGACGAGCTCATGAAAATCGTCGTTGAATATGATGATCCGAGCAAGAGAGGCGCAGCCAGCATTCTCGAACAAGGTGCGGTTATAGGAAAGGTACTCATCGAACAAGTTGAAGACCCAAAGGTGAGGTGGAAAGTACTCGCCGATTTTTGGGCAGAGATGATCTTGTATCTGGCTCCTAATGAGAACAATGAATGGGCACATGTTGAAAGGCTTGCGGATGGAGGCGAGTTCATTACCCACTTGTGGGCGTTGCTTTACCATGCAGGGTTCGTTGATAGAGACTCGCTCTCCAACCATCTCTCCAGGGATGCAGAAGCCAATCATCCATCTGAGCTTGGTCAAGTTTGATGATCCAGTTGAAGGTACGTTAAGATTCATATGTAGACTAATGTAGTGTTTATCAATGTGTGCTTTTCCAGATCCTGTATTCGGTTATCGTTTGTTTGCTTGTTGATCTAGTTTTGTACTCTTTTTGATAACGTGATCTAGTTTGTACTTTGATTTTATCATGTAATGTGAAATTATTTAATAAATTTCGTATACGTGCATAATATATGTTGTTTCCTTGATTAATTTCCCTCTTACAAATAGTTTTTAAATTAAAGAGAATTATGTTAGATATATGCACAGAGGCGGATCTGTATTAGGACTAAGGATGACAGTCGCCTCCCAATCGAAAATAAAATTTGATATATATGTTCCTTTCGTCGATAACTTTGATTTGATATATTATAAGCTCAAATCCGATACTTGAGCAAAAAGTTATAAGCGTTTCAAGACTGAACAAACATAAATTATTTTCGACATCAATTTCCAAATTGAGTTACTTCTATCATAATTATCGAGTGTTACACTTTATACCTTACTACTATAATTAAACTCAATAACTTCAAATTAGCAGGTTATATTGAAGGCAAATTTACAGAAAACCACCCCTTATATATTAGTGTTTTCACTAAACCACCCCTTATATTAAAAAATTACAGCAAACCACCTGTAATACTCCTTCCGTCAACAAAACACCACCTCCCGCCCCTATTCTGTAAGCTGATATTAAAAGAATGAGAAAAGACACAATTGCCCTAAACTTTATAAGTCAATATAATAAAATAATATTAAAAAGCCGTAAATACCCTTTCGTAGTTGGCCTTCATCTCCACGCTACCCAAATTCTTCACGGCACCTCAAATTTGTAGAGGGCATCCGGCGACGAAGACGGTGGTGCCATGACAATTCGAAGAGGTTGGGAATCCGATGTTAAACTCTATCTATGTGCTGGAATGTAAAAAATTAGGGCTTTTGTATGCCAAACATTAAGTTATGCGGGGTTTAAAATTAGTATCAGGATTTGGATGCAATTTGTATGAAATTTTGGTCAAAAGGACATGTATTGGTGCTGTTGATAGTGTGCAAAAGTGATGAATCAACTGGGTTTTAAAATTATGTCGAATTTAGGCGGGTTAGAGCAACCCCAACAGCTTTGGCAAAATAGGAAAAATGGAAGATTTTAGAGAAAAAACTAGTGTAATACCCGCGCCATGGCGCGATTGCGATGGAAAAAAAAAGAGAATATATAATATTTATTATAAGGAATGACCAAATAAAATATAAGCAAATGTTTGGAAAGTCTAAAACAACATTATTATTGAACAACATAGGTGTTTGGAAAGTCTAAAAAACATGCCTTTTATTCTTTCTTTCAGCCTATATTAACATCGGATGATCATGGACATGGGGAAAAGACATTGAAGCAAATCAAATTCATATCATATATATCACAAAGCCAACTCATCAATTTGCTACAGATAGGAAAAATAGGATGAAATGTAAAAAAATGATAATTTTCTACGTACACACCGTATCTTTTGTTGGGACCTAGCACTCACACTACCTTGAATTTGCCAATTTCCAAATAAATCATTCAAAAAGTGTGCGATTGCAGGTTCAATATCATGGTCCTCAGTCTCTCTCAAAATGCCCTGTAGTATTAAGATCAAAGCAAAACACTCAGGAAAAAAAAACTGCAGATGTAAGCTTATTCACAAAGGAGATTAAGACCAAAAAAACAACAATAGCAAATGAACATCTATGCAGGAAATTTGCATTTGAAGGACACTGCATTTATTTTTAAAAGTCAAGGTAGCAAGAAAAGTGGAAGAATTGCCAATTGCTAGCATAGTTTCAGATTACCAGAATGTCACAAAGATGAAAAGACGAAGGTGACAAACAGAAAGCAAGTCCACTTGAGGATATGTTTTGCTACTCGAACAACAATCTCGTTTGTGCAAAGATCCCACAAATGAGGCAAATGTTTAGTTCCTTCAGCAGCCCGAAGAGTCGGTTTCGAGAATCTTGGAAATTGCTTCTTGACCGAGAAGACTTCTTTGTTGCTGCAACTCATCGCAACTGCAACTGTGAGCTTAGAAGAAGAAAATTTCCAACCATCATGAGCAACAATTCCAATCACAATAATTATAGCTCTACCGCTTATCAGAGAATTTCCAACAAATAAGAATTTTCATGTTGAATATAAATGATCAGCTAATCTACAATCTAGAATTAGTAAAAACTATTATAGAAAAAATATAAGGTGTGAAGGGATTCGGAAGAAGGGAAAAAACACAAAATTATAGTTGATCACTAAATACACAGGCATGGAGTGGTAAGGTTAATTAGGCGCACATTGGGTCATGTCCTTGACTTAAAAAACACAAAATTTAGGAGTGCTGAAAGCAAATGAAAAAGGATCATGAGAAGAGGGCATGCATCATCATAGTTTGAAAACAAACAAACTTCCCTTCTTTATCTGTGTTGCTTGCGATGATCAATAAAACAAATAAACAAACTTTCCTTATCTATCTTAGCTCCTATTATAATCCAGTAAAACCCAGTTTTTTTCAAGGGGCATATGGTAATTGAAAAAGGAGAATTACTTAACCAGGAAGAAAAACAATAGTTTCTAATGACATTAATTGTAAAGAGTTGTGTACTGGTTGCCTACAGTCAAATTTCTTAGCAGGTTAGTTAATCTAGGCATAAAAAACAATCATTCACAAGAGAGGCAACTAACATCAAACAGGTTATAATGCAATTTCTATTCGATGACTAAAGAGGAAAGTAATCAAGGAGGAGAAAATAGCATCAGAGTCCAGACAGCACACCGAATTTCACAAAGGGCAGGAGCATCGGGAGATAATGGACTTGGAAACAACAGCTTAACTCAGTCTAGAGTTCTTCAATTTTCATAGCATTTTGGTCTGTGTCATCCAATATGCAGATAAGGAGTTTCCACTTTCCTTTTCGAGAACACTACATATCTATAGTATATATTGTTTCAAACAGAGTGAAATTTCTTGCAATATAGTCAAGATTTCAACAGTGCAAACCAATATGTAGTAATTCAGATTTTAAATTCCATAAAAGCATACCATATATAATCACAACGAACAAAATTCCAAATATTAATGAAAAATTACCTTGCAATAGGTGCCAAATAATTTTGTGCATCACATAGACATGTTATCATTTAGATCAAGTGAGAATGAGACATTTGGCCAATTGGAAGTGAAGTGCATGTAATAATATAGTATTTGCTAAAATAAAAGTCATGCCCCCACATGTTCAATTTAATACAGATTACATGTGTTGGTGAGCCTTTAACCAAAGCACACCTTTGATTTTTCATTATAGAAAGTGGACCTTTTGCAAGACATAAGTCAGCACGTAGTAACCCAATTCAATATTAGGAAAGGTAATTGACACATGCATTGTAAGTGCAGAAATGATCCAGAAACATCAGTTTGGGAGACATCCCATAATCATGGCTAGATAGATATTGAATTACAAAGAATGTATAGAAAAGAATCAAGAATTTGAATGAGGTAAGCTGAATTTTAGAACAAAATTAACACGAAATTTCATAAACAGATTTGTTGAGTGCGGATGAATCTTCTTCTAGTTTATCTTCCACACACTAAAAAGACAACTTCCATCCAGCTTTATTTGGAGTTTTGAGTCAGTTTACAAATTGGTCAATGAACTAAAAATGGATTAAATATAATGTGATGGTCAATAAGAAGATAAAAACCAAAAAAAAAAGAAGCAATGATGTTTACCAAAAAAAAAAAAACGTGTTTGTCCACAATGAAGTGTTCTATGGCAAAGAATGAAGGAAGACAGAAATTAGGCAAGACAGAGGAATGAGTCGAGCATACAAAATTGGGATGAAATTAAGCAGAAATTTGAAGATCTTGAATATTAGAAAAAAAAAATAAAAAGGATAGAAATTAGGGAAAAACCTTAGTTAGGGCACAAATGAAGCAATCCCTCAGAGTATTCATGACCCAAGGAGGCAGCGAGATACCTTTAAGACAATTCACGCCCAAAGAAACACAAATGGATTAATAATACAATTCACGCCCAATTGCTGATCAGATACAAACCCATGACATTTATTGAAGCAAACGATGAGTATATTTTTCAAGCAAAACAAATGGATTAATAATACTGCATTCGTATCTAAGTTCATAAAGTTAGCAGGGATTAGTACAAAATGAAAACAGATGGGAAATTAGATTAAAAGTAACATGACTTATAAGAAGTTCGCTTATAACCAATGCTGGTAAAAAAAAATTACAGCAGTGGTTCCAATCTAATGCATAACAGACACACGTGACATATATGCGTCTATAGCCATAACAAATGCGGATGATAGATGAGTGATGATGAACTAAAACCATTCATTTATCATCTGAAATGAAGGTGCTTTGCAAAATATACCTAGTTTGTTGCAGATTTGTAAGTTATATACCAAATTACTAACGTTAAACCTTCATTGGCAGCACAATATATATTCTAATTTGAACTATTAATAATATATACATGGTCATTGGCGACTCGCATTTAATCCAGACGATTGGATTCAAGCAGCATACCATTCTAATTCGAAAAATAAAATGCATGAAAACCTATCAGTCAAAAGCAGAATAATAAACCTACCAGTCATAAGGTATTGATATGGAAGGCACACCGTAAAAAAGGCTTCTTGAGCACCATCAACTGTCTCAAAAAAAAAATTGCAATCCATTCACAAAGCATAAGGTCTGCAAAAGATTTCAAAATCAGAGATATAATAACAGAATGAAGGAAGACAAAAATTGGGCAAGACAGAGGAATGAGTCGAGCATACAAAATTGGGCTGAAATTAAGCAGAAATTTGAAGATCCTGAATATTAGAAAGAAAAAAAAAGAGAAAAAGACAGAAATTAGGGACAAACCATAGTTCTAGGGCACGGCTGAAGCAAGCCCTCAGAGTAGTCATGACCCAAGGAAGCAGCGGGATACCTTTAAGACAATTCACGCCCAAAGAAACACAAAAAATCCAAATTGAAGGTCAATTTCCATGGCCAGACCAAGAAACAAAAGGGGGGGAAACTAATTACTGAAATTGAAGATACGCAGAGAAAGATGGAGATGGGGAGAAGGTCTAACCTCGGCGGAGGAAGAAGCCGATGTCCTGAGGCGGGTTAACATCGGCGGAGGAGAAAGACGAAGGCCTGGGGCCCGAAGGACTCCTTGATCGAACTCGACGGAGGAGGAGCGTTCTTTCCAGATTGTGGCCAAACCTGAAAACAAAAAGGGGGAAACTAATTACTGAAATTGAAGCTCCATGGAGAAAGATGGAGATGGGGAGGCGGTCTAACCTCGACGGAGGAAGAAGACGAAGCCCCGAGGCTAGTTAACTTCGGCGGAGGAGGAAGAGGAAGGACTGAACCCATGGGATGGAACTGGCAGAGGCAAGTGGGAACCGAAGCCGGAGGGTCAGCCGCACGAACCGGGAGACCGAAGAGGCAAGAAGGAAGGCGGCGATGGAGGAAGGAAGAGGAAGCGAGGAACCCTAAAGTTCATCCTTCAGCGCGTCCAACTCCAACCTTCAGCGTGATTCGTGAGGAGGGAAAAAAATTAAATGAAAAAAAATAGTGATTGGCCGGAAGGGCGGAAAGTGCGGATATGATGCCACATCAGCACGAGGTATATGAAATTAAGAAGGTATATAGATATATAGATATAGATATATAGATACATTTTTTTCCCCAATAATTTCTCTAAACGCATCTCTAAAATAGAGAAATTGATGGAGAGAGACAAAAAATCTCTAAATTTGTAGGAAGAGAAGTTGATCTCTAAAATTTAAATATTTAATGCTCACTTCTCCCCATATAAAATTAAATGACACAAACCCACATTTTAACCCATAATATAGAAAAACCTATAAACCCATGCAATGACAATAGACAAAACAATAATAAAATAAAAATAATACAAACGGAAAAAATTGTATTATTTGCAAACCCAATGACAATAGACAAAACATTAAGACGTCTATAAAAAAAATTCAAGTGAAATTTTTGGTTTATGTTTTTGCATACTAATATTTATGAAATAAAAAATAATTTCATACTTAAATAGAATAATTAATTTCATCCAATTTAATGCTATAAAATTCACGCTACAAAAATTAGTTTATAAAATTTTCACTTCAAAAAATATCACTTGAACTCATAACTCGTATTGGAAAGATTTTATTTTTATAAATTATAAAGTAAGCCTGATTAATTAACTAATTTCATTAATTAATCATATATGATCAATCACCAATCTAATTTTTGATAAAAAATAATTATATTAATAAATTGAAAATAATAAGATTATATTTGAATAATATTTTATTCAATTTTATGATAACTTTTATATAGTAACAATCTATATTTGAATAATATTTTATTCAATTTTAGAGATATTTTACTAAAGTTGTTGGGCTTGCTCTTAGGAGTGGTGTAATGGGATATCAAAATTTGGGGGGTTAGTACTTAGTATCCTATTTTAGATGGGGATTAATTGTAGAAGGCTTCCGAAATTACATGTACTGGGTGAAAATTTTATGATTATGGTATGCAGTGGTGGTCCATGGTGTGAAACAAAATCATGATTGAGTCTATCGCCAGAAGTTCACAATTTCAGTTGAACGTCGGTCGCCGAGGTCTTCAATCGAAAGTTGGAGATGGAGATTAACAGGGGTCATTGTGTCTTTTCCTATTCTTTTAACAGCAGCTTACGGAATAGGGGACAGGAGTGGGCCGGAGGTGGTGTTTTGTTGCCGGAAGGTGTATTACAGGTGGTTTGCTGTAATTTTTAATATAAGGGGTGGTTTAGTGAAAACACTAATATATAAAGGGGTGGTTTTCTGTAAAATTGCCTATATTGAAATATTTGAAAACCATGAAATAATATATGCACAATTAATGTTTTAATCCTAGTTACACATCCATGATATTGAGGAATTCTTTAAAAAATACTCACTCTGTTAATTAAAACTTGTCGTTTACTATTCATGCACGTTTTTTTAGAATGATAAAAATTATATAAAATATTAACTTTTTTTTACATTTGTTTTTTAAAATTCATACTTAATAGTAATAAGTATGAAATTGTTAAAAAAAATTATTAAAAAAGTTAATATTTTATATAGTTTTTTACACCTAAAAATGGGTGTGTGAATAGTAAAGCGTCAAGTTTTGATTAACGGAGAGAGTAGATTTTAATTTTATAGGCAATTTTTCGATGGTAATTTTCCACCCCCTGAAATAAAAATTCTAAGATCCGCCACTAAATATTCATCTACTCTATATCATGAACGAGACCCAAATTCCAAACCAAGTATATATGCTCATTAGACCCCATGTAGAGGTGGCAATCGGGCAGGTCGGATCGGGTTCGGGTTCGGTTAGTCGGGTTTCGAGTTATTCGGGTTTCAGGTAATTCGGGTTTCGAGTCATTCGGTTTTCGAGTAATGTCTAATAATTTGGTCATTTGGTTGGGTCGGGTTTGGGTTTCGATTGTATCGGGTTTCGGTTGTCTCAGGTTTCAGTTATTTCAATATTCATTTTAAAAAATTTACTAGAATATATCTTAAAGTTTGGGTTATTTCGGGTTTCGGTTATAACGGGCTCGGATCTTAATGGGTTTCGGTTGAATCGGGTTCGGTTCATTCGGATTTGAGTGAGTTTCGGTTATCGATTATTCGGATTTCGGGTCCAAAATGGGTCGGGTTGGGTCGGTGTTCAGAACAATCGGTTCTAAGTCGACCGGGTCGGGTTTTCGGATTCGGGTCGGGTTTTGCCAGCTCTAACCCCATGAAATCCATGAATGGAACAATGATCTATTAATTGAACCCAAAATCATTTTTGATCTCACCCCTTTAAATCAACTCCCTCGAACGAATATCTTTTTTTTTTGGAAGGATTTGCCAAATATACAAATATAAAGACCAAATTAGCCAAATATACAAGATTTTGGGAAATTTGCAAAACTATACACAATATACTACAAGGGAAAACCGCACTGCGCAACACTGTTTAAAAAAAAAAAAAAAAAAAAAAAAGCACTGCGCGCTACAATTCTGTATGCCAGTATGCCACATCTCCCCTGGGCCCACCCCCCTCCTTCCTCCTTCCGTGTATCTACTCTCCCTCCATCTCTCTTTCTTATCTTTTACTTTTCCTTTTTTTTTAATAGGGAAGCCTCCAGCTTTTCTCCTTTTTTATTTATTTTTATTTTTTCCTTTATTTCCTTTTCCATTGTTTTTTCATTTCATTTCTTCCATTTTTCCTTTAATTATCACATAAATAAGATTTGTCACTAATTTATTTTTTAACCAATTTATATTTTTTAAATGAAATTTTGATTTTTTTTTTCGCGCGTCAATGCTGACGCCGACGTCGGGAATGCTGACGTCAGCAATGCTGACACCGTTTACAAGGAAATTTTTATTTTTTCGCGCGTCAATGCTGACGCCGACGTCGGGAATACGAACGTCAGCATTGCTGACGCCGTTTACAAGGATGCTGACGCCAACGTTTTTTTTTTCGCGCGTCAGTGTTGACGTCGACGTTGGGAATGCCGACATTACCATTGCTGACGTCAACATCGGGAATGCTGACATCAGCATTGCTGACGCCGTCTACGAGGATGCTGACTCCGACGACGATGACGTCGGGAATGCTGACGTCAGCATTGCTGACGCCGACGGTGATGACATCGAAGATCAATATATTTGGCGTATTAAGTCATTAAAAATATAAAAGGGGAAGAGCAAAGAGACAAGGGAGTGTTCTAACAAAAAAAAAAGAAACGAATATTTTATTTTATTTTTGGTAGTGAGAAACAAAGGATAACGGTAAAAAATTAAAACAAAGAATTTTTCGACGCCGACGATGCTGACCTCTTTTCTCATCCATCTCTTATATTGCAAAAACGATGTCAGCAAATATATACCTACATAAAAATATGCATAAAAACGATGTCAGCACTAAAAAATACATATAAAAACGATGTCAGCACTAAGAAATAAACCAATTTTTAAGGAATCAAACATACATATATACTTACATATATATTATCAAATTAAAAACGATGTCATCACTTAAAAATACGTATAAAAACGATGTCAGCACTAAAAAATACGTATAAAAACGATGTCAGCACTAAGAAATAAACCAATTTTGAAGGACTCAAGCATACATATATACTTACATATATAATATCAAATTAAGAACGATGTCAGCACTAAAAAATACGCATAAAAACGATGTCAGCATTAAGAAACAAACTAGTTTTTAAGAACTCAAGTATATAAATATACCCACATATATAATATCCAACTAAAAATGATGTCAACACTAAAAAATACGCATAAAAACGATGTCAGCACTAAAAAACAAACCATTTTTTAATGACTCAATCATACATATATACCTAAAGAGCAACCTAAATAAGGTAATAAGCATAAAAACGATATCAACACTAAAAAATAAACCAATTTTTAAGGACTCAAGCATACATATATAGCTACATATATAATATCCAACTAAAAACGATGTCAGCAGTAAATAATAAGCATAAAAATGATATCAGCACTAAAAATACGCATAAAAACGATGTCAGCACTAAAAAAATACGCATAAAAACGATGCCAGCACATAAAAATACGCATAAAAACGACGTCAGCACTAGAAAACAAACCAATTTTTAAGGATCCAAGCATACATATATACCCACATATATATAATATCTAACTAAAAACGATGTCAGCGCTAAAATAAATTGGAGACAAATTGCATTATTGACAAAAAAAAAGAATCAACAACCTCAAAAAATCAGTAGCTAAAAAATCATTAACTTAAAAACATCTTGGAAATTATATATGAGAGAATCATCTTGATAATTCTAAAGTGGGATTAAATAAAGGAAATTCGCTTACCAAAGAAGACAATCACATGTTTTCTGCCAAAGCAATTCTACGACAAACAATTTGCCAAAGCAAGATTTCAAGGAAACTTAATTGAAATTAAATGAAATTTGCAATTCTATGACAGCAGAAGATTAACGGAATTTGGCCAAACTTAATTTTGTACTTATTTAACCTTTAACAAGACATGAGCACTCACCCCTCTTGAAAGGAAGTGTGCTGCCTTTACAAGACATAGCAACAGTATAATTCAATCACATGGAGATCAAAGCCATGAGCAACAGATTGTGTTCCACATAAGTTGAACTACAGCAACATCCATTTTAGCTAATTATTACAGTTTCGTAATAGTTGAACTACAACAACATCCATTTTAGCTAATTCGGATCGGGAGGATTGCATTGAATATCAAAAGCAAATTCAACATATATTAAAATCGAATTCATTTACTGGTTAAAAAATCTGTGTTTGAATGTATAATTATGTATAGATATATACTTGACCTGTTGATTGCTTCTGTGAAAGGTTCATCCTCAAATCTACTCCTCCCATGGACTGAAAACTAGGAAGATGCCAATGGTATACAGCTCAGAAATGATTGGAAACCTAATAATCTCAACTCACACACAGTGAAAAATGGCTAATTCATTTCAAGAATCCAAGGCATGGATCTAATGTTAACGAAATCAATCTCAACCAATCAAATCCAGAGAAGAGAATTGGAAAGCTGCGGCAAACAAGATGCATTTGCAGCCAATCAAGATCGAACTAAAATGAGATCAATTAAAACAGAAGCAAGCGAATCAATCTAAGCGGACATCCGCCGTTTAGAGAGGAGTAGAAAACTGACTTGGAGGTGATGCCGAGCGTGGAGGCCATGAAAACGCGGCGAGATCTGAAATTAAAAACCACACCGCCGAAATCGGAGCCAGATCTGGTCCAATTTGGCTTCGGCGTTGGTGCGCTCGACGGGAGAGGAGTGGAGGTGGTCGGGAGTGACGTCGGAGGAGCGGAGGCGACAGGAAGAGGAGCGGAAGAGGGATGAGGGAACGACCTCGTTTGGAGGACACGTGACCATCTCTCGATCTCAGAGATCTGAGATCCCCGAATCTGGCCACGAACGGGTCGAGAGGACGAGCGGGGAGGAAGAGGATGAAATGAAGTCAGAGAAAAGCGGGGATGGGAAAGAGGGGACGAGGATTAGGGTTGATGTATACTTTCTTAATTTTTACAAAAGTGGGTATAGTTTGCTAATTTGGCCGAAAATTTGCGCATTCGGCGCAAATTTTCTCTTTTTTTTTTGCCAACATAGAAAACAAATCCCGAAAATTGACCAAAAAGCATATAACACAAAGAAATGAACCCAAGTGGATGAAAAAGACATGGTACACAAATGATCAAAACTTGAAGAAAACACCACCAACCTTAACTCTTACATATTATTATTGTTTCATTGAAGATTAGTTGCATGTGGGTTACTCAGAACTTATGGACCCAAATCGATCTATTTTGTAAAATGAAAATATATACAAGTTATAGCACTAATGAAAACAAAAAACAGGAGTAAAAACCTAGCTGTGACAATATTTGGAAAGCACCGCGATTTGATTCCATAGCGGCATAGCCCCAGTGGCGGAGCCAGAAATCTCGGCCAGGGGGTGCTAAAAAAATTTCATAAAATACTTTTTTTTGATGTATACTTATTAAGAAGATTTTTTAAAAATATATTGAAAAAACACTAAAATTGTGATTTTTTAAAATGGCATTTTTATATAAAATATGACATTTTTAAACATAAATATATAGAGAGAATTTTTAAACACTAAAATTTAAACATAAATATGACATTTTTTTAATGAAATAGTTTATAGAAATAAAAAATATAGAGAGAATTTTCAATGAAATAGTTGATAGAAATAAAAAATATAAAGAGAAATAAAAAGGAATTAATGATGTAGTAAGATAAATAAAAAGTGAATGAGTTGGGAATTGAACGCAAGACCTTTTGATTTTAATTCTCCTTCCCTCCTTCCCTTACCACTTGAGCTAGAGAGCACTTTTGTTTCAATCATCCTTTAAACATCTTATATTATCTTAAAAATACTATATATATGCAAAAAAAATTATTATTTTTTTGTATTTTTTTTCCGCCAGGGGGTGCTCGAGCACCCCCAAGCACTCCCCTGGCTCCGCCCCTGCATAGCCCCCCTCGATTATTTTCTGGCTCCGCTCCTGATTAGATGGGTTATGGAAATTAAAAGCTTCCAACTACAAAGTGACAAATTAGAGGCATGCTTGGATATTGAAGCGTTCATGAGATTTCGCTCATACTTATTACCTCACTTATGACGACATAATACTTTTAAAATACCTACAAGCCTTAGCCTAATGAGACGATGATCAGATTGTAAGTTTATTAGTCCAAGCGATGAGGGTTATGAGTTTGATTCGCGATAAATTATGTTTTACTGTTCAATCGTCGTCTATGGAGGAAGTTCGGCCAAGTTGTTATCTCAAGGAACGTTCTTCTCCGACCGAGAATCTCTAGAACTCAACTCCGGGGGTTTTAAGTCCGGGGACAATCAGAGCTCTTATGCCTTTTTTATCTTCGGAATCGGATCACCAATTCTGAGCTCGGAGGGGGGTATTTATAGGGAAACCAAGCGAGCAGCTGGCTGGCAACCTCATGGTTATCTGTGGGACACGTGTAGCGCATGCCCACACGCTTAGGGGCATAGGCAATACACGTGGAGCCATTAGAGGCGAGGTGCTTGTGCCAGCGAGCTGCTTGCTAGGTCTTCGGGGGTACACGAGATACAAAAGAGAGTTAACTCGGACCCCTATATTGATTTTGAGTCGCGAGGGAAACAAAGATTAATAGATATTGGGAGTGCTAAGTCTAGTTCTTCAAGTCCGGATGGATACTTTGCTCGCGAAGTGTTAATGGTGGGACCGACCATCCTTTTGCGTTGGGTGACCCATTTATGACGTAATATTTCGTGTTTATTACGATAACATGAATGGCTTGCCAACAAAACATCGACTATAGTGGAAAAGGGAGTTGTTGTCCCTCTCACTTGTACATTATGCAATCATTTGGATGAGGATTCTCAACACCTATTCAAATAATGCCCAAACACTATAAACCTCATTAACAAAGTGGGTTCAAGGATACAAGATATTGTTATAATTTTATTCAAAATTCCATACGCTTCACACGTACAACGTCTAAATAATGAAATCTTCGCTAAGCTAGACAAAAATCATAAACTAACATTAGCTACAACATGGTGGGGACTATGGACTATAAGAAACAAAATAGTATTAAATGACCAAAATGTGATTGAGGAACGAAGATGGGAATGATATATTCGACAACAACTTCGGGACTGAAATAGTACTAAGATAATTTATGAAGAAGATATAATAAAACATCCGACAACACAAGCAATATCTGATCAAAAGAAAAATATTAGATGGAAACCCCGCCCGTGGGAACCTTTAAAATTAATTTCGATGGTTCTAAACTGATAACAGGTGTGGTGGCAACAGATGGTTTCGTCATTTGGGACCATACGGGTTCCATTGTTGCATGCAATGCATTAGCTCTTGGCCTCCATTCGGGTCTTGCAGCAGCTCAAGATCTTGGATTATGCATTATTGAGGTGAAAGGAGACAACTTGACCATCATCAATGCAATGGAAAGGCTTTGGAGTTGCCCTTGGGAGATCGAGATTTTGATAATGTTTTGTTCATGATGCAGTCCTTTGATATCGTGGCCTCTTCCACGTTTTTAGGGAAGTCAACAGGCAAAACTAGATAGCGGATCTGATGGCTCATCTTCGGCATTCGATGGATCATGGATCACTAATTTCCTTCTGACACATCATCCAAACTTCGAGTTCTCGTCCGCAATGAACCCACATCATCCAAACTTTTGTCAAAAAAAAAATAAAAATAATAGTATACCCACTTAATGCTCCATCTGTATTGGGCCACGTCCCCACGGCCCATGTAAGTCTCTTCATCTAAAGGGCTTATAGGCATAATGACTGATGAAGACAATGTACAAAAACATAAAATATACGCAGAATTTTTTCATCCATTTGGCATCTCCATCTTCCCCAATTCCCTCGCCCATCCACACCCGAGCGAAATCATTCAATCCAGACTCAGAGTTCCATGTCGTCGGAGGTGAGGATGAAAAGGAAGGGTACACAAAGCTTCTGGGGATGGGCAATTGCTTCTATCGCCTTCAGATTAACCCTAATTTACTTCTCCAAACACCTGAGCCTTTCCTCCCGCCCCGAACTCTCCACCCCTCTCACCAGCCTCCGCCGCGGTACTCCGACCTCCTCATTGAATCCTCCAACCTCGTTTTAATTTCCGTTTTAATTTGGAGATTTATCCTTTCCGTTTTAATTTCCTGATTCATTCATTCTTTGGTTTTGCAGATCTCCCTTGTTATTGACAGTGTTAGGGCCTCTCACCGTTAAAAGGTGTGATTTGATTTACATCTTGGTGTCGATCATTTGATGTGTTTAGTAATTAATTGATTGTTGTGGTTAATGTTGAAATTTTGCTGTGTTTCTACAGAGTTAATGATCAGCCAGGGCATCTTCTGTGCAGGTGAATTTCGAACTGATCACCATAATCTCACTTCTCTGTGTGTACATATTTTGCTCTTTTTTTTGCAAGTTGTCGCCAAGCCATATCGATCTGACATTAAACAGCAGGTTGGATGGGGAGCAACACATGTCCTTATGCACGAGAGTTTGAGATCTTTCATCTAATAATACAACTATATATTATGCAGGTATACGAAATTTATTAAATAAGTTCTCAGATCACGGGATAAAATCAAAGTACAGACTAGAATAGATCAACAAGCAAACAAATGATAACTGAATGCAGGACCCGGAAAAGCACGCATTCATAAACACTACATATGAATCTTACCGAACCTAGCTAGCTTCAACTGGATCATCAAACTCGACCAAGCTCATATGGATGATTGGCATATGCATCCCTGGCAGGATGGTTGGAGAGCGAGTCTCTATCAACGAACCCAGCATGGTAAAGCAACGCCAACAAGTGGGTAATGAACTCGCCTCCGTCCGCAAGCCTTTCAACATGTGCCCACTCATTGTTGTCATTAGGAGCCAGATACAAGATCATCTCCGCCCAAAAACCAGCGAGTACTTTCCACCTCGCCTTTGGGTCTTCAACTTGTTCGACGAGTACCTCTCCTAGAACTGCGCCTTGTTTGAGAATGCTGGATGCACCTCTCTCGCTGGTCCGATCGTTGTCATCATCAGCAACGATTTTCTCCTTGAGCTTGTCGTAGATGATTGATGCTTCGCATTTCATGAGCCATTTATATGCTTCCTTAATTACCACGCTGCAAGTGACATTGGAGTTGGCAACATTACCCGGCAGCATATCTGGAGCGAATGCAACCAAATATGCACAATACTTGAACAAACTTGTGGCTACATTGAAATCACCACTATCCCGAGGTGGCCCTTCCTGCTTGAGCTCACACATAGAAGTAGCTATGTGCCAGATTAAGACAACCTCAGCCTTTGTATGGAGTTGGGTGCAAGCCCGAACAAGCTTGCTTTTAGTTTCCGGAGACAGTTGATCGCTAGCCTTCAACGTGGCAAGTCCGTTGGTTAGTTGAGGGCCGCGATCAAGCAATGTGTTAATCACCGCCTCCTTGATCTCATTGGTCAGAGATACACTCTTGCTTTGTTTTCTACCTGGCCTTACAAATCGATTCCCAGTCATAACATTGACCATGTTGAGATTACGACGATATCGTTGCAGGTAGGAATAGCTGTCCAGGAGTGAGTATTGCCCAAGTTGTCGCCAGGGCTTGACTTTCAGCTCACCACCACGCTTTGGGCTGAAAACTTTGATTCTCCGGTG
This sequence comes from Persicaria maculosa, assembly GCA_963922045.1. Classification (NCBI taxonomy): domain Eukaryota; kingdom Viridiplantae; phylum Streptophyta; class Magnoliopsida; order Caryophyllales; family Polygonaceae; genus Persicaria; species Persicaria maculosa. The sequence goes on from OY998253.1 coordinate 4,067,791, forward strand.
ATTTTCGGGTGAAGTGGTAGGTGTAAATCAGCTGCATCTTTTGCCACCTTGAACTCAAAAATTCAATCAATTGTACAAGTTCCAAAACAATTGAAGATATGACTACTATCCAAGTGAGTATAACATCCCCACCAACATGAGTTTTCCCCTCGGGCTGATACCATCTAAGTGTCAAAACACCAGTCCAGACAACCATAACAAGACGAGCCAAATGAATCACCATAATCGATAGTAAGCTGAAGTTGTAAAGGCAAAAGCAGCTACTGTTGTAGATGTAATCATGCAACAATTCGAGCTCTACCTCAATCACTCCAAAAGGGCATCTATATCCGCGAATGGTGCTATCAAGTAGCCCCTTTCGAACCAAGTTCCATGCCTCCTTTTGATCCGACCTGCTCTGATACGATCTACAACCTGCAAATACAGGAACGAGCTTCCAAAGAAGTGATAAAGAAAGGCAATTGGTCTTGATCAGTTCCCAAGAGGAGCTCGAGATACACATTGCAGATCCTCCAAACCTCCAGATTTCTTCAACGGTGACTCCGTTGTCGTCGACCGCAGCATGCACTACAGGAAAACCATATAAATTGCGACGGTATTGCCTCGACGCTTTTTATACACGTCGATAATTTTCGACGCTTTTATGTGTCAAAAAATTTCGACACACAAAAGTGTCGTGACAGACATATTTTTCGACAGTCCTGGCGTCGAAAATGGTCTGATTTTTTTTATTTCCTAAAACCCCTAAATTCACTGTAGCGCACACATTTCCCCGACCTGAGTTTCCATCTTCTTCCCCCCACACCACCCCAACCCTAAACATCCCTCAGGAGCCTCATCAACCCTATCTCCGATCATTGGCTCTAAATTCCGAAATCGCCTATCTCAGGCTTCGAAATCGCCTATCTCGGCTTCGAAATCGCCGATCACTGGCTTCACATCGCAGATCTCCGGAGTTCGAGTGAAATCGCCATTCTCCGGCTTTGTATCCTAGATCTCTTGTTTCAAGTGTAGATCTGCAATGCAAAGCCGGAGATTCGCGATGCCAAGCAAGAGATCTCCAGCTTCGTCGATCTCCACCTTTGAAGAAATTTACAGCTTGCTAGCAGAGATCGAATTTTAGGCGCTCGAAAAAAGAGATTCAATGGCGGTTGGCTTTTTGTCATCGTCTTCCTCATTCTGGATCGCCGACCTCCTCCAACTTGGATCTGTGACACCTGGCACCAGTATGTACTCGACATTATTCTATCTTCGATCCTCTTTCGATTCAAAGGTATTATTCCATCTTTCTTCATAATTTTATTTGATTTACTCATGTTTCTGTCTCCATTGTCACAGAGTTCCTATGAAAACCCTAGGTTTTGAAATTCTAAGTTTTCTTATTAAGAAATTATGATTCCTCATTCTCCATGAGGAGCTGTGACAAATAGTTAGGCTTACTTTTGCCAAAAGCCTAATATGAGGAACTAGTGTTGCCAAAGCCTGTTCTTACGACCAAGGCTTAATGATTTCACCAAGAGTAGTAGTTTTAGGTGTTCAAGTTACTGTGGTTCTTGTCCCATTTAAAGAGGCTCTTACGAAAGCCTTTTTATTGCTTATATTTCTACCAGTTAAGGCTTTAAGCTATGAGTGAAGTAGACATTGGATTACAAGCTTATCTTAGAAATAACTATTCACGTGGCAGGAAGTACTCAAACTGGAAAGGAAAGGAGTTGTTCCTTCGATGACTGAGATTGGACAAAGGATTTGGCAAAGAATCAGGTTATTTTTTTGTTTTAAGTAACAATGTCGTGTATTTAAATGAGTAGAACAAGAAAGGTGCATATCATACATCTACAGGTGAGAAGAAACTGAAATTAAAGATGAAATGGAAACAGTAAGTATGGGATAAATCATGGGACATGAGCAAGTGGTATGTGATAATTTGGAACTACGGAACTAAAATGGTTGCACATTTGGCTTCAGCCTTCTCCCCTCTTATGATACCAACACTTGTTAAAATTTCCCTAGTGATGCATTAAATTTGAACTAGAAAAAGATCAACTAGTTTTAAGTCTACTTCAGATGTTTTTACTCTGAGGTTTTTTTTTCTCATATATTTATTTTTAAACTTAGGATAGGAGATCCTGTCGATCTACAAGAAGCAGAGAAAACATCTGAGAAGCATGTTGAACCGTGTGTACTTTTAAATATGCTGTTATTAGTTGCTGATGGACTTCTATCGATTATACTTTTTTCAAGGTTCATCATCTATATATATATATATATATATATATATATATATATATATATATATATATATTATATGTTTTTATATATATATATTATATGTTTTTCTCAGTAGGCAGATGCTTGGGTTAATTTTTGTAGATTCTGCCGAAGAAGCTGCTACAGTTTATAGTGTGAATCAGCTGATATTTCTGTGCAGAAGCAGCAGCTTCAGCGACTCACTTCCAAAAACCTTCTGACAGTTCTTGAATTTTGGTTTATGCAGTCTATCTTGAAGCCTCTAAAAGCAGTCTATGATCTTAAGAAACATCAATATATACAATGGGCGAGTGGGCGACATCATTTGCCAAGAATCATGATTCCGAGTCAAAATGAAACCCAACTTCTAAAGGGGAAGAGCTCCATCCCTTATGAGATAACAAGTATCGTTAGAGCGTCTTTAATTGTCAGAATTCATTGTTTGACCTTGGTGTAATCACTGACCAATATGTAGAACAGAATCAGCTTATTGTTGAATCTGTTGTGCACATGTCAAAATATTAACTCGTGCCTTTACCTTGTTATAGGAGAGGAAGTCCTTTGATGAGAAATTCATGCGGATGGATACTAGAAGGATCTATGAGTTGGCATCTGCTTCTGATAGCCTTCAGTTTAAGCCTTTAGTGGAACTAACAAGCCGTGCACTTGCACGGATGATTGAAGGGAAAACAGAGGCCGAGGGTATGTGAGATATTTTGCTTGTCTGATACAGAGGTTTCTGATACTTGTAAAAGATATGTCTGGTTGACTGCATCTTTACTTTGTCTATTATGTTAATGCAGAATTGGTTGTTATACGAAGAGAAATTGGAGCCTGTGAAGAACTTGCCTCGTGATCCTCGAATTAGACTTCTGAATCGACTTTATGCAAAGAGGAGAAAAGAACTAAAGGAACAAAATATAACGAAGGTAGTTCAGCTGTTATTTTTTGTATTTGCGTCTTCTGGGTCTCTTACTCTCAAGTGTATTCTGCCTTCTTAATGTTGTACATACCTTCAGGGGCTCCATGCAATTCTTCTCTCATGTAATTTTTTGCAATCACTATCATGGATGATGGTTATGACCTTTGGTTTTGTATTTTCAGACAATAGAGGATGGAGAAAGGCATGTAGATGACCGCTCTGTTGATGATCTGCTTTCATTCATTAATGGAGGCAACAATGGTATGCTGCACCTCTGCTTTGGCCTTTCATACCGGTTCTGTATTTTCAGGTTGTATTCGTACAAAGCTTGAAAAGCTAATTTTTAGTGACCTGCTTGACACATACGAAATAACTTCACTGGTAGTAGATGATTTTTTTTTAGATATTTCAGTCCTTGCAGAAGAGAATAAATTTATCATTTAGATATCCTGTAACATTTCTGTGATGCTGTCAATTTATTCATAAGCAGGAGTTCAGTTATATCAGTAGCAACATATTAAACTCGCATATCATTTTTTTTTATCAGGTTGGCCATTGTACGTGGCAATGACAAGGCTTGCAGCGGAAAGTCTAACATATGACAAAGCCGTTGGCCCATCACCCGATCTTTTCTCTCTTCAGGTCTTTGCTTTGCTATGATAAAAGTAATAGATTATCAGAGGTTCTGAACATGGACTGTATTTACTCGAATTTTGTATTCTATTTTCTTCAACAGAGGTTCAACAACATGAGCAAGCCAAGACTGACACAAAGATCTGTGCTAGGCTATCCTATCTCAGTCTTGCTTCCTTGCTTTCCTTCTTGCGGCTGATTCTGCCAGTTAAAGTACGTCTTCCAATCTCTCCTATTTTATTGCATTCCTATTTTTCAATTGCTTTGGTTTCAGTCTCTCCTATTTTTGGGTTTCATTTATTCAAGCACAAAATAGATATGTAATTCAACGCAGGCTTCTGGTTTGTAAGGGATTGGTTGATTAAGAAGGTTCATTCTGCCCTTGACTTCAATCTTTACATTCTCCATATATGCATGTCATTATGTCAATATCTAAGCTGGAAATTCAAGAAACAAAGAGCAAATGAAATGCATGCTTATTTAAGTGACATAATGACCATGTCTGTTTTGAAAAGTATGAGATCAAAATTTCTGATATAGTAATATCACTTTCGCGGAAAAGGAATTTCATGATGCTTTTGAGTGATCTGCTTGAAGTAATTGGAGTGCGGTCTCCTTTCCATTTGGTTGCGCAGGTGTGAAATGGAAGCATCCTATTTCACACGAATGATTCGATTCTGTTTGTATTTATGTGGTCTGTTGGAGATTTAAGTTTCATATCCAGTTAGCCATAATCAAGGAATTGAAGGATGCTTTGTTCTGAAGCCACCTTCTTGCACTTACCATACTAATGGATTTTGTAATCTTTATGGGGTTTTTATTAGGTTCATATGGATTGACCTGGGCATTGAAGAATCCTGACAGAATATCCAAGCTTGCAATTCTGAATAGTCCAGTGACAGTTTCATCTCCTGTTCCTGGCCTATTTCAAAAGCTAAGGTCTGTATGTTGTGAATTTTATCTCTATTATCTTTTGACCTGCGACCTATTACCTTTCCTTGCAAGCAAACTACATTGCTCTTTGTTTTTCCTAAATCTTTTGCTTTGTGACTCTGTGACCTTAATTAGATTGGATCATTATCCATACTCTCTTGACCCTTCCACACGGTTTTCTTGTGGATAGAATCCCTCTGTACGGGGAGTTCACTAGCTAGAATGTTATCACTGCTGAGCGTTTTATCGAAGCAGGTAGCCTGTAGGTACCCAGGTTGATTTTGCACGGATCTATTGTTTTAATCTTATTATGAAAACCTCTTTTTTTCAATAGCTACTGGCAGTAATCTTCTTTCGTCTTTCATTGTCATCTCAGTTACATTTTGAAGCTTGCGAAGGCTGATGTTTATCGGTTGCCATATCTGTCAAGCAGTGGACCTGAATTTGGTTTGTTCTTTTCTCATTATTATTACAAGCACATTCCATTCAAAGTCTATGTTTTATATTCTTCTTAAGTTATCTATCACAAATATCAAATAGATGTTTACCAACCTGCACATTGTATTGGTATGCTCAGCTCTCCCTCAAGCGGCCAGAAAAATTAACTTTCGAGACATATCAATCCAAATAGCTACTGGATTTGCATCATGAAGGTAATATGGAACTAAGGTTATAGTTTTTTTTTGTTTGAGATATGTGTCCGATGGATGTGCATATATCTAGATTTTCTCATATTTGGTCAATTAGTCCCATTGTTGGGCTGACCATTTAAGCAATTAAGCACACCATATAGGTAATGTGCATCACTAAGGGCCTCTAAATTTGCAATGCTGATAGTTTATCAAATGTGTAGTGAAAATATCATAACTTTTAATTTGCAATGCTGATAGTTTGAATTTGTCTTGATGTGTTTTTTTTTTTTTGTTAATTAAAGGATTTGAATTATGAGTAATGAAAGGGGATGAAAGAAGAAAAACAGGCTTTTTATTTTTTTTGAAAAATAATGTGCCAATTTCGACGCCTTAGGGTGTCGAAATTGGCATGTCATTTCCGACGGTTTATGGCGTCGAAATTGGCATGCCATTTCCGACACCCTAGGCCGTCGAGATTTTTTGCGACGTTCAAAAACGTCGAAATTTCCACCTGCCATTCGTGACGCTAAAATTTTCGACGCTTTACAAAAGTGTCGAAAGTAAAATTTCTGACGCTTTAAAGCGTCGAGAATGGCCAGTTTGACCGTCGCAAAGTATCCCTTTTTCCAGTAGTGATGGTAGACGGCATAATTGCAATCTCCCAAAGGGTCTTCACTGGAAAACCACCGCGGCCGCAGACCCAACAAATCCTTGATCCTGAATCCCAAATGTCCGCCATTGCTATACATTAGCAATGCTCGGCAAAGTATTATTTGTCCAGCCCTGGCATAGGTTAATATAAGAATTACATCAACTAGGCGAGGCAATCCCTTAGGGGGAAAGAAACGCTTCACATCGTTGGACAATGCTTTGGCATAGCTGTTGTACATGATGACTGTAAGGTAGTATGCATAGAGAAGGAGCTTCACATATGCAACACCAAGACTCATTGAATCGGTGAAACTCACAAAATTGGGGACGTTGACATACACATACATAAAAAATACAGCCCATAAAGTAACTAGGTCGCTTTTGTGACTCAAACTGCGCATCAGACCAAATGTATAAGGGATCAATGAGAGTATGGCGGCATTCGCCAGCAAGGCATATATCTTGAGCGCGGTGCTCTTGCGACGCCTCCTTAATGGAGCAACTGGGAACAAAGACAACAAGATAAGAAAGGTCAGAAACACAAGCAATTCGATTCGACCTAGCCGGCTCTGATCACTGGCGCCGCCGCAGTTTGACGACGGCCAGGGGTTCGCCGCCGGCTCCATGGAGTACTTTTGAGAGCACAATATTGTGGAAGCTACAAATGAATTGATAAATCCTGCGGATTTGGAAAGATTAAATACTCTCACATCTATAGTCTTATCTAAGCTACTCCCTCCTACAAACTCTATAAAATAATTAACTTAACTTACATAGGTTTATATATTTTAAAAAGACTAGCTAGCAGTACCATGTTACTCCACGTTGAGAATTAAGGACGTGACAAGCGCACACGCACTAGTAGTCTAGCACACAAGTCGAGTGGTTATTCATTTTAAAATTAATTGTAGTCCACCAAAGTCTCGTTAGATTCAACTTTCGATATTGAACCTTTTTAATTTCATTCACATTTTCCAAACATTTTCTATCAAGGGTTTGGTTTTTTTACCGTATAAAATTAACATATATATTTCAACTATTTTAAAAAGACTATAGCTGGCAATATATATTAACACTCTCGACCTTTTTTGAATGATCGATCAGCCACCGACATGGTTAGACTTTTTCATGTGCCCTTAAAATATGCTACAATATTTTTTATTTTTTTTTTGATTAGGAAAAAATTCGGGCGAGCGAGCTCTACCCGATGGCATCCTTACGGATGAGGTCTAGAAGACCAGAATCGTTGTTAATATCGACACCCCAGGCAGAGTGGCAAAGGTGTGCAACCTTATCAGCCACTCTATTGCCTAATCGGGGAACATGAAAGAAGAAAACTTCTTTCAAAGTCGATAATATAAATTTAACATCTGATAAAATCAGTTCGATTTCCCAAGGACAGGTAGATGTTTTATTTAGGTGGTTTATGATTATCATGGAGTCACCTTCAATGTGGAGTTTATTTATACGGAGTTGTAGAGCCTTTTGGATTCCCAGTTTAAGAGCAAGCGCTTCCGCTTTCAAATGACTTTGTTTGCCAAGTTTTTTATAACAGATGTGAATCGGAGGTCCTTCCCAGTCTCGGATTACGGCTCCGGCCGAGCTATCATTGTTTGAGATTGTGGATCCATCAAAATTTAACTTGAAAGTTCCCCTATGGGGTTTTCGCCAAGTAATTTTACCCTGCTTTTTTTTCCTCCTTGGATGCTTGGAGATTTGTGTGCGTAAGGGGAAGTCCTCATCCAAGCAATACTCAAAATGAGCTGTTTTACTCTAATTTTCCTTATGGGTTTTAATGATACGTAATGAACTTTCTCTATTAGATATGAGGACCTGTCTAAAAACAAATTGGTTTCGAATGTACCAAGCCGTCCACCAAGAAAAGGCAAGCTCCACCTTGGCGACGGATGTAAGCTTGTTTCCGATGAATGAAAAGATAGGTTTTATCTCCCGTGAATGATTTATTATACTGGATATAGTTGAGTTTACGTGTGTAGGTAAGTGAAAGAGAGGGCGCACATATGGGCATTCTAGTAAGAAGTGAACGTCATCTTCAACTGCACAGTTGCACAGTTGACATGTGGAAGGTACAGAAATCCCACGTTGAGCCAACCTAGAGGCAGTAGGGAGGCCATTCTGACAAACTTTCCATAGAAAATTTTTGATCTTAGGCGGAATATCCAAATTCCATATCCAGGCGTTATTGTCTATGCTCAGTGAGGATTGAGCTGTGATTAGCTTATATGCACTTGACGTGGTGAACCAACCAGCCCTATCAGGCCACCAGTATAAGCGATCCTCAAAGGGGGAAATGGGAAGTGGAATGTCCAGAATTTCTTTGACTAAGTCATTTGGTAATGTATTGCTAAGTTTTTCCGTCCACCATCTACCACCTAAGATATAGTCACTGACATTTTCTTCTATGTTGTTAATTTGGGGGCAAGCATCCCTAGATAGCAGAGAGCTTGTTGTAATCCAATTATCCGTCCAAAATTTGATAGATGAACCATTTCCTACTGACCAAATAAGGCCAGTCTTAAATTTATCTATAAGAGTTGTCAGTTTGGCCCATTGCCATGAAGAATCTCCACTTTTCACATATTCAAGGATGTTAGCTGAACAAAGATACTTGTGTTTAATGAGAGACACCCAGACGTTTTCTGGTTCAGCCATTATTTTCCAAAGTAGTTTCATTTGAAGGACTTCATTAATCTCTTTCGATTTCCTAAGCCCAATTCCCCCATATTTTTTCGGTCTGCAAATCTTATCCCAGCTAATAAGTGGGCGGTGTTGAAGATCTTTATTCCAAAAGAAACTTCTATTAATCTGGTCAAGCTCTTTATGTATTGATGAGGGTAACAAAAAGCTCTGCATTGTATACAACGGTTTGGCCGATAAGTTTGTATTAATGAGGATTGCACGTCCCTGTTGTGATAGAGCATTAGCTCGCCATTTACTTAGTTGCTCTTTAGATTTACATATGATGTCTTCAAAAGTGTGTTTGTTTACTCTGCCGTTAATAATCGGACATCCAAGGTATTTTTCTAATGAGTTTTGGTGTGTAATACTTACGCAACTGCTAAGTTCTGAGATCCTAGAGTTCGAAATGCCTTTTGTGGCTTGGAAGCTAGATTTATGATAATTGACTTTTTGTCCAGAAACTTTACAGTATGAATCAATTATATCCCTAACTTTCTGTCCCGCGGCAGCACTGCCTCTTGCAAAAATAATGATGTCGTTAGCAAAGGATAGGAAGGGGACCCTAGGTCCACTCCTACCGAAGGAAAATCCAATTGGACTGTTTTCCAAATTTGTTTCTGCTGAGAGTTTTCGAGCTAAAATTTCTGCCCCTAAGATAAACAAGAAAGGAGATAGAGGATCCCCTTGACGCAGGCCACGAGAGGGGAAGAACATATCAGTAGGACCGTTGTTGACTAGTACAGAGAAGGACACAGTCGTTACGCATTCCATAATCCACGTAATGAAAGTAGGGTGGAACCCAAATTTTTCTAAAACCTTTCTTATGAAGTTCTAATCAACTCTATCGTACGCTTTCTCCATGTCAAGTTTTATTGCCAACCATCCCTCCCGATCCTTGCGCGATCTGAAGGAGTGGAAGATTTCGTGCGCTATTAGAAAATTGTCTTGGATGACCCTGTCCGACACAAAGGCACCTTGTAGTGATATGAATGTATGGTTTACTTGTTTGAGAATTTTTCCAGAGTGGAAAAAACTTCTTACAGCTCTAATGATAGATAAGCCAACAATGTCCCAGTATTTCTTATAGAATTCGGCTGTAAAACCATCTGGGCCTGGCGATTTGTTGCTACAAAGGCTGAAAACAACTGCCTTAATTTCATTATTAGATGGGTGTCGAATAAGGTAATTATTTTCGTCAGGGGTAATTGAAGGATGGATTAGATTTAACATTTTTTGTAGGAGTCTATCATCAATCAGCTCCTTTTTGAATCTTTTTTCAAAATCACTCTTAATTTCATTTCTAATATTTTCTTCTCCTATTATCAAGGTTCCTTCAGCAGAAGTTATATTGCGGATTTGTTTCCTATGTCTCCGACCCGAAGCAACCCTATGAAAATAAGTTGTGTTCGAATCAAAAAGTTTAAGATGCTTTGTCTTGGCTCTTTGGTTCCAAAAAGTTTTTTGGTAGAGAAGTAGTTTTTCCTTTTTTGTAATGAGAAGTTGTTCTCTATTGTTAGTTAACCTGTTGTTACCTCCCGAAATCGAAGCTTGAATCTTGAGAAGTTCAGTTTCCAACATATGCAGATAGGCTTATACTTTTTTTTTATCCATCATTAGAAGGTGCATGTGCAAAGAATGATGGATCAGCACTCTCTTGTAATTAAAAACGATCTGATTATGTGAGATAATTAAAACATATGCATATGCACATATAGATGAAAGCAAGACCAATATTGTGCATAACCCAGCAACAAATTTAAATGACAATGCTCGTTCACCGGAATCGAAAGACGAACAGTTAGGCTAACCGTTCTGATATTACCATATCAAATGTCAATTCGGACTGCTGATCGGGGGTCGTGTGTACGAGGGGCAACATGCGTTAGTAGCCTAGCACACAAGCCGAGTGAGGTTCCATTCTAAAACCAACTGACGATAGAAGGAGTAACTCACTGACTCATATACTAAGACTTGTTATATTCAACTTTCGACGTGGAACTCTTTTGGTCTCATTCATATCTCTCAACACTTCTTAATGCATTAATTAAGGGCTTTAAATTTTGGAAAGGAAAACGAAATAAATTAATCTTGTCCATTTATAATTCAAGATACATTGTCAAAGATTGTATCAATACTCTCTTCTACCAACTTTTCATATAAAAATGGTTTTGTTTCTCGTTCAATCATCTATTTGAATAAGGGATAACCATATCTTTCTATATTGACACCCCCTAGGCCATAATGGCACGGGAAATAATCTACCTGAATATTCTCTTTTGACCTATTATATGATTTTGTAGTTGCCTCTGTAGGCCAATTTTGCCAGACAAAATCACCTATAAATATTAATGTAAATTTTCACTTTCACGTCTTATTTTCATTACTTGATCATATCTTTATCCTTTCGATGTAGTTAATTTGATAAATCTATAATAAAAAAATCAATATCATTTTCTAAAATATTATTTATGCAATGATAATTTAAATATGCCAAATATTATAACATATCAAAGAACTCTTTTTTTTTTTAAATTCAGGAAAGAAATTTTATCATCTAGACATGCCTAGAGAATCGGGAGATCGGACAAGGTGGTAGATGGACAAACCATCATGTACAAATAGAAGCTAATAACAAAAAGAATGATGGAAAGGAAAAACACACCAAGTAAAATCCGGATATAGCCAAACTCTAAACAGAAACAGAAAAGCCAGCACAAACAGACTAAATATAAAGAGATGAAGAGTAACACAAGAGGCAGAAACTCTCAAACTAGGACGAGCAAGGGCTGACTAGCATAGTAGCAGCAACACCGAAACATGAGAAGCACATACGACAAGGAACTCAATTGAAGAAACGAAAGTCCGAGTCTTAGTCAAACGCAGATCATCCAAACTCAAAAGTGACCGTTATCAACATCACAAACCAACACCACAACCAATCCACCAACCAACCACAAGAAACCGGCCACAAGCAAAAGAAATAGCAACGCAAGGCCACACCCAACCAACTAGATAACCCAACTCAACCTCAACTAACACTAGGAATAAAGCCAAACTGCCACCGATAAACCCCTTAATCAAAACACATAGAAGAAGGAAAGCATCATATCCAACAGGGAAACTCTCGAGGCTGCGAAACAATGACCCAGCGAGTCCGACAACAAGAGGGAAAACACTACCAACAACGGATCGACGGCGGGATAACAACTAGAACAAGTCAAAGCAATTCACACACAATAAGATCAACACGATCGGAGCTACCAAAAACAAACGCAACATAAATGACCATGGAGGAGGTGGAATAGGGAGCGGTGCAAAAGAAGACTCAGAACACCAAGCCCGTGAGCAAAGCAGATTCATCCAATCCGAGTTGAGATCCCCTACAGGCTACAACCCATGATGTACCCTACGGGACACCACAAAATTATTTTTGTTATAAAACAATGTTAAAAAAAATTGACGGAGCCTTCCATCTCTTTTACATATTTCGTGTGATGCCCCTGAGGTTTTGATATTTTTCGCCTCGTGCCCTTTGCTTGTTAAAATTGACGGAGCCTTCCATCTCCGTTACTTTTCAATAAAAAAAAAAAGAACAAAATATAGAAAAGAAGGAAAGGGAGAGAAATAATTGACAGCAATTTTGATCTCAGCATGAGGTCGACGATTGCGAGGCCGGTAGAGCAATTGCACTGGTGGTAAGCTCTTGTTTGATCCAGATAGTTTTTGGTCGGATTGGGGTCTTTGAATTGAGGTTTCGTGGTTGGACTTAGGTCTTCCGGATCTGATATATAGATGATTGAAGAGTTTTGTTCCAATTAGGTTTTTTTATATTCTCGAAAATTCATAGCTTTAGGGGATTTTGTGTATTCTAATTTTCTTGCTTTCCCTTAGCAAGACTTTGATATTAAACCTGCAGTATAAAGATCTTGTTTGCCAACATAAATTATTTTCTAATTTTATTATTTCACCATCCAATTTGTTTTCTGTCATATTTTCTTCATACTTGTATCAAATTAGTTATGATCATTCTCTCACTCAAAATTTAACTTAGTATATATATACATGGGTCTGTAGTCTGTTGCTTTAGGATGAGATTTCTATTAAGTGATATGCAATGACTGTGTTATTTGCATTGGAAATATTGTTCCATTTGATTTCTGGTTTTTTTTTCCAATCAAAATTATATATTCTGGTATTCATGGGTGCATTACGGCAATATATAATAACTCCATCAGTATTTAGCCATTTAGTTATCTATAGAAGAACAAGGAATCTTTGTATACACATGGTGTATTGTCGGGCAACAACTCCATTGGTATTCTAGTGTTTGTAGCTAGAAGCCTTTGGTATGACAACAAAATGCCCTTGATTTTAAGTCTATTAGCTCAAATGGAAGAGCGTTGTGCTCACGCACAGAGACGCGGGTTCAAATCCCGCATAGGCTCCCTATAGTTGTTGAATTTCATTGGTCAGTGTTTGGGTTTATGCCTGAATTTAATGGACTTTTAATAATACTGCAGATTTACCTCCAAATTCATTAATAAAAAGTGAAGAACTGAAAAAGCTTATGTGCAATAGTGAAATGGTGTTTGATTTTAGCTTGATGACTTCACACCATTTATGGTGTTGCCTATCAATTCTTCTTCTATGCAAATAAACGCTTGACTTGGTTTGATTATGATATTGCCATAAACAGAAACTTTTGTTACTTTGAAGCAAAAAAGAAAGTTTTGTTACTTTTTTTTTCTTTCTGATTTCACACTGTCTGGATTTATTAGATTTTGGGCCACTATATCTTTATTAATCAATTGCCTACCCTTTGATCAAGAACTCTACAAGAATCTTATGTATGTCAAGGTAAAAGCTCTTACTACATTATTCATGTGGATATGAATTATGGTGAATTTGTGTTGAGGCTTTCCCATAAGTTTGTTGTTGCTGTAAAAAGAAGCTCAAAGTCAGTTGTTGTTGAATTGTACAAGTAGGTATGGTACTTATGACAGCAACTCAATGCAGTAACAAATATGGTTGTTTCAATAATTTGTATGAAAGCAACTCAGTGCTGAAACTTGTTTGCAGCAAACAAACATTTTCAAGGTCAAACCTTTTCATTATCTTCTAATCATGAGATCAAAGTTACAATTTTAATTTAGTGACATGGTGAACAACCGAGTAAGTTCAAAGTTAGCCTATGTGGGAGTCGAACCCACATCTTTGTGTATAAACACATCGCTCTTCCAATTAAGCTAATAGCCAGGCTTACACAAATGCACAAGGATTATTAATGTTTACGTACACTTGATCAGTTTATCTAAAGCATTTTAAATCCACAAAATCTCAGCAGAGGGCAAGAATTGAGAAGAGAACAAATCATTGAAAGCGGATATGGAAATCACAATCAAATGACGGTTCCAAAGTCTATCACAAGGTTCTACAATCTAGGATAAAGAGACAACCACATGATCTTCCATTATGTTAATTGTAAGCTTATGTGATCTTCTATAACTTCTTGTACGTATTTGACCTTCAAACTTGAGTTTAATATTAGCTAAGGGAGCAAGGGACATCCTCATTGCCCAAGATCTTTCCCACATTATCTATTGATGCTTTGGAGCATTTTATAATATTCTTACATGATAGATTGGTAGAGCTAAAGGAGAGGATCAGAAAACAAGGGCACAAGAATATAAACAATTTTTATGATAGTGTATGACTCTCCATAGCCCTGAATCTATCAATTAGTAATGGGTCACCCACCTGTTACATTAATTTCCCCTTTCTCCTAGCCTAACTAATTGCTTCTAGTCTCTGGTGGCATATATAGCCTACCCATTCAAAGTATCATATCTAAATATTTCAAAAAATTCATGAGCACTGATGCGGTATAAACACTAGTTCAACCTTGTTATAGTAGACAGATAGATACTCGTATACTTATGGCCTCAAATCAGTCCCCTAAATCTCTAAACCCTAGATTAAAATGAGAGATACTAGAGTTCGAATCATCAATTGAATTTCAACAATTCAAATCCTCACCCCTAACTCCTTAAATCCCCAAACCTTAGGTTAAACTGAGAGATACTCACCTCCACCGTCGTCGACTCGTCGTCCTCAATCACCAGCGCTCCTTCGTCTTCTCTCTCTCACCCTTCGTTCTTCGACGTTCGTCTTCCCTTTCTCTCTCGCGACCTGCCTTCGCCCTTCTCTAATCAACCTTCGATCGTCTTCTTTCTCTCCCTTTACTTCTTTCTGTCTTTTGTTCTCTTTTTTTTTAATTGAAAAGTAACGGAGATGGAAGGCTCCGTCAATTTTAACAAACAAAGGGCACGAGGTGAAAAATATCAAAACCTCAGGGTACCACACGAAATATGTAAAAGAGTTGTATACTCGCCGAAAATTGTAATACCACATGGGCACACCGCGAAATTTCCGAAAAAAAAGTTATACCCACTGGAGGTTCCATCTGTATTGGGCCACGGCCCATGTACGTCTCTTCATCTAAAGACTAAAGGGCTTATGCATAACTGATGAAGGCAATGTGCAGAAACATAAAAATGTAAATTATACGAAGAATTTTTTCATCCATTTGGCATCTCCGTCTTCCCCAATTCCCTCGCACGTCCACACTCGAGCTAAATCATTCAATCCAAACTCAGATTTCCATGTCGTCGGAGGTGAGGATGAATAAGAAGGGTACACAAAGCTTCTGGGGATGGGCAATGGCTTCTATCGCCTTCAGATTAACCCTAATTTACTTCTCCAAACACCTGAGCCTTTCCTCCCGCCCCGAAGTCTCCACCCCTCTCACCAGCCTCCGCCGCGGTACTCCGACCTCCTCATTGAATCCTCCAACCTCGTCTAGTCGCCATTCGAAACCTAACTGTGTTTTTTTTTTGTTTATTTGTATTTCCAGTGGCTGAAGGATACTGGCTCAAGCAGGCCTCTATGTCGCCATATTCAGGTGATTTTCTCTTCACATTTCAGTTTCTAGTTTGGAGATTTATCCTTTCCATTTTAATTTCCCGATTCATTCGTTTTTTGGTTTTGCAGGATCTATGTATCACGGATCTCCCTTGTTATTGACAGTGTTAGGGCCTCTTACCCTTAAAAGGTGTGATTTGATTTACATCTTGGTGTCGATCATTTGATGTGTTTAGTAATTAATTGATTGTTGTGGTTAATGTTGAAATTTTGCTGTGTTTCTACAGAGTTAATGATCAGCCAGGGCATCTTCTGTGCAGGTGAATTTCGAACAGATTACCAAAATCTGACCTCTGTGTACATGTTTGGCTCGCTTTTTTGCAAGTCTCATATTTGTTTCTAATTTGTAATGAAAGTCAAATTTACCATGGTGCATGTGACTACTTGTTTATTTGGGATTTGATTCTTGTGATGAATTATCAATAGTATTTTGTTTCCTCATTCTGATGATTAAGCTTCATAAATTGTATTGTGTCAAAGTATTTGAATAGAATTTTATTAGCCTTAAAGTGTTCAGTTAGCGCTCTACTTAGAAAGGCTTTTGAATTTTTTTTGGAGCTAATGGCCCAACACAAAGATCCATCCAACTGCAGATGCATTTAAATGCCTATCTGGACATAGTGGTAATGATATAAGATTTTCCCTCTTATGTGTAATTTGTCATTTATTTTATGACAGTTTTATTATGCTATGATTTTCACCTGGCACCGATGTATAGTGGAACTTAGTCTTATACGAGTAACTTATAAAACATAGGCCTTAGCTTTCCTTTTTTTACCTTAAAACAAAACGGGTAATTTAATACATAACGACAATTCCAATCCCACCAACTCAGCATTTTAATATTTATGCATAGACATTACTATATGATACTCCTTAAAATTTTGAATTATAATTATGAGATGTCCATTTTGATACTCAAAGCTTGTGCACGTCTTTTGTCTGCGTAGATTATAAGCAGATGATTTCATATCATATAAGTAAACGAGTTGATATTCTGTATTTCTAAAGAGGAAAAGTGCAGCGAGACAATCTTTCAACTCATTTTTGGTACAGTGTACTTTTTGTGATGGCAGATTTGCTCTCTGCTATTCTTCTTCGAGCTACTGGTCAAATTCTTCAATCATCTAGAATTCAGCATTTGAAATCATTAGGCCTCCACAAAATGACAAAAGCTTCAGGTATTTTCTTAAAAATATTTTCTCTGTTATACTACTCTTTTTCCCCTTCATAGAATGGTTGCTTATCATTTCTGTTATCTACTTTTCCATAGTAGAGGACTGTTAATTTTTTCTAACTGCAGATTATGGTCCATCAATTCGGACTTTGTTTGCTTTTCTTAACCACCATGCTGAAAATGGTCAGGTGTAATGTTAATAGTTTCATGATTGTGCGATATCACTACTTTCGGATTTAACTAGCTTTGAAGATGATGAATTCTATCATAGTATTATCTTAATGATAATAACCACTTTTGAAGTTGACTATCAGTAAGCTAATAATCCCAATATGCACGAAGAACTTTGAATACATTGACTGGAGTGATATTTGATTCTGAGGGGGTTGATGTTAGTATTGCTCTCTTTCAAATATACAAGATTTGCTTTGCAACCGTAGAGATCTGCATTAACACATGGCTTCCATGTACTATACGGTGCTGCTCACAGCAGCAGCAGTTGAAACTTGAAAGTAACTGAGGATTGGGAAAGATAACAGTTCCTTGCTTTCGTGTTTTTTGAATGCTTCTTGCTTGCTTGATTTTCATGCAAAACATTAAATTGCTAGAACATTTGGATCATCCAATTGTAAGTGTAACCCTAAAGTGTATAATAACATTAAAAAACGTGGAGCTCTTGTACTTCTTATTGTTCACAAAGCGTCCATTATTAAAAATTTATTAGTTTTATTATGCTATGGAGTTTTCTTTCGGGCAATTATGAGTGCTCTCTTGAGTAGCTTTCTCACTTTACCTAGAAGGATTTTGGTTTCTCCTGATTCTTTCTTTAAGAAGTTCATTTTAGGGAACTTCATTTTCAATTTCAAAGTATTAACTTGGACCATGTGCAGTTGAAAATTGTTTTGATACTAATTGTCATCAATTTTGCTTTTACGTATTTTTTTCATGGCGCTGATATATACTTGTTTGGTTTTCTTCCATTTGTTACAGAAAATCTCTCATCTGGTGAAATTGCAGCGCTTGTATACCTTTGGAATCCTTTAACAATCATCACATGTGTAGGCTCATCGACATCACCAGTTGAAACCTTTTTTGTGATCATGTCCATCTATGGAGCTTGTGCAGGTATGGTGCTGGCCATAACTTTCCTCCATATTTTAGGTCATGAATGACGATAATCCACTGTAAACCAGATCCATTTGATTGTGCCATTCACAGAATGGATGTTTGTTCACTAAATTGATTCCCTGGGGGGTTTTGAATGCCTTCAGAAAGAAGATTTTATGAAACGATGTAGCAATGAGAACACCGACCTTATTTTAGTTATTTATATTCATTACATTTTCAGAAACAAAAATGTAAAACATCTGAAGAAGAAGAAGAATAAAAATGAATCCAACAAACAACATAGGCACATACTCCTTCCATCGGCCATAAACCTCCACTTATATTTTGACTTGTATAACTGTGAGTCACCACTAACTCTTTGGATGATGTCAACTCGTGAGGTCATCTGTACTACTGTAGTTCCTTGGATAACACAGCAAGTCACCCAACCTATCATTCTTGTTCCTTACTGATATTTAGTTCATTGTGAAGTACTACAGAATTTGGAACTAAGGTAGCTTTTGTAATTGCTCAGGCATTGGCTGAAAAATATGAGTTCCAAGATAGCTTTTGTAATTGCTCAGGCATTGGCTGAAAATATGACAAGAGCATTTTCATTTAAATTTGTTGTTGGGTTATGAATTTTAAACTTTTGAAAAACTGCAGGCCTGATTCCTTTGGCTGCATTTGCGTGGGCTATGGCAACTCATTTGTCCTTTTATCCTTCTATTTTGATCATTCCGGTAATTAGCCCCTTACTGCTGGCCATCAAGGATGAATATGATGAAACATTCTTTTTTCTTTCATCCATATGTGCGTGTTTTTTGCCTCTCATAACTGACTTTTATCACTTTTCATGTCAGATCATTCTTCTTATAGGGTATGGAGCAGATTCTCCTCCTGGGAAATTGTTTTTACAAGAAAATCCTGATCATTCTTGCACACCTTCTAGTGATAAAAAGTCTAAGCATGTTGGTTTGACCAGCCATATGGGAGCACGTTCTTTTTCATGGAGATTGGCACTGCGCTTCTTATTATGGGCATTTGTGTGGTCTGCCTATATTTTGGTACTTTGTGCAATTTCTGTCAACCAGCATGGTGGCTTACAAGAAATGTTCAAGAGGTAAATTTGATTGAATCAACTAACTGCACTACTCTGTGTATACTCATCGCCATAACATTTAGCAGAATTGGTGATGATCTTCTTTCTAATCTTTCATATCTTCGTCTCTTTCTTCAAACCTTCTCTAAGTCGGCTTCAATTTTGCAGGACATATGGGTTTATTCTGACTGTGGAGGATCTATCTCCCAATATTGGTGTTTTATGGTGAGGAAATAATACTTTGCTAATGAGAATAGCCAGGATTAAAACTATGGTTCTTATATGCTTATTTATGTGATCTTCAACTTGCAGGTACTTCTTTGCTGAAGTTTTTGAGTTCTTCAGAAATTTCTTCTTGATGGTATTTGGCATGAACATTCTGTTCATGATATTGCCATTAGCTATACGTCTCAGACACCGACCTTGCTTTTTAGCTTTTGTCTATATGGCAATCTCTTCTATTCTGAAATCTTATCCTTCGGTAACTTTCCTTACTGTAGCATTAGATAGTCAACTTGCTAACAGATATTCTGAATCCATCTAATTTTACCTGAGATATTGATTTGCACTGTGTTTATATAATTTATAGCTTAAAAACCTTTCCTTAAAGCTCTAAAACACACACACACACATACACAATACACTCACACACTTAAAGTACAACCCACTGGTTTTCAAAGCCGACTATTATTATAGAGTAACCAATTTAAAAACGGTGAACATCACTGTCACCTGTTGCTCATTTTCTTTGTGCATCATCTGATTTATTTGTTTTGTTTGTCTACTCAACGGTTCACTCTTCAGAATTTCTTCAATCTTCGTGATTTTTTTAGTTGTATATTATGCTTGTGATTTCATAGATATTGTCATGAAGTTTTAACCTTAAAATGTCAAAAACTAGTATTTTACTGACTTTTTACTGTTGCTGGTCAGGTTGGGGATTCAGCTCTGTACTTGGGTTTGTTAGCTCTGTTCATTAATGAACTGGCAGGTAATTGGAAAATTTATCATCTAATCGTATCCAGAACTCCAGATACAGATGCATTTTCTGATTTTTATATTGTGATATACAGAAATGAATTTCTCTTTCGTCCTTGTCTGTGGATTCATTGGTGTCAATCTCCTCAGTCCTGTGATGCATAATCTATGGATATGGAGGGTAAGCATTTATTAGAAGTTCAATGAAATGATCATGTGACTAGCATTGCCCAATAAGTAAATCATTCCAATTTTTCCCAATGTGCAGGGAACTGGAAATGCTAACTTCTACTTTGCAACTGCAATTGCTTACACTTGTTTCCAGGTCTGTTCATCTTCCTTTTTCATGGATGAATCTCCCTTTGCTTGTATAGCGCCATTCTATGACAGACAAAAAGCAGATGCCTAATTCCCTGATAGAGAAATTGGTTGTAGTGATTATTGTCTTCTTGCTTTACGGTGCTATTGGGGTGTCATGACATGGATGCGAAATACAGTTTTGGCAGTGTGAACTTGTTTGCCCAAGTTCTCAGAAATTGTTTATTCTTAGATCATTGAAGAAGTTACACAGGGTTTAAATGCCCCCATATGCATTCTTCGACAAGATCACTAATCTTAACCTTTTCTTGCAGACCCTTTTGGTGGTTGATAGCATCAGTGCCGTGCTTAACCATGACAGGAAATTGCGGAGTCTTATCACAAATTCATGAAGGCAGAATCTCACAATTATATATCAACCCAGAGTAAAAAAGTTGGGTATGTTTTGAAGTCCCACTATGCTAACTATAGCCTACTCGAGATGAACTTGCCAAGCATGCGTTGTTTCAGGTAAGTCACAAAACAAGGATCCCGGTTGAGAATTCAAATGTCTTCCCATAAGTTACACATTCTTCCAGTTGTCCTTCTCTGCGAATCCTCACTTTTAACAGATAGTCGCCGTGTGAATGTTTCGGGGTGGAGTTTCACCTACATCTCCCATTGGTATACCTTGAGCTAGCTTTTTCGTGTTTGGTTACTCGGATCTTGTCTTGAGCTTGTTTGTAGGTTGTCTCTAAGTATTTGTACATTTATTATATACATGGACCTGCATTAAGGGAAGTTGAATGCACCTGGATTTGGGAAGTCTTGTTTTCTTCCTTTCTTGTTCTCTGTAAAAGGGCTAGTTTGTGCAGCGCGGGGTTCTCCCTCATCCTCCTTGCCCTTCTTGGTTCGCCTTGCCCTTTGATTTGTATTTTTTTTTTCCGTTGAAATGCCCGTGCGTGTTTGTTGTTTTTTTTTTGTGTTTGTTTGACAGTTTTTATGACAATATTGTATCCACCATCTCGACATTATCGCGGAAATGGTGCGTAGTTGTTGTCTTGTTCGCCATAAACCATTTTTTTCAGACTTGAAACTAAAAAAAATGGTTAGGGAATCAAATAATTTAAGTGTTGGATTGCATTTTTGCATGTTTGATATTTATGACCAATAATAAGAGCAAAATGCTCAAATATCTCATCTTGTCAGTAAAGTAAAAAGACAGAAAGGACTAGTCTCTTGAAGAGCTCTGTCTAAGTGACATAGCTAAAGATTCACAAATACTGTGTACTATTCATTGATATCAGGCAAATTACATCCATACTGTAAAAAGTAGTATGTCTAATCTCTCTATTGTTTGATCAAATCATGTAGGGCCCTTTTGATGTTCATAAAAAGTATGTCTAATCTCCTTTGTTTGATGTTCTGAATAGTTAGATATAAGTATGGAATTGGTACATGTATAAAGGCATGATCAATCACCATATAGCTTTCTATTTTTATTTATTTATTTATTTATAAAATAGTCAAGAATTATAATGTCTAGTAATGAAGTTTATTGAGGATGATTTCAACAAAAATTTAATTAGAAGGGTAGAGATTAGGATTATAGCAATGGAGTTTTATTGTGCAGAGAGATGGTGAATTGCGCTCGCAATTTGTTCAAAGGAAGAAGATGGGTTCTACGACGCCGTTTTGAGCCTTTTACAGGAACTTCAAATCATTTAGCCAAACGCTGTCGTTTTGCTCTAAATAACCAGATATAAGTTCCCTTCTAATCCGACGTCGTTTTAAGCGTCTCCCTCCTTCAAAGACATTTCCCTCTCTGAAGATGCTCGAAGATCAATGGAGAGCAGCTGCTGCAAATTGGTTTCAATTAGTTGTTATTTCCCGCCAATTGTAACTGAATTAGATGGTTCTAGATCTCAATTTCATGTGCCTTTGTCTATAAATAGAGATTAGCCCCTCAATCCCTGTAACACATTACATTTTACTCTCTTCAATAAAAATTCGTTTTTCCTTCTACAATCTGGGATCCAGATTTCCACATGGAATCAGAGCTCCTCAAGGAGTAATCTGAGATCCCGTCGCCGATCCGTGTCCAC
Source organism: Persicaria maculosa (assembly GCA_963922045.1). Lineage (NCBI taxonomy): Eukaryota > Viridiplantae > Streptophyta > Magnoliopsida > Caryophyllales > Polygonaceae > Persicaria > Persicaria maculosa. The sequence goes on from OY998253.1 coordinate 4,090,256, forward strand.
TGCACCTTTCAATCATGAAGACGACGTTCGAAGAAGGCTCGAATTCGAAGAGTAACAACCAGAGGCCGGGGAATCAATCCAACAATCAGAGGTCCGGAAACCAATCGGTTTTCGAAGATGGATCAAGCTCCAGGCGAAACATGGAGGCATACGCCATCAACAACGCTATGCAGAGCGATCCAATGTCGCTTTCCAACTCGGATCACCCATGCATGAACCTCACTGGTGTTCCGTTCAACGGGAGAAACTACCTCGGATGGAGAAGGCAGATCAGGATGGCTCTCAGAGCCAAACTGAAGCTCGGTTTCATTGATGGAACCTGCACCAAGCCAGATCCAGGAAGCGGAGACTATGAGAGATGGATCAGGTGCGACTATATGGTCGCTTGCTGGATCCTCAACTCCATGGTGCCCGAGCTCTCAAGTGCCTTTTTGTACGCGAAATCGGCGGTTGAGCTATGGCTTGAAATCGCTGAGAGGTATGGACAGTCCAACGCTCCACTTATTTTCCAATTGAGGCAAGAAATTGGCCAGATCATGCAAGTAAATGTGTCAATTGCTACTTACTTCTCTAAACTGAAGCGCTGCTGGGATGAGTTGGACAATTTGATTGGAACTCCCACATGTACTTGTGGTTTTATGGATCGATGTTCATGTTCTGTCCTCTCTCGTGTATTGGATCTGGAAAATCAAAATCGTCTTATGCAATTTTTGATGAATCTTAACTCTGACTATGATCAAGTTAGAAGCCAGATTCTAGCCATGGATCCCCTTCCAACAGTGAACAAGGCCTACTACCTTCTGCAACAGGTAGAGAGGCAGAAGCAGGTGGTCCACATCACCTCTGATCCCACTGCCTTCACAGCTCAGCAAGGAGGTGGCTCCAGTGGTCCCTCAAGGAAGGACAACAGCAAGAAAGACAGATCTTTAGGGAGGATTCTTTGCCTTACAAATCCTCTTCTTTACCATCTTCTTCTTCCCTCACTGATTCTCCTATCATTCCTCCTTCAGATGATTTGATCATATATCCTGCATCCCCACATGTTTCATTACCTTCTACCTCCTCTCCTACTTCATCAAGTTCACCACCTCCCAGTTCTCCTATTTCTGGCTCTTCTCCTATATTGGAAGAATCCAGTTTGGTTACACCTCCTTCTTCCCAGATCCAACCTACAATTGCCCCCTCTCGTCCTCACAGAACTACTCATCCTCCCATTTGGCACTCAGATTATGTCATGCACACTGAGAGCACTCCTCATGGGTCACTGGATGATTCAGCTGCCTTTTATGTTTCTTTGGCAAATGTTTTAAGCACAAAGGAACCTCAACACTACAGAGAGGCTGTACAACATGAGTGCTGGCGCAATGCTATGGATCTGGAGCTCCAAGCTCTTGATAATAATCAAACATGGGAGGTCATGGAACTGCCCACTGACAAGAAAGCTTTGCCTTCCAAATGGGTCTACAGGGTGAAGTTCAAGCCTGATGGGTCAGTGGACAAATACAAGGCCAGATTAGTAATCAAGGGATACAACCAAAAGCTTGGCAAAGACTACAAGCATACCTTCTCCCCAGTTGCTAAGATTGCTACTGTCAGGATTTTGATTGCCATGGCTAGTGCTCATCAGTGGCCTTTGTGTCAGGTTGATGTAAATAATGCCTTCCTTCATGGGTTTTTGGATGAAGAAATCTTCATAAAACCACCAGATGGATACTCAGTGCAGTCACCTAGCCTTGTCTGCAAACTAAAGAGATCCCTCTATGGGCTCAAACAGGCCTCCAGGCAATGGAACACTGAGCTAACCAAGTTCTTTTGTTCATTGGGTTTTCTGCAATCCTCTCATGATTACTCTCTTTTTGTGTACACTGATGGGGAGGTTTTCACAGCTGGATTGGTTTATGTTGATGACATATTGCTCACTGGCAATCACATTGAGCACATTGAGTCTGTCAAGGGTGCTTTGGATTCCAAGTTCACCATCAAAGATCTTGGGTTTGCTCGATATTTTTTGGGTATTGAAATTCTTTGAACTGCTGAAGGCACTCATCTTGCTCAAAGGAAATATGTTACTGACATCCTATCTGACTACAACATGACCAATGCTAAAGCTTCAGGTTTTCCTTTTCCTACTGGCTTGAAGTTAGCTGCAGATTCAGGTGATCTTCTCCCGGATCCTGAGTCTTATAGGACTCTTATTGGTCGATTGCTCTACTTGACCTTAACCAGGCCGGATCTCTCTTACTCAGTCCAGCACTTGAGCCAATTTGTTTCCTCACCCCGGGTACCTCATTGGCAAGCTGCTCAATATGTATTGCGATATCTCAGTGGCACTATTTCCTTGGGTTTGTTTTGCCCAGTTCAAAGCTCTCTCAAGTTAGTTGGGTTTTCGGACGCTGATTGGGGATCATGTCTAACCACTCGTCGATCCCTCACTGGCTATTGTGTCTTCTTAGGACATTCTCTTGTGGCCTGGAAAACGAAAAAACAAGCCACTGTCTCCCGCAGCTCTGCTGAGTCCGAATATAGAGGCATGGCGACTACCACTGCTGAATTGGTTTGGGCATCTTATGTTCTTCGTGATCTTCGAATTCCAGTATCTCTTCCTGTCACATTGTTTTGCGACAATAAGGTTGCCCAACAAATTGCTGCAAATCCTTGTTTTCACGAGCGTACCAAGCATTTAGATATCGATTGTCATTTCACCAGGGAACGGATTCAATCGGGATTTTTGGCCACCTCCTTTGTTCCATCAAAACTTCAATTGGCCGATATTTTCACCAAAGGTCTCTCCCAAGTTCAGCATGAATTTCTCTGTTCCAAATTGGGCCTTCAGGTGGCTCCAATTTGAAGGGGGGATGTAGAGAGATGGTGAATTGCGCTCGCAATTTGTTCAAAGGAAGAAGACGGGTTCTACGACGCCGTTTTGAGCCTTTTACAGGAACTTCAAATCATTTAGCCAAACGCTGTCGTTTTGCTCTAAATAACCAGATATAAGTTCCCTTCTAATCCGACGTCGTTTTAAGCGTCTCCCTCCTTCAAAGATATTTCCCTCTCTGAAGATGCTCGAAGATCAATGGAGAGCAGCTGTTGCAAATTGGTTTCAATTAGTTGTTATTTCCCGCTAATTGTAACTGAATTAGATGGTTCTAGATCTCAATTTCATGTGCCTTTGTCTATAAATAGAGATTAGCCCCTCAATCCCTGTAACACATTACATTTTACTCTCTTCAATAAAAATTCGTTTTTCCTTCTACAATCTGGGATCCAGATTTCCACATTACATTTTACTTCTAGGTTGTTATATGTATTTATGATATACATTGTATAAGCTTTTATGGGTTTAGGTTGGGCTTGTAAGCCCAAGCCCAGGCCTTGTCTAGCTTAAAATTCTGACAGTTGCTCCTATAGCCTTTTATAAGCCTTCACAAGCTAAACCTTAAATTGAGCTTTTGGCACTGTAGTGCCGCTCCAAAAAGGAGAGCCTGGGAGCTCCTCTCCCATGGCTGAGCATATGTGAGGTTTGGCTGGGGTTTCGGTTCCATTGAAGACAACAAAAGCCGAGAGAAGAAGATAGAGGCAAGCTCGAGTGAGCGTTCATCAGAGAGAGAGAGGCTCGTTGAGCAATCTCCATGTGAACCGTGCTCGAGAGATGAAATAGACGGGATCCATGGGCTGTCGGAGACTCGAAATGGAGAGAAGAACCAGCAAGGGCGCAATCGACGTTTGGAGGACTCGGTGCTCCCTGAAGCGATGGCCAGCGATAGCCGATTGTCTCGACGAGCCTTACCGAGTGGACGATGCCTCACACCAGGGGGTTTCCATTCCTTAGCTTATCATTGCTATTATGTCCTTAGCATTTATCTTCCATGTATTTCCATTTCAGTTTAGATATTGCCTTTCTTGGATCCATGTATGTCTTTCTCTTGTTTGCCTTTAGAGCATATTGGATATCTTTTAGAGCCGGGGACGTAGGGATTAGCCCGAACCTCGTTAACATATCGCGTGTGTCTTTGCTATATTTGTTCTTGTTTTCAGTTTAGGATCGATCTATATTCTAGCCTTGCTTAAACCGGACTATTTTGACCACTTCGACCTTAATCGATCCATGATCGTGTGCAACCTTATTCCTAACAGTTTGTTTGATTGGTTCTCAAAAAAAAATTGTGAAAGAATGGCATCGATTTCCTCTGAGCATGAGAATCTCCCACCGGACTTTGCATAGCTTTCGATTTTTATTCATTTGTATTCCTAGACAGAATCAACAATTGATAAATAAAATTTGTTTATTGGTTTCCCTTGTTTAAAAACGAGTTCAATTTGAACCTAATCTAAATTCCAACTCAAATTAAAAAACGTGTCCATATTTATCTCGTTTAATAAATAAATAAACAAAAAATCAAACTGAGCTTTTTTCATTTTAATTCCAGCTACTATTCAAATAGCCCTATTTGACTATGAAAAACACCCAAAGGAAATTTAACAAAATTTACTATATTTGAGCTTGAAACAAGCTTCATTTTAAATCGAGCTTAAAAATATTAGTCACATTTAGCAAAATTAACGAGAAAGATCACAAATCGATATTTTTTCAGGCCATACTACTTGCATAACAGCACTAGTTACATAGTACATTGTCAAGAAGCCGAAACAAGGTAAAAATTTGAATCTGTATCTGGTAAATCAAGAGGCCGAAACAAACCGGAAGTGGACCCATTTATTGAGAAATGCCAGATAAACAAGAAAGCCGACGGAGACGAAACTGTGAATAAATGTAACCATTTATTGATATGTCTTACCAAGCACGTCTTAAGTGGACCCAAAATCCAAGGCCTAGAGACTAGAGTGGTAGGAGGAGGAGTGACTCAACTCCATTGTATCTTCGAATCGTTCTTCGTCTTCACCCTTTTCCCGGAGATTCGAGTTTGGACTCATTCCTACCTCCCTCCCCCCCTTTCTCTCTCACTCTGCAACTGCAATCTACATGTAATTATGTATCCATCCATCCCTTTCTCCCGTTTCTGTTAATCTCCCGCGTATTTATTGTATCAGTTCCCCGATTCGATCTCCAATCCCACACTCTCTCTCTCTCTCTCTATCCCGAATTCCAATGCGCGCCACCGCTGACGAATGGGGAAAGCAACCAGATGGCTGAAGGGGCTGTTAGGCAAAATCAGATCCTCCGACCCCTCCCGCTCCCCCTCCGCCTCCCACCGCTCCGCCAAGGAGAGAAAAAAGTGGAGCCTCCTCAAAACCAACTCTCCCCCCTCAAACCCTGCCTTCCGCCGCGCCGGAGCCTCCTCCGCCTCCGCTCTCCGGTTTCACTCGCCGCCGCCTCCTGTGCCGCCAAAATATGAAGGCAACGAGCACGCGATCGCCGTCGCCGCGGCCTCCGCCGCCGCCGCTCAGGCCGCCGTCGCTGCTGCTCAGGCCGCTGCCGATGTCGTCAGGCTTACTTCCAGCGGCCGGTGCTATCCTGATCCTCCCGCGCACGCTAGCTTCGGCACTGTGCTGGAAGCCTGGGCCGCTCTCGTGATCCAGTCGCACTTCCGCGGTTATCTGGTCCGTCCCCCTCTCCCTCTCCCTCTCTCTCCTCCATTTTTGTTTCGAATTAACTGTTTTTGGTGAATGGAAACAAAAGTGATTTTCGTGTTGTCAGGAATCTGAAATTTCCGCTTCTTCTTCGTTTTGGCCTTTACTGTTTGGTTCTTAGTTACAGTGGGCACCAAAACGATGTCGTTTCACGGTCATTGTGAGCTGTTTGTTTCCTCGCCGTTTGTTTCTTCTCCCCCTTCCCCTTCCCTGATTGGAACTCATCGTTTACTGATCCTTGTTTCCTTCAATGCATCCAATCAAACCCTAACACGGCCTTATCTCAGATCCCCCAAAACTATCTACGATTTAAGATGGTAAAACCCCACCCAAATTCGGCATTTTTATTAAAATTCCCGATCATTTTTTACTGGTAACTAGATCTGATAATGACTCATACTGGAAATTGACTGGTTTGAGCTCTAGTGAATAAACATAGATGCAATAACTCCTTGCAATTCTGTATTTAATCAATCCGTTATCAATTGCCATATTGAAAATTGTCAGTTCTTACAAGTGCAATTGTATAAATTAATGCACCCAGCTATGTGTTTTTAATGTAGAGCTAAAGCATGGATGAGTGCAACCTGCAATGTAATTTGTATTGGTAGTTGCATGCTCATGAAAGTGAAACACACAAACTGTTGAATGCTGAAACCAGTACAGATAGTACATTTACATGTTCAGGATGTGAATGTGTGGGATGTGTCATGGCATGTGGTAGGGTTTGTGGCATGTGGTTTGGTCTATGACGCTCACAAAGGGGTCAATTTAATGTCGCTGGCATGAATCGAACCTCTACCCTCGGGATTGATGGGGCGGTTGACGCAACATTCCCTTCGGTGAGGGACCTTCTTTAATGGCTCATCTTTGGTGCCCTAGAAATTTGGTTAGGTTTGGTTGCTTTGAATGCTTGAACTAGCATGGATGTGTTTACAGTGCTCAGAGATTATGACATTCACTTTTTTCTTGCCTGTATAATAGATATGCACAGATTGAACTGTCTTTATCTTTCCACTATGTCAAACCCTTTCCTGATTTCCTTGGTTGAAAACATACATTGGTAATTTGCTAATAGTAGGCCTGTAATGGTTAGGGCTGAGTATTTATCCTTGCTTGGATCCAAATTGTGTTTATGCTGTAGTCTGGTGATTGTATAGGCAAGGCGAGCGTTGAGAGCGCTAAAGGGGCTAGTGAAGCTCCAAGCGCTCGTCAGGGGCCATATTTTGAGGAAGAAAACCGCGGAGACTATGAGGTCTATACAGGCAATGCTACGAGCCCAGGAACGGGCAAGATCTATTCGAGCCTATGAGTCACCAAACTCGAGTGAGAAGTCCTCCCAAACCTACCAACGTGTAAGGCCCACATACACCATTATCACTATTTGGGTGAGCTATGCTTTAAACACCTTATTACATTATTGAAGATGATCATGTTCTTTTACAGGGTCCACCTACACCTGAGAAATTCGAGCAGATTTCGTACAACAGGAACACTAAAAGCACTCAATCAGCAATGCCGAAAGTCAGTGCTGATGACCCTTTATCGCTTTCAGGTATCATTTTAACTCATGGAATCAGAAAACATGAATTATGTTTGTGTCAATGCAGGTAAGTGGGTCAAGAACCATTAATAGGGTTATCATTCCTGTGGACCAGAGGTACCTAAATTCGGGCTGGTCAGAATCCCAGCTCGACGAGCCAATATGGGCTGCAAGAGGACGATATCTTCACTACAGGAAAGGTGCTTCTTCAGCAGGAGAAGATAATTACATCGGACCCGATAAGACCCTTGAGATAGACGCCCAAAAGCCAACATATCTAGTCCCAAAGCGAAGGAAGAACATGTTCAAATCAATAGGTCTTGATTTCGCTTCAGAACAACTGACTCACAGCTTCACGACCACCTCAAAGGAGGATCCAAATGCGTACCCAGTCAAGCAGTCCACCCAAGATGAAAACGAAGAAGGTGCCTTCTGCACAGCCGAGAACAGCCCGCAGTGCATCTCTTCCATGTCAAGGGGCAGTTTGAGCTCGAGGAAGCAGAGTCCGATGACTCCGGCAAAAAGCGATGCATCAGCATCCAGCTGCGTGAGCAGCTACTCCGACTGCCCGAGCTACATGGCTTACACGGAGTCTTCGAGGGCCAAGATGAGGTCGCTCAGCGCTCCTAGGCAGAGGCCACAAGGCCCGCAGCAACAATGCCAAGAGAAGGCGGGTTCGACAAATAGGTGGAGCATTCACCAGCAGAGGGTGGCCTCGTCTTCCGCCTCCTCGGCTTGCAAGGCTTATCCAGGATCGGGTCGCTTGGACAAGGTTGGAGCGCCGGTTAGGAATAACACAACTGTTTACTACAGCGGTCGCTTGGAGTAAATGAGTCTAGTGGTGTTAAGTTTTTGCTTGGTTCGGTGTTTATTCGACTTTTAGATGTATTTCTTCGTTCTTTGTTCTCGTTTGTGGAGAGTTTTTTTTCCCCTTGTTTGGTTTATGTTTTGTACATTTGGTTCACCTTTTCCAATTTGATTAATCCAATCATCAAATTTTCGGGTTAAGGGACCAAAATTGGTAAGCGAGTAAACTAACAAAGTGGTTTCGTGGTGTAGTTGGTTATCACGTCAGTCTAACACACTGAAGGTCTCCGGTTCGAACCTGGGCGAAGCCATTAATTTTTTGTTAAAACCACTCTTAAACACCCTTTTATATGTCACATGTTGCTACAGCAGTTGGTTTTTGCTTGGTTCCAATTTGATTAATCATCAAAATTTCGGGTTAAGGAATCCAAATTCGTTAGCGAGCAAATCATTAAATTGGTTTCGTGGTGTAGTTGGTTATCACGTCAGTCTAACACACTGAAGGTCTCCGGTTCGAACCCGGGCGAAGCCATTAAATTATTTAGTAAGTTTTTTTTGTGTAAGCTTGGTCTTTATGCTATGCCCAGTTGTACATATAGTTAATTGTTATTAATTACGTGAGTTGAGTAGTTTGAGTTTTAACTTGTTTATTTTATAAATGAGTTGAGAATGACCATGTTTTTAGCTCAATTCAAATTAAGACTTGGCTCACCAAAACGTCGTATTTTTAAAATTTTGTGAAATTTACAAGTGTTCATATTCTACTTACCACCTCAGGCTTATTGAGTAAAGCTCGATTCTAAATGACTTTAATATGAACCAACTCTCATCTCGTTTAGCTCAATACACAGCCCTAATTGCATAGATGTGTAATGCACAGTTGCTAACAATAAGAAAACATGCCACCCTTCTACACCGAATTGAAGGTCACACTTGAAAGTCCATCTTATTTCACTAATTTTCACACACTGCATTTCCCTGTCCAGAATTGCAATACATTCTCGCAAATAAATCATTTCAGATTTCATATGGTTCAAGGAGTGAAGCTAGAAGTTTGATAGACTCGCTGAATAAAAATAGACTCATTGAATAAATTGTATATGAGAGACATTTGCAACATAGACAAAATAATGCACTCGATTGAGTCTAGACAACAAGTAAAACAGTTCACTTCGATAAGAAGCCTTCAAGGAAAACTTTCGAACAACTACTTGGTCAAGGGAGAAAAAGAGCCTGCAAATTTCAAAACTTTTAACTCGTATCTTGCTTTAAGACACGTTTACCGCTTTCCACCACCACCACCGAGCTTGGGGCCTTTCCCTCCAGCTGCCTTTGGAGCACCTTTACCCGACACCTTAGACTTAGCCGTGGTCTCGGCTTTCTTTGCTCTCTTCTCGTCCTTGGCTTTCTTGTTCCTTTCCTTAATTTCACTGCAGACAAATATCAACCAATTCATCATTCAAGTATGAGATAATGAGTATGCAAAATTTAACGTAGCGATGCTTCATGAGACGGTTAATAAAAACAACTGTAAGGGCAAAAGCATACCGTAGAGCGGCCTCTCTTGCAGCATCACGAACTTCTGGCTTCTCAGCTCTCTTCTTCTGGATGACTTCCAAGGTGGCTCCAACAATAGACCTTGAGTAAGGCTTCTTGGTTGCTCGGCGCCTCTTCTTCACAGCTTCAGCTGCAATGTCCTGTGAATATTGAAAATAGCTATACAAATCAGCATTGCAACAGATGAAAAAATTAATCCAGAGGGCAAATAGCCACATATAACTTCACCTTCTTGTGCTGTTTCCGGTACATTGCAGTCCAGCAGAGCTTGGCGGGCTTGAGACGGTTGTGGAAGTACCTCTTGCATTTTGAATTAGCAAAAAGGAACACCTTCATTGCAAGTCATCTTACCAATTTAGTTCATCAGGTGATATGCTTGCATACAAACAAAGATTTAACAAAGAAACCAAAATATTGCACCTGTGAATCTGATCGAATAAATCTGATGCCCCTCCCAGGGTAGATCTTGGCACCACTGAATCGGCAAAGCTCAGTCCTGATCAAACATAAACATGCAAGAATTAATCAATGGCACTGGAATTGGAGTTGAAACACAACGCAGAATTTTTATCAACAGTTTCTTGTGTTTATAAAGCGTACAATCAGTACAAAGGAAATACGAAACTGTAATTTCTTCTGCACCTGTTTAGTACAATCTCTAGCAATTCAATGCTAAAGCTAGAATAATATCAAATGTAATTCCGAGTACCAAATGCAACTAGATCTGAATTCGCTTTACGGTTGTTTACTCTATCAAATGTAAAAATGTGATTCCGAAAATAGAATTAAACACAAATGAAATCAGCAATACCATATTTTGAGCATGAAACCGTCATACAGACTAACTTTTAATCAATCAAACGACCTCTGAATCGAAATCGCAGTACTAAATTTAGAGCAATACATAGCAAATGATGCACAAAGGTAATAGCTAGTATAAAACCAAACAACCAGATCTCGAATCCGCCATAGAAACACTAGAGAAACATATTTGAAACAGCAGCGACAACGAAGGGGAGAGAGATACCGAGAGAGCGAGACGACTTACTTGAGAACCATTGCGAATTGGTGCTGGTGGTTGTCGCCTACCTCCGCTCAAATTTGGTCGAATATCCAGACGACACAGAGAAACCCTAGCTGCAGTATTTAAGTAATGTGGTGGGGCCCCGTTATAAACGTTGTTTTTACCATTTGTAGCTTCATTTGGGCTTTTCCCGGTAAATGGGCCGATCTCTGGAATTGGACCTATGCCCATTTCATTTGGGTTGATCGATTTGTTGGTCTACGTTTTTCATTTTGTTGACTAAATACATTAACACAGGGTGTAAGCCGGAAAATCTCCAAATCTCGAAAGTATTTATATAGTCACATAAGAAGGAATGGAAACTACGAATCACAGGTTTGTGTAGTGTTTGTAGGCTATATCCCATGCTATGAGGTTCGAAGTTTGAATTGTCCTTTTTTTTGGGACTCGAATCCTTTTGTCTTTGAAAACATGGAGCCGCTCCAACTCAAAACTCATTGAGTGAGCACTCGATTTTATATTTTACTAGGGTGACAGACCCGTGCTACACACGGGACACTGTTTGTATCAAATATGCAAGTCTAATCGGATTAAGTCCATAAATAGATAAAAAAAAAAAAAACTTTAGATTTGAAGGATTGATAATCATATATGATGGAAAAACCTCACTTGATAATAAAGTAATCACTATTGACATATGAAAGCCCGCATCCAATTCCATGTTGATTTTCCATCATGATTTATGTGTTAACCGTACGTCAACACTTAACAACCTTCAAAGCTCATGTGGAGGGTAAAATTGAAGTGAGAACCCATACTTTTTAATGCAATATCAATAAAAAAACATATATTGTAAGTAATTATTTGAATCATTTAATTTAATATAGTAATTATATATTATGGTGAACTATATACATATACATTTTGGAAATTAACTCAATGAGATCTTATTTCTTTTTTTTAATGGCTTGATAAGCCTGGTGATGTAATATGATTTGAATTATAGTTTGTGACAAAAGAAGTTAGGATTGGAAATTATAGTTAACAATTTTGGAAATTTGATTTGGAATTGGAAAAAATTATGTGATTATTTTAATGTTTTTAAGTCTAAATTGGGGTTCATCTCTATTAGAGATGGTGTGACTGGTGTAGAACGGTCAATTTTAAACAATTAAATTAGCTATATATGTTTATTTGTTTGAGATATTTGGAGATTTTATTTCAGCTCATGTTAAAAATACCCTATGGTGATTTGAGTTACTACCCTATGGAGATTTTATTTGTTTGAGATATTTTTTATTATTATTTTTTTATAATCTAATACTTATTAGCAACAAATATTAAATTGTAAAAAAATAATGTGTCTCTTCGTTTTTATTGTTCATTCAATTCTATTTTCCATATTTGACTCGTTGAGGATTTTATTATAAGTTATTAGTGCATTTTCACTCGGTGTTATTTGTAATCGATAGTTTTTGTCTTAAAGAGATAATAGATTAGTTGTTAGTTATATTTTAGTAATGAAAGTACATGAAAAGTTAGAAGTGGTTTTGAGCGAAGTGTTACCGTTGTTATGGCAATTTAAATACCTGTTGGTAGCTAGAACACTTGACTCGATCGCATGCTCTGTATAACCGATGTTTGTACTTGATGCCTCTTTTGTTGAACCTCTTTTAACATTGAAATGGCCTAACATCAACAACCAAATGAAAATTAGATAGATAACTATCAATGTAAAATCAAAGTAAATATGATCATGTTAAGTAGATGTGAAATACATGTGATACTAAAATTAAGACACTTAAATCTAACCATGTGTAGTTTTATGTTTGAGCTGCTTAGGACTTAGGTCTACAATGTAAATTAAATAAGCAAACTAAAGGGGTGTTTGATTAATCACTGTAGATATTAGTACGTGAATCAAATTACAATTAGATTTAGTATATATATTTGCAATAGAAGTATCAAAACAAACCTCATTGGTCTATGTTGTTGTTCGCATGACCGTAGAAGTTATTCCTAAGTTTATAAAAAAGAATGTAAATTATTGAGAATTTATTATTAAAGGAACATAATATTTGTAGTAATGGTAAAGCAATGTACTTCAAATATTTTCATTACCTCGTTGCTCAAGTTGTTGAAGGCTTTCCTGAAACCATTGTTCTTTGTATGATCCTTTAGCCACCAACAATTTTTTTTTTTTTTTTTGATAAGGAAATAATTCGAGACCGGACAGGCCCGGACCTCGAGAGGCCGACAAAGTCGGCAGACGGCAAGCCGTCTAAACTTACAACAAAGCTAAAATACAACAAGGAAACAAAATATAGACACCTAATACAACAAAATAACTACGAAAAAAAACCCGGAGAACCCCAGACCCTAAGCGCACAAGCGGACACAGGAGCGAGAAGAAGGAGACCCGGCAAGGAGAAGTGGATAGCGAGCGCATGGGACAGCATAGCTGACACGATGTCTCGCCGCCGGAAAGACGGAAAGCAGTAATCCACGTAGGGCAAAGACGACTCCTGGGGAAGTGTGGATCACACGACGTTCCCTCCACCTAGATGAAGGATCTTCGGAGACCACGAACACCACCAACACGATCACTTTAGCCACCAACAATTGATCATGGCTGAATACGGGCCTTGGTAAATAAATACCAACATATTTTTTAAATCAACTCAAAATTAGTTTTGGTGTCAATCTGTGTGACTTTTGTCGATCCATCAATTTCAACCATATGAGTACTACTTTTAATAATTCAGTAAGCTTCTTTATCTAGGACCACATTGATTTTCTACATGGAATCGATTAGATCCTTCCTTTAGCTGGGACAAAGATTGAGCGACACTAATCTTGGACGTCGAATCAATAACGCTTCCCTAACCAAGCATGTTAGGCGTGCATAGATTAGTAGTGGTAAAACCACTCATTGCTATAGTACGTGTACTGTTAGAGTTGTAAAGAATAGACAAATATACCGTACCTCTAAGTCGGACACAATGAAATGTGTGCTTACATATTTGCCAAAGACATTTTGAACATCCCATTTACGACAACTCGGAACCTTTATCTCCCATGTTGGATCAGTACCTTCTACGAACTCATCTATGAAAGGGGGTAATTCAACATATTCTTGAAGATTGTATGCAAGCTGGAGTACGTGTAAGATGTTGTAGTATTTGTTTGGATCATGACACATCGATTTATATACACATGGAACACAATGTTTTCAATTTGAAACGACGGAGGTTGTTAATAGGTCGTTTTGATTGGGGGTTACATTCTTGTTATATATTCCATATTAATAGTAATTAATTTGGCCATAATATTTAGGTTATTATGGACGAAATTTGAAGTTGACGGGTGCTTTAAACGGACCGGTCTTTATTATGGCCATAATGATTTGAATAATTAGGCAATAATGTTTTAATTTGATCGTTCTAAGGTATTTTAATTGACCATTTTTTATTTATCATCATGTTTTGAATAATTAGGCCTAAGAGACCAATCTAACCATTACTACAAAGTGACATCTCTGCCGAACTAAAAAAAACAAAGTGACACATCTATTACGTTATTTTTTAGGCCAATGATGGAAGAAATGGGAAATAGCAAGATTTTTTTTTAATTAAAAAAACCATTAGGTAGGCTTAAAAATAAATATTTTATTCTCAAAAAATAACAAATAAAGTGGGGTAAAAAATAAAAAGAAGATTCAAACTCGATCTAGATTATAGGACTCCCAAAAAATAACCTATGAAATTGGGAAGGAAAACAAAAAGGAATATATAGTAATAAGACTCGAACTCTAGATCATGAGGCTCTTGACAACATTGATAACCATTAAACTAAATATGTTTTTATGATACAAAATGAATAGATAGAATAAAATAGTAAAAACTTTAAAGGAGTAAATTATGGCAATAAATTGCCCATGAACACAACTTTTAAGGTTTATATATAGAAGATTGGATTTTATCGACGAGCACTCGATTTTACTGGATTGTACCCGTGAAGCTATGTACTCAAACATTTAAGCTACTTAGTAATTTCTAAATAAGCATAGAGGTGATAGAGAACTAGGCCATCTTTAAACCAAAAAAAATTAAAATTAAAATCACTCATAGCATTTTTTATAATTTTAAGATAAAACTTTAGATAAATTGAAATAGATTACCTCCTATATATTTTATTTATATGTTAAAAAAAAAAGAATGAAATTAGATGACGCCTTAATGGTAAGGTATCACCTTACCAAAATATGAACTCCCTCTTTAGACATCTCTTTATTCGATTTGGATGAAGCCCCTTTAACATATTTCTTGGGAGAATCTTTCAAGAATAGCAAACAGAAGATTACAGTTACACTATAATAGAATGGATTCTTGTCATTCTTAAAGAAAAAAATATCAACTCTCATTCACTGGCGAAAATATGTCATTTATTATTTACTCACTTTTTTTTTATCAAATTCGTACTTATTAATATAATAGTAACAATGATTTTAAATTACAAAAAAAAACTAGAGATTTTATAAAGTTTTTATCCTATAAAAAGCGTCCATAAATAATAAAACGACATATTTTGTCAAACGAAGAGATTACTAAATAAACATATAGATCCCATAACTTTATTGAAAACTCTATAAAATATTAATTTTTAAAAATAATGTTATACTCCATACTTATTAATCTACATTTTGAGGCAGAAGTATAATACGAACCAAACAATCAACTTTCAATATCTTCAATTACAAGCTACCGCGGATTTGGACTTTTATATAAACACTTTGACTGCAACCAAATCCCATACTACTTTTATATAAACACTTTGACTGCAACCAAATCCCATACTACTTTTTCACTTCCAACTATTAAATACTCCCACATCTATTTCAAAATAAAAGTCGTTTAACTTTTCTACACATATTATAAAGAGGTAAAAACTATAAAAGCATTAATAGGGTAAACTTTTTATAGTGACTGGTCGCACCGCTTCGCAACCCCCATACCCCAGAAACCCCTTGCGGGATTTTTTGAGGAGACTCAGTACCACTTTCGCAAAGTGCGATATGTGGTCGCAACCTCACTTACATGTACACGGACCACTTCACCACTTCGGCTTGGCCCTACGGATTAGTATACACCGTTTGGCCGTATGCGCTTGTGGGAATTAATATGGTCAAAATGACCCAAGTGAGATTCGAACTCGAAACCTCTTCTTTGGGATAGCTCACTCTTACCGCTAGAGCAAGTGGTCATTGGTAAACTTTGGCAGGGTAAACTTTTTATAGCTACTGACCTCACTGCTTCGCGACCCCATATCCCAGAAACCCCTTGCGGGATTTTTTAAGGAGGCTCAGTACCACTTTCGCAAAGTGTGATTCGCGGTCGCAACCTTCCCTATCTGCACTCACCACTTCGGTTTGGCCCTACGGATTAGTATACATCGCTTGACCGTACGTGCTTTGGGGAATTAATAAGGCATAAATACACTAAGGTTGTGTTTGGCACTAGATGGAGATTATGGGGATTATGGGGATTTCAGTAGATTTTAGGAGATAGAGATTATTTTGGTAGATTAATGGGATTTGGGGGATTGAGATTATAGATGTATAGAATCTCATAAAGGTGTTTGGTAGGTAGGAGATTGTGGTGTATTTTAAAGTAACAAAATGTCTGAAATACCCCTGAAAATAAAGGCTCGTACCCCCCTCCTTCCTCCCAAATTCACACAGCCTCTTTCCTAACCTCCCAGACGACACCCACGCCTCTGCTGCGACGGCCCGTCGGTGGGAGGTGGCCGGCCGGTGCTTCTCCGGCGTGGACCCCACACAAAACAGGCCGGCGGTGGGAGAATAGGCCGGACCACAGTTTCCCATCCCCAACTCCCACCTCGCCCTTTTAGAACCGCCTCCCCTGGAGGAGATCTCCGCCGCCGGGGCCCAAAACCCACCACGCCGACGCCGACATGACAGTGGAAGAGATGAGAGGGGAGGATTGTAGCTTACCTTGGCGGCGAGATTGTCGAATTCGCGAATGCAGTCGTCCTTCCTCTCTCCCTTCAAGGGAGCGAGCCTTCAGATCTGAAATTGGGAAGCGTGGAGGGCAAGGGCAATTTTGGATCTCAAATAGCATAATCCGCCCACAATCTCCACAATCTTGGGGGGAGGAGATTGCAAAATAATATGATGAAATCTCAAGAATCTCCATCCCCAAATCCTCTGGAATGCGTTGCCGAACACCATCACCATGGATGAAAGCTTTTTTGTATTTTGGCAAAATCTCCACAATCTCCCACAATCACTTGCCGAACACAGCCTAAGTGTTATTCGAACTCGGGACCTCTTCTTTGTGATACCTCAACCAATATAATAACATTTTATAGTGTTTTTAAAAAACGACATTTAATTTGACGATGGGAGTATGTCATTCTTGAAAAAATTATACGGAGTAGATCTTGTGTTTATTGCACAAAATACTCGTCAGAAACTTCCTTGACAACTAGTGTTTGGGCACGATGAGATATAATGCGCGTATAACTACTCCGTATAATTTAAATGCATACCTAACCTAACCAAGTACGAAAGGTAATAAATAAACTTAAAACTACAAAGCCGACATCGATGCCCACCCCATCACTTTCATCGTCTTTTCCCAACTGCCGGTGTGTTTCCGCCACGTATTCATTCTCACCTATTAACTGAATTAAGCACCCTAGTTATGACTTCTCCCACCCCCACGATCCCCAAAAGGCCAATAGAACCCTCTAGAGACTCTTCGAACAAACACACCACCTTCCAGAACACTACAATTTTCCTTATTTAATTAAATTGGCGTTTTTCTTATCCGAAGAGGGAGCCATCAGCTTCTTGACACGTGTCCTCCTTGGGTGGTCCACCATTTACACCCCGCGGCGGCACATCGATCGATGCTAAACCGGAAATCCGGTTCTCAGGCCCTGAACCGGGTCCGATAAGACGGTTCGAAAAAACGGAGATCGACGGTGGAGATTTAACCTCCAGGCTCCGGATCCGACTGCGGCTGCACCTGATCACGCCCCTCGCTGTCACGCTCCCGGCTCTCGTTCTCTTCGTCGTCGTCGCCGGACCTCGCGCGCTTCGCTCCGATCGAAACGCCGAAGAGCCTGGGGCTCGACTCCTCCAGCTTCACCGCCACCCTGCCGCCTCCGCCGGCCTCGCTGCTTCCGACGTTGCCGTCTCCGTTATAGCCGCCTTCGCGAACCGACGCTCTTAATCCGTTTGCCATGGCCGCAGCTGCGGCGGCGGCTGCTGCGGCAACCTGCCTCTCCGTCAACAGATCCAGCGACCTCCCTTCAGGCAAGCCTCCGTTGGTCTGCTGGCCGGATGCGAAGTTACTCATCAGACCGAGGATGTTGTTGCAGAGCCCCCTCAGTTGGTTGAGCTCCTGCGCTAGCTGTTGATTCTCTTTTCTCAGCCGATCGTTCTCCTCCAGGATCTCGGGCGTGCTACTACTCGCTGTACGCTGCACCGCGGGAGACGAATTTGAGGAGAGAACCTGCTCTTCCCCTGAGTTCGACGGCGAAACTGTTCTCACAGCCGCGGGAGGCGGCGCTGCCACCGTCACAGCCGCTGCAGAGGCACTTGCCACGGCGGCTGCAGCAGCCGCCACCGCCTGCGAGAGCTTCCGGCGTTGGATATCCCGGAGAAGACCTTTCTCCCCACGGCGGAAGCAATCGTTAGCGAATTCCCAACGATCTGGCACCACTTTTCGGAATCCCTGGATGTGCAATCAAAAGAAGTACGATTAAATTCAAGCAACATAACAAAGAATCGGATTGAAAATCCATGTAAAAAAAAAATAGCTGCACAAAGAGGCTTACATAAGTATTGAGCTGCCGGACGAAGCTGGAGAAATTGTTATGTTTGAAGTATTTAGGGAGCAAATCCCTAGCGAACTCTGCGGGTTTCCAAACGATGAAGCTGGATCCGTCTTCATTCCACGAGATCAGCTCGTCCACGGCCGGATCATCCACAAGCTGGAACGTCTTGGTGAGGAACGGCGTCGGAAGCGTCCTATGAGCCTCATTTGATCCGCCACTCCCGGCGCTTACACCTCCAGCGGCCGATTCACCGGCCTGCTCAACCGGCAATGGCGGCATATCCCGCTCTTCCTCCTCCAACACCACCAACTCCCCTACCTCCTGCCGTTCCAGATCGGACCTCCTGGAAACCACGCCAGAGAATTCCACATCGTTTGAATCCATTCATCCACAAAAAGACAAACAAGGAGATCGATCTACGAACCTATCTACGCTTAACTCCAACTAGTCAAACACGCACGAACGAAGAGAAACCAAAAACGGAAATCTAACAACAAACTACGAAAACAAGGAACAAGATCTCCACCTATCTTTCAGAAATTCCAATTTCCCGCACACATATTAAATAACGAGCACAAAATCCAACACGTATCTAAAATGAAATCGACTTGAAGATGTTCAGGTAATCTCGTTTGCAATCAAGATTCGAGAGGGAGAGAAAATGGGAGGGATTCGGAAGGGAGAGAGGGAAGGAGAGATGTGCGTGTGAATCTGGAGGATGGAGGAGGAGTTAGGTTTTTGATTGGTTTCTAGAAGCTTCGGGGGGGTGGAATGGTAATTCACGTAAGGTGAAACGGTGGAAAAAAGCGAGGGGTAGAAATGAGAAAGCGGGCCAGGAAAGGTAAGGGGGAGGAGAGAGAAGGTGGGAGGAAAGCACATAGAAAGCGGTGGGGCCCGCACGATGGGTGGGGGATCGAATGGATAGGAATTTGGAAGTCGCCAGAACATATGTAAAAGTTTACCGTCGTTTTCCAGAAGTTTCTCATCTCTCTCTCTTATCTACCCTCCGCCTCTTTATTTTTACTCCGTCGTTAATTCTAGGGAGGTTTTGCAAAATAGCCACGAAATTGGGCGAATTTTACAAAATAGTCGCGTATTAGGACATTTTTGCAAAATAGCCGCAATAAAAGGCTTCACCCTCTCTCCACAAACGCTTTTCTCTCTCCTCCATCTCTCCCTTTGCGGACGCTCTCTCTTCTCCCTCGGAAGCTCTCTCTAATCTCGGATCTCAGATTGCTCAACAGCGCCGGAGATACGTCGGGAGGAGGAGTCGATGGCGAAATTGGAGCATCTGGAGTGCCGGAGAGCGAAGGCCGAGCGCCGAAGGCCGGAGCGGCCGGAGGCGGCGAGGCCGAGCGAGGTCGAGCGACGCCAAGCGAGGCTGAGCGACGAGGCGAGATTCAGATCCGGCCTGGAGATCCGGAGATCCGAGCGACGAGGCGAAATTGGAGCATCTGGAGCACCGGAGATCCGAGCGAGGCCGAGCGAGATCCGAGCGAGGTCGTGCGAGCCGGAGGCCTGCGAACGCTGGATCTGGAGAGACGGTTGAGCGAGCGAGGTTGAAGAAGGACTTAGCGAGCGAGGGAGGGAGGCGGTGGTGACCGAGCGCCGAAGGCCGGAGCAGCCGGAGGCGGCGAGGCCGAGCGACGCCTAGCGAGACTGAGCGACGAGGCGAGATTCAGATCCGGCCCGGAGGCCGAGCGAGCAAGGCCGAGCGAGATCCGAGCGAGGCCGAGCGAGCCGGAGCCGGAGGCGGCGAGGCGAGGCCGGCCGGCGTTCTGTTCGCAGTAATCGGGGGAAGAAGAAGGAATTTTCATTAAATTACAAAACTTACCCCATAATTATGGAAATTAAAAAAACTATCTATATTTTATTATGTGATCAATAATCTATATTTTTATTTTTATTTTTGCACAAAAAAATGTTATACTTGCACAAAATATGATTATATTTGCACAAGTACAACATACAGTTATATTTGCATGACAAAATGTAAAATAAAATTAAAATAAAAACTAAACTCGGGTCATATTTGCACAACTTACGAATATATTTGCATAACATACTCTTATATTTGCACGACAAAATGTTAAAGAAATAAAAAAAATATAGATTATGGATCGCTTACACTTTATTGAGAAAGTCTGAAATTATATTGAGATAAAATAAGATCATGTTGAGAATAATTTCACAAGTCTCGATTGTCGTGCAAATATTAAAACAGAGTCGTGCAACTCCTACAACAGAGTTGTGCAACTCCTACAACAAAGTCGTGCAACTCCTGCAACAGCGCCGTGCAACTCTTAAAACAGAGCAGTGCAACTCTTACAACAGAGCCGTGCAAGTCTTAAAACAGAGTCGTGCAACTCTTAAAACAGAGTCGTGCAACTCCTACAACAGAGTCGTGCAACTCTTAAAATAATATTGAGAGAACATAAAATCATGTTGAGAACAATTTCAAAAATCTCGATTGTTTTGTAAAAAATAACCTATTGTTGAGCAAAAATAAGAGTAAGTTGTGCAAATATAAGAGGACGTTGTGCAAATTTAATCATAAGTTGTGCAAATATGACCCTAGTCTAGTTTTTATTTATTTTATTTTTTTAACTTTTTATCATGCAAATATAAGAGTACTTTGTGTAAATATAACCATAAATTATGCAAATATGATCCAAGTCTAGTTTAGAGTTGCACTTTTTTCCGTGTCAGCACTTTTTTTCCCATGTCAGCACTTTTTTAGAGTTGCACAAGCATGGATAACAATTTCACAAAGAATCGAAGAAGCACATGACAAATGAATCATAAGCCGATCAAATGATGTCGAACAATTCCATCAAGCCTGAATAACAATTTCACAAATATGATCAAATCTAGTTTTTTTTTTCTACATGGATAACAAATTTTTTTTACTTTATAATATTATTCGTGCGCATTTTATTCTAATTTGTGCACTTTTTATTCTATTTGTGTCAGCACTTTTTTCAAATAATTTTTTTTCACGTCAGCACTTTTTTAAAATAAGATCACGTTGAGAATAAATTCACAAGTCTCGATTGTCGTGCAAATCTTAAAACAGAGTCGTGCAACTCGTACAACAGAGTCGTGCAACTCTTAAAACAGAGTCGTGCAACTCTTAAAACAAGAGAGTCGTGCAACTCTTAAAACAAGAGAGCCGTGCAACTCTTAAAACGGAGTTGTGCAACTCTTACAACATAGTCGTGCAACTCTTACAACATAGTCGTGCAATTCTTAAAATAATATTGAGAGAACATAAAATCATGTTGAGAACAATTTCAGAAATCTCGATTGTTTAGCAAAAAATAACCTATTGTTGAGCAAAAATAAGAGTAAGTTGTGCAAATATAAGAGGACGTTGTGCAAATTTAATCATAAGTTGTGCAAATATGACTCTAGTCTAGTTTTTATTTATTTTATTTTTTTAACTTTTTATCGTGCAAATATAAGAGTTTAAAGTTGCACTTTTTTCCGTGTCAGCACTTTTTTTCCCATGTCAGCACTTTTTTTAAATAATTTTTTTTAACGTCAGCACTTTTTTAACATAAGATCATGTTGAGAATAAATTCACAAGTCTCGATTGTCGTGCAAATCTTAAAATAGAGTCGTGCATTTCTTACAATCCCCCATGTCAGCGTTTTGTATACTAGTCAATTTTGTATGCCTTTCATATCAAGTTTATGTTGTGCGTCAACATTTTTTTTCGTGTCAGCACACAACATGTCAGCGTTTTCGTGTCAGCACTTTCTATTAGGCGTCATCATTTTTTTAATAACTCTGTCAGCACTAAAATTGCAAACACCGCTGACACAACCTTTAATTTTATGAAAAGATCCTGACACAACCCTTAATTACAGTTGTAAAACTGCACCTAAAAGTTGCACGACAACACCTTAAAGTTGCACGACTGCACCTTAAAGTTGCACAACTGCACCTTAAGGTGCAGTCGGTAGTGTATTTTCAAGCTCGAGTACATCTAGGGGTAATATACAATCAAACGAGCTCGAGTACCTTGTGTTCAAGCTCAGCTTTGTAAAGAAATTTTGGAATTTGTAACTTAATTGTTGTGCAACTTTAAAATACAGTTGTGCAATTTTAAAACACAATTGTGCAAATATAAGAGTACGAATCTTTGGGTGGTAAAAAAGGAAAAATCCAACCCAACATTTACATTTCCGGCTGGTGCTTTTGGCGTTCATATTTGGAGTTGAATCACACTTCATACCACAGATCTTAACCACTAGCTGCTTTTGGCGTTCATATTTGGAGTTGAATCACACTTCATACCACAGATCTTAACCACTAGCTGTGCTGATTTCAGTTTGGGTTCGACTTTCAGACAGGTTCGTTTACTAAATAAATCGAATATAAACACATTTTCAAACTCTCGAGCTCGACTATCGGTTCATTTGGCTCGAATAACAACATTAGTTGGCACCCCGGTAAAGCAGTACAAGCAAGCTGGATATTTCTTCAGGAATTTGTATATACATGTTATCCATCAGATAATATTTCATCTAGATAATCGGCATAACACGAATCGTCTTCATGGCTGAGAAACTGAGGTCCATACACCACTCTCAAAATCTAGATTTACAGTCTTGATAGCCTCAAAGACGTCTTCTATAGAATTGCCTTGAAATGGTAGAAGACCAGTTAGGAGCGCATGAAGGAGCACACCAGCACACCAGATATCCACTTTCTCTGAATAATCACCTGCCAGAACTTCAGGAGCAACATAAGCTGGACTTCCAACTACACCCGATAAACTTTGTCCTGAAAAAAGATTGAAAGTTTTGGTGATGAATCATATGCTAAAAACTAGACTACTAGTTTCAATACATTTTCCTTACGAGTGAAACTGACACTACATTTATCTTTATGTTCCATGAAGATCACACGCGCATGAAATTCTCAAGTAGACAATGACTGAAAAACATTGCCCAACAACTAGAAATCTACCAGTAAAAGGTATCACCATTTAAAACTGTAAACTGAAATCAAGAAGGATAAGAGTACAAAACAAGTTAAACAACCATTACACTAGCTAAACACAAATTCAATTCCTTCACAAGAGTAAGAAACATAAATGAATAACAATTGAGTGCTCACCTGTCTAAAAGGAAGCAACCTAGCAGTCCAGGATTCGATTTCTTTGACATTGACATCAAAGCGGGGGCTGATAACTCCACATTTGTCCGCTGCTTCCACATCTCAATGACCCATCTTACCCTTTTCCAGAGCACCTTTTTTTGTGTTGGCCCCAATTCTGATCATATGACTGTTCTGCCCCGATTAAACTGAAGCCATTACTACTCATGTTTGTTACACTTCCATCCAAACTCAATGACAATATAAAGAGCCTAGTAGTTGTTGACATAGTCAACGTGCAATTAGAGTTGTTAGAGTTTAGATTCACGCCACTGTTGCTCTTCGGGTACAAAATCTCAGTTGGATGTTAAGTTTTAGATGCAGTTGTTGAAGCAGCGTCCTTCATTGCAGAGCTGCTGTAGAAGAAGCTCCTGCTGTTTCTGTAACAACTATTGCTCTTTGGGTATCAAAAGCATTCAGGAACAAACTCCATAAAAAATTATATGATTTGGATCAAAAGCGCTTATGGTGTTGGTGGCCTTCAAAAGTCTTGATCAAAAGCACTTAGCTACTGTTTGCACAATAGGTAAGCTGTCTTCCTTCCCTCTAGTGCTTTTTTCTTCAGCTTTGAACTGCTACGACATGACAAAATATAAGGCTCAATAGCTGACCTCGCAATGGTTAAATTTCCCAAGCAATGAATCACCTTATCGAACTCAGTCTTAAGAGTTGCACAACTCAGTCTTAAGAGTTGCACAACTCAGTCTTAAGAGTTGCACAACTCAGTCTTAAGAGTTGCACAACTCAGTCTTAAGAGTTGCACAACTCAGTCTTAGAGTTGCACAACTCAGTCTTAGAAGTTGCACAACTCAGTCTTAGAAGTTGCACAACTCCGTCTTAAAAGTTGCACAACTCCGTCTTAAAAGTTGCACAGCTCCGTCTTAAGAGTTGCACAACTAACATAAATGTAAAAACACCTTCATAAAGAGAGAGAAGCCACTTGTATAGATATTTTTCACCTGTGCAGCAGTAGGACGATCTCTAGGATCAAATGCAAGTAACCGCTCGAGTAAACGAAGTGCCTGGGGATCTACATTGGGGAACTTCTGTGTGAAGGGAACAGGTGGTTTTTTCTTCATATTATTTAGGTACCTTCTAGCCTTTTCATTTCGAATCTGTAGGAATTGGAAAACATACTTACTATTACAAGACAAGGATGAGCTAAACAATGCTTCTAACCTTGTTATAGTAGTCTGCCAGGTGCCCAGAAGTACTCCCGTTGAGCACATTATCCATCATTTCATACTTCTGGTAAGTTGACTTCAAGGTCTCCTCTTGATTCTTTGAGAAATTCTCTTCCTCCTCAATTTGGCGCTACCCAAAACAAACAAAGGCAAAACGATAAAAGACTAACACAGCAGCAGTGGTGATAGGAATCAACATGGACAAGACTCTTTTTAGGGCAACAGAAATCCAAAAGAGTTTTGGAACGTTAAAAAAAAGTTAAAAAAAGGGCTACTTTTGCAACGTAGCCTAATAAATAGAGTTCAACGACATGATAAGATTACCACATGATTCGGGCAAACAACCATCTTCGCTTCTACATTCCTCAAAAGGCTGGCGATGGATGAGAAATTGAGAATGAGATAGGTGGTACTGCTACTAAGAACACCCAAGATACACAAAATGTATATACTGATAACTTTCTTTGTTAGATAGAGGTGAAGGCAAAGTCATGACTGAGCCATTGCACCTGCCCCAGCATTTGAGTGAAGGATTGTATTCGAGAATCTGGAGGGAGGCCAATACCGAAACACTGATCTGCCTACAATGTCTTTGACGGGAAGAGGACCCCTGTCGAGTGCAATCTAACTTGTCAAATAGCCAATTAAAATGCCAAAGTAAAAATCAGACAGACACCAAGTGAAAACTGAGAGAACCCATTTTGATGCATCCAGTAGATAGCTCATATATATGGCTGCATTGAAAAAAAATGTTGCTATGCAAGTTTGCATAGCTTGTACACTATTGTTTTCGTTCATGCTCATGTATAATGTTGGACCCGAAGCATCATAAACATGAAGATAGGAAAGTAAGTAGTTACCCGTTATGAGAATCAAAGCTGTTGTTACGGTTGTCTCCCAGCACGAATACATACCCTTTAGGTACAATCTGCAGTTTTAATTAGAGGAATAAGAAAAAGGAAATCTCTTAAATGAATTTTGAAATCCAACTTGATACTAAAGTGATGTTATCTTGAGCTTACCACAGGCTTCATCTCATAGGCAAAGGGCTCAAGGATGAAGTCCTCAACTCGTACAACACCATTCACCCACAATTTCCCATCACGGACCTACACCAAGAACCATGATAGTGAAGTGATACATGTCTCTGTTTGCAGCAAGTTAGCAAACATTTAAACATAAAACAGCCTAGAAAAGGAACTGCACTAACCTCTACGCAATCCCCGGCTTTTGCTACAATCCTTTTAATGAACACATCTCCAGAACTATACCCAATTGCCTATAAAATACATAGCGATACAACTGTCAAACCCGACACAGAAACACATTGATGGTAACGGAGATACAGATCTTCACTTTACCTGAAGAATAGGCGGTGCCCTGAATATCACAATATCAGAAACCTGAGGCTCTCGGAACACGTAAGAAACCTACAACACCATCCACAACAGCCAATCAATCGAAACAGATGATCCTATTAAATACAGCTTGCATCAACAACATCAAACCTTGAACACTTAAAAAGAAAACTGCAGCAGCACTATGCAAACTCGGTGCTGATTCATGTTCATGTGCAAAAGTATTCAAACTTCCAACATTAAAGGCCCATTAGAGTAAGTTGGACAAAATTTTCAGTCCCATGCAACTTCTAAGTTGTAGCTTCTATTTCAACTAAGGGGTAAGAAACTAAGAATAGATATGTCAACTCTCAATTGTCAACCAGAACTGGCAATCTACAGGATTCAACCGTGCAACCTCACTATGCCGATACTCACACTCTACTCCCTGTATTGACAAAGAAGCAAACAAGATTCATGAACCTTTCGGAATGCTTCCTAAAATGCATGAAAAGGGCAGTAAGAATTTTTATCACACAAAAATTATCACCCTAACATGTATTGACATATCACAATTCACTCAATGATATTATTACACAAGCAACAACCTATTCATTTTCTCAATCCTTATATACACTCCCAATATTTCATGAATAATAAACTGAAATAAAATCAACCAAGGGAGAGAAACTCAACTAGAAAAAGAAAAAAAAAGTAAGTTTAAAATATAAGATCATCCAGTCAATCTAGCAACAGAATCTGAAACACAGAGGAGCAAGAAGGGGAGAGAGAGCGCATCAAGTCAACTAACCTTAGTCTTTGTGTTCAGTGCATCTCTCAAAATCATAGCCAATTGCCGAATGAATGTAAAAGCATGTAGGTATGCCGTTGGAAGGTCAACACCGAAAAGTTCAGTCACACAGTTTGCTAGGAAGTAAACATGTTGTAACTTTGTTGCATTTACAAAGTGACAATTCAGAACATACGCTTTGTATATCCCTTTAAAACACTCATCTACACAGTCGGACCCAAGGCGGACACAAACATCTCTTAAAAATAAATGAGCAATTCAGCAAGCTATCAAGATCAGTCAGATGAGGAATTCAATGATTGCTCAACAATTTCAACAAAAATGCAATCAATGGCATTGAAGAAGTAATAAATGGCATTGAAGAAGTAATGATTGCTCAACCTATTCAATGATGCTGCATGAGCTTCAAGAGCCTGGCTTCTTTGTTGTTCTACAGAGAACAGCTGCATACTCCCCTTCACCAATCGTGGCCTCTGCAGTAAGCAAAATACACTCAGATTTTTCAGGATTCTCATGAAAAACAATTCTAGCGAAAAACTTTTTACAGTTTCCAGGGCAGTAAGAAAAAATTTGACAAGCCAGGCTAAGCAATCCCATTATGATTTCAAGATACTAATGATTTCTCATTCGAGTCACCAAACAGCCAAGGGTTCAGCAGAATGCAAGGCTCATCTACACTAACAAACCACAACCTATTATTCCTAATATTTTTTAGGACATCTAAATCACCACTGAAGCTTATTCTCACAACACACAAACATAAAAATGGATATTTTTATATAAATATGAACTGTGTAAATGAGGTGTAAGGCTTGGAAGAATATTTTAACGGAGAATTTCTCATATAATAGAGTAATAGACAACAGGAACCAGTTAAGCTACGTGCCTCTGCTGAACCAGGAGCAAGTCCAATCAAAACCAACCACTTTTCTAAGGGATCACAACGATAATTGATTATCTGATTGTTTGCAAGATTAGCTGTCCTTTCAAATATCTTCACAGGCTCGGATTCACCTAAAGCCGACAAGTCAAGGAGAAAATATTAAGCAATCTGGAGCTTCTTACCCTAGCACAAAACAATTTAAGAATCATTATGAATGGCATGAACCATTAGTGCCTTACCTGCAATTGACCAATGATACACTGAAGTCTGTGTGACAAGACCTAGCAACTTAGGAGTAACCCATTTCCAAAAGACAACCTGGAAATAAATAAAAAGATCTGATAAATTCTCTGCACAATGCAAATGTAAAGAAAACAGAAACTGATATGCTAAATATTTAGGAGACCTGCTCAGACATTTGGTGCGACTTCAACTTTGCTTTAGCCTCAATGTTGAATATCTGCAGGTGATGCTGTGTGGATCCTGGAAGCAGCTGAGATTCCAAAAACCGCATCTCAATCCATACAAATGAACAACAAAATCAACAAATTTGCTCAAATTCAGAAGCAAGGCAACCAAAATCCAGCAAAATCATCAACTCACAAAAACACCGTACCTTATCTTATGCTCGATCGCCGGAGACGGAGACGAGGCGAGGAGGAGCGATGCAGTGACGGAGACGAGGAGAGGGGGAGGTGCGACGCCGGAGAAAAGGAAGAAGAGAGGCGGAGCGAATCGCCGGCGGCTTCAAGGGTTCGAGCGGCTAGGGTTCAAGCGAGGGCAAGGGGGAAAGTAGCAACGAGCAAGGGCGATGAGGAATGGTGACCGGCAGCGAGCGAGTGAGGGCGGCTGCGAGCGAGTGGAGGTCCGGCGAATAGGAGGAAGATGGAGGTCCGGCGACTCGCCGCCATCGGAGCCGGATCCGGCGTCGAGAGAGAGAAAACAGATCGAGAGCGAGAGGGCGAGAGGATTTGGGAGAGAGGAAAAAAGTGTCCGTACAACCGAGAATAAGATTATATAGAGGTCATTTTGCAAATTTGTCCAAACCCGCGTCTATTTTGCAAATTCGTCCAATTAATGTGCCTATTTCGCAAATTTTTTCGTTAATTCTATTCTACTGTAGTGACTAAATTTGTTGTGAAGTTAAAAATATCGTTTGAAATCTTTTGATAATGACTCTGAAATAATTATTACAATAATATATAGTGCTCGTAATAAGTAAGTGTGATAAAAAAAAAAAGGATTTTTATTAATATAAAAAGTTATGGTTTCATTTAAAACCTTCGGTTTATAAATAATATAATTGTTTAAAATACACATAGTACTCCGTTCGTTCGGCAAAATATGTCGTTTTACTATTTATGCATCATTTTTAGGGATAAAAACTATATAAATATCTATTTTTATAATTTTTTTTAACAATTACATAGTTATTCGTTAAAAAAATTCTCTACAAAGATGTATATTTTATATAGTTTTTATTATCCTAAAAATGTGTGTGTGGATAGTAAATGATATATTTTGTCGAACGGATAACGTAAAGTTCTATTTTTTCAGAAAATATTATAAAAATAAATTATAATTTGAGTCAAAATTGAAAAAAAAAACTAAGACTTGACACGTGGCTAATTATTTTCAACTAACCTTGCTTCTGTTTTAATTACTTTAAAAAATAGATTCATCGTTCATATTTGTTTCTATCTATTTTCAAAAGATGGGAAATTTTTCAAAATATTTTGTTTAACATTGATGTTTTTATTACTCCCTCCGTTCGGCAAAACTTGTCATTTTAGGGTGTTATTTTTGTTAAAAAAACTTGTCATTGTAGATATTTTGCCCTTCACTTTACAAAAATGTCCTTGATATGATTGATGGGTTGTTAGTTGTAGTTTTCGATAAAGTAAAAAGGGAGGGTAATAATTGAGGGTAAATTAGTACATTTGTTAATTGTCTTAAAACGTGTGAAATAAGCTAAAATGACAAGTTTTGCCGAACGGAGGGAGTAATATAAGTGAATGATACAATGAAATTAATGAATTGCAGGTTCTTTTATATATTCTATATACATAATCTTATGAATAAGTTGCACACAAATTTTCGTTGGACGCTTGATTTTCCCTTATTGATCCGTTTTTGTTCGTTCGTTTGGCGTTGGGTCGTTGCTTTGGTGTGGTGGCGTTTAGTTTTGAGGTGGGTTGCAGTATCGGGCTGCCAGTATGATCGAGAGGATCGTGGTTGTGTTCGTGGTCTTCGAAGATCCTTCATCTAGGTGGGGGCAACATCGGTGATCCACACTTCCCCTGGTTTTGCCCTTTCCGATTGTGGGTTACTGTTTTCCGCCATCTCGGCGTTGAGTCGCCGTGAGAGTCATTGCACTCCCCCTTGTTCTCGGCATTCGTGGCCCGCCTTGGATCTCCCTCGTCTTTTCTGCTGGCGGACGACTCTTTCGGGCTGTTTTGGGTTTTTCTTTCATCTGTGTTTATTTGTGTATCTAGTATGTTGTTTGTTGACGTCTAGTCTGTCTGCCGATTCGTCGGCCTCTCGAATATCAGGTTTGTCTGAGTTCGAATTTTTTCCAAATCAAAAAAAATAAAAAATAAAAAATAAAAATAAAAAATGAATTGCAGGATACAAGTACTTTTTCATTGGACTTAAGCCTATGGGCTGTTTTATTTTTAGTGATGGGCCTCGCTGGATCAATTTTTTTTAAGAACCACTTGCTGGATCAATAATTCAGCTGGAATAAAATGGGCGAAACTACCAAATCTATATATTACTTAAAAGCAAAGCCCCTATGCCACATATCATTCCCTCACGCAAAGTTATTTTTGACAACATTTATTTTGAATATATTTAGAAATAGCTTTTTTGGCAATATATATTTGATATATTCTATATTTCTATTTACATATATTCATTTATATAATATATTTATAGATATATTTATATATCATCATATATCCTATTTTTATCTAATATTAATTACACAATATCATTTCATACTACATTTTTTTAACCAATGGGCTTAATTCAAAACTTATTTTTTAAATAAAGTTAAAATTAACTACACAATATTGTTCCATTTTATTTTAATTACACAATATCATTTCATGCTATATTTTTTTAACCAATTGGATTAATTCAAAATATTTTTATAATAATGTTAATTTTAACTATATAATATTATTTCATGTTATATTAATTACACAATATCATTTAAATCTATTTTTTTATTAATTCAAAACTTATTTTTTGAATAAAGTTAATATTAACTATACAATATTATTCCATTTTATATTAATTACACAAGATCATTTCATACTACATTTTTTTAAAAAAATGGGATTAATTCAAAACTTTTTTTTAATAAAGTTAATATTAACTATACAGTATTATTTCATTCTATATTAATTGTGCAATATCATTTCAAACTATTTTCTTTTAAGAATGAAACAAGATCTCAAGACACAAGGGTTCTAATTTTCAAGCTGTTTTAGCTTTAAATTTTTGTAATTGTAATCTTACATTTTTTTTCTTTTGACTGGGCACCCTCTATGTAGGGTCTTTCAAGCCATCTTTTGATGAATTCAAGATCACTTTATCGATCTACTTCTTGCCTATTGTAAAAAAAAACTGATTTAATATATATATATATATATATATATATATATATATATATATATATATATATATGACACTCAGATCTATTTTTTTTTCTATTTTGTGTTAATGTATGGTAATAGTTTATTTCAATTTATAGTTGTAATTTTCTGTACTTATAAAATTTTATTTTTATTTAAAAAAAATACGCGCCATGGCGCGGGGACTGTACTAGTTGGTATTTAAAACCGGCACTTTAGACATATGGGTATTTTAAAAACCTCCGGTGCCAAATTGGTATTTAAAAAGTCACCGGTGGACATATATGTATTTTTTTTGGCCGGAAGTTTTTTATGTTGATAAATTCATTAAAAAAATTCTCATTAATATATCTATAAATGTTATATAAAAAAGATAAAATTAAATCCATACTTTTTTTTTAATTAGTTTGCACATATTGATATTTTAATTAGTTGGAAGTTAGATACTTACATATTAGTATTTTTAAAAACCTAAGTTTTTCACAAATAAAATTCAACAAGTTAATTATCATCATTAAACCATGTATATTAAAAACCTAATTCCAACCAATAAAAATATATGGGATTAATTATGGTAATTAACTTACTAATTTTTATTTTTGAAAAATATGTTTTAAAAAATAATAATATATGAGAATCTAACTTCCAACCAATAAAGATACCAATATACGAAAACTGATAAAAAAAAGACTACATTTTTTATCATTTTATATATTTTTAGATACATTAATGAGTTCTTTAAAAAAAAAAGACATTATTTTTATCATTTTATATATTGTAAGATACATTGATGAGTTTTTAAAAATTAATTATTAACCAAGCTAGTTTAATTTTTTTTAATTACCAACAAAAATAATTCAAGCTTACTAAATTGCGTTCTCTAAAAATTTAGAAAGAAAACCGAACTTTCGGTAAAAAAGTATACCTATATGTCCGCTGGTGGTTTTTTAAATACCTATATGTCCGTCGGTGACTTTTTAAATACCAATTTGGCACCGGAGTTATTTTAAATACCCATCTGTCCAAGACTACCAGTTTTAAATACCAATTTGGTAGCTTGGCCGAATAAAATGACACCCCAAACAAGAAATGAATAAATGGGACTCTGGGAGTCTTCGAACCCGTACTTGAGGATGATCCCTGTCATCCTCCAAACAATAAAAGAATAAATGGATGTTTTTTCACGGTTTAATTTGCGTTGTTTGTATTAATTTATGACGATTCGTTCATCTATCAATCTGTCGGCCTTTCGAATGAGCAGATAGTATATTGTATAGTATCTTGAATAATTTCCTTTACTAAAATAAACTTGAGGATGATCATCCAAAAGAAAAGACAGATTCCAAACTACCACTTGAGAAAGCTTATGCTTGTCAAGGAAGGAGATAGTCCGACGATCATTAATAATAATTTTCATCTCTCTATCCATTTCTCTATTTTAGAGATGAGTTTAGAGAAGAGAAAAAATGGTATTTTTCTCTAAAATCTCTCATTTTCTCTATTTTAGAGAAGTTTTTGGGCTTGCTCTAAGGAGTGATAAGGATGGAGGTTTTCTGAGTTCGATATTTGCCTCCGCCTCTTTCGATGGTTGAGTCGATCGGCGCAAGCTAGTTTACCTAGTGTGTAACTCTTTTCAGTTGAATAAATTTGCTACCAAATGGTCTTGTTGTCAATTAAAAAAAAAGCGTCGCTATTGATTTTAATTGGATTCTTTTTCCAAACGATTAAGGAAAAAATGGTCACAAGAAGCAAATTAATTAATTATGACAACAGGAAGAGAAATTAGAGAATTAAACGAGTCAAGTCGACGCAAGTGAAGTGCTTCCGACGTCGTGATACGACCGACTTTTCTAAGTCTTCCATTATTTAGTCATCTCACCTTTAATTTTATTTTAATTTTTTTTGAACAAGAAAGAATTTGACTGTAAGCAATGCAAACTAGTCAAGAACTAGCATTCTTTCGGATGATATTACAAAGGACTGCATCTGTAGGGAGAGAAGAACCAGAGAAATCGATCTCGAAGTGAGATAGACAGTCAGCAACTCGTTTGCCATCCCTAAAGACATGAGGGATCTCAAATTCAGAAAACTGCATCAGGGCGCACAGAGAGTCGGATACGAGCATCTCTATATCACCAAAGCTAGAAGCGCATGTGATAAGGCATTTGATAATACTGAAATTATCGCCTTCAATGCAGATACGCGTAATGTTGAGTTCCACTGCTTTAAGAACACCCTTCCACAGACCAAAACATTCGGACCCAATAACGGAAAAAAGAGGAGAGGTTCCAGATTCTGAATACAGAACACTACCCAAGTTATCTCGGATAAGGAATATATCCATAACTGCTGCAGTTATCAGAGGACAGGGCTCCATCGAAATTTAATTTATACTAATTGTTTCGTGGCTTAGTCCATTTGGGTATGCGTTTTCTGGTCTTACAAGGTCTGATATCTTTATTCTATATTTTCGGATCGGAACTTATGTTATCAATTTGTGCCTTCTCCCAGTTAGTTAACTGGTCCTCTCACCTTTATTAATGCAAACTTTGTCCACATCACCTATGATTATATGGCATTTTTTAAAAACGGAAATAACTAGAAATTTCATAAATCTACAAAAATCTGAGAAATCGAAATACCGAAGGAAATTTGCTGACGGGCTAACCATCATGACACGTATGACATTATTTCACCATCAACTTATCCGAAGAGTTATTACTCTCTCCGTTTGTTTTCAAGTGAATTTTTTAAGTTTATTGTCTTAGAAAAGTAAAAACTATATAAAATATTATTTTTTTAAAAAAAATATTATACTTATTACTAAAAATTATTAAACACCATAATTCCTAGCTCTTTATTTATCTTCGAGATGTTTTGATTTTTCAAAACTCCATGGATATGCAGAAGAGAAATGTAAATATAACTTTATGAACATTCGATTCTGCCATATATATTGTGAAGCGAATTAAGTTCAGACTGCCTAATTGATTTTGCCTTTTGTTTTCTTTTAAAGTTACGACATTTTGTATAATGCTCTTTTCATTTGCTATTTTAGCAATATGTATAAAATTATTTATTGACTTAAAATTACTACATTTTTTTTAAAAAAAGTGTTTATTGATTGACTTAAAAGAAAAATATATATTTAATAATATATGTAATAATTAAAAAAAGTAATTAAATTAATAGCAGTTTTTCTATTTGACATAGGATAAAAATCCAAATTGAGAAATATTTTCCCTAAACACACCCGGTTTAAGCCATTTTTTAATTAGATTAGGGGTTCATCCATTTCATTTTGGGATTTTCTTTTCCAATAAAATATTCTTATCCTATGTTTTTAGGGTACCTTATAGATAAACCGAATAAATAATTATGAAATATCTAAAAATTTGTCTTAAAACTTAATTAAAACAACAATTATTTTTGCTAGCTTAACCCCTACGTCGGTCCACACCCTATATATAAACTCACCAAATTCTAACTCCAAAACCCCACCAAATTAAACGAACAAAAATTAAAAGCCCTGATTAAGCTTTCCAAATGACGCAAATATCCTTCAAAACACTCTTAATCACATCCCCAATCCTCATCACATTCCTCCTCTTCATACCCATCCATGCTACCCAAATCGTCATCACCACCACCACCACCAGCCCTTACTACGACCTTCCGACCGACTCATCCTTGACCATCTCGATCGACCTGGGCACCCCACCGGCCCCCAGGCCCAACGGGCTCGGCTATGGCTGCGGTGGCGCCCTCCGAGGTATGGACTACGGGCCCCCGCCCAACGCCCTAGCTGAGTACTACGCTCAGCAACAGTACAAGTACAACAGCCTCAATGACCTATACGATGTCTCGGATCATCTCGTCAACTCCCAGCTGGGGTTCAGCGTGCGTGCACATGGTGCTCAGCCCCGCCTCCGGCGTGTGCACCAGAGGCGTGGCAGGCCAGCTACCGGGCCCACTCCGGTCCAGTGTCGGGTGAGACGACCCGTGCATCGTGTTCAGGACGAGCGAGTAGTGATGCAACTCCGGGAGATCATGTAAACCGGTCGTTCTATTATATATACTACATCCATCTCAAAATATAAGTCGTTTAACTTTTTGACACGTTTTTTTATAGCTAAAACTTTATAAAATATTATCTTTTCTATTATAATTTTCTTAAATAATAGTAAGTATAATATTATTTAAGAAAATTAATAGAAAAAATAATATTTATATAGTTTTTACCTCTTTAAAAAAAACATTTTAAAAAATCAAGCGATCTATATTTCGAGACGAATGTAGTATATTTTACCCGACGATTTGGATAAATGTTCGACTTATCGCATATGTGGTCGATCTTGCAATGGACTGCACTTACAATAAAAATATGTGTTGCTAGATATGAAACTTTAATACTATTAATGTTATTGTAAGTTCTCTCAATCTAATAGTTAACTAACTCATAATACAAATATATATAAAGTATTAAGTAAATAGTAAATACTTATGTTTTATACGGGACGGGATCGGGATGTGACTTGAATGTTTTAGACCGAATCATACCCAAGAAAACGAGTATTGAAAATTATGAAAATATTTCAATTAAATAATCAACCTATACTCCTATAATCCATGACATAAATTAGTCCTTGTATAAATCATAACCTAGATTGGCTAGATGTCTAGATTCTATTCCAAATTCAACCTGCTTAGTGCTCATATATATAATCCACAACATGAAATACTATCAAGCAATTGATCAAATTACATTTGAAGAAGGTTTTAAGGTGGAAACAATTTTCTTTTCATTTTATATTATATTATATTATAAGATGATAAGATTTGTAGGAAGAGAAATCAGAAATTTCCTCTTCTTGCATGTTTTGACGCATATTTTTTTATGGGAATGCACATATTTTCCCCCTTAAATCTTGCCGAGACTGATACAGAATCGAGACTAGGGGGATTTGCGGAATTGGTACCCAGATGGGTTAAAATTTGAGCCTCCAAATAATTATAATTATAAACGCATAAATATATAGTATGTGGTTATACAATTTATAACATGTACGTTTAAAATAAAACTAATTTTAAATAAAATGTCTTATAAATTATTCAAATTAATTATTTTGACTTTATAATGTAATTATAAAAACTTTAAGCAATAGTAAATGTTTATAATTTATAAAATATTTTATTTAAAACATATAATATTTTTAAACATATTTACAATGTATAACCGAACACTGTTGAAAGCATCATTTGTTCGACTGTTCAAATAAGGAGTCCGATTCACATTCGGCCATTCGGGTATGGGAAGGAGATTTAGGTTGACTGGTCAAAAAGTCCGGTCTTTTATTTTATCTCTATTCACGCACGCTTTTTAAGAGGTAAAAACTGTATAAAAATTATTTTTTAAATAATTTTATACTTATTACAATTAAGTATGTATTATAAAAAAAATGTAAAAAAAATGTCAATATTTTATATAATTTTTATTATTATAAAAAAACGTGCATGAATAGTAAACGATAAATTTTAATTAACAGATGGAGTATAAAATCCGTCGGCATCCTTCTGTTGGTTGTCTCCCGACCTCTCCTCCTCCGCCTACAACAAACTTCCGGTGGCCCTACCGCTTGGCTCCTAGCCGCACCGACCCAGTCCCTCGACGTTGTCTCCTTGACCGACCACCTCTCACAAATCCGGCCTTAGTGGACTCGTGTGGCTCCAGCGGATCGACCTTCTCGCTCCCCTACCTGCTCCACCTCCCTCGCCATCTGGCGTACACCTCCTCTCCTCCCCCATTGCCTCCGGCCACGCCCTCGTCCTCCTGGATCGCAGCCTTCCTGACACCCTCGATGGCTTCAGCAGGCCTCGTCCCCCCTCTCCAAGTCCCTCTCAAATATCAAAATCCAAAAACAGAAAAAAAAAAATCCTTATCCCTCCCTGCAACCATGGAAACCCCCAATTGAAAACTAAATCTACCCTCTAATCAAATCTCAAATCTGTTAAATCCAAACACCTAATTAAATCTCAAACATCCGAGGTCCTCCCTCCACACACCCACAACAAATCCCCGTTTTCCTACCCTTAACCTAAAATTTCATTCGAAACCTATTTACAAAAGTTTCTTATTTTTAGTCACTCAACCTACAAATCTCAAGTTTTAGGATCCGAGACACCACCCTCTAAGTCACCGCCCTCTAAGTCGTCATGTCTACTATCGCCAACTAAGCCGCAGTTCATATATGAGAATTAGGAGTTTTAATTTTTTAGACTTTTTTAATCTTAAATTTATGTAATTGTAATCTTAAATAAATTTTTTTTTTACTGGCGACCCTCTGCGTAGGGTCATCCAAACCATATGTTGATGACTTCAAAACCGCTTTGTCGATCTAATTACACAAATTGTGTAAAGAGTAATGGGATTTGGACCTTGACCTCTTGGGTAAGCTAGTCCCAATCGTTCTTTCATAGCCAAATACTCATAATAATCTATTTAAAAGAGTTGTTCATTTATCAGTTTATTGGTTTATTCGATCTCTTAATTTCATCCATAAAGTATGGTGAATCAATTTTTTTACCTTGACCGAAAAGGAGAGTTATTATTAGTCTATTTTCAAAACTTAATCTGTATCGGGTTTGACCAGGTCAAACTTATTAAAAACGGTACTAAATTAAAACAATTTTTTCAAAGAATCAAAATCTTATATCTAGAAGGCCAAATTGCATAAAACCACCCCTTAAATAGCTCAATTCGTTTAAAATCACCCTTTAAACACATAATTACATTAAACCACACATTAAAACCCAAAACCAAAAGTTTGCATAGAACCACATATCCTTTAAATATAGTACCGTTTTAATTAAAAATGTAGAAAACGACAGCAATATCCTAATTAAAACATCGAAATTTCTTTTGTAATATGTCATTCAACAACACCTAACTTATTCTTTTTTTATCCTCTTTGCAATTCGTTAGATTGATAGGGAGTTTGGACTGGTTTGTTAATCTCATGATACCTGTTCTGATTTGTGCACCTTCCTTTTATGTTGTTGTTTTGGTTCACCGAGCAACGTTTCCTCACCCGATGACTTTGGATTCATCCTCAACTTTGCATTTTTAATTGAAACGGTACTGCATCTAAATGATGGGCGGTTCAATGCAAACTTTTAGGTTTTAATAGGTAGTTTCCAGTGATTACGTGTTTAAGAGGTGGTTTTTTTAGCAAAGTGGGCTATTTAAGGGGTGGTTTTCCAGCAATTTGCCCTATCTAGAATCAAGAAAATTGGCGTGGTCCTGATTGGGTGGCTCAATAATGAGTGAAGGGGTTAATGGGAGGATCCGGTTAGACCTGTCAAAACATAACCTGACCCGAAAACCCGACCCAACCGCTCGAAATTTTTTGGGTCAAGACCCGAAAATTTTGACCCGGAAATTTTTTTCCGACCCGAACCCGAAAACTCGAAAAATTTTCGAGTAATCTGGGTTTCGACCCGTTGACCCGATTGACCCGGTAATTTTGACCCGATTGACCCGGTTGATTTATAATTAAATATAATTAAATTTATTTATATATAATTAAAATTTATCGCAAAATTATCAAATCATGATTTTTTTAATGTAAAAAAAGAAAAAATTGACAAACCCGAAATGACCCGGAACCCGGTCAAAAGCGAGTTATAGTCAACCCGGAAATACCCGGGACCCGTTTTACCCGAGATCCGAAGTGACCCGACCCGAATGACCCGTTTGACAGGTCTAGACCCAGTTCTGTCTTTACTTCTGCTCTTTCTCTTGAATTAAAAAAATCAAGTTTTACCTTGCTTCTTATCATTGAGTTTAGTTGGTCAACACAAACTAGTTTACCTTGTGTGTGACTCTGGTCGATTTGATCATGCGCCTGAAATTTACCATCAAAGGTGGATTATCTAGTAAAAAAAAATAAAATAATGGCGTGTGGAAGTTAATTAAACAAGTCAAGTCACCGTTTAATATATCTTGTTGAAAGGCCGCCTACGATCCCATAGTCTTCCATCGGCCTAACATTATCCATAGGCGTTGGCAGCTTGCCTATTTTCCACACCCACTCCTATTTAAACCCACCGATTTCATACTCCAAAACCCACAAAAAAAACCATCACAAACCAATCAACGATTATTAATATATTTTTTTTGTCAGAAAAAAAGAAGTTTAGTTGAGTTAATTTCTATCATTATCATGTTTTCCTTCAAAACCCTCCTTGTTTGCTCCCTCCTCATCACATTCGTCCTCACCACCACCACCAATGCAGCCCAATTTGTGATCACAAACAACTGCCCATACACCGTCTGGGCCGCCGCGGTCCCGGGCGGGGGCGCCCAGCTTTCGACCGGCCAATCCTGGACCATCTCAGCCAACCCGGGCACCACAGCTGCCCGCATTTGGGGCCGTACAGGCTGCACTGCCACCGGGCCCAATGGGCTAAAATGCGCCACAGGAGACTGCGGCGGCCTCCTCCAGTGCACCGCATGGGGGTCCCCGCCCAACACCCTAGCCGAGTACGCCCTCAAGCAATACATGAACCTCGACTTCTTCGACATCTCTCTCGTCCAAGGGTTCAACGTGCCCATGGAGTTCAGCCCTACCTCCGGTGGGTGCACCAAAGGGATCACATGTAATGCCGATGTTACGGGCCAGTGCCCGGGCCCACTCCGGGTCAACGGCGGGTGTGATGACCCGTGCACCATCTTTAACCAGCCTCAGTATTGTTGTCCCCCTGGGTCAGCCTGTAACCCAACGGACTACTCGAGGTTCTTCAAGGGTCAGTGCCCGGACGCTTACAGTTACCCTAAGGATGATGCCACCAGCACTTTCACTTGCCCTAGTGGGACTAACTATAAGGTTGTGTTTTGCCCTTAGGAAGCAAATCATATGATATGGAATAGCTAATAAGGTATTGCATTAAGACCATACAGTGTAATGTGATACTATACATGATATTTGAATAAGACTTAACCAATGCCTATTACAACGGTCAAATTGAATTTGTTGGAGTTCAATGGTGAACTGTTGTATTCATTGGTATTCCTTATAAAGGCAGGAGTCATATGTCAAATGACTGGTTGCATATGTAATGAATATATGCATATACTCATCTTATAGAGAAAACTATAATAAAATGAATCTACTATACATTATAGGTTTACAAAACAAAACCAAACCAAACCAAACTAAACAAGACCTGAAGCTGCATATTTCTCAGTGAACAAACAATTATTTTGGGAGTAATTTCATCATCTGGTAAGGGAAACATTGGTGATCAGTAAATTCCTCTTATTAATACTGAACTTTTGCCCAGAGGAACCATACCCCAAATCCCAAATTGCAATAGTTTATCACAACCAGTGTCCACTGTATGGACAATGGATTTCAGGCAAGGTTACATGTTTACTGTTTAGTTCTACAATTTTCACAGGATACAAGCTTACAAGTTACAGCAAAAAGAAGACCCCAGAAAGAAAACAAAACCTACAAAGCAAAAGCAATCTGATTTTTTTTTACCCATCCTGGATAGCTACTACTTATACAATACATAAATACTGAGTTAAAGTCATTTTATCTTACCTTAATTAAGGTCCCACCAAGGGCTGAACATGGCTCCCTTCTGCGAAGCGGAATCCGCAGGTTGTGTGTGATGGCCTGCTGGGTTAGTTTGTTGCTGCTGCTTGGATGAAGGAACAATTTTTTCAGAAAAGCCAGGTGGTCCGGAATCGGGAAGGGTGAGACTTGATGGGAAAAAGTTCCGGGTAAAGCCAGGTGGTCTGGCATCTGGGATGGTGAAATTGTTATCACTGTTTGAAGGGGCAATGCTCAGAGAAAAGCCAGGTGGCCTAGCATCTGGGATGGCGAAATTGATATCACTGTTTGAAGGGGAAATGCTCAGTGAAAAGCCGGGTGGCCTAGTATCTGGGATGGCGAAATTATTATCACTGTTTGGGGGGGAAATGCTCCGCGAAAAGCCAGGTGGCCTAGCATCTGGGATGGCGAAATGGTTATCACTGTTTGAAGGGAAACTGCTCTGAGAAAAGCCAGGAGGCCTGGCACCAGGGATGGCTAAACTATTATCATTGTTTGAAGGGAAAATGCTCCCCGAGAAACCAGGTGGCCTGGCATCTGGGAGTGGGGGATTGATGCCACTGTCTGAAGGGAAGATGCTCCGGGAAAAGCCAGGTGGCTTAGCCTCTGGGAGGGAGAGATTGTTACCACTGTTTGAAGGGAATATGCTCCGGGGAAAGCCAGGTGGCCTGGTATCTGTGACAGTGAGGTTGTCGCCGCTGTTTGAAGGGAACATGCTCCGGGGAAAGCCAGGTGGTCTAGCATCAGGGACGGTAAGATTGTTACCGCTGTTTGAGGGGGCATTGTTCCTGGAAAAGCCAGGTGGCCCAGCATCTGGAAGGGCAAAGCTGTTACCACGGTCTGAAGGAGCAGTGTTCTGAGGAAAGCCAGGTGGCCTGGCATCAGGGAGGGTGAGACTGTTTCCACTGGATGAAGGTAAAGTGCTCCGGGAAAAGCCAGGTGGCCCAGCATCTGGGAGGGTGAAATTATTACTGCTGCTTGATGGAACGATGTTCTGGGAAAAGCCAGGTGGCCTGGCTTCTGGGAATGCAAGATTGTAACTGCTGCTCGAAGAAGTGCGCATTTGATGCTGGACATAGTCTTGTATGGCTAGGCTGTCGTCCAGCGTTATTGCACCAGTGAGGGTCTTGTATGCAAACTCAATGCATGGATCTGACCACGGAAAACAGAATGGATAATCCAGCTGCTCTTTTCCCCTTCCACTAGTTTCGACTTTAGTAGTCTGCTCATCTGTGATGATGAAACGCTCCTTGGAATTGTTTGCTGGAGTTTCTTTTTCCCTTCCATTAGTTTTAGTGGTCTGCTCAACTGTGATGGTGAAACGCTCGTTGGAATTTTTTGCTGGAGGTTCTTTGATCATTTGATGTTCAACATTGTTCCTTGTTGGTTCTACAGCCATTTGACCTCCAGTGCTGTTCCAAGACAAGTCTATCATGGTTTGATCTATAACGCCCCCCCTAAAAGTTTCTACAGTTGCTTGATCTTTAACTCTGGCAGGAGCAGCTGGGACGATTTCTTCCTGTGAACCCAAATTGATAACCAGAGGTGCTTCCTGAGCTTGTCCGAGTTGTTCAGATCCCAAAGATGGGTTTACTTCAGGTTGGGCAGACTTCCTACTTGTTGACCGAAGAACTCTCTCAATGGCCACTGAATTGGTCCCGGTTTCAACTTCAATTCCTGCAAGTCGCTTTGATGACCGGAAAGGTGAAAGTGTCTCTTTCCTATTTCTCTTGGGTTTCCTCTCCCTGCTCCTATAGCTCCTTTTTGAAAATTCTTCCTTATCCATTGATCTCTCTGCTCCTAAAAACTCATTCTTTGAAGGTTCAGTCACAGAGTCGGTCATTGCAGGTAATGTATTTGCTCCACTGGCACCTTCATGTTTATCCTCTGGGAAAATGTTCTTCAGAGAAGTAGCAGAGCCACTATCCATCCGAACTGTACCATTTTCATTTCCATCGGTCTTTTGGGATTTGAGGGGGATAAGCCTGTCCACATCGGCCTCTAGATTTAACACAGCATTATTCCCACCTAATACAGTCTTTTGGGCTTCAAAGGGGATAAGCCTGTCCACATCAGCCTCTAGATCTAATAAAGAATTGTTCCCCGCTAATACTCCATCACCACCAGTATCCTCAACTTTAGAGTTGCCACGGTTAGGTAAAGAGCTGTCTTCGGGACTTCCTTTACCTACACAAGTGGGTTTACGTCAGACGCCAGAAAAATACTTGCTTGGTCGATTTTGCGGAACTCTACAGATGGTTTACTAAATTTTGCAAGTAGACAACTGACCAGTGAAAAGCTGCCCCTTGCTCAAAACTTTGGTGGTATTGCTTCCTACAGCCGAAGTTGATGGCTAAAATGGAAGGTTGAAGAAAATGGAAAAATAGTATTATCAGCTACACATAACAAAAAGATCAAATAATAGCTGATGCAGTCTGGGGAAAACAACTAAAATCTTCAACTATATTTTGTTTCAAGTGTAAAATAGAGGTGAGTAATTTCGGTATACTAGTAGCTACATGTAATCATCAAGGACCAAAAGAGGAATAGTTATTACAAATCATGTCAGAAATCAAGCATAATACAGACCAAAACTTCATTTTCAACAGACCAATCTGACAAATGACAATCATGTCTCAAAAAGTTGGTATGGTACTATCTCATATCCAGCAGTTTACAAAATATTTAGGAATGAACAAAAATCCTACAGCTTGGCCAATAAAAGAGCTGGTAATCAGTTAGGCCATTACCACAAGATATTGATAAAACATGTTGAAGCCATGTGCAAATTTATATAGGAATAATCACAACAATTTTAAGCCTCAAAGAAGTTGAGATAATCCAAAGGACTGAGACTGACTACAAGAAATACATCAAGCAAAGTTATAATTATATACTTTGGAATTTGAACAGATCAATGTGGTTAAAGCAGAAGTCTCAATAATAGCACAAATCCTTAGGCATCTGCTTGATTGTTATACCAAGAAAGGGCATTGTTAAAATTACTCTCTGAATATAGATTTGTGAAACTTGTATAGCTCATGGAAAGTAAATGAAAATATAGATGGTCAAAGTGATGGTAGGGAAGTAGGTCCAAAGTCATGGTCTCCTTCCAGAAAGAAAATATAGTAACCCGAAGAAAATAGACACTTACACTCCCTTGAGTCGACTGTAAAATATTTCTACTACTATCCCTCCTCTTGTAAGCATGCCTACTGACTTCTCCAGTTTCTAAAAAGCGAAGAGCATCCAGTCGGGAGCGAAATACATATCCAGTTGTAGTATCAGCGTAAAACTGCAACATATAAGATTCCCTCAAAATTCACAATGTTCTACAGAGCATAGCATCAGGGGGAAAGCTGGTAGGAAAAAAAAAGAACACAGCCACAGCTGAAAGGAAAAGGATGTTCTGCAATACAAAATACTAACTGGTTGTAACAAGTGACATCATGCAATTGTCCAAATGTGGACACATTCATGTTGGAATACAAGAGAGCTTACTGGATCTCTTCTCACTCCCTTCACTGTTTTCTTAATTCTGATCTCCTTAATCCACCCAGGTGGCAATCCTTCAGCGATGACCTTCTCAACTATAACCTAAACACATAATAGAAAAAAACTTTACGATTAAATTATAAACATTAATTGTAATGGAAAAGGTTTGAATGACAATGGATAGTTGAATGGGTGCAAACAAAAAACTAACCTCTGTCTTTTTTGATGGCTCACCTTTTCCATCTGGGGATTTTGGATGTTGGGGCACCGGTTGTTCCGGATCAGGTTTGTTATGTAATAATGGACTAACAGATTCCTACACCAACAGGTAGTCATACAAGATGCTATGGGGAGAGAGAAATAATAAGGAACTTCCTTGAAACTATGCTTCTTATTTTTCTCTGTTCT
This sequence comes from Persicaria maculosa, assembly GCA_963922045.1. Lineage (NCBI taxonomy): Eukaryota > Viridiplantae > Streptophyta > Magnoliopsida > Caryophyllales > Polygonaceae > Persicaria > Persicaria maculosa. Next base: position 4,135,187 of record OY998253.1, read on the forward strand.
TTTAATTCTCTCTCTCATTTTAACCAAATAAATCTGTAACATGTAAACTAACTAACCTTGTTCATTTCTGATGGCTCACTCTTTTCTTCATGAGACTTTGTATGGTCGGGCACCTGTTGTCCCAGATCAGGTTTGTGATGCCTTAATGGAAGAAGAGATTCCTGCAAAAAAAAAAAAGCCATTCAAACAACATTCTCTTCATCAGGTCTGTGATGTAACAATGGACTAACAGATTGCTAAACCAACAGCTAGTCATACACGATGCTCGAGGGAGAGCTAAATAAAAAGGAACGTCCTTGAACATGTGCTTCTTATTTCTATTTGTTATTTTGATCCTCACTCTCATTTTAACCAAATAACAATTTATAACATTACACTAACCTTTTTCGTTTCCGATGGCTCACTTTTTTCTTCATGAAACTTTGTATGGTTAGGCACCTGTTGTCCAAGATCAGGTTTGCGATGCCTTAATGGACGAAGTGATTCCTACACCAAAAAGCCAGTCAAACAACATTCTCTAGATCAGGTTTGTATTATATAATGGATTAACAGATCCCTGCACCACCAGGTAGTCGTACATGATGCTTTAGGGAGAGAGAAATAACAAGGAACATTATTGAAACTATGCTTCTTATTTCTATCTGTTATTTTGATCCTTGCTCTCATTTTAACCAAATAACAATTTGTAACATGTACACTTACTAACCTTTTTTGTTTCCGATGGCTCAATTTTTTCTTCATGAGGCTGTGTCTGGCCAGGCTCCTGTTGTCCCAGATCAGGTTTGTGATGCCTTAATGAACGAAGAGATTCCTACACCAAAAAATAAGTCATACAACATTAATCTCTAGGGAGAAAGATAAATAACAAGGAACTTCCTTAAATCTATGCCTCTTATTTTTATATATTCATTAGATCCTTGCAGCCAATGTTCTAGGCGGCCGCTAGGCGGTGGGTGGCCGCCTAGCGCCTAGGCGGTGAGGCGGGTGCCTAGGCGGACTTAGAACAAACTTAATTATTTCCTTATATTTTAACGTATACCACATGTCAATAACTCATATAATGTAATAATAATTCATAATATCACTCATAAACCCAAATTTGCGGTGCTTAACTAACACTAAAGTAAATAAACGCGAAAAGCACACATCCGACTAGTGACTCTGAACCTCCTAAAATCTAAAACAATATGTTCGACTCAATGGCAAATACATCCCGACTTGGGGGATAAAAAAAACCCTAAGTCGACTAATCACATGCATAGAAGCTAAAATTGAATAATCGTTGGGCTAGGCGGGCCTAGACGAGACTAGGCGAGCCTAGGCGGAGGCTAAGCGGCACCTAGGTGGGACTAGGCGGTGCATAGGCGGATTTCCGCCTAGAAGGCCGCCTAGGCTTAAAAATTCCTAGGTGCCCTCCCACCTAGGCGCCTAGGCGCGATTTTTAGAACACTGCTTGCAGTTAAGTCTAATCACACATACCAAATAACAATTTGTAGCAAGTACATTGACTAACCTTTCTCATTACTGATGGCTCACTTTTTTCTTCCTGGGATTTTGAATGTTCAGGCAACTGTTGTCCCAGAACAGGTTTGTCAGACCTTAGGGGACGAAGAGATTCCTGCACCAAAAGGTAGTCATATAAGATGCTCTACTGAGAAAGATAAATAATAGGGAACTTACTTAAACCATGTCTCTTTTTTTAGACTATTCTTTTGATACTCGCAGCTCATTTAATTGCACATATCAACCTACAATTTGTAACATGTACACTTACTAACCTTTTTTGTTTCCGATGGCTCAATTATTTCTTCATGAGGCTGTGTCTGGTCAAGCTCCTGTTGTCCCAGATCAGGTTTGCGATGCCTTGATGAACGAAGAGATTCCTACACCAAAAAATAAGTCATACAACATTCTCTAAGGAGAAAGCTAAATAACAAGGAACTTACTCAAATCTACGCTTATTTTTATATATTCATTAGATCCACGCAGCTAATTCTAATTGCACATACCAAATAACAATTTATAGCATGTACATTGACTAACCTTTCTCATTACAGATGGCTCACTTTTTTCTTCCTGGGATTTTGAATGTTCAGGCAACTGTTGTCCCAGAACAGGTTTGTCAGACCTTAGGGGACGAAGAGATTCCTGCACCAAAAGGTAGTCATATAAGATGCTCTACAGAGAAAGATAAATAATAGGGAACTTACTTAAACCATGTCTCTTTTTTTTAGACTATTCTTTTGATACTCGCAGCTCATTTAATTGCACATATCAACCTACAACTTGTAACATGTACATTTACTAACCTTTCTCTTGCCTGATGGCTTGCTTTTTTCTTCATGGGATTCTGGATGTCCGGACAACTGTAGTCCCAGATCAGGTTTGTTATGGCCCAATGGATGAAGAGATTCCTGCACCAAAAGTTAGTCATACAACATGCCCTATGGTGAAAGATAAACAATTATAAACTTACTTAAACTATGTCTTTTTTCTTAGTCTATTCTTTTGATCCTCACACCTCATTTTAATTGCATACAACAACCTACAACTTGTAACATGTACATTGACTGACCTTTCTCTTTTCTGATGGCTCACTTTTTTCTTCATGGGATTCTGGATGTCCAGGCAACTGTAGTCCCGGATCAGGTTTATGATGCCCTAATGGACGAAAAGATTCCTGCATCAAAAGATAGTCATACAACATGCCCTACGGTGAAAGATAAATAATTAGTAACTTACTTTACTATGTCAAATTTTTAGTCTATTCTTTTGATCCTCACACCTCATTTGAATTGCACACATCAACCTACAACTTGTAACATATACACAGACTAACCTTTCTCGTTTCAGAAGGCTCGCTTTTTTCTTCAAGGATTTTTGAATGTTCAGGTAACTGCTGTCCCGGAGCAGGTTTGGGATACCTTAAGGGACGAAGAGATTCCTGCACCAAACGGTCCAAAACGTAGTTATATAAGGAACTTGCTTAAAGTATGTCTCTTCTTTTGATCCTCACTGCTCATTTTAATAAACTACAACTTGTATCATGCAAAATGACCAACCTTTCTCTTTGATGTCTCACTTTTTACTTCATGGAATTCTTCATGTACAGGCCCCTGTTGTCCCGGATCAGGTTTGCGATGCCTTAGTGGACGAAGAGATTCCTGCAACAAAAGTAGTCATATAAGATGTTCGATGGAGAATGATAAATACTAAGGAAAACCTATGCCTCTACTTTCATACATTCTTTTAATCCCCACTGCTCATTTTAACTGCACACATGAAAATACAACTTGTACCGTGTACGTTGACTAACCTTTCTCTTTTTTAATGGCTCAATTTTTTCATCAAGGGGATGTTCGGCTAACTGTTGCCCTGGATCAGGTTTGTGATGCTTTAATGGCCGAAGAGAATCCTGCAACTAAAGTTAGCCATATAAGATGGTCTACGTAGAGAATTTTACTAGGAACTTAAAACTATACCTCTAATTTTATTTATTCTTTTGGCCCTCACCCCTTATTTCAATTGCACACATCAACTTGTAACATGTAACTTGACTAACCTTTCTCTTTTCCAATGGCTCACTATTTTCTTCATGGGATTTTGGATGTTCGGGCAACTGTTGCCCTCGATCAGGTTTGTGATGCCTCAATGGACGAAGAGATTCCTGAACCAAAAGGCAGTCGGATAAGATGCTATAGGGAGAAAGATAAATACGAGTATTAAGGAACATAAAACCATGTCTCTTATTTTTATATATTATTTTGAAACACAGTGCTCATAATTGATTGCACGCATCAAACTATAATTTGCAACATGCGCATTGACTAACCTTTCTCTTTTGCAATGGCTCACTTTTTTCTTCATGGGAATTTGGATGTTCGGGCAACTGTTGTCCTGGATCAGGTATGTGATGCCTTAATGGACGAAGAGATTCCTGCAACAAAAGATAGCCATTTAAGATGCCCTGAGGAGAAAGATGAATACTAAGGAACTTACTTAAAGCCATGCCTCCAAAATTTATATACATGTAATTAATTTTGAACCTCAGTGCTCATAATTAATTGTACACATCAAACTACAACTTGCAACATGTGCATTGACTAACCTTTCTCTTTTCCAATGGCTCGCTTTTTTCTTCATGGGATTTTGGATGCTCAGGCAAGTGTTGCCCTGGATCAGGTTTGTTATGCTTTAGTCGACAAAGAGATTCCTGCACCAAAAGGTAGCCATTTAAGATGCTCAAAGGAGAATGACAAATACAAAGGAACTTACTTTTAAACTATGCCTAAATTTTATATATTCTTTTAATCCTCGCTGCTCATTTTAATTGCACACTTAACGTTCAAACTAGAACTTGTAACATGTACATTGACTAACCTTTCTCTTTCCTGAGAGCTCGTTTTTATCATCATGGGTATTTTGATGTTGGGTCACAGGCGGATCAAGTTTGCGATGCCTCAACGGACGAAGTGATTCCTGTACCAAAAGGGTTTAATATAAGATACAGTGGGGAGAAAGATAAATAACAAGGAACTGAGTTAAACTATGCCTCTTATTTTTATTTATCCTTCTAATCCTCGCTGCACATTTTAATTGCACACGTCAAACTATAGCTTGCAACAAGTACATTGACTAACCTTTCTCTTTATGGATGGCTCACTTGTTTCTTCATGGGATTGTGGAGGTTGGGGCACATCCAGATCAGGTTTGTGATGCCTTAATGAGCGAATGGATTCCTGCACCAAAAGGTAATCATACAAGCAGCTTTAAAGAAATAATAAAGAACCTTCTTAAAATTATGCCTCTTATTCTATCTATATTTTGGGTCTTGCTGATTATTTTAACTGCACACGCCAAACTGCAACTTGTAACATGTAAATCAACTAACCTTCCTCTTTTCTGATGACTGGCTTTTTCCTTCATGAGATTTTGGATGCTCATGCACCAATTGTCCTGGATCAGATTCATGATGACTTAATGGACGAACAGATACCTACACCAAAAAATGTCACGTATTTGTGAAAAATAGAAAGGTAGTCATCTAAGATGCTTGTCTTTTTTATTTTAATATATTTTTTGATCCTCGGTGCTCATTTTAACTGTCTAAACAAAACTACAGCTTGTACGTTGTAACATGTGCATAACTTGGAGCATAGAGTGGCACAACAAAGATCAGGCATTAATCAGAACGGACAAGAAGAGATGGATAATTATCAAACTCCAATTAGTAACAACAAGCAATAGCAGATAATTATGACACTATTACAGAAAAGGAAGGGTCATAAATATGAGAAAAATAACCAAAATAATACAAATTATTGGTATGGAAAAAAAACAATTTGACATTAAGAAATTACTCATTGTAGCCAAACTATTAACGCATAATACAAAAATGACATGAGTCATTTTTTCAGTTTGAAATTCTAGCACCGTGAAAGTGACACGTTCACAAATTTTACTTTCTTTTCAATTTTCTTTTGTTTGATAATACCAACTCCATATTTCATTTTTCCCAATTGAATTCAACCTAGTCATTTTCACATTGGCCATTTCACTCTGAAAAATTATCAATACTATCTTCGGTATACAATCACAAACAGTAAAAGAAGAGATATTAAACATACAACATAGGATCAAGGTCAGAATTAACCTAACAACATTCATATAAAAAAAAAACAATCAATAGAATGTCGAATGAAACATACATTTACTGAAGAATCAACTGTGACACCACTCTTCCTTGTTTTAGATGAGTCACTTCTCGCCTCTTTTCCTTTAAGATATCGTGACACCTCTGGCTTGGAGTAAAATGTATTCCCAGTAGATGGTTCAATGAAACACTGCACCATGTTTAGAATCACATATTTTATTTATTGTACATCCTGGAATAATAGAAGAAATCAAGAGAGAAGCATTCAAAAGAAAAAACCAAAGTAGATGATCAAAGAAAAAAAGTTGAAACGAACAACAGTCACATATATTAGACCACTTGAAGAGCCAAGATTGAAGATTGATATATAAAAGATTTGATTCCCAACTATGGCTTTAAAGACATAAATCCTTCTCTTCTACTGAAGCTCGATCAAGTGTGATACAAAATATCGAAGGGAAATTCAAAAACAAATAAACTAACTCATTGACCTCCCACAAAAAGAACTTCACGTATATATGTCAATCATGAGATTAACAATCCATCAAAACCAAACTTATCATATTGATAACTAAAATATTGATAAAGAAAAAGGAATTGTGCATGGTGAACCAGCGGGGAAGAGTGGGCTTCATTACCTTGTATTTCAATCCTGCTTGTGTTCCACTCTTTCGTTTCCTAACCTCCATGGTCCAACCAGGAGGTAACCAATCAAGAGACTCATCTGGTTCCTTTTGAAGCTATATCAGTATTAGTCAAAAGACATTATAGGAATGAATCATGAAATAATGGAGGAAATGGAAATCCTACTTACTGGCATTTGCTTATTCCTATCATTCCTCGCCACTGGTCCATTCGACAACTGAGAGTGAGACCTTTGATTGTTCATCCTTGTCTTTCTTATGTGGCGAAGTACGGAAACCTTTGAATAAAACCTCTGTGCACTTTTCACATTGACGAAGCACTTCAAAGGCACATAAGACATTTTGTAAACAGTTATGAAAAAATAAACAAATATACTATATCATGCATTAATTACCTAGGTTTTTCTTTAAAAAACTATGGAACAAAAAAACCTTCCTACCATCAAATTAACTGCTCCAATGAATTTTTATGACTAGTTCTGTACCTAAATAATGTTCCATAGAAATTGAAAGTGCAGGTCCAGAACATGGGAAAATAAGAGTCGCTTATCTCCCGAGAGTTGAGACACACGTCATAGAATCATAGATGCAACTTCGTCACAAAATCCTTCCAACCAAAATCATACCTAAACTAAACTAAATTACTTTTCATATATGTTAAGACTCGTGTGCATCTCAAATCGAAAGCAAGCAACTCATCTCATCCTCACGCATTTATAACATTTCAAGCCAATCCATAATAAGCGGGTATTATATTCAGTTGTACCTCTTAATGAGGATTTGAACTAGATTTAGAATAAAGGCTTTTAAGCCTACTTTCTGATCAAGAAAATAAAGCTAACTAAGGATCACAGATTGCTTCATCTCCCATGAAAAGAGCCAACAGGTGAGTGGTAAATCCTGTAATTGCACGGGCGAAAATTTCAAATTAAATTCTGACCTAGAATCCAGAAACCACAAATCACCGGCCTAGTTCATCCAAACTCCCGCCATCTAACAACTTCACAGAATCAATCAATTCACGATCAGAAACTAATGATCAGCTGAATTCAGCAAATGCATGCAACAATCCCGAATCGAGCTCACCGGCCCCAAATTCAATACAAATCAATCAACAAAAAGTCCAGAAACAAAGCTACAAACCTCAAGAAAACCCTAATTTCGCGGCGAATCGAGGAAATGAAAAAAGACAAAGGGGGACAAGTAGACGGCAACTGAAAAGTGGAGAGGAGCAATTCAATTTACCCTAACTTTGCGGCCATTTTTGACTTTGTCCTCCACCTTCCACCCGGGAGGAAGCCAATCTAGCTTCGTATCCTTTACCACCGCCATTTCAAACCTCCGTCGTAGCTTCCCTGCCTCCTCCTCGCTGCGGATTAACACTTGTCAAATACCAGCTCCTCTCTCTGTCTCTCTCTATCTCTAACCTCTCGACAGTCGAAAAATCCCCTTCGATCTCTGAAGCTCTTTTTTTCTTCTTTCTGGCTCTCTTGGGTTTTGTTAATTGGAGGGCTAATTGGTGAAACGTACAATAAACATAAAACAGTAACACTAATGTGAGGGACTGACTTATTGTTAGGCTCAACGCTCCGGCGAGGGACTGACTTCTTATAATTTATTTATTTTTATATTAGGTAAGAGTTCGGGGGGAAAGACTGGTCGAAAATATCTTTACCGATGACTTCTCATTAAAACAAACTTTATTCATTGAGCATTTGAGCTCCATTTTCATGGCTCGAACTTTACATTGTCGGAAAATTAGTTAAAATAGTAAGGCTAAAGTAGTTAAAAGTTGAGCTCCATTTTCATGGCTCGAACTTTACATAGTCGGAAAATTAGTTAAAATAGTAAGGCTAAAGTAGTTAAAAGTTAGAAGGAAGAAAGTTAGTTTTCTTGCGTGATCTTCACGTATTATCTCTGTTCTGAATAAATTTTCTTATTTAAATATGGATTCATTAATATAAAATAGATTTGTGTAGCATCCTTGGTTGGATGAAAATATATAAATCATAAAGGGTGTAAAAAAAATCCACTTCTATCATCATTATCATAATTATATTCACAAATTGAATAAACCAAGTAAAAAAAACATCTTATTTCATAAGCCATTTATCAAAATTAGAAGCTACTATTGTAACTATTGTTAACAAAACTTTCGACTTTCATATACTATAATTAAACTTGAGAACTTTAGATCATTATGTTACATTGAAATATTTTGTAATCTTCGCACTTTTATTGTTCTGTATTCTTTTTCATTAAAAGTGGTTAACTCATTAGTCAATTATTCGACGGTAATTTTCGTTCAAACCCCTTAAGGAGAAGTTTGAAGATCCATCACCACCTCACATGGTTTAAGGAGAAGTTTGAAGATCCATCACCACCTCACATGGTTTTTGCAACAAGATGCATCTAGATTGCGGTGTGAAAGAACAACTTGCCCAAAGCCCAACAACAACCAACTTGCCTAAAGCCCAACAACAACCAATGCTAAGCTCACTAATTCCCTAAACAAAGCTTTATTTTTTTATTATGAAAGAATTCGAGCGCAAAACAAACCTAACACCTTGAGAGACCAATAAAGTCGGCAGGGGCGAACCGTCAAACATTCAATATAAAACAAAAGATGCAATACAACAATTTCAGGTGAAAAACGAACCTAGTCCTAACACGTTGAGGACAACACAGAATAAGAAACGACATCAAGCGCCACCAAGTAGTGACTCCGCTGGTCAGCGGTACATCAAGGTGCCTAAACAAAGCTAATAGATAAACACAGGGTGGTTTTATGTAATTTCGAATATAATGTATTTAGGTGTTTGAACTTTGAAGCCAAACAGCATATAAATACGGAGCGAAAACGGAGTCGTTCGAACCTTGAACGGGGAAAATGTTGGGAAGGGTTGGTCGTATCCTTCTAGATCCGACTCTCACCAATTGCCATGGCATCTCCCGGTATGATCTTCCTTGTTGTTCTTATCATACAGTGAAATTTGATTTGGTTTTTATTTATTATGTATAGTGAAGTTGAAAAGAAATTTCCCGTCTTAGGTCGTCTGCGATGATTTCCCGTTGCTACGCTACTGAAACGGGAAAATCGGAGACACCTGACCAAGGAGTCGATTTGTCGAATGAAGAGAGCAAGAGGAGATTGCTCAATAAGTGAGTTTTTGTTTTTATTCGGACTGTGAAGGATGTTTTTTTCTTTGTTGTTGTTGTTGTACTATTTTGAAATTGTTTTTGACTGGTTAGAAGTGTGTTGGATTTGTGTTTTTAGAATATTGTACAGGAGCAAGCAAAGGGGATTCCTGGAATTGGATTTGGTATTAGGCAATTGGGTGGAACAGAACATTCGCTCAATGGATGAAACTGGACTCCGATCCCTCTTCCATGTCCTTGATCAGGTTTGTCAATTTACTGATAGGGACTGTGATTTTTGCTCTGTTTGAGTACGTGTTGGTTCAGTGTTGCTAGTGTTCAGATGCAAAGTTGTCTTTCCCCTTGCTGACAGGTTTTGTGGGGGTGTTGTTTCCGAGCTGCCTTTTGATTTCTTGTTGCTTTTGGGCTTTCAGATAACAAACCTCAATGCTAATTTTAAGAGTTAATCTGATGAACGGAGACATCTATGTTACATTTTTGTGGCATTTGTTAAGTGTTTTTTCTGTTTTCCTGCATCAATTTAATGGCAGAAAACTTACTTTTGCAAAGAGCAGTGACTAATACAAGTACACAACTTTGCTTTGCTTCATTGCTGGTTTCATATCTGTTATGACTGAGTCCATATTTTCTTTGCTGGCTTCATTGTTGATCTGATTAGTTTATTAACTTTATTTTAGAACTTTTACAAGATGGTGTATTCTACAAGACTGTAGGAGTGTAGGCTATTGTTTCAAGTTGTCATCTCTTGAGTTTTCGGAAACTGCTTGATCTATTGGAGAAAAGTCAATTTGCCAGATTTTAGTTTTTAGTTGACCCTTTATAACTTGTCTATTGTCAGGAATCAGGATATGACATTTCATGTAACTATCCTAATGACTAAAAATCATCATTTTGAAACTTAAAGCTTAAATCATAATTATATGTGCAATGTTCTTAACCCAATTCATCAAAAAAGGTCGTAGAACAAATCAAGTTGGGTTAGGGTAAGAGTGTAAGACAGAGGATGCATGGTCACAAAATACTTTATGCAAATCATTTTCCTTTGTTTGTTAACCTATGCAATGCTAAAAAATTCTGTATGTTTTTCTTCCCTTTTTCATGTATTTGTTTTAAGTGGTTTAGAAGTTCAATGGACAGATTGGTACAACATGATTTTGTGCTTTTGACACTGCTTTCTTTTGATTTATATTAAAAAATTTAAATCCATTTGCAACATCAGGAATATCCTGTAGTCGGATAGTAGCAAATTAAAATGCTAATTATTGATATTTATCATTTCCCAATTTGGATGATTGATATGTCTAACAACAACAACAACAACCCAGTTGATCCCGCTAAAAGCGGGGTCTGGGGGGTCAGGATGTACGCACTCATACCCCGAGCAAGTCGAGAGAGTGTTTCCGATAGACCCAGAACGATAGTGCAATAGGACCTCATAGACAACGTAAAATAAGGCATGGAAGGCGCAAGGAAGAAGCATTAGAGTAAACCAAGGCGCGAGGGCACAACTCAAATCAAAACCAAAACAAAAGACACTAGACATCAGCAGCTCGTATGCTCCTTCTCCAGTGGTCTCTGTCCGAAGTCATATCCTCCGATAGGTTCAGCTGAGAAAGATCATGTCTGATAACCTCCAGCCAGCTCTTCTTAGGTCTACCTCTCCCCCTACGGATTTCTTCCAAATTCAGGATTTCGCACCTACGGACCGGCGCCGAAGCAGGTCTCCTACTCAAGTGCCCAAACCAACGTAATCTGGACTCCCGCAATTTGTCCACAATACTCGCAACTCTAACCTCTCTCCTGATGTCAGCATTTCGGATTCTGTCTAGTCTCGTGTGCCCGGTCATCCATCTCAGCATTCTCATCTCTGCAACTGACAGCTTATGTTCTTGCGCTTTAGTAATAGGCTAGCACTCAGAGCCGTACAACAAAGTCGGTCTAACAACGACCTTATAAAATTTTCCCTTCAGTTTAGCTGGGACTTTTTTGTCACAAAGCACCCCCGACGCTCTTCTCCATCTTAGCCACCCTGTCTGAACTCGATGCTCAATATCTCTATCAATGCCCCCATCACTTTGAACGTACGAGCCCAGGTACTTGAAGTACTCCTTCCTGGGGACTGTAACCTCTCCCAATGCAACTGTGGATCCCTGATCATACCCTTCTCCAAAACTAAACTGAACATACTCGGTCTTGGACCTACTCAATCTGAGACCCTTAGACTCTAGCACTACTCTCCAGTTTTCAAGCCTGCGAGCCAAACCTGCTCTTGAGCTGTCGACAAGCACAATGTCATCTGCAAACAACATACACCAAGGGACCTCTTCTTGGAGTGGGGCAGAAAGACAATCCATGACAAGAATGAATAGAAACGGACTGAGAGCTGAACCCTGATGGAGCCCCACCTGAACTTGGAAGTACTCAGAATCTCCACTCGGCGTTCTAACACTAGTCAGGGAACCCTCATACATATCTCTGATAGCTCTGATATACGTCCCAGGCACCCCTTTCTCAACCAGACAACTCCAAAGCAAATCTCTCGAAACTTTGTCATACGCCTTTTCTATATCGATGAATGCCATATGCAAATCCTTTTTCCTATCTCTGTGCATCTCGATCAAACGCCTCAGCAAGTGGATAGCTTCTGTAGCAGATCTACCCGGCATGAAGCCAAACTGGTTCTCAGAAACCTGCACCAACTTCATGAGTCTTACCTCTATAACTCTTTCCCAAAGTTTCATTGTGTGACTCAATAGCAGTCTGCAGAGATTACTTGTTGGATTGATCCAAACAATGTCAAGGATTTGGATCTATAACCTAAAGTCAAAGATATGTAACTGACCCAAACTTGAAAGGTTATCATACTTATAAGTTGCCTCGCCTATAATTTCTTGTGATTTTATGATGTCTTTCACTAGTGGTTTATCTCAACCTCTTCTCATTTACAGGAAAACCCAGATTTATGGAAGTGGTTGACTGGGCAGGAGCGAGCTCCCGACACATTGCGCTCGAATCCAGTGAGATATTCATTCTAAGTTCAACCTTAACTTTCTCCATCGTTCCAGATTTCATTGGCATTCAACTTACTGATGCTACTAAAACCAGGTTTTCACCACCCTTCACGAGAAGGTGATGCACAACCTGAATGCTCATGCAGCCCCTGAGACCCGCGCAATAGCAGGACAGCCGTGGGTTAGAGGATGGGATGATGTCAAGAGGGGCCCTGGCAGTCCTGTCTCGGGCAACCAGTAGCTTTGTTATTTAATTGAATGGAAGTGATACTATGTCTCAGAAATGATATAAAGTAATATGACACGAGTATTGAGGATCTAGTGATTATGATTCGAGGTGTGATCATCAAATAAGTATATGTATTGCTTATTGATGTGCACACCGCATTAAAGTGTGTGGGAACTATTGTTGATGTTTACATATGCAACAAAAACTCTCAATGTTGTTCAGCATACGACATGCATTTTCCGAGGGCAATTTAGGATTGGAGGCCTTACATCTACTCCATCAAGTTTAGAAGATCATGAAGTTAAACAGCAATCTCCCTTGGCAGGCAGCAATGGCGGACAAAAAATCCGGGTTCCTGGCCTGGAAATTTTCTTTTTATTTTGAGGCTCTAATTTTAATTGAAAAATTCATCTGCCTCCTACATTTTGTACACTATACCGACTCAGTACTTAGTTCGCCAATGTATATCAGTAGACATTTAAGATGTCTGTCATTTTGCTCTCAAGTGATCTGTGATGTTTGATAGAACTTACTGTTTTTCCTTGTGACAAGTGATAACTCTTTTATTTACGGGTATTAAGTTTATATTGGTTTGACTTAATTTTCTGATGTGTTAAGAGTGTTTATTTATCTGATCAGATCAAACTCTGTGCAACTCCATTGCAAATTTATGACAGTCCTTTGTGTTGGGTGGGTTTTTACTTGCAGCATCTCCTACCTACTTGCTTTGTATGGACCCCAACATAAGTGCATATGCTCAATCAAATTCAACCTGCAACCGGAGTGATATCTGATGTAGCTACTGATTTCTTGCAAGAGTTATTAAATGTGGGGCTTGAATCCAAAGTTCAGGCCGAAATGCTGCACAGAACCTGGTGCAGATAGTCCCACACATGCCCCATAAGTGCGTAATTGTGCAAGCAGTAATAATTCAATGGCCTAGAGGATTCTCACCGTTTCGACTAATTTTTTATACCGCCTTCTTTCCTTGTTACTATCCAAACATGATCAAAGACTTATATTCCCTCTGTATATAGCATATATGGGACGCGGTCCTGCGTAGAGGGCTTCAGGATTGTTATGTTCTGTCTGCAGCATGCTGTATTCAAGATTTAGGCTTGTGGGATGGTTGATATTCAATCAGTTCAAATTGAGTGAATATTTTTGCCCTTGTCATTTATAGAAAGGTATCTGCTAGACATCCAAGCATTCATGATCTACTGGTTTAATAGCCTTTATTTGTTGCTGGATGCCAAATTCTGCATTAATGAATAGAAGATATGACATCGTTGTCGTCTCCTTCTGAGCTATAGTTTACACTCTCAAAGATTTCGTTGCGTGCAGACTCTTTCAAGAAAGCAACACATATCAGAATCATCTGGACATCACAATCAATCACACTCTCAAAGATCAATGATGGAAGCTAAAAGTTGCAATCACATTCAAACAAGCAACCAGTATTTGTTTACGACAGCAATGCTGCTCATTTGGCGAAATCTTAACTGTGAGGATGGAAATTTGACTATTCTGATGTGCCATAAAGCCTTATTGCTGGTAAAACACTCGTCCAATGTAGTGAGTATTTGCTTCTGTTACAAAGTTGTTATCTTTGGATATCATTTGAGGTCGGCGCATTGAGCTTATGTGTTAGGCTTGAGGATGTTGTGCATCTCTTATATTCCCCTACGTCGCCTGCTTGTTGTGGAGCGCTCTCTAAAGGGGAATTTAATTATATTGTAATCTTTTTGAACTACTAGAGATGAGACTTGTTTAATAAGCCACTAGATTTGTTTATTGCCATAAGCTTAATGTAGTGGTTACCTACCAGCTAGTCTCAGATACTATATTGCCTATCCAATGTACTGTAGTGCCGCCTCTCCTTCATCAATTATATCATATTCTGAATTTGAACCATATGGACTTTTTCTGAATGCTTACTATTTCATAAAATGGATTGCCAAAAGGCAGATAGAATAGAACCACTTGATATGGAAAAACATAATGTAAATAATCTATGCTTCATTTTATAGTACTCATCTATGAAAATATTTGTATGCTTTTGTATGATACAAGGCCTGGTCTATGAAGAAGGAAGCTACTAATTGTGAAGTGGGTTTGGTCCCGCTGGGATGCTTCGTTGCGAAACTCCATAGATTTGATCATCCTTCTTGCTGACATCGGTTTCGGATTGCTTTCGGTTGACACCACCATCATGCCATAATGCTTGAGAATACACTTGAGTTTCCTTGCTTGGTGCAGGTGGAATGAGACGACAACTCGAGAGATCGATTACGAGAAGGAAGATGATGAAGAAGAAGAGAATTGTAGCTGAATTGCTTTTTTGAATTCCCATATGATTATCAAGGTGTGATATAGAGAGAGCTATAGAAGGAACAAGTTTAGGTATGTGTCTGGTTTGGTGACCCTTTTTATTGTGTAAGGTGGTGAAGGTGAAGCCAAAACAAGAACTAATCTTGAAATGACAACACTGCCCAGCAGCCCTTACAATTTACAGCCTTTGTGATCTTCAACTTTATCTGATGAATACTATATGCTTGCTGTGGCTGGCAAACTTGCAATTGCAAAGAGGGTGAAGGGTATAATGGTCTTTCAGATGTGATAGGTACCAGTTTGATTAATTTGAAGTTGTGGGCCTTGTTAGTTTGTGGCCCCTGATGCTGCTGATGAGTGATGGCTGCTGACTCCTCTGCTTAATTTGATACCCCTATTTAATTATGCTTAATTAACATTTTACCATTAATGAGCTGAGGTAAGTGTATACTTGCATGACGTCAGCAATGGACAGGTGGGGCACTTTTAATGAGTACACGTGGCGGGTGCCTATTGCCCGCCTCTAACTATCTTAGTATGAGATAGTTGATCGCATCTCCAACAGATTTCTCATTTTGGAGATTTTAGAGTTTTTAGAGATTCAAAAGTAAATAATTCTTCAAATCTTAGAAATGGAAAATTGTTAGATTTGAAACAAAAATAATTTAAAGAATTTATATTTTGTTTCTTCATTTTGGATAAATTTTAGAGAAACTATTGGAGATAGTCTTAACAACGATGAAGAGTTAGTTGCCCTTTTAAGAAGTCATTATCTAAATCTTCATCGGTGTCTCACATAATCCGGTTTATAAACTGTAATCTCACATCAGTGTTATAAATAAAAGTTTGGCGATTTGGAATTGCATGAATCCAACAATTTGTTTCCTCTTATAGATGAATTGAGTAGCTTGAACTCGGTTTGAACACATATTTTTAACCTCAAATTTTATAGAATTTGAAAAAAATTCCTACAAGTTACTGTGTTATAAGCAATTTTAGGATTAAATAAATTGAGTATAAACATAATTTTAAACTCGAAATTAAATTTAAGCTCAGTTCGAGTTCAACTTATTTCTAAACGAATTGAATATGAACAATCAATAGTCGGCTCGTTCGACTCAAATAACATATTCAAGTCATCAATACTCATGATTAATTGATTACACATAAACCATCATTTGTGTCAAAGTTTCCTATAGGTTATACTTGGTACTCTTGAATCTTGACCAATGACCATTTAAGAAACGCATTCACGAATATGCAATTTTTGGTGCCAGGTTCAAGCTAAAATCACGAGATGTACTAGTGTAGAATTTTTAATTGGGGGAAAATCAGTGGATCTAGCTATAACTTCATCATATGAAACTGATTTATATTCTTGATTTCAATTAAGTGACATGAACTGGTTTCCTAATTAAGTGATCATGTGGGTGGTAATAAATTCCATGCCCCCAACTTGGCAAGCAATATCTGTACTCTTTGTATGTTTACGATGACAATTTTCTTAGGCTTTGTTTGGATGGGCATAAAAACTTCTACTGCCTTAAGTTAAAATTGAAAGGGATTTTGCTTATTGATGATGGAAATATTGTTTTAAAATGATATTATATTATATTATATGTGTATTTAAGGAATGGTGAGAACACTGGGAAAAAATGATGCACATTTTATAGTTTTTTAGCATTATTTAAAAAAAAAATACACATTTAGCCTAAAATGATCAAAACATCACATCAAATCAAATGATCCCTAAACATATAATCAAAGTATTATTTTCCATACATTATGAATGGACGAGTAAGCACAAGAGAAGAAAAGACACAACATTGCGTATATATAGTAATAGGGTGGACTTTCGGTTATAAAATTATGGTATCGTAATCAAAATTACTCCATCCGTCTCGAAATTTATGTCATTTTAGCTCTTAATTCCTGTATTAAAATTTTGGTCGTTTTAGGTTTTCTAAGTAGGGTATAGTAATGATTTGTACCGATATGTGTGTTGTTGATTTTTTAAAGATTTTGATTGGTTAAAAAATATAGTGAGTATTAAAAAATCATAAAATTTATGAAAAAATTATTTGAATGATAGTGTTGATTAAGGGGTGAGTGTTTTATTAAAATTTGTGCAAAATTATAAAACGATTTAAATTTTGAGATGGGTGAGTATAAAGAAATCAAAATGTCATTAAAGTTAAGGATAAAAACAAAACCAATAAGAGAAATTTCAAAGTACAAAATACAAAGCAAGTCTTATCAAACATTTCATCACTGTTGGCTTGTGCTCTACATTTGACCGAAAAGCCTATATCCTTTTTTCAAAAATTACGGAGTAGTAATTTAAAGTAGGGGAAAAATTTAAACATATGATTTCTTATCCCAAAAAAAATAAAAAAATCCCCTAAGATAGTGTCTATCCTAATTTTTCCATGCTTATGTGTATTGTCTGTTTTGTTGATGTAGCAGAACAAGAAGCATCCCTTTGCACAAACAAGAAACAACAAAGAAACCAGAAAAATTTTGCACCATGTTCTTTCAAAAATACCTCTCAACTCAAACTCATGTATCATACATTCATAGTTTCATACCACAGCAATCAGAAATACTTCAAGACTCTCGAATACTCGGGCATCATCAGAGGTAAAGAGCGTTTCTTTCGGCTTCTATGCTTCACACAAAACCTCTCAACTTGAAAAGACGATAACAAAAATCAAATTCTTCAAATTTCATTTCTGCAAGATAAAACCTATATCTGAATCCTGCAGGGTAAGGAGTATTGGATTTCTATGAATCAATGCAATCCAGCAATCTATGGTTTATTCAATTGAGATCATCTATAACCTAAAAGGCAGCAGAAAGGGAAAAAATGGCTATATCTGTAATCAGATGTCTCTCAAACATAGGTCATTTTGGGACCAGATGATTCACTGCGAAGAAGTAACTTCCAACAATAACAAAAGATGCAACACCACTGCGACCCATTCTCCACAGAAGGCCACGGCTCAAAAGATTTCTATCGGCAGGATGAATTCCTGTAAATCTCTCAAACATGTTTCCAGGTCTCTTCCAATGCAGAAGTTTTCTCTCCATGGATGTGTACCTTGGAACGACAGTGCACTGTGACCGGCTTCTTGATGTGTCAAAACCATGTGAAGCAGCTGCAGCAACTGATCCGGAAAATCCCGCTGCTAAACTAACTGACAATGGAGACAAAGGGCCTATTTCATCATCAGATTCCGGGATAGGATCCATACCAACAGCCTTCCACTCACGCATCACCAGGTGTAAAAATTGCCAGGAGGAGAAAAATATGCCCCCAAAGACACAATCACGAGCTAGCCCTGCACGAAGTCCCCTCCAAAAGGCACCCAAACCTTCCAACCTAACAATATCTATTAGCCGAGAAACATCACTGACAGCAGGAGGCTTACCGGATCCAGTTATCATCCAAGGATAATTTTTCAAGCCTTTGACCATATCTTCACGACTTGATGTCAAAACGGACAATAAGCTAACAGTTTGCTCCAGTGCCTTCCTATCTAGTAGATGCCCACTCATTACTTTCGAGTTCAAGGCGGTGGCAGCAGTCTGTCCAAGAGCATTTTTCATTTTCAATCCATCTCCAAGATTACGTTGTCGCACAGCAGAGCTCACCTGTGCACGGAGCTTTATTAGCTCAAAGGGAGAGCTTACAATGGATTCCAAAGCACCTGCTGCTATACCAGATAAAAGGGCTTCTGAAACATACACATAATTATCTTCTCGCCCGTCTTTGACAAATGCAGTCAGGAGTTCATAGGTCCCAAACCGAGCTCCAAGACCTAAGACCCTTCCTAGAGCAAGCCAACCGAAACCACTATACAGTCCCGAGTATCCAGAGAAAGACTGCACCCTTTTTAGAACTTCAGCAGCAGTCAACCGTTTGCTGGGAGTTGATCCAACTTGGACGAGAGTTTTGATGGCGTCAAGAGGATAAGTCAAACCAGTGCCTAGTGTTGCTGAACTGGCAGCCGCAAATACATGGGCCGCAAATACTGGATTCTTCAACAGCTCCTCCATCTCAGATATAGTTCATAAAGTTCAGCTCACATCCTAGACACACCATACATATTCAATTCAGTATGCAGTTGCAATTTCATCCACAATAAAGGAGCAAAAAAGATGAGCAATTTTGAACTATCCCACACCAAAGATATCAATATCATCAGATCCAAGTTCAGTCATAAAAAATCTAATTCATAAGGCAAATGCCAGATTTTTTTCCCGGTCACTGAGTCTGTACTTGCCATGTAAATTGCATTTCAATAGTCGACCAGGTCAACAATTCAGAACTTTTTGCTATCATGATTCAATCATAAATCAACTCATCAAACCAAATCTCAGCTTCAATCAGAGAACAAACATACATCGCTACAAACAGTCAAAATGCACAATGGGGAGCCACCCAGTCAAGACGGTGTTAACTATACCCAGCTAATTAGTTCATCTTGGTTAAGCTGAGATGTTGGTTACACCTAGCAAGGAGATACACCTAGCAAGGAGATGTACATAAGATTGATTCAGTTTTAATGAGAAACAAAATGACATTGTTCAACAATTCAGAACTTTTTGCTGACATGATTCAATCATAAATCAACTCATCAAACCAAATCTCAGCTTCAATCAGAGAACAAACATCGATACAAACAGTCAAAACACACAATGGGGAGCCACCCAATCAAGATGATGTTGACTATACCTAGCTAATTAGTTAATCTTGGCTAAGCTGAGATGTTGGTTACACTTAGCTAGGAGATGTACATAAGATTGATTCAGTTCAGAGAAAATTTCGATTATACAAGGCATACAAATTTCAGATTGTACAAACCCTAATTTCAGATTGTACAAGCCCTAATTTCAATTGTAGAGGCAAAGAACAACAAACCTTATATCAACAAGCTAAAAATCGCCCAAAAAAATGCACAAACCCTAATCTAAAAATCGCACATCCCTAGACCTAGAGTTCGAAATTGGGATTGCCCATAGATTCCAACAAGCTAAAGTCAAGAAAGAGGAGAGAAGAGAAAACGAGATAGAGAGAGCGTGCCTGAGCCGCTGAGCGCAGAGAGAGCGAGCGAACAAAGCGAAAGAAGAGAGAGCGTGATATCAACTGATACCGCCCAAATTATCAGTATATCAATTTGGGCGTTCTCCAGTTAAAACCTGATATAAGTGTACTTATTAAGCTGTTCAAAACCTGATATAAGTGTACTTAGCTCGAAGAGGAAGAAGATGAACAATTCAAGGAAGAAGATGAACAATGTAAACCTCGAGCTCCACTTATACGGAGTCTCTTCAGTTCAAATTCTTCATTTCTCTTTGAATCATTTTAGATCAAAATCATCCACAGATAACAGATTTCTAAAATTGCCAGACGGAAACACCAAAACAGAACCAATTTAACACTCACCTCGCGTAGATATACCGCCACCAGCTCGCAAGGCCGCACACCGACGACCCCGTCAGTAGGTACACAGTTATCACTCACAACACAAAACTTAATTCGCGCCACCACGCACCTGTATTGGTCACCCTATCGCACCCGATCGAACTCACAGGAGTCACAGCTAGCCAGCGGCATCACCGTACAATTTAGGGTTTTATCGAAGAGAGAAGCTAATTTTGAAATTTGAGATGTTGGCCATTTCGCAATTTTACAAATTGAGATGATTCTTTTCTTTTATTTTCAAATTGGGCTTTAGGTTTCTGGTTTAGAAGAAAAAGGCCCAACACACTCACATAAACCTTTGTAATCTGTAAATTATCAACTGATTTGTTGGGGAGAGCTTCCTACAAATACTAGTGAGAGCTTCCGAAGTTCGGCTCGACCTCGTTCATTTACTAATGGAGTCGGGTATGAACTCATTTTAAAATTGAATGTAAATTAAGATTAAGCTCGACTCAAGCTCAAATAACTTGAATTTTAGCGAATCTACAAAATTTCCCCTAATCTATCCTCAAAAAATAAAACTTGGTTGAGCTCGTTCCTTTATTAAACGAGCTGAGTATAAACTCATTTTTAGGCACAACTCCTTTCTAAACAAGCTAAATATGAGCAACCAATGCTCGGCTCGTTTAGCTCGAATAACAACGCTCCGTTGTGTTTCCATGGATGATTCAATGAGATTTTGACAGTATCAGTGGGAGAGCCATCAAATGAGGAGCAAGAAGAAAACTCATTCAACAGAGATCACATTACATACAAGCTTCATCCAATTTCCCAAAAAGTGCAATTTCTGTTTTCTTTTCACAACAACAACACAAAGAACTCAGAAAATTCTCCAGTTGGGTAGTTGCAAGACAGTCACTCTTTAGAGTTTAGAGTCGACGCTCACTGCATTTCGTCTGGCACAGCAACCGATGAAGTACACCATCGACTGTTGAAAAGAAGACGACACAAATCAGCATCCGAAAACCATTAACAGTATTCTCAGTCTTTCGGAAAATGGTCATAAGCTTACCAGGATAATGAACAAGGCCACATTGAATATTGCAACCACTCTCCATTCTATTTTCATGTACTGCGCGACTCCTGCCCTGTTGCGTGTTTTTTCCATGGATGATACCAGAAGAATTAGTTAGATGAATGATGGGAAAATGTTGGACAAATAATCAGCTCGAGAGGCGCCAGGAGGGTAAGGGCTTTTACTTGCAAGAATCACAGTCGTAGCACTTGATGGATCGTTTGTTCTTGTAGAGCTTGCAGTCTTTGTTGGAACTCGCAGGATGATAGCTTAGATCATAATAGGAAGCGTTAACAGCCGGATATCCGCACCTAATGGCAAACAAAGTCCAATCATAAGAAGTATTAAGACCCAAAAATAAACAATATGAACGCTTCCAAGTTTCATCTGATGACGCAGCTTCGAATATCATTTTGAAAAATGCAATGCCGAATATTTCCAAATAGAACTGCATATTCGGCATTCTGGCTATTCGGTTATTCCAACTTCTAGCTTTGAACTCATTTAGGACAGATAAAACATATGTTCATCAGATGACTATTGGATTTTGGAGGATAACAATCAAGAACTGGTGCAGCTTAGAAATTTTTGTTATTAAGCTGAGTCTTACAAGCTCTTGTGAGGTTTTTGTGTCTACTAAGGGCTCTTTATGTTCATGGATTTCTCACAAGGTGTAGGAAAGAGCACATACTCAGATGGTGGCCGACAACAACCAGCCTCGATGGGAGTCAGTTTGGCCATCTTGTACTGTCTCAAACTCTGCACATTCAACTAGGCACAATTAGCAAGAACTAAGAAGTCATCAATTAGTGTCCATTTGAAGTGAAACTGATGAGAAGCAGACCCTGTACTTCTTCGAGAGAATGTCACAACTCTGCGATTTCACAAGACATGCCTTGAGATGCTTCCAGTTATGAGTATTGTTCAACTGAAGGGAGGGACGGAAAGCAGATTGATCATGATCTTCAAAAGTTCAATCAATTCTATCTCAATTTAGACAGAATGTAATGAACTTACCTCCCTTAGAAACCATGTACTGTAATCTCCAAGCTGGTACTCCTTATACCTGATCAAGAATAACAAAGGTGAAAAAAGTATAGTGACACCATAAAATGCAGACTTGTGGATAAACCAAAACCAACAGAAGGGTGGACAAATAGTCAAAAGAACAATGTTCTATGATTCTTTACCTCAAGCCAGAAACTCTATGCCCAGAGCCATTGTTTGTGACAATAAATCTGCCCAAATAGCAAGACAAGTTTTTACGAGATATTTTTTTCTCAACATACAAATCTTTCTGAATCCACAACGAAAAGGAACTTCTTGGTGTAAGCACTTACGCCAGTACAGTGAATGTCAGAATCGCAATAAGTATGAAGCATAGCAGTATCAGATACTAAAGTAGGAAGTCAAGGAAATGAGATCAAACAAAAGAAAACATTTCCGAGTAAAGGCCATTTGATGCAGCGTTGATAAATAGCAGCAGTTCAGTGGTTCAGAAGCTGAGTAGCTTCAAAAATGTGCTTTCTAACCTCACCAAAAGGAAGTAATTTTGCATCACATAGTGACTATAACATGCCACAAAAAAAAAAAACAGGAAAGGATACAATCCACAACAAAATGGCGTTTTTCTTCAGCGCCCCCAAGAACCCGATGAGTGATCTGAAAGTACAACAAAACAATCACCTGCTACATTATGAAGTGGTAAATGGAAAGATTGGAGAGAAGGGAAGAACAAACCAAAGAAAGGCATAGTTTTTTTTTTCTTGGAAGATTAAGCAGCAAAACAAAGAGATTACATTACAAGTATGGTTGCTCCGAGGCCTAGAACTGGAAGGGTCAAGGATTTTCGACAACCATCACCGTGGGAACTCAGCCATATCGCAAAAACCACAACACATAAGCCTATAAGCTGCACCAAATTCACACATTTCAGGGATCTGCATAACATAAAGTTTAAATCTTTACCCCTCCATAAGCCTATCAAGCATAGCAGATTCAGTTTCATGGTGAAGTTGAAATTCCAATTTTTAATAGCAACACATTGTTTTTGTAATGAAATTACTAGAGGGTAATACTCGCTTTTATCCTCTACAGTCCATTCTCAATAAACAAAACCTAAACTTGCTGCTAAAAACCTAAACTTTCAATAGCAAAAATTTCCAGAATTTGAAGCTGTTAAATAGGGTAATAACTCCCGGGAGGTCCAAAATCAGTACGATGGAGAAGCATTAGAAGCTCCCAAATCAAGAAGAACACAATGTTCAGCATTAACAATTTAACAAACACAGAGAGGATCGAGGAAGGTGGGGTTTGAAGAAAGAGCTCAACCATGGTGAAAAAGTTGATCCATTTGATGACAAAGGTGCTGGTTCCACCTTCGGAGCTCATCTCCCTCTCGTTGTTGACGCAATTTCACTCAGAACTGGATTTTGGGTGGTGCCTGAGCTTGAAATTCTGAAGCTGTATTATTGGCAGTGGCTTGGGTGGGAGGCAGGTTGGCCAAATTTGAAACCGGGGCTTCTATTAACACAGTTGCTTTCGGCAAAGAGAGGTAAAAAGGACAAGGCACATAAATAGAAAGAAAAAATGTAGGGTAGGTTTTAGTATGGGTCATTCCAATTCTTAAAAAAGATTAAACTTTTGTATTAGAAATTGTATAGGACCGGTAAGATAGTTGCTGAAAAACCCTAATTGATGGAAAGGGGAAGTGGTTGCAGAATCATAGTTTGACAAATGATACTCTTATAATTGAAGCTTTTGAGGGTTTGGGGATGAATCATAGTTTACCGGTGGCCGCTCCATCACATGCTCTGGGTTGAAAGCTTTGTTAGCGCCAGACAGAACAAGACATAAAGCAACAACAATCTGCGACTCCCTTTCTTTCTTTTTTTTTTCAATAATAATAATAAAAGGTTTTGCATTTTTAATGTGGAGATTGAGTAATTTGTTTCTTGAACGCCTAGATTCCTGTTACTTTGATCTCACCGGTCAGAGTTTGGTTGACTGTCTTTTTCAATCCCATGGGCCATGGGTTTATATATCCTCTATCCGATCGGAAATATTTGATGTTGTAAGAGGTGAAATTTGTTCAACAATATTTGATATTTTAGAAGTAATAATTAAACTCTTTTTTTTAATTTTGCACTAATATCAATATAAGTTGTACTTTTTCTTTTGCCTTAACCAATTAAACTTGTGCTTAATAAATGTGATGGAGGAGTAAATATTATTTGATGGAGTATCTAAAGGTGAAAAGTGACATTTATTAATCTCTATGTATATCTCCAAAACATCAAATATTTTCGATCGGAGGGAGTATAACTGAGGGTTGCTTAGTTTAGTTTGTACTTGTTGTATTTGATTTATTTACATCTCAACACACCTATGTAATTAAGTATAATTAGATTGTTTTCTTTAGTTGACATTTGATAACGCTTTAACATTTCATTCCTTTTTTATCAAGTTTAAGATTAAGAGTCAAATCTTGTGCATTTACTACTCTAATACCATATATTAAAGTCTAGCTTGAATCCATGAATGAGGATTGTGTGCTTATACGCAAATGTGTTAACAGTCAAGTCAGGCATATAAGTCAAATAATCTTCCATCTTAAAACCAATTGACAAAAAAAAAAAAAAATCTCACCGATTTATATATCTAAATCTTATTTAATTTATACAACATGAGATTTTTTTATCTCTTCACGTCTCATCAAGATATATCGTTAATTTTTGCAACATATTTCATAGGTGTTACGAAACATGTTAACAAGGCACCACAAAAAAAAATTACCATTTGTTTCGCAATAAGTTGCAAAAACAAATGTTGTCTATTGATTTAATCATTTGCCTCTAATACCAAGACGAGCGTGATAGTGGTAGCTCCGAGAATGCTTTGTCTAGAGATTCTGAGTTCAATTCTCTAGTTACACCACCCCTCGTGATGATGGGCTGCCGTTTGTGGGCGAATGGGTTTGCAATAATATGAAGAAACAATTGCTCATCATGAATATGATAGATTAGGTTTACAGACTATTGAAGTCCGTTAGCAAATAAATCGAATGGAGTTTCATCCTAAAATCAATTAGCTATAGAATGTGTAGTCTACTAACTTATATACTAACCTCTCTTTTGTTTTTAGGTAAGGAAAGGTAATTGTTATCCTTCCGAATCTATTCCATTTTTAATTTAAGATTCATTTATGATTATTCTAATCATTACCATATTTCTTCATTTTACACGTAAAATCTATTTCCTTTCCCCATTGGATTACCTACTTTGAGCATATGGTAACCATATCGATCCCTTAGAACGATCTAATTATTTACCTCGCCCCTTCTCTAGACTCACAAAAAATTGTTGATTATACAAATTTTCTACATAAAATTGATATATAACACATAATATAATACACATACAACAATTCAACAACATATAAGACACATACTCTTGCAACATAAAAACACTTCCAAAACTTGATAGTTTAACCAACAAATGCAATACTTGTTTAACATGCATAAATTTACATGTACAACTCTAGAACCAATGTCTATTAACACATATATACGAAGAATAAGAAGAAGAAGAAAGAGCGATATATATATACACATATGTATGAGGGTCTACGCACATGAACCGTCCTCTTAACTAGCTAGTTTAATTTGACATTGCCAGTTAGTTTGTAATTGGCCAACTCTGCCTACTCAGTTGGCTTCCCTTTAGAGGGCTCAGCTCCTGACGTACTTCCTCAGGAGTTGGGTCCTCTAAGGTATAAACTCCTTGGAATCGACTTCAGCATTCTTGGAGGACATGCTCTTGGAGAGGTAGCTATAAGAGCCCTTCTCCTTGAAGAGTTGGGCAAAGTGGTGCTTGCAATACAAGGCGCCATCTAAGGCGGCGTAGTTGGAGGGTGTCAACAAGCATCCTCCCTTCGCACATCGGCCACATAACTTATGGTAAATCTCTTTCTCCAACACAATCTGCTCATACAAGACGTTAATGTCAGCTTCAATTCGTTGTTATTTTACGTATATGTAATCGTAGAAAAAGGGGGGAAATTCGACGACCTTCTCAAGGGGGTATACAGTTTTCTTGCATGAGAAACACTTCTCCTGGGTGCCTGAGAACATGGTTGATAGCTTGCTTGCAAGCTTACCTTGCCCCTTAATAAATCCATCAACAAATTAAGTTTAATTTTTATTTTTTTTAAAGTAAGATACTTCTTCGGTTCCAAATTATTTGTATTTTACTATTCATGCACGCTTTCTTAAGAAGCTAAAAACTATATAAAATATCCATTTTTTAATTAATTTTTTAAAATAATTTTACTTATTAGTAATATGTATGATATTATTTAAAAATATTTAATAAAATATTGATATTTTATATAGTTTTTAGATTTTTAAAAAAGCGTGCATGAATAGTAAAAGACAAATAATTTGAGACGGAGGGAGTATATGTTTTTGTAAATAGATTAATTAGTAATGTAATACCCACTTGCTCCCTTCGCTTCTTGGCTGTTGATAGAGGTGTGAAAAGTGTGATGAAAAAAAAAAGCATGAGAAATCATTAATTGGTATTAAAATTAAAGTAAAAATTAAACTTAATTAGCAAGTAATAATTAATTAGAAATGTAAACAAAATTACGTGTGTGAGGGTGAATCTTTCCCTCCTTGGAGAGTTGTTCAAAGTGTGGGGTGCAGTACAGGACTCCGTCTATGGCGGTGAATCTCCCCGGCTATATGAAATAACACAAGTTAATTATTATGTAATTAAAGAAGTGATAAACTTAATTGCATGCTTTTAATTAGTTTTCATTCAACTTTTTTTCAAGTCATTCATTATCATATGAATAGACCCGGGCAAATGCGGGCGCGGGCCGGGCTTGGGACGGGCTTTAGCCGATATTTTGTCCCGTTGTTGCGGGCGCAGGCCCGACTAAGCCCGCTTAACGGGTTAAAAGTCGTGTCCAATTCCGTCCGCAAATACGGGTGCGGGTATCCCGCGGGTACCCGCAAACCTAATCAAAATTTCTTATTAAAGCTATATTAAACCTATTGTAATCAATTTATATATATATATATCAATTTTGAAATGAATAATTAATTTGATTTATAGTTACTGTTTTTTCTTATTAGCATAGTTACTGTTTTTTCATAGTCCCTTTATTTATATGAATGATTAATATTACATGGAATAATTTTTCTTTTTTTTTTTATAGAAGGAGTATATAGCTACTGTTAGCATAGTTATTGTTTTTTTTATAGTCCCTTTATTTATATGAATGATTAATATTACATGGAATAATTTTTCTCATTATATAGCTACTGTTTTTCTTATTACATATATTATTTATAGTTATTGTAATCAATTTTTCTTATTGCATATACAGTTACTGTTTTTTTTAATGAATAATAAAATTATTATTATATATATACATATATATTAATTTTAATAATACAGAATGGCGGGTACCCGTTACGGGCCGCTAGGCCCGTAACGAGTTGATTGATATGTCCAATCCCGCAGCTGCGGGCGCGGGCCGGGCCTAGCAGCCCGCATGGGCTTTTTCCCATATCCAAGCCTGTCCGCTAATGCGGGCGGGCGGGCCGGGCCGGGCGGGCCTACCCGCGTTTGCCCAGGTCTACATATGAACCAAAGAGACATAAACATAGGGCCAAAATGGTCCTTTTCCTTTCTCGTCTCTTGGCCTCCTCGTGAGCTTTTAATTTTTTTTCTTTTACTATTTAATTTTAATTTTAATTTATTTTAAAATTGGATTGTGTGAGGGGGACGGTGGATCGAACAGACGATATGGCTCCATAAACATAAGGAGCTAATGGGACGAAAACTAGCTAGACCATGAGTTACCTCATTACCCTTTCAACGTTCATTGTTTAAATTAGTTCACATAAATTTATCAATGTCCAAGACTAGGAACGGAATCAAAAATTAAAATTTGAGGTGGATATGCTAGATTATATATATACACATAACTTTTATTAACAAAACCCTTGTTCTAATAAATAAATACATTATTTTTTTAGACCCATTTTTCCTTTTTTACCAATTTTTTAATTTATAAAAAATGGAGCATGCTGGAGAATTAGAGCGAATCCCAGTCCGCCCTTACATCCGTCCTTGCAGCGAGACAATTTATGGCAAATGACTATGATATGACATAGCTTAAACAATATATAACTACACGAAAAGTTACATCATAACTTCTTAAGTCATGTGCACGTGCGTTATATCTTTTGTACTCCGTAATACGGAGCAGAACCAAGGGTTCGTTTGGTTCAATGTGGGAATTGAAATTCCTGAGAAGTTACTTCATAGGAATTGAATTTCCGGGAAGTCCAATTGATGTGAATTGTGAAAATATATTTGGTTGATTTTTTTTATTTTAGAGGATTAAAAGAGGAATTTGAAATTTCTAAATACAAAATGGTGGAAGTTGAACTTACCTAGGGGGGACTAGGTAAGTGAACTTCCTCCATTTTGGGGAATTCAACTTTTTAGGAATTAGTTAAATTCCTGCGTTTTTTAATTTAAGAAATACAAACCAAACACATGAACTTCTCCTACTTCGTGGAAAGTTCTATTTCCTGTGTTTTTGGGAGTCCAGCCAAACGAGCTCCAACCTAAAATTGCAATAATATATCAAATCAAAAGACAATGTATACCACAAGTTTTCCATTGCAATGGCTGCATTTGAAACAAGTTTTGTGATACGAAGCGCCATCGGCATTCACCAAGTCGACAACGTAAACCTTAATGCCGCAAGCCTTGCATTTGTCTTGTGTTCCGGTAAATGACATTTCGTCGATCTCCTTCTTCCTCCTCTTCTTACAATTTTTGGTGTAGGGATATGTTTTTGTGTGGAGGAGGAGAAGGACAGGTGATTTCTTTTTCACCTACAAATTTTGTTTATCATGTAATGCAGAAGAAGGGAGATTTTTTAAACGATTGGTAGGATTTTTCAAAGGTTTTTAAAATCCATTATTTAATTGGTAGAGGTGTCAAGTTAGAGGTTGAGAGGTGAAGGGCTTAAAAAGTGGAAATTCATCGTTGGGTGGCTTAATTTATAGGGAGAGAACTAAATTTAGATTGAAATGGCCAAATGGATAATTTGTATATGCATGCATTTTAGGGAAATGATTAAAACTAATAGCAGATTTAGGAGAGGTTATAAATGCCCTAATTATCGGGCATTAAGGGCATTTGATTTAGGAGAGGTTATATTTGTCCCAAGTAATTGTAAATTGATTTAGAAGAGGTTATAAAAATGGATATTTATTTAAATAAGTTAAAAAATAATATATATCAAATTAAACCATTAATATATGATTCATACCTTTTGTTTGGGACAATTAATTATCTAGATCTATATTTAGAAAGTCTATCTATATATGATATTTATCTATAGAAGGATTATTGTGGATGGTTTATCTACTATAGGTTTTAGATAAGATAGTATATTTATATCTAGGTTTATCTATAGGAGGTTCTCTATTATAAATAGAGCCATGTAGGGTTGGAATTATGTATCCATCAAAGCATCACAATAATAAGAAACTCTAGATGCAGAGAGGTTTTTCTGTGCAGGGTGTTTTGCGCGGTTCTTGCCAGAACACGGAAATCTTTTGTATCCTACTGTTCATTCTCCTTCTCTTTAACGGTATTCACTCGTGGAAATAAAGAACAATTGGTATCAGAGCCAGGTTAGACGATGACATCCGGTGCGAAATTCGAGGTTCTGCGTCTCGACAACATTGGAAATTTCGGTCTTTGGCAACGACGAGTGAAGGATCTATTGACTCAGTAGGGAATGTTGAAGGCGTTGAAGGAGATAAAGCCTGAGGCGGTGAAAGATGAAGATTGGGAGGAGATGCAGGAAAAGGCGGCGTCGATCATTCGACTCTGTTTGGCGGACGAGGTGATATACCATGTAATTGATCTCAAATCCTCTCAAGAGATTTGGGTGAAACTGGAGAACAGGTATATGTCAAAATCATTGTCCAACGAGTTGTATCTAAATCAAAGATTGTATGGGTTGAAGATGACAGAAGGCTCCGACTTGGTAAAGCACATCAACACTTTTAACCAAGTTATCGGAGATTTGACACGACTGGATGTAAAGCTTGAGGATGAAGACAAAACCATGATCTTGCTATGTTCTTTGCCCTCTTTGTTTGAGAATTTGGTGACGCCACTAACAGCAGGGAAGGAGACGATATCCTTGGATACGGTGAATACGACGTTGCTTGCCTCATCATGAGCGACGTCAAAATTCTAATGGAGAAGGGTCCCAAAGCGAATGGTTGTATGTCAAAGGCAACCATGGGAGAGGGAGGAAGAAAGAGAAGCAAGATGGGGGTGACAGACAATCCAGATCGAAGTCCAGAGGGAAAAAGGCAGTTACTTGTTATTTCTGCAAGGAAGAAATTCTGGTCTTCTAGAAGCAGTGAAGAAAGGTTTTTCTCGCCTCGTGGTGGAAGAAGACTGTCTGGTCGTCATTAATGGCCTCCGTGGGATTGGTACATGCCCGTGGATTATTGAAATGATGATCACCGATGCTCTCGGCCTCTACAAAGCGTTCGAGGTTGTCTATTTCTCCCGCACCTTCCGAGAAGGCAACCAGGTTGCAGATAGGTTTGCGCACATCGGTTTATCCTCGTCCTTCTCGTCTGCACATTGCCTTGCCGAGCTCGAGGATGTCGTCCGCAAGGACGCTATTGGGTAATGGTTCAACCGAGGTTGACCACCCTCAAATTTTCGCCTTTTATCAAAAAAAAAAAAAAAAAACTTAAGACATGACAAATCTCTTTGATTAAAAAATAATTACTAAATTTCTTTGTTAGTAACACAAGCTTGTTGGGCCTTTTTCTCAATTTCTTCTCTTGTGTTACTAATATGGCCCAAATGTCAATCCACTCCAATTTCTCATGTGCTTTCACTATTTATCATTTAAGCTTAAAAAATAAAAAATAATAAAAAAAATTGTTGTTATACATCTATACTGAGTATTTTATAAATATTTAAATGCTTGCCAACATCATCACCATTTTTATACATTTAATTCACATATCTATTGGGATAACCTTCCACCAATCAAAATGGAGTATCCTCCCTCTTTTAATTTTTGGGATAATCTCCCATCAAAATTTCATGAGATAAACCTCCTCTTTTAATCTTTGGGATAACCACCTACTCGTTTTAAGTTTTAACCATATTACCCGTTTCTTTTAATCTTGATCTTAGATATCTATCTGAGTGGAGTCGTTTCTTGTGTGCGGGTGTGTTTAGTTCCGGATGAAGTTGCAATATCGAACGATCTGCTGTTCGAGTTGACCGTGACAGTGTTCGTACACTACTACAATAAAGGCCTAATGTGGCAGATCAAAACCGCTACATTAGACTCGAAAACCGCCACAAAAGACCTATTGTGGCGGTTTTTACCCGCCTCTGTTGCTCGAGTTGCATTAGGTCTAATGTGGCGGTTTTTATGTCTATTGTGGCGGTTTATTATGGAAACTCAAAAGCGTTACAATAGGTAGATAAACCGCCACAATAGCCTTATCTATTGTGGCGGTTATTTTATATCTATTGTGGCATTTTTATGATCTAATGTGGCGGTTTTTTAACACATTGTTGATTGTTTAGAGTTCTATTGCAACAGTTTTTATAGCTATAGAAGCGATTTTGATTTACTTTATGAAACAGTTATTTACCTTATTGTGGCGGTTTTCAAATTTGATTTTCCTGCATTATATATATATATAATATATATTACTTTTTGCTATTTATGGTTCATAAAATTGATTTTTAATAATAAATAATGAGTTGTTATAATCTTGAAATTTAGAATAAAAACAAAGTACATAATTTTCATTAATAGAAATGAACCACCATATACATATACGCATATATATATATTCATAGTGCATATATGTTATCCATTACATCAAAATGTCAATTTTCACTAATAACTGAATATATAATATTCAAAAGTATCGATAACTAAAATTCATTAACAAAATAACACATTTAAGTGTATTTTAATTCAAAATATACTATATTAAATTCAAGAGTCTGTAGTGTCACTTGTGTACTAGCATTCATCTTCTCGTAGCGTTAGTGGAATCAACTTGTATCGGTACGAAGCTGAAACAAAAAGTAGAAACAACAAAGATTATAGTAGTGCATATATATATATGACATATGTAATTTATATAAGTCAAAAGTAAGGCTGCATATAAAGGAACCATTAATTGAAACCATCCAGATACAAGAACACAAACCAATGCCATATTCTTCCCACTTTTGATTTTATTAGCATTAAAAACCAATGCCATTAACTTGTCCCAAACCCAATCCCCATACGACCTAAAGGATGAGTTTGGACATAAATGGCATTGATAAACTAGTTCATAAGGTCTAACAAGATAACTAATACGACAACAAATGAGATGGAAGTCACTGTTGGCATTATTAAGTTATACCTACTCTGTGTAACCTGGATTCACATACATGAACTTAGCAAACTCGGCTTTGTTTGCCATTGATATAGATATGAACTGAGGAGATTGCAATAGTCACTGGAATCTTCAGGTATAAATGGCAGTATAATGGTTTACTTGCTCTCAAACAAGACCAGGAAGCATATAGAGGGTTATCCAGATCCGTCCTATAAGGGATAAATTGCTTCTCTAATGTCTAAAACTGAAGAATAAGAACTTATCATTTCTTCAGTAATCTGATTGATCTGCCTAGAGTTTCATATGATTCATTCAGTTCTCGGGATAACATGCACGGCAATCCCTTGCAAAGGGCATCAAACTTTATCTATGAAGAATATACTCAGCTCCAAAAAGACCAAAGAGACGAAGGAAATAATAAAAATCCAGATGAAACTAGAACTAATTCCATACATCAAATGACAAAGAATTGATTCAGGCACACTGAATCAACCACACTTCTAGAGGAATTAATGATGGTCAGGAAAAAAGCTATTAGGTTGAAAGAGACTGAGTTTAAGACGCTGCAAAAGCTTAAACATCCCTGACAAATCTAAACAAAAACCATTCGTCAAACATCTCAGCAAGAGCCAAGTTAGCAGAAGAGGAATATGCCAGGGCTTTTACTGCTTTAAGGGAGGACACTGAATCAACCACGCTGTTAGAGGAGTTACAGATGGCCAAAAGTTCAAGTTCAACTCACAATTGGCCAAAGCAAAGCATACATTCGAAGGAGATAGACGCACGACCTATTCCATGGGCTAATGAGGAAAAAATAGAAAAGAAATCACAATAACTCACAGCAAAAGGAAGATGGCACAGAAACTACCTCTCTAGACCAAGTGACTATGCAATTTGAACGCTTCTATAAAGACCTACTAGAAATAACTCAGCAAATTGAACATGTGTATGAGAGAACCCAAGACCCTAGTATCCAACCATATGTATCAGATCTCCTCATTAAAGATTCAAAACAACTAAGAACCCAAGACCCTTTTATGCAGCTTAACACTACCTACTCTAAATATATTAAGTCCAACTATCACCTCTTGACACATTGAAGGCAAATCACCTTGTAAATTGAGTCAAAACAGCACCCAACACACCCATAAGAGAAGCAATTAGCATCATCTATCAAATACCGAAGAGAAGCAATTAGCAAGTTTCATAATAGAAAAATAAACAACAAAAAAAAAAGAATACCTTTACGTTGAATTCGATTGTACCCCTAAATTGCCATCGGAACTAAGTCCATCTCCTTCGGATGTTGGTGAGTGTGGAATGATGAGATCAACTCCAGGGTTGGCTTCTTTTATCTTTGATAATAGATGCATGACTTTTTCCTCCAATCTTGCTTCGACTTTTCTGTCAACTTGTTCTTCCACTTGTTCCAGCAACTTTTTCTCCACCTGTTCAGTGATGCTCTCCACGAATACCGAGGGGACTATAAATGGGCTTTTTCCATCCTTTCTCACACGAGTTGACTTTGAGACACCTCGTCCACACAAGCGTAAACGACCACTATGCTCCTTTTTGGTGAAAACATCAAAGTATGGGTCTCTTTCAGTTTTCCCATCATCTGCTGATGCTTGTATTCCTCTCAATTTCTCCTAATTGTGCAAAGAAAAGATTAGTTGCAAGAGTGCCACAAAACAGTAAACTTAGGAAGGTGTATGACACACTTTCATGGAATTTTTTTGAAGAAATGCTCTTTCATCTTAATTTTCTTCCTAATTTTATTAATTGGATTTTTCAATGCATATGCACATCATCTTTTTCTCTTAATATCAATGGAAACCTGCAGCGGTGTTTTCATGGTAAAAGAGGCCTAATACCTACAACAAGGAAGTATATGGAGATAGAACGTGCACAAAGTCAATGATTCTCCACTTCTTAAGAGGATACTAGTCATAAAAGATTAGATTTTAACACATACAGCTCAGCAACTCGTACAGAGTTGGGGTGCAGAAGGAAGATTTAAAGCGGAAAGATCATATAAACATTTCAGATTTCAGAAACATATCATCATCCAAGTAGTTTATAGAACAGAAATACTTACAATGTTTTCAAGAGTCTCATCATTTTGTGTAAGGTATGAGCGCCCAACTTTTCGCTTCCGGGATTATATGTATACGTCTGCATTTGATGGTAGCCGCTTATCTGGATCCTTTTGTTGCTATATAAACAATAGAAAATCTCATGAATGAACCAAAAACTATTTTCTTTCACATAAATAAAAATAAATTACCATCTCATGACGTAACATGGCATATGACTTCGGCCCCATTGTATGTAGGTCACATTGCTTTTGACGATTTTCTCTATTTTTGGCACTTATTTCCTGCTTGAACCAAAGATATATAAATTACCAACTCATGGACATTTTCGTACGTGCACATTCTGATCATATCCAGAAATTAGAATGCATACCTTTGCTTGTGTAGAGTCCCAGAATTTCAGCAAATCTTTGAAATGGGAAATTGGTATGATATCGGGTCGATGGGTTAACCTTTCCTGCATGCTTTCCGTTACATATGGAGTGTAGTAGTCAGCCTTCACTCTTGATTTGTGAGTCCGCCAGATATCATTAACAATTTGTAGCACCCATTTCTTTCCCTCTTCAGGAATAATGTAATGCTTCTGGAAAATTAATGAATAGAAAGTCAAGTTAGTAAGTACTTATAATAAAATAATACCATATCCATAAGAAAAAAATGCATATACATTACCTTAACATACTCCCAAATGTTTTCTTTTGTAGGGACATATTTCCAACTTAGAAAATTTAATGGTGCTAAGGCAGAATTTTTAGCTACCGTTCCCAAGAAGAGTCTCAACTCATTAACTACGGCTATGGTAGGCCCCACTGGTTGACAATCAGAATTCAGAATGATACCAAGACGGTTTTCCATAGTCCGAGCATGGACCTCAGCCATTATGGTTCTTCCTCGATGCCTCTTTGCTTGATTGACTAATTAATAGTAGTAAAAAATAAACATTATTGTGAACTAAAAAAAGAATGAACAGGTTTCATGAGAAATTATGTTGAATAAAAGTTACCTGCAACTTCTGTTCCAACCGCCAAAGCAGGCTCCTCATCTTTGTCATTTTCTTCAACTTCTTCAGTTTCTTCAGTTTCCCTCTCCTCGGCATGTCCCATATTCATTAGTGCTTGTGAACTAAGATCTTCATCATCTATTGACAAATCCTCAGCCACATTATCAAGATTCATATCGTTTCTTTGTTGTCCTCTAGACTCTTGCTCTCCTCTCAAGTTCAAATCTTCTTCATCCGATGACAAATCATCATCTAAACTCAAATCTTTGTTCTACTTCCTTTCCGACTCCTGCCTTTTCTTTAAGCTGAGGTATCGAGATATAGATCCAGGTGGACAATAAGTCTTCTGATTTTCTTGCCGAACCTGACTTGCATTAGATTGTTGCTTTTTCCTTTGTTGTTTTTCCAACTGCTTTTGTGGTGGTTGGCTTTCACTGCAGCTCAGTTGTGTTTTCTTCAGTTTTTGTTGGCGGTCTTGAGCTTTCAACCTCGAAAATACCAAAAAATTAATAAAGTTACTGATTTTATTCACTTGAAAATAAAAAATACTAGACTAGTAAATTTACTGATTTTTTTTACTTGAAAATAAAAAATACTAGACTAATAAAGTTACTGATTTTATTTACTTGAAAATAATAAGAAATAAAACATACTAGACTAATAACCCAAAAGTTAAACTTTAGCTTTCTTCCATCTCCTCTTGGTCAAGGTGTGCTGGCACGTCAACTACTGTAGCAGGTACATCAGCTCGTGTATGACTTATTTCTCTCTCCCCATTTGTACTAGAGAACTTAACTCGGCTTGAACAATGTGGTTCATTCCAATATGTATGAGCAAATGTATCACTACTTTCATCCTTTGCATCAAAATGATATCTTGGAAGATCTTGCACAACATAATACCAATCCTTTGACACCGAGTCTTCAACATAAAAAACCTGATGTGACTGTGAAGCCAAGATAAATGGATCATCTTTAGAAATGAGCTTCTTCTGATTTACTCGAGTAATTCCCAAGTTGTCTTCATCCGAGTGATACCAAACACACCCAAATAAGATGACACTGCAATGATCTTCATAAAATATCTCAATAATATCTTCAATTGAGCCATAGTAAGTGACATCACCTATGATAGGATTCTGATCCTTGGTGCTAGAAAAGCTTGAAGTTGAAGCTATTGTAGTGACACCACTATTTTAAGTCGCACTATTTCTATCACGTTTCATAGTGTGAAACTTATAGCCATTGATAAAATACCCACTATACCTTTTGGGAAACAAAGTGGGTCCAGCTGATAACCATTTAATCAAATCTGTCACATGTAAACCTTGACGAAGCTCACCCTGAACTCTCTCTCTAAACCAATCAATGAAATCATTGCTATGGCTTTGTGCAGTTTGCCACTTTCTTTTATTCTTGTTACCAACAGATTTTTCGTGCTCACTGTATGGAAATACAAACATAAGCCTTCCTAAAGTAAAAATATAAAAAAAATGGAATCAAATATGTAACATGCTAAATAACAAAACAAAATGTCCCGTAGTACCTAATGTATCTCTCAACTTCTTCATGTTCACAATTGAATAAAACATATCGATGCGCTTGGGCCCACTGTTTAGGATCAGCCTTGAAGTGATCACGCCCTGCCCTTTTTCTCTTGCCTTTTCCAAATAGGGGATGACCCATCTTTGGGAAAATGGAATGAAACTCGTTATTCTCAACATGTTCATCCATAATAGGGGATTGATCATGCAAATATCTAGCACAAAATGTGACACATTCATCTGCCAAGTACGCTTCTGCAATTGATCCTTCTGGACGACTCTTATTTCGAACAAAAGACTTCAACTTTCGAAGGTATCTCTCAATTGGATACATCCATCTCACACAAACAGGACCTCCGAGTCTAATCTCTTCAACTAAGTGGATGGGCAAGTGAACCATAATGTCAAAAAATGACCACGGAAAGATCCTTTCAAATTCACAGAGAATATCACCTATTTCAGCTTCCAAATAATCAAGATCTGCAGGGTCAATGGTTTTACTACATATACCCTTAAAATATGCACTCAATCTGATTAAAAGAAGAGCAACATCCTTATGAAGAGTTTCCTTTGCAGCAAGAGGAAGTAAATACTGCATTAAAAAGTGACCATCGTGACTCTTATAACCTGTAATTTTCCTATCTTGAACACATCGAGCAATGTTGGAGTCACATACTTGTGGTAACTTTGCATTCTTAACAACATTACAAAATCTACGCTTCTCATCCAATGTCATCCAAAAGCATGGCCTTGCAATTTCAGCTCGTCGACCTCCGTCTATCAACTTAGGTTGAAGCTCTTGCATTACACCAAGTTCTTTAAGGTCATATCGCGCATTCAAATGATCTTTATTCTTTCCAGGGATCTCTAGCAATGTCCCAATCACATTATCACATACGTTCTTTTCTATGTGCATCGCATCTAGATAATGACGACAATCAACATCTGTCCAGTAAGGCAATTCAAAAAAAACTGACTTCTTTCTCCAAGGACAAACGTCAAATCAACTTCTTATCCGGCTGCATCTCCTTTCCAAACCTATTTTCAAATCCGCTTAGTAGCTCTACAGATTCATGTCCTGTCAAGCGAACTGGTGCACTTCGAGTCTCATTCTTTCCATCGAATTGCCTCTTATTACGCCGATATGGGTGATTCATTGGCAGAAACCTACAGTGTCCCATGTAACAGAACTTTCCACTATGTTTCAACCACTGCGAGCAAGTCTCGTAATGACAACAGGGGCATGCCCACTTCCCTTTTGTGCTCCATCCGGATAACATTGCATAAGCCGAATAATCACTTATAGTGAATAGCAAAGCTGCATGCATTTTAAACATCTGGTTACTATAAGCATCATATGTATCTACTCCAAACTCCCATAAATCTTTCAAATCTTTCACTAAAGGCTGCATGTACACATCAATATTGTTTCCTGGGGATGAAGGGCCTGGAATGAGCAATGCTAGCATTAAGAACTCGAGCTTCATAGACAACCACGGTGGTATATTGTAATTGCTCAAGATAACAGGCCAAGTACTATGCACTATACTCAATGTGTTAAATGGGTTAAATCCATCAGTAGCTAAACCTAATCTCACATTGCGCTCATCTCCACTAAATGACAAATACCTTAGATCAAAGTTCTTCCAAGCATTACCATCAGCTGGATATCTCAAAAGACCATCCTTGGGACATCCGTTTGCATGCCATCTCATCTGACCCGCAGTTTTTGAGCACATAAACAACCTCTGTAGCCGCTTCTTAATAGGGAAGTATCTAAGAACTTTTGCCGGAATTTGACTAACCTTTCCTGTTAGCTCATCTTTTTCATCTACTTTCCACCGAGAAGTGTTACAAATATGACAACATTCTACATCAGCGGTTTCCTCCCAATACAACATGCAATCATTAGGACACGCATCTATCTTAGTGTAATCAAGACCCAAGACCTTAAGAACATGCTTGGCTTCATTGAAAGAACTAGGCAACTTTGCATCTGGTTGAATAACCTTTAAAATTTTCAATAACTCAGCAAATGCAGCATTGCTCAGATGATGATCCCTCTTAAAAAGAAATAATCGAATAGTGAACGAAAGCTTAGAAAATCTCTTGCAACCAGGAAATAATTCTTCTTGTCCATCTTCCACTAGTTTGTAAAAATTCCTTGTCTCTTCATCTTGCCCATTTCTCAAGGTGTCATGCAATAGATCATCTACATTATCATCAAAGGTGTTCACCATACCATCATCAACAGCTTCCTCCTCCCGACTCTCTAAATCTGTTGGTGCCTTCCACAGTTGACTCAACCCCTTAGCAATCAGATGATCTTTCACTACATTTCCACTTAACCAATTCCTAAAATGACATTCTTTACAAGGACAACGGATTTCATTTCCTTGACCTTCAATTGAAAATGTCTTTTCCGTATACTCATCTACTCCATTTTTATACTCCTTACTCCATCGAGGGAACATCCACCATTTCATGTTACTTTTATCCATGCCTAATCACGATTTATCAAGAGAAAATATATAACAAGCACTATATCTAATTGAAACCTTATACTATAACACCACCCAAGTAATTTTTGTAGGAAAAAAACTACAAATATGGTAAATTTAAATAAATCCGTATAGCATATAGTCGAAGCAAACAAGCTTGTTATAAATATTGGAATATAATGACTGGTTTCTGTTTGAACATACTGTCAACATTCAACTGAATGAACTACCTAATGTAAATGCATTAAAGTTTATGAATCAACATATTTAACAGTGGACAAGGCTTTTAGGCAGAAACCAAAAACAATTGCTAAAAGTTTCTTCTCAATTCTATGGTTGTGGTTCATTAAGACAATTAAAAGATAATACAACATATTCTATGATTGTGGTTCATTAAGACTGCAAAAGATAGTTCTCAGATGGCTTAATCTCGAAATGTAAAGGATAATCCAAAGCAACACAAGAAGGTTACCTAGTTCATGAAAAGAATTATATAATAAAAGCAAAGAACACACAAACCTAACTTTTAACTTCCGGCCAACTCACAAAACAACTAACGCCTATATAACAAATATTCATGAAAGGTTCTTGAAGCAGCAAAATACAGAATTGCTTAAAGTATTCATTAATAACCATCAAATAATGTTTTATTTATATATATGGACCAACCGACTATATTAAACTATTTATATATTGGAATTTTGTTGTTTATATCCTTAGCATCCCCCATGATGTGCAATAGCCACCATCTTAGAAAGTATGAACCTAATGTATATATTTAGTTATTTTATTGCATAAGTATTCTCCCATTTATACATATACTTTCGGTATTGTCTAAATTCGTTGTTCCTAGACATAATCAAAACAAATCCAAAAGGAATGCAATCATTGAAATAAGTCAATATATAACACAAAACTTATAAATGATTTGGCGGATTTAAACTTCTAATGATCGATGAAATTCGTAACTTTAACTAAAATTGACGGTGAATTCCCACTGATAAGATATACAGAGTATACAGATAGGGGTCGAAATTGGAAGGAGGGTGAAGTTAATGATCTGTCAATTTTTTTTTTTTGATAGTTGAAATTAACTTAAATTCATTTGTTAATTTGATGGGCAAATTCATCAAACCCCTTCTACCAATTGCCTGAATTTATCCAGATATGAACTTCTTTACAGCCAAATCCCCTTCAAACAAACCAAGATGCAAGGAAATTCAGGCACCAGTGTTCCATTTTCATAACCCTTGTTGGACTATGTGATCACTTTGTATAAGTCGGGACTTTGCTTCTATAAATACTAGTAGTTTTAAGCTGTAACAAACAAATTCTCATAATGCAAATATCAGTTTCTTCCCTCTTTCTTCCTTTGTTTGTCTGAACATCAAAAACCCTAATTCAATCAAAAGCAATTGCCAAAAATAAAGTAGAAAAGGAATTGAATCCTCATATTTCTTCATCACCGCACCAAATTCAAACACAATTACTAACCAATTAAACAAAATCGGAATCTAGGTCTAACTTACCGCTCGAAGTCGTCGTCCTTAATTCGGATGCTTGCCCACGCCCTCTTTGTTTTCCCTCTGAGATGCTTGCCCACGCCCGTAATTCGGATGCTCAAAGTAGTCGCCAACTGAACCAATTCGGAAGCTTGCCCACGCCCTCTTCAATGTGTGAAATTGCCCGCGCCGTCTTCGGAATTCATACTTTGGTGATGTACGTCTTCGACAGTTCGCAAATGGCGTGACTCGTGAGGCGGTGTGGAAGCTTTGATTTTTAGAAATCAAAATCAAAAGGATTTAGCAGCTGCTTTAATTTTTTCTATATTAAAAATTTAATTGCTTACACTTTTTTAAAAATATATAAATTGAATAGCTGCTTTAATTTATAACCATTTTAAATCTACTCCGTAATTGCTTATGTTTTTTTAGAAAAATGAATAGCTCTATATATAATTTATTTGTATTATTTTTTTATCATAAAGAAATTGTATTAATTTTTTTAAAGTATTTAAGGATTTAGCTTCATTAAGGAAATGAACTATGGCGCGTTTGGAGGGCGCGAAATTTATAAGTTTCTAAACCACCACAATAGGTCTCAATATCCGCTTCAATATTGGTAGGGAAAAAGTGTTTTAAAAAACCGCCACAATAGGTCCAAATATCTGTTGCAATATAGGTAGGGAAAAAATGTTTTAAAAAACCGCCACAATAGGTCATAAAACCGCCACATTAGAATCTTTAAAACCGCCACAATAGGTATTATGATAAACCATGATCAAAACCGCTTCTATAACCGCCACAATAGCCTAAACCGCTTCAAAAACCGCCACAATAAAGTGCAACAATAGGGCTTAATTGTAGTAGTGGTAATTCTCGAAGATCCCTCATCCAGGTAGGGGAAACGTCGTTGATCCACACTTCCCCATGAGACACCTTTTCCGCTGATGGGTTTCTGCCTCTGTCTCC
Organism: Persicaria maculosa; assembly: GCA_963922045.1. Classification (NCBI taxonomy): domain Eukaryota; kingdom Viridiplantae; phylum Streptophyta; class Magnoliopsida; order Caryophyllales; family Polygonaceae; genus Persicaria; species Persicaria maculosa. The sequence continues at coordinate 4,177,810 of OY998253.1, forward strand.
CCAGCGTCGAGACGTCGTGTCAGTCCCTCGACTTTTTCATGTTCTCGGCATTCGCAGTCTTCACTAGGTGTTCTTCGACTTTCTCTCCGTTGGTCTTCTTTGCTGAGATCCTCTATATTCGGGTTTTCTTTTTGTTTTTTGTCTTTCTGGTTGTGTCTTGACGGTTAGCTCGTCTGCCGATTTCCCTTGGCCTCTCATTTTCCCAGATTTCCGTTGGTGTTTGGAAATTCGAATTCTTTCCTGTTAAAAAAAATAATAATAAGTCAAACTTTGGTACAAAGAAGGTGGGTAAATTCAGTGGGGGCCTCGTTGTGGCTAGAGTTGGCCATGACCGTACCCCGCAAACAAATACTGATAATAATAATTTTGTAGTTGCTTTTGATTGTCAATTTTATAGATACACTATTTTTTCTTTCATTTGGTCTAACATCAACAAATTTATTAACCTAAGCATACTCCGTATTAGCCTATGTGAGAGTTGAACTCACAATATTTTGTCTCAAGTGTCTTCAAGTGTCGGAGATATTATGCATTTTCAGCTGCATCCTACCAATATCGTATGTTTATCTTACCATTAGGTTGAACATATTCTACCAATATCATACTTTCATTCTACCAATATCATGCAACCATTAGGCCTACACGTGAATTTCGGTGAGTAAATAATCATCCTACCAATAGGGTATTATCATCCTATGATCCTACCATTCTCATCCAACCATTAGGGCTACACTTAGGAATTTCGGTGATTACATCAGCATCCTACCAATAGGGAATTTTTATCTTACCAATAGTTTAAAAGTATTTTACCATTATCATCCTACCACTATCATCTAACCATTAGGGCTACACTTGGGAATTTCGTTGATTACATCAGCATCCTACCAATAAGGTATTATTGTCATGTGATCCTACCATTACCATCATACCATTAGGGCTATAATTGGTGATTAGATTATCATCTTACCAATAAGGTATTTAAATCCTACCCGTAGTTAGAAAATATTTTCCCAATAGTGTGTGTATATACCAATACCACGAAATAACAAGAATCTGGCATCAAAACAGTTGCATTATCCATCTTGAAACAAAACCAAAAGAAGCAGTTTGTAGAAAAGCATACAACTCAAAGATCCACTATCTTTAAACTAAGAGGAAGTGCATTGATTATTTCATGCAAATAATTAGACAAATTAGCAAATACACAGTTTAAGACTGGATTCAAGAAAGAATAATCAACGGAAAGCATATATCTAATTACAACACCATATAACACGAGAAGGAAGCAGCGTCGGAGGAATTGAGCCCACGGAGCAGCATCGGAGGAATTGTAGGGTCGTCGGATACGAGCTCACGGAGCAACGAACACCAAGCCTCTCACCCCTTGCACTCTTCGATTCATCCTGCAAAATCAAATCTAAGTAAGAAAACGACATTCGGTAGTGGGAAGGAGCGAGGAGGAATCTCATATCTGATTTTTTGGGTTGATGTTCTTCGTGAGCTCAAACCCTAGATCTGGAAAAAAAATTGGAGCTTTTCTGGCTCGGTTTTGGGGATGGAGGTGGATGGATTTAAGGATTCTAGCCTAGAATCGACAAAATCCATATACAATTTGAGCAGGTTTGTTCGGAATTTCGAGGTTGTGATGAAAGAAGGGCTTTGTGCTCCTCAACGACGGACTACTCGCCGACGATCTAAGGCATGGCGGCGCCTGCTCGGCACCTGCTCTTCAACGGAGTTCTAGGAGGCGATGGTGCCACCGCTTGTGTGTCCCTGTCGGAGAAGGAAGCGAATGAAGCTCCAAGCTTATAGCCATGGATAGTGGGAGGAAGATGACCGGAGACGACAACCATGAGCAAGGTGGAGTGAAAGTGAAGCCTTTCCTGGTGATTGTCTGTAGCCCTTCCAACCCCCCCTTGTAACTTGTTTCAACTTGTCTAGTTTTACAAAATTTTGGATCTATTGTCTAGTTTTGCAAAATTTTGGGTCCATTGTCTAGTTTTGCAAAATGGCCTAAAATTAGTCTATTTAGAGCAAGCCCAACAGATGTTGTATAATAGAAAAATCTCAAGAATTTAGAGAAAAAGAGTGTTTTACGGCCCCAACAGTCCCTCTATATTGATCTATAAAATAGAGAAAGGAAAATTTTCTCTAAATTTAGAGAAAGGGAGAATAGAAATAGAGAAACTGTAAAATTAATTTTTTGGGAATCTAGGCAAGAAAATGGACTCTCCGTCAATTTGTTCAACATGTTCGTCGCCTACCTCTCAAGCTCCGCCTCCAGCCCTGTCGTTGCCATCTTCGACTCTGACTTGCCCCCTTCTCGACCATAACATCTACGCCTTCCTCCAACTCACCCCTATCAAACCCCTGTTATTGATTCCCTTGCTTTGATTTGTTGATTTTAATTTGTTGGATGAATTCCTTTGGTTGGATTCTATTTGTTGTTGTTTGTTTGATTCGATTTCGTTGTTCAATTGGTGATTTTTTTTAGACCTTGTTATTCAATTGTTGATTATTCGATTGTCGTTGTCGATTTCCGTTGTTGTATTATTGTTGTCGATTGTTGGCTACTCTGTATATATTTCTTGTTGAATTGTTGTTCGATTGTTGAATTGTTGTTCGAAGTCGATTGTTGTTGTTGTACCGTTGTGAACACGCGCAGACCATTGGCCACACGCATCAAGCTCTATGTCAAATTGCTATATGTTGTTCGGTTGCTTTTCGATTTCCCTTTTTGTGTTGTTCGCTATATGTTGTTCACATTGAAACTTACGTTCTCCTCACCTCGAAACCCCTCTGATCCCCTTCTCAACACCATTTGTTTATCTAATCTGGACTCCTCCCATTTTCTACATTCTTGCTAAGTTGTGGTTCATATGTCATTCAATTGCGTGTTTTTTGTGGCTTGCTTACCATCTTCATCCCGAGCTACGCGTCCAATGAAGAGGTGTCATGTGTGTTAATCAATTCCAACTAGAAGTGCGACTCATTCCACTACTTTTTCTACTCCAGCATGGTTATGTCGGGCGCCCTCACCTTGGTTTCATATTGTACGTTGCCAACAATTAGGGCATCGAGACTCAGGAAGGAGCCATCGGTGTTGCTGGAGTTGATTTTCTTCGCTGGTTTTTGACAGGTCTCTCCGTCGCCGGCGCGCTGGTGACTCCGAGCCGATGGATCGAAATCATCACATCATGTTTCTTCATCTTTTGGGCCTGGTCAATGGAGATTGCTCTGGATCTGGCCACACCGATCGATCTGACCTCGATGGTAACCTCGATCTCCACCTCCATGGCGGTGGTCGCTTGGACCAACGACCACAACAAATTCTACCTCATCCTCGTTCCAACAGACGTTTACATGTTCCTCCATGTCTTCGCCTCCTATGTCAGAAATCGGTTGATGGTGCCTTACCCGCCTCACCCACCGGCACCGCCGGTGGTCATTCCATAGGTGCAACGCAGTGAACTCGGTAGTCGTTTACATCTTTTCAATATTTGCTTGTTTTTTTACATTTTTTACATCCGAGCGTTCCATAGTATGAAAGTGAATAATGTAATGATGGGTATACCGTATACAATAGGCGTGGCCACGGGTCGGACCCGTCAGGTCAAGGGTAAGGGTTAGCCGACCCGAACCCTGACCCAAAAATGTCACGAGTTGACAGGTTCGGGTCGATTCGTTGACCCGGCAGGTTACATTATTTAAAACAAAAATCATTTTTATGAAGTGTTAAAAATGTAGGAAGATTATATCTCCATATCAATTCTTTCATCAACAATAATTTCAATGTGGGATGTAAGAGGAAAAAATATGAGAATATATTTCTCAAACTTCATTTCCAACTTTATTTCCAATGTAGGAAATGTAGGAAACAAGTGAAGTGTGAAAAATGGGGTAGTGGGATACATATATATAGCCTCATACTTTCTCATTCTAACCCCATATTTTCGATGTGGGATGAAGCCTTTGTCCTACATTGGAAATGAGGGGATGGAAGGAATACTTCCAAGCCTATAAAAGGAGAAGAATTGGGGTTTATTTGTCCCACATTGCACATTGCATATTAGTTTATGTATTATTGTGAGTTATTATAAGAATAATTTACATGATACATAATAATTACTATAAATTTATTTTCTTAAAAATAAATTTTTCAAAAAAAAATTATTTCTGAATGGGGGTGACCTGACGGGTCGATCCGCCGGGTCAGCAGGTTTAAATTAAACCCCTGATCCTGACCCTAATCCGCTACCCGTTGACCCGAGAATCCAGACTCTTCGGGTTGTTGACCCACCTGGTCACGGGCCGACCCGTAAACCATGGCCAGGTCTAGTATACAGTGTTACTCCTCAATTTTTTACTTTTTTTTTTATCCAAGCTATGTCTTTCCAATGTGAATAATATGATGATGGTATACAGTGTTACATCTATCAATATGATTGATTTGATTTGTATTTTGTGCCGTTTGTCAGAGAGCAATTAACACCACTTACTAGAGATCTAAGAGCACCCACATTGGGGTGTTTTAAGAAGAAAAATAAGAAACTTAATAATTAAATAATGGAGGAAGAATGTGTTTTGCTAAGGAATGATGGGATGAGTTTATTAGTAAGGAACCCTTGAAAACTCAAGAAATAAAGAAGGTGGGGGACATGTGTGAGGGGATAGGAAAGAGAAAGAGAGGAGTTTGGGTATGTAGTGGGGCTATTTTTAATTTTATATTATTTAGTTTTTAATAAAATGGGTTGTAGGGATGTGGGTAAAAAATTAAGTTGGGTTTCTTAAGGAGAGAAAAAAAATAAAAAGGAGAGTTAAGGAACCGAATTGGGTTTCATGAATGCGGATGCTCTAACATACGGAGTAATTTCTCATAATTTATTGATGATTACTCTAATACAAGATATATGTATTTATACTAATCTCTAATAATCCCTATAATGAATATTTTCATAATAATAATAATAATTTAATGATATTTAGTAGAAAAAGATTAAATGAATAAATAATTTTTCTAATTTAACTTATAAATAAATAATGGGTATTTTAATTTCAAGGTTGAAATTCAAGCCTACGTGTTTCTATTTTTTAAAATTTTATTTCTATTAAATTTTAGAAATAAAAAAAATATTAATTTAAATTAAAATTTAATAATTTACGTATTTATTTTTTTAAAGAAAAACTAATACTTCATTCGTTAATTAAAACATGTCATTTTAGAAAGTAAATCTTACAGTATTAAAAAAAATTTGTATTTTGTCATTCACTTTACAAAATTGCTTTTGTAATGATTAGATAGTTGTTAATTGTAGTTTTAGAGAAAGTGAAAAAGTAGTGTAATAATTAGGGGTATAAGTATATTTTTATTTGTTGATTTTTAAAATAAGGTGTATGGAAATAAATCGTTCTTGAAATTCTTGTCGGTCAAATATCCTGGACTATCCGTCACTGGTTAAATACGGAGTACTTAAATTGATCTTCAACCACTGTTTTGTGAATTGTGACCCTGTGGGACTGAAAACCACGGGTTGTTAGGATATATAATACCAGTACATAATTATTTCCTTTTTTTTTGGTGAAATGTACATAATTATTTCCTAATTGCAATGCATAAAAGTTGGTATTTTCGATGATTAGCGCGCTTGAGATCGAGTTTGCGTTGTTAGGAGTAGCATTTATCTTATCGATTAGGTTAATTAGCAAGAAAGGAAATCACCATGAGATTGTTTTATGTTTGTATTCTCTAGAAGAGATCGAGAAACTTATATTGATCACCACTCTCACAAGCTTCGTTAATAGAAAGAGGCATATAAGACTTACACGAGCATTAGTTTCTTGATTTACCGAGCTTCCCTAGTCTGCAAGACTGCAACGACATTTTTGAGCTCCATTGGTTGCTTTTGGGGTGTGCAAATGTGCACATTTGAGCATGTAATGTGTAAATTTGAGCACATCACATCCCCATGTGCAAAAACTTTTTCAAAAAACAAGACAACTTTATTGGTGTGTTTTTTTATGATTTTTGTTTTCTTTTTTGTTTTAAATTAATTGTATTTGAATGGTGTGTACAAAATGCACATTTGACTATTGGAGCAAAATACTAAAAAGTAAGGTGTATTTTTACACACCTTGTGCAAATGTACATTATAGACAAAACCATTGTGGATAGTCTTAGGGATGATGATGGGTCGGGTGGTGGATGGATGATCTATTTCTGCTACCCGACCCATCACCTAGAACCGTCTACCCAATCTGACTCATCACTTTTTTGATGTTTTACCCGCCCCGTCCACTCATCACCCAACGGTTAATCGGGTGGATCGGGTGATAATTTGGATGAACTACAACTAGTCAAATTCAACAAAAAAAAATAATAATTGAAAAAGCATACGTCAACACTTTGATAAGTAAACGACTAGCAAATAGAGTCAAATTTGGTCAAATACATGTAAACATCCATGTAACTATCAACACTTCAAGATATAAGTCTTAGAAATAAAAAGACATTACAACAATCAAGTCTTCAAAAATAGTAAACATAGTCATCAACAACAATGTTTCAAGCTTAAAACGATTACAACAACCGAGTCGGGTGACGGGTAAGAAATACTTTCACCCGAATCCGACCCGATCCATCACATGTTCATTCATCACCCATTTAATATATGAATTAATTATATCGGATTTGCACCCACTTTGTCGGGTCGGATGAGACGAATATCCATCGGGTGCGGATGAGATTGTTATCCCTAAACGGCACAATTAGCTACCAAGGGGTTTGTGGTTGCTGTTCCCTTTTCTTTCGTTGAATCACCAGAAGGAAAGGAAACATCGATCACTCTAAGAAGTCATGTATACCGCGGAAACTAAATACACTGCAAAACAAAGTTTTTAGGACACCATATCAATATGAACATAGTGCCTAAACTCTGATATGCCTTCAATTTTAAGTTTCTACTTTCAAGGCGATTCGAACGTGACACCACATCGATTTGAAAGTGCGCGCACTGCCGTAATTCGGATTTAAGATGTATATAACAACACTGGTTGTATATGCATGATAACCACTTGGCCCACTTCGATCAATAGATGTGATGATTTGGTGAATCGGATTAGGATTGGGTGGGGGCATTGTTAGCCTGTTAGGTAATTTGGATTTAGGTAATTTTAGATGATTTGATCATTCTCTAAAAAGTTGGGTGGATTGGGTTAATGCTCATTTCGATTATTTTTATATTTTTAGTTTTGGGTGATTATTTATATTTTGGGTGAATTGGATTTCGGTTGATTCAAGTCCTGAATTATCAGATTGGGTTAAAGTTTGGATCAATCGGTTTCGAAATGTCCATCAACTAAGACAAATTTGCACCCTTTCATTTTCAAGACTAAAAAGAAGTCCTTCAACAACGTACACCTCACAAAAACCGATGAACTCAAATCTTGAATACAACTAGACAAGTGTAAAACCCCAGCAGCTGTTTCTATATTTCGTCACGTTCTTCCAACTTAAACGGCCCATAGAATCAAATTTCATTCCAACAATTCCCTCTTAATCCGCCTATAAATTCAACACTCCCACTCTCCCTAATCTCCACTATCTTTCAATTCTAATCTCCAATTCTCGTGTACTCTCGATCGACTAGTTCGGAGAAAGAGTGTGTTGGTTGATTGTATTATATGTTACTATAAGTCTGTAAATAATTACAGACATGCCACTGGATTTGGACGTGTTCATCCCGGAGGACTACGTGGCGAAGAGGCGGTCGGAGCGGAAGAAGCAGGCGGCGATCAGGCGCTCCGCCGAGGCCGCAGCCAGCAGCTCCGGCCAGCGTAAGGAGGAGACCGGGAAGCTCCACGGTTCTTCCACTTCCACTCAGCAGGTAGCTTTCCCCTGTGTGCTCGACCACCAGAACTTCCTGCACTCCTCCTTGTCTGCCTGAGATTTTTCAGCTCGGCCTGCCAATCGACGGCCATGAGCTCCCCCACTACGACGTGCGTCCATTGTTGATTGATCTTAGCCGTTAGATTTTTCCTCCTCTTTTTGGTTATCAGAAAGATTTTTCCTCCTTAATTCCTTTAGTTTATGGGAAACGACGTCGTTTGTTTTGGTATATTGGTATTTGGTAATGTATATATTTTGGGCGTTTTTATAAATACAACACTAATCTTTATATAATGTTGCCCGTTTCGGCTATATACACCGCAAATCCACACGTCCTTAGAGCATCTACAACTAAGGGTTTTCACTACCTTAAGGCGATTAAAAGGTAACCTTATGGTTGTAGACAAAACCTTAAGGTGAAGAAAGGGAAGGGGTTACCTTGGTGTGGAGAGGTAGAGTGTGCTTTGGACCATGTGCAAAAGTTGATGCTTTATTTATTTATTATGTTTTTCTATTTAACTAATAATATTATGATTGGTGGAAACAATATGATTAATATAGATATATGAGAAAAAGGGAAGAATAAGGTAAACTCATGGTTGTGAAGTAAAAATATAAAAACCTTAAAGAAAGAGGTAGATAAAGTGAAAAATTGTTTAAAAGAAAAAATAAATGAGGTGTCAAAATATTATGAAGAGAGATAAGAAAAAATAGAGAAGAGGTAGCCTTATGGTTGCGGATGGTCTTAACGACGTGCAAGTGGGTTTACAGCCACCCGAGCCCGGACGTGCAAGCACGTTTTTTTTTTTAAAAAACGTGCTTGCACGTCCTCAGAGACGTGTTGCACGTCCTTAAGGACGTGCAAGCCCGTCTACTAAAGACGAAGCGGACGTGCCTCTTCGTCTTCCCCATCCATTCCCTCTTCGTTTCGTCATCGCCAATCGAGAGAGAGATCGCCGGATTGAGAGAGAGAGATTGTCGGAGAGAGAGAGAGAGAGAGAGACTGACGGAGAAGGAGAGAGAGACAGAGAGAGATGGAGCGGGAGAGAGAGGAGGTGGTGGCGCCTATGGAGGCGGAGGTGGTGGCGGAGGAGGCCATGGCGCCGAAGGTGGAGGCTGAGGTGGTGGCGGAGGTGGTGGCGCCGGAGGTGGAGGCTGAGGTGGTGGCGGTGGTGGTGGCTGAGGACGGTGGTGGTGGTGGAGCAGCAGCGGGGGAGGAGTCCGGTGGTGGTGGTGGCGGCGGCGGCGGAGTGGCGGAGGTGGAGGATCCCCTATTACCGCCGCGGAAGCGGCGAACTATGGAGGTGTCGTCGGTCCCGACCCCACCGGTATGTTCTTTGATTTATTTATTTTGTTTGATTTATTTTTATAGTTTTATAATATAGTTTTATAATATAATTTGATAGATTGTAATATAGTGTTATAATATAATTTGATAGATTATAATATGTTTTAGTATATAATTTGATAGAAAATAATATAGGGTATAGTTTGATAGAATATAATAGATTGTATATAGTTTGTATATTTTGATAGTATATAGTTTTCATGGCAAAACATAGAAATAAATTAAAATAAAAACATTAAAATATATTAAAATACGTAGAAATAAATTAAAATTGAAAGACAATAAAAACATTAAAATATATTAAAATACATAGAAATAAATTAAAATTGAAAGAAAATCAAAACATTAAAATATATTAAAATACGTAGAAATAAATTCAAATTGAAAGACAATAAAAACATTAAAATATATTAAAATACATAGAAATAAATTAAAATTGAAAGAAAATAAAAACAATAAAATATATTAAAAGACATTAACAGATATTAGAATACATTAAAAGATATTAAAATACATTAAAATATATTAAAAGACATTAAAAGATATTAAAATACATTAAAATAGCCAACTGGATGAAATAAAAAACATTAAAAGTAACATGTTCTCAAAATTTCATAATAAGAGGCAGGGTGGCTCATGAGGGGGGATGGTACCCTCCGGCCTGTTAGGTTCGGCGACCGGGCAGCGGTCAGCCATATATCGGAGGAGACAGTATCCGACGATCCGACAGCCACACTCGATGATCTGCTTGCGTCTGTAGAGGGCTACCAGCGGTCGATGGGGACCCCCCCGGCCGACGAGCACGACAGCTTCTGGAAGGGTCTGCCAGATAATGTCTTCCATCTCGGCACCCGTACGACAAACAGGTACGGCCGACGAGCACAATCCGTACCCAATGGATTTTGGCACTCCTCCAAAATCCATTGGGTACGGATTGAGACAGTTGGATGAGACCCTAAATACTTCAACTCCACTAGCTAAACACTTCAATTTTTTCAATTAACAATACAAACCCTCGGAAACCCTAAACCCTAAACCCTAAACGCGAAATCCTAACTAGAGTTTGCACGTCCTTAACAACGTGCAAATATTGCACGTTGTTAAGGACGTGCAAAGTGTCTGCTAGTGGACGTGCAAAGTCCCACACTTGCACGTCCTTAAGAACGTGCATGCACGTCATTAAGGACGTGCAAATCCTTAATCCGGATTTGCGGTGTATATATCAACACCCAATGTTGCCGAAAAAGATCCGTAACAAGAAACTTTATCATAATCACCAAAACCATCCCCATTATTATAACTTATTCACAAAACCACCTTATATTTTGAAATTGTACAAACTCATCTACTATGGTAGCTGTTGGAGGAGCTGAAGCTGTTGGGTAGCTGAAGCTGTTGGATTATTTGAGTTAAATATATGTTAATAAGCTAGTGCAGTGTTTGGTAAACCTAGCTGTTAGGGTAGCTGTTAAAAACTTGTGAATAAAAAACCAAAAGCTCCGAAAAGCTTGGGTGAATAGCTGTTGAAAAGCTTAGATTTCAAAAGCTTTCAAAAGCTAATTAAACTAAAATCTTATATTTATTTCATTTAAGACTATAGAATATCAAAACCAAAAGCTTCGAAAAGCTACTTGCTTTTGCCAAACATACCCCTATACTCATCATTATTCAACTATTTTTTGTGTACTAGGTATGCAATATGCATAACAGGAATAATATCTTTCTACAGTATATAATTACGAATAACATTTTTTTATTAAAAAAATAAAATTCCTTTTTTAGTTAATTTTTAACAATTATTACAAAATTTAAAAATATTACATAAAGGTTTTATTGGATTTGTATTTGGGTATAGGATAAGATTTATTAATTTTTCAATCTATAAGTGAGAACTTTACAAGGGTTATTCGTATTTATATATAAAAAATAGTATTCGAATTATAATACCTAATACGTAGTACATGAAAAGTTGAATAATCATGCTTCCAAGCAAAAACATTACTAGCTCAGCTTGATTATAAATGTGCTTTAAATATCTAACACATTTTTTTAAGAAGATAAAATTATATAAAATATTAATTTTTTTTACACAATTTCACCTTTATTACAAATAAGTATGATTACTTTTTTTTTATGGTTCAAATAAGTATGATTTCATATCAAAAAATTATATTTTTTTATAGTTTTTATCGCGAACAATAAATATTATTATTTTGTTCTATTCATATAATAGGGTATTAGAATGGAATAGGAGATTCGTATATTATCGGGTGGCAGGTGGCTTGAGAATTGCGATTGTGAAAAATTTAAAAATATTCTCCAAGTTTTTCCTTTACGAATTGGTGTACAACGGTAACGATGCATTTTGTCAAATCATTATGCTAAGTAGTACACACCCACGCGATAGTTAATGTTCTTCGAATTGCTCCCTGCGAATTCCTCGACGTCCTGCTGCCAATGGCGAATCTAAAGGGGAGCTCGGGATGACTTCAACCCCTCTGGATTCGGGAAAAGGAAAAGTATTATATATATATGGTATTTTTGTAATAAGTATAAGGGAAAATTGCAAAAAATAATCCAACTTTTAGGGTTTGTTGCGCTCAATAACAATGAACTATAAAAAATGTAAAAAATAACCTAAAATATTTACTTGGTTGCGTAAAATAGCCTCAAGCTACATTCAAATTCAAATAATTATAAAAATAGCCTAAATAATTATTATTTTCAAAATCTACCGCTTCTCATAATTTTTTTTTCTCATTAAATCATTATTAGCTAAATTCATCATTGAATTAATTATAAAAATTACCTTATACCATATAAATTTTGTAAATAAATAAATTTAAAAAAGACTACTAAAAAAATATCACAAGATCTTTATTTTTCATTATAAAATTTATTTTATCTTCATCCCACAATCTATTCAATGCTTAAATAAATACTATTGCGGGTGAATATATAACGTATGCACACTTTTTTCCTCAATAGATAACAAACTACCTTAATTGTTAGTTTTAAAACAATATATATATATATATATATATATAATGCATGCTTAATTACTTTGTTGGGCTAACTTTGCTCCAAAGATTGTCCTAACGCGCTTATTAGATACGCTTCCCGATTAACAACAACTCAAACGGGGAGCTCTTTATTTGCTTACAATGCCAGCTATTTGATACTCCCTCCGTATCGCAATACTTGTTGCTTTAGCTCTGTGCACACTTATTAATAAAACTTATCTTTACTTTACTTTTATAGCTTAAAATACCTAAAAGGACTAATTATTACCTATAAAAAAAGCAATCATTACCTATAAAGACAATAATTATAGCTAAAACAACAAGTTTTTTGATACAACTTTAACACTCTAAAACAACAAGTATTGCGATACGGAGGGAGTAGCAAATAATATAAGTATGATATATACTAAAAAACGAAAGATTGAAAAAGAAAAAAAAATAGTAACCCTATATTGATAAAAACTTTCATTCTCAAGACTCGAAGTAAATAGGACACTTTAAAATGAGTTATTCTGACTAAAAAATCGATACTAGTTCTTTCGACTCGGTCATCTAATAAAAAAACAAAGAAAAATGGGTGAAAGATAAGAAAGGTTTCCAGTGAGAATTAGATATGCGTCCCATATCCCCATGTGCTTTCTTTTTTGAGTCCATGATTTATATGAGTTGGACTGAAAATGTGTTTTGTCTTTGTGTGGTTTATGAGCTAGGAGCGATAGAAGCGAGGGAAGTGGAATCGTGACTTGTTCTGTCCTAGGGGGTGGGTTCTTCTTTCGGCTAGAATTTTGATCATTTTGTGTAAGTGATGTTCGATATTGTGAGTAGAAGCTTAAATATTTATTGACTTTTAATGACATGTAAATAGTTTAATTAATTTTTTAAAATAATAAATTTAAGTTATATTTATATGGTTTGAGATAATTTTTATAATTAATTCAGTTATGAGTTTAGATAACAACAATTAAGTGTAACATTTTTTTTTATATAAGAAGTGATGATTTTTTTAAATAAAAATTATTTTGGAGAGATTTTGTAATTAATTTAAATTTGAAGGCGACTTAATGCTATTTTTTATAATTAATTTGAATTTGAAGTTAATTATTTGAATTTGAGTGTAGCTTGAGTATATTTTATGCAACCAAGTAAAAAGTTGAGGTTAGTTTCTGCATTTTTTTTAGTTCAAGCTAATAAGCGCAACAACCATTAATAGTTGGGTTATTTTTTGCAATTTTCCCTAAGTATAACTAGAATGACACAAGAGATTGGGGGTTCGAATCTGGACGCCCTCTTTTTCCTCCTCCTTTTTTTTTTTTTTTTTTTTTTTACGTTTAAAACACATAGCGGCAACTGCAAGGGTTTCTTTTTACAAACCCACAGCCCGACGTGCTGCCCACGCAGCATTGGCACACTGCACTGCGCTGCTCTTCTCCGGCGTGATTGCCGCTGCTCCTATCCGGTGTGGAAGCGATACCGGTGGCTCCTCCTCCAGTCCTCCCCGCGACTGCGCTGCTGCGCTGCAGCTCTTCTCCACTTCACTTCTTTTCTTTCCCTCCCACTAGCAGTGAGTCCCAATTCCCAAATCCAAATTTGTTGAAGGTTGAATTGAAAAGGTTAGTGTTTCTTATCTTATAGTTTATAGTTTTTCAATTTATGCTCTAAATTTAATTTATAGGTAGGATGTGAGAATTTAGGGTTTTTGGAAACCAATTTTGTGAAATTAGGTTTGAGAATCAATTTTGTGTATTTGTGAATTGAATTTGTAATTTGGGTGATTATTTCTGAGTTTCGCAAACAAGTAAAAAATTGAAATGCAGATTGAAAATTCACCAAACAAATCAGAAGTTCTTTGCAAAATCCCAAACTTCTGAGTTTAAACTGTGAGCAATTTTTGAAAAGCTTAATCCCTCCTAACACTAACAAATGAATTTTAAGATGCTTCAGAAGCAATCAGTATCCCTTAATTGACCCTGAGCTTCTTCACCTAAACATACCTTAACCTAAACATACCTTATCTATAATTAAATTGAAATCAGTCGGAAGTCCAACAAGGTAAGGTGAGTATCTTGTTACTTAATTTGTAACCATTAACAAACCAAATTCAGCATATGACTATTTATGTGCAATGAACAAAAATGGCTCTACTGAATTTGATTCTTGAACAAAAATGGCTCTACTGAATTTGATTCTTGATATTAACAGGTAATCCCAAAATCCGGCCACTTCCATGGCAAACAGTAAATACACGTACGTCAGATCATTTGAGGCTGGGGGCAAAATCCCCCCTACTGCATTGTTCGTTGTTCGTGTCGATGGCCGGAATTTTCGCAAGTAAGATTCCCTTTTTGTCCTCTTATTTGATTCTTCACTTCTGGTTATTGTGGTTAAGATATTGCATGGAAACTATGGTAGTGAATTGGATTCTCTTTATTTGCATATTACTTGCAAAGTTCAGAATGCTTATTCCTGATTGTAAAGCCTTTTGTTTTGTTCCTCTTAATGGACCATCAGATATTCGATCGTTTTCCAATTCGAAATCATTTTTGTGAGACTATTTTTTAGTAGTTTCAGTATTGCTGCTGAGAGCTTCAAATCGTAAGGCAAGCAGTTTTTAGGGCTTGCTTCAATTTCGAAATAAGCTCTTTATTTGCAGCAATCAGCATTGCTTTGTTGATCTTTGCTGCTTGTTTAATAATTGATTTTGCTACTTGCAATGAAAATGATGCTTTGCTGCCTAGAGCAATTGACTATGATTTCGGAAATGTTTTCGGGGGACTGACCGAATTCAGAATGCTTATTCCTGACTGTAGAGCCTTTTGTTTTGTTCCTCTTAATGGACTGTCAGTTATTCGATCGTTTTCCAATTCGAAATCATTTTTGTGAGACTATTTTTTAGTAGCTTAAGTATTGCTGCTAAGAACTTTGAATCGTCAAGCAAGCAATTTTTAAGGGCTTGCTTCAGTTTTGAAATAAGCTCTTTATGAGAAGCAATCAACATTGCTTTGTTGTTCTATGCTGCCTGTTTAATAATTGGTTTTGCTACTTGCAATGAAAATGATGATTTGCTGCCTAGAGCAATTGATTATGATTTCTGAAATGTTTTTGGGGGACTGACTGAATTCTTCTGGTTTTCATTCTTGATAGATTTTCGGAGGTCCATCATTTCAAGAAACCATTTGATGAAAGGGCTTTGAATTTGATGAACTCGTGTGCAACTACTCTTATGGGAGAATATCCTGAGATAGTATTTGCGTTTGGATTCAGTGATGAATTTAGGTATTTTTGGCTTTTGCCAACTTCTGTTGCTTTAATTTGAGTGGTACCCTTTACTGTCTACTTGTTGTTGGAGTTTTATTTCTTGATTTCCTTATTTGCAGTTTTATTTTCAAAAGGGAGACCAGCAAATACCAGCGGCGAATCAGGTTTGCTATCAGACTTGGAATGGTTAAATCTGATTTCCTTCGCATTAATAAAGTTGCCTTTTATGCTCATTGATGTGTTATCACATGAAGATGCGACATTTAATACTGTACATTGAAGTCTATTTCCTGTAAATAATTTGTGCTGGCCTAATGGGTCACTAAGCAAGTGTAAGACCTTGCAATTTCTCTGTTTTCATACATGATATTTAGCAAAATATCAACTATTATCATGCCTCTTCTTTACAATATACTGAGTGTCTGCATGTTTATATGCAGTAAGATACTATCTGTCATTGTATCTTTCTTCACATCTCTTTATGTTGCAAAATGGAAGCAATTGTTCCCAGAAAAGGAGTTGAAGTATGCACCCTCGTTTCAGGGACAAGTTATTCAGTGTCCAACCCTCGACGTTCTTCAAACGTATCTTGCATGGAGACAAAATGATTGTAAGTAGATTCAGATCATCACATCTCTTGCTTGTCATTTTTTGTGAAAAACAGTTCTTGTATTGATCATCTTGTTGTGACTCTACATAAGTGCCAAGTGCAACAAATGTATGTGGAATATTTATGTTCAAGCTTTCTGTTTTGCAGGCCATATCAATAATCAGTATGATACATGTTTCTGGGCGCTGATTGAAAGTGGAAAGAGTGAGGTGGAAGCCCAGGATGCTTTAAAGGTGCTAGTTACTGTGTATGTGCATTCTTTGATTGTGCTATTTGGTGATATGATGGAATACAAGTCCTGCCTTATTCAGAAAAGAGCATATACTTTTGTTGTTTGTGTTTGTAGTCAAAATTTGTTTTTTTTCATCATCGAATTTTTGTTTCATCGGTTTCTGTAACCTCTAAATTTATTTATCATATCCAAGGTTATCATTTTCTTGAAAAACATGGTGTAACCGACCTTTGTGTAACTGTTATGGCAAGTTACCTTAGATGTAGAATCTTATTTACAATAATATTCATCAATAGTTTTTTTTTTTCTCTTTTTCTGGATGAGCATTTGGATTACAACTATTCAGAATGTCTTTCAAGGAGTTTGATCTTGTATACACTTGTATTTGAATCTCATCTCACTTGCTGGTTTGAAACCTGTGTTTCAACTCTCTCTTTAAAACTATCTGAAGAGAGATGCATTTTTTTCAATTTTTGATGATTTGAAATGTGTTTGTAATAATACAGGCTACCCAAAAGCAGGAAAGGAATGAATTACTTTTCCAACTGGGTGTCAACTATAACAATCTTCTCCAGATATACCGGCAAGGAACCTGTCTTGTTAAGACTAAGGTACCTGTCTATGTGACTTTTGACATTGCTCCCAATGATTATCTTTTTGTTTCTGGAAGGATTTAAATGAATGAACTTTGGATTCAGTTCGTAATGTACCGACATATTTTATCCACTGCTCTTTCCGAGACAATGCATAGTGATTTATGTATAATATAGGTCGAGGAGATTGTCAAGGGCGGAGAAAGTGGTGATCCAGTCAAAAGATTGCGCAAAAAGGTTCAAGCATTGCATTCTGATAATATTGCCAGTAGGAAATTCTGGAATGAATATCCATGTCCTCGCAGTGAGCTAGGTGAATTTGACAATGATGTTTGCAAAATTAATCCCGAGTATACAAAATCCTTTTGTTCCGAAGAGAAGCTGTTGCCATCCACTTGGATTGTGATCAGAATTGATGGTTGCAAATTCCACGGGTGATTATCTATGCTTAGCCTGTGCCCTAATTGCTGGTTACTGATTTGTTTGGTTAAGTTGTTGCTTTGCCCATCCCTAAGGCATTCTTGAATGGAAGAGTGAACTTGTACGGAAGTTGTACTTATCTCTATCTGCTGTATTTTAAAACTGATGTCAAAAGTGTATCATGAATGAAATTCAGCATGGCTTTCTGTCAGGTTTTCTGAAGTTCACGAATTTGAGAAGCCAAATGATGAGCATGCTTTGAACCTTATGAATTCATGTGCTGTGGCTGTGCTGCAAGAATTTGAAGACATAGTGTTCTCATACGGAGACAGTGACGA
The DNA here is from genome assembly GCA_963922045.1 of Persicaria maculosa. Lineage (NCBI taxonomy): Eukaryota > Viridiplantae > Streptophyta > Magnoliopsida > Caryophyllales > Polygonaceae > Persicaria > Persicaria maculosa. The sequence goes on from OY998253.1 coordinate 4,195,514, forward strand.
GTACAGGTAATTTAAGCCCTTTCGCTTTCATCTTTTTGCCATCGACTCTTATATAGTTTCTTTTAAGTTCACTGTCCATGTCTTCTGAAAACCAGCTTTGTCTTGAGAAAGGAGTCTCAGCTTTATCAAAGGTGTGAGAGGTACTTTTCATACACATACTTGATTTAATGATTTGTTGGTGACTTGTGAAGTATGTTTGCCTCCGTGAATCGGTTCTTGATTTCCATCATTACCCCATTGCAGTAAAATAGTGTCCGTGATAGTATCATTCTTCACTTCTACATACATCATGAACTGGAAAGAATTCTTTCCGCAAAAAGAGATGCTGTATCCACCTTCATTTGATGGCCGGGCAGTATGTTACCCCACATCCAATATCCTTCGAGACTATTTGTCCTGGAGACAAGTCGATTGTGAGTATTAGTTAGATTCATGTCTACAGAAATTGGCAATTCTCTATTTCCTTATGTACCTTTGCTGAGAGTGTTTTTTCTGTCCCTTCAACTCCAATCTTAAAGATGCTACATACGTTTCATTCCGTTTCTCCAGGCCACATTAACAATCAGTATAATACCTGTTTCTGGATGCTAGTAAAGTCCGGGAAAAGCAAAGATGAAGCTTATAAGTGCCTAAAGGTACTAACATTATCATCTTTAACTCTAGCATGTGATGGAATTCTGTTGTCCTGCGTTTTGTTGGTCCGCTACTCTTCAGCATAGCACTTAACCTAGTAGAGCTGTTGTACGAATCAACAATCCTCCTTGGGTCTAAAAAGCTTTAATTTTCATCTATTTGCAGGGAACTCGGGCGCAGGAAAAGAACAAGCTGCTTAAAAATGAGTTTGGTATTGACTACTACAAGTTACCTATAATGTTTCGCAGAGGATCTTCCGTCTTCCCAAAGAAAGTATGTCTATCTATCTATCTGATTCTGAACTATGCAGCTGTGATGGGTCATTGAAAATGAGAAATTTGTCATTGTTTCATACATCTTATTACGGACTGAACTGATCAAAGTGAGTTGCTGCATCATTCATTGTGCAGGAAAGCCGCAAAATTGGAAAGTCGAAAAGGAGGATAATTATTGATCATAGTGATATAATTTCTGATAGTTTTTGGATAACAAACTCCTACATTCTTGACGAGGCTCTATCACCGGGCAAAAGGGACTACTTGCTCAACTTTCCTTGTGGCATCCTTGTTGGATGCGCAGTTTCGTTAGTTGTCACCATCTGGATGCAGCGAGCTCAATCTGCGCGCTGAAAGGCGAACTCTGTGAAGATGTGACCTAAAGGAGAACTATTTGAAGGCAAAGGCCAAACATTTGTTAAAGGTTTTTCTCTGGGCATATAAATTTGAACAAATGCAGCTAAGACTAAGAGCATCTCCATTCATATGCTTTAGGTTATGATTTATACTTTGGTGAGTTAGTTTGTCATTGCTATTGATTGATAGGTGGTTTAATAGACAAGGTATCTTTATAAACTAGGTAGACTATTCAAGCAAGGAAGTTGAACGTATATGAAATCATGTATTGATTAATAAAAGGTTATAAACAAACAAACAAAAGCTTGATATGAGGAGTTTGTAAATTGTAATGGAGAATGCATTGAAGTGATATAGAAGTCATGATGAGTCAAATTTTGTGTTTTTTTTTTTATTGTAAGAGAATAATTCTATGTTTCAATTAATGGACATGAAATCAAAGTGTATGCAGAGCATTGCTCGTTCTTACAGATGATGTTATATAACGTCTTATACTGAGAGAGATGAGAGACTACAATTTCCTAATCATGGGATGACCCCCTTAACCTAAATTGTTATGATAACATAAAAATATAGGTTTTAGATAGATTAATAGTTTTGAAAATAGATGAGACATTTCAAAACCAAAGTTAGAACAATAATAAGAAACAAATTGTAATTTTAATTATTTCTCTTTCCTCATATCTCCATATATCCTTACTACTTATGTGCATTAGAGAATGATTTTAGCAATCATGTGAGAATACAGACTGCATAAATGTATTAAAATCCAAAGTAATAAACTCCTCTCGTGAATAAAGGCTGAAAACAGCATATGAATACCTCTTTACTCTTTAGTTCTTGTGATTTTTCTGGATCTTTAATTTTAGCTCTATAGCTGCCTAAAGAAAAGGTTAAAAACAAAGGGAAAAAGATGATCAATAATTCATGAACTGTTTCTTTTTTAACATGGGATATCTTCAACCACAAGTCTCTATTTTTTCCTTTTTAAGACAAAAAAAACATATATAGGTGTCATAAAAATCCATTTTAAACTAGATATGGGTACATTGATTTATTAACATATTTTTTTTTATAGCGGGCTCAAGCTTGGCTAATAAAAAGCCAAACTTAATTTGTAAATTTACCTAACATTTTTGTTTGTATTAATTTCCTTGCATTTCAATGAAAACAAGATGAACCTAACGAGCTAGCTATTTCACCAATTAGCACCTCTCAATCTCTCATATTAAGGTTTTGTTTGTTTATTGTTGTTTTATACTATTATAGCATAATAGGTTAGGATCTAATGATTTCGCCAAAAATTTACTATGGAGTATTAAGTATATAAATGATTTTAATGAGTATATTGTACTGATATACTATACACAAAATAACAAGTTCAATTTTCCTAATGTTCATAAAATTAAATGTAAGTTAAACTCTTTTTTTTTTAGTGACAAATGGAGTCAAACTAAATTCAGTCAAGTAGTATATTCATTTTAAATATAAATTGTCCCTAAAGTAGTGATTACTTTGCTTAAAAACTAATTAAACTTACTGGATCCAATTCCTGATATAGGAGACTTAAGCTAGGGTCTCTCACCTAAGAGCATATTCAACCAACTCTTCATACAAAAATATCCAAAATAGAGAAATAAATATCAAAATCTCTAAAATTTTCATATTCATCAGTTTACATTACACATTTATTATATAATATAAAATATAAATACTATGTAAAATAAATTTAATTATATACTGTAAATACTTTCTATTTAAAGTGAATTTTGTATCGGGGATATTAAATAATTAATGGGTTTTAGTCTTGTTACGAATATAGAGGGGAAAAAAAATACTATTTCTAAAAAAAACTCTATTTTACCTTTCCATATAGAAAAGTTTGGTAGAAAAAAACTATTTTTTCTACAAATTCTCTAAATTTCTATAAAATAAACGTTCTATATATTGAAGACACAAGCATGACCTTAAGCGGTATTACCACATTATTATAGAAAAGATTATGAATTATTCAATTGATTTTTTCACGGGTCTAAAATTCAAATTGTTTCCGAGCTTTTTTAGTCAAAATTGGGTAATGTTAATATATAATAATCCATTTGTCACAATTTTAATTCTCCTCATATTATAATGCAATGCCTTGCTATGAATAAAAATAAAAATAAAAATTAGGCTTTCTAGTACTTTGGAATCTTTTAGTTTTAATTAATTAAGTTAGGCTAAAAATTTTCAATAATTGTTTTCAATAATCTCCATATAAATTTTGGTTGGTCCTACAACTAATATCTTGATGCATATCATATCCTATACATATATAACCCTGACCATTTAAGGACCTTGCGTTATTTTGGTCAGACCAATTAATTAAGGCCATTTGCTGAACTTGTTATCATTCATTCATTCAAACATGCAAAGGTCAATGCCAGAAAACAAATACAGTAGTAGTAGTTGGGCCATTATTAATCAGGGAAAAAGACCAATTAATCATATTTATAGGATTACTTCCTCAACAACAAATTAAAGGAAAATAAAATCATATATGACTAGTTATTATAAATGTAAGATCATAGAAAGGTTTACCATATTAATCTGAATTATGGATGTTGGTGATCAATCTTCTCAGTAATTAATCAGTCCCCCTCTCTCTTGTAATGAATGCAGCTTCCCTCCAAACACCTCAAAAAAAAAAAAAAACCCACACTAAAGCTAAATCCAAAATTTCATTTTTATTTTTGAAAAGAAAATTAAATTCACCGAATATGTCTGGAATATCAAGAAGTCGAAGATCTACAGACGGATTAATTGTCATGAACGAAAAAAAAACATATAATCAATAGAGTTGGATATATAAAGAAAAACCAATAAAACAAGAACTATCTTAATTATTTACATTCATATAAGAATACAAAACTAAAACATATATGAAAATGAAATCCATAACTTCATTAAATGTTAGGAAATTACACATATATATAAGTGACAACTAAAACAATTTGGTAGTTATTATATAGTTTTTGTCATTATTAAAAAAATGTGGATGAATAATAAATAGTAATATGTTTTGTCGAATAAATGAAATATTTTGTTAGGGTTGTTATATGAACTGAATAGTTTGGGATCGGCTCGAAAAAAAGCTCGACTCGAGCTCGTTCACTTACCTAAACAAGCCGAGTCTGAACAAGATTTTAAGCTCGGTTGAAAGCTCGACTCGTTCGATTTAACCTCGAATAGCTCGAATTTTATGGGATTTCTAAAATTTCTTTCAGCCAATATGTTATGACCAAGTATAACGGCTTAAAGCTCGAAAAAAGCTCGGTTCGAGGTTGTTCATTTTCTAAACAAGCCAATCAAAAGATAAACCTCATTTAAAAATTAAGCTCCGTTTGTTTAACAAATGAATCAAGCATGGACATACTAAGCTCGACTCGTTCAACTCGAATAACAACCATTTTCCGTATATGAATTTTATCTTATCATATCTTAAATATCTTTAGTTATTATATGTGAGATAATTCTATAGTCCTTATCTTTATATTTTAAGAAGATAGTTATGATACCGTTCCAAAATTTAAAACGGTTATATTTGAGAATATAAATTTTAAACTTACTAAAATTGGTTTGATTTTTTTTTTTAATCTTGGTTAAGTAAGATAATGATGACGGTCCAACCATGGGAATTAGGAACGTTGGGAAATCAAACTTATGAGTGTAAATGAGAGACGTGTTTTCCAAATTAAAAGCTTCATTTCCACTTTCTGCATTTATTTATTACTTCCCTTTTAATATATTTAATGTCACAATCGTCATCATCCCAACCGAGGGAGAAAACCGTTGCAGATTGTGCATGCGGAAGAGAGTGGCCGGATTTCAGATCTGCTGTTTCTTCATGATTCATTCGTTTCCACCGATCTAGTCAACGACTGAATTCAATTCTCTGACCATTTTTCAAACCGAATTGACGAGCTGACCTTGCTACAGTCGAGATCAGCCATCGTCGAAATACTCACTCCGACGATTTGTTGCTGTTGATCGGAGCGTGTGTGGCTCCGGCGATGTTCGCACTGAGCTTCGGTTGAGTGAGAAGAACAAGATCACTCCTGCGTTCAAACTGCGCTTCCACGCTACTCAGGTAAATGGAGAGAACAAAAATGCTTCGGGAATTGGAAATGGAGACTTGTTCGCTAAGCGATTTCGTTTTCATTTCTTTTCCTTTTCGCGAGCTTTTCGTCGTTTTTCTAGGCTTCGAGTCATTTTCATCAGACTTGAGGTTGAAATAAATGATCTCAATAATCGGCTGTGATTTCTCTGTTTTTGTGTTTGGTGAAATATCACTACATCAGCTTCTACACACCACTGCATTTCTTCAGAAACGGAAACGAATTCGCCAGGCACATTGTTGAATTGGTGATTTTTTTTGTGTGATTAGGTTTTGCAGATCGGAGGGATTCCACCGGTGCTCTCCGGTTCCGGCCAGCACCGGTAACCCTATAGAAATCTGAGATTTGAGCTAGTGGATTCATGACAGTATGATCCTGTGGTTCTTTCCTTTAGTTTCCCCTTCTTTCTACTTGATTTAATGATTTATTCTTCTTTTCAATTGTTCATCCAAATTTATTTTTCTTTGCCTTTTGTGTCTCTCGTCTGTTGTTTGCTCATCTAGTCATCTGTACTGGTTTGCTGAATACCTACTTGCAATTTCTTCTGGGATGACAGGTTTTGATTCAAAGGATACAAGAAAATGTTAACCAAAGATGAAACAACTACAATCTTTGTTACCGTTTGAGGAGAAGTTTTTGAAAAGGTGACTTGGAAAAATCTCATCTGGATTTCTTATTCCTTGTCCCCCCCCCCCCCTGAAAGTAACTGGTTGATGAAATTGCTTGTGCTTTTGTGAATTTGATTGATTCTCAGGAATAACTTTTGAGGATAACAGTGCTTAACATGGCTGAGCTAAATGAAAACCAGGAGGCCTCCTCCAGTGGATCTGACATCACGTTGTCCAGTTCCGATGGCAGCTCTGGATCGAATAGTCCACGAGAAGATATGTTTCTGGATATGAAAGATGCTTCGATTGGACATAATCAGCCTAGAACAGGATGGGGTTGGCCACTGGCCGCAACTCGAAGCTCAATCACAGATGACTCCATAAACAACGAGGAGTCCGTAGAGAAGCTAAAATCTGATCTCATTAGTCTCTCTAGGAAGGCAGAAATTGCAGACTTGGAGCTGCAAACGCTTCGCAAGCAGATTGTCAAGGAGACGAAAAGAGGTCAAGACCTGTTGAAGGACGTTGCTTGCTTGAAGGAGGAGAGGGATGCTTGCAAGGAAGAATGTGAAAAACTTAAAGCCTCTCAGAAGCATAAAGATGAGTTTAGAGGTAGAAATAAATCGAATTATGAGGGAAATCCATGGACTCTTCTTGAAGAGGTGAGGCAAGAACTCAATCATGAGAAAAACCTCAATGTGAATCTTCAATTACAGTTACAGAAGACACAGGAATCAAACTCGGAGCTGATCCTCGCTGTCCAGGACTTGGAGCAAATGCTGGAGGAAGGCAGTAGATCATTTGGTAACATTTCTGAGAAACCGGATGAAGATGTCGAGCAAAGGAAACTGGAAGAGCTTGTTAAGCAACATAGAGATGTGAAGGGAGCGTCCATTCTGGAGCAAAAGATCATGGATCTCTCCAGTGAAATTGAGATGTATAGAAGAGATAAGGATGAGTTAGAGACGCAGATGGAACAGCTGGCTCTCGACTATGAGATACTGAAGCAAGAAAATCATGATATGTCCTACAAATTGGAGCAAAGCCATCTTCGACAACAGCTGAAGCTGCAATATGAGTGCTCGGGTTCCTATGCCACCATCCATGAACTTGAAAATCAAGTAGACAAGCTAGAAAGCGAGCTTAATGATTGTTCAAATGAGCTTTTAGACTCCTTAGCTACCATCAAGGAGCTCGAAAATCGCAGCCAGATGCTTGAGGATGAACTGGAAAAGCAGGCACAAGGATTCAAGGCTGAAATGGAAGGCCTTGCTAGTGCCAAATTGGAAAAGGAAGCGCTCAGGTTGAGCAACGAGGAGCTTGAAAATCGGATAGATATGCTTGAAATTGAGCTGGAGAAGCAATCTAGAGAGTTGTCATGTGCTTTGGATACCATCAAGGAGCTTGAAGGTCAAATCCTTCGCCTTGAGAAAGAACAAGGGTTTGAATCTGATCTAGAGGCTGTTACTCATGCCAAAATGGAGCAAGAACAGCGAGCTATCAGAGCGGAGGAAGCCCTGAGACTGACCAGGTGGAAAAACGCAAACATGGCGGGCAGGCTTCAAGATGAATTCAAGAGACTCTCCATGCAAATGCAGTCGACGTTTGAGACGAATGAGAAGTTGGCTGCTAAAGCAATGACAGAAGCTAGCCAGCTGCGTTTGATGAATCACCACCTTGAAGAGTTGCTGCAACATGCTAGGGAAGAGCTTCAGTCGGTCAAAAAGGTTAACAAAGCGCAAGTGTCTGATCTTCGTAAGGAAATGGACTTGAAGTCAAACCAGATGGAGCATATGTCGGTGGAGATTGAAGAGAAGTCCAGCCAACTAGATACTCAGAGAGAAAATGAGGATGAAATTTGTGGAAATCTATCAGCTGAGCTCTTGATGCTTAGAGCTGAGGTAGACAGGCTTAATTCGGATACAGCGTCTCTTTATGCGCAGATAGAGCAAGGGGAAGAACAAGGGGAAGAGCTGAGGGCTGAGTTAGAGCAAGCAAAGGCATTGGTTAAGGAACAAGAATTGCTTGTCCAGAAGACAGAAAGGGAAAGAGATAATCTATCAGCCGAGCTCTTGATGCTTAGAGCTGAGGTAGATAGGCTTAATTTGGACACAGAGTCTCTTTCTGCACAGATAGAACAAGGGGAAGAGCTGAGGGCTGAATTAGACCAAACAAAGGCATTGGTGAAGGAACAAGAATTGCTTATCCAGAAGATGGAAGAGGAAAGAGATAATCTATCAGCTGAGCTCTTCATGCTTAGAGCTGAGGTAGATAGGCTTGATTCGGATACAGCATCTCTTTCTGCACAGATAGAACAAGGGGAAGAGCTTAGGACTGAATTAGAGCAAGCAAAGGCACTGGTGAAGGAACAAGAATTGCTTATCCAGAAGACGGAAGGGGAGAGAGATAATCTATCAGCTGAGCTCTTGATGCTTAGAGCTGAGGTAGATAGGCTTGATTCGGATACAGCGGCTCTTTCTGCGCAGATAGAACAAGGGGAAGAGTTGAGGACTGAATTAGAGCAAGTAAAGGCATTGGTGAAGGAACAAGAATTGCTTATCCAGAAGACGGAAAGGGAAAGAGATAATCTACAGTGTTTCATTGACTCAGCAAAGATCGAGGCAGAGAAGTCACTGGAGGAGCTAAACGTCGCAAGGTGTTTAAAGGATGAGAATGATATGGCACTAAAAAATCTGCAATCTGAGATGGACACCGTCAGAGCTCACTGCAAAGAGTTGAGACATTCGTTAGACAAGGATGAGTTAGAGAAGGAGAAATTCAGACAGCAAGTATTCCAACTGAAAGCTGAACTAAACAAGAAGGATGCTGCTCTTACCAATTTGGAGAGGAAGCTGAAGGAGAGCAATGCGCGGGTCGTTGCTGCAGAAAGAGCAAAAACATCCTCTAAAAACAAGACCGAAATTCCCTTCCGTGGTTCAAAAGACGCTTCTTTCAGGGAGAAAATAAAGTTGCTTGAGGTAAGCTTTTGAGCTGAAGTTATAGCTGAAGCTTTCTGTAGGTCTCAATACTAATGATCGCTTGTATGAGAGATTTATTTTACGAATTTTGGCATTATTATCTGCAACAGGGACAAATAAAGCAGAAAGAAATCGACGTGGCTAACTCTGCAAATGCCTTCCTTGAAAAGGAAAAGGATCTAAACAGGAAAATCGAAGAGCTAGAAAGAAGATTGCAAGAGCTGGATCAAAGCAGCATGGTTTGCTATGAGGATGATCACCGAAAGGTCAGTAAATGTTCTAAAATACATAGAAACTCAAATACTGTTCTAAGACACCACTTACCAATGTGCAACTGCTCAAATAACCTGTAAAATCAGCCATGAAATCGGAGAAATGGTTGATTCATATCGGTCTCTCATTGTGATAGTTTTTAAAATGACTGTTCTACATATAGGTTGATGGTATTGCTGGAGAATCCGAATTTCATGCCGACCCCCACAACCTCACGGAGAATGGGAATGAAATGCAAATGACAGTGTATGAATAAATCTTCTATTTTTTGTCCTTTCCTCATTTGGACTCACCCCTAGCACTTCTAATTTCTATTACACTTTTCATCTCAGCAGCAATGGAGAAGAAGCTTCCACCATCAACTCCACGGATGATCACAAACACGACATTGATGCTTTATTTGATGAAATGGCATCCTTGAGGGAAAAGAACTCATCCATGGAAACTGAGCTGAAGGAAATGCAGGAGAGGTACTCTGAGATCAGCCTCAAGTTTGCTGAGGTTGAAGGGGAAAGACAACAGCTAGTTATGACGCTACGCAATATGAAAAATGCAACAAAAAGCTGATATGCATTATGCAGTACATAAATAATTCACAATCCGGTCAGTAGAAGTGAAACATGATATTCACAGCAAAGATGTGTATGTGTACTTGTGTATGTATTTTTTTAAATTCCCACTTCTTTTTTTACTAGTTTGTGTGTTGCTGCCGAATGTGTAACTGTCTCTCATCTGAACTAGTTTAAATACTGTGCTCATCTCTTTGATTATTCTCATCTTTTTTTTTCTTGGTAATGTTTTCTTGACATATTTCTTACCAGGAAACTTTGGCTATATTTATATCCATCAAAGACGAGAATAAGTGAATAGATGAGGACAGTATATCCATCAAAGACGGCGAGATTAAGTGAATGGATAAATACTGTCTTCTTTTGGTCATTCTGAACCTTGCCGAAATGAAATAACACATATAAGCCTAAAATCCATCTTATTTATGCCAATGTGTCACAACAAGCTGATGACAATGAAGGTTAATAGGGCAATCTATCTGGGAGTAGAGTTAAGACTTACAAGAATACCTTAAATTTACATGAGAAGGGGCGGTTGGAACACAGACATAATGATATAACATCAAACGTGCAAGGAGACCATGGAAACCCATGGTTACAACTTACAAACAAGAGCTCACTCATTGTACATATATTCTTTGCAAGCGCAGGTCAGTTGAAAGATTTGGGATGGCTTGACACAATACTGGCTTGCACCTCGAGCAATTCTAGACTACATTCAAGTGTATCTAGCTTCTTGTTCAATGTTGCCAATTTACTCTTTGTTGTTGCCTCTGCAGGAAAAAAGAATATAACAGTTTGGTAAGAAATTAGAATACATTAGATCCACAAAGGTCATCACAAAGTAATGTTTAGGAGCATAGAAAAGGTTGCCTGGTTTAGGCTGGTTAAACGGAATTAGTTTCACAACCAGAATAGCAACAGAAGTTTGGGAAATAGATTAGGTACTGAATTGTGTAAAAGCAACCAAGTACAAAGTACTTAAAGATAAGGGTGTATTGAAAGTAAAGCAAAAGGAATGAAAGTTACAAAGCCAACTGCTCCATAACAAAAGAAGGTGGAAACATATAGTGGGATTTTCTCCTTTTAGTTCTTGTTACCACAACAAGAATATTCGACTAGGAATTCAGATCACAGCTACGAAAGGCTCTATTAACGACTGGACTGAGACAGTTTAGCCAGTTAGGAGACTTGCTAGGATCGTATTATTGGTGATTTTGGGGATATCCCTTAGTATACGAGAGTAATCTTGGAAGGCTTTTACCAAATTGCACAAGGTGACTGTTTTTCTCTATATAGGTAATAGGGAAGTGGGTTAGTACTTAGAAGAAGTGGCCTTGGGAATTCATTCAGAAATCAGAATCCCACGAATTCCCTACAATTTGTGTGTTTTACACGATTGATTTCTTATTCCTGACATATTCTTGATAAATGAGAGGCTGGCCATGGTGCTAGCATTAGTTAAGGTTCCATTCAAACATGTTGAAGCATCATATGGGAAAGATCAGAAATTTTAGCAAACAAAACCAAAATTAAGATTCAAAACAGGCATGTCTAGGCATCTAGCTACCTAAAGCCTTTTCCTTGAAAACTAGTGGTTTGATTTTGTGACAGTAACCTCCAGTAGTAAATGGGAGCTAAGCTATTTGGGATAACATTGGTTAAGGTTGCACCTATTCCAGACGGTTTAGCAACTAAGCTTCATTGTGAGACGTAAGAAGATGTCCTAAATGAGGGCACCATCTTCTCTATCTTCTCCACTTGTGGAATCCTACTTGCAGGGACTGAAAGCTGAACTAAAAATTGCTCCTAAGGAATTAAAAGCTGAGACATGAAGGTGCTCATCTGAACTCACATGAAGACGTATAACTATCAGTGTGGTTTTGATGCATATAATGATTGAGAAGAGCAAATAATGAGATTACAACAGAGGTGTTCAATGCTGGTTAAAGTTCAATGGTTAAGGTCTTCTGTTCATACTCGAAGAAAGGAATCTTCCTATTCTATACTGCATAGAGAGACATCAGCCAACTAAGAAAATTGAGTAGCAAATCCCAACTGAGCACAGCAATATTTAATTAAAGATCAGATACAATCAACTGAACAGATCAAAAAAATGAACTGAACATCAGCCAAGGATCCATCGAATTAGGAAAAATGAAGAGGGGATACTCATCCAAAAAAAACCAAGCAGAAAATGAGTAATTAGGGTTTACCAAATTGAACAAGAAAATCAAAGAGGCGGCGGATGTTGAGTGAGATGCGAGAGATGAATTCACGATTCTCCCAATCAGCTTGAACTGCAATCCCTACGTTAACCGCATTCGTTATTCCTCCTGCTCTCGCCATTCCCCGGATTTGCGATCTCAGTTGATGGAAGCACCCAAATCCGAACTGAAATGGCACAACAATGTTAAACTAAGACCAGTTCTTGTATTCAGGAATTTCTATTCATCGACCGTTTTGTTTTTCAGAAATCAAGGACATCACCAAATACCAACACCAACACCGACTAGAGTTTAAAAACAACAAAGATCTGAACTTTTTCCACATCCCATCTACAAAACTTCATACCCACAAAATATAGGGGCGCGCAATGGGAAATTAATGAACAGTGAAGTGTACCTGGAAGAACTCAAGGGAATGTGAAAATTGGAATGGGGATGGAAGAGCTGCGAATTAGGGTTCTTGACTCAAGAGAGACGCGGAGATTAGAGATGAAGAGGGAGAGATCGAAGCGTGAAATGGAAAACTATCCCTAAATAAAGACCGATCATTCGGATTCGAACAAACATATTTGTGCTACCCACAAATCCTTTTCGGTTCAACTATTCCGAAATGGTTAATAGAAAACTAACCCAATTCCACCTAATGAGTCAATTTACCATGGCCAGCAATTTTAATTATGTAGCCAATTTTTAAACAAAATTTGACTACGAGTATCTTTTTTTTAATCGAAATACATACATAGCAAATTGATAAGACGCTAAAGTGTTAGATGGTTACCCGTTAAGAAAAAGTGGAAAACAAGCCCACTCACAACCTAAAGAATCAAACAATACAAGGAAAACAACCTTCAAAATTAAGAATCAAGCAAAGATCGACTGAGCGAAGACGGAAGAACTGACACAAGGACGTGGATAATGAGCGCATGGGAAAGCCGACGTTGACACGATAAAATTGGAACTCTTACTACAAGTATGATTTCTTATCTATTGAAATTTATAGAATTTTTTTAAAATATGATTTATTATCTTATTTTGAAGCTTCATTGATGTTGCCGCATTTCTTGCCTTTCTTGATTTCCGTTAGTTTGATCTCTCTGGTTTTCCGTCTATCGAATTTTCTTCGGCTTCTTAATTTATCAGATGACGGTTAATCTGATATTTCAAAATCTGACCTTTTTCAAAAAATAGGAAATAATAATTTCAAAATCGGCTCGATTTTTGGTCAAAATGAAAATCTAATCTATTTAAAATAAAGTTATGGTACTTATAAAGTATTTATTTTATAATTATAGAAATATTTAAAATATTTAGAATTGAAGATTGAAAAAATCATAGTGAGTTGCAACTATATATATCATGCTTATCATTTTATAAAGCATGTAATAAAGTCAAATTTCATACTTGTCATGTGAAACCCAATTAAGGGCTATCCGAATCTCGCCCAAACCCTTGATCACGATCACTAAGCATCAAAGCTATCAAGGCTATAATTATTATTTTTTATTTAGACCCATCTAAACCTTGACTCCATCCATCATCAAATATTCACCATTCACCATTCACTGCACATCTTTTAGAATATAGATAATATAGATTATTAACATTATATTTTGAATTAAACTCATTATATTTTTAGGTGGAACTCTTGGGGTGTGTTTGGATTCCATTGCATTTTAATTATAATAAATTATTTTATCTTGTTTTATGTGAACGTTTGGTTGTAAAAACAAAAATCTAGTAAAAACCGAGGTAAAACCGTAATTTAACTAAATAACCTAATTTAAACATCTTAAAAATTGTGTTAACCAAACACCATCTTATCGTTTTGCATTATAAACCTAATGCATTTAGAATCAAACACACCCTTGGTGTTATTATCATGTTAGAATATGTTTTAAAAAGTTATTAATTATAAAACGATGTGTGTTAAATTAATTGGATGGAAATCCTGAAATGAAGATGGTGTCATGATAATGACACTTTGTAAAAAGACTAAGATATATAGATATATAGATTTGGGGACATCGATCAATTTTGAATTAAGGATTAGTTGATTATGTAGATAGAAAATGATATTTAACTTGAAAATTTGCATCATACATCATTTCGCAAATGGGAACGTTTGGAAGCATTTGCACTTGTTTGGCAGAGCAAGCAACAACCAAACACACTCGAAACAATTATCTGATTTAGCAATGAGTATTTCTAGCTTTTTTTTTTTTTTTTTTTTGAAGCAAGATAAGAATTCGGTTCCCTAGACAAGTCTAGAGAAACCGAGAGACCGGACAAGCCGGTGGGTGGATGGACTAATCATCATGTACAACAGAAGCAAATGACATAATAAAAAGACAGAAAGGAAATAACAAAAGCAAAAGACAAAATAAAAGTACAAGCCATCCTACATCGAAAATCACAAACCAACGAGTATAATTTCATAACATTATTGATATTGGTTGAATGTACAAATATTAATATTTGGACAATGTATATAAAACGTACACGTACTATATATATTTGTATTTTCTCACAACTTCTTTTAAATGGGTAATTTAAATTAATTAAAAAACCCAATGAAAGTGGATGAAAATATTTCAAAAACAATTTTTTTTAATTAAAAAAGCTATATTTACTTTACCACTAATATTTGATATTTCCACCACAAAGTCATATTATATATTGCACTGCTTTTTTCCACTCTATTTTGACTTTGTTATAGAAATATCAAAGATTAGTTGTGAATGTATTATCTCCAAAATTTATACTTAGCATGAATGAGGTAAAAGTGTTCAAATTTACCCCTTATTATTCAAATGTCATAAAAAAACAATTGATAGAACACATTTATCTAATTAAAATTTTAAAATGTTTACATTTGATCACTTTTTTTTTTAACCAGAAAAAATTTGATGCACTGGACAAGCTCGGTGAATCAAGAGGCTGAAAAGATAGGCAACGGAGAAATTGTTAAAAAAAAAAGAACCGAAAAATACAGGTAAAATCAATAAAGACAATTACACCGCGGAAAAACTAGAGAACGAAGAGCGAAACTAGTAAAGGCAAATGAGGTTGGAACCGAAACAATGTGAGTCATCTCTTTTGACAGTTGGTAGAGGCAACGAAGAGTTTACATTTGACCATTTATACACCATATCCTCAATACAACAAAATATCCATTTTTATGGCTATTTTTTTTAATTTCCCATTCAAGTTCAGCTGTATATTGATCCAAGTTCCATCAAACAATATCCATCCAGGCCATTCTGACCACCTCATCTCTCATTAATATAATATTAATGTAATTCACCTACTATTCCATCATCACTTTAATTTCTAAAAAAATCAATTCATCATCTTGAAAAATCAATTCTAAAAAATCAATTAATGCATCATCTTGAAAAATAATTCCTAGCCACTTAGCATGTGATATTATTTTTTTTTTTTCCCTTTTGTAGGCAACCCTGCTCACACATTTTTATATCCCCAATCATTACAATATTAGTTTTTGTTTCTAATTTAAAATTTTGATTAAAAACAGAGAATGATATTTATGTTATTTAGACCATCCGCATTAGTAAAACCCTATAGGGTTTCTTAACTCTACTTTATCACTTTCTCTTTCTTTAAAAAATCCAACTTACTTTTTTACTCACATCACTACAATCCATCTCAATTTCTTAACTTCACTTTCACCATCTATTATATATTAAAATAGTTATAATATTATTATTTTTACATTATTTATACATAAAATATCATTCGTAGAAAATAATATAATAATGATAAATAATTAAGAATTTGTTTAATAATTTTTTACATTTCTTGTTTAATAATATTATTATTTTTTATATTAAAATAGTTATAATATTATTATTTTTACATTGTTTAATAATATAATAATGATCGATAAAATATCATTCACCAACAGAAGCTTTAATTTGGACCCACAAATTGGTAGAAAAACTGCAATAGTGTGGGTTTTTACATCTCTTGTTCAATTTTCTCCCTAGAACTAGTCTCCATCACTTTCTCATGTTTTTCTATCAATACTATTATTAAATTAATAAAACACTCAAAAAACCCTCTAAAAAACTGCCATTGCAGTTGCTCTTAAAGATAACATAAAATGAGATTAACAGAAAGTTGTTACTTAAACAAAACAACCAAACACTAAATTGAGAGATCAACTTGAAATTTACAATATATTAATACATATACTTCAATCACATTCCACTATAGCAATTGATCTTACTATAGGATCTTTAGAGGGTTTTATCCATTTTTTTTGAAAGTCAGAACCCCAACTGTTCCAATTCCAATAATAGCTGTAAGAACACAGGAAGCAAGCAAGAAGCAACCAGCAAAGGTAGCAACTAGCAAGAACCACTGGGACATCCAAAACCAAGCTAGATTTAAATTTAATTCCTCCAAGCATAAACAAGAAATTAAAAATAAAATAAAACTACAGACAAGGAAAAAGACCTGCATTTTTCAATGCCCAACACATTATAATTCCTCTGTCAATCTCACTTGCTTTTCCCTTTTCTCTCATCAAATGACCCACCTCTTAGAAGTCCCCCACGACTCATCTCCTTCTTCTTCTTCTTTTCCCAATTTTTTTTTCCAATCAATTTGAGTAAATTATTTCATAATAGTAACGTCCATTTTCTGCCTTGTTTTTACATGTATGCATCTTCAAAAAGCCTCACTTTGAAGCCAAGCTATCCACCTCTTCCCATTCTCTCTCTCCACTGATTCTCTCTTCTGGGTTTGTTGTTGCTGTTGCTAGTTGCTACAGATCATGAGTTTATCTTCAATTTCACTCTAGTTTGTTAGAAAAAGAAACAATCTTTTTTGGTTTTTTTCTTTTTCTTTTTCTTTTTTTTTTCGTCTGACAGTCCTTTTTTCAGTACACTAAATTATCCCTCTGATTCAGTGAAGCTGCTTTGGGTTTGCAACTTCCTGTATTTCATCTCCTCCCCTAATTAGTACAACCTCTTGCCTCTTTTTGGCTGAAGCTTATGAATTTGATGCAAGAAAATACTCAGTAATCTAATTTAAGAGGCAGAAGTAGCACAAAAAAAATGAAAGAAGCTGCTTGTGTCAACCTGCTTTTGGCCCTCTTTGGAGTACTGGCTACCACTGGTGAATCCCTTGTCTCTAAGGAAAGTAAGTTTCTTTCTTGATTGTGCTAACATTTTCTTTGTTTCCAATTTAGATCCTTGATTTTCAGTTGTTTCTTGGGAAATCATTGATGAAATGTGTGTGATTTATACTGATTGGAAATCTGGGGAATTGGTCAGTTTGGGCACTTAATTCTTTCAAGGAAGCCATATATGAAGACCCATTTCTGGTTTTATCAAGTTGGAATGGGCTGGATCCAGATCCCTGCGGGTGGCCTGGCGTTTTCTGTTCATCTGCGAGAGATCATGTTATCAAGATGTAAGTTTTCGTCGTCAATTGTGACGAAGAATGGGGCTGAAACTAAATGGATGACTATAGAGGTTTGATTTCATTTGGTCATAAGTTAGGGTTTTGCTAGGAAGGGGTTTTTCAAAACCTGGGTTAGGAATCCCCAAACAAACGCCACCTTTATAGTTTGTGAAATTTCAAGTTCAATTGCTGGATGGGGTAATGCTGTGATACATTGACTGATTCAAATGATTTTGCAGAAACATTTCCTCATCATCTTTAAAGGGATTTCTTGTTCCTGAACTGAGTTTCCTGACTCACTTGAAGCAACTGTAAGGCCTTCAACTCACCCTCTGCAGTGAATGAAGTCTTCTGTTTTCATTTTCACAATTGTTTTCTTGATTCATCCTTTGTGTTAATTTGCTTATTGTCAATAATGTGGTTTCTGTTCTGTAGAATCCTACATGGTAACAACTTGATTGGGGCCATTCCTAAGGAAATTGGCATGTTAAAGAACCTGGAAGTCTTGGACCTAGGGAAAAACCAGTTAACCGGACCAATTCCTCCCGAGATAGGGAATATGACGAATTTGGTCAAAATGTACGAGAACCCTCCGATCCTCCATTCATTTTACCATATTTTACTTTGTGTTAGCTGCCTAAACTTTTTTTCTGTGTATGGCAGAAATCTTCAGTCTAATGTACTAACTGGAACCATCCCTACCCAACTTGCAAACTTGAAAAAACTCCAGGAGCTTCTCTTGGACAGGAATAAGCTTCAAGGCATCGTTCTTGGTGATAATGGTACCAAGTTCTCATCAAATGTTCATGGAATGTAAGCCGATTTCTTTGTGAAGAGCATTCAGTCTTGTTCTTCTTGATGCTTAAATTTTGTTTTTTCTGATATGCAATCTTGAAATGCAACTGATACAAGTATAGAAAGCTTAGAACTTTGTATTATTTGCTTATTTCTTGTCTATTCCACTTATGCAGTCATATTTATAATAGCCATTCGTCAGTTTTCTTTATCTCGAAAACCAACTTGGATAGTTCAACGACAATCGATAGAACTACATATTTGCAATGTATATGCAAGCAGAAACTCTTCCAATATATGTTGTATTCAAGTCCAAGTGATGCCTATTTGTCACTGTCAGATGGCCTGTCAAAGAGGAAATTTCAGTCCTTAGGAAAGTAGAACCTGATTGCTTTGATGCCAAGATTTTGAACTATCCTTATTCAAATATTGCATAGTGTAATCTTGATAATGACTGCAGATGTAAATTGAAATAAATAACAAACCTGTGATCTTATTTGTTTTGTCACTATGCATTGCAAACATTTTTGGTTCACAAATGTATGATAAACTTGTGATCTTATCAGCTAAAGTGGGATTATCAGGTTTACATCCGCAGGGGACGCTGTTAACTTTTGTCATTCGTCTCAGCTGAAAGCTGCAGACTTCTCCTACAACTTCTTCGTTGGGAGCATACCCAAGTGTTTAAACTATCTAGCACGGTACACAGCATATCTGACATCTCCATTCATAAATTCAAATGATCATCCATATCTTAAATATACTAATCTATCGTCTTATCACAGGTCAAGCTTTCAAGAAAATTGCCTCGAGGAGAAGAATGTGAAACAGCGGCCCAGTTCACAATGTGGTATGATTCAAGCTGCCATCACGGTATACAAAAAATACCCGTTAAAGCCTTTAACGAAAGTTCCAACTCTACAGGTGCAGCTCCTCCCTCGCCCACGAAAGGCCATCCAACTCCTAGTAGCTCAACGCGCCACAAGCGACAGGAGAAGGGTGCAAAGCATCCAGATAACTCGAAACCAGCATGGATATTAGCTCTGGAAGTTGTGACCGGAACCATGGTGGGGGCTCTCTTTTTTGTCGCTATCTTTACTGCATACCGGAGGTGTAGTAGCAAATCTGCCATTATGATGATCCCTTGGAAAAAATCGCCAGGGGACAAGGATCGCTTGACTGTATTTATAGGTACATTTTCAACCGAAAAATGATCAGCTGTTCTTGTTTTTGTCACCAGTTAACACATTTATCCTTTTAGCAGATCCGGATATGTTGAAAGATGTTCCGAGATACAGCAGGCAAGACCTTGAAGTAGCCTGCGAAGATTTCAGCAACATCATAGGGTCTTCTTCCGACAGTGTGGTTTACAAGGGGACGATAAAGGGCGGGCCTGAGATTGCAGTGATATCCTTTTGCATCAAAGAAGAAAAATGGTGTGGCTATTATGAGCTGTATTTTCAACGGGAGGTAACCGACTAACCGTCAAGCTTTGCTAACTATCCGAGTAGGTTCGAGTAAACATCATTTGTCTGATTTCAGGTTGTGGGTTTGGCTAGATTAGACCATGAGAACACCGGGAAGTTGTTGGGCTATTGTCGGGAGAGATCTCCATTTACTAGGATGTTGGTGTTCGAATATGCATCCAACGGGACACTATCGGAACACCTGCATTGTAAGCAAACTCCTTGTTCTATCTTTAGTGCTAACTTATCAATGTGGTGACGACAACTGATCGATGTTCTGTCGTGAACTACCAGTTGGCGAGGGCTGCCTGCTATCCTGGACTCGGCGTATGAAGATCATCATAGGCATTGCCCGGGGATTGAAGTATCTTCATTCTGAACTCGACCCACCATTTACCATGTCCGAGCTCAGCTCTAGTTCTGTTTACCTCACGGAAGATTTTTCACCTAAGGTAAGAAGTTTGGCTTTCTTATCGTAATTGATTGTGATCCGTCTTTCAGGCCACTCGTAATGTGATGTTTTCTTCATGATAGCTTATCGATTTCGAGAGCTGGAAGACGATCCTTGCAAGATCCGAGAAAAACTCCAAGTCCATAGAAAGCAATGGTGACATCTGTGTCCTGCCTAATTCCATTGAAGAACGACATCTCGACATGAAGGGAAATGTATATGCTTTCGGCCTGCTTCTACTCGAAATAATCAGCGGAAGACCTCCACATTCGAAGGATCACGGCTCCTTGGTCGATTGGGTTAGTTAACTACTTCGTTACCCTTATCGCCTTTTTCGTTTCCTGAATCGGATGGTGGTAACGATCAGCTCTGTGCTCGTTTTTGTTCAGGCGAAAGACTACATTGAACTCCCGAAAGAAATGGCTCGGGTGGTGGATCCAGAGCTCAAGCACTTCGAGCACGAAGACCTCAAGGTCGTGTGTGAGGTAGCGAGCCTTTGCATCAAAGCCAATCCCACGATAAGGCCACCGATGAACGAGTTGTGTGCAACCCTGGAGAGTCGGATTGATCTGTCCATGTCGGCTGAGCTCAGGTCCTCGTCGCTGGCCTGGGCTGAGCTTGCTCTGGATTTATAGCGACACTAACCATGGCTAACAACAAGCTGCTAGATAACATGTAAAGCAATAAGTTCACAAATGTATGATTCAGATACTTCTATTGTCCTTGTGTTGAGTTTTGATCTGTGGAAGATTCTTGTAAATTGTATTTTTGTTGTGATTAACGAAGAGAAAAAGGGTAAGTTTTGCAAATCTCATAAATATGTACTATTTTTATAAAGTGAAATTTGAAACGACCTAATTTTGCAAATCTGTCTATTTCTCCATCTTTCTCACAAGTAACAACAGAGAAATTTCACACCATGTTTGATTTTTTTTTTTTTTTTTTTTTTTGCAAACATCACACTATGTTTGATGTGCCATTGCCAATGCTAGTCTATGCTACTGTCTGTTTCTACCGGTTTGAAGTTAATTTTTGTTGTCAAGTCCACGGTGTCGATACAGGCTTCTAGATTCAATATGTATTTTTGTCTGAAAACAAGTCGTTGATAATGACTTCCGGAGTCTGTAGATAGTTTGTCGACTCGAAAAGTTGGTGTCAACAAATTACCACTTCTTCATGTTACTTAAAGCATTGGCACTAGTTTAACATAAATAAACTAATGTATTCTAAAAATCTTGATTCCCCATATATATATATAAACTAATAAATGTAAATGTCATATTCATTGTATATGAATGATTGTTACTCACAAATATGCTATACTTGTCTTCAAATGCATTACAACATGTCAACATGTATTTATTTATCATGTGGGTCCACGTATCTTATCCAGTTATCCTATGATATATTTGTATTATTGTTACAACAACAATTTGTTGTTGTGGTGCATTTGATACCACTTTGAAAACTCCACCTTGAATGTAAGATCTTGAGAACTAACGTGCAGGTTATCTTATCTTTATGGATGATAAAAGACAAAAACGAAAGGCTGGGTTTCAAGGCCTTGAAACCCAGACTAAAATGTTTGGTCATACACCGTGTATACATTTGTTTTGACTTGCTCTGTACAGGTTATGTTCCAAGACGATTCTCTTGGGCCACAATGAATTGGATTGGATCAACCTATTATGCATTCTCACCTAACCCATTTTATGTGTTAGATACATTTCGTTTGATAACTCAGGAAATGGATAGCTATTCAAAGAAAGATCATATCCACAACCGATCTTACAAGATCAGGAAAAAGATGACAACCACAACTTTGGAAAGTCCACAATCGGAAAGAATTCAAACGTTTTGGAAATGTTTTGAAATTCGAACGGTCTTCCCTCCAAAGAATCCTTGAAGGCTTTCAACAATAAAAAGACGAAGGGCATAGGGACTACGATCACTGAAGCGCACAATCAAACAATCAAGTTGTCCTAAAGCATTCTTCAACACAGTTTCTCTCTTACATTCTCCTAAAGCCTAAGTGTTGTTTATTGTTAGAGAGTTTAGGGAAACACTAGCATTTATTGTACAAGTGATTCATCTTACACTTAAAGTATTGTATACTCGATCAAACACACTTGGGGTGTGGTGTGAGCTTTTATTTCACTTGTTAGGTTGAGAGCTAGAATAAGAAGTGGTGAGGCTTTGTATAGAGAAAGTGAAGGTTCTCTAGGAAGTTCTAGGCTCAAATGAAGTGAAATAAGAAGTGTTTAAATCCTACGGGTTGGATAACCCTAGGCGGGGACGTAGGTCAAGTTCGTGCCGAACCTCGTTAACAATTCGTGTGTTCATCTCTTATATTCCGCATTTACTTTATCTCATTCGATTTCACTTTGTCAAGATCTGATAGCAATATCAAGGTCTTGACAAACTGCATTGCTTATTGCGTTTAAAGTCATTTAGCTGCAAAAATTGGCCATATTCTATTCATCCCCCCTTCTAGAGTATTATTCATCGCCTTATAGACTCTTCACACTTGTATATACACAGTTCACATGATACTACTGTTCGGCCTCACTAAAACTAACAGTACTCTCTACGCTTGCAAGTGATGAGTTTCGACTCCTATGGGGTCACAAGGAACAATTCAAGAAGCTTGAGAACACCGTCACCACAATAAGTGATGTCCTGCAAGACGCTGATTCTCCGGAAGGCCACCGATGATGCTGTTCAAACGTGGCTTGCACGGCTCAAGCTCGCCTTGTACGAAGCCAATGACTTGTTCGACATGATGTTCGTTTAGAAAGGCGATTGAAAAAACAAGATTTTTGCTTGTTTTAGATAATGTATGGGATGAGAGCACATAAAACTGGAATAGTTTGAAAATGCTATTGGATTTGGGAAGCCACGAAACGTTCTATGAAGGTCGCCGATAGTTTGGTTGCATCCAAGCTTACTATCATCTGTCCTTGATGTCAGATGAAAGTGCTTGGTCATTGTTTAAGAAGATAGCTTTTGAGGGAAAGGATGGACATGTTAGTCGAGATGTAGAGCAACCAGGGTTGCAAATTGAGAGCAAGTGTGCAACTGTTCCTCTTGTTATAGTGACTATAGCAAGCTAATTGAGGCATAAAGAAAAGAAGTGGTTTCCTTTGGTGTACACCCCTAAGATAGATGGGTTGAAACCGCCTTAGAGCATCTCTAACAGTTTCTCATTTTAGAAAATTTGGAGAATTTTAAGGTATTTTTTGATCTAACAGATTCCTCAACATATTCTCAAAAATTGAGAAGCAACGGAAAAAATAGCGAGAATTCTCTAAATCTGCAACATTCTTTAAACCAAGAGATTATCTAAATCTTCGAAATGAGGAAACTGTCGAAGTTAAAACAAAAATAATTTAAAAAATATGTATTTTATTTTCCCATATAAGAAAAATTTTAAAGAAGGCGTTGTTGTAGATGGTCTTACAATCTTTGACCTCGGAAAGATTACCAAAAAAAAATCTTTGACCTCGGAAAAAAAGAGAGAAGAGGAGAAGAACATGGAGGCATTGAGAGGATATAGACGTCGACAAAGTGAGACGGGCATCAGTGTATGTCACTCGCACTCCCGCCACACAAACTTAACCTCAACCTCGACGACACCACACACTCCTCCACTCTTCCTTCTTTAACCACTCCCCCCCATTGATTTTTTAAAATTATCTTGCTTTTTTAATAATTTCAATCGCCCACTCTCTCCAATCTCCATTCCATATCACAAGAAACGGAGATCCAGTAGTGAGCAGCGACATAGGACGTCAATGGCTTCCACTAACTTATCTTACCCGGGTCGACCTGTTTCTCTCACTCGCCATCTCTTCCGGAACCTCCCCGCCCCTCCTATCGCCCGTTTCGTTTACCCTCCCTCCCACCACCGACCCGCTTCCGCTTGCGCAGCTGCTTCTTCCGCCATCATCGAAACCCCTCTGGTACGACGTCGTTTCTCTCTTCTACCTTCACCTCTTTCTTCAATTTTCCCTAAATGAAGCACCTTTCTTTGGATTGGTATCGAAATGGAAGTGAATTAACTCGGATTGTTTAGGGTTCTTTGATTTCAATACTTAAATTACTATTTGAGAATTCAGTTTCTTGATGCCGATGCTTAATTTTATTTTAATTATTTCTCTAGGAGCCAATTTCGGCTGAAAAGGAAGTGGATCCTAGGGCTAATTTGTTGGCCTGCCCTATCTGTTATGATCAGCTCACTTGGAGGGGAAATCCAAGTCTATCAGTGTATGATTTTTCTTATTTTGTTCCCCTAAATCAAACTTTGTTGGCAAATGTGTGTTGTAAATGGTAATAGCCCTTGATTTTGGTGTTCTATGGTTCTGATTTTGATAGCGAATCTATTCGAGGGACGTGTCTTCAGTGCACTACGTGCAAGAAGAGTTATCACGCTGATGAAGCTCACTTTGACCTCACTATCGCCAGTGGAGCGAAGGATTATGTTGAGTCTAAGCCACTTGCCACTGAGTTCTTTAGGTGCTTCCCAAGCGATCAAGGAGTTTGCTGTCTTGATTCTAGTCGAATTATTAGTGTAATTCTATATAATCTTTGTTCATGATTTGCAACAGGGCTCCTTTGATGGGGTTTCTTTACGAGAGGGGATGGCGTGAGAATTTCTGGTTTGGTGGTTACCCAGGTGCAGACAAGGAGGTATGATCATGGTACCTACCTTGTTTTGAATCTTGAAACGTGTTTCTTGTTTGTTGTTCTTCAGGGATGGGTAATTTACTGATAAGGTTTTTGACTCCTTGATTCATGTGGAGTCATATTGTCTGATAGTTGGTATGTTTGAAACTTTTTTTTAGGATGTCTGTTAATCATGGATGATCTTGTCTACAGTTTGAACTGGCGAAAGAGTATTTTCAGCCAGTTTTAGGTGGGACTGTAATTGATGCTAGCTGTGGCAGCGGGTTGTTTTCAAGACGCTTTGCCAAGAGCAGATTGTTTTCTCTTGTAGTCGCTCTTGATTACTCGGAGGCAATGCTCAAACAGTGTCTTGAATTCATCAATGAAGAACAAGGATTTCCAAAAGAGTAAGAAATTGGCTTCTTGTTTTGACCATGAGGGAAACTTTCCCAAGATTTACCTTTATGATACTCGGGAAAAAAAAATCCTCCTTTTCAAGTACTAAACTTTTTGCAATTACTTTCAGGAACCTAACCCTGGTCAGGGCCGATATCTCCAGACTTCCTTTCGTTACTGGTTCCATTGATGCGGTGCATGCTGGTGCAGCACTACACTGTTGGCCTTCTCCATCTGCTGCTGTAAGCTCTGTATACTGTGCTTGTTCGTTAAATGCCTTTCTATGTGAGTATTAGCTTTACTGTCAAGCAAAGCCCTGTGACTGGTGACTGCATCATCTGAACTTAAGTTTATGAAACGGTCATATTGTTATATAAAGTTGAGGACTGATGTTATCTGATTCTGATCTGCTAGAAGATCAATTTGGATTGTGTAATTTATTTGTCTGAGATATGTGGCTGAACGTCAGGTATTGAGGTGTAATAAGGACAGTGTTTGAATAATTTTCGTGGTTAACATTGAAAAGGCCAAGCCCTTTTTCTGCCGTAATCCAGAACATTTCTCTAATCCAGTGGCTTTCGTTCTGTAGGTAGCTGAGATAAGCCGAGTTCTAAGACCTGGGGGGGTATTTGTTGCTACAACTACAGTAGGGGATGGCCCTCTCTCATTGATACCTTTCTTGCAGTATTACCGTGAGGTAACTTGTGTTCATGATGAATTCAAGCACAGCATTACTAGATTAAGGGAAGTATTGGTCATCAATTATCTCCTTGATGCATCTTCATTCTTCTCATTTGTGTTGTGGTGTTCTAGTCTTTAGCGCAATTTGCGGGAGGACGAATATTTCTGTCAGAAAGGGAGCTGGAAGATCTCTGTAGGAGCTGTGGATTGGTTGATTTTAAGTGTGTCAGGAACCGGTTCTTCATCATGCTATCTGCTAGAAAGCCAACCTAGGCACAGATGGATGCCTGCAAGTACATGTTGATAGATATGGCGGTATATATACAATAAAGCAAAGATTTAAATATAGGTATGAATAACCATTTACATTTACATAGAACTTTGATGTATAGAGAGATTGATGGATATGGATAAGCCATTCTTTACCATGGAATCACTTTCAGTGGTTTTTGTTATCGATATTTGTTTTTGGTTACTGGCGTTGGGCTTCGACAATATTTTAGCTGGCTCCCGAGAAACATTAGAAATGTGAATTTGAAAGGCAGTTGGCTTGTGGTCAGGGGTCACCGTCACATCCCTTTGGTTTTGGATGCATTTCTTCTGTCTTGATGCAGATTCGAGGAGTTTGAAGGGTGCAACAACTGATCCTGGAGGATATGATCAGGTGGCTGGCATCATGCGGCCCTCTTGATCTCGTTAATGAAATGAAACATTGTAATAACAGGACATTGGATTGTAGGTAATTTGATTCAGGAGCGGATGCTGAAACACGCAGATAAGGACCACGGGATGATTGAGCTTGTAGTGTCTACAGCTTCAGATTCAATCTGAATATGCATGCATAAAACATCTTGTGCCATGGGGAGTCTTTGATTTCTCAAGTGCTGGATGCTGGTAGAATTGATACTTTGAGGTTGTCATAACTAATAACTGTTGGGGGATATTACAAAAAAAGTAGCATTCTTTTATTTGTATCCCTACCAAACAATTCCATCCATGAAAAATTGATTACAAGAGTAAATGTTGGGTTATATGAGTCGAGTAGCTTGAGTAGGGGCTTGGCTCGGAAAAATCCCGGCTCGGAATCATTCACTTTACCAAATAAAACAAGCCAAGTATCAGCTTGAATTTTGTTGTGTTTAAAAAATTTCTTAGAGGTTATGGCGTCATAAGTAAATAGAGTGATCTAATATCTATGAACCGAGTAGCTCGAGTTGAACTCGGACTCAACTAAAAAATTAAAAAGCTCAGTTTGGACTTGTTCACTTTAGAAAACAATGAGTATGAACACATTTTTAATTGCGAGTCCAAATCCAAGCTTGGATTGTTTCTAAACTAGCTTAACATGAGTAATCTATGCTTGGATATTTCTGTTCGAATAACAACCCTAGTCAAGAAGGGTAGCATTTCTTAGACCAAAACCAAGCTAGTTTATGACAATACCAAACATATGTTGTAGGAAAGACTGAAAGAGCATTCAAACCATAGGTGGTTCTCAATTTCGGCTCAATTGTTGCACAAGACACATGAGCCTACCCTCGATCACAAACCAATTGATGAAGCACCACTTTCGACAACGAATGTCATTCCACAAAGAGAGTCCCCTAAGAGACAGTGTAATCTTTGTCCTAGAGACTTAACACATTTTGAATCTGCTCAACTTAAGTTTGATCTAGCCCTTCGACGTTCCTTGGAACGTATTGTCACTGCTTATGGGCCGGGTTTTGGCAATTGGCAATTGAGGCTCGTCACGTTGCCCTTCAGGTTTGGGGGGTTTGGTGTCTATTCTGCAGGTGACGCTCTCTTTTATGCTTTTCTAACTTCGCGCTTGCAATCAGCTAGCATGCAAATTAAGCTTCTCCAGCATACTGAGGTCACATCACCTGGGTATGCCTTTGATGACGTCGTGCGTGTCTTCAACACAAAGGTAGAGACTGGTATTCTGAGTAATCCAAGTGAGATCGCTGCCCCCAAACTCATGAAGAAACTGGCATACATATATTTCACATGGATTACGAAAGATGCAGAGAATACCTTTTCCTTGTCACAACGTCAGATGACTTTGTGGAGTTCTCAGCGTGGAGATCACGCTACTGATTGGCTTAGGGTTATCCCGATCTCAGGCTTGGATCAAACTATGAATGGAAAAATTTATTGATGTGTGTTGCGCTATCGATTAGGCCTCCCTTTGTTTTCCATTTCGGCGCCGTGTTCTGCTTGCTCCAGGGTATTTGAGGGAGACATTTTTGGAGATCATGTTGTGTCATGTGCAGGCATTGTGGGGATTAAACATCGACATAATGTTGTTCATGACACTTTGGTGAATGTCTGCTATCGTTCTAGGATCTCAGTTGGTAAATAGGTTGATATTGGTCTATGTGGGGGAGATGGGAAACCCCTCCGACCTGCGGACATGCTTCTTTACGTGTGGGATGAAGGGCTAAATGTTTGTGATGACCTGATAGGATCATCCCCCTTGATGCAGTCTGGGATGAATGATTTTGTTCCAAGGCATGTGGTGGTCGAGGCGATTCGTCGTAAGTGGGTCAAGTGCAAAGCCATTGATTATGGTTTCTTACCCTTCTCTTTTTCTACGGTGGGGGAACTTGAGTCAAGATGTCACAGCTCTTCTAAAGAGGATTTAGAAATTTTCTCAAGCTCAAAATATTAGGGCCCGGAATGCAATTCATATTTTCACTAGGGTAGAATTTTCTATTGCTAAAAGGGTGGGAGCGCAGATTGTTTCTCGGATCCCCACTAATTTCTTGTAAATAGTAATTGGTTAATATAAGCAAGTTTAATAAAAAAAAATACCCTAAACCCTAATTAATGCCGCCCGGATTGTTGCACCGACAAGCGTATTCCTTTCGAATTGCTTGTGAAATTCTGAATTAGATATCCTTCCGAGTCTAATTAATGATCGGTGGAACAATTAATTTCTTATTGTGGTCAAATTGGTGCAATTTTTCATTCGTTCCAATTTTCATTCATTCATTCCTTCCAATTCAATTTGCTTGAAGTCACTGTGTGCAAGTTGATTGATTTTCCTTTGATTTTATTTTATTCAAGCTGTCGTGATTTATCAAATGCCCGATCTTGTTTGGTACCATTGTCCTTTTGTGGGTCTTTGTGGGTGCCTTGATTGTGGTGGTAGAGGTCTTGTTAAAACCTCCATGCTCAGACACCTTCGTGATCGACATTGCAGTGGTGGTGCTCAGGTACTTACTCGTCAAACTCTTTCTGATAGTTTGGCTATTTATTCTGATGATGAGATAACTTTAAAGCGTATGGGAGTTTGGTTATGTGGGGTATGCCTTAAAACCCATACCTTTCGTGCTCGGTGTCGGCATAGTCAGGATGATTCTGTGGCGCCTCCAGACTGTGGTGACGGCCTTGTCCGTTTTATTATTTATGATATTCCCAGACCTTCAGCTCCGTCTCCGTCGGTTCCCTTGGCTGATGTTGGGGATGTGCCTTGATAACTCCCTCCCTTGATGAAAATCGGAATAAATGTTTCAAAGACTTTGACAGGATGTTTGTGTCAAAGGCCTTGGAGCAGTAACAGTTGATGAAATACAAAACCTATTTATATAAGTCCGTATATTATTTAATCTTACTATATACTTCCTTTATATTATATATATTTGCTTGACTAACCTTTTCAGGAAGTATTTCGAGATTATATCTTTCCTTTAGTACATATTGAGGAGATCAAATTCAAAATAGATCATGGCTTCGGAGTATCCATAAATAGAAGATTCAAGATCAAGCCATGATTCGAAAGAGCCGTTGATGAAGATCTGGTGTTGAAGACCCTCACGCTCCATGCTCTTATATAAAGGAAAGGAAGAAGAAGACAGAAACAACAAGTGCTACACGAGCTTTCATTCATTCAGCAAGATCTGTCTTCCAAAGTGTCTCTCTGCTAAGCGCTCAAGAGTTTGTTGTTTATTTCAAGGCCTTTGAGAGTCACTGTGAGCTTATAGGATATATTCATTTATAGTGTTACTCGAGAGTTTATAACTCGGGAAGTTGCACTAGGCTATTGATTTGTGAGAGTAAGAGGATTGTACTAGATAGCTGAGAGAGGTGGGGTTCTTCTAGATTGGTCTAGGACTCCAAGGGAACGTGAGTTGACTAGATTGCAATTGTATAGGAGAGAGGCTTCTCGGTGAGCTATTAGGATCCTAAGCTAAGCGAATCAATAAAGCCTTTTGAATCCTAGGGTTGTGGAAGAACCCTAGGCGGGGACGTAGGCCAAGTTGTGCTGAACCTCGTAAACAATTACTCGTGTCCTTTACTTATTGCTTTACCTTATTTCCGCACTTGGTTCGATTGTCTAACTTTGTGATTCAGGTTTATCTCAAAGGGTTTTGTACGAGCTCCAAAAGTATTGAGACTTTCTGCGAAAAACGGGCATACTCTATTCAACCCCCCTTCTAGAGTATTTCTTATTACATTGTTTTTACATTATCGAACCTTCATGCCTGTTGGTTTGTCTATATATTTGCTTGACCGTTTGTTTTCTATGGGGTTACGCACCGTGATATCTATCCCTCCTAAGTGTCGCCTAGGTTTTTCTCGGGTTTTAAAAGGGGCTTTAGATGGTGTGGCTGACTCTTTGGGTGACCTTTCCTGCTGGATTCACTTGCTTGTGATGCCTCTTTGTATACTTAAGACATTTTCCCCACAAAGTAATCTTGAGTGTAGGACTGCTGTCAAGCGTCAGCGTTAGGAGGAGTGTATTGCTAGTGCTATCCGTGCTTGGGGTGTGCCTGGCGGCAGTTTGCAGCTTCTACATGAGACCTTGGCTGAGGTTCCCCCTTCTTTTGATGTCGAGGAGGACCTTGATTTGTGTGAGCTTAACCTCCGACAATGTCGGAGGAAGATTTGTGATGGTCACTACACTGCCGCTGTTCGTGTGCTTTCTTCATCAGGTATTGCTCCTTATTCTAATGTCACTCTAGCGGCTTTGCGGGATAAGCACCCAACTGCCCCATCTCCACACTTGCCGCCTTTGCCTGTTGATCACCATCCTCTTCTTGCATCTTCGGTCGTTGTTTTGGATATGATTCGGAGTTTTCCGCGTGGCACATCATGTGGGAGGGATGGGTTCCGTGCTCAGCATCTGTTGGATTTTTTGGGCGGAGCTGCTGTTGCTATTTCAGATGATTTAATCGCCTCTATTGCTCGGGTGGTTAATCTTTTCCTTGAGGGTCGTTGTCCGCAGGATCTGGGTGAGTACGTTGCTAGTGCTCCTCTCACGCCGCTTGTTAAACCGGGTGGTGGTATACGTCCTATTACTGTTGGCACTATTTGGAGACGCCTTGTCTCTAAGGTTGGTGCTTGTTTGGCCGGTCCTTCTTTGTCTGGTTATTTTGCAGGACTTCAGTTTGGGGTTGGGGTATCCGGTGGAGGAGAGGCCATTCTGCATGCTTTGAATCGGTTTGTTGAGGCTCGCGGTGGTGAGGAGGGTCTTTCCATGTTGATGGTTGACTTTCAGAATGCTTTCAACTTAGTTGATCGTGCGACCATGTTACAGGAAGTTCGCCGTCACTGCCCGGTTTTATCCCGATGGGTAGAGTTTTGTTACTCTAGTCCTGCCCGGATGTATTCTGGGGAGCATAGTTTATGGTCTTGTCGAGGGGTTCAACAAGGAGATCCTCTAGGCCCTCTGCTTTTTGCCTTAGTGTTACATCCTTTAGCATGCAAGATCAGAGACTCCTTTGACTTGAGTCTGCAGGCTTGGTACTGGGATGATGGCACTGTTGTTGGGGACACTTTGGTTGTGGGGAAGGTCTTAGATCTGATTATGGAGGACGGTCCCTG
Source organism: Persicaria maculosa (assembly GCA_963922045.1). Taxonomy (NCBI): domain Eukaryota; kingdom Viridiplantae; phylum Streptophyta; class Magnoliopsida; order Caryophyllales; family Polygonaceae; genus Persicaria; species Persicaria maculosa. Next base: position 4,227,305 of record OY998253.1, read on the forward strand.
CTTTGGCCTGCATCTTAATGTGGATAAGACCGAAGTTTTTTGGCCTACAGAAGACCCTAGGAGTCGGCTCCCTGGTGTTTTCCCCTCCTCTATTGCTCGACCATCGCGCGGTGTCAAAGTTCTGGGTGGGCCTGTCAGCGTATGCCCTGTTTTCAGCAGCGAGCTTGTGGCAAAGAGAGTGACTAGGACGAGAGTGACTAGGACGCAGTGCGAGTTGCTTCTGCTTCGGGCTTGTACGGGTATTTCTAAACTCTACTTTGCCTTGCGTACTTGATCTCCGCATGTCTTTCGGCCGGCCCAGCTATCCTTTGATGCGGCACTCCGTTCTAGCTTGGAGCGTATTGTCACTGCGTCTGGGCCTGGGTTTGGGGATTGGCAGTGGCGCCTCACCACCTTCCCTTTTCAGTTTGGTGGGCTCGGAGTGTATGCTGCTGGGGATTTCCTACATTATGCTTTTTTGGCGTCCCGTTTGCAGTCTGTTGAGTTCCAGGCTAAGCTCTTACGTCCTTCTGGTATCATTGATGCTGGGCCCACTTTTGATGATGCTTGTCGTTCTTTTAATGAGGTCACAGGTTCTGATCTTCTACGCGATCCTAGTGAAATCGCTGCCCCCAAACTCATGAAGAAACTGACAGATATATATTTCGCGAAGGTTGCTGCTACATCGGACTCTGTTTTCTCATTGACTCCACGACAAGTGGCATTATGGATGTCTCAGCAGAGTGCTCACTCATCTGACTGGTTGCGTGCAGTTCCTATTTCTGGGTTGGGGCAGACTATGAATGGAAGGACCTATCGTAGTGTGCTTAGCTATCGATTGGGAGTTCCGTTGTTCACGGTGTCTAAACACTGTCCCGCTTGTTCTCGGGTCTTTAATGGTGATGTCTACGGTGACTATGTTGTGTCTTGCGCTGGTTCCGTGGGCATTAAACATCGACATAACCTCGTTCACGACACCTTATTAGATATCTGCTACAGGTCTGGGATTTCTGCCGGTAAGGAGGTTGATATCGGTTTGGTTGATGTGCATGACAAGCCTCTTCGTCCGGCGGATTTGCTACTTTATTCTTGGGACAGAGGGAGGGATGTTTGTGTCGATCTGACGGGATCCTCCCCTTTGACTCAGTCTGGGATGTCTGATTTTGTGCCTGGTCGTGTTGTTGTTGATGCTGCTCGGCGTAAGTGTGTCAAGTATCGAGATTTGTGCACGGCAGCTGGTTATGGTTTCCTACCCTTCTCCTTCTCTTCGTTGGGAGAGTTAGATACGGATGCGGTTGCCTTGCTGAAGCGGATTCAGAAATTCTCCGTATCTCAGGATGCTGAGGCTCGTGCTGCTGCCTATATTTTTACCAGACTCAGTTTTATTATCGCTAAGGGAGTGGGTGTCCAGATAGTATCTCGGCTACCCACTAATTTCTTGTAAATAGTAATTAGTTAATAATAATCATATAATAATAATAATAATAATAATAATAATAATAATAATAATAATAATAATAATAATAATAATAATAATAATAATTTCTGGAGGTGGTGAGGCCATTCTGCATGCCTTGAATAAGCTTGTAGAGTCTCGTGGTTCTGAGATGGGTCTTTCTATGCTGTTGGTGGACTTCTAAAATGCTTTCAACTTGGTTGATCGCATTACTCTGCTTTTGGAAGTCCGTCGTCATTGCCCTGACCTCTCGCGTTGGGTCGAGTTCTGTTATTCTAGCCCTGCTCGGCTCTACTATGGGGAGCACTGCCTTTGGTCTTGCCAGAGGGTTCAGCAGGGTGATCCCCTTGGTCCATTGCTCTTTGCTTTGGTCTTGCATCCTCTGATATGCAAGATCCGAGATTCGTTCGATTTATGCTTGCAGGCTTGGTATTTGGATGACGGTACCATTGTTGGGGACACTCTTGTGGTTAGCCAAGTTCTTGATTTGATTATGTCTGATGATCCTGCGTTGGGGTTGCACCTTAACGTGGATAAGACTGAGGTCTTTTGGCCTGTTGTGGATCCTAGGGGCTTGGTACTTGGTGTTTTCCCTGCCCTCATTGCTCGGCCTGTTTCTGGCGTTACGGTTTTAGGTGGTCCTGTCAGTACTTGCCCTGTTTACAGCGCTAAGATTGTTGCGACGCGGGTGGCCAAGACCGTCGAGCTTATGGGTCTTGTTGCCAAACTGGAGGATCCGTAGAGTGAGCTGCTTTTGATTCGGGCTTGTTCGGGTATCTCTAGACTCTACTTCACCTTGCGTACTTGTCCGCCGGGAGCCGTTGTCCCAGCTCAGTCTACTTTTGACAGTGCCCTCCGTGTCTGTTTAGAGCGTATTGTGGCTGCTTCTGGACCCGGGTTTGGTGATTGGCAGTGGAGGTTGGCTACTTTTCCGTTTCAGTACGGTGGGCTTGGTGTTTATGCGGTTGGTGACGTCATGCATTATTCTTTTCTGGCCTCGCGAATGCAGTCTTCTGGGTTGCAGTCCTCGCTCCTCCGCCTTGCTGGGCTGCCCCTGGGTGAGGGGCCCTCTTTCGACGCTGCACTGTGTGACTTCAATGGTCTTACCGGTTCTGACTTCAGTCGTGATTCTTGCGAGTTCGCTGCCCCCAAACTTATGAAGAAATTGGCAGATGTGTACTTCGCCCGGAGTGTGGCTTCTTCTGAGATGGTTTTTTCATTGACCTCGCGGCAGGTGGTGTTGTGGAGGTCTCAGCATGGGCCCCATTCGTCTGATTGGCTCAGAGCTGTTCCTATTTCGGGGCTCGGTCAGACCATGAATGGTAGGACTTACAGGTCTTTGCCCTGTTATCGTTTGGGTATCCCTTTATTTCGGGCTGGTCTTCCTTGCTCTGCATGTGGTCGGGTTTTTTAGGATGGTATTTTTGGGGATCACGCCGTGTCGTGTTCGAGTTCCGTTGGGCTCAAACATCGGCATAATCTTGTTCGTGATACCCTATTCGACATTTGCTTCCGTGCCGGGATCTCCTCTGGGAAGGAGGTGGACATTGGTATTGTTGACAGTCTTGGCGGGCCCCTTAGGCCCGCTGACATTCTTCTTTACTCTTGGGATCGGGGTCGAGATGTGTGTGTTGATATCACTGGTTCCTCCCCCCTCACTCAGACTTGCTTGACTTCCTTCGCTCCTGGACGGTGTGTTCTCGACGCTGCGCGGCGTAAGTGCACCAAGTATCGGGATGTGTGCTCTGCTGCTGGTTATGGGTTTTTGCCTTTTTCTTTCTCCTCCTTTGGTGAGCTGGATGGGGATGCTGTTGCGCTGCTGGGACGGATTCGCTCTTTCTCTTTAGCCTTAGATTCTAGTTCTCGCCTAGCTGCTCATATTTTTACCAGAGTTTATTTTTCCATTGCTAAGGGGGTTGGCGCGCAGCTTGTTTCTCGGCTGTCTGCTAACTTCTTGTAAACATTTGGTTATTTGATTTCTATACTATTTAGAGTTTATAATAAAATAATAATAATAATAATAATAATAATAATAATAATAATAACAACAATACAAAAGAGTATATGGTTGGGTGTGCACATGTGAAAAAAACGAATCCCATATCGGAAGTTGTGATGGTTCTAAACTAGCATATAAGTAGGTGAGCTACTCCACTCAATGCCAATTGGTTTTGAGTTGTAACCCCATTTGCTTATAAACCAGAGAGCCAAACTCAAGCAAAGAACACCAGATTTACGTGAAAAACCCTAAAACGGGGAAAAAACCACGACCTAGCCAGAAACTTCCACTATCAACAATAACAAGTGGGTACAATATTCTCTAAATAAAGCTAGAGGCATAAAATATCAAGAGAGAAAAAAGAGAGTTGGAGAAATTCGTATGCACTTGTGCAACCTATTTTGAATTGCCCGATCGACGACCAAATGACTTCCGATTGGGACGATTTAATTTCTAGTATGTTATTTACCTCATCATAGGTTTCATTTTGTACGGTTGGATCTTCGTTTTGAGCCTCCAATCTCAGATCCCCTTTGCTAGTACATATCCCAAGTCCTATTAACTGCTAACTGGGAAAGATTGGCCTGGGAGGAAGACCTTCTGGATATCATAGCTGACTTCTGGACCTTCTGGATGTCATAGCTGACTTCTGACATATCCCAAGTTCCGTTGTTTGAATTCTTCATTCTTGTTGATGGCATTTGATCGATACATGTAATATGTACAGAAGTCTTGCTCTGCAAACATCAGTCGGTAACCACCGCCTTCAAGCTCCGGTTGAAGCAAGCCTGCCAAAAAGCACATGTCATAGGCAAACCACAGTTAAAGCTAGCACCTTTTCCAGGTCAAAATAGTGATGAGCAAACCATGTCAGACAAAAACAAACAAGGGAAAACAGAACATTAAGATAATTGCATATATGTTCATGCATGATGCATGTCCACTGCTTTTATAGCATTCCATATCATCCTTTTTGGGTGAATACTAGCAACATAAAATTTAGCTCATTGGGCAGCTTCACCTTAAAAGCTTAAGAGTGGTTAGTCATTGTAATTTTAATAATCAAATTACCCACATTAAGGTTTCAGAAATACTAACTAACTTGAATAGTTTTCATAACCTTCCAACTATTAAACAATATACCTGTTTCCATGCCAAGTATCAAAAGAATTCTATGACTTGCTTTTAATTTTACATACCTAATGGCTAATACTCTGTATATTGGATTGCATTAGCATAGTGAAATGATTGCAATCAAAAGCAAGCAACGAAAACATTCCAAATCACAAAAACCTAGTGACAGGAAAAAAAAATCACAATAAAAAGTTCTTTTATAAAAAGGGAAAGAGGAAATGCAGATGTTGATCATCCACCTTCAAACTTGGAGAATCGCGTTCCACACTTGGAGAAGGTTCTGCCGGCTAGACTTGAGTTGTGACGCAGACTTGATGCATGGATTTTTTTATAAGCATCTTGCTTATTCTTACTAGTTGGGCAGCTCTGAGTACATCTTGCTTATACTTCTAGTTCAGTACATTCAAGAATTCAATTTTTGGCGGAGAGAGTACAACCGCTTCTGTGACAGGTACCAACTGTAAAACAAAATGAAAACTAGATGATGCGCTTTCTTTGTTTGTTTGTAAATTCAAATGAAGGCCCCTCATTTAATTTTTTCTTGTATATGTAGGTAGGGAACTTGTTACCCCCGAGGCTCTCTTTCAATGAACTTAAGTCCCACCCCACCAGCCCCTACCGAGGTCTGGCTTTGGTACCTAAAGTCATCAATGGCTTGTTGGCGTTACAATTGATCTGGCAGGCACTCTTTTCGGTCTTCTTGGCATAGAATCTTCAGTCAGGGTATTGCATTCCAAGAGCCACAAGGCTTGTGTCCTCGCTTTACATCCATTCCTCGTTTCCATATATGTGCTTAATTAATGGGCTCGTGTCCTCAGCTGTTACCTCTCTAGTCTCTACACACATCATAGACATGGATTACAAACTTCTACTATAGGAAGAAGAGCCCGAAGTGGAAGCAGAGTTGCTTTCATTACCATAACATGAAGGTAACTGATCTCCTTGCAAGTGTTTTTTTAGCATTTCAAAACAAGTTGCTTCCTATTTTATTTTATTTATGTGGAAACATTAGTGTAGTAAGTCTGTTATGAAAGGCATTCTCTACCTTAATGGGATTCTTGGCATAGAATCTTTAGAACATGGAGTCCACTTCATTCAGTTTAGTACGTTTCTGGTTCCTTGAGGCTCATGGCGTCGTTTGTTTTATAGTCCTTAATTGGCTCCATGTTTGTATTTCATGAGTTTCAACATGTTTAGGTAGGAACTACACAATTGAATGCAGGACCAAGTAAGAAATTATGAAAGAGCACGCGCATCTGCTACCTATACGTGAACTAAGCAAGGAATTTAAGCTTCAGGTAATTAATCTCCCTACTCCACGTATGGTCTTAGACTCTTAGTTGACTACCTACATATGTCATCATATATGTTTTTATCAACTGATAACATTTCCACTGTTCTAAAGCAGGAGTGAGATTGATCATTGAATCAGATTTCTGTTTCCAAGATGCCAAATTTGAAAATCACAGCATGTAAGAAGCTCCAATGGCTTGATGTCGATGATCAGAAGCCGGAGATCCCATGGGGACACTTTCCGAGACTCGAGTATTTGGAGATCCCAACTGTGAACGCCAACATTTTCAAGGGGTTCGAATACTTAACTTCTCTACAGACTCTCAAGATATACAATCTGAACCAGGAGCTTCATCTTCTAAAGGGAGTTGAACACTTTAACTCCCTACAAAGGCTAACTCTCACTGATTTCAAGGAGCTCTATCTTTCATGGAGGGAGCTTCTTAGTCTCAACCGACTTCTTCACTTTAAAAAACAAGCAGAGTATGTCTCAGCCGACTTCAGTTCCTCACATTTAGCAGCGTAGAGAAAGTAACTGATATCGATTCAACCATGGTTTAGACACAACTCTGCACTCTCCAAGAGCTAAAAATATACCATTGCTTGGCAGAATGGATACATGACACACCATGGCAGTCCATGACATCTCTGCAGTATCTGCATCTGTCGAGTATAAGCAACTTGGAAGCTCTACCGGAAGGAATGAGGCATCTTTGTTGTGATGTCTTGGCATTGTCCCACATCGAAAAATACGATAACCCGAGCCTTGCACATAAGTCAGTGGGCCACTCCTCCTATTGCTAATTGGTTTTAGGATGGAACCCCGCTGGTCTTGTGTGCTCGGCTTGAGTGCGCATGATGCGCTCAGACGTGTGGACCCTCCACGTTATATGGCCCACCGGGATTTATCAATCTAGCTTACTACCCTTCAACAACTCAAGATCATGGTGTGTACGAGTGTTGTGTCATTGCCATGCTGGATGAGACGCCTCACTTCTGTTCGGTATCTTGAGATTCGCCGAAGCTCTGAAGAACTAAAAAGGCGATGCGGAGAACTAAGTGAGGAAGACTGGCCTAATATTCAGCACATTCAAGACATTATCATTACATGAAAATGTAAGATAGGTAGGCTCTACCAAAATCAAAGCAGAAAAGGCTCCCAGGGCCAAGGCCTTAAAAGTTACAAGGACAGGAAAAAAAAAAAACTAAACTAAAAGTAGATATTGGGAAACAATAACATTTGCACCAAAATTGTATTGTTCACCAACACAAACTGCTACTGGCATGGTTAGTTCTTCCAACACAAACTGCCACTAGCATGATAATCAGCATTTTTACTACAGATATTTAACATTCGAAGGGTCCTTGTCTCACCGTGCAAGAACCATCACTGCCCAAGCTTAGGCTTCGGTTCCCTTTGTCGGATATATATACTGGGAGTAAAGTTACCGGCTACTGAGCATTTTACCCTCATTTATCCTGTTATCCTGTTATCCAATGTACTACCAACTAGAGTTGTTATGTGAACCCGAATAGCTCGAATTCGAATAGTACGCGCTCGATAAAAACTCAGCTCGAGCTCATTCATTTTCTAAACGAGCTGAGTATGATCACATTTTTAAGCTTGGTTCAAAGCTCGGCTCGTTCGAATTAAGCTCGAATAACTCGAATTGCTTGTGCATTAGACTGTATCATCTACCTAGCTAGCTTTTTCTTGGATGTATTATATACTCCGTAGTAATCAAGTAATTAATTCACTCCCATAAAGAAGCCCTTGGCTTCATATATGTGATCCGTGAGCTTCAAGGTTTATCACATTATAAAAAAGAAAGAAATTAAAGCCGATATAAAAAAAGGGTAAACGGTAGAAAATCACCCCTTAAATAGGGCATATTGCTCAAAATCACCCCTTAAAATCAATATTGTAAAAAACCACCCTTTATATAGCTTTTGTTTATCAAAACCACTCTAACAGATCAAGGTTTTATGCGGTTTACCCAAAAAAAAATGCAGCTAGCTGTTTTAAATAATACTACGTACGTAACAAAAGCAACGTCGTTTCGGGGATGTCACATGCTAGATCTGTTAGAGTTGTAAATTATAGTTGAACAACTTGGGCTATAAATGTAACAAATTAGAACAGGCTGGAAAGAGACGTTACAAAAAACAAATCCTACAGTCCAAATCAACTAAACAAAATATAATGCACGCCGTACTAATTAATACTGTACTGTTTACCAGCAAAACAATTTCATATAGGATCAAGTTGAGATGATGCGTTGTCCAATACAGATTCTTGCCTTTGTTTACAAATTATTTATACAGATCGATTGCAATTTACAAATATTTATACAGATTCATATTTGGTGCATTGAGCAAACTTCATTGACTCCAATCTTCACCCCTCTTCCAAAGAAACTAGCTAGTCCAAAAATGGCTGAAGCTGCGTTGTTCGGCATTGCAAAATCAGTCCTGAAACAACTCGCCTCCCCTGCACTCGATGAGTTCCGACTCCTATGGGGTCACAAGGAGCACCTCGAGAAGCTCAAAAACACCGTCACCACCATAAGTAATGTCCTGCAAGATGCTGCTCGCAGGCCGGCCTCCGACGTTGCTGTTCAAGGATGGCTTGCACAACTCAAGGCCGTGTTGTACGAAGCTGACGATTTGTTTGATGTCATCTCCATCAAAGTATTGATTGAGAAGGAAAAGAAAGGCAACAAGCTTGGGAAAAAGGTAAGCCATTTTCTTTCCAAACCATACCGTTTCGCTTTCTTGGTTAAGTATACTCACAAGGTGAAGGAAATAAGAGAGCGTTTTGATGCTATTGCTCGGGATATTAAGGGGTTTAACTTTCTCCCTACTCAAACTGATCCAGATCCAAATTCTGGAATCGGGAAAGAACAAACCCACTCCTATATCCCGAGAAATGAGGTTATAGGCCGAGAGCAAGAAACCGAGGATCTAGTAAGGATGTTGTTGCCTGATTATTCCAGGGAACAAAGAGGTGTTTCAGTAATTTCAATTATTGGAATCGGAGGGTTAGGGAAAACCACTCTTGCTCAGCTTGTTTATAATGATGAGAGAGTTCAAAAGGGTTTCAATTTGTGTATGTGGGCTTGTATTAACAAATTCTCAAATCTAGAACAAGTTGTGATAACGCTCCTAAAATCGGCCACAAAGAGTGAACCTGGAAACCTTGATATAGATCAGTTGCAATCTTTGTTTAGAAACGAGATTCAAGGGAAACGATTTTTGCTTGTTATAGATGATGTATGGGATGAGGATCCACAAAACTGGCGTAAGTTGAAACACCTATTGGCCAGTGGGAAAGATGGAAGCAAGGTTTTAACAACAACGCGTTCCGAAATTGTAGCCCAGAGTTTGTATGCCATCAAGCCTTACTTTCATCTCCAGAGAATGTCAGATGAGAGTGCTTGGTTGTTGTTTAAGCATATAGCTTTTGGGGAAGAGGGTGATCAGAATAGCTTAGAGTTTGAACAATTAGGTCGACAAATTGTGAGAAAGTGTGGAAACGTTCCGCTTGCTATTATCACTCTAGCAAGTTTATTGAGAGAGAAAGAGAAGGAAAAGTGGTTTCCTCTTGTAAATGATGAACTCTCCAAAGTGATCCCAGGCCAATATAAGAAAATCACGCATGTACTAGAGTTTAGTTATAAGGAGCTTCCGTATCAAGTAAAGTGTTGTTTTGGGTATTGCTCTCTCTTTCCTAAGGATTATGAATTTGAAAAAGGTGAGTTGATTCGTTTATGGATAGCTCAAGGCTTTGGTGAGCGTTTAGGAAATCAAAGCTTGGAGGATGAGGCTGAAGAATACTTTTTCTACTTGGTGAAGAGATGCTTTTTTCAGTGTATCACTAGAGATAAAGAGACAGTTAAGAGTATTGTAACTTACAAAATGCATGATTTGATTCATGATTTGGCTACGGCAGTTGCTGGATCTGAGTGCATTTTAGTTGATCATACTTCGCAGAGGTCTTGGGATAAGACTGTTCGTCATGTGTATTATGATCGTTCGGAGGAGTCCATGGTGGACAATGTCTGTTCTTTTTCTCATTCAAAGAGTCTAAGAACCTTTCTCCATTCTTGTGAAATTTCATTGGGAGAAAACGCTTTGGAGAAGTTAGTATCAGGTTTTAGATCGATCCGGGTTTTGGATTTATCTAACTTGGGAATCAAGAAAGTACCAGCTTCTATTGGAGAATTGATTCATTTGAGGTTTCTCGATCTCTCGAGGAATGATATGGAAAGGCTTCCAAGTTCAATTTGTAGCCTTCGCCAGTTACAATCTCTTATTCTTGAATGGTGTGTTTGTCTAAAGGAGTTGCCAGAAGACTTGGGAGATTTGTTAAGCTTGAGACATCTTATGCTTCAATACTGTAATAGCATAGTTAAGATGCCACCTGGATTGGCAGCTTTGACTTCACTTGTGACTCTAGATAAGCTAGTTGTGCACAATCCTAGTGGTGGACTCAAGTATTTGGAGGGCCTTGACAACTTGAGCGGATCTTTGCGAATCGAGCTTCCACCAACTGAATGGGAGAGTGCAACAACAGATGCAGAAAAATCATCTTTGTCAAGGAAGAGCAGGCTCTGTGCATTAAATATCGCCAATGACAGAAGGGGTCGTGAACCTGAGAAAGCTAACACATCGATGAGTGCACTTCAACCGCCTCCTAATCTCGTGGATTTGAACATCAAGTCTTTTGGTGGTAAGGAAATGCCACAGTGGGTTTTGTGCCTCCATAAACTTGCTATTCTCAAACTTGATGGATGTGGAAGATGTGTAGAGCTTCCACCACTGAGTCACCTTCCATCCCTCAAGGAGTTGGACATTTCTTATATGTCTTCAATGTTGAGTATGGAGGACATCAAGTTCTATAAGCCTAATTCATTCTTCCCTTCCCTAGAAACTCTTTCAATTCGGAACATGTCGAATTTGGAGAGTTGGTGGCTGCAAGCATCAACAGTGCTACCCACATTCCCTCGTGTTGCCAAAGTATCAATACAAGATTGTCCAAAGATGACAAGCTGTATGCCTTTGTTTCCACTAGTTGAGCATCTTCAGTTCAAAAGCGTCCGAGAGGAGATTATTTGGCATGTAATCGGGAGCGATGCAATCTGTACATCTGATTGTAATAGTGTGCTGAAGAAATTGGAAATACGTGAAATTGGAGATCTAAGTAGCATTGCAGAAGCCCAGATAAGACATCTTTCTGCACTTCAATATCTATGTATGCGTGGATGCAAACAACTTGAATCGGTGTCTTCGAATGGTCTTTCTCACCTTACTTCCCTTGAATATTTAGAAATCAGGAGATGTGAAGGGTTAAAATGGGATGGTCACGAGGTAGAGGTCCGAAGAATACAATTGCCGAGACTTAGGCATTTGGAGATCCCAACTGTGAATAGGAGCCTTTATAAGGGGTTGAAATACATGGCTTCTCTAGAAACATTGATCATACATTCATGTTTTAATCAGGAGCTTCAAATAGAAGAGGAGGAGGAAGACGACGAGGTGATGATGTCATGGAAACAGTTACAAAAACTAGCTTATATTAAACTTGTACTTGGAGAAACATTCAGCATGAAAAACAACAAGCGGCTTCTACATGGATTTCGAGACCTTACCTCATTAAAAGAGTTGAATATCTGGAAATGCAAAGAGTTGTGCTTGTCATGGAGAGCTCTTTTAGGTCTCAATTGTCTTCAGGATGTGAACATTCTAGATGTAGAGGAAGTGATTGATGTAGATTTTGAGCCAATGATGATACAAACTCAGCAGATCAACCGTTCTATTCGACAAATGCAGATTAGAGGTGGCTCGGGAGAGTGGGTAAATGAAATACCGTGGAAGTCCTTTCCCTTTCTGGAAGATCTGTTTCTATGGGGAATAAGAAACTTGGAAGCTCTGCCTGATGGAATCCAACATCATGTCGCCCTCCAAAGACTCTATATTCGTGATATTCCCAGCATGGAGTCATTGCCGGATTGGATGATCTCCCTTTCATCTCTTAGTTCTCTTCATCTTGATGGCATCTCTGAAGAACTAAAGAAGCGATGCGAAAAACTAAAAGGGGAAGACTGGCCTAAGATTAAGCACATTCCAAATATCGAAATTGAGTGATCAACAGAGCACGGCTGCATCTCTCTACCAGGTATGAACTACAAAATAAATTACAAATAGTTGGAACGCTCTCTTTCATTATGCCATAATTTGTGGATAGATTAAATGAGCAAATTCTTGTTTGGCATGACAAATTGTATAAGCCGTTGTCTTAAAAGTCGTAGAAAGCTTTCCCACGCTGCTTTGAAAAGCGCTGTCAAACATGACCTTAATTGCTACCATGTGTAGGTACATAGCTCAACACTTGTTATCCTCCGAGCTAGGCTCTCTTTCTATGAATTAATCGAACAAACCTAGCTAGTCATCAATGGCTTGTTGGCATTGCAATTGTTCTCGCAGGCACTCTTTCCATGTCTTCTTGGCATAGAATATTCGGTCAGTTTTTACATTCCAGGGGCCATAAGGAGCCTCACTCTCTCAATTTGTTTTCTACTTACTACTTATCTTACTACAATTGAACTCATCTCACTTGTGCACATGCAGATATTTGTTCGGACTCATTTACTTCATTTATGAGGAAGGAAGATTATTGGGAGTTGTCATCTGAGCGGGAAGCAGAGATGGAAAAAGGAGAATAACATGGATGAAACTATCACTTAGATTTAGGTAATTGATCTCCCTACTACACGGTCTTTAATTTACTACCAAAATATATTATTAAACTATCACTGCAACTAAATAGCTATTCATATAATGGAAGCATGAAAGCTAGTTCCTGACATACATATACTGTATTAAACAGCTCCTCGTGCATCTATTCCTGATCCGCAATCATATGCCTCAAGGTTCATTTCCTGATATTGAATGCTTCGTGCTCGTTTTTTTTTTTTTTTTTTTGTCAAGGTAACTGATCTTCTTACACCAAGTTTTTTTAGCATATTTGATTTTATGTGGAAACAACATGCAATAGCAATGCTTATTATGTAGTCTTTAATTGGATGTTCAGGTCTCAACCTTCCTTAGGTACCAGAGAATGATTCACATACCTTAGCTTGGACTTCCTTTCGTTTTTGGAAGATATGTGGCTATGGGAAATGAGCAACTTGGAAGTTCTACCCGAAGGAGTTGAGCATCTTGGCTCCCTCCAAAGCCTCACTACTAATGATATTGAGGGTCTGGTGTCGTGTTGTCAGCATATTGGATGTCCTCCCTCTCATCTCCGGGTTAGCTTGGGATTTCTGAGAGCTCTGAAGAACTAAAGAAGCAATCCAAAAAAGTCATGCTGCTTCTGCCAGGTAGGCTCCTTTCCACTCCCTCGCTTATCTCTCATTGGAAATAAAGTAATAAACAGAGGGAATTTATCGTCCAAACTGGGAAAAGGACAAAATGCAGACACTTGCATTTAAGCTTCAGGTAATTAATCTCCCTGCTGCATCATCTTAGATAAGTACTGAAATATAAGATCCTTCCATCACTGCAAAAATTTAGATACCGATACTTGTCAGAACTGACTACTCTTTAGGACTCATTCCATGTTTCTATATCTGATTCGGAAAGAAGGTTGATGGAGAAACAGAGAAACTTAATAGCTATTCATATAATGCCATCTTAAGCAGCTCCTCGTGCGTCTCTTGGTGGTGTGATCTTCAACACATCAAGTGTCGGATAAAATTCCATGCTCTTGGTATATTTTAACCAATTATTCCCAAGTCTATACCAATTTTACAATAATTTTACAGGTCCGATTTCATGGAAATATAAGCATTCCTAGTTGAAAACAAATGTTACTACACCATGTGTAGGCGATCTAAGAAAATGGTCACCTTCAATGCTTCAAGTCTATATACCAATTTTACAATAATTTTTTTGCATAATAAAATGTCAATTTCAGGTGAACGATTTGCTCAAGAACTTGAAGAACATGTATGGTTATCCAACCCCATAACCTTCAACACCAGTTGCACATCAGGACATCGATGGGTTTTCACTTACATGCCCTACTGAATGATCATGCTCGTAAACTTGTTTGCATCTATGTGAAAATGACAAGAAGGAAATATCAGCAGCATCCGCATCATCGTGGCTATCTTTTGGGTTCTCCAATGAATATCATCTATGAAAGATTCTATAACCATATGCTTGAGGCAAACATTACATGATGCCATGGAAGTCCTTGGCGCCTCTGCAGTATCTGCATCTATTGCGTATACGCAACCTGCAAAGCTATATTAGATCCGATCCTAAAATCAAGTTTGTAATCAATTTGGTATGATTGTCGATCTCTTAAAATCACTATAATTATACTGAACTCATCTCAATTGCAATATGGTTTGCTTCATTCAGGATGGACACTATAATTGTGAGGGTCCAAAGAATAAATATGCAGCTATTTGTGGTGTGGCATACACTATATGAACCGATCAGAAGCCTCAAGAAGAGGAGGGAGGGGTATCCTGGAAACACTTGCAAAAATTACACCTTATGGAACTAATCAGTGACATCTACATGGATTTCAAGAACTTACCTGTTTAAAACAACCGACTCTTGGTAAATGCAAAGCGTTGTATTTGTCATGGAATCCAGCATCTTGCAGCCCTCCAAAAGCTTTGTATTGGTGGCATCAAGGGTGTGGTGTTGTTGCCGCATTGGATGGGACTGGAGAACTAGAGAAGTGATGTGAAAGACTAGCAGGGAAAGACTGGCCTAATATTCAGCACATTCAAAAATTCAATTTTTGGCGGAGAGAGTACAACCGCTTCTGTGACAGGTACCAACTGTAAAACAAAATTTAAACTAGATGGAGCGCTTTCTTTGTTTGTTTGTAAATTCAAATGAACGCACCTCATTTAATTTTTTCTTGTATATGTAGGTAGGGAACTTGTTATCCCCCGAGGCTCTCTTTCAATGAACTTAAGTCCCACCCAGCACCCCTTGCTGCCGAGGTTTGGCTTTGGTACCTAAAGTCATCAATGGCTTGTTGGCATTACAATTGATCTGGCAGGCACTCTTTCCGGTCTTCTTGGCATAGAATCTTTGGTCAAGGTATTACATTCCTAGAGCCATAAGGCTTGTGTCCTCACTTGACATCCATTCCTTATTTCCATATCTGTGATTAATTAATGGGCTCGTGTCCTGGGCTATTACCTCTCTAGTCTCTACAGACACCATAAACATGGATTGCAAACTTTTACTTTAGGAAGAAGACTAGAAGAACCTGAACTGGAAGCAGAGTTGTTTTCATTACCATACATGAAGGTAACTGGTCTCCTTACAAGTGTTTTTTTAGCATTTCAAAACAAGTTGCTTCCTGTTTTATTTTATTTATGTGGAAACATTAGTGCAGTAAGTCTGTTCTGGAAGGCACTCTCTAGCTTAATGGGCTTCATGGCGTTGTTTGTTTTATAGTCCTTAATTGGCTCCATGTTTGTATTTCATGAGTTTCAACACGTTTAGGCAGGAGTTGCACAACTGAATGCAGGACCAAGTAAGGAATTATGAAAGAGCACGCACATCTCCTACCTCTATGTGAACCAAGTAGGGAATTTAAGCTTTTGGTAATTAATCTCCCTATCGCTAGCTGTTTCCTTGCAACAAGTTATTTTAGCATTTCAAGTCTTTCAAGAGTAATACAAAATTTCCACTGTTCTAAGGCAGGAAGCGAATTGATCATTGCATCAGATTTCTGTTTCCATGATGCCTAGAAATCAAGGTGGATGGATTAAGCAGCTCCTTCAAGACATCAAGTACGTACTGCAAGATTGTTCATTTAGCTATATATCCGAGGTGGACGGATTTCTCTGCTTTTCTTGATATATTTTTAATAAATGAGGATGTCAAATTTTATCTGCTATGTTTATAGTGATTGCGATTATTGTTTGGAAACAATAAAATATTTCAGGTGAACAAACCGGCTAGTGTAGAAACTCAAGAACATGTTATGTATAATGACACAAGCTTCACCCACATCATCGGCCTCTTATGCAACAGGGAGCCCAATGCTAGCAACGTACTTATCATGTGAAGAGGCTAGAGTTAATACACCTAGTGAAAACCCAAGTGTACATGATTCTCTATGGCCTGTACCCCTTGGTTTTCCCTCAATCAAACAACTTACTCTAGCAGACCACAATGGAGGATTACAACTAATTACTTCAAGTGGAGTTCATCTTATGTATGGGGTAATGTGGGCTGAAAACTCCTTTTGTATAGCTTAGCTTCCACTGAATCACTGAGATGCATGTCCCATATCAACAATTTGCTATAGACAGATGGTGTGCAAACTTAAGGATAGTATTCCACCTTTGATGGCATAGCCGAAGGAGGTGAACACTACCCTTACTTTGCGTGTGTGTCCGACGACAGATAGCTGTGGCTTGAAGTGACAGGAACCACACCAGGATGGTTGGATACATACCATCTTGGCACCCTAAGAGCAACTCACCCTTTTTGAAGTTACCAGATGGGATTGATTTGCTTCATATAACTTGTTTGTGACCAAAAATCGTTAAAATTTGTAAGTAAAGTTTCACATTAAATTTCTATTATTTTGTAAGTCAATGTGCAAGTTTTTAATAGATTAAGCACTTGATGTGTCATTTTTGCACTCTGCCAGAAGACATCAGGCTGGCTACTAATTTAGGCATATTATAATGAAGAATCAATAAGCTGATTATTTTGGCAGTACTATCACAGCACCTACCATTGCAAATTCAAACAAATATATATGTTTTTAAATGTCTAGCTAATTAAATATTTCGTGTGAAGGAATCATTCAAATTAAGTTACAAACAAATAACTCCTCCAAATAGACTTTTAGATAACCATAAGCAAAATATAAATTAAGCTACAAAGTTTGATGTTGGAGATCATTCCAATTTCCAACTTAATCATTTCTCTCAATTTGTTTGTTGTACAGTCCCTTTTGAAAAAACATATTCTACAAAGATAATGTTTAATTTGTTTGACTTTTTGTTAGCTTAAGTTTGATTCAGCCGGGGCCTATTTAAAAACGTATTTTACCCAACTCATTAGCCATCTCCCATTTGCAAATTAATATAAAAAAAATTAATTAACAAAGAGCTAATGTCTACTGAGGGAGTAGTTTACCAGTGAAAACAGGTTCATATATGAAACTGTTGATGTGCCTTGAATCATTGTTGACCGGCGACGCATCGGGGGGTCCGGAGGCTCCGCCCCTTGGACCCCGTGTAACTTCAATCTGTTTTCGCTTCCTCTAATAAGAAAACTGGTTCTCTGCCCGTGGACGTAGGCAACACCGTTGCTGAACCACGTAAATCTCTGTGTTGTTCTTCGCTTTATCATTCTCGTTATAACAGAAACTTAAAATAAACAGAGGGGAGTTTTTACCAGCAAAACATTTGGACTAAACATAAATGGAATTATGAATGGGGAATGCACCGAAAGTCACATTACAACTTGGCTGGCAATTGCATTAATCTATTATGTTAAGTAACTTGTGAAGTTTGATGGCGGTTTCAACTCTTGGCTTGGTCAGTTCATTGTTTCTTTTATCGTGACAATAGTTGGGTATGGTTTAACTGTCGATCTACACCTGTTTGTTTGGTATGTGTCTTTTGTTGTAACACAGTTTTTGGTTCTGTAATACGGAGTATATTTTTTCAAAACGGCTGAAACTAAAAATTTCAACCTCGTCTTGGGATTTTGAGATCTCGGGTGTCATGCGGGGTTGTAACATGCTTACCTAGCTGTACAATTTTTTACTTTCAATATATTAGTATACAAATTGAAAATATTTGAACGAGAAAGGGACGTGAAAAAATATTTTTTAATATATAAATTAGGTCGCTTTCCTGGCAGTTTATATACACCGATTTGTACTTAAATGGTGATTCTGCAAACTTCATTGAATCCAATCTCCACCCTAAAAATTAACTAGCTATACTCTGATCCAAAAATGGCCGAAGCTGCGTTGTTTGGGATCACTAAATCTGTCCTGCAACAACTCGCCTCCCCTGCACTCGATGAATTCCGACTCCTATGGTGTCACAAGGAACAACTCAACAAGCTTCAAGTCACCATCACCATCACCATCATTTGGAGTGTCCTGCAAGATGCTGATCGCAGGCAGGCCACTGATGCTGCTGTTCAAGACTGGCTTGTACGACTCAGGATCGCGTTGTACGAAACTGATGATTTGTTTGATGCCATCTCCGTCAAAATCTTGCTCAAGAAGGACAAGAAAGGCACTAAGATTGGGAGAAAGGTACGCCATTTCCTTTGGAAACCGTACCGTTTTGCTTTCTTGGTTAAAAATGCTCACAAAATGAAGGTAATAAGGGAGCGTTTTGATGATATTGTGCGTGATATGGAGGGGTTTAACTTTCTCCCAATTCAAACCGATCTAGCTCCAATTTTTAGAATCAGGGACCGGAGAGAGTCGACAACCCACTCTTTTGTCCTACGAAATGAAGTGATAGGCCGAGAGCAAGAAAAAGAGGATCTAGTGAGTATGTTGTGTTGAATTGGTGTTGAAGAACACACTTTCCATTGATTCACAAAGGACGTATAAATAGAGCAATACAATGATAATGGAGAAGATGGGGAGAGAGGTGGAGATAGATTTTCTCTAACCAATATTGACTTATTCTAACCCTAAATATTAGAAATAATTAAACTAATCAAATCCTAAATAATAATAATATAAATAAATATTATTTTCCTAATATGTTGTTGCATGATTATTCCTGAGAACAAAGAGGTGTTTCTGTCATTGCGGTTATTGGAATCGGGGGATTAGGGAAAACCGCTCTTGCCATGCTTGTTTATAATGATGAGAGAGTTAAACAAGGTTTCGATTTGTGTCTGTGGGCTTGTATTAACTACTTCTCAGATCTAAAACAAGTCTTGATAACCCTCTTAAAATCTGCTACAATGAGTGAGCCTGAAAACGTTGATCTAGCTCAGCTGCAATCTTTGTTTAGAAAAGAGATTGAAGGAAAAAGATTTTTGATCGTTTTAGATGATGTATGGGATGAGGATCCACAAAATTGGCATGATTTGGAACAGTTGTTATCTAGTGGGGGGGATGGAAGCAAAATTTTAACCACAACCCGCTCCAAAATTGTTGCCCAACGTTTGTGTGCAAACATGCCTTACTTTGATCTAAAGGAACTGTCAGATGAGAGTGCTTGGTTGTTATTTATGAACGTAGCTTTTGAGTAAGTGGGTTATTATTATAGCTCAGAGTTTAAACAATTAGGTCAACAGATTATGGGAAGGTGTGGGAAGGCTCCCCTAGCTATTATCACTATAGCAAGCTTGTTGAAAGAGAAAGAGAAGGAAAGGTGGTATTCTCTTTTAAATGAAGAAATCTCCAAAGTGTTCCCTGATGAGTATAAGAAAATCACACATGTGCTAGAGATCAGTTATAAGGAGCTTCCATATCCAGTAAAGCGTTGCTTTGAGTATTGCTCTCTCTTTCCCAAGCACTATGAATTTGAGAAAGAAAGTTTGATCCTTTTATGGATAGCTCAAGGATTTGTTGAGCCTTTGGTGAATCAAAGCTTGGAGGATCGAGCTGAAGAATACTTCTTCTACTTGGCGAACAGATGCTTTTTTCAGCTTGTCGTGGGTTATAGAGAGACGACGAGTATTGAAACTTATAAAATGCAAGCTATGATGCATGATTTGGCTACGACAGTTGCTGGATCCGAGTGTATTTTAGTTGGTCAAACTCCGCATAGTTCTTGGGGTAAGAATATTCATCATTTGTCAATAAATTGTGAATCGGATTCAATGGTGGACAATGTATGTTCTTTTTCTCATTCAAAGAATCTAAGAACTTTTCTTCAACCTTGTGGAATTTCATTTACAATGAACAGTGTGAAGAAGTTATTGTTGTGTTTTAAGTCTCTGCGGGTTTTGGATTTATCTGACTTGAAAATCGAGGAATTACCAACTTCTATAGGGGAACTGATTCATTTAAGATTTCTCGATCTCTCCGGGAACCATATGGAAAGCCTTCCAAGTTCAATTTGTAGCCTTCATTATTTACAATCACTTATTCTTCGACGGTGTGAATTTCTAAAGGAGTTTCCAGAGGACTTTGGGGATTTATTAAGTTTGAGACACCTTATGCTTCAAGATTGTAACAGCATGGTTAAGATGCCACCTGGGTTGGCAGTATTGACATCACTTGTGACTCTAGATAAGATAGTCGTGCACAATCCTAGTGGTGGACTCAAGTATTTGGAGGGCCTTGACAACTTGACCGGATCTTTGCAAATTGTGCTTCCAACAACTCAATGGGAGAATGCGACAACAGATGCAGAGAGATCATCCTTGTCCAGGAAGAGCAGGCTCAGTGCATTAGATATCATCCATGATAGTAGGGGTCAACGTGAACCTGACATAGCTAACATAGGGATGAATGCCCTTGAACCACCTCCTAATCTTGTGGATTTGAGCATCAAGTATTTTGGTGGTAAGGAAATGCCGCATTGGGTTATGTGCCTCCGTGGACTTGTTATTCTCAAACTCAAAGGTTGTTCAAGCCTTGTTGAGCTTCCTCCATTGAGTAGCCTTCCAACCCTCATGGAGTTGTACATTTCTGATATGCCTTCAATGTTGACTATAGAGGACATCAAGTTCTATAAGCCTAATTGGTTCTTCCGATCCCTAGAAACTCTTTCAATTGAGAAAATGCTGAATTTGAAGAGCTGGTGGCAGCAAGCACCAACAGTGCTGCCTACATTCCCTTGTCTTACCAGAGTAAGCATTCGCGATTGTCCAAATCTGATAGGGTGCATGCCTTTATTTCCACTGGTTGAGGAGTTGAAGTTGGAAAAAATCCGAGAGGAAATTATCTTGCAGGCAATTGGGAGCGAAGCAATTTCCAGTACATCTCACGGTAACCCTCAATCAATGCATTTGGATCAACAGGCAGAGGTCCAAAGAATACACATGCCAAGAGTTAGGCATTTGGAGATCCCAACTGTGAATCGGAACCTTTTGAAGGGGTTGAAGTATTTGGCTTCTTTGGAGAAACTGATCATACAAGATAATTTTAATCAGGAGCTTCAACAACAACAACAACAACAACAACAACAACAACAACAACAACAACAACAAGAGGGGCTTCCGTGGAAACACTTGCAAAAACTAGGCAGTACGAGACTTGTATTTGGAGAGACATTCAGCATGAGAACCAATCAGCGCCTTCTACATGGATTTGAATGCCTTACCTCCCTAAAAGAGCTAACTCTCGGGAAATGCAAAGAGTTGTATTTGTCATGGGGAGTGCTTCTACGTCTCAACCATCTTCAGACTCTGAGGATTGAAGAAGTCGAGCAAGTGATTGATGCTGATTCAGATGCCATGATGATGCAAACACAATCGATCAACAGGTCTATCCGAGAACTGATAATTGAAGGTGGCTCGGGAGAATGGGTGCATGATATACCGTGGAAGTTTTTTCCATTTATGAAGACTCTGGAGCTATGGAGAATAAGAAACTTGGAAGCTCTACCAGAAGGAATTCAGCATCTTCCCACCCTCAAAAACCTCAGTATTGGTTATATTAAAGGTGTGGTGCCATTGCAGGATTGGCTGAGCTCCCTTTCGTCTCTTAGTTACCTTCGGATTTATGGCATTTCTAAAGAACTAGAGATGCGATGCAAAGAAGGAACAGGGGAAGACTGGCCTAAGATTCAACGCATTAAAGAAGTACGTCTTCTCTCTGCCATGTAGGTATGAACAACAAAAACAAATTAAAGCTCAAACTAGATGGAGAGCTCTCTTTTTTTGTTTGCAAAATTTAAAACATTTTATTTAACTTTTCCTGTACGTGTATGTAGGTAGATACGAAACTTGTTATCCTCCAAGGCTCTTTTTCGATGAATTGATTGAACAAGTATGTTTCTAGGGCTATGAGGTGCTTGGTCACAAACTTCTTGCTTCGGTATCTTTGCTAGCTTTATGAGATTCAAAATGCTAATGTGGAAACCACACAATCAAACACAGAACGTTTAGGAATTATTAAAGAGCGTCCTCAGCTGGTATCACTCTACAGACAACACAGAGTTTTTGCATAGTAGAAGCTTCTCAACATCATCATTTTTATATTAGCTTTGAAGGTGTTTTTCTAATATTCCATATGATATCCTCTGTAAATTACTCTAACTGAACTCATCTCATTTGTATATGCATATATTGGTCCAACATGGTTTGCTTCATTCGGGATTAACATAGATGATAGATATCTTATTGGGAGTCGTCCTCTAAGCTGGAGGCAGAGCTAGATGTGGAAGTAGGACAACAAGGCAGGCACTCGCATTTAAGGTTTAGGTGATTACTCTCCCCACTGCATCATATTAGTTCACTACCAAAATATATGATTCTTCTGTCATATTAGTTTAATTATTTTTTTCCCAAATTGCTCATTCCAGGATTCCATATTTGATTCAGAAAGAAGGTTGATGGAGAAACCGAGAAACTCAATAGCTATTTATATAACGCCAACTTAATTAAGCAGCTCCTAGAGGTGATCTTCAAGGCATCTAGTGTCAGGTTAATTCCCATGCTCTTGGTATATTTTAACCATCAATACAAAGATAATAGGGGGCTGATTCCTAGATAGTTAGATGTTGCTACACTGTGTTTGTGATTTTAGTAGCTACTTTCATGGTTGGAAAATGGTCACCTTCTATATATCCTTTCAAGTCTATACCAAATTTGCACTTATTTTTCTGTATAATAAAATACTGCATTAATTTCAGGTGAACAAATTGCTTAAGAACTTCAAGAACATGTATTTGTACACAATGAGGGTCAAATGCCATCTCGGTCAGGTTTATCCAACTTCAGCATCAGTTACACATCGATCAGGATTGATCTATTTGTTCACGTTCATTGCTACCAACTTGTTTCAATCTCCGTGAAGATGACAAGAATGAAATATCAGCAGCATCTGCATCGTCAATTGTGATCTTTCAGTCCATAAGTAACATGAAGCTCAATATATGCTACCAACTTACCGTGAGAAGGATATGAGTTCCGATGAATATCATCTATCAAAGATTCTGTAACCATATGCTTGATACAAACAAAAAGGCTGCATTTCGTATTATTACTTTTCAAGGAGTACGTTCAATAACTTCGCTGCTACTGGTGAATATATATCAATATATGATAATCTAATTCAGCTTCTTTTTGCGTTTGAATGAATTCTATCTTCCTCAAGTTCTCAAAATTTTGACTTTTACACTAGAGTGATAACAATGTGCACACAAGTCGAGTGAGGTTCTATTCTAAAACCAATTGGCAAGAGAAGAAATAGCCCACCGACTCATATACTAGGACTTGGTATGTTCAACTTTTGATGTGGGACACTTTTGGTCTCATTCACATCTCTCAACAATATACATACTTTTTATTGTCACTCTCATCATTTTAGTAAGCTCAAATCAACAATGGAACTTTTGGTTTATTAATATCTAATGTCGTAGATCTTTTCAATGAGTTCAAAGGGTCATATAAGATTAGTGGCGGATCTCTGATTTTTTTTTTATAAAAAAATAAACATAATTTTTTTTGCTCAATTTTTTTTTTGGTAAGCACGTCATTTGGTTAGTATGGAGTAGATTGAAAATTTGCATCGTTCTGTCTCTTCAAATCCAAAACAAACAACTAACTAACCCCAAATTAGCCTTTCTTTCACCTTTCAAAACCCGATCGAGAGCAGATTAAAATGGCTACCTCTGGAGTTCTTTCAGCAGTAAAACAACTCGGCAAGTTGTTGGCGGAGGAAGTCAAGTTCTTGTATAAAGTCAAGGACAAAGTAGAGGAGCTTCAGCTGGAGCTTGCGTGGATGCAAATGTTTCTTCAAGACGTCGACCAGAAGCAACACCAGGATGAATTGATCCGGATGTGGGTGTCCCAGATCAGGGATTTCGCCTACGAAGCCGAGGACATCGTCGAGAGCTACATCCATGGTGTCTCTCACCACCATGGGGGAGGAGGAAAGATATGGGCCGCCGTTAAACACGGTTCTTGTGTCATTGCGAATGCCCCAAAGCTCCATGAGGTGGGATCTGACATTGAAAGCCTCACCCTCAAGATCTCAAGGCTCAGTAAACGGCTCAAGAGTTATGGGTTGGACATGAGACGAATCGAGGACCGGAGCTCCCAGTATAGTGCAAGACTAAGATCCTCCAGGAAGACGTATCCGACAACTTTCGAAAAGGATCTGATCAGGAGGGATGAATATGTAAAGGAGTTGGTGGATAAGCTTGTTTGTCAAGAGACAAATATAGTTGGACTAGTTGGAATGGGAGGTCTTGGTAAAACAACTCTTGCGAGAGAGGTTTACCGACACGAAGCCATTAAAAGCAGCTTTGAGCGTCTTGCTTGGGTATGTGTATCACAACAGCCAGAGGAGAGATCCATTCTAGAAGATACATTACGGGCACTCGATCCTGAAGAGAGGGAGAAGCTCAGAAGTCTGACTGACACGGACTTAAATGAGAAGGTTCGGAACGGATTGAAGGAAAGCAGATGTCTGGTTATTCTTGATGATGTTTGGGACCAGGGAAGTGAGGGAACTCGGCTTCTTCCATCTGCTTTTGAATCAATCAAAACTTCAAGAAGCAAGCTTCTATTGACAACACGAAATGAGAAGGTGGTTCTCGATGTGGATCCAGCCGCGTTCATCCTCAAACCACCACACTTGAATGAGGATGAAAGCTGGGAGCTTCTGCGTAAGAAGGCATTTCCAAATAACAATTATGATGGTGAAAAAGGTATATTTTTCATCTCGTCTTCGTATTTTATGTTTTATTTCTTCAAATTGAAAAATCTATTTACATTTCTTCTATAGGGTCTTATATATATACTCCTAGTTAAGTAGAGGATAGATCTTGTGTAAGCCGCCCTTATGGTGTAATTTGTGAGTAAATATGAAGCGTCGAATTAAAAAATCAAACGGCTGAGATTAAAAGTAACTTGTGAATGTACAGTGACAGTATTCGTAGGTACCATGTGATTATTCAACGAATAATCCTTTAGTATCTAAGAATAATTATACTTGTTGGTACATAAGAATAATTATACTTGTTGGTATCTAAGAATAATTATACTTGTTGGTACCATGGCTCAGAGTGCTGGCCTATTACGAAAGCTCAATTACAGAAGTTGTCAGTGGCTGAGATGAGAATGTTGCGATGGATGAGTGGGCATACTAGATTGGACAAAATCAGAAATGAAGACATTAGGAGCAAGGTTGGAGTTGCGAGTATTGTTGACAAGCTGCGGGAGTCCAGATTACGGTGGTTTGGGCATGTGCGTAGGAGACCTATTTCAGCCCCTGTGCGTAGGTGCGAGAGCTTGGAGCTTTGTGCTTTCTGTAGAGGGAGAGGTAGACCGAAGAAGAGCTGGATGGAGGTTATCCGTCAAGACCTCAATTTGCTGAATCTTTCAGAAGATATGGCTTTAGACAGAGACCACTGGAAGAGGCGCATTCGGGTTCCTGATGTTTAGTAGTTAGAGTCTGGGTGTCGGGTCTTGTTGTTTATGCTTCTGTTCTTCCTTCCTTCCTGCCTCCTAGTGCCTTCTTATTGTTTCTGTCTCCATTTGTCTTCCTTTCTTTTATTTGCCTTGTTTACATGTGCTTTAAGTAACTTATTGTTGTGGGTCTTTCGGAAACACTCTCTCGACTCGTTCGGGGAAAAAGTGCGTACATCCTGACCCCCCAGACCCTGCGTTTTCGCGGGATATATTGGGTTGTTGTTGTTGTTGTTGTTGGTACATAAGAATAATTGCATTATTATGCAGGAATAATTGTTTGGTACCTACGAATAATTTCGTTGCTTACAAATTACACCGTAAGAGCTGCTTACATGGGATCCAACCTCACTGTCATTCCATTTTTATGAGCAAATTTTCTTAAAGTTCAATTCAGGCCTCACTCCTTTGCATAAAATCAGCAAATATGGCTCCTACTAATCTTATTGCATTGGCTGTAACTAATTTGAGAATTTTTCTTGCCACTCCTGTTATTTTATTTTATTTTTCATATGTTTGTTTTATGTAGACCGTATGAAGGAAGAGTTGGGTCGAAAGATGTTACAGCATTGTTGTGGGCTTCCAATTGCCATTGTTGCACTTGGAGGAATTTTAGCAACCAAAACGTCTGCTAAAGAGTGGGAGAAAGTAAACGCTAACATTGGTGTTTACTTGACCAAAGATAGCGGCATGGGAGTAACAGAAATGATGGAGCTGAGTTACAATGATCTACCCTTTTATTTGAAGCCATGTTTCCTTTATTTAGGGAATTTTCCTGAAGATGCTGAAATCCCAACAAATACACTGTATCAATTGTGGCAGGCTGAAGGCTTGGTTCAAGCACTTGAGGAGACTGAACTCGAAGTACCTGAAGACCGCGTGTGTATGTATGATATTGCAGAGCAATACCTAGATGAGTTAGTCCAACGAGGTATGGTTGATGTCGAAGACTGTTATGAAAAGGGCATGATAAAGACATGTAGAATGCATGATGTCATGAGAGATTTCTGTCTGAAGAAATCCAAGAAGGAGAAGTTTTTGGAGGTAATAAGTGCCATTTCAGATCATCTTCAGAGGCCCTCACATAGCAGTTTTGTTTCTCCAAGACAAGTTTGGATAACTCATCGGGCAACTGTTCATTTGAGAGATGCCGACTCAGCTACATCCTTCTTCAAACTTGGAGAGAATAATGCCCTGCAGCTCAGGTCACTCACTATTCATTTGCCAAGGAATTGCGTCGCTCCAACGAGCTTTGGAGCTTGGTTCTCGTATATGAACACAGCATTCAAATCACTTCGAGTTTTATGCCTCCAAGGTGTTCAAATCAAGAAGTTGCCCTCTGAACTTGAGAGTTGCATTCATTTGAGATACTTGAGCTTTCAGTTAACTAATGAAGCAAAGGTACCATCGGTAGTTTGGAAGCTCAGCTACTTGCAGACTCTCGATTTAGGACACAACCGGGCAGGTATGTTGATACCCGACAAGCTGCAAACTTTGAAGAGGTTGGTTAATTTGTACCTTCCTGAAACCTATAAAGTGACTAAGAAGTTGCATCTTAGTCAGCCATGGCACATGGAGACACTGACCAACATTGATCTCAAAGATTTTCAGGCAGATGACTTGAAGGAGATGAAAAATTTGAGAATGTTTTCATTAAAGCATAAAACCATGGATTATGAATGTCTCAATCTTGTGCTCAAGTCCCCAATCATTACATCAAGATTGCTAGAGAATCCTGTTTCAACCCTTTGCATCGACGCTGAAGCTTTCAGTGATGATCCAAAAATACTAAGTGCAAACGAGCAAGCCTGTATAAAGGTACTGAAGATAGATGGGAAGATCAAGGCAATGTTGAAGGATGTTGTCCTTCCGCCCACATTAGTTTCCTTTGAACTATGTGGCGGTGAATTGCAGGGAGATCACATACAACACTTGCAGATGAATGGATTGAAGGAGCTCTATCTTCAAAAGAATACCATTATAGGGAGTAAGATTGTATTCTCAGTAGAGAGCTTCCCGGAACTCAAGAAGTTGTCACTAGACTGGCATGTTAGCTCCAAGGTATTAGAGGTGGACGGTGCACTGCCTATTCAATGTGAGTTCAAAATAAGGTGTCCTAGAAACATGAAAGTTCAAATTTCAAATGCTTTGCAACACCTTCGGCACAACGGTGATCGCCTCAAATTTGAATGCTACTCTTAAGGGTTCATCTGAAACTTCTAGCTCAAGTTTTATATATATAAAACGGAAAGAATTCGATGCACCAGACAAACCTGGTGGGTCGAGAGGTCGAAAATGGTAGACAAACTAACTTTGATGATACAACAACGGAGCCAAAAATAAAAAACAAAACAAATAAGGACCCACCCCAATCAATCACAATAACAGTCAGCCCAACCAACATGAAGTCATCGAGGCCCAAGGAAAGACTATGAATGCCGAGAGCACGGGAGTGTCTAGGGACTAACACGGTGTCTTGACACCGGGGAGACGAGAACAGAAGCCCACCCAGGGAAAGAGGCGTCACTTGGGGAAGTGTGGATCACCGACGTTTCCCTCACCGAAATGAGGGATCTTTGAAAATCACGACCACTATCACAATCAACACTATGAACAGGGCGTCCGAGACTGAACATCAATTAGGGGCCTTGGTTAAAAACTCTACTTTAATCAAATATTTGATTAGCAATTGACTTTTCTTTCTCTCAAAAATGAAATAAATTCTCCATATGTGTTGACATTGAACAAGAAGGCGCAGTTCAAATAGAAAAATGGATTGGGCTTGGCCCATGAATAGTCCGAAAAGGGTTCAACAAGTCAATGCATATTTTTTAAAAACTTTTGGCCTTTCTTTTCGTGCAAGGCCCAAACTCATAACCCAGAAACCAAGTCAAACAATTTGTTGATTACTCCGTATATATCATTGGGCCCAGTTCTACATCATTTTGAATATTTAACCATTTGCCGCCATCAAATTAGTTAACCTTATCCCTAAAACAACCCTTTTTTAATGTTAGTAAATTGAATGGGTTGTTGTCACAAATTTAGTGACATGATCTCCTCTTTGAACATGAATTGTTAATCCTTAATATGTTGGATTATTACTTAGGTGAATAAGACTTCTCAGGGTCGAATTGAGGGCTCGTTTGTTTAGATAACTAGAGAAAGGAAAGGTAAGGTATTAAATTTTACACATAAAATGTATATGATCACCAATTTTTGTGAGCTTGGAGGAGAGGATGGGGAGGAATATTAGCCCATCCTAGAGGTATTAGTTACCCCCTCAAAATTAGGGAATAAAAGGGTAACACATTTGTATGGAAAATGGAAGAAGGAGGGGAATGATTAGAATAGTGATTAATGAATCTTAACTTAAATATGGACTATATTCATGAGGGTAATCATTACTTTTCCCTACCAAAAAACAAACGGGGGCTGAATATTAATGAAATACTTTATTCGATCTAACAAAAAGGGTCTAAAATATATGATTTTTAACTAATGAAATGAATGAGGGTTGATAAATTATTTCACTTCTAAAAAAATCATCATTTTACTAACTTTTTCAAAAAAAAATATTAATACTAATTAGTTCAATCTACTATCTAAAAAATCTTTAAAATCATCTATATTGATCAAAATTTAAAAGGCCAAACTACAAAATTGGTATTTAAAACTGGCATCTTTGGACATATGGGTATTTTAAAAAACTCCGGTGCCAAATTGGTATTTAAAAAGTCACCGGTGGACATATAGGTATTTTTTTTGGCCGGAAGTTTTTTATGTTGATAAATTCATTAAAAAAATTCTCATTAATATATCTATAAATGTTATATAAAAAAGATAAAATTAAATCCATACTTTTTTTAATTAGTTTTCACATATTGGTATTTAAATTAGTTGGAAGTTAGATACTTACATATTAGTATTTTTAAAAACCTAAGTTTTTCACAAATAAAATTCAACAAGTTAATTATCATCATTAAACCATGTATATTAAAAACCTAATTCCAACCAATAAAAATATATGGGATTAATTATGGTAATTAACTTACTAATTTTTATTTTTGAAAAATATGTTTTAAAAAATAATAATATATGAGAATCTAACTTCCAACCAATAAAGATACAAATATATGAGAACTGATAAAAAAAGACTACATTTTTATCATTTTATATATTTTTAGATACATTAATGAGTTCTTTAAAAAAAGACTTTATTTTTATCATTTTATAAATTGTAAGATACATTGATGAGTTTTTAAAAATTAATTATCAACCAAGCTAGTTTAATTTTTTTTAATTACCAACAAAAATAATTCAAGCTTACTAAATTGCGTTCTCTAAAAATTTAGAACGAAAACCGAACTTCCGGTAAAAAAGTATACCTATATGTCCGCTGGTGGTTTTTTAAATACCTATATGTCCGTCGGTGACTTTTTCAATACCAATTTGGCACCGGAGTTATTTTAAATACCCATCTGTCCAAGACTGCCAATTTTAAATACCAATTTGGTAGTTTGGCCAAATTTAAAATAACCATGTATTTGTGATCGAATAGAGAGCAGTATTTATATAAACATTTAAACAGGGGCGGATGCTTGTGTACACTTTGGGATGCTCAAGCATCCCCATCAAAAAAAATAAAATTGGTTTTTAGTGTTAATTTCTTAATATGTTCCGTCAAGCATCTCCAATCCGGGAAAAAAATTACAAAAGAATTTTTTTTTACCTTTAAACATTTTCGGAATGATAAAAAAAATTACTTTCAAGTATCTCCGGAATGACGGTTCAGGATCCGCCCTTGCATTTAAGTAAATAGATGATCCTATGAAAATAATTATTTTATATGGAATCAAAGTGTTTTCTGTCCATCAAAGTTGGGATTTGTTTTAATGTGCAACGAAAGGGAGATAATGTACACCTAACTCAACTTCTCCTTGCTCTTGACTTTTGAAGGGCTCCAACATGGATCTTTCACTAATTTCTTTGCTTTGAAGGTTAGATCGAGGAAGACAATTTTTAAGCACTAGAAGTAAACTTTATACGGAGTATATAAAAAAAAATAGTTTTATTTTTTTAAAAAAAATTTGCATTTTGTAGGAAGAAGAGTGTATTTCATTAATGTAGGCATAAACCAAAAGGATAACAAGAGGGCTATTTTCATAATATCCATTCGTCAAAACATATAAGTAAAAAGTGCTATCTTTGTTTCTAAAAAGATGTCATTATACTTATTTTAGTTTTAATTTACAAAAATATATTTATAATTATTAGTTATGTTTTTATATAAATTATAAAAACAGTATAGTCAATTTTTTAGGGTGATAAAAACTAGGGGTGGGCACGGGACGGGACGGGACGGGATTGAGCCGGGACGGGATTCGTCCCGCGAAATTTTTACAGGACGGGATTGACACTTTTTTTCCGGGACGGGATGGTGTCTGGACGGGACGGGATCGGGACGGGACGGGCCTTGTCCCGCAAATAAAAATAATAAAATATTATATAAATTTGTAAAGTTAAAAATATTTTCATAATTCATTAATTTATATAATGTGTTGAATACGTTATTCTTCTCAACTATATTATTCAATAATAATATTATTTTTTTATTAATATTAATATTATAATACTATTATTAATTCATACAATGATTGTATAATTAATTATAATGTTCAACATGTTGGCTACATTATCTTACTAGATCGGGACGGAAAGGGATTAAGACGAGATTCACCAAATACTGTCTCATTATCGATTGATAGTTAGGAAGAATACCGTATTTAGCTATTTGCCTCTTGTAGCTCTAAATAATAATAATAATAATAATAATAATAATATTAACAACAACAACAACAATAATAATAATAGTAATAATAATAATAATAATAATATTGCCACGTTATAATTAAAAAAATAAAATAGTAATAATAATAATAATATTATTACTTATTTTTATTGTTATTATTATCAAATAATTATACTTTACAAGAAAAAAAATAATATGATATAATATAATAATAATAATAATAATAATTTTATTATAAAGTAATATTATTATTAAATTATATTATAATATTATATAATAATATAATCAATTATTATCATAAATTGAAAATTATTATTATAATTATAAATAATATTTGCTCAAATAGTAATAATATTATTATTATTATTACAAATGGAAGATTATGATTATAATTATAATATTTGCTCAAAATAATAATACTAATAATATATTATTATTATTATTATTCTATAATATTATTATTATAAAAATTATTATTATTATAAAAATTATTATTATTATTTGTTGTTGTTGTTATTATTATTATTATTATTATTATTATTATTATTATTATTATTATTATTATATGCGGGACGGGACGGGATTTGCGGGATCCCACCGGGATCGTCCCGCGTTTCGTCCCGCATAATTTTTGCGGGACGGGATCGGGACGGGATTCGCTATTTTGTCCTAAATCCCACCGGGA
This sequence comes from Persicaria maculosa, assembly GCA_963922045.1. NCBI lineage: Eukaryota > Viridiplantae > Streptophyta > Magnoliopsida > Caryophyllales > Polygonaceae > Persicaria > Persicaria maculosa. The sequence goes on from OY998253.1 coordinate 4,259,289, forward strand.
TCGGGACGGGATCGGGACGGGACCGGGACGGGATCGGGATTTGCGGGATTTGTGCCCACCCCTAATAAAAACTATATAAAATATTCATTATATATATTTAACAATTTCACACTTAATAATATTAACTACAAAATTATTACGGAATAAAATTTTCATTAGAAAATAATTATTTTATATAGTTTTAATATCATAAAAAATGTGTAAACAATCAGCAACATATTTTGCCGAATATATTATGTTGATTTCCTTAAAATAATATAATAAATTAAAATGATGTGGTTAATAAATGGACGGAGAATTGAAGAGTATCAAATTCGAATTTTGTGTCACACATAATGTTGCATATAGTGTTGTAGGTGATTTGGACTCCATTATAACAATCAAATTTGACTTTTTATTTCCGTGAGAACTATGAAGGCATCGATCAGTTGGGGCCACAAATTTTAAAAGTGCCTGGAAATTTGACTACTATATATACGGAGTAATATATTACCCGTATCAGCGCCAACATAAAAGATAATCAGAAAACCTAAATTCCCAAAACCTCTCTCAATTCCCATTTCCTTCGTCAACCTCTGAAATCGAAGTATCGAGAAGCTCATCCATGGCGTCCAAATTCTTCCCGTTCGCATGCATACGCAGCGCTAGCTGGTCCGATCTGCCTTCCAGGCCTCACTACCCGCCGATGCTTAAGATTCCCAAGGGCGCGTCGCCGTCGCCGGAGGACGCGGCCGAGGGTTCCAGCTTCAAATCCAAGGCTCTTTTCTCCGTCGTCGGCATGACCTGCTCCGCCTGTGCCGGATCCGTCGAGAAGGCGATCAAACGCCTTGACGGGATTCAGGATGCCGTTGTTGATGTCTTGAACGGGCGAGCTCAGGTCATCTTTTACTCGTCTCTTGTCGATGTAAGTCCATCTCTTCTTCCTGATTCCCGATCTGCACGAATTTCAGTTTCTGAATTTTGAAGTCTGTTTGGTGGCGCTATGTTTTGTTTGCTTGTGTTTTAAAATTGTGTATTCGTTGCGTTGACCAATATTTTGATTGGCAGATATTTTTTCAAGGATTTATATTCATATCCTTTGATTATTCCGGATCCTTTGTCTTACACTGTATTCTGTGTCCAGACTACAATTTTATTTTATTTTGAAAAAATGAAACGAATGATGCTTTGACTTGTCGTCAATATATCTACCGTACATAGAAATCTTGATCGGAGATTAAGCAATTGTGTATTCTCTTAAAATTCATTCCATCACAACATACAAGTGGTAATATCTCTTGATTTCGCTCTGCAGTATATAACACTAACAATCGATACCATGGGAAATTGATGATGTGACCCAAAATATAGGTGGGAAAAATTCAGGGAGCAATTGATGATGCTGGCTTTGAAGCCACATTGATAGAAGACGAGGCCAGTGAAGAACTCACTCAAATATGCCGGATACAAATAAAAGGAATGACTTGCACCAGCTGCTCTAGCACCGTGGAATCTGTCCTGCGGGAAATTGGTGGTGTTAGCAGAGCTCAGGTTGCATTGGCAACTGAAGAAGCTGAAATTCATTATAATCCACAAATTGTCAGCCATGTGGAACTACTTGAGGCTGCGGAAAATGCAGGATTTGAAGCAATTCTAATTAGTGCTGGAGAAGACAGTGGCAAGGTACATCTCAAGATTGATGGAATAGAAACTGATCACTCTTGGAAAATTGTTGAGAAATCTCTTCAAGCACTCCCTGGGGTTCAAGATGTTCAAATAGATCAAGCACTTCAAAAAATTTCCCTTTCTTACAAGCCAGATATGACAGGGCCTAGAAATTTCATCCAAGTTATTGAGTCTACTGGATCTGGGCATTTTAAGGCAATGATATATCCTGAAGCAGGGGGGAGGGAATCTAATAGGCGTGATGAAATCCACCGCTACTATAGATTGTTTATGTGGAGTTTGATTTTCACTATCCCAGTGTTCCTGACCTCAATGGTATTCATGTACATACCTGGCATTATGCATGCATTTGACACCAAAGTGATCAATATGTTAACCATTGGAGAGTTACTGAGGTGGGTGCTAGCCACTCCTGTCCAATTTATTATTGGCTGGAGATTCTATTCAGGGTCTTACAAAGCTTTACGGCATGGTTCAGCAAATATGGATGTTTTGATTGCTTTGGGAACGAATGCTGCATACTTCTATTCAGTTTACATCGTATTACGAGCTGCTGCATCTCCAAATTTTAAGGGAACTGATTTTTTCGAGACAAGCGCAATGCTGATATCATTTATTCTCCTGGGGAAGTATCTGGAGGTCCTAGCGAAGGGTAAAACATCCGAGGCAATTGCAAAGCTTATGGACTTAGCTCCTGATACAGCTACACTGCTAACTTTTGATGGTGAAGGAAATGTGATAAATGAGCAGGAAATAGACAGCAGATTGATACAGAGGAACGATGTACTCAAAATCATTCCTGGTGCAAAGGTAGCTTGTGATGGTGTTGTTGTTTGGGGGCAGAGTCATGTGAACGAGAGCATGATTACTGGTGAATCCAGGCCTGTAGGTAAACGAAAGGGTGATATGGTGATTGGAGGTACTGTGAATGAGAATGGTGTGCTACACACCAAAGCCACAAGGGTTGGATCAGAGAGTGCTCTTTCACAGATTGTGCGCTTAGTTGAATCTGCCCAGATGGCTAAAGCTCCAGTCCAGAAATTTGCTGATAAAATCTCAAAATATTTTGTCCCTCTGGTAAGCACATTATCCTTTCTATATTGCAAGTACAAAATTAAATTTATTTAACGAGTTCATACATTGAGTGGAATGTAAAGGACTGTTTTCCCATGCTTGCAGGTTATTGCTCTCTCCTTTATAACATGGCTTTCCTGGTTTTTAGCTGGGAAGTTCCACAGCTACCCAAGATCTTGGATACCATCTTCAATGGATAGTTTTGAGCTTGCATTACAATTTGGGATTTCTGTGATGGTCATTGCCTGCCCATGTGCTCTAGGCTTGGCAACACCCACAGCTGTCATGGTTGGTACAGGAGTGGGTGCTTCTCAAGGTGTCTTGATCAAGGGAGGCCAAGCCTTAGAAAGTGCACACAAGGTTTGTCATTCTATTCCAAAGTTTCTCTTTCTGTGCAGTTTTATTGCATGTAGATTCCTCTTGGTGTCAAAGCCGAATTCTAAGAGCAGACTGCAATTACAGGGTCTGTTGAAATGAAGGTTATCTTATTTGCAAAAATTATGCCATACATGGAACTACATGAAACCTTCAATCAAATAAAAAAGTTTGTTCTCTGCATTTCTTTCACTTTCATTTTAGCGACAATATCAAATACTTGGGCCTGCAGAGTGTCGAGGTTATGAAGTAAAATTCGTGGCAAGTCAATTTTTACTGTTATTTAGCTTAAGGTGAAAGGTCTTGTCTTGTGCTTCTTGTGCCTTTGATGTTTCATCAGGATAGAGTAGTTGCTGAGTTCATATTCCCTTAGTCAGTTGGGCTGTAGTATAGCTTTCCTATTATACCCATGCAAATTGAACATGGCTAGAAGGTTGTTATACTTGTTTTAGTAATTGTGTTGACTTCACTTGAATGTCTTGACTTTGGAACTTTGATGTTAAAATTTCATCTTCATTGTTTTATACTGGTAAAGCAAGTAATTTCATTCTGCATATCTCATTGATTTGCAGGTAAATTGCATTGTGTTTGACAAGACAGGGACTCTAACAGTAGGTAAGCCTGTAGTTGTCAATACCCGGCTCTTGAAAACTATGGTCCTCCAGGATTTCTATGAATTAATTGCAGCAGCTGAGGTATGTCATCCAACTTTGACACTTCTACATCATGTAAACTGTGAAATTTTATTAGCTGGAGAGGTTTTTGGCGTCTTAGTGTCTATATGCGGCTACTCAGTACTCGAGTCTCTGGGAGACTTTGATATCTAACTTGATATACTTTTAAGTCCTGGACAGAATGAAAAGTTGAGTGGAAGGGATCAACATAGTTTTGCAATTATATAACTATATCTTTTGTTTGCTTTATTTTTCACCTGATCAGGAAGAAAGTTGACGAGCATGTGCCTGTTACTTATGCAGGTGAATAGTGAACACCCATTAGCTAAAGCAGTTGTTGAGTATGCCAAGAAATTTAGAGAGGAAGGGGAAACCCATGTGTTGCCAGAAGCAGTAGACTTTGTTTCCATTACCGGTCATGGTGTCAGGGCCATCGTTCGAAAAAGGGAAATCCTTGTTGGAAACAAGAGCTTGATGTTTAACTATGGTGTTTCCATTCCCGTTGAAGCTGAAGAGCAACTTGCTGAGGCAGAAGAAATGGCTCAAACTGGGATCCTCGTATCCATTGACAGGCTACTGATAGGAATTATAGCGATTTCTGATCCGCTGAAGCCTAGTGCAGCTGAGGCCATTTCAATCCTCAAGTCTATGAATATTAGGAGCATCATGGTGACTGGTGACAACATGGGAACCGCAAAATCTATTGCCAAGGAAGTCGGAATTGAAACCATAATCGCTGAAGCCAAGCCAGACCAAAAAGCCGAGAAAGTAAAGGAATTGCAGGTAAACATGAGTGGAAGTGCATTTTGTTTTACTTCATCCTTACCTCCTGCAGCTGGACATGAAATAGTTTTGCCATCCCAATCACTTGCATCTTCTTACAATTATTCCCTGTGAATCACTGTGTTATATACTTGTTCTACAAATGTAGGCTGAGGGCTATATCGTGGCAATGGTTGGCGATGGCATAAACGACTCTCCAGCACTGGTGGCTGCAGATGTCGGAATGGCGATTGGTGCAGGCACAGACATTGCAATCGAGGCAGCAGACATCGTGCTGGTGAAGAGCAACCTGGAGGATGTCATAACTGCAATCCACCTCTCAAGGAAGACCTTCTCTCGCATCCGTCTCAACTACTTCTGGGCTCTTGCTTACAACGTGCTCGGCATTCCCATTGCTGCCGGCATCGTTTTCCCTTTCACTGGATTCAGGCTTCCACCATGGGTGGCTGGAGCTGCCATGGCTGCCTCTTCCGTGAGCGTCGTTTGCTCCTCCCTCTTGCTTAAGAACTACAAGAGGCCTAAGAGGCTTGACACCCTTGAGATGGGACGAATACGGGTTGAGTAAGTGTGCTTGACTGCTGATGGCCATCCCTTGTAAGTATTTTTCGACTTGGTAGGGAATAAGAACGTTTGTTTTGGAATGTTAGCGTTTTCAAGTAGCGAATACAAGGATGCTTGAAGATGCTTGTTCGCCAAATTTCTCATACGCTAGGTAGATTCGCCTGCTTGAAGACTGGTTTCATTGGTTTGCTTGATGCAGAGACAAGTCCTTGTATAAAGCTGTCACTGGATGCATTTGAACAACTTTTTTTGGTTGTGAAATTTTTATGTAAATACATATATACACTTTGCATTATCTCATAAGAATTTTGTTTGTCAATGTTATCATCCTGCCTACCAATACGGTATGACTGAAATTATTAACAAAAAATATGATTTGCCAATGTTAGTCGATATGGTGATTCAAAATATGGTTGATGTAGAGGTTATTTTAGGTCAGATTAGATTATACTATGCATGGAAGTTGGGCTAATGAGTCTTGGTAACAGCTGAACAATATTGTAAGTTACAAGCAATTTGTAGTGCAACAAACAACTGCTCTTATTGTATATTACAGAAGGCATCATTGTTGGTTTGATTGCAAAATGCAGCAAATTACTGATTCATTGGTATGGCCTTTCATCCGCAGGGCTTCTTGCATGCATTGTATCGAACAATGAACAATTGCAGTGCTAAGAAACCGGGATTGGTTAATAAACATTAGCTGATCTGCTTACATTTTTGAATGGGGCGCATTTCCTTTATCCTTGCGTGCACTCAGCTCTTGAAATTTTGCTTTGGCCCGAAACAAGATTCTGTGTACTTCATCAAAATGAGGTTTTGTTGCATTCTTTGTGGCTTCAACCCATTGCTGAACTAGCTTGTAGGGGGCTAGGATTTTATCCCGATCCTTGTCACCCAGCAGCTAGAACCAAAAAGAAGAACTTGTTAAACTTGCATAATATTGCAGTGCAGCAAACATGAATGATATCAATACAGGAGTATTTCGGAACCATCAAAGCTGACTAATACATTCGGATTTGGACAACTAGACCTACTACACTATCGATAGGAGCAGATGACAGGGAGGTAAATGTAGGAAAATTGCAGAAAATGACATGACGTTTAGTTGGCAAGAACTAGTGATTCGCGAAACTTCATCAAGAATCAATGACTTTGTGGTCGGTTGTTCCACTGCATCATAATTAAACTATTGAATAGTGATGAAGGTAAAAGCTTAGTACCTCCAGTTGCATGATCTCACAAACAAGGCTAAGATCTGCTATAGATGGTTGACGGCTGCCAGCCAAGAAGCTTCCACTTCCCTTGAGCCAAAAAGATTCCAACTTTGACAATGATGCACCCAAAATCTTCTCGGCTTCAGCAGTAACTTGAGGATTTGGTTTAAGACCAAGTGCAGGTGCAAGGGCAGTATTCTGGAGATATGTTGCTAAAAGAGAGAAGTGAAACTGGTGAAAATCAGGTGCTTACAAAAGATGATCAGTGCTGCTGAAAATAAATTAATGATGTTCATGGAAATCATGATTATCCAGAAACAAGTCCAAGGAAAGCATGTTACTTGCCCCACGACGTAGATTAGAGTGATGCCAGTCCAGCACTGCATGGATCTTTGCTCTCTTGGAAAGATCAGCTGGATACCTTACGAATATGATGCAAGCAGAATTAAGTAGCTTATGATGACGCTAACCTTGTGTATAAGTTAGGTTTCAGATAAAATGAAGAGTAAAAAACTCACCAATGGTCTGCAACTCCAGGGAATGCACAAGATAGATAAATAAGGATGGCATGACTGAAATAGAAGTCAAGAAGGCATAAGCAACGAAATATATGCCATTTATGATAATTTTATAAATGTGACAGTGCACAAAGAAGACTTCCATTTCACTCTCCTTGGGTGTAAATTTGGCAAGGGGTAAAGGGAAGGGAGAGATCACTTGTCAAAAAATAAAAACACCAAATCCCCACACTAAACCAAAAAGAGAAAAGGAGAAAACAGGAACCTTCCCCTATGATCACTTAGTGTCATTTCACTCGCTCACTGCTCTGTCATTATGGGATAGTTTTCCCGCTCCAAGTCTCATTGGGTTAAACTGAAAGGTTAGTGTGATCAACCCAGAATTATCTGCCCAAATATCAGGTCTAGGGAGAAAGTTTCTGAAGCAATATTCATGGTTTAGTGAAGGATCAGAAATGCACGCTGTAAAAGTTTCCCACCTACTTCCCTATATACACAAAAAAAAATAAAAAAATCGAATACCCTGAACACAAATTTCTTGCATGAAAAATACAAAAATAAAATAAAAATAGTCTCACCCAAGTACCCAACTAATCCTACACTAATTAAGGTTCTGCTTTTCGGCCTTCAACATAAGGAATTGCCAGATGTGGAACTGTGATGAGCTTTCACATATATACAGTATTATTCTAATATTCTGCATAGTTATAAATCATCACACAGACACACACTAGGGCATGAGTATTTTTGCCTTTTCTTTTGTTGTTTTAGTGAGAGGGGAAATTGAGCATCATATCCATACCTCTCAAACAGCTTCAGTCTCCCATCAACTATCGCTGGAACTTTACGCATAGGGTTAATTTCTGAGCAACATCGTCAAAAAACATTTTCTAATCAGTCAACAAATAAACAAGTTTCAAGGGCAAGAACAAGAATGAAGCATAACATATATCGCCTTTCCCATACAAAACCATGATTGGCATTCAGGATGATAAGAAACACAAACAAGATCATCATACAGTTGACCCAATTCTAGCAGCTTATGGACTCACATCGTGACAAATTGCTATAACACAACCTTCAATCAAACCTAAACAAAAACTGATCCCTCACATCAGTTGGAAATCCTGAGAGGCATTGTAAACATTTTCTTTCTTCCTACATAACAAGGTACAAACTACAGCTCATAAGATGACATTAATTTAAAATGATTGGCCCTTAGTCCCATGAATCCCAATTACAGCTCATGAATCATAAGACAGCACAAACCGCAGCAAATTAATTCCAAATGCTAGATAAGTAATAGCTCACACCTAGCAGTAGCAGCAAAATTGTTTCAATTTTTACATCTCCTACACGTGTTAAACAGCTTGAGGAAGTTTTGGAGTGTAAAAAATTCACTAAAATGATCACCTGCCCTTCCACTCTGAACCAATTTGATCAACACTAGACCAAAAATAAATTAAAAAGCCGCACAAAACCTATCAATTTCTCGTCATAAATTTTAAAAAAAAAACCCCGCAAAGACACAAGATTTTCCTGATTCTCAACATTTCAATACTCCCAAACATCAGAGATCTTTTTCCCCTATTCGAGTGCTTAAATTCATTAAATTAGACCAGGTAGACAGTACGAATTTCTCAAGAGCTCTAAGTATGCGATGAAAGGGAAAGAAGGCATCACCTCCGAACTCGGGAGACAAGTGCTGCCGCTTGGCGATGTCGATTTTGATTTCCTCGAACTCTATCCTATTAAGCCTGAAACGAAAGCCGCACTTCAAAGAATCAAATGATGAGCGCAATCGTATCCAAAACTTTCAAGCATCATAATTAGCCAAAGGAACGAACAAATTCATTCAACTACACAGCGGAGAAGAAAACTGTTGAATCAATTAGCAGTGGGGAAAAAAAAAGACGAATTGAAATGTTTGAAGATGGAAATTGTTACTTGCAGAATAAGATTACAGCTCGCGAGGGTTGAGACATCCGATCCACGTAGATTTTGAGCGCCATGTCTCTCTCCCTCGCTCTTTCGTTCGCTCGCAGAAGTCGATTGAAGGCACCAGTTCTATTGACTTCCAAGTTCTATCTCCTGTGAAGGAAGACTGTGATCCACAACCGTTCTCAAGCATGAAACGCAGCGTTTGGTCAATCTTTCCTCTTTTATTTACTCCATCCGATCGGAAAAAAGTTTTGATGTTTAACTTGTGCGGACTTAGTTTTAGTAGCTAAAAACTATATACGGTAAAATTTTATTTATTTTAATTAATTTTTTTCGTAGTTTAGTATTTATTAGTAATAGCTAATAAGTTTGAATAAAAAAAAAAGTAATAGCTAATAAGTAGTATTAAATTGTGAAAAAACATTAATTAAAAAATTAATAATGGCTAATTTGCATGGATATACCATTTTATGGGCAACTTTGCAAAAATAACCTACACCCAAAAAATTGGCAAAGGAATGACAAATTGTCATTCTTGCAAATTAATCTCAACAGGTTGTCGGTTACACTCTGCACAAACTGGAAAGAGGGTGTGAAAATTTTGGACACGTATCGAATGGAAAGAGAGTGAGATAGAGAGAGGGGGGAGAGAAAGAGACCTATTTAATTGCTTTAAACTAATTTTCAGGCATTTTCATTTGTTAAAATTAAAAAATAAATTTATTTTTGAACTTAATTTAATTTTATCTATCTATAGACACCCACTTTGTATATGTTTATGGAAAAAAATATTTTGAAGTAAAGTTTGGTCTATATCGCATCTTGATCTCAATTTGGAGTATGGCATGGATAACCATTTGGATGGCAAATACAACAATTCAGCTGGCACAGAAATTCACACAACTGGCAAGATAAACCAGAAAATCTGGGCAGAACCGACAATCGTTGCTCCGGAGATGAAAGGTAAGCTCCCGACGTGGAAACGATTAAACAATTAAGACCTAAACCAAAAACTACAAAGTAATAAAGTTCCTAACCAATACATAACAAGTTAAGTACAAAACAACATAATGGGTAGAACCGACAATCGTTGCTCCGGAGATGAAAGGTAAAGCTCCCGACATGGACATGGAGGAGGGGGCAATGCTCATAGAGGAGAGCATGTCGTTTGGGTCCGTCAGGAGCAAGATAATGGAGACAAGCAGATACCCGTCTTGGGGAGAGTCCCTTCGCCGGAAGCGTCGGAGGACATAAGCAAGCGCGGCGTGGCAAGGTGAAGAAATTGATGTCTAGTTGGGTAACTCTTCTTTTGCGTAGTCGAATGTAGTATTTTGTTAGTTTGCTTGTAACTCAATGACACTTTGAGGTTTTGGTGGTTTTAAATGTACATAACTGGCCGGTTAGTTTGTCGACGATGCAAAAGACAAATGTATGCGATTTTTTGTTTACTAGCCGGTATATGATTTTCCCTAGCCAATAAAATCAAAGTCTATGCCAATAAGATACTAACCCCTGACACATCTTATTTATCTCATAAACTTCTCATCCTAAGTATATCGACCATTAAACTCAAAGGGATGAAACGTTTTAGACCTAAAACAAACACAACGAAGTACTAAAGCTAAAGTCGGTTGATGGATCTCTCAACAAACCTACATTACTCTCAAACCTACATTACTCTCAAATGACATCGTCCAGTGTAACATTTTGGGGTTTTGGTGGTTTTGAATGTACATAACTGATCCTAGAAACAAACCTACATTACTCTCAAATGACATCGTCCAGTGTAACATTAATGGTTTCAATCACAACATACTTCAACACATAGAAAGAAATTTACAACGATGTATTAGTATAACCCATTGCGATGTATGCTTACTAGCCAGTAAATACTATTATCTAGCCAGTGACAATGATCTCTTAGCCAATGTAGAAGTAACCCCTGCTGGATCTCTCAAGATGATAAAATCAAACACAAGTCCTCTAAAAGGTGGAAACGATTAAACAATTAAGACCTAAATCAAACACTACGAAGTACTAAAGTTCTTAACCAATACAATCCTGTCGGATGCGAAGCCCGAATATTTGCGATCTATACTTACTAGCCAGCAAATACTATTATCTAGCCAGTGACAACGATGTGTTAGCCAGTGACAACGATGTGTTAGCCAATACATATGTCTAGCCAATCAAAATAATATTTCTACCAAAACATTTAACCTTACACAAATGACACAATCGAGAGCTGGAGCAGTCTGATGCCAGCTAGTAGTGCAGCATTGAAGGTTTTGCTAGTGATGGCTCAAGTGGCTATTTTAGGCTACCCTTCTTCATCGATTACACTTTGCCTTTGATGGGCATTGACTTCGTGCATCATCTGATCATACGTACAATATGTATCTAATCTCTCTCCATAAGGCAGCAAATAAATAAACCCAAAGACTTTTCCCCATGTTTGGGAATCAGATTTCACACATAGTCCGATTCTTGCTTATAGTCACAGGTTGCAACAGAAGCCGAATGTAAAGATAACCCAAATTTCCTGATCAAATTGCCATACCCACCCCCACAAGCCACAACCCCACTTATATGCCCACCAACACTCACAGTAGGGCAAATCGCAGCAGGAAAACCAAGAACCCTACTTTTCCCCCAAATTGCATTGTAAACCTCTCCCAAAGTGGCACCTGTTGCTGCTGCTCGATTGTTGTTGCTCGATTAGAATATCGAATACCAATTGCTCGGTGTACTGATTTTCGATTGCTGTTGCTCGATTCGAATACCGATTTGCAGATTGGGTAACCAGTCGATCTCCTCCGGAAATCTCAGCGACAGAGTCGATAGCCCAATCCTGTCGGTGTCAATAGAACGGGCTCACCAAGTGCCAAACCATGAAGACTCAAGACATTCCGGCGTATCGCCCCACCTCCTCCGCGTCTCCTCTCTACCTGGGGCTCGGTCATCCCTTCACCCCCCCGCTTCCCGCGCCCCTTCGTTCAACCATAACCCCACCAAAACGACGTCACTCTGCCGCTCTGTGTCGAATCCATGCCGCTGTCGCCGCCTCAATTTGGCGGTTCGATTACTGCAGAAGAGAGAGAGGGGGAGAGGATTCGTCATCGCTTCACCTTCGGTGGTGTTGAGATTTAACCGGCCAGAGGAGGTTGAGGCTACCGGTTATTTTTGCAAAAAATTAGGTCATTGTGTTATTTTTGCAAAATTGGGCCGGATGTGTCATTTCTGCAAACAGCCCACTCTTTTGGTATATTGAGTACCATTTACTGATTAATAATTTATATAGTTTTTAGCTCCAAATACGTGCAGAAAGACAAACATTAAATATTTTCGACCGGAGGTATTATTCTTTTTTTTTTTTGAGGAATTTTATTAAACTTTGTCTTAGAAAGGTGAATATCTGTATTAAAAAATACTTTGTGCGGCATAAATATTTTTTTTTTAATTCAAAGGTGGGTTATACCCTTTTATTATAATAGGAATAGCTAATATCCTCCCACAGGAGGTACAATATTACAAAGTAAAGAAATGCTGCTAGGAAGTGCCGAGTGTTCAGCAAAGGCATCGGCTAGGTCCAGTGACCAATTAGCGAGGGCGGATCCTTATTCGCTTGACGACGGACGTTGCTAATCATAAATATTGTGTTCGTTTGTCGCAAAAGTATAAATAATTTTCTGGACCCAAAAAAAAAGGTGTAGTTTAACCGGTTTAACTATTTCATTCAAATTGTTAGTCTCTGACCTCATTTATGAAGATTCAACTTAGAATCTCTTATTATAGAGTGTAATATCAAATGCACCTATTTGTGATTGGTTTTCTCTACCAAAAAAAATAAAATTGTGATTGGTTTGGTTCAATAGGAACATATACGAGCAACCCTAAATTGGTTGACTGTGTTTAAAATTTGGGATTGATTTGTGAATTAATTGATACTGTAATGAGTACTGGCTCTTCTTGATGAGATGAGCAGGGGTTACCGGTTTTTGCTTTTAGGTTTGCTGTGTTCTTTTTGTGATACATTTCGGATTTCATAGATTGCAGCTGCAAACACGGTAATGATTCCAGGCTGTTGAGTCACCGCCATTGTCCGTCCTCCCACCTTACAAAACCGCGTTCGGGTAAAAATTGCCAAACACCACCCAACTTTGACCCCCACACTCTCCAACACTCCAACTTATACACTCTTTGGTTGGGTTTCGTTTCGGACTTTCGGTGTTGCTCTGCTTGCGCTTAGCTGTTGCTTTGCTTTACTTGCCCCTCCCACTTTTCCTGGCTGCTTCCTCCCACACTCCTTTCTTTTTTCCCAAACTATATATAAAATCCCCTCTTCCATCCCCAAACCCCAAACACACACTCACTCACCTTCATCTCCCCTCTTTCAAAACCCTCACCAAAAGCTTCCGAGCCTCTTCGATTCATTCACAGCAATGGCAGCTCCTTCGTTCCTCTTAATGCTGGGCCTCCCGCTCCTCGTAGCTTCCCTCCTCTCCTCCCCTGCCTCCGCCAACTTCTACCGCGATGTCGACGTCGCCTGGGGCGACGGCCGCGGCAAAATCCTCAACTCCGGCCGCCTCCTCTCCCTCTCCCTCGACAAATTCTCCGGCTCCGGCTTCCAATCCAAGCGCGACTACCTCTTCGCCAAGATCGATATGCAGATCAAGCTCGTCCCCGGCAACTCCGCCGGCTCCGTCACCACCTATTACTTATCTTCGCAAGGCGACAAACACGACGAGATCGACTTCGAGTTCCTGGGGAACGAAACGGGACAGCCTTACACGCTCCACACCAACGTCTTCAGCCAAGGGAAAGGCAACAGGGAGCAACAGTTTCGCCTCTGGTTCGATCCTACCGCCGACTTCCACGCTTACTCCATCCTCTGGAACCCCCAACGGATCATCTTTATTGTTGATGGGACGCCGATCAGAGAGTTCAGGAACATGGAATCGATCGGAGTGCCGTTCCCAAAGAGCCAGCCGATGAAGATGTACTCCACCTTGTGGAATGCGGATGACTGGGCCACTCAGGGAGGACGCGTGAAGGCGGATTGGTCCAAGGCGCCTTTCACTGCCTCCTTTAGGGGACTGACCATCAATGCTTGCTCTTCGCCTTCGTCTTCGTACCGTTCGGGTGCTTCGAATGGGTGGTTGAACCAGGAGCTGGACTCGAGCAGCCAGCAGAGGATGAGGTGGGTGCAGAAGAACTACATGATCTACAACTACTGCTCCGACTCCAAGCGCTTCCCCGAGGGCCTCCCCAAGGAGTGCAGAGCTTCTTAATTCATTCTACCATGGTGTTCAGTTAAAATTAGACCAAATTCTTTATGAGATTCTTTGATTCTTTATTCGATTTGTAAAAGTATGATATCAATGTATATTGATGAGTTCTTTATAAGATTGTTTCCCAAACTTCAAAAAAAAATACTACCATATAAGTAGAAAGGTTCAATACAGAGTGTGACGAGCAAACAAATTCAAGCGAACAAACGAAAATAACCCTAAAACGCGGGGGAGAATATAGACTACAATCCGATGTCAATCACCACAAAACAATGACACCAGTGGTGAGCGGTACATCAGGAGTCCGTGAAAACGATCATTCAAGGAAAATTCAAGGAAAATTCTGGTTCGCGGAGTTGACTCGATGAGCACCGTTGAATCATTTCTATTCTCTCTTATGATTTGCATCCATAGAGTAAACTAAATTCAACGTCATTTAAAATAAAATTTGATTCCTTTTTAAGTCAAAGAGGGGTGATTTGATTCAGTAAAGGCATCAAAGGTTCCCACTGAATACAAATATACAATCTTCAAACTCGATTGAAAACCTGATGGTGTTATTAACTTTCATACAGTACAATATTAAGTCTCTTCATCAACCAGACGATAACATAAGTTCTTTGTAACTTCACACTCACATAAAACAGAAACACACTGCAACAAAAATCAAACCAACAGATACATGATGATCAATCTATATCTATCTCTTTCAAATTGATCACTCTCTTGAAAAAAGGACTCATGAATTGGTAGAATTAACCATTTGTGGCCCTCGTCTTCGCAGCGGTTTCCATGATCGTCACGTGAACCTCTTCAAAATGAGGGTTCGTCGCGTTCTTGACATCCTCCACCCATTGTTCAATCCTCTTGTGCGGCCCCAACAACCGCGCGCGATCATCATCTTTCAACACCTATCAAGATAGTAACAAACTTCTAAAAAAATGCATTTTTTCTTTGGTTTTGCAGTTTTTCATTGCAGTTTTAACTGTATGAGATCAGCTTACTTGCAACTGCATGATCTCGCACACAAGGCTGAGGTCGGCTATGGTCGGCTGGTCATTCCCAAGCAAGAACTTGCCGCTTTCTTGAAGCCAGACGGTGTCGATGATCGACAACGAAGCAATTAGAGTCTTCTCACTTTCAGCAAGAGCTGCTGGATTTTCCGGACGCTTGAACAGAGGACCAAATACAGTTCCCCATAGATATCCCACTGGAACAACAACAAAAACACACATGAAGCTAAATATGTTTACTGATTCTCATCTTAATTCGATTAATTCATCAATCAAAGTAGATCTTGATTTTTTTGTACTTCTGTTAAGCAATTGTACAAATTTAGCACATGGTGATCGACTGGATTTGTAGGTTTAATCGGATCGATTTACCTGAACCGCGGCGTAAGTTGGAGTGATGCCAATCCAACACCGAGTGGATCTTCGCTCTCTTGCGCGGATCAGCAGGGTACCTTTTCCAAGATCAAGCAAAATTCCAGTTCGATTCATCAGATGCGGTGAAAAAAGAGGGGAGAATATGGAATATGCAGCGAGATTTCTAAACCCTAGGAAGCTCACCAATGGTCGGCGACGCCGGGGAACGCCGTAGCGAGGTAGATGAGGATCGAATGGCTGCAAACACGAAGAAGTTTTCGTTTCAGTGGCGATCAAAGCAAAAAAAAAAAGTGTGATTTCAGCGTTTTACCTCTCGTTGAGCTTGAGATCTTCATGAACAATGGCGGGAACTTGTTTCATTGGATTGATCTCTGAAAAATTGGAGTCAGATTAGTACCTTTTTCCGATATCATTGACAACAATCGAAAGTAGATACCTCACCTTCATATTCGGGGTTGCGGTGCTCTCCCTTGAAGAGATCAATCGGCACTTCTTCGAAATCGAGTCCATTAACCCTAAAATGGCAGCAACAAATCCAAGATCTCAATCGCGAAATACAGAGGAATCAAAATTGAAGAGAGTGGGAGCGAAATTGTATGGAAAATTACTTGCAGAAGATGAGAATTGCACGAGAGGGCTGAGATCGGCGATCAACGTAGACCTTGAGTGCTGCCATCTTTCCCCTTCCCTGATTCGTTGTGGAGCCTTGAATTGAAGATGGGTAAATCCCAACTTGAATTTGTAGTAAAGGCAGGTGAGATTTTTTGGTTGGAGGAATGGGTCCTACACTAATCCTAGAGGGAGTGTAAGGTGGATATCACTTTGATATGAACGCCCGTCCTTGTTGAATGTTGATTGTTGGAAGATGTCAACAATAATTCACTTTACACAAACAATGAACATGGTCAGTAGACAGTAGACACCTAAAATGGATGTCATGTTAAAAAACAATTCCAAATGATTACAGAAAAATATACTAGAAAATTAAAGAATATGAATCACAACCCAAAAAAATAAAACTTTAGACCTACTATAAAAGTCAATCAAATAAAAAATGAAAGATAAACAACCTAATACACATCATCTATGTCAGCTAAGCAGGTAAAACTTTACAATATTACTGGTTTCTTGACCCTTTTTAATTGTTATTATTAGGAAAGAATTCAAGTAGAAAAATCTATCCGATAACATCCGTAAAGATGTGGTTGCAAAAACCTGAATCGTTTACCATTGCAAGGCTCTTGGTCTGTTTGTTGATCCCTATTATTGGACATAAACTTAAGGGACTACAATTGGTACATTGAAAATTTCACATACTACACGGTATCGGTCACGATTTCAAAAACTGTAATAATATAATCCTAAACAAAACAAATAAAATGGGTAAAAAAAAACCTCTACTACCACAACTTCCAAAACTATGAGAATTTTTTTTTTTTTTTTGCAAACTTTACCCATTATCCAACTGGTGATCAAAAAAGAAATATCTCTCACGGTTTGTGAAATTGTAACTGGTCTAATTTCTCATGAACCGTGGCAGTGGATATTCTCACGGTTTTCTAAATCGTAGTGGGGTAGTAGCTACCGTGTATTTGGTAATATTTTGACAGTGTAAAAAGCAAACTGGTAAACCTAATAAGAAGCAAAATCTCAAGTTGGAGTTGTATTTGCCATTTCGAACGGGATCGACTGTCCCAAAGGGAACAGTCCCCTGGATTCCCCTCCCATCACCCCCAATATATATATATATATATATATAAAAGAAAAATGATTAAAATTTGTAAAAGAAAAAAAAATTAGTAAATGGGTGAGTTTTTGTGACGAGGGATAGAGAGACATGAAGATTCCGGGATAGCGCATCCGCACCGTTGCCAACTTGCCATTTGGTCTCTCAAAGGACTATTTGTATTTAAACCCTTCAGCATACAAATGTGCTTATGTATACCTATCAGCTGCACTTGACCTTTTGAGTTGAGTATGGACTTCCTACTGCATCAAAATCTTGCTACATTGGTTTTCTTTAGGGACGTAATGTATTTTGTGTTTTTCCGAATTCGTTCGAATGAGTTTATGCAAGAACCAGATGGTTGATTCCTTGCATATAACTCAGCGTTGATTCGAGTAGGAATACTAGCATACCGGCCACTGATCTGAAATGGAAGATGATCGGAAACATGGAGTCAATTTGTTTATTTTGTGTTTGTTGCAAGTCACCCGTCAATCATTACCCATTCATCTTAGTTTAATTTAGAGTTATTAAATTATTATTGCAACCATTTTCCTGCTTAAAACACAGAACGTGCGAGCTTGTCCAGATGCAAAAATGGTGCAAGATCAAGACCAGGACGTGCCTCCATGTACACGACAACAATCGCGACACTCCCCGGAGAGGTTAAGAAAACGATTTTAGAACTCGAAACCGCCATTATGATCCTTTCTTTCCTTCTAAAATGGCCATCACAATGCAGAAAAAGCGACAATCCAGAAAGGGCAGCAAGACCCAATACAGTTCCGACGATGAAGATCATAGTGGCTCCAATCAATCCTGCATATCCAAGTTCTTCAGCACAATCCCGACGACCTTCATCTTCCTCTTCCTCATCTTCCTCTGGGCCACCTCCACTACCTTGATCTCTGGCTCTATTGTCCATGTCTGTGTTACATCCCGAAAACTCAACAACAGTCAGCTCTACTGTCTCACCGCTGGTGCCGGTCCCCATCCTTCCAATGATAGCTTTGCCTTCGCGGATAATGCTAAAGCACAAGCACCCCCTTTGGTCTCACTCGGTACCTCAATCAAGAGAACAAACAATGTAACTCATGTCCCAACAATCTTGACACCCATCACTCAGCTACCTGTGGCCAAAAAGGATGTAAAAAGCGAGGTTTTAACGAGACGGATCAGCCCGCGCCGCCCGCCCTATGTCTCTCCTCCGGTTCATGACACCAAGAATGAAGAAAAGAGTGAGGTGGAAGACGGGAATCCGAACAAAGAAGTGGAAAGCCAGATGGAAACACTTAGATCATACAAGACAAGGAAGTCAATCAACTACAATGATCCAGACGCGTGCGATGGGAATGGCATTTTCGTGTATGATTTGCCTTCAAAGTTCAACAAGGACTTGATGGCTCAGTGCAGCGAAATGGTGTCCGGGGTGGATGTTTGCAAGTTCCTTTCACATGGCGCGTTTGGAGAGCCTGTCACGCAGCTCGGGAATGGATGGTATAATACTCACCATTATGCTCTAGAGCCCATCTTTCATGCCAGAGCTCTAAAGCATCCTTGCAGGTAAATATTGCCACATTTCGATCAATGCTTTGCTAATACAGTGTACATTTTTGCTGAGTATTTGCTTGTTTTTGCAGGGTGACCGACCCTGCGGAGGCTAAGGCGTTCTACGTGCCTTTCTACGGGGGACTAGACATCTTGAAGTCTCACTTCAAGGAGAGTGTTTCGAATGATGTTAAGGATAAGCTGTCGCGTGAGCTCATTGAGTGGCTTGAACAGCAGAGGTTCTGGAAGAGGAACTTTGGGCTTGATCATGTGTTTGTGTTGGGCAAAGTCTCGTGGGATTTCAGACGGGGGAAGAACGCCAGTTGGGGCTCGCAGTTTCTGGAGTTAGACGAGATGCAGAACCCGATCAAACTCCTCTTAGAGCGCCATCCATGGCACTCTAATGACGTTGCTGTTCCTTACCCGACGTTCTTCCATCCACGCTCTGATAATGATATTGTCGCTTGGCAGACTAAGATAATGCAGGTATTTGTTCATGCTGTTTTAGCAGATGTTTCTAAGCCAAGTTTGAATGTCGATGAATCTCAACTTTAACAGTGAAATAATACATTCCACGCAGACTACCAGGAAGAACCTGGCGAGCTTCGCAGGCACCCCAAGTCCAAACGCCGCAAAAAGCATACGATCAACTGTGATCAGCCAATGCACATCCGCCACCACCAAGTGCCGGTACCTTGACTGCAGCAAGGGTCAATGCTCGCAGCCCAGCCCCGTGATGACCCTCTTGATGGACTCGGAGTTCTGCCTGCATCCCTCAGGCGACAGCGCTACGAGGAAATCGCTCATTGACTCCCTACTTGCTGGCTGTATCCCTGTAGTATTCGATCCCTTCACCGCACATTACCAGTACCCCTGGCATCTGCCTACTGACCAGTCAAACTACTCGGTTTTAATTGACGGGAAGGCGGTCTTGCGGGGTGAGGTCAATGTGCTTGACCGGCTCGCAGCGGTCACTGCTGCCAGGAGGGCGGAGATGAGGAGTTACATTGTGTATGAGGTGATGCCTGGGTTGGTTTATGCTGACCCAGAGGGGAAGTTGGAGAGGTTTGAGGATGCTTTTAGTGTTGCTATGAGTAGTGTTCTTCAAAAGATGAGCAAATTGCCATGAGTCAATTTTGTGTAGCATATATTGAGATTTGAGTAAATTTCACATACACCTATCATAGTTTGAATAATTTTTACTTGAATGGGTTAATGTTTTAAACATTGATCACTTGACAGATATTTCTAGCTCATATATGGTATTTTACGTGGTGTGTGTTGCTTCATTTTGGTGTCAAACTGATGTTCTAATACATAGTATAAATCCTACAATGTGGCCTGGTCTGTCGATTAAACTTTACCCAAATCAATAACAAGGTACTGAGTGAAAAAACAGTAAACAAAGATTGCTGCCAAGTAATCTTTGCTTCAAATTGCAACTATGGAAACAACTCAACAACAAAACTGAGGCACATCTATTCATGTCTGAAACAAAAATACAGCAATATCTGTCTCCAGAGGAACTAAATAAAAACCAAATTGTTTCAAGGTAAAGGAGAATCCAGATAATAGCCGACGATAGTCTTACGAAATCATATTACCAAGAACTTCACTTCCTGCCAGGGATCCTAGTTGCTTGCTTGGTCTTCTTCTTAACACCCGACTTGGCAACCTGAAGGCTCTTGTTCACAACGCTCAGCCTTGCAAGAGCTGCCTTCTTCAAGTCTGGCCTGTAGTAGTTGTCACCGACCTGGAGTATACAGAAGTGAAATTTTAGGTCTGACACAAGCATTCATCAAACTAGAAATACATCACAATGAACTGTAACCAAGAAATATGCCATATATCAAACTAGAAATATGTCAAAAAAGCAAAATGGACCAGGGAAGATACTTGAATCCATTTCATTCTGAATGCATGAGATCATAGATTATAAAATAAGGAAAACCAGAATTTTACAAAGTTTCTGAATTTAACATGATATTCATATGAAGCATTTGCAAATCAAACCTATAAAATCAGGTACTGCAGGCAAATTCACATTACCAAACAGAAAATCACAAGAATCGTTGACAATAGGAACTTCATTCATTCACATGAATCTATAAACGAACAAAAAAGCAGCTCTAAAACATGGAAGACAGAAGTAAAATCTATAGGTGCAAGTTCTTCTACCTGGTTGTTAACAGACTTGGCCATTCGGCGGAACTCCTTCTTCATCACAGACTTGTGCTGCAAAGCTGCGGGCTTGTTCTGCTTCCTCGTCTTGGTTGTGGCGAGCAGAACTGCGCTGTCCTTACCTGATGGTTGGATTGTGATAGTTTTGGTGTTGGCCAAACCTGCACAAACAAAAACCTAACTATCTTACAAACTGAAACCAAATGGAAAACCAATTGAAATGAGAAATTAGCATTCAAAATTGCATCCTTGAATATGGTAAACCTTATAAGTAACTCGTACGTCAAGTATGAATCACTATCGTATTTCAAATTTGCTTCCCTAAATTCACTTCAGGATTCATTTCCAACAAATTTCGGAAGACATTGCAGATCCGGAAAATCTAAAATGAGATCGTAAACATGCTCTGATTTCGATCAACAATCAAAGCTCAAATCACACAAACATTCCGAAGCAAAATGCAAGACGAATCAAGAAGAGATTAATAAGATTGGAAACTGGAGAGGTACCAGAGTACTTGTAGGAGTGAGCGTTGTAGAGATTGTTGCTCTCCTTGCTGAACTGGATCTTGGCGGTGCCGTTGCCGAACTGTTTGACAAGGAAGGAGTTGTTCTTCTTCACAATCTCCCAGATCAAAGGCCCTGGAACCGTCGCCATCTCGATCGGAGGAGGTAGAGGACGAGAAATCACGGAAAAACCCTAGGAGCTCCGAGATGAGTTGCAGGCGGGCAATAGGAAGGAAGAGTGGAACGGTGAAGTAAATCGTGTAATATATGTGACCCGAGCAAAAACCCTAGCGGAAAAGCGTATAATGGGCCATGAATTCTTGACAAGATTAAGCCCAATATAGTCGGCCCTGGCCTTCAATTTTTCCAAATTTGACCTTTTATTGATTTTATAAGGGCAAATTGCAAAAACCAACCTTAAATTATGTTGGGCAATGTTTCCT
Source organism: Persicaria maculosa (assembly GCA_963922045.1). Taxonomy (NCBI): domain Eukaryota; kingdom Viridiplantae; phylum Streptophyta; class Magnoliopsida; order Caryophyllales; family Polygonaceae; genus Persicaria; species Persicaria maculosa. Next base: position 4,281,180 of record OY998253.1, read on the forward strand.
ATTACCGAAAGCAATACATGTAGAACTGGATAAGATAAATCGAAACTCCTTATGGAACAAGGGCCCCAATTATAAACCACTTGTTAACTGGTTTGAGGTCTGTAAGGCTAAATCACATAGGGGTCTAGGCCTCCGAAACTCTGAAGATATGAACAAAGCACTACAACTAAAACTAATTTGAAAAATCTTGGCAGAACTACATAACCCATGGGTCATCATAGTCACGTAAAAATACCTCAAAAACCAGGATATACTACATTATAGTAAAAAGGGTGATTCGTCCTGGCAATGGAGTCAGCTTATCAAACTTATACCCATGTTCAAGGAAGGCTTACAATGGTCAATAGAAAATGGCAAAGGCATAAATTTCTGGAATGATCACTGGGTGGGAGATGCGTCACTCATTACAATGCTCCCTAATGACCAGCACATTGATACTCAAGTCACGGCTCAACATTACATAACCGAAGATAAGGTATGAGATTTACAGAAACTAAACACAACCTACCAACATATACTACCAAAGTAGACAATAAACTCAATAACAACCACCCCAATCCCCAAAAACATCCATATAGATATACTTTACTATAAATGGAGTAAAAATGGTTGGTTCTCTACTAGCTCTGCAATAGATATGATTAACAATTTTAAGCAGCACCGAAAATCTGATATGAGATGATTTGGAACATAGACGTGTCATCAAAGGTAAAAACTTTACTTTGGAAAATCACAAAAAATGGCGTTCCTACATCGGTTAAACTTGCCTCGAGCGATGTTGGGATGCCTACTACATGCAAGCTTTGCGACTCCAACCATGAAGACCTAGCCCATCTGCTATGGGATTACCCCATTACACGTGCGACAATAACATCCATAGACCCAACATTGGTAATCACTCATTTGGTGGAGCATCTGGTACTTCCAGAATAAAACTTTATTTGGCAACACCGTACCAGATGTGAGAGGTATAGTATCTTCCATAAAAGATCAAGCATGTCTATGGAATATCTCAAAGCATAATGATGATGCTTCGGACAATCGGGTTCATCATAAAAAAACACATACATGACCAAACTGCTACAACAAGAAGGAGAAAGAAAGCTAACTGGTGCCCCCCCCGAACAAGGGACATTTAAACTCAACTTTGATGGGGCCCTTTCTTCCTCTTAAAAGGGCTCTTTCGGATTCATAATCAGAAACCATAAAGGAACTCCAGTTACCTTTGACGCAAGGCCTTCCTACATCCCCTTTATAACTGGTTCAGAAGGGCTTGAATTATGGAATGGCATCAATGCTGCACGGGAACTAAACATAACTAAACTTATAATTGAAGGTGACAACCTCACCATTATCAACAACCTAAAAGGTTGTGGTTTGCCTCTGGAAGATTCTGAAATGATTGTTTCTGACAGGCTAGTCTCCATTGGCACTTTCGATACTATTAAGATTCATCATGTCTATCGAGAAGCAAATCGAGTTGCAGACCGCTTATCGCATCTTGACCTTGTGTTCTCCGGTTCATCTGCACCTGACGATTATGTGCTTCACAACTACATCTGTTTGGATGCTCTTGGTATATAAGTTTTTCTTTATTGCCAAATTATTTCCGGTTAAAAAAAAACCTATTTGAGATCCGGGGGATTCATGTTGGAAGAGTTCTGCCAGTAGGAATTGCCAGAAAAAAAAGCCCAAAACGGGAACTACAAGAACACATAAATGGAAAAAACCATCCCTGGGTGTCTATAAGCTTAACTTTGATGGATCATCTATTCATCTGTGTGTAATGGACACAGTTGCACTGGGTATGTCATCCGAGATTGGAAAGGTACAGTCGCACACCTAGAGGGGAAATCTTTTGGTCACCAAACGCCTCTCATGGCTGAGAGCCTGTCGTTACGGAGGGATTAAGAAAGCATGCCAACTCCGAATAGACAATCTCATTATAGAAGAAGATTCACTAACAATCATTAACTACTTTAAGTATGGTGTAAATTGTCCATGAGAAATTGAACTTTTGCTCTCGGACGTTCAACTCCTAATGAGAGAAATTAGATCCACTTCATTTTCTCATATTTACCGTAGCGGTAACAAAGTAGCCGATAAGGTTGCACATCTTGGCTACTACTGCTCTAGTATGAGAGCTATTTCCTATGACCCAGGTCTAATGGATCTCATCCAAAATGATGCCATCAGTTAGCATTCCTTGTCGAGTGCATCCAAATTCTTACCAAATCAAAAAAAAATGCAGGGAAAAATAAATACTCTAGTCGAGCAAAACATATTTTTTCACCTTTTTAAAAACTATGACTAACCATCTTCTAATGATTCTAAAGATAAAGATAATTTTTTAAAATAAACACTAAAATACCTAAAATGACATCATTTTTTTAACAAGAATTATACTCCAATGACATATTTTGACTAATAGAGGGAATAATTTGAAATGGAATGGGGGAGTGTAAAAAGCCATGTGGACGCGAATTATCAATGTCATGCCGCTTTATTCAAATTCGAAGAGCATATCTCATTTCTCATTTGGAAACCTAAAACCCTTTTCATTCCGCCTATTGTCATCCTTCTGCATAAATATAGTGATAGGTCGTCTATAAACTAGAAAATCTAATTTTGTCAGATCCTTAGCGACATACTCTTATCTTCCTTCTATTACAATATTTTTGAATAAGTTGAATTTGAAAGTAGTTATTAATTGATCTTGATTATGAATACCATATAGAAGCGTTTGACGATGTGGATGTTGATGAAATTGAATACATGGGCCGTTCATGTGCTTAGGGATGCCTAAGATTTTTGATACTCCCTTCGATCATAAATATAAGACTTTTTTCATAAAAAATAAATATAAAGACTTTTTATTTTTGTGTACATAGTTTAAAGTGTTAAAAATTATATAAAATATTAATTTTTAAATTAGTTTTTTTATAAGTATTATAATGTAAAAAAAATAATCAAAAAAATAATCTATTTTATACTCTCTCCGTCTAAAAATACATGTCATTTTAGGACGGAGCACGAGAATTAAGAAGTAGATTAAGGGTAATTATTAGATGTAAAAAGTAGGTTAAATGTAATGATTAGAGTTGTATTTGTTTCTTTTTTTTTAATTTGTAAGGAGGAGAGTAGGAGTGATGTAAAAATTAAAGTAATGATTAAATATAAAAGTAGGTTAAGTGTAATGATTAAATCTAAAAAGACATATATTTTTGACAAAATTAAATAGGCTAGAAAAACATATATTTTGAGACGGATGGAGTAGTTTTTAACTATTTAACATACATGTATAAAACTAAAACACCTTATATAGTTATATATATAATGAATGATGAGTTAATTAGGTATATCATCAAGCTGAAAACCTTCTAGATTTCATCGATTTGCAATGTGAAATGTGAATAGACAAGAACAATATGAAAGGGATTCCAATCATTCACCATTGATATGTGGACGAGAGTTATTTTGCTTCGACTGCATATTCCACGAAAAGCGGATCCCGCTCAATGTGAATGAAAAACCGCCTTCGATTCTTCAACTGTCAACCACCCGGACCCGGGAACCCGTTTTAAGCGCCTATAAATACCCGACCCGCTTAACAGTGCTTCGTGTTCCTTCAGCGTCCCCGTCGATCATCTGATAACATTCATTTCCTGATTTCCAAAGCAAAATCCTCTTAGAAATAGCCATCGCCGATCGATTCGGACGACCTGAGGATTCGACGACTGTTTTCCTGTGTTTCGCAGCCTGAGTTTCGAGCATTCATCCATGGCTAAGCCGTCCGATGGCAAATCTATCTACGATTTGGTTGTCAAGGCATGCTACTGTTGCCTGATTTTAGGGCTTTTCGGTTTGGCTTATTCTGCTAGAATTCGATTTGATTGTGCTGTGGTTGTGCGACTCGATTAGAGACGGAATCGATCCTAAAGTTTTGTTTTTGTCATTTCCTTGTCTGATTTTGATAACATTTGGAGTTTCGAACTCTGTTTGAGGTTTAACATCAGATTGCTAGATCAGTTCGTTTCATTTAATTGCCGCAATCGTTTTCAAAACCTAGGTTAACTGCACAATCGTTCACACTTCTCTTCATTAAAAAAGAAAGGCTTTTTTTCCCAATTTGATTAGCGGAAGATCGATCAGTTAGGAGCTCAGATTCTTAAGAATCAATTGCCCTAGAGCAAAGTATAACAGCATTTGATAAAAATTAATGAAATTGCATATTGAAGGCAATCCACTGATGAATAAAGTATATCTGCCTTTCATATCAATTGCAGACTTGCTACTGTTAATGTTAACCTGAATAATTGATAAGAGAGGAATGTGTGGCACTGTAAATTGGAGTTTCTTTGATGATGAAGAAATGGACAGATGGTTGTTTACATTTTCTGGTTAAATAACCTTAGGATTGATATTGATGATATGTTTGTTCAGTGCCATATTTTTGGTTCAGTACATGAATTTGGTGTTTGGACTATATGATGCAGGATGCCCATGGCAACGATGTGGCCCTTAGCAAATACAAGGGGAAGGTGCTATTGGTTGTCAATGTTGCATCAGAGTGGTACATTCGCTTTTTTGCTAGAACATTTTCTGTTCATTGATGAACTGCGCAACGAGTTTTAATCACATAAGACGGAGCTTCTAACTGAATTCGTATGCCTTTGCCCCTATCTTGTACAGCGGCTTGACCAACTTTAACTACGTCGAGCTCAGTGAGTTGTACACCAAGTACAAAGACCAAGGTGGGCTTCTAATCTCTTCAGTGATTCAATTTGTTCCTATGCTTGATCTTCAATTCCTTCATTGTTCCGGTTCAGGTTTGGAGATTTTGGCCTTCCCGTGCAATCAGTTTGGTGCCCAGGAGCCGGGTTCTAACGAACAGATTGTTGAGTTTGCTTGCAGTCGTTACAAGGCCGAGTTCCCTATATTCGACAAGGTGATATTGTATTGCACAAGTCTCTTATATCCAATGTTCTAAAAGGCATCAAACGTCGGACAGATTTAGAACAAACTTGACTATTTCTTTATATTTTAACAAATAACACATCTCAATAATTCATACAATATAATAATAATCCATAATATCACTCATAAACCCAAATTTGCGGTACTTAACTAACACTAAAGTAAATAAACGCAAAAGTACGCATCAGACTAACAACTCTAAATCTCATAAAATCCAAAACTATAGGTTTGACTAAACGCTTGGGGAATAAAAAAACCTTAAGTCGACCAATCATTTATCTAAACACTAAAACTGAATAATCGCTGACTCACACTTAGGTAGTTAGGTGATGCCTAGGCGAATCTCTACCTAGAGACTCGCCTTGCATTAAAATTTTTCCAGGTGCCCTCCCGCCTAGCGCCTAGACGTGATTTTTATAACACTACTTATATCTCTTCTATTTCGACGTTGTTAACCACATTGTTGTTATGATAATAGATTGATGTAAATGGAGAGAACGCCGCACCACTGTACAAGATGATGAAGGTGTATAAATGGGGAATCATCGGAGACGATATCCAGTGGAACTTCGCCAAGTTCCTCGTCGACAGGGAAGGCCACGCTGTTGATCGATACTATCCCACGACATCGCCTCTCACCATGGAGGTAAGCGATTTTCATGCCATACGATTCATGTTAGTTTCTCCATCTCAAGGTCATTTTGAACTTGTTACTGTTGTTTGCAGCGCGATATAAAGAAGCTGCTGGGAGTTGCATAAAGCTCTCCAGTGATAACCCCGGCCATTACTGTGTTGTGAGCTTACTGGATTCGTGGTTGCTTCATGTTTTCGAGTTTTCAATGGCTTGCAGAAGGTGTAAAATTGTATGTCTCCAAGAAAGGAATTGAACTGCGAAGAAGGAGATGATGGTAGCGAGACAGCTTTCACAGCTCAATAAATTTTTGTTACAATAATGGGACGATATTGCTTTGTAATTGTAATAAAATAAGGTTAGTCGTGAAGATATTATGTCATATCAATACATTTAAGTATGTCATATCAATACCGTTGACAGTATATTGATGCTTTGTTAGAAATTGAATATAATACTGTAATGGTACAAGTGTGGGGTACGTATATGATAATATGATTAAGGGTATATGATTAAGGATACTTTTATGAAAGAAAATTTTAAAAAGAAATGATTGAAACTATAAATGGCTAAATCAGGTATATTTATTAATTTGACTTCTAAGCATACGATAGAAAAATCAATATAATACTTTTTTGTTATAATAATATGTGTAAGAATAAGAGAGTATAGAGAGAAAGAGAAAAGAGAGAATAGACCTCTATTGCTTATATCTTCCAAGTAAGGTTACAATGCCTTATATAGGCAAGGAATTACAATAGATAGGTAGGACATAAATTTGGCTCTTTGGTTTTACACCATGTGGGAGTTAAGGGAGGTGAAAGGGTGGAGAGGTGAAACATCCATCATTCATGGTTTCATAACACTCCCCCTTGGATGTACACCTCTAACATAAATTGTCTCGTTAAAAACCTCGCCTAGAAAACCCAATGGGACAAAAAACTAGGACTAAAAGAAAAAGAGTACAAATGTTGTTTGATACGCTTTGATCATACTGCCTCGTTAAAAACCTTGTCAGGAAAACCCAGTGGGACAAAACCTGATCGAAGGGAAAAAGAGTGTAGTGCGTATATTCTCCCCCTGAATTCAGCATTCTTCTTGCAGCTTTCTCATTCCGATAAGCTCATCGAATTTCTTGATATATCCGACTTCATGAGCTTCATGGTCGATTCTGAACATTGTCTTTGATGTGTACAAGCCGAAATGTCTTCATATATTGCAATTGACATCGACGCGCTTGCCTTATATGTCTTGGTGTTAAGCTGCTTTCAAAGCACAATGATAAGGTACTTCAGGACCTAACGTGCACTTCATCATTTGATCGGGGGGTCTATTGTATTAAATGGTGCGTAAGTTGCCTCGTTAAAAACCTTACCTTGGAAAAACCCAGTGGGATAAAAACCAAGATTAAGGAAAAGAGTACAACTTTGTATGGTACTTCGGGACCTAATACAATGTCACCAATTTCACAATTATAGGTACTTCTGGTACTCTTTTAAGGATCTTTAATCAAATTGTATGTGACGGGGCTTTGACATTAATGCTTCAGGCATTTTCAATCGATCTTTTCATTTATATGAGTATACAAATAGCACGTCCGTCATTTACATTTAGATCCAAAATTATATTCACTTCTGGTGAATAGATTCTACATATAACCTTTGACAGGTCGGCTTTTGTGCAATCAAGTTGGCTTTATATTTTATTTTGTATGAACACCCACTTAAAACCAATTGATGTTGCACTTTTCAGTGTTGGAACTACATGTCTAATACCATCATGCTTAAAGAATCCATCTTTGCATGAATTGCTTCTTTCTAGCTCTTTTACTATGATTTCGATGTCGACATCCATTTGTTTGATGATCATCATATTCTCATAGACCCTTTCCACTTATGGGGAATCGTATACCAAGAGCCTAGTGATCTCCAACACTTCTAGTGTACTTGAGAACCACTTGATATTCATTGAGTTGGAGTTACTTCTGGAACTTCCAAATGAGCTAGTATCTGTGACTTTGTCACTTTCTTGGCCTTTAGTAAATGCTTATTTGTCAAACTACAAAATCAAGTCATATATTGAACTTCTAGTTCACTTGTATTTATCCGCGGATATGAAATGATAGAGAAGTTGCTTCCGTGCAATCTCTTTCTTAATATATATAGTCTCATTTCCTCTCCCCCTAAATACCGAGCATTTTATCACCATTATAAAGCTCTAGGTATTTGATATCAATAGGGACTCAAACCCCATGTATCTTTCAACTTCTTTGTGGTCTCATTGTAGTTCATTTGGAGGAGGTACGTCTCGGAACATGTGTTGCTCATTCAAGACCTTTGAATGGCATGCTCTCTTCCGGAGATAATTATGGAGATGTTATTGTGTCAAATTCGAAATGCAAACTAGCTTGCATGGGCCCATTTGACTAACGACTATTCTGGGTCGTCGTGAGCTACCTTATGCTCAACAATGTGTTTGATAACATTCTCTACCTTATGTTTCATATGACCAGAGTGTTAAGGCATCTATAATGATGGAATTACACTGGTCTATATGATAATGTTCCGTAGTTGTCTCATTGAATCCATTCAAGAGACATTATAGACTTTGCATTTACTTTCAATATAGATGGTCTTATTGTTGATATTGCCAAGATGATAGACCATATATGTTCGGTCACCCTTATTGAGGATCTTCGGGTCCTAGGATCTTCTGGTCCCTTCTAGTGGGTGTGTATGTGAATGTCAATGATCCCGCCCATCATTGATTCACATGAATGACCGAATGCCACAAAGAAAAACATTTTTTCATTAACTAACTTCTGGTTAGTGATAAATTTCAATGGGATAAATGAGTGTTAAATAAACCATATATATACATTCTCACTCTGTAAGACTTGCTTCTGGCTAGTCATATGAGATATTGGTGTTCAATACCATGTCAATTCATACATATATGTCATTGTTACTTCAGGTAACAAGATCAATGCTCTTCTGGAGCTATATGGTATTCATCTTGGTTTTCCATTCAAGATTGTTTGAGAAAACTTCAGGTTTTCAAAACTGTTTGACACTTATAAAACTATAATATTAAACCATTGAACTTTGTATATGGTGATCCAATCATTTAATTTAGATGCCACTGAATGGGTATTGTCAGAACTTTTGTTGATGTCATACTTCAGGTATGAGTCATTTATAATGTTCTCCAAGACATTTAGGAATAACCGTATAACAGACCTAGCTATAAGCCACAACAATAACTTTGGTCAAGCGCTTAACCATAATTAACCTCTTTCAAACCCTCTATCGGAGGGGCATGCTTCAGGCAATGCTTAGAGGATAATCAGGAAGTGACATTCTTAACCGGATCGTGTTATGTGGTTACTTCTATTGGTTGTATCAACCAGACAAAAAATAGTTCTGAATATGATAAAACCCACATTCCATGTACTTCTTCAGGAGTACAAATGATAAAATTAGGATCATATACTCTTCTGGAGTTTGTGAAATCCTTTACTCTTCTAGAGTTCATAAAATATTCTTTACTCTTCAGGAGTTAATAAAAATCCACCAGTAGAGTCTTCAGGCTCTTAGATTGGTGTTGAAAAACTTCACAATCTACAGGATTGTGGTAAACATTTCTCCTAAATGTTCATCTACTTCGGGAGATGCGCTCGTTCATCTACTTCGGGAGATGATATATAAATTTAACAATGTTATTTACTTTAGGAGATAATTCATCTACTTCGGGAGATGAAAAATAATTAAAATAAACATAAAAATAAGATAAATGAAATAAATAAATAATTCATCACTTCAGGGATGAAATTCGATCGGTTATCACTTTAGGGATATAATAAAATAACATCCACTTCAGGGGATACGACCGATTGATCAAATCGCTTCAGGGATTGAGATTCCGCTTCAGGGGATACTACAACTTCGATTGATTCAATCACTTCAGGGATTGAGATTACTTTATCCGCTTCATGGGATACTACAAATTCGATTGATTCAATCACTTCGGGGATTGAAATTACTTCAATTGATTCAACCACTTCGGGGATTGAATTTGTTCGATTAATTCAACCACTTCAGGGGTTGATATAATTTATATTTACACATCATCTTCGGGGATGTGTTTATACTTCACAGGGGCAAAATATGCAGCCCTGAAAGTTTTAAGCCTTTTCTGTAGATAAATAAAAATATGGGCCAATCTGCGGTTTCAAAGAACTCTGGGCTGGTTTCGTAATTAAACAAATTTTAAATAAATTACCATCGTCTTCTTCACGGCTGCGGAGAAGCATACAACGATTCGAAGGTAGCGGCGGCCGGGGAGTATTTCGACATGCCCCTAGCGCCAAGGAGGCATTGGCCACTGCGTGGCCGTTGAGGCTCCTACGCTGCCTACTGTGTTGGTGGATGCGCACAAAATCTCTGGTTGATATGCCCCAATCGACGGAAACGTTACACCGTAAGTGCCCATAACCTGCTACTCAAAAAAACCTTCCAAAATCGCACTTAGATCAAAAGTAATAAAGGTCATATTGTAGGGTAATCCAAATTAATTAATAAATTTGGAAGATTAATAGAAAGTAATTTAGGCAGAAGAACAAAAGTAAAGCACGTGACAAATCAATCGATGATGATTATTTTAAGATGATAGATTGATCATTCTCTCGTTTCCCAAGGAAGGCTCGGCTTTTCCGATCTCCAATTTGAGCTCCTCCGTATTGATAAAGATCAATGAGTCTATGATGTTGATAACGTGTTATAATAATATGTGTAAGAATAAGAGAGTATAGAGAGGAAGAGAAAAGAGAGAATAGACCTCTATTGCTTGTATCTTCCAAGTAAGGTTACAATGCCTTATATAGGCAAGGAATTACAATAGATAAGTAGGACATAAATTTGGCTCTTTGGTTTTCCACCATGTGGGAGTTAAGGGAGGTGAAAGGGTGGAGAGGTGAAACATCCATCATTCATGGTTTCATAACATTTTTCTCATTCTACAAGTAGTCCGTCATTTACCCCTTGTAGAATGTGTTTGGATTGCAATATATTTTAATTACTCTATCCGTTAATTAAGACTTATTATTTTAGAAATCTACACACTTATTAAGAAAATAAACAAAAATACACTAATACTCCTAATTATTACTCTATTTTTTTTACTTTATCAAAAACTACAACTAACAACTATCTAATTATTACAAGGGCAATTTCGTAAAGTGAATGACAAAATACCTAAAATGACAAGTTTTTTTAACCAGATTTACTTCTAAAACGAATGTTTTAATTAACAAATGAAGTACTCCCTCCGTTTACTTTTAAGTGACTTTTTAAAATCATGCACGTACTTTTAGAATGATAAAAACTAGTATTAAATATTAATTTTTTAATAATATTATACTTATCACCAATAAGTATGAGATTATTGAAAAAAATATTTTAAAAAATTATTATTGGCAAAAATCGTACCCTTTCACCCGTTTCTCACACCATGCTTGTTCATAGTCTCATTTATTTGTTTGTTATTCCTTTTTTTTTTTTCCTTTGGTTGTGCTATGGATTTACGCAGGTGTTTGAGCTACAAGGAAACACTCTCTCGACTTGGTCGGGAAAAGAGTGCGTACAACTAGGCCCCCCAGACCCTGCTCAGGCGGGATAAGCTGGGATTGTTGTTGTTGTTGTTGAATAGTAAAAAGTCAATTAAAAAGAAACGGAGGGAGTATAATATATAAATATAAACACTTTAACACCTTTTACGATACATTTAATCTAACATAAATTTTAAATAAAATATATTTTATATTAATTAAACCCCTAGTATTACATAACGTTTATAATTACATTAGACAATTTACAATATTATAAATACATTATAAAAAAAATTCAAATATTTATATTTATTAAAATGCATTCGAATCAAAACACAAGCTTCATCTTGAGCTTCTAGATTTTACAATAAAATTATTTTTCAAAAACATTTAAAAGTTATAAAAAAAACGGAAATTAATTTTCAACGGACTACCTAGAGGACTGCAAAAAGCCACGTGGACTCGAATTTCCGATGTCACGTTGCCCTTGTTCAGATTCGAAGAGCACCTCTCATTTCCCATTACACAGTTCACACTATTTAATGTGAATTAAAAAACCGCCTTCGATTCTTCGGCTGTGACCCGCCCGTACCCGGGAACCCGTTTACGCGCCTATAAGTACCCGACCCGCTTTACAATGCTTCGTGTACCTTCAGCGTCCTCTTCCCTTATCCGATCCTCTCTTGCGAGTCTCAGAGCTCTAGGGCTTCCCCGATCAGCTGATTCCGTTGTTTTCCGGAAACACTTTTCTTGCTTACCAAAGCAAAAGCAAATCCTCTTCAAACCGCAACCGTCGATCGATTTTTACGACCCGAGGTTTCGTTCCGACTGTTTTCCTGTGTTTCGCAGCTTGAGATTCGAGCACTCATCTATGGCTAGCGCGTCCGATGCCAAATCTCTCTACGATTTCGTTGTCAAGGTATGCTGGTGTTGCCTGATTTTAGGGGTTGTCGGTTTGTTTTATTTTGCTAGAATTCGATCTGATTTTTATAGTCCAGTTCATTTGATTTAATTGTCAATATAGAACCTGTAATTGTTCATCTGTGTATTCATTTAGATACAGTCATACAGGTATATTAATGCTCTGCACAATCATTTTCATAACCTAGGTTGAACAACTATTAAACGTTTCTAGTTTACTGACTTTTCTTCATTAAAAAAAAAGATTTTTTTTTTCATGTTTGTGGTGATCGCTTTAATAAACGCCCAATATCGTCTCTAGATTTGTTTAGCGGAAGATCAATTGGTATAGCAACTAAACTGCTAACAAGATGTAGGATAAAAGCTAGTATCATATTCTTTAAGGATCAAATGCACACCAGAGCAAAAATTTTGTACTCCAGAAATAATCATAGGTAATTTGATGAAAAACAAAATTGGGAATCTGCACGAATGTTACTGGATAAAGATAGGGATTATCATTTATCAAGTGCGGAGTATTGTGGAATTGGATAAAATTTGTGAAACTTCACATTGAAGGCAATCCACTGATGACATTTGCAACTGTTAATGTTAACGTGAATAATTTTGCAAGCTATGTTATATGATTGATTATAAATAGAGTTGAGATAAGAGAGGGATGGGGAGTGTTGTATACCTAAGCAGCTTCTCATGGGCACTGTAAATTGGAGTATCTTATATGATGAACAAATGACTGTATAGATTTCCTCTGGTTAGATGACCTTAAGATTGAATTTGATGATATGTTTGTTTAGTGCAACATTTTTGGTTTTCACCTTTTTGCTTGCGTTATGTGAACATCGATCCTCATAGCTTTGGTGTTTGGAATCTGGATCCATTCGGAAAACATACTGATGTTTGATGATATTATGATGCAGGATGCCCGTGGCAACGATGTGGACCTTAGCCAATACAAGGGAAAGGTGCTATTGATTGTCAATGTGGCATCACAGTGGTATGTTAGTTTTTCTGCTAGAAATTCTCTTGCTGATGGGAAATGTGTTCCAGTATTTGTTTTACATAACCGTTGTCATTGATGAACCGAAGAACTATCATCCTGCTGAGCAGCGGGGTTTGATGGGCTTTTAACTGAATTCACTTTTTTTTCCCTTACCTTGTACAGTGGCTTGACCAACTCTAACTACACTGAGCTCAGTGAATTGTACACCAAGTACAAAGACCAAGGTGGGTTTCTAATCTCTTTCGTAATTTCTCCATTTCTCTATATGGTTGAAGTGGTGTGGTGTTTTAGTTTTGCATGTAAGCTAAGCTGAGTTGCATGTTCCTCCATTGTTCTGGTTCAGGCTTGGAGATTTTGGCCTTCCCATGCAATCAGTTTGGTGCCCAGGAGCCAGGTCCTAATGAACAGATTGTTGAGTTTGCTTGCACACGCTTTAAGGCTGAGTTTCCTATATTTGACAAGGTAATATTTAATTGTATGATGCATGTCTCTTGACAAATTAGTAGCCTCGATTGCCAATCCTTAAATGGTTTTTCAATGTTGACATTATTTCTCCGTCATTTTTGGAAAGGAAAGCATATTTACAGCTTTCTTCCTGCGTTTGTGTTTTGCATATGAAGCTATTCAATCAAGGCTAAGTTCTTCCTCCCCCATCCTCTTATCAGGTTGATGTTAATGGTGACAAAGCTTCTCCCCTTTACAAGTTCCTCAAGTCGAGTAAAGGTGGACTCTTTGGAGATGGCATCAAGTGGAACTTCACAAAGTTCTTGGTGGACAAAGATGGGAACGTCGTGGAACGCTATGCACCCACAACTTCTCCTTCCAGCATTGAGGTAAACATCCACTTCCAGCGTTATCAATCCGTGCACTAGAAACAAGCAATTCTGTAGCTATTGAAATGACCCAATCTTGTCTTTCTTCCTTTCAGAAGGATATAAAGAAGCTGTTGTGAGTGTCATAGAGAGATCAACCAAGTTGTTTGCAGCAGCATGTAGAAGAAGGCAGAGCTCTTGATTAAATAAATAGCGGCAGATCTTTACTTTGTTAAAAGAGGATGGTTGCTGCTGAATTATGTTTGTGCTCTTGTATGTTGGCTTTGTGGTATAGTCATATAAGAACAGTTTAGAACAGAACATAAATGGTTGTACAACTCTGGTTTACATGATGTATGCTGTGTTCCCTGCTTCACTTTTGTGTTGTGTCTGTTTTTTCGATTTACAAACTTACATTTATATCTAGTATCTACCATGGCTGGCAAGACCAAGGCTGGAGCTTGGCCTGAGCCCAGCTTGGTTTGGTTTGGCCACCTCTAGATTGGCATCCCGATCTAAAGGTGCCGATCTCTGGTCTTACTGCTATGGCCAATTGACTCATTGAGACATGATGGATTGATGGAGATTGGAGACCATTTGGTTCAAAGGGTGAAAGTTGGGGCAAAATTGTTGTTCAGCCCTGGTCAGGTTGACATTTTATGAGCAAAATGGGATTTTCCCTGATTAGTAAATGTGCAAATCTTAAACCCTTTTTGAACAATTTACAGTGTTGAGGTAGTTTTTAGTATTCTGTATAAGCTCTTGTTGCTTGAGACATTTGTTATAATCACATTAAGATGCAGTCATTGCTATGTATCAAAGTTGACATGATATTTGTTAAACCCAACTTTACAAAACTCAGGTGGCATGTTTAGTACCATTTCGGCATTTCCTATAAACAAATCACTTTCTTTGAATAAAAAAAAAATGAAATGTATGGATTGTACTATATAATTTTATGATTTTTTGGGTGTTTTGTGAAAAAACAATCCCCTATTATAAGTTGAGATATTTGCCCTTTCTATTTTACTTTCAAGTTCCAAGTTGTAACCTTCTCCTTCCCTCGCTCAATCTTCCTGCCTCTGCTGCGTTTCCATGGAAAGTCAATCCATTTACAACTTGACTGTCAAGGTCTGTTGACTACTCTCTTCTATGCGTTTCCTTCATCGTTTCCAATCCGGTGATCCCTCTCTTCTAGATTGTTGACAAATTGGTTTTGGTATCAGCTTGATTAAGGAGGAAAACAAGAGTAGGTCTCAAAATCAATGTTTAGGGTTTGAAGTATGAACAAATTAGATGGATGATTCTGGTTGATTGCCAGTAGAGCATTCAATTAGCACCTTAGCAGTAGACATTTTTGGGACAATAGGGTTTGTAGCTGGAATAAAACACCACATTTGCTGGCGAAATTTGCTCTATAGGTTTGATTTTATATGTGTCACATTTGATTGATTACTCACAAATTGATTAGATAAAAGAGGTTATGGTGGTTTTGACATTAATTTGTTGTTTTCAGGATGCTAATGGGAATGATGTAAGCCTGGGTTCATACAAGGGAAAAGTTCTACTAATTGTTAATGTTGCTTCTAAATGGTTCCGAAATCATAAATTTTCTCCGTTCTCGATTCCTTTTGATGTTTTCATATGTAATACAAGTCCCATTTGCAATCTCTCATAAGTTGTTTACTACTGCTGGCTTTGCAGTGGAATGACCAACTCCAATTACACGGAATTGAATGAGTTATACAAGAAGTACAAAGATCAAGGTTCATTAGATAAAACAGATTGAGCTTTTCTTCGTTCTTCTTTTGGATTTGTTGAACTGTCAACAATCATGAATAAAAAATAATGCAATTGCACAGCATAGTTTGATTCTGAGTTTAAACATTGAGCAAGCCGTGTTCATCTTTCAGGCCTGGAGATACTGGCATTTCCGTGCAACCAGTTTGGCGATGAGGAGCCTGGAAGCAACGAGCAGATTCTGGATTTTGTTTGTACTCGGTTTAAATCAGAATTCCCTGTATTTGATAAGGTAAATCAGAATTCCCTGTATGCCTGAGTGGTTAACCCGTACTGTATTGTAATACTGCATCTTATGTCTCTTCTATTACGATGTTGGTAAGTTCAATGTTGTTATGATAGATTGAAGTAAATGGAGAGAACACTGCGCCGCTGTACAAGCTGCTGAAGCTGGGCAAATGGGAAATCTTCGGAGACGATATCCAGTGGAACTTCGCCAAGTTCCTTGTCAACAGGGAAGGCGAGGCTGTTGGTCGATACTATCCCACAACATTTCCTCTCAGTCTGGAGGTAAATGATTTTCCTGCCATACTTTCATCCTGCACACTTCAGTTTCTCCAACTCAAGCACATTTTGTATTGTTATTTTGTTTGCAGTATGATATACAAAAGCTGTTGGGAGCTGCATAAAGCTCTTGCAAGACAACTCCCAGCCATTGTCTGATTGTCATGTTGCAAGCTTACTGGGTTGGGATGATGAAGGGAATTTCCTTGTGTTTTAAACTTTTCTATGGCTTGCAGAAGGTGTAGAATTGTATGATCAGCTGGAACAACACAATTTGTCAATAATTGAATGCATGGACTACATAGTCTACATTTTAGTATGTTACCATATCCCTACAGGCCTTGTTAACTTAAACCATCACAATGTAACTTCACATCCTGAAGATATTTTCCAAGCAGCCGGTGGTTTTCGGAAGCTCCACCAGACCACCACTGTGACCAGCTCTCCCTCCAGCGTTCCATTTGCCAAAACTCGAAAGAGTGAATACAACCGCGCACTTATAAAACTCTGTAAATTGCACAAACAAACTGCTTTCTTGGCATAGATTGTAAAAACAAGACAGCGATCCACTGATTCAATAACGCAATCAGTGGCCGAAAAAAGTGGGTAGGGGGCGAACGCTGTTATTCCTTTAGAGAAATTATTCGATAACTCAATCAGTGGCATCCACCACCAAGGGCAAGCTAGAAAGCCTGAGGGTTACATAAAAATTGTACACATGGAGGGAGCTTAGTCTATGCTTATATCTTAATCAAAGAGGAAACACCAGGCAACAAGTAGGTGAGATCAGTGGAGATGTTTTCATCCCCAAAAATCTATTTATTCAAACAAATCGCATAGACTTGCAAAGTGAGAAACCTGCAGGTGTTGGTTGAATTATAAATTATCAGAGCAAGGGGATTCAGAACTTCAACCGAGAAACCTGCAGGTGTCTCCATCTACGAGCTAAAATTTGCAACTTTTTCCTTTTTTTTGGCCATCCCCATCTAAGCTGCACAAGCACTTCTTGAATTTCATCTGCATATCATAAGAATCTTAGATAATAAAGTTCTAACCCATCCGAGTATATATGTGTAGAGACCAACAAAAGAAGTAATTACATGATGTAAAAAGCCATCTCAGTACAGCAGCTCTTCAAAAACAGGATCCACACTTTGTCCCCATTTCTCATGGTACATCTGTAATAGCCTTTCAGCCGGTGTTACACCTGTCAATAAAGCCAACATCATCAACATTCAGGCAAAAATGATGTGTCTAAAATAGTCTAGCTCCCCAAATTTCGGGCCAGTATTGGAACCTATTCAAGATTAACTATTGGAGCTCCAGTAGAAAACTTTCTAGAAAGAATGATAAATACCCTTCCAAATAATATCATACAAGAAAATTTATAAATCACTTGCCTGTTCGAACCACCTCAGCCACTTCATTTAAAAACCCAACCTCTTTAAAGCCTCTTCTTTCGAGACCATCCTAAAGCAAAATAGAAATATGTTGTTAAAGGTATACGAACAATAAAAGGCATGATATAACAAAACCAAGAAACTTACCTTTGCCAACTTTAGAACATCTTCAGCAAGATGCTTTACATATCCATCACGAAATGGCGTTTTGAGACCAGTTTTAGGTACCTAAAGCACGTGGTCTAAGATTAGGATTACTTAAAACCAATAGAAAAGCTGAGTTGTTAACATCCAATAAACCCAAATCAAGGGCTAATGAATTGTATGTGAACATAAATTTTGGATAAACATTTAACAGAAGAAAATGAAAATTGCAGTCTATTCTTTGGGTGATCATATTTACTTTTATCTTGTTATGAATATGCTGAACAAGATTCATTAAAGAACTAAATGTTTTCCCTTTTCTTTTTGGTAATAGAAGGGTCATTCACATACAAAGAACGGAACAAAATTGGACATATACAAACCCTACAGAGGAGATGAAAGGTCAATCTTGTTGGGGATAACTAAAAGCACCAGGTAGTTACGATCATCGAGTCACAACAGAAATGGGTTAAAGCTCAAGATGGAGCCACTACAAGATGTCAGATACAAGCTGCAAGATGAGATACTACTACAAGAATCAATTTCCTGATCATTTCAATTGTTTCTTTGGTATTAATGTGAGAAAAATGATAACAGAAGAATGGACCAGGCAGGACTGGAATGAACAAAAGCAGAACTCCTCAGAAACACAAGTACCTTATTTCTCAACATCTCTCTTTCTGCTGAAGTCCAATCCGCAGTCATGTCCAGAACACTTTGCAGAGAAACCTCATCATATAGCAAACCAACCTGAAATTTACCATTTAGAATGTCACATTTAAAGTTGGTAATTCCTGTATTCCCTGGAATGTCGGGAAGTAAACTAGATGCAAAGACATCTTAAGTTAGTCATGATCATTGATTACTGTCGTGCTGACGCTACCTCTCAAAGTCTCAAGTACCAACTTCCAATATAATATCCTCCTTTGCATATCATTACCGTCTAACAGTAACAAAAAAAAAAACTTTTGCTTGCAGTTATTGCATTTCAGCATGTTGCAATGCAAAGATGGATAATATTGATTATTATTTCATTCTGTTCGTAATAAACGAAAATATACTCCTGTAGCTGAGCCATGGACCTCTACCCTCAAAGTGGAATATTACTGTCCTGAAAAGAGAATGAGCTACAAAGAAATAAATACCCAAAATGCTGGCAATGCACATAACCTTCGCCAAGGTCCTCCATCAGCACCTCTCATTTCCAAATATCTCTTCAACCTAACCTGAGCAAAAGACAAGTAAAAGTATACACCACCATCATATGACCCATACAATGTGAACAGAATGAAAAGGATTGTCAAACAATTTGATCAGCTGGCAACCTCTGGAAATATTGTTGTCAGATGGTTCTCCCAGTCATTTAGAGTAGGCAATTCACCAGGAAGGGTAGGAAGCTTCCCAGCCAAGAAATCCTAGAAAGAAAAACAAAACCTATAAAGAGTCCACAGTGGAACCAATATAATGAGAGAATATTTTATACAGTAAGCCGATAATGAAAATAAATTATAAGGTAAGGATGGAATGGAACCCGAAAGGACAATCCCGAGCAGTCAATATACTTGTGTTTCCGATAAACAAAGTACATAGGAACATCAAGAGCATAATCCACATATCGCTCAAACCTACAAAATGAGAGAATCAGAAAGCTTTGTTGAGTATCTGTTTCATCAATAAGTTAGCATCATGAATATCAACAAAAAGATTTTCCTTCATGTCCATTGTATATCACAGTAATATAGTATCATACTAATAAGATTAGGATGGACTTTTAACTAATAGGCAGTTCAACCTAGAAGCCCAGCAGAGAAAAAAAAAGTAACATTTAGACATGCACCCCCCAGTTATCCCCTCTTGGCAGGAAAGTCTCATGTTTAGCTACAATTTCAATTATGAATAACAGATATAAACCATTCACAATCGATTTTTTAGCTAGGATAACACAATGTAAACTGAATGTATTAAATTCCTGAGCAAGCCATGATTCTGAAACAGCACCTACCCGAATGAATCATCAAAAACAAAAGGAAGCATCCCAGAGCGGTCATTATCCGTGTCAGTCCATATATGACTGCCAAACATGGAAACAAAGAGAGTTAAGGCCAAAACTATCAGGATACAATCAACCCACTCAACCCCCACCCCCTCAAAAATAAAAGAAAAAAGAAAGGTTAAAAAGAGCACCTCCGCATGCTAAGATAACCATTGGGCTTTCCTTCAGTAAAAGGTGAATTTGCAAAAAGTGCAGTTGCTATCTACTCAGCATAAAATGAAAAAGAAATAGTGAGATAAACTCTGATAATCTAAATGGGAAATAAAACAATGCACACTACTCACGGGTTGCAATGCAAGTCCCACGCGGAATTTTCTTATCATGTCAGCCTCTGAGTCAAAATCTAGGTTAACCTGTTAGGGAAGAAAAAACAAATATTTAAATATTAGGTTGCCATTTACCCTTGAATTCTTAGCTAAGAGAGATAAGGCTTCACTTGCCTGAACAGTACATGTCCTGAACATCATATCTAGTCCAAGGGAACCGACTTTGGGCATATAATTCCTCATGATTTCATATCTTCCCTGATACAAGAAACCAGTTCGCATTTCGGCATCATCAAGGGTTCTCAAGTATATGAAAGATGATATAGAAAAGCGAAGAAGATCAAGCATCAACAACGAAGACTGAACAGGCGGGAAAAATAAATCACGAATTTATGTCCATGTGTTATGTGTAATTATGTTAAGAGAATAGAAAACCAACCTTGGGCATCACAGGAATGTCCTTGATTCCCCATTTTGGCTGGAAACCAATTCCTAGAAATCCAATTCCCATTTCTTCTGTGACAGCTTTAACCTGTAAAAGAGTGAAATATTTATTTTTTACTTTACTTGTAAACAATCCTATACTTGATTGTATGATAAATGGAGAGCACTCAAAATTACAAAGTGACATTAGGCTGATCTTGAAAGTCTAATTATACTTGAATATATGAGCATACCTCAAAATCAATGAATGATTATGCATTTGATGATTTGAAGTGTCAAATTATTCAAATCTTTGCCTTTTTATTTCAACCTTTATTGATAAGAAGGTTGTAATTGGCGGAGAGAGAGATTGTCAGACAAATAGGCATTGCCTCCTAGAAATCAAGGGTAAAAGCAAGAAGAAACAAAAGAAAATGCCATCAAAGTGCTCACCAACTAGAAATCAACTTCAGAAAAGCTCTAGTGTATATAGATTCATCTAACACGGCATGGGGAAATGCCATGTATGACTACTGAACATTTGCATGACAAGGGTATAACCATAATATGATGCACCATTTTGAACAGATAATGAGAAGCCAATAGGTAAGTCAATATGCAACAATAGTTGCATCCACTATGACAATAGTTACGATATCAAGAAATTCCAACTCCATAACACTTGTGCAAACCCTGCATTTAGAGAAGATAGGAAAGACAATTTCTTACCTGATAAAGATGTGAATTAACCTCAGCACAAGTTTGATGCAAAGTTTCAAGCGGTGCACCACTAAGCTCAAATTGACCACCAGGTTCAAGAGAGATGCTTTGTTTCCCCTAGTAATCACAGAAGAAAGAAAATTTCACTAAGGTAGCATTAGAATGGTTGATCTTATTAGCTTAGTTCGCTTCCTCAGCAAATGACAGGTCATAAAGAACTACCCCAGATGGAAATGTAATGTAATGAAAGAAACGGAAAACTGGAAACAAGCAAAAAGTAGTGACACAGTGTACAATTGATTTACCTGCTTTAATCCAATAATATATTCACCTTCCATCACTTTATCCCAATCAAACCTCTCAGCAATACCATTAAGGAGCTCGGCAATTTGCTCATATTTCACTGGCCTTAAGGTTTCAAGATCAAAACCAAACTTCTCATGCTCCGTGCCTATCCTGAAAATATTTATTAAAAACAAAACAGAAAAGAAAAATCAAGAACTGTGCAACATCAAGATCGGCAACCATTTTGGGAATCAGACTGTTGATCACATAAATATGATCTGACATTAATGAAACTGCATACAGTTAACAAAATCTCTATGCTTGATTGAGAAGTAAAAAAAATGCCAGATCGAAGGATTTGTTTATATATAAAAGAAGACAAAGAAGAAGAAGAAAAAATCAAGCTCCCCCGTCGAGGATGTTTCAATTTGAAGAAATGTCCACCAAAAAGGTCCAAAATAAGCCAGTGTGTTGGAAAAGGAAAACCATGAGAAGGTGGGTAGAAAAGTTCCTTGAAAAGCTGAGAGTTTAGTTGCACAAACTTGGAAAATAACCAATTTATAAGCTTTCAACATATGGATGTAACACCTCCATCACTGGAACTTAATTTGAGATAAATCCATGTGGTATGCAAAGGAATAGACATTAATTATGTGTAATGCAGCACCAGTTCAAAAGTAAATCCCTATCCCAGCAACCAGAAAACACACAATTTCCCTTGAAAGAATGGCATACAATACTCTACTAACTCAATTACTAAATACATAGTGAAATAAAGGCACATGCATACTAATTTTCTGTTTAAACACCAGCAAAATAAAAACAACTGCATCCAACTGACACACCGAGAGAGAAAACAGACCTCCATTTTTCTTTAGGTTTGCATCCAGATGCGAGATAGGCTATAAGGTCCTCTTTCGTGAGTGGTTCTGTAGCAATCACAGCATCATCTGTGGGAGGACTTGCAGCCACAACCATCTGATTCCTGCGTTTGCTTTCAAATCTCACGATGCCAACGACCGAAGACTGTTTCAGAGAACGCCAAGGCAGAGAAAAGCGATTGAAAAAACTCTCCTTTGCTCCAGCACCACACCGGAACGTCTCCGAACAGATTCCATAACCTGCCTGCGTTATGAGTGCCATCGATTTTCTACAAAACTGACGCGGAACTAAACTAATCAAAATCAATCACACAGCACAAGGAATTTCAAATCAATTCGGATGAACCGAAAAGGAAAACCTAGAATCTTCTTATCAACAAAAAAAAAACGCAATTCCAGAAACAAAAATAGCACGCAATTACACAAAAGTAAAAACGATTCAATCGGTAAAATGGCGGCGAGAGCTCACCGGGGATTGTTCGACTTGGTTACGAATCAGGAAGCCAAAAAAGGATGAAGATTAACACCAGGAGGAGTTGGAATTTGTGATGCGGGAAGTAGTGGAGAGTGGTGGACTGGAGAGGAATCTGCAACGAAAAGCCAGCCTTTACTTGCTTCCCTTCGTCTCCTTTTTTTTTTTAATTACGAAAAAGGTAGTGTCTTTGCAATAAAAAGTGGTGACCAAACGTTGCGTTTTGGGTGATTTTGGTACGGTACGCGTGATTCTGCACTCTTGCTATATACAGTAACTAACCAGTCACGCCGATTTGGATCCTCTGCTAATGTCAACATTAGAAAGATTTTAGGGGTTTTGACTAATTATAATTTTTTTTTTCTCTTTAATACTTTTTTAATTATCTTTTTTCTTCTTTTTCTTTTAATTTTCTATTTTTTCTTTAATCTTATTAACTATCTATATCTATATCTATATCTATCCATCTATATAAACTCTTAATTTAGAAGAGTTTATATTGATGTGTCAACATTAGAGAGATTTTAGAGGTTTTGACCAATTATAATTTTTTTTCTCTTTAATTTTTTTTTTAATTATCTTTTTTCCACTTTTTCTTTTAATTCTCTATTTTTTTATTTAATCTTATTAATTATTGGGCTTAATTCAAAATATCTATATCTATATAAACTCTTAATTTAGAAGAGTTTATGCTGAGGTGTCAACATTAGAGAAATTTTAAGGGTTCTGAACAATTATAATTTTCTTTTTTTCTCTTTAATCCTTTTTTTTAATTCTTTTTTTTCTTTTTCTTTTAATTCTCTATTTCTTCTTTAATCTTACTAACTATCTATATCTATATGAACTCTTAATTTATAAGAGTTTATGCTGAGGTGTCAACATTAGAGAGATTTTAGGGGTTCTGACCAATTATAATTTTCTTTTTTTCTCTTTAATCCTTTTTTTTAATTCTCTTTTTTTTTTCTTTTTCTTTTAATTCTCTATTTTTTCTTTAATCTTACTAACTATCCATATAAACTCTTAATTTAGAAGAGTGTATGCTGATGTGTCAACATTAGATAGATTTTAGGGGTTCTGACCAATTATAATTTTCTTTTTATCTCTTTAATCCTTTTTTTTTAATTCTTTTTTTTTCTTTTTCTTTTAATTCTCTATTTTTTTCTTTAATCTTACTAACTATTGAGCTTAATTCAAAACATTGAATTCAATCTAATATAACTATTTGGCTTAACTCAAATTCATTTACTAACTATCTCTATGTTTAAAGTTATTTGTGGAAATATTATTTACATAATATCATTTTATTATGGTAACTATATTTTCTAATATTATTTTTTTGAAAAATATTCTAATATTAATTACCCAACATTATTTGATGTTACATTTTTTTAACCAATGAGATTAATTCAAAACTTTTTATCTTTCACTATTTATTAATTATTTTTCTCTTTATCTCTTTAACCCAAGTGTATTTTTTCTATTATTTTTAACACATTTACTAATCAATGGGTTTAATTAGAAATATTGAATTAAATCTAATGTCTATGATTTATCTATACCTAAATATTATTTATAAAAAAATCGCGCCATGGCGCGGGGATCGTACTAGTTCCTTATATTCACCTAATAAAACAATCTAAACCATTGGATTAAGGGCGTGTTTGATAGCAGCTTTCACTAGGTTTCAGAGGTTTCAAAAAAAAAATTAAGCTTTTCATCAGGTGTTTGGTAGGAGCTTTCGGATCGGCTTCATGGAGTTCAAGTTGCAGGTTATTTTCTCCAATTTCATAAGCTTGGGGGGTAGATTATGGAGTTTGAGGTTATTTTTCTGGGGGTTTTGTTCCAATTTACCCCCACTCTCACCTTAACGCCACAACCCACAACCTAGCGAGCCACCACCCAAGCCACACGGTGCCACCAGTCACACCACCATAACCACCTCCCCACGACCACCCCGAGTTCAACAGGGGCTGAAGGAAGAAGGAGAAGTGTTCAGACGCCGGATCCGAAATCATAAATTGTAGCAGGAGGAACGATGAATCACTTACCTTGAGGAGGCGTTGGATCTAAGGAGGAGGAGGCGCCGGATCTAATGGCCGCCGCGAGAAGTTGTCAGACGAAGGCACCGAATTCAATGGAGCAATGGAGGCGGAGGGATTTCAGGCTGCCGCGGGTGGACTAGGGAGGAGGAGGAGGGGCGATTTCAGGCCTCCAATGGTGGACTAGGAGGAGGCGGAGGGGGCAATTTCAGGCTACCATGGCTGCCAACTGGAGTCCATTAGACATGAAGGAGAAGGGAAAGGGTAATGGAAAGGGTATTTTAGTCATTTTAACCTCAATACCCATTTACAAACCTTACTATCACCAAACATCCAACAAGGTTATTTAAAAAAAAAAAACTCCACCACCCACATCTCCATAATACACAAAATAAACTCCAACTCCTAAAACATACTCAATCCCTAAAAAACCTCCGTTTTACCAAACACGCGTTAAATCAATGACTCAGATTAAATATCTAATATTAATTAATAGTAAAATTAATTTACCCTAGTTACAAACCCCTCATCTTATTCAACCGATCGATTATTTTTTGCAATCTTTCTACCAATGGCTCAAGTTCACCCAATGCAGAAAAAGAGAAGGGTAAAAACCCATAACCAATGGCTTTACACTTATCTTGGGTACTTGACCCGCTTACGACGAGCCGCCTCGGTCACCACATGCCTTGGAACAAAATCAACCATCCCAGATTGCTTCAAAGGGGATGACCCTGTCAAGTCAACACAAACATCCAGCCCTTCATCCCACGCATAAAGAAGCATGTCCGCCGGACGGAGGGGTTTCCCGTCTCCCCCACACAAGCCAATATCAACCTTTTTACCAGCTGAGATCCCAGAACGATAACAGACATTCACCGAAGTGTCACGAGCAGCATTATGACGATGTTTAATCCCCACAATACAGCACACGACCCAACATGATCTCCAAAAACGTCTCCCTCAAATACTCTGAAGCAGGCAGAACAAGGCTTCGAAATGGAAAACAAAGGGATGCCTAACCGATATTTATGTATTACATTCACCAAAGTGTCACGAACAACATTATTATTATTATTTTTTATTATTATTAGCAAGTGATTTAAATATCTATATTTAGGTATTATATTTTACATGAGATTTTTTAAAATATAATTTTTTGAGAGAGTTATAAGATACGTTTATGGTAAAGTTTTTGCGATTTTAATCTTAACTTTTATTAATGTTTTATAATATTATTTTATATATATTATTAATATTTTAATTTTAAAAAATCGCGTCTTGACGTGGAAAGTGTACTACTATTATTCACATCTCAATAGATAAATTCAAAAAAATCTATTTAAAAAATTGCTAAAATAATTAAAAGTTTACGAATATTTTCCAATATAGATATTAAAAACTAATACTATTATATCGGTGTTTGTGATGTTGGTTCAGGCGCTACCCATTGATGTACTTCGATAGAGTGATCAAGTGAAATTGTGATTCTTCGGTCACTTTGAGTTGTTGGAATTGGTTTTATTGCTCGTGATGGGTTGGCTGAATGTGGCAAAGTGACAAATTTCTTACTCCCTCCATTAACGACTTCCTAATCCTCTTTTTTCCACGCATGTTTTTTCTCTTCACTTCAGTCTACACCTAAAATGAACACATTTTGACCTTTATGTCGAAATTTCGACTCACTCGAGTAGTCGAGTTCGACTAATCTAGCCATCAAGAACTTTCTACCATTCACAAAACCAACCAAGCAAAGTAAACGCACAAGGGCGCTCCCAGTTGTTGGATACTTCTAAAACATGTTTCAATCTTATCTATCCAACCCCCTTTTTAGCCTTCAATTTGGCTCCTTGTTGCAAAGAATTTGAGTCATCTAAGCAACTTCCTATTCAGAAGCTGATCAGCTGAATCTGGACCCTTTCTACCTCAACATGTATTTTGTAATATCTCATCCTCTGTCATACTTTTCAATAACACAGTATCATCATCCTTACCGACTAAACTCGTGTCATAAACACAGACGGGTATAAACTTAAAAAAGCCTTAGAAACATAAAAGATGATTATAAAGTTACAAGTGATGTGAAGATTAAAAATAGCTTTATGCCATGCCATCTTTTCCAATAAGAATAACCGGTAAGATGAAGAACATACAGATACTTGAGGTTTTCAGCCTTTGTATAATTTGGCAGAATCCAAATACATTAGACACCCATAAATGGCAATCAAATGCAGGCCATCTTTAATTTCCTGTCCTATACTTTGTTTTATACACAGAAATACAATGGAAAACATATGACTGTACATTTTCTGCTTTGTTGAGAGGTTACCAGTAAATATCATCAGTTGCAACTGACCTTGTGTTAGGCTCCTCTTCATCCTCCAGCTCCATCTCCACCTCGAGCTCGCCTGGCTGGAACTCAGGCGAGTCCAAGTCTGCAAGGTTCTTCAGGTCGACAATCGTAAGCTCATCTAGCCTCCTCACCACCAAATCTGCAGCGGATAGCTCGTAGACCGGGTGCTTGCTGGCCACAGCGATGCATTTCATCCGGGCGTCATGTGCTGCCTCCACGGTGAGATTTGAGTTCCCGAAGACGATGCATCTGTCGGGTATGAAGTTGAGGAGCTGGGACGCGTACTCGAACATCTCTGGGTCTGGTTTCCCCCTGTGGACATCTTCAGCTGCCACAATCACATTGAAGTAACCCTCGATTCCAATGGCCCCGATTGCTGTCTCCAGCGCCTTTCTTGGCCGAGTGGAAACCAATGCCATCGGGATCTTGTAGGTCATGAGAACGTTCACAAACTCCTCGGAACCGGATCTGAGCCTGCAGATCCCGCCCTCCAAGGCTTGATAGATCTCCTCTTTTCTTGAAGCCAATCTCCTAGTCTCAGATGGGTCTCTCGACCAACAAAGGACTTCTGATATAGCTTGTTCGTTTTTCATCCCTTCGATTCTCTTGAGAACGAAAGCCAGCGGAGGAGACTTCCCTTCTTCCTGAGAAAGCACAAGCCACGCTTGCTTCTCGAGATCAGGGCTATCTTCGACTATAACACCCTCCCATTCGAATATAGCACCCAACCACCCACACCCCATCCGTTCTTGCCGAAGCAGAGGATTATGCAGGGAAGGGTTATCAGCCCGATTGGCCGGAGGCCATGCTCCAGGCCTTCGATCCGAATCCGTATCAAACCCAACCTCCGACTCCCCAGGCTTCCCCTCCTGCTCTCTGGGTAAGTATGCCTCCTTCGTTAATTCCATTGCAAGGGCCCTAATTGCTCCATTTCCCAATCTCTCAAACCCTACCCTCTTCCCCAAAGATGAAGTGGACGCAACCCTTTTGCCTCTAAACACAAAAGGAAAGCTAAAGCTAAAAGATTCAGCTGGTTTTCTCCTCCCTGCAACATCTCTGAAGATGGTGGAGCCACCACAAAGGGGCCTGTGCCCTAGAAGAGATGTAGCTGCAATCGATTCAACCATCTTTTCACAAAACCCTCTCTCTGAAGCAAAATCCCCCTTTTATTGAAGAATCAAATAGCTTGTTCTCGTTTTAAAGAGTCAAATAAAATTGACAATAGAACACAGCTTAGCTGAGGATTTGACACTCAAATTGACAACAACACGAAACAATATGACCAAAGCAAACTTCTTTTTTAGTTTCCCCTTCCTATAACAAAAAAGGATTTAACTAATAATTGTTGAAACCGACATCAGAGCAAATCAAATTGAACACCAGAAACCCTAAACACCATAAAAATCAAACTTTTCCTCCTCTTCCCCTTCTAATTTGGACGGTATAAACACGAAAATCCCAAACACATTTGAAAATTCACTTC
This sequence comes from Persicaria maculosa, assembly GCA_963922045.1. Lineage (NCBI taxonomy): Eukaryota > Viridiplantae > Streptophyta > Magnoliopsida > Caryophyllales > Polygonaceae > Persicaria > Persicaria maculosa. Next base: position 4,309,949 of record OY998253.1, read on the forward strand.
GAGAACAAACAATTATGCACAACAAAAGCGTTTATGAAATTGAATTATATACACACAAGGGAAGAGGAAAGAGGTAGGTAAAAGAGGGAGGGAGAACCTGATAGATTTGCCTTGTGATGCGAGATTGAAAAGGAGTTTGAGATGGACAAGCAAAAGGAGAGACGTAATTAAGAAGGTGAATTGGGAGAGAGATTCTTCAAGAAACGAAGAAAACAACAAACGGGTGATTTTCGTTGATTCTCCTTCCGTGTTCAATCGAGAAACACAGGAAAATAAATGTGGATTTATCGCTGCAATTATTTGTGGTTTGGAATGCGGGCCGCGGAATTTTTCGGGGTTTTATGGAGTCTCGACCGGGTTGGTTGGACTGAACCGGGTTCGAAATACACGTGTCAAAATGAGGGATTGACGAACGACGTCGTATTGATATATTTTTTTAAAAAAATATTTCCTAAATTTAATTTGTTTAATTTTTATTGTTGAAAATTATTTTATAGTATGATTTATCTATTTTTATATAGTTTTTTTTTCCAAATGAATGATATTTGAGGATAGAGTTTAGAAAAAAAAGAGGGTATAATGACATTTTTTTTGAAAGCTTAAACATTGAAACAGTCAAAATTAATAATAGAATAAATATAAGGATAAGTTTGCCCCATTTAAAAAATAAGTACAGTTTGGGGGGATTTAAATTAAAAATGTTGGTGGATGTGATTGGACTTAGCTAATGTTAATTTTATGCAGTAATATAATGTATAAATAGATAGATAAGTAGGAGTTTGGAATATTATATATATCTTCTAATTGACGTTGGAGTTAGAGATTTTGAATAAAATAGAGCAAGTAGATAATTGATTGATTTATTTTTTGTTCCGTTTTGAGATAATTTATTTTATTAAGTTATATTGCATGAGACTTGCAAATTGTTATACAAGGGGTATCAAATGTGGCCTTACCCGAAACCGAGTCAAATCCGGGTTTGAGTTAACCCAGATCTACCCGAGACCCGTTTTACACGAAACCCTTTTTTACCCAGAATCTGAAATAACTCGACCCGAATAATCCGATTGACAGATACCCGAAAGTGTACACATTAAAACTCCGATCCAAACACGATCCGATAAAGGTAGCTAAGAAACAATGAGCTAAGCTAATCAGGCATATATGGCATAAATGCTTTCTTGATCCTCGATCTCACAGTCTCAATCAACTTATGAGTCTCAAATTGATAAGGATGTGTTTCAATGACTACTTAAGGTAGGAGTTAGATGTCTCTTCAGAGTTCTTATGGTTATTTGACATTTTCCCTTCTTGTTGTTTACTATAATGGAGTATCCGTCAGAGTCTTGATCATGATCAAACACATAGATAAGTTTGAACAGTGATATATGATTCCTAATCAAGTGAGAAATATCAGCAATATAAGTGCTTTGTTTTTGTTCTCAAATTTAGATGCTTGATTAATCTTTCGTAATTTAAACGTATGTTTCTTAAAGAGATCGAATTATGAAAACCAATTTGATGGCTTATAGAGATACTTGTTTTATACATCTCCTTGGATGATATTCATGTGTTTAATAATATTCGGTGTCATTTTCTGCAGGAAGATCCTGTACTAATGAGCCCCAACGATGAAGGCTAAGACGAAAGAAGGTGGAAGCTGGAAAGCATGCGATACACGCGAACTGTTTTACAGCTTTCACCAAAGGGAATTCGCTGCACAAACTGTACTGCATACATGTGTTGTTAACTTTGTTCCTTCTCACAAGCAGCAACCCCATCCAGAAGGTGTATGACACTGAAGGGAAGAAGTTGTTCAATCTGACAGATAAGGATTTTGAGGATATACTAAGCAGTCAGAGATTGACCGCCTTGTAAATAAAACAATGGCGCTTCTTGGGTATGTTTCTACAGGGTTGGACATATAAAATTAACCCCTACGGATGAGTTGAAGGTATGATTTTCAGTCTCAAATATTTGGAGTTTTGTTTAGATAAGTTTAGTTATGATAAAATCCTTCTCTCCAAAAGAAGATGAATCAACAAGGCATGTTTATTATGCCGTCTTCTTTAGGATGACATGAGCCCTTATAAGCAACGTTTTTGTTGCTCAACTGGTTCAGCAACTCTAATTGTACTCGCTGATGATGTGCCTGAAAGAGGTCTAAAGCTTATTGTCCGACCATTCTTCATTAATTTGTTCAACATGTTCTCTCTCGCTTAAGATTTTCAGATGATTAATTAGCTAAAGTCTTGTTGATAATTTTGCTTGTGGCACATATGCTTCCGTTTAGGAGTTCTGAGTTTATGCTTATATTATAAGTTATTTGAGAGATCAGATTGATATAGTGCTACCATAACAGGCCTTGCATCTTTAGTTTTCAAGATTGCCTCTATATTTTGTCAGCCTAGTATATACTGCCATTGGAATGGGCATATCCTTGTTGCTTATCACTTACTCATTTCCTTCATTGCGGTGTCGCACAAGCTGGTGTGTTTGGCTTGCAGATGAAAAGGCAACCACATTGAACTACAAGCCAAGCACAATCAGGAACAAGGTAATCAATAATTCATTCCCTTGTTGTAAATTAACCAAACGCACAAAATGACAACAAAAACCAATAATTCATTCCCTTTTTGAAAAATACAAAATACAATTTAGCTTCTTGGAGAATTAGGTGAGCACTTTCAACAGTTGAAGAGCCTTTCCCATACAAAAATATATAAGTAGTACACCGAAGCATTCAGTGATACGAGACAAGTTTGGAAGGCAATTGAATTCTTTGATGTGGAATCTTGAACCATTCGAGCTAGTTTCCAAGAGAAGAGTGTGTCGATGTAAATCTAGCCCCTTCACATGATAAGGGTTGGGCTAGAAATCACTTTCCAACCGCGCTTGGAAGTGAATTCGGATAATAAGGAAACCAACAAAAATTAGCTAGCAAATCATCCACCAACCAATGATATCCAATCCGAAAACCAAACAACCAAGTAACACAAACACAGATAAAAGCATAAATATCGACACAAGATTTAGGTGGGAAAAACCATCTCTAACCAGAGGATAAAAAAACCCACCTTCCGCCCAGACCGAGCACCAAATTCACTAATCTTCAAATCAATACAAGTGTCCAACAATTCAATCTCACATCGAGACAATCATCTTTCTAGCATGATATATCAAGAAAAGCGGACTAAACCATCCACCTCGTTTAAAAATCTATTGGAACTCATTCCCACCTCGGATATATAGCTGAATGAACAATCTTGCAGTACTTGATGTCTTGAAGGTCAGCAATTCAAGAGATGCACGAGGAGCTGCTTAATCCATCCATCTTATTTTATGGGCATCACGGAAACAGAAATCTGATGCAGTATAATCAATCCCATTCCTGCCTTGGAACAGTAGAAATTTTTATCACTGTTGAAAGAGTTGTCATTTCAGATACAGTAAAACATAATGATGTGGACAGATATATATAGGTAGTAAACTAAGACAATGGAGTACGGAGATTAATTACCTCAAGCTTAAATTATAGCATCCCGATTCCCGAATATGTTGAACGAGCTCTGCATTCATGTTATTGTCCTCCTGAATGAGGCTGAGGCTCGCACTTAACGAGCCGAATTTTCAGCTTTTGGAGACTGCAGAGTTGTGTTTGAAACATGGTTGAATCAAATATCAATAACTTTCTCTATGTTGCTAAACATGAGGAGCCGAAGTCGGCTGAGACTAAGAAGCACTCTCCATGACAAATAGAGCGCCCTAAATGAAATGGCTTCATTTAAATTTGCAAACAAATAAAGAGAGCACTCCAACTAGTAGTTTTGCTTTGTAGTTCATACCTGATAGAGAAGCGGCGGTGCTGTCTTTACTGAATACAGTTTTGTGGATTGTGCTCTCTTCACATTGCCTCTCTGGTTTTGTTCGATCAATTCAACTAAGGACACCCTATCTCGGAGGAAAAAGAAATGAAATAAAAGTAAGGTTGTTATATATTCTCCATAGCCACATATTCAAAGCCTAGTTTGGTTTTAGTAATTAGTATTACGTACCAGTCTCAGAGATGCAGCTGTGCTCTCATCAAATATAGATATTTGGAATGTGCTGAATCTTAGGCCAATCTTCCCCTTTTAATCTTTTGCATCGCTTCTTCAGTTCTTCACAACTATTCCAAATTGAAAAAGAATCAAGAGACGAAAGGGAGCTCATCCAATGCGGCAACGACACCAAATCCTTAATATAAGTCATAAAGAAGGATTCGAGGGCGGTAAGATGCTGGATTCCTTCTGGTAGGGCTTCCAAGTTTCTTATTCCATATAGGTTCAGATATTTCAGAGAGGGAAGGGACTTCCATGGTATGTCATTTATCCACTCTCCCGACCCACCTTCAATCTTCAGTTCTAGGATAGAACGGCTGATCGGTTGTGTTTGTATCATCATGGGATCTGAATCAACATCAATCACTTCCTTTACCTCGGAAATAGTCACCACACGAAGATGGGGGAGACTTAAAAGCGCTCTCCATGACAAATACAACACTTCGCATTTCAAGAGATGCAGGACTTCTAAAGAGGTAAGGTCCTCAATTCCATGTAGAAGACGCTGATTGTTTCTCATGCTGAATGTCCCTCCTAATGCAAGTTCCATACGCTCTAGTTTTTGCAAGTGTTTCCACGGAAGCTCTTCCTCTTCTTGAAGCTCTGGATTAAAACTCTTTTTAATGATCAATGTTTCAAGAGAAGCCATGTCTTTCAACTCCTTAAAAAGGTTCCTATTCGCGGTTGGGATCTCCAAATGCCTAACTCTCGGCAAGTGTATTCTTCCTCCAACCTCTTGCTCTTGACCATCCCAATTGAACTCTTCACACCTTGTGATTTCCAAATGTTCAAGGGAAGTAAGTTAAGCGAGGCCATTCCAAGACACTGAGTTAAGCTGTTGGCAGTCCGATATACATAGTTTCCGGACAACAGAAAGATGTCTTAGTTGGGCTTCTGCAATGCTTCTTAGATCTACAATTTGTCTTATTTCCAATTTCTTTAGAACACTGTTACCATGAGATGCACTGTAGGTCGTTTCACTCCCGATTGCCGGCCAAATAATCCCCTCTCGAACATCTCCCAACCACAAATCCTCAACTAGTGGAAACAATGGCATGCATCTTGCCAGCTTTGGACATCTGTCTATGTTTACATTCGTAATACGAGGGAATGCAGGTAGCACTTTTGGTGCTTGCAGCCACCAGCCCGTCAACTTAGGCATTCTCTTGATCGAAAGAGTTTCTAGAGACGAGAAGAACGAATCAGAATCATAGAACATGCTGTCCTCGATAGCCACCATTGAAGACATATTAGAAATTTTCAACTGCTTGAGAGATGGAAGGAGACTGAGTGACGGAAGCTCAATACATCTGTCACACCCATTAAGTTTGAGAATAACAAGTTTATGGAGGCACTAAACCCACCGTGGCATTTCCTTGCCACCAAAATAACGGATGTGCAAATCCACAATATGAGGAGGTGGTTGAAGGGCATTCATCCCTATGTTAGCTGGTTTGTCAGGTTCAACGGAGTTAGGTTTATGGATGATCTTTAATGCACGGAGTCTACTCTTCCTTGACAAGAATGATCTCTCTGCATCCATTTTTGAATTCTCCCATCCAATTGATGGAAGCACAATTTGCAAAGATCCGGTCAAGTTGTCAAGGCCCTCCAAATACTTTAGTCCACCACTAGGATCGTGCACGACTATCTTATCTAGAGTCACCAGTGATGTCAATGCTGCTAATCCAGTTGGCATCTTAACCAACCTATAACAGTCTTCAAGCAAAAGGTGCCTCAAGCTTAGCAAATTCCCCAAGTCCTCTGGCAACTCCTTTAGAGCCCAACAACATCGAAGAAGAAGAGATTGTAAATGGCAAAGGCTACAAACTGTGTTTGGAAGCCTTTCTATATTGTTATGTGAGAGATCGAGAAACCTCAGATGTATCAATTCTCCAATAGAAGTTGGTACTTTCTCGATCTTCAGATTAGCTAAATCCAAAACATGTAGAGATTTGAAACTTGACATTAACTTCTTTAAACCATTTTTCCCCAATGAAATTCTGCAATGCTGTAGAAAAGTTCTTAGGCTCTTTGAATGAGAAAAAGAACCTACACTGTCCACCACGGACTCCGATTCACAACATATTGACAAATGACAAATTGTCTTATCCCAAGAGCCATGCTTTGATCGATCAACTAAAACACTCTCAGACCTAGCAACTGTTGTAGCTAAATCATGCATCAGATCATGCATTTGGTAAGTTACAATACCCTTCCTCCTTTTATCACTAATGTTGAGCTCAATAAAGCCTCTCTTCAGCAAGTACAAGAAGTAGTCTTCAGCCCTATCCTCCAAGCTTTGATTCACTAAAGGCTCAACGAACCCTTGAGCTATCCATAAACGGACCAAACTATCTTTCTTAAATTCATAATCCTTGGGAAATAGAGAGCAAAACCCAAAGCAACGCTTTACTGGATATGGTAGCTCCTTATAACTAATCTCTAGTGCATGTGTGATTTTCTTATACTCATCAGGGAACACTTTGGAGAGTTCATCATTTACAAGAGGAAACCATCTTTCCTTCTCTTTCTCTCTCAATAGGCTTGCTATGGTGACAATAGCTAGCGGAACGTTTGCACACTTTCTCACAATTTGTTGACCCAATTGTTCAAACTCTGAGCTATTCTGATCACCCTCTTCCCCAAAAGCTACCTTCTTAAACAACAACCATGCACTCTCATCTGACATTCCCTTCAAACCAAAGTAAGGCTTGGTGGCACACAAACTTTGGGCTACAATTTCGGAGCGTGTTGTGGTTAAAACCTTGCTTCCATCCTGCCTACTAGACAACAAGTGTTTCAACTTACGCCAATTTTGTGGATCCTCATCCCATACATCATCCAAAACGAGCAAAAACCGTTTCCCTTCAATCTCTTTTCTAAATGAAGATTGCAGCTCATCTATATCACGAATTGTGCTGGATTTAAGGATTGCGGTCAACACTTGCTGTAGAGATGAGAAATAGTTAATACAAGCCCACATACGCAAATCGAACCCTTGCTGAACTCTGTCATCATTATAAACAAGCTGAGCAAGAGTGGTTTTCCCCAATCCCCCAATTCCAATAACAGCAATGACAGAAACACCTCTTTGTTGCTGGGAACAATTAGACAACAACATCCTCACTAGATCCTCTGTTTCTTGCTCTCGGCCTACCACCTCATTTCTAGGGACAAAGGAGTGGGTTGGCTCTCTCTCAATTCCAGATAATATTGGAGCTTGATCGGTTTGAATTGGGAGAAAGTTAAACCCCTTAATATCACGAGCAATATCATCAAAACGCTCCCTAATTTCCTTTACTTTGTGAACATTTTTAACCAAGAAAGCGAAACGGTACGGTTTGGAAACAAAATGACGTACCTTTTCCCCAATCATAGCACGTTTCTTGTTCTTCTCGAGCAAGACTTTGGCAGAGATGGCGTCGAACAAATCGTCAGCTTCGTACAACACGACCCTAAGTCGTGCAAGCCATCCTTGAACAGCAGCATCATTAGCCTGTTTGCGATCAGCATCTTGCAGGACATTTCGAATGGTGGTGACGGTGTCCTCAAGCTTCTCGAATTGTTCCTTGTGACCCCATAGGAGTCGGAATTCATTGAGCGCAGGGGAGGCGAGTTGTTGCAGGACAGATTTAGCGATCCCAAACAACGCAGCTTCGGCCATTTTTGGGAACAGAGAGCTAGTTAATTTTTAGGGTGGGGTTGGATTCAATGAAGTTTGCAGAATCACCAGTCAAGTACAAATCAGTATATATAAACTGCCAGGAAAGCGAGCTGAAAGAAAGATTCCTTCTATGTCATTATATATTAAAAAAAAAATCCATGTCCTTTTCCCGTTCAATTTTTTTTCAATTTTGAGTACTAATTTATTGAAGTCAAAACTTGTACAGCTAGGTAATCATGTTACAATCCCACACCCGAGATCTCAAAATCCCAAGATTTGTGGAATAATTCATAAACAGCAAAGAAGTTAGGTACAATTGATCGAGAAACTGGGTAATGTGGTTGGTTTGCCTTGCCTTCCAACTGCAGACCTATTGGAGTACAATGTTTGAGACTGTTCGTTAGAATATACTCCGTATTACGGAACCAAAAACTGTGTTACAAAAGACGTACATATACCTAACAAACAGATCGATCTAGATCAACAGGTAAACCATACCCAACTTTAGTGTCATTTGATCTTTCCATAGCATATTTGGCCACCATACTATGAGTTGTCACAATAAAAGAAACAATGAACTTACCAAGCCAAGAGTATGACAGCTGTTTGAGTATGACAGCAGCTGCTTTAAGCTGCTGATCTTTTCAATTTCCATAGGTTTTCAGGCAATTTAGGTTTCCTTGGTGTTACTGAACTGGCCCGTTTCTTTGTGTCTGTATTATTGCTCACTTGGTTTAGGGATTTCGGTCTTTTCTGTCAAGATAGATAAAATGCTCTAGCAAAATTCAACTTCGTTCTATTGATGTTCTTGCTACACAGATTTTACCATACTGGACCATGTAAAACGGTGACTGATGAACTTCTGATGAGCATGGGATTTGTAAGGGACTAAGGGTAGCTAAGAAACAATGAGCTGAGCTGATCAGGCATGGCATATATGCTTTCTTGATCCTCTCACAGTCTCAATCAACTTATGAGTCTAAAATTGGCAAGGATGTGTTTCACTGACTAGTTAAGGTAGGAGTTAGATGTCTCTTCAAGAAAATCTTATGATTTTCCCAACTGCAGTGAATCATAAATGCATTTTCGTAAGTTTGAACAGTGGTGATTAATTCCTAATCAAGTGAGAAAAAGGGTCCTTAATAATGAAACACTGAGTAGCAGAGAAATATCAGCAACTTTTTTTTTTTTTTTGGTTCCTGTCATCTCCTTTAGTTTGTACGTTCCTTGTATCTGCGGTTGTAAAGCGTTGTGAAATTCCAAGTGTCTAGATCGACACAGGTTTGAAACAAGCGGAAGCAAAACAGAACGAAAACCAGAGAACACACCAGATTTGTTTACGAGGTTTGGTCAACAGACCTATGTCCCGGGGCCTCAAGTATCGGGCCCTAAATCCACTAACTCAGAATGTATAGGGCATACAAGAGTACAACAAGTACAAGCAAGATGAACAAGCAAATACGTAAATACAGAAAGACGGTAAAGGAGAGAATACGAAGAAGAACTTCGCCAAAGCAGATTTGTTGAAGACCAACAGATCTAACCACCAAGGGATCGCCGGAGAAGAACACTGAAGCCAGGAAGAAGTGACGCTCCCGTAGGGATACGGTGGTGCTAGACTTTTTGGACATGGAATGACTTGGCAGTTGTTGTGGAGAACCATTTAGGCCTTTTGGAAAGTGGGTATGGCATAAACGTGGCTCATTTCTATGCTACCACATAACGAAATGACAATGAAAACCAATAATTCATTCCGTTGTAAAATAGGAAATGCAGTCTTCTTGGAGAATCAGGTGAGCACTTTCAACAGTTGAAGTAGTACACCAAAGCATTCAGTGCTAAGAGACGAGTTTGGAAGACAACTGAATTCATTGATGTGGAATCTTGAACCATTCGAGCTAGTTTCCAAGAGAAGAGTGTGTTGATGTAACTCGATCTAGCCCCTTCACATGTTCTTTGATGTTGGTAGCATTGGGCTCCCTGTTGCTGTCATTATATACTATGTTCTTGAATCTCTACACTAGCCTGTTTGTTCACCTGAAATATTTATGATACCAAAAAATAATCGTAATCAGTATAGGCTTAAAAAAAGCATACAAGGCAATCATCTTTCAAGCATGATGTAATAACATTGCAGATATATAATTTGACAGCATTGTTCATTAAAATATATCAAGAATCTTCCATATTGCCATTTATATGAATAGCTATTTAGTTGCCTGGTTTCCCCATCAAACTTTGCTTTCGGAATCAAATTTTTGCAGTGACAGTTTAATCAAATATTTTGGTAGTGAACTAAGACCATGTTGCAGGGAGATCAATTCAATTACCTAAAGCTTAAATGCTTCTATCCATGTTATTCTCTTTTTTTCCAGCTCTGCTTCCAGCTTTGACGGTGACTCCCAAGAATCTTCCTTCTTTCTGAATGAAGTAAACGACGACAATTTTGGCAGTGAATGAAGGCCATCTTGTAGTGACAGTTTAATAAGCAGCAAGTAGACCACAAATTGAGAGAGAGAAGTGATCAAGTGATGTGTGACGATGATTGAGGACGCGAGCCTTATGGAAAAAGGTCACATGTGACGAGCGAGATAGCAACGTAACAAGTAATGTAAGACAAGTGAGGACACAAGCCTTGTGGCCAATGGCGGAACTAGACTCCCGGTGATGAGGGGGCCGAAATTTTACAATATACTCCTTCCGTTCGGCAAAACTTGTTATTTTAACTCTGCACACAACTTTTAATAAAGCTAATAATTACACTTCTTTTTTACTAATTTACCCTCATTTATTACTCTACTTTTTACTTTATCAAAAACTACAACTCACAATACATCAATCAAATCAAGGGCATTTTAGTAAAGTAGAAGCAAAAATACCTAAAATGACAAGTTTTTTCCGAATAAAAACAAAACTCTAAAACGACAAGTTTTGCCGAACGGAGGGAGTATTATTTTTGTTTATCAAGCACAAAATTTTAAAAAATAAAATAAAAATACAATAAATTTGTAGTTTAAATATGTAATTTCTTTATGAGAAATCGAAAAAAAAAGGGACATACTAAAAAAATGTGGTTTTTTTTATGATAAATAAAAGTGTTTCAAAATTTTTCAAAAAAAAAACAATAAAATTATAGTTTAAATGTTTAATTTCTTTCAAAAAATGGTAAAAAAAATTGAAGGCATACTAAAAATTTCTTGAAAAATTGTTTTTGTTTATCATAAAAAAGTATTGACAAAACTATAAAATATTAGTTTAAATGTTTAATTTTTAAAAAAATCATCGATACAAAAATTTGTCCAAACTAGATGTATGAAAACTTGAATCTCTAATCTCTAAATTAACAACTAAATTATTTATGATTTTACTCTTTCATTATTAATATCATATATAATTACTCATATAAATAGGAGTACTAACTATATAATTACCCATATATTACCAAAAAAAAAAACTTGTGGGGGCCAGGGCCATCACTGGCCCCCAAGTAGTTCCGCCACTGCTTGTGGCCGAAGATTCTATGCCAAGAAGATGGGAAAAAAGCAATGTAAGAAGTTATTTATCCTACCTGAGCCATTGTAAGAAGTTATTTATCCTGCCTGAGCAGAAAGTTATTTATCCTGCCTGAGCCATTGTAATGCTGTTGCAAACGGAGGTCGAGATTAAGAAGTGACTCGGGGGATAACAAGTGTTGTAGCTACATACATACAGGAAAAATGAAATGAAATGAGTTCATTTAAATTTGCAAACAAATAAAGAGAGCAATCAAACTACTAGTTTTGTTTAGTAGTTGGTACCTGACACAGAAGCGGTGGTGCTGTCTTCATTGAATACAGATTGTGCTCTCTTCAAATCGCCTCTTTGGTTTTGTTTGAGCAATTCACCAAGGAGAGCCTATCTCGGAAGAAAAATGAAATGAAATGAAATGAAAGAAAGGTTCTTTATTCTCCATAGCCACAGATTCAAAGCCTCATTTGGTTGAGTGTTTCATACCTGTCTCAGAGATGCAGCGGTCCTCTCCTCACTTAATATCGATTCCTGTAATGTGCTGAATCTTAGGCCAATCTTCCCCTTCTAATATTTCGCATCGCTTCTTCAGTTCTTCACAACAATCCGAAATATTAAGATAATAAAGAGAAGAAAGGGAGCTCATCCAATGCGGCAATGACACCACTTCCTTAATACCCATATAGAAGGATTTGAGGGTGGCAAGATGCTGGATTTCTTCAGGTAGGGCTTCCATGTTTCTTATTCCCGATAGTCTCAAATATTCCAGAAAGGGAAAGGACTTCCATGGTATGTCATTTACCCACTCTCCCGACCCACCAATAATCACCAGGTTTCGGATAGAACGGCTGATCGGTTGGGTTTGTATCATCATGGGATCTGAATCAACATCAATCACTTTCTCTACCTCGAAAATCCACAGCTTCTGAAGATGCGGGAGACGTAGCAGCGCTCTCCATGATAAATACAGCCCTTTGCAGTATTGGAGAGTCAGTTCTTTTAAAGAGGTAAGGTCTTCAATTCCATGTAGAAGGCGCTGATTGCTTCTCATGCTGGATGTCTTTTCAAATCCAAGGCTCATAGTATGCAGTTTTTGCAATTGTTTCCACGGCACTGCTTCTTCTTCTTCGTGAACCACCTGATTAAAACTCTTTTTTACAATCAATGTTTCAAGAGAATCCATGTCATTCAACGCCTTAAAAAGGTTCCTATTCGCAGTTGGGATATCCAAATGCCTAACCCTCGGCAAGTGTATTCTTCTAGCCTCTGCCTCCTCACCATCCCAATTGAACTCTGCACACTGTTTGATTTTCAAAACTTCAAGGGAAGTAAGATAAGAAAGGCCATTCCAAGACACTGATTTAAGCTGTTTGCAGTTCCATATAATTAGTTCCTGGAGAGCAGAAAGGTGTCTTATCTGGGCCTCTGCAATGCTACTTAGATCTTCAATTCCGATTATTTCCAATTTCTTCAGCACATTGCTACCGTGAGAAGCACCGAAGGTCACTTCGCTCCAAATAATCTCCTCTGAGACATTTTCCAACTCCAAACTCTCAACTAGTGGAAACAATGGCATGCATCTTGTCAGCTTTGGACAGTTCTGTATTTTCACATTGGTAACACGAGGGAATGCAGGTAGCACTGTTGGTGCTTGCAGCCACCAGCTCGTCAAGTTCGGCATTTGCGTGATCGAAAGAGTTTCTAGAGATGGGAAGAACGAATCAGGCTCATCGAACATGCTGTCCTCGATAGCCACCATTGAAGACATATAAGAAATGTCCAACTTCTTCAGAGATGGAAGGAGACTGAGTGACGGAAGAACATTACATCTGCGACAATCTTCGAGTTTGAGAATAATAAGTTTACGGAGGCACGAAACCCACTGCGGCATTTCCTTGCCACCAAAATCACTGATGCACAAATCCATAATATCATGAGGTGGTTGAAGGGCATTCATCCATGCGTAGGATGTGTTAGCTGTTGTGTCAGGTTCAACCGAGTCAGGGTACTTATGGATTATCTCTAACTCACAGAGTTTGCTCTTCCTTGACAAGAATGATCTCTCTGCATCTGTTGTCGCATTCTCCCATTGAGTTGCTGGAAGCACAATTTTCAAATACCCGGTCAAATTGTCAAGGTCCTCCAAATACCTGAGTCCACCACTAGGATTGTGCACGATTATCTTATCTAGAGTCACCAATGACGTCAATGTTGCCAATCCAGCAGGCATCTTAACTAGCCGACCACAACCGTGAAGGAAAAGGTGTCTCAAGCTTAGCAAATTCCCCAAGCCCTCTGGCAACTCCTTTAGAACCGTACACTCTAGAAGAAAAAGACTTTGTAAATGGCAAAGGCTACAAATTGAACCGGGAAGCCCTTCCATATAGTTACTTGAGAGATCGAGCCACCTCAGATGAATCAATTCTCCGATAGAGGTTGGTAATTTCTTAATTCCCAAGCTACATAAATCCAAAACCCATAGAGATCTAAAACTCGACATTAACTTCTTCAAACTAATCTTTTCCAATGAAATATTGTTTGGACGGAAAAAGGTTCTTAGACTCTTTAAATGAGAAAAAGAACATACATGATCTACCATGAACTCTGAGGTAATTGACAAATGACGAATTTTCTTATCCCAAGAGCTATGCTTAGTTTGATCAACTAAAACACTCTCGGATCCAGCAACTGCCATAGCCAAATCATGCACCAGATCATGCATTTTGTAAGTTACATTATTGCTGAAAATCTGAAAAAAGCATCTATTAACCAAGTAGAACAAGTAGTCTTCAGCTCTATCCTCCAAGCTTTGATTCACTAAAGGCTCAACAAACCCTTGAGCTATCCATAAACGGACCAACTCCCTTTTTCCAAATTCAAAATCCTTGGGAAAGAGAGAGCAATACCCAAAGCAGCGCTTCACTGGATACGGAAGCTCCTTATAACTAAACTCTAGTATATGTATGATTTTCTTATACTCGTTTGGGATCACTTTGGAGAGTTCATCATTTACAAGAGGAAACCATTTTTCCTTCTCTTTTCCTCTCAGCAGGCTTGCTATGGTGACAATAGCAAGCGGAACGTTTGCACACTTTCTCACAATTTGTTGACCCAATTGTTCAAATTCTGAGCTATTCCGATCACCCTCTTCTCCAAAAGCGACCTTCTTAAACAACAACCAAGCATTCTCATCTGACATTCCCTTAAGATCAAAGTAAGGCTCGGCGGCACACAAACTTTGAGCAACAGTTTCGGAACGTGTTGTGGCTAAAACCTTGCTTCCATCCTTCCCGCTAGACAATAGGTGCTTCAAATGACGCCAGTTTTGTGGATCCTCGTCCCATACATCATCCAAAACGAGCAAAAATCGTTTCCCTTCAATCTCTTTTCTAAATAATTTTTGCAACTGATCTGTTTCAAGGTTTTCAGGTTCTCTCATTGTGGCAGATTTCAGGAGTTGTATCACAACTTGTTTTAGATGTGAAAAGTAATTAATACAAGCCCACATACACAATTCGAAGCCTTGCTGAACTCTGTCATCATTATAAACAAGCTGAGCAAGAGTGGTTTTCCCCAATCCCCCAATTCCAATAACTGCAATGACAGAAACACCCATTTGTTGCTGGGAACAATCAGACAACAACATCCTCACTAGATCCTCTGTTTCTTGCTCTCGGCCTACCACCTCATTTCTAGGGACAAAGGAGTGGGTTGGCTCTCTCCCAATTCTAGATAATGTTGGAGCTGGATCGGTTTGAATTGGGAGAAAGTTAAACCCCTTAATATCACGAGCAATATCATCAAAACGCTCCCTAATTTCCTTCACTTTGTGAACATTTTTAACAAAGAAAGCGAAACGATATGGCTTCGAAACGATACGTCGTACCTTTTTCCCCAACTTAGTGCCTTTGCTGTTCTTCTCGAGCAAGACTTTGGCGGAGATGGCGTCGAACAAATCGTCAGCTTCGTACAACACGACCCTGAGTCGTGCAAGCCATCCTCGAACAGTAGCATCTTTGGCCTGCTTACGATCAGCATCTTCCAGGACATCATTTATGGTGCTGACGGTGGCCTCAAGCTTCTGGAATTGTTCCTTGTGACCCCATAGGAGTCGGAACTCATCGAGTGCAGGGGAGGCGAGTTGTTTCAATACTGATTTCGCAATCCCAAACAACGCAGCTTCAGCCATTTTTGGAGTAGCTAGTTTTTTGGGGTGGAGATTGGAATCAATGAAGTTTGTTCAATCACCAAGCATGAATCTGTATAATAATCCTTGAAAGAAAAAAAAATGAAAACAAATAAACCGTGTGGACCAGAGAGCGAGAGGGGTAGGGAGTAGTGATTGGCCTCTTCAACCAATTAGTTGTAAAGTGAGTAGGTGACTTTTGTTTTGGTGCCTTCTCCATTCATAATTAATGGGAGATTGCCAATATATGAAAAGGACATATTTAGGCAGTAAGCCACCTAAGATCTTGCAGTTGGGAGATTAATACCCAAAGCATAAATTATAGTGTCCTCCCACTTAAAAACAGTGTTGTCTATACTCTATAGAGAGGTAGCAGCTGAGGCCACCTGGAAATTTTGAAGCCCGTTAAATAAGCATAGTTATGGTGGAACATGTGATGTGTGACGAGTGAGGATACGAGCCTTATGGCCCCAGGAATGTAATACTTGACCGAAGATTTTATGACAGGAAGATGGGAGAAGTGGATGCCAAAACAAGCCATCGATGACTTTTCATACTAAATCAGGCCTCAACAGGGCACTGCTGCTGCAAACATCATTATTTTGTTTCTTAGACCTAATTTATCGAGAACAGAGGAACTTACCCAAGGGTGATGAGTGATGACTTTTCCATATATGTTTAGTCCAACTGTTTTGCTGGTAAAAACTCCCCTCTGTTTATGTTAAGTGTTTTTTTTATAGTAATTTGCAAATGGGAAATGGCTAATGAGTTGGGGAAATTATGTTTCTAAATAGGCCCCGGCTAAATCAAATTGAGAGAGAAATGATTAAGTTGGAATGATCTCCAAAATCAAAGCTCACAAGGGACTTTCCCAAATGGAGGAGTTAATTAATTTGAATGAATATTTAATTAGCTAGACATATAAAAACATACTCCCTCCGATCTTGAAAGTTTGACGTTTTAGCTTTGGATACATGATCCACAAAGATTGACTTTTTGGTTTGATTATTGAGTACATACAGACAGTGGCGGATCTGTGGGGGCTTGAGGTGGCTGAAGCCCCCGCTGGCTAAAATAAGGGTATGTGTAAATTTTATATATATGTTAGTTTAATAATATATAGAACCAAAGTAGAATAGAATCAGTAAGACAAAATGGCCCAGCGGATAGGGCACGGGTGATTTTAATTGGGGGAGCTGGGCGTCCCTGGTTCGATTCTCAGCTCCACTCATTTTTTTCTCTTTTTACATCTGTTTTTTTTTTATTAAAAAAAATTCACCGACCCCGCTTTTTCCCCTTAGCAACAGAGAGTAGCAGCAGATAGAGAGAGCGACAGACGACAGCGGACAGAGCGAGCAAGCGTAAGACCCTCTCCGAGCCGCCGGCCGCCACTGCCACCTCCCCCTCCGGCCGCCCCACCGGCGCCGCTGCCATCTCCACCTCCGGCCGAAGCCTTCCCCTGGGTGGCGAGACAAACAATCCTTCAATCTAAACATCAAAAGGTAATTTATTTTTCTTCTCTTCCTTTTATTTGATTGTTTTTTAGTTGAATTGATTGAGTTCTGAATCAATTTTGATTAGAATTTGTGGAGTTGAGATTTGAGGAATGAGAATCAATTTAGGGATTTTCGATTAGGGTTTGTGATTTGTGGTTGTGGTGAGAAATAGATTTGTGAATTTTTTGTTTGTGATTCGAATTGTGATTTGTAATTGTGGTTGTGAGAATGAATTTGTGAATTTGTTATATACCATGAATAACCACCATTAGCATTTTGCACATAATTTCATAGTTGGTCAGTTAGAAACGTGTACTTGTAGGAGCAGCGGTGCATATTTCAAAAAAAAAAATACCTTTTGATGTAGGTTCCTGAATCCGTAAAGCAGTATAGTGGCATTTTTAGTGATATTCAACAAATAAGCAGGACTGAAGGTGTCAAGGGTGTATATAGGTATAATCTTAGACTCGAATATTTCAAACCGTCATTTTTCGAAAAAAAAATTCAGCCCCCCCTTACGAAAATTCCTGGATCCGCCACTGCATACAGAGTATCTCATTAATTGCTGGCAATTGCATTTATTTACTCTACAATTAACACTTTGCCTTTGGAATTCCATTACCAATGGGGAGTACTATAATTAATGTTCATTGGCATTTGGTAATACCAGTACTACAAAGATTGACGTTTTGGTTTGAATTTGGAATGGTAGCTGCTATATATAGTACTGCCAAAATAATCAGCTTATTGATGATTCTTCATTATAATATGCCAAAATTAGTAGCCATCCTGATGTCTTCTGCCAAACTGCCAAAATGACACATCAAGAGAAAGGGTTCTTCATCTATTAAAAATATGCACATTGAGTTACAAAGTAATAGAATTTAATGTGAAATTTTACTTACAAATTTTAACAATTTGTGGTCATAAATAAGGCATATGATCTACAATTTTTTGAGATAGGATGCTCAAGGCACTATATTTTGGTTATTCATATCATGATATAGAGCATTACATATATTTGTTGCAGGACTGATTTAGTGATATATTCCAAACAACACAGCTTCATCCATTTTTGTTTCTTTTCGTCTATATTATTGCACGTTTACTTTAGGGATTGTCTAGATTGATAAAATGCTTCAAAATATTGAACTGATGCTCGATCTTGCTGCACAGATTTTCTTAGATGAGCATGGGACTTGTGAGGATAGCTAAGAAACAACGAGCTAAGCTGATCGATCACGCATAAGCATATATGATTTTCCCAAATTGAATCAAGGACGTGTTTTTCCCAAGTAGGAGTTAGACGTCTCTTCAAGAAAACGTACATTATGATTTTCCCAACTGCTCGTAAATGTATTTTTTTTAGAGTTCTTATGATTATTTGCCATTTGCATGCCCTTCTGAGTATATGTGATAGTTTTGATCATAATAAAGCATTCATATGATAATTATCGTATAACGATCAGTAACTTCTCACTCACCGACCAAGGGAACAGAAGCCAGCTAAGCTTGAACAATGATAGTTCTTAATTGCTTAGTGAGACGCAGGGCCTGTAGAATGTTTAATATTAAAAATGCCAATTCGATCAATTAATTAGCAGAGAATATGAGCAACCTTCTTTTTGTGCTCTATTGGAAGAACTAACCAGTTTGTGTTGGTGATTGATATTTCTTAATGCAAATTAGTAAACATATTTCTATTTGATGTCTGCTGGAAATAGTTTCACAATATTAGCAGCGAGAAACTGGAAGTGCTCACTTGTTGTAAAATATGAAATGCAGTCTTCTTGGAGAATCAGGTGACCACTTTGAACAATTAATGGAAGTGCTTTTCCCATACAAAAATATATAAGCAGTACACCAAAGCAATCAGTGCTACAAGACAAGTTTGGAAGACAACTGAATTCTTTGATGTGGAATCTTGAACCATAAAGCTCTATGACATCAAAATGAGGCTCGCAGGCCTCGTCCTCATCAGTGCTTCAGTGGAAGGAGCCTATTTATGAGTTGCTCTTAGGGTGCCAGGATGGTATGACCCATCTAGGTGTGGTTCCTGTCACTTCAAGCCACAGCTATCAGTCGTCGGACACACACGCAAAGTAAGGGTAGTGTTCACCTCCTTCGGCTATGCCATCAAAGGTGAAACACTATCCTTAACTTTGCACACCGTCTGTCTATAGCAACTTGTTGATATGGGCCGTCCATCTCAGTGCTTCAGTGGAAGCTAAGCCATTCTATACAAAAGGAGATTTCAGCCCATATTGCCCCATACATAAGATGAACTGCACGTACTTGAAAAGTGCTTCTGATCTGTGGAGTCTTTCTTGCTGGTGGAGCTTATCTGTGTAGCTTAGTTATGATCCTCCATTGTGGTCTGCTGGAGTAAGTTGTTTGAATTGATTGAGTGAAAACCATCTTGCAGTACTTGATAAGTTCAGCAATTCAAGAGATGTACTGCACTACTGCTTACAATTGATTGATGACCTTCAAACCCAAACCTTGGCAGGGGACACTGTTGTTGCATGCTGTTTTCACATAAATTCAAAAGGACCATAAAGCATCCAGGAAATTAACCTTGAAGCATAGATTGCAGAACAACAAGATACGCACGGAGTAATTCTTAAGCTCGTTCTCCGTTTAGAATTGTGCGGTTTCCACCTGAAAATTTTGAATCTCATAAAGCTAGCAAAGCTATGGAAACAAGGAGTTTGTGACAAGTGAGCCCACATGCATTATATCCCGAGAAACATACTACCTAACCAAATCAAAGATTTTATGCTAAGAAGCAAGGAACGATTGCCTTCCAGAACAATCGGGCTTCAGTAGTACTTTATTTGCAATGAGAGATAAGAGAGGAAGTTGAAAGGAGCCTACCAGGCAGAAGCAGCAGCACTCTTCTGCATTGCTTCTTTTATTCTTCAGAGCTCTCGGAAATCCCAAGCCAAAATATGTGTGAATTATTACTCAACTGTATAATATACTCTGCAGTGTTGTTAATTTCTGTAGAGATTTTGACCATCCAGAGACTCGATGGCAACTTTTTCACAATAAAGAGTTACTACCAGCAATGGGTGAAAATTCCACTCGCGATGGTTCAAGTTATACCATGAAGTAGCCTTCCTTTGGTGATCAAGTCCTCAAATCTCACTCACATCTTCAGTAAAATATTGAATAATAATGAATAAACTCAGCTCATAAGTAGCTTATATATTATTTCAAATAAATTGAGTTCACTAAGTTAGATTGAAGAACCAACTCAGACCAAATTGATAACCAAACTTAATTTTTGGATCAGATCTAATAGCTGACAAAAATGACAGTAGCAAGTTAAACAGAACATGCCTATCTGCAGGTTGTTTTTGTACTAGTAGCTCATGGATCAATAATTAGAGTTTGTGCACAAGCCCAGATACAAAACATATACATTAAATGAAATTAAAAGAGTAGCGAATCATTTTCTTTGATCATCTGGAGTAGTTGAAGGGCGGTAATTAAGATGCTTACTTGCTTCTGATATAGCTTGCAGGTTGTGTATATGCAATTGATGCAGATAGTGCAGAGACGCCAAGGACTTCCATGGCATTGCGTAATGTTTGCTTCAAACATATGGTTACAGAATCTTTGATAGATGATATTCATTGGAACCAAAAAGATCACCATCACGATGCAGATGCTGCTGATATTTCCTCCTTGTCATCTTCCTGGAGATGCAAAAAAGTTTTTGAGCAATGATCATCCAGTAGGCAGCACTTACTTGAAGCTTAAATGCTAGTTTTTGTCCATGTTATTCTCTTTTTCCAGCTATGAACTAATGAAGTAAACTAGGTCAAGGGAGATGAGTTCAATTGGTGGTAGGGCCGTAGGGTGGTGGTGCCATCACAATAGATTAACATTTAATTCAATGAAATGAAATGAAAGAAAGCGGTCCATCTATTTTTCATTTAGTTCTTCACCTTAATATCGATTCCAGGAATGTGCTGAATGTTAGGCCAATCTTCCCCTGTTTGTCTTTCGCATCGCTTCTCTAGTTCTTCACACATACCCCTAATATGAAGATGTTTAAGAGACGAAAGAGAACTCATCCAATGCGGCAACGACACCAAATCCTTAATATCCCAAATAAAGAAGTATTCGAGGGCAGCAAGATGCTGGATTCCTTCTGGTAGGCCTTCCATGTTTCTTATTCTCTGTAGGCTTAGATTTTCCAGAAATGGAAAGGACTTCCATGGTATGTCTTTTACCAACTCTCCTGACCCACCAATAATGATCAGGTTTCGGATAGAACGACTGATCGGTTGGGTTTGT
Organism: Persicaria maculosa; assembly: GCA_963922045.1. NCBI lineage: Eukaryota > Viridiplantae > Streptophyta > Magnoliopsida > Caryophyllales > Polygonaceae > Persicaria > Persicaria maculosa. Next base: position 4,331,213 of record OY998253.1, read on the forward strand.
ATCATCATGGGATCTGAATCAACATAAATCACTTTCTCTACCTCTTTAATATACAGATGATGAAGATGGGGGAGACGTAGAAGCGCTCTCCATGACAAATACAGTTCTTTGCAGTATTGGAGACTCAGGACTTTTAAAGAGGTAAGGTCTTCAATTCCATGTAGAAGGCGCTGATTGCTTCTCATGCTGAATGTCTCTTCAAATCCAAGGGCCAAATTTTCTAGTTTTTGCAATTGTTTCCACGGCAGTGCTTCTTCTTCTTCTCGAACCACCCGATTAATACTCTTTTCTACGATCAATGTTCTAAGAGAAGCTATGTCTTTCAAATCCTTTAAAAGGTTCCTATTAGCAGCTGGGATCTGCAAATACCTAACTCTCGACAAGTATATTCTTTCGACCTCTGCCTCCTGACCATCCCAACTGAACTCTTCACAATCTCTGATTTCCAAATATTCAAGGGAAGTAAGATAAGAAAGGCCATTCCAAGACATTGATCTCACCTGTTTGCAATTTGATATTCGTAGTACCTGGAGAGCAGAAAGATGTCTTATCTGGGCTTCTGTAATGCAAATAATCTCCTCTGGGACATATTCCAACCACAACTCCTCAACTAGTGGATACAATGGCATGCATCTTGTCAGCTTAGGACAGTTCCGTATTTTTACATTGGTAGCACGAGGGAATGCAGGTAGCACTGTCGGTGTTAGCTGCCACCAGCCCATCAACTTTGGCATTTTTCCGATCGAAAGAGTTTCTAGAGATGGGAAGAACGAATCAGTCTCACAAAACATGCTGTCCTCGATAGCCACCATTGAAGACATATCAGAAATGTCCAGCTTCTTAAGAGATGGAAGGAGATTGAATGACGGAAGCACAATACAGTTGTCACACCCTTTCAGTTTGAGAAAAACAAGTTTATGGAGGCATGAAACCCACTGCGGCATTTCCTTGCCACCAAAATAACTGATGCGCAAATCCTCAATATCAGGAGGTGGTTGAAGGGCATTCATACTTGTGTTAGCTGATGTGTCGGATTCAACCGAGTCAGGGCATTTATGGATGATCTCTAATACACGGAGTCTGCTCTTCCTTGACAAGAATGATCTCTCTGCATCTTTTGTCGCATTCTCCCATTGAGTTGCCGGAAGCACAATTTCCAAATACCCAGTCAAATTGTCAAGATCCTCCAAACACTTGAGTCCACCACTAGGATTGTGCACGACTATCTTATTTAGAGTCACCAATGAAGTCAATGTTGCCAATCCAGCAGGCATCTTAACTAACTTATCACAACCATGAAGGAGAAGGTGTCTCAAGCTTAGCAAATTCCCCAAGTCCTGTGGCAACTCCTTTAGAGCCTTACACCTTCCAATATTAAGAAATTGTAAATGGAAAAGGCTACAAACTGAACCCGGAAGCCCTTCCATATTGTTCTGCGCGAGATCGAGCCACCTCAGATGAATCAATTCTCCGATAGAAGTTGGTAATTTCTCAATTCCCAACCTACATAAATCCAAAACCCGTAGAGATCTAAAACTTGGCATTAACTTCTTCAAACTAATCTTTTCCAATGAAATATTGTTTGGACGGAAAAAGGTTCTTAGACTCTTTAAATGAGAAAAAGAACATACACGATCCACCATGAATTCTGATGTAATTGAAAAATGACGAATTTTATTATCCCAAGAGCTATTCTCAATTTGATCAACTAAAACACTCTCGGATCCAGCAACTGCAGTAGCCAAATCATGCATCAGATCATGCATTTTGTAAGCTACCCGGTAGGGGGAAATCTGAAAAAAACATCTCTTCACCAAGTAGAAGAAGTATTCATCCGCTCTCTCCTCCATGCTTTGATTCACTAAAGGCTCAACAAACCCTTGAGCTATCCATAAACAGATTAAACTATATTTATGAAATTCATAATCCTTGGGAAAGAGAGAGCAATACCCAAAGCAACGCTTCACTGAATACGGAAGCTCCTTATAACTAAACTCTAGTATATGTATGATTTGCTTATACTCATCAGGGATCACTTTGGAGAATTCGTCATTTACAAGAGGAAACCACTTTTCCTTCTCTTTCTCTCTCAATAAGCTTGCTATAGTAACAATAGCAAGTGGAACATTTGCACACTTTCTCACAATTTGTCGACCCAATTCTTCAAACTCTGAGCAATTCTTATCACCCGCTTCCTCAAAAGCTACCTTCTTAAACAAGAACCAAGCACTCTCATCTGACAGTCCCTTCAGATCAAAGTAAGGCTTAGCCGCACACAACCTTTGAGCAACAATTTCGGAACGTGTTGTGGTTAAAATCTTGCTTCCATCCTTCCCGCTAGACAATAGGTGTTTCAACTGACGCCAATTTTGAGGATCCTCATCCCATACATCATCCAAAACGAGCAAAAATCGTTTCCCTTCAATCTCTTTTCTAAACGAAGATTGCAGCTCATCTATATCACGACTTGTGGTAGATTTGAGGAGTGTCATCAAGACTTGTTGTAGAGATGAGAAGTAGTTAATACAAGCCCACATACACAATTCAAAGCCATGTTGAACTCTATCATCATTATAAACAAGCTGAGCAAGAGTGGTTTTCCCCAATCCCCCAATTCCAATAACCGCAATGACAGAAACACCTGTTTGTTGTTGGGAACAATCAGGCAACAACATCCTCACTAGATCCTCTGCTTCTTGCTCTCTGCCTATCACCTCATTTCTAGGGACATAGGAATGGGTTGACTCTCTCCCAATTCCAGATAATATTGGAGCTTGATCGGTGTGAATTGGGAGAAAGTTAAACCCCTTAATATCATGAGCAATATCATCAAAACTCTCCCTAATTTCCTTAACTCTGTGAGCATTTTTAACAAAGAAAGCGAAACGGTATGGTTTCGAAACGATACGTCGTACCTTTTTCCCCAACTTAGTGCCTTTCTTGTTCTTCTCGAGCAAGACTTTGGCAGAGATGGCGTCGAACAAATCGTCAGCTTCGTACAACACGACCCTGAGTCGTGCAAGCCATCCTCGAACAGTAGCATCGGTGGCCTGCTTGCGATCAGCATCTTCCAGGACATCATTTATGGTTCTGACGGTGTCCTCAAGCTTCTGGAATTGTTCCTTGTGACCCCATAGGAGTCGGAACTCATCGAGTGCAGGGGAGGCGAGTTGTTGCAGGACTGATTTCGCAATTCCAAACAACGCAGCTTCAGCCATATTTGGAAGAGTTTTTTTTCTGCTGGGTGGAAATTGGAAGCAATGAAATGAGCTGAATCACACCTATGGATGGAGGTGGTATTCAATATTGAAACTTGTAAAAATGAAGCATATTGACAAAGAAGAAACCACCATCAAACTCCACTAACCTATATAATAAATTCATGCAATTGACGGAAAGATTCCTTTTGCCTTTCAGTGAAACTTTTATAGTACCAGCTAGTATATATGTTATTAATTTTGGTTTTAGAGGTGTATTATATTTTGTTTGATTTGGACTGTATGATTAGTTATTTGTAAAAAGCGACCTCTCTCCCTTTCTGATTTGTTAATTAAACTTTTACAACTTGTTGATAAGAATTTGAAAGTCTTACCTACTACACACTTACTTCAATAGTGGGTTGTTGTTGTTTGCTCTACCTGCTACCTAGACAGCAGCTGTCCCACAACCGAATCCACACTTGCTTCTGTCTTATTTTAAAGCAGCTGCATTTGTTTAATATTGGGTTTGTTTCTTTTATGTATGTAAATAACATATATGAATCCAAGTAAGGGCTTCTTTATCTGAGTGATAATTTACTTAATTACATATACAGTATAATACAGAAAATGCAGTCTGCTTATAAATGTTAGAAGGGGTCTCATTCCTTTCGGTAGATATTGCAAGTTGCGTATACTTGATAGATGGAGATACTGCATAGATGTCAAAAATGTCATGGACTTCCATGGTATGTTATGTATCCATTCCTTCTGAGAAAACAGTAAACTTTCAGCTCTTGTAGACTGGAGAGTTGTGGTTGAACCATGGTTGAATCAAATATCAACAACTCTCTACGTTGCTAAACGTGAGGAACTGAAGTCGGCTGAGACTAAAGAAGCACCCTCCATGACAAATAGAGTGCCTTGAACTCAGTGAGAGTTAGCCTTTGCAGGTAATTAAAGTGCTGTTATTCTCCTAGAAGCAAAGACAAGACAACAAGTGATGATAAGGCGATTGTAACTAAGTTGTCTTGCAGCACCAATTTCAGTGTATAGGGAGGTTAATTACCTGAAGCTTAAATGCAATTAAGTGTCCTCGTGAATGAAGTAAACCATATCAATCTACATCAATCCGCAAGTGAAACAAGTTTAATTGCACTAGTAATGTAAGACGAGCAAGGACACAAGCCTGAACCATTGTAATGCTGTTGCAAACGGACCTCAACAGGAAACAGGGGCACTGCTGTTGCAAACAGAGGTCAAGATTAACAAGTCACATTGTGCATCTATGGATTCCCTACCTAAGACGACGGAAGAGAACATTGCACTTGAAGATCCAATGTTGGGCAGCCAGATTGCAAGAATCAAATAAGCCAGGCAGGGAGCACTTGCTCCAACTAGTTTTGTTCAATCAATTCATCGAAAGAGAGCCTCGGGAGGATAACAAGTGTTGTAGCTACATACATACAGGAAAAATGAAATGACTTCATTTAAATTTGCAGACAAGGAGAGAGAGCCCTCCAACTAGTACTTTTGTTTTGTAGTTCATACCTTACAGAGAAGTGGCGGTGCTCTCTTCACCGAATACAGATATGTGGATATATTGTGTTGAATCTTCTGCCAGTCCTCCCCAGAATTTGACATAGCAAAATATAAAATCAAGAAAATCAGAATAATACCGGGATAGCTGAAGAACAAACTTGCGGAATCATCATAAAGAATATAAGAAAAATTGCAAGGCTTCCATAAGGGTTAGAGTTATTAATGTTTAAAATTGAATTTGACAAAGCAATAATCCAAATAGTTGTTCACAGGAAATTGCTTGAAAAGAGCTTTTCTTTCTGTGTTTGCTCTTGCTGCCCTTTTCTTTCAATCCAAATTCAAGTGAATGTTATTTTTTATTCTGTACTCAACCAACAGCACAAACTCCAAGTACACAAATTGCAAAAGCAATCAATTCACAAAGAATGCATGATATGTGTTCAATTTTCTCGAAAAAAAAACCCTCTTAATAATCGAACTAGCCAACTAGGGGTGGTGGTACGATCACAAGAGATTAACATTTTCATCAAAAAAAAAAACAAGAGATTAACATTAATGAGATGCTGAATATCGATTTCTTACCTATCTCAGATGGAATGATACAGAGACGCCGTATATAGATTTTAGGAATGTGCTGAATTTTAGGCCAATCTTCCCCTGTTAGTCTTTTGCATCGGTTCGTCACAGCAACCCCAAATCATAAGGTCTTCAAGGGCGGCAAGATGCTGGATTCCCTCTGGCAGCTCTTCCAAGTTTCTTATACTCGTTAGCCTCAGATTTTTCAGAAAGGGAAAGGACTTCCATGGTATGTCATTTACCCACTCTCCCAAGCCCCCTTCAATCGTCAGGTCTCGGATAGAACGGCTGATCGGTTGTGTTTGTATCATCATGGGATCTGAATCAACATCAACCACTTCTCCTACCTCGGAAATAGTCACCATCTGAAGATTGGGGAGACGTAGAAGTGCTCCCCATGACAAATACAGCTCTTTGCAGTATTTGAGAGTCAGGGAATATAAAGAGGTAAGGTCTTCGATTCCATGTAGAAGGCGCTGATTGCTTCTCATGCTGAATGTCTCTTCAAATCCGAGTCTCAACCATTGCAGTTTTTGCAACTGTTTCCATGGCAGTGCTTGTTCTTCTTCTCGAACCACCTGATTAAAACTCTTTGCTATTTCCAATGTTTCAAGAGAAGCCATGTATTTCAACCCTTTAAAAAGGTTCGTATTCGCAGTTGGGATCTCTAAATACCTAACTCTTGGCAAGTGTATTCTTCCAACCTCTGCCTCCTGACCATCCCAATTGAACTGTTCACAACTCAAGATTTGCAAAAGTTCAAGGGAAGTAAGATAAGAAAGGCCATTACAAGACACTGATTTAAGCTGTTTGCATTCCCATATACGTAGTTCCTGGAGAGCAGAAAGGTGTCTTATCTGGCCTTCTGCAATGCTACTTAGATCTTCGATTTGTTTTATTACCAATTTCTTCAGTACATTGCTACCGTGAGAATCACTGAAGGTCACTTCGATCCAAATAATCTCCGCAGGGACATCTTCCAAACACAAACCCTCAACTAGTGGAAACAATGGAATGAATCTTGTCAGCTTTGGACAGTGTTGTATTGTTACATTGGTAACACGAGGGAATGTAGGTAGCACTGTTGGTGCTTGCAGCCACCAGCTCTTCAAATTCGGCATTTTCTCGATCGAAAGAGTTTCTAGAGATGGGAAGAACGAATCCGTCTCATGGAACATGCTCTCCTCGATAGCTACTATTGAAGACATATCAGAGATGTACAACTCCTTGAGAGATGGAAGGAGACTGAATGACGGAAGCACAATACATTTGTCACACCCTTTCAGTTTGAGAATAACAAGTTTATGGAGGCACAAAACCCACTGCGGCATTTCCTTGCCGCCAAAATTACCGATGCTCAAGTCCACAATATCAGGAGGTGGTTGAAGGGCATTCATCCCTGTGTTAGCCGTTGTGTCAGGCACTGGTTCACCCGAGACCGACTCAGGGTAAACATGGATGATCTCTAATGCACGGAGTCTGCTCTTCCTTGACAAAAATGATCTCTCTGCATCCATTTTTGAATTCTCCCATTCAATTGATGGAAGCACAATTTGCAAAGATCCGGTCAAGTTGTCAAGGCCCTCCAAATACTTGAGTCCGCCACTTGGATCATCCACGACTATCTTATCTAGAGTCACCAGTGACGTCAATGCTGCCAATCCAGCTGGCATCTTATTTAGCATGTCACAACCTTCAAGCACAAGGTGTCTCAAGCTTAGCAAATTCCCCAAGCCCTCTGGCAACTCCTTTAGACTGTAACAACCTCGAAGAATAAGAGATTGTAAATGCTGAAGGCTACAAATTGAACCTGGAAGCCTTTCCAAACGAAAGCTCCTCGATATTTCAAGAAACCTCAAACTTAGCAAATCCCCTAATTCCTCTGGCACCTCCTTTAAATTTGCACAATCTCGAAGAATAAGATATTGTAAATGGCAAAGTCTACAAATTGAACCTGGAAGCCTTTCCATATTACTCCATGTGAGAGTGAGAGACCTCAGATGAATCAATTCTCCGATAGAAGTCGGTAGTTCCCTGATTCTCAAGTCGGATAAATCCAAAACCCGCAGAGATCTTAAAGCCAACATTAACTTCTTCAAATCATTATTTCCCAAAGAAATGTTATCATTGAAATAAATTACACAAGGACATAGAAAAGTTCTTAGACTCTTTGAATGAGAGAAAGAACACACACTGTCCACCATAGACTTCGATGGATAATAGCTTGAAACATGACGAACATTCTTATCCCAAGAGGTATCTTCTGTTTGATCAATTAAAACAGTCTCAGATCTAGCAACTATTGTAGCCAAATCATGCATCAGATCATGCATTTAGTAAGTTTCACTACCCATAATTTGAAAAAAGCATCTATTCACCAAGTAGAAGAAGTATTCTTCAGCTCTATCCTCTAAGCTTTGATTATTTAAAGGCTCAACAAACCCTTGAGCTATCCATAAACGAACCAAACTATCTTTCTCAAATTTATAATCCTTGGGAAAGAGAGAGCAATACCCAAAACAAAGCTTTACTGGATACGGAAGCTCCTTGTAACTGATCTCTAACACATGCGTGATTTTCTTATACTCCTCAGGGATCACTTTAGAGAGTTGATCATTTACAAGAGGAAGCCATTTTTCCTTCTCTTTCTCTCTCAATAAGCTTGCTATAGTAACAATAGCAAGCGGAACGTTTGAACACTTTCTCACAATTTGTCGACCCAATTGTTCAAACTCTAAGCTATTCTGATCGCCCTCTTCCCCAAAAGCTACCTTCTCAAACAACAACCAAGCATTCTGATCGGACATTTCCTTCAGATCAAAGTAAGGCTTGGTGGCACACAAACTTTGGGCAACAATTTTAGAACGCGTTGTAGTTACAACTTTGCTTCCATCCTTACCGCTAGACAATAGTTGTTTCAATTGACGCCAGTTTTGTGGATCCTCATCCCATACATCATCCAAAACGAGCAAAAATTGCTTCCCTTTAATCTTTTCTCTAAAACAAGATTGCAATTCATCTATATCACGGCTTGTTGCAGATTTGAGAAGCGTCACCAAGACTTGGTGTAGAGATGAGAAGTAGTTAATACATGCCCACATACACAATTCAAAGCCTTGCTGAACTCTCTCATCATTATAAACAAGCTGGGCAAGAGTGGTTTTCCCCAATCCCCCAATTCCAATAACCGCAATGACAGAAACATCTTTTTGTTGCCGAGAACAATCAGGCAACAACATCCTCACTAGATCCTCTGTTTCTTGCTCTCGGCCTATCACCTCATTTCTAGGGACATAGGAGTGGGTTGGCTCTCTCCCAATCCTAGATAATGTTGGAGCTGGATCGGTTTGATTTGGGAGAAAGTTAAACCCCTTAATATCACGAGCAATATCATCAAAACCCTCCCTAATTTTCTTCACTTTGTGAGCATTTTTTACCCAGAAAGCGAAACGGTACGGTTTCGAAACAACACAGCGTACCTTTTTCCCAATCTTAGTGCCTTTCTTGTTCTTCTCGATCAAGATTTTGGCGGAGATGGCATCGAACAAATCGTCAGCTTCGTACAACACAACCTTGAGCCGTGCAAGCCATCTTCGTACCGTAGCATCGGTGGCCTGCTTGCAATCCGCATCTTCCAGGACATCTCTTATGGTGTCGATGGTGTCCTCAAGCTTCTCGAATTGTTCCTTGTGACCCCATAGAAGTCGGAACTCATCGAGTGCAGGGGAGCCAAGTTGTTTCAGTACTGATTCCGCAATGCCAAACAGTGCAGCTTCAGCCATTTTTGGAGTAGCTAGTTTTTTGGTTGAGAGTGCCTTGAGAGTGCCTTCTCGAACAGATGTACTGCACTACTACATACAATTGATTGATGACCTTCAAAGCCAATCCTCGGCAGGGGGACACTGGTGTTGTATGCTGTTTGCACATAAAGTCAAATAGGAAACAATCAATTTGAAATGCTAAGCTTTGCTTCCAATTCAGAATCTTCTTCCTGAATTACAATTTTGAAATATTTATTGTATTGACCTTTGTTTGAGACTTGGCAAAAAAATCCAGGAAATTAACCTTGAAGCATCCAGGATCTTGAATATAATATGTTTTGCTCAAGGAAGGTAACGCACAGGGAGCAATTTGTCCTTCTTCCAGCTTAAATGCAAGTGTCCGCATTTTGTCCTTCTTCTAGCTTGGACAATAAATCCCAATAATCTACCTTTAAACTGAATGAGAGATAAGAGAGGAAGTTGCCTAACCAATTCAAAGATTTTATGCTAAGAAGCAAGGAACAGTTGCCTTCCAGAACAATCGGGCTTCAGTAGTACTTTATTTGCAATGAGAGATAAGAGAGGAAGTTGAAAGGAGCCTACCAGGCAGAAGCAGCAGCACTCTTCTGCATTGCTTCTTTTGTTCTTCAGAGCTCTCGGAAATCCCAAGCCAACCAAGAGATGAGAGAGAGCAGATCCAATATGCCAATGACACGACACCACACCCTTAATATCATTAATAGTGAGGCTTTGGAGGGAGGCAAGATGCTCAACTCCTTCTGGTAGAGCTTCCGGCCTCATGAATGAAATTAATGAGGCTGAACAAATATCTGCATAAGTGAGATGAGTTTAATTGCAGTAAGATAAGCAGCAAGCAGAAAAAGGTTCTTAGACTCTTTAAATGAGAAAAAGAATATACACGATCCACCATGGACTCCGATTCAATTGACAAATGACGAATTTTCTTATCCCAAAATATATGCTCGGTTTGATCAACTAAAACACTCTCGGATCCAGCAACTGTCGTAGCCAAATCATGCATCAAATCATGCATTTTGTAAGTTTCGATACTCTTCCTCCTTTTATCACTAATGGAGAGCTGAAAAAAGCATCTCTTCAGCAAGTAGAAGAAGTAGTCTTCAGCTCTATCCTCCAAGCTTTGATTCATTAAAGGCTCAACAAACCCTTGAGCTATCCATAAACGAACCAGCTCAATTTTTACAAATTCACAATCCTTGGGAAAGAGAGAGCAATACCCAAAGCAACGCTTCACTGGATACGGAAGCTCCTTATAACTAAATTCTAGTATATGTATGATTTTCTTATACTCGCCCGGGATCACTTTGGAGAGCTCATCATTTACAAGAGGAAACCACTTTTCCTTCTCTTTTCCTCTCAACAAGCTTGCTATGGTCACAATAGCAAGCGGAACGTTTGCACACTTTCTTACAATTTGTTGACCCAATTGTTCAAACTCTGAGCTATTCCGATCACCCTCTTCCCCAAAAGCGAACTTCTTAAACAACAACCAAGCATTCTCATCTGACATTCCCTTAAGATCAAAGTAAGGCTTGATGGCACACAAACTTTGAGCAACAATTTCGGAACGTGTTGTGGTTAAAACCTTGCTTCCATCCTTCCCACTAGACAAAAGGTGTTTCAACATGTCCCATTTGTGAGGATCCTCATCCCATACATCATCCAAAATTAGCAAAAATCGTTTCCCTTCAATCTCTTTTCTAAGCTTAGATTGCAACTGATCTAAATCAAGGTTTTCAGGTTCTTTGTTTGTGGCAGATTTTAGGAGTGTTATCACAACTGGCTTTAGAGGTGAAAAATAGTTAATACAAGCCCACATACACAAATCGAAACCTTGCTGAACTCTATCATCATTATAAACAAGCTGAGCAAGAGTGGTTTTTCCCAATCCCCCGATTCCAATAATTGCAATGACAGAAACACCACTTTGTTGATGGGAACAATCAGGCAACAACATCCTCACTAAATCTTCTGTTTCTTTCTCTCGGCCTATCACCTCATTTCTAGGGACATAGGAGTGGGTTGGCTCTCTCCCAATTCTAGGTAATGTTGGAGCTGGATCAGTTTGAATTGGGAGAAAGTTAAACCCCTTAATATCACGAGCAATATCATCAAAACACTCCCTAATTTCCTTCACTTTGTGAGCATTTTTAACCAAGAAAGCCAAACGGTATGGTTTTGAAACGACACAGTGTACCTTTTTCCCAATCTTAGTGCCTTTCTTGTTCTTCTTGAGCGAGACTTTGGCGGAGATGGTGTCGAACAAATCGTCAGCTTCGTACAGCACGACTTGGAGTCGTGCAAGCCATCCTCGAACAGTAGCATCGGTGGCCTGCTTGCGATCAGCATCTTCCAGGACATCATTTATGGTGCTGACGGTGGCCTCAAGCTTCTCGAACTGTTCCTTGTAGCCCCATAGGAGTCGGAACTCATCGAGAGCAGGGGAGGCGAGTTGTTGCAGGACTGATTTCGCTATCCCAAACAACGCAGCTTCAGCCATGTTAATTTGGAGTAGGGTTTTCTTTTTCTTTGTCTGTTGGGTGGAGATCGGAAGCAAGGAAATTTGCTCAATCACAGCTATGGATTGGAAGAAATGAAGAAACCAGGTGGACCAGTACCTGATTGAGACCAGATATTGGGTGGAGAATGGAATCCAATGAAACCGTGTGGACCATAAATGATTATAGACCATATGCCAGTTGATAACTTACTTTTGGGAAAAATATCTATAATGTTTTACAGAGTAAATAATTGCTTCCTTGTTGCTTTGTTCAGCTCCAAAACCAATCTTAATTAAGTTAGGTAGTTGCAAGTTATTTTTTGTACAACCATCAGATTTATAGTAAAACCTCGTTCCAAGTTTTGGCTTTATATATATGTGCGCGGTTGTTTCACAATTTGCTTGTTCGTATAAGTACACCGAAACCAAAGATGGTTGAGAACTTGTGACGGAATGTTTGGAAACAAATATCTAATTCAATGATAAATCTGATTCCTGAATCCTGCCTTTGTTTGAACAGTTGAAAATCTATCAATCTTACATAGTTTTCATATTTATAGGTAGTAAACAAAGCCCATGGAGTAGGGAGATTAATCACCTGATGCATTGGTGGAGCTAGACAGGAGCAAGGGGAGCATTTTTCCACCCCCTCCCTCTCATATGATGAATCACCTATATTTATGCTACTCGTCGATAGCTTTATTTTGATATACTATAACTTTATAAGCTTCAATCCGATAGTCGAGTAAAAAGTTACGAACGTTTGAAAGTTAAACACAAATTAACTATTTCAAAGCAGGGGCGGATCTATGTGTATGATTGGGGATGCTCAAGCATCCAAAAAAAAAAAATAGTGTTAATTTCTTCATTTTTTCCGTCAAGCATCCCCAACCCGGGAAAAAAATTACAAAAGAATTTTTTTTTACCCTTAAACATTCTCGGAATGATGAAAATTTTACCTTCAAGTATCCCCGGAATGACGGTCCAGGATCCGCCCCTATTTCAAATGTCTTTTAATAAATCACAATATTTTTATTTTTTACTTAATGTGATATTTTGGTAATATAGCTCAACCCAAGATATTCGAAACAAGAGATTATATTACTAAATTCGATAATTATATAAGAAATTATGTGAGTTTAAAGTTTGTATATCTTGTTACACATTATTGCATACTAAGATAACAACAAGTTTCATATTAACTTTATAAGTTTCAAATGATATATTTTTAGAAGAAAAAATGTTGTTATAGCTTAAAACAACATCGGTTTTTTTTTTGTTTAAAGAGAAAAGATATTAAACAACTAATGACACGATTTAAAACTAAAACATCACCATTTTTAACATAGAATATTGTGTTTTGAACTAAAAAAACGTTGTTTAAACTAAAACAATCATCGTTTACCTAAAATATCATAGTTCTGGTTCACTAAACCAGAGAAAAATCTATCGAAGAGTGAATCGACAATTTGTACAAAATTTTAGCCCATTCGATAAATTTTTGGCTCCGTCACTGACTTGATGATTAAACTCGAGTGTTTGTGGTATTGTCATCCTTAATGAAGCAAAAATCATGTCACACCAATACCTGCATATGCAATTGCAAGTGACTTGAGTTAAATTGTAGCAACTTCAAGAGGGGGTCAATAGGAATGCAAGAAAAAGAAAACATTTTTGTTTAATATCCGATTGACCGTTGACGGGGCAAACACGTGTCGGGTTACATTGATTTATTATTATTATTATTTTTGCGATTATAAGGTCAGGATCCATCAACTTAACACAAAAACTTAAGTTATTATGTAGAGTTTCACTCTTCCTTATAACCCATTATTTTTACTCTTTTATAATCAATGTGGGAGGGACACTCCCATACCAAACCTCTCAACAGTTTTGATCTTTGGTTGACGCTTAACAAAACAAAAAAACAAGCATTAAGCATCGAGGAAATGAACCTTGATAGAACATGAAATGATATGTCATGTACCCATCCTCCCATGCCACCTCCAATCCACAGTTCTCTGATAGAACAGCTGATCTGTTGTGTTTGTATCATCATGTCTTCAATCCTCGCCTACTGAAGACAGTTGAGGCCTAGAAGAGCACTCCATCACAAATTGAACTTGAAAGCCTTTCCATACGGATCTTCGAGAGATCGAGAAACCTTAGATGAATCAATTCTCTTATAGAATTCGGCACTTTCTTGACTCCCATATCGGATAAAAATCTAAAACCAGCAGAGACCCAAAACTTGCCATATATTATAACTGATCTCTAGTACGTTTGGTTTTCTTGTACTCGTTAGAGAGCAATACCATGTTTTGGTGTGTGATTTGCCATAATTTTTTCTATTATTTTATTAATTTAAATATGGGCTGAGCCCATTGCCTCGATGGGCTTGACCTTTGGGCCTTATGATCTGGGCTGACTTTTTTCTCAAGTCCGGCCCGGAGCGGGACCCGTAGTCGAAACCGGGAGTTTGCAAGCCATGGATGAATCTCTCAGTAATTAGATGTGAATATCCCAAAGTGTTTCCTGATGTGGATGGAGAGAGCTTCACATTTTCAACGCCCATCTTCCTTGAATTGGTAAATAAAGAGCGGCCAGGGACCTATGGCTATTATCCACAAGTCATTTCCGGTGAGACCTATGACTATTATCCACAAGTCATTTCCGGTGAGCCATTCCGGAATGATTAACGCCATCTTCCGTAAATACCAAAACAACACTTTCAGATTTTTAAAATTGTTTGGTATTGCATTTTGCGTCTGTAAAAATCACGTGTTAATTCATCAACCAATCGCACGAATTCGAGCTACGCGCTACATCTCGATTCAGTATTCCAAACTAATTACATGAACCTAACACGAAACAAAAGATCCATAAAACCAACAGTAACACACCCGATCGATCTTAATTCATCAGATCGATACAGCCCGAAACGCACAGCATATAGTACAGATGAATCAAGCACAGGCGCAGGCATTATCCACCGCCACGCCACCGGAGGAGGACCTAAAGAAGAAGTAGCCGATCGCCAGGCCAACCACAACGGCGATCAAGACGCCGCCGTTGAACGACATCACGGCAAGCATGATCATGTATCCCAGGGCCGAATTGACGCCGAACAGCACCGATCCGGCCGCCCTAGACGCCAAGCTCCCCGGCTGGATCTTGGTGGCGTATCGGGCGAGGAGAGGGTTTTGGATCGAGGCGCCTCCGGATGGGGAGGAAGAAAGATTGAGACTGAGGTGGACGCGGAGGTTCTCGAGGTACTGGTAGAAGGAGGAGAAGAGGAGGCAGGCGAGGAGGGTGAAGGCGTACTCCAGCCATGTCTGCGTCTTCCAGAAGTCGAAGAGGACGGTCACCTGCGTCCCCCAGTAGAAGGTCATGTGCATCATGGTTGTTGGTTGCAGGATTCGGAATTAGGGATTGAGGGAGTTGAGATTTTGGGGAGGAATGGTAGTTGGGAGATTACATAAGAGAGGATGAATTGAAGTAGTACATTCGAATGATATAAAGTAGTACACCGTACTTACTGTACTACCAATTCCTCGATAGGGGTGAGTACGCAATGTCCTATTAGCCACAAAAGCTCAGCCGAGTCGACTCAAACCAAGTTTTATTAAATGAGTCGAGTACGAGCATATACTTAAAGCTCGAGTTCAACCTCGTTTAACATGCCCAATGTTTGCCTTTGTTCGATAGAGCATGTGTTAAATTCATATTCTATATGAGTGATTAAAATCGGATTATTTGCACTAATCTCATTTGGGCCGTGATTAAACTCAGATTCTATGAATTTAACACAATCAGAAATAATTATAACTAGAAATTTATCAAGCGGTCAACTTCTATCAAAGACGTGATCAAGTTATACATTAATATAATGAAATAATAAAATTAAAAGACATTGATACACATGATAAAAACAAATAAAATCGAGTGCAAATAGAAAATATACAATACTATAGTGATAAAAATAAGTGATATTAGATTAATTATAGTCCTAGTTGTTAAAACTCTACTCAATTAAAAATAAACTATTACATTTACTTTATTCAATTTTATTAAAAATAATATAATTACATCATATTTGGCCTTGGTTTTTTTATTAAAAAAAATGCATGTCTGATATTTATGACTTTACATTTACTTTATTCAATTTTATAGGTGACACTTTTTATACATTTAGCAACAACTCTATTATTGATATATCTAAACAATAAAACATTTAATATATCAAAACAATTTACTTTATTCAATTTCATACTTGTGTCTTGTTAATTAACTCTCCTATCATGTATCATTTGTTCATGGATTCTTC
Source organism: Persicaria maculosa (assembly GCA_963922045.1). Classification (NCBI taxonomy): domain Eukaryota; kingdom Viridiplantae; phylum Streptophyta; class Magnoliopsida; order Caryophyllales; family Polygonaceae; genus Persicaria; species Persicaria maculosa. The sequence continues at coordinate 4,347,155 of OY998253.1, forward strand.
TTCTTCTTTTTTTTGTTAAATTAAGGGTCAATTCTTAAACAAAATATGTCTTGATGGTAGGGTAAGTTTAAGGGTCTAGACTGATTTCTTGGCAGGTTTTGGCGATCTTAATGGGTGTTAACAACCTTGGCTGTGGTGGGGTAATGTCAAGAATTTAGACAGGATTTAAACAACCTTTAACGAGGCTTACTAGGGCAGTGTCTGTACATAAAATGCCACATAACTCATTCTATGCTTCGAGTTTTATAAAGAAAGATTAGTTGAATACTACGTAGTAATAAACTAGATCGATCATCCATAGATCCCGTTTGAAATGAATAACTAGACATCACACTCGTGATATCAAATTTTTCCCTTTAATGCCCATTTAATATAATAATTTCAAGAGATATATCACTTACTGTCCCGATATCATCCAAAATATTGATATCTTCTACATAAGCTGTGTGGGGTGTGCCAAGTAAGGTTGGTTTGCCTTCATTGTGTGTAGAATTGACTACATTGTTACTAACAGAATTCGCTAGCGAAATAGAACACAGATTGTGAAATGACACAGGTGGTTATTCCATTTATATCGTCACTGGATGCATCAAAATTTACATGTTTGCAAGTTGCAACAGCTTACAAAGCAATGCTTTGAGCCCTCAGATGGATAACCAACAGTTCAAAAACCATCAACATCCCCCCTCCATCGATTCACCACATTCAATACAATAATAAACAGCCTTCCAAACTCTTCATGACAGCATACAAGTCCAGCTTCCCCCACGGACTGTGATCATCCTTGAACCGAACAGAATCTTCATCGTCCTCTTCATCTGTCATACCACTTAAAAAACCACAGGATCTACAGCAATCCATCATGAAACAAACAAATCACAACCACAATGTGGGCACACTCGATACGAATAGGCCACATTTAATGTGTCAAAATCTCAGCTTCCATATCATCTATGCCTACCCTAAGTTTTAAAGGGTATTCAATGACAGTCCAAAATTGTCACAATCGACGAAATTGAAACCAACATCAAATTGCATGTAATAAGGGTCTCCGATATTGGAATCGAATTCCATTTTTCAGAGAGAAAAAATTTATAAGCCAAAAATAAAATGAGACAAATCAAGAAGAAATGAAAATGGGTACGCTTTAAGGGCTCATATCAAGTGTAAATTAGACGCATCACAGCGAGTGAAAGACAGCAAATTTCTCCACGGTCGAAGGGGAAGAGAAGAAGAAATTAAGGAACAGGCGAGATGAGCCAAACCCTAAAAAAGGGGGCGGCGATTTGTATCACCGATTCATCTCGTTGTCCCTCAATTCCATCTTCTCAGACTCCAGACCGATTTAATTGGAAGAAAAAAGCGAAGAAATTCACCCACTCCACCCTCTCTCTTTATAATCACTGCCCAGAAACAGCAGATTCAATCATATCATATATACATACATACATCCATACAGATCCAGAAAGGGAAAAAAAAAAAAAAGGAAGGGAAAAAGAAAAGAAAACCAAACTTATAGGGTCCGTTTGGCATGTTAGCGAGGTCGAGAGAGCGAGAGAGAGAGGGGGCAAAGTGGTTTATAATCATCGCCCGGTACCCATTTTGAAAAAAACAGAAACTATACCTTTCAATCACGCGACGAACGAGATTGAGGAACCGACGATCCAGAAGAAGGAAGGGAGAGACAATGTAGGAGGAGAATCGCAGATCGCCATAGAAGCGAGAGTGAGGATGGAAGGGCGGCGAACTGTTTAGGGTTTCAGACTTTAAGGGGTGATTTCGATTATAAAGACGGAAAAAATCACTTTAACCCAAAAATAATAAAAAACAATATTATTAAAAAAAATCATATATTTTTAAATAAAAAAATGAAGAAAGATTGGGTACCTATGTGATTGGAATTAAAAAAGTGAATAAAATTTTAAAACAGATGAAATTGAAAATATGCGTAAAATAAATGTTGAAAGATTATAGAATAATATAAACTCCATATGTGGCGTAAAAGAGTTTGTTTGTAAAAAAATAACTTGGTTTAGGGTGTGTATGACACCAGGGTGTGTATGACACCGGTTTTTACCTGTTAAAAATAGGAGATTATTAGCTGTTAAAAAAATAAGTAGCTAATAAGGGTATATGGGAACCAAAAAGAAGCTATAATCAGTTAAAAAAAAGTGTTTAAAAATAAGCAGCAAATTGAAGCTTATTTTGGTGTTTATATGTTTATTTGGTTTGAAAGTACCATAATCCTCCTAATAATAACCAAATAAACACCATTTTTTTACAAATAAATACTTTTTCATCTCATACGGAGTTTATATTTTTTCATAAATTTTTAACTACTTTTACCAACAGTTTATAAATTTTACCATGTTTATAATATTAGTCAGTTTATTAACCATGTCCCATACGAACCCTTAAGCTTTTTTTTAACACTGTTTTTAAACTACAAACGGATTTTTTTTTTAAGCATCTATACAAAGTTTTTTTTTAAACACCCACATTTTAACACTTTTTTAAGTTTTTTTTTTTTGCTCAAAAAAAAAGTTTTTTTTTCCCATACATACATCTTTTATGTAATTCACTATTGTATTGTTATGGATAGAATTGTAATTCAATATTTGTTTTTTTTTATGACAAGAAACACCACATTGGGTGGCAAACCTCGAACACGTAATTCAACCCGCAAGATTCACACACACTTGGTAAACCGCCTTATACCGACCGGTGCGATCCACTAGTGGAGAGCAAGGCAAACCTCCGATTTTCACCCCAAGAAAAAAGGCGGAGGTAGAGATCAAATCTGAGACCTCCTTACTCCCCCTTACTCCATATCACTAGGCCACCCCGACAGGGTATATATAATTCAATATATGTGATATGATTTATGGTAGTCATTATATTATATATGTCCCAGTTAGCTAGGTGAGTCAATTTGTCGGTTATATGGTTTATTTTTATAAATACATGTCAAAGTTTATACCGATTGAATTTTAAACAGATTCAAATGGGAGTCGATGATCATCATTTTAATCTCCATTAGACGTCTTGAAATGCCTTTTAAATTATTAATAATGTATAGGTTGTCATCTTCTATTTAAAGTTTTTGTATGTTAAATTTTATACTCATTTAACTGTATCATCAATGTAACACCAACAAGGTTGATAACACATATCTTCTTGAAAAAAATAATAATGTTTTGTCACCAAAAAAAAAAAAAAATTGTCGCCTTATAGCGTCTATTTAGTCATGTTTATAGAACACTCTTGGTTAGAGTTTAGGACGTTTTACTCGAATATTTGCCTATTTCCTAGCCCTTTGTGTCTCGTTTCGAGGAATCGGTGTCTACCGCATGTTTATCATGATTTCAGGTATTTTGGAGCGATTTTGGTGTCGATTGAAAAGCTTAAGGAGAAAGAGACGATTCAGGGCTCTTTGGTAAGCCTAGAAGTTGTCAAAGACGAGCTATATGGATGGAATCGAGGAGACATACCAAAAGAAGCGAAGCATGCTCGACCAAACTTAATCCCCAGAAACCACTCGGCCGAGTGGTGCTAGAGCGAAGTCAGGGTAAACAAGCTAGAAGCCACTCGACCAAGTGTAGAAACCACTCTAGACTCACTCTGGTCGAGTGCTTTACAGGCATTGCTTTTCAAAGCCTACTCGACCGAGTGGTTTCTGCACTAGGTTGTCATCTTCTATTTAAAGTTTTTGTATGTTAAATTTTATGCTCATATAACTGTGTCATCAATGTAACACCAACAAGGTTGATAACACATATCTTCGTGGAAAAAAAAATAATGTTTTGTCACCAAAAAAAAAAAAAAAATTGTCGCCCACCAACTTATAGCAACATCATTTATCTTGACTAGTTATATAGAATAAAATTTTAGTCATACCAATACAATGTTGCGGAGAACGCGCTCCACGCGCCCCATCCCCAATCGTCAAAATCGCCTCTTCAAACCCTAAGCCCCAAATCCGATCTTAGTGAAATCCAGGCGAGGTTCCTCGCCGATCAGAGCCCTTTCTTTCTCACTCTCTCTGCTTTATGCACCGAGAAGGTTGTCTTCTTGGTGTATCGAAGTCACGCAAACCTTTTTCGTCCTGAAGGCGCGAGGTTGCAAGCCTGTCGTTGGGTTTGCTGGTTCGCTAGTTGGAAATTGAAAGGGGTGAATCCTTTCCTCTCTTCGCCAAATCAGAAAGATCCAAGCCGTTTGATACTTCCTCAGTCCACATCTTCTTCTTCGTGTTCCCCTATGGCTCATTCTAGCGGGATGCGAAGTGTTATTCGTTCAATCGGTGTCAAGAATAAAGGTTACGAGTTTGGAGGGCAAGTTAAGATAAAAGTGGTGAAGGATTTTAGAAAGAGGTGGTTCGCTGTGTTGGGATTCGGAGGTGGTTCGCTCCGACCGGCTGATCGTGGGTGGTTGCAATTTCACAAAGCTGGCTGCTTTAGCCTTGGGTACAATGGGATCTTGCCTCCTTATTGTGTAAATGGGGCTACTATGGTCTCAGATTGGTACGTTCCTTCACACTTGGGCTCAAATCTTCTTCTTTGTGATTTTAGTCCTTATATGAAATCCCTAATTCCAAATTTTATCTTGATATATTGGTGGTATTTGATACAAACTAACACCCTCTATGGGTGTTTGAGCAAACCAGTGAAAGTGGTGTATGCCCTTTCACCTCTTACCTCCCGAAAGGGTTTCGATCAAACTGGAGGTATAATGGCCTTTGTAGGTAATACAACCATTACTGGTGTCATTGTGCCTCCCATGGCATTTCCAACTGAGGTATTAAGTATAGCAAGGGCAGCGGCTATCCAGGTAAAAATCTCGTTTAATTACTACTGGTTCTTAGTTCAATCAACTTCGAATCAGGACTATACCCCTTATGTTGTGAAACTGGGGTGTTTGCTGCTAAGATCAATGGAAAAATTCGAGTTTAAGATCTATGTATCCAAACTAGAGTTGGCTAAATGTATGGATGTTGGTATCTCCATATTCTATATTAATGAAGTCCCAGTTGTGGGTAGTCAAGCTCTGTGTATCCAAATTCGAGTTTAAGATCTGTGTATCCAAACTGGGGTGTTTGACAAGCCACCAATAGAACTGAATTGGTGGTATTATATACCCTTTGTGGGTAGTCAAGCTCCTGAATACAATAAGTCGAAACGGTTCTTAAATATATTATTATTTAGTTTCAATTTATTTGTATGTAGTGCGTGCTTGTTTGTTAGTTGTGCACAAGAGTTTGACAGGTTGATGAGATCTTTGACTATGTCTGATTAGTGTTTTGAGCTTCAACATTACGTCGAGCTGACAACGTGAAACAAGGCGCTTCTCGGGAGGCAACCCGATGTAAGTTTTCTAATTTAGTTATTTCGATTCCTCATTAGTTAGTTGGTTTTTCAATAAATTAGGTTTTCCATTAGATATTGGATAGTTGTTTTGGTTTGGGATAGACTAACCTCTCAGGAAAGGCCGCTGCAATTAATGCTCAGATCCGACCTTTAATTTAGAGACCCATCCACCACATTGTGAGTATTTCATTCATTTCTTCCTCTATGTTTTATTTTATTTTGTTGTCTTTTATGTTTCATTGAGGACAATGAAAAGTTTAAGTGTGGGGGAGTGATTGCATTGCATATAGATAGAGTTTGCATATCATGTTTATTTATGTTATCATGTTTATTTATGTGTTCATATTTCTTTTTATACTTATATTGCACTTGAAAAAAATATCCAAAAACAAGCATGCATTGCATCTATATGTGTTATTAAAATACTCATCTAGCTTAGTTTGTCCTCTAATTTAAATTTCAAGCATGATCATATAAATCCCATGGAGTTTTGGATGTTTTGGCCTTATCTAGATTTGATTTTTGTGGAACATCAGCTAGCAAATATAATTGAGCATGTATGATTGAGCTAAAGTATGATTGAAGTCCTAAAGACATGACCCTGTGAGAATGTTTGGCTTTATTTGAATTCTTTTGCTCAATTGTGTGAATTACTCTCCTTGTGTTGCTACCTTTTGGCATTGACTGCAGTATCTGTTTTTCAAGACCGACTCACATGTTTGTTGTTTGCGGAGTTTATGTTTATATTTTGAGTCTTTTGGTTTGAATTGTGCATATTTAGTGAATAAGGTGGCAATGGTTGATGCACTTAGTAACCAGATCTATGCATGACACCCATGGGTATGATTCGCGCAAAAAGGTGTTGAAATCTATCCACTAGGAAATAAAGCTTGATCATTGAGTAACCAGGTTCATTCATGACACCCATGTTTGCAACTTGCGTCAAAAGATTTTCAAGTGGACTTCATATTAGTAGGTTGAGGTGTTGATAGACCGGGGTCATTCATGACACCTATGTTTGCGCCTCGCGTAAGGAAAGCACCAAGACAAGAAAAGAAAAGAAAAGAAGAAAAAGTGTCACATTTTATTTAGTTGTTTTTATTGTGTCCCGCAAGTAATGACATTTCGGTAGATATTTGGTGATATGGTGATGCCATCTTTATGATCACCTTGCCATGGCTTGGGAGGGCGTCGTAGCAGTTCATAAAGATGTCACCTCCAACATTCGGTTTTTACATATGTTAGGAACACTAGTAAACAAACAATAGGATGCATTGTGTGTGTTAAAACCATATATAGTTGATTAAAATTTTGAAGCAACAATACTTCAATTATATATGAATATTTAATTACCAGGGTAAGATGGTGCATTTTGAACAAGATAGGGTAGATCAAAGTTGATCCCCTTGATGGAAGGATACTTAGAGGTGATCATGTTAATGGTAGTTCCCATTCCGCCACCGACATCAACCAACGTCGAGATGCCTTCGAATCCATTATCGTAGGTCTCGAGGATTTTCTTCAGGACGATTAGCGACGACTTCGACATGGTACTATTGAAAACCTTGCTGAACCTTTGGTCAGTTGCTATTTACTCGAAAAGACCCATTCCATGAGCCTTGTTAAAGGGCACTCCGCCATCAAGAACTGCATCCTTCAAGTGGTACCTTCAATTCCTCACAGAATATTTTATGTCAAAATTGTTTTTTTTTTTTAATAATTATCGTTTTAGCATAATTAGAATGACAATAATCAATAATTAATAATTTGATTAATACAATAATATTCAATCAATTAGAAAGTAATTAAAATCATAAATGTCTAAACTACGGTGTTTTATATTAAAGCTGAAGAATAATAGATTAATACCTATCATGTAGTTAATAACTCGTAAAAGAAAAAATTTCCAATCCAAATTATAAAGTATTTATATATGATGGAAAAATTATTAATTATTTGAGCCATTTTGGAAGGATTATATAAGTTAATTAGTATCCATATTGAAAATGATCATCCAAATATTAATTATTTTATCCATTTTTAAATAGATTTTTTAGAATTTTATCCATTGAGATTTAGAAAAAAAAAATTCTAAATATAGTTTCTTAACGTATCTTTATGAGATAGAGTAAAAATTCTTAATTCTTGTAACAAAACAGGTCGTTTACTATTCACGCACATTTTTTAGGAGAATAAAAAGTATATAAATATTTTTTTTTTTATAAACTTGGTAGTTACTAGTAATGAGTACGAAATTGTTAAAAAAATTAGAAAAATAAATATTTTATAGAGTTTGTATCATCATAAAAAAACATGTATAAATAGTGAACGACATGTTTTGCCGAAAAAAGAGTATATATTAACGGATTTTCTGTCATATAACTTTAGGACATAACATATATAAGAAGTTAAATTAGAAAATATTTCATCTAAATACATCCCATTTATTCATTTTCAAAATAGATTACGGTTAATCCATTATATCTTAGAATTTACTTTCTTATAAAATTATCCCAATATAGAAATTAGAGAAAGTGGGTGGTGTTTTTTGTATTACCAGCACTCCATAAACACTTTGTCTTGGTGGAGGAGCGCCACGGGGAGACCATCGTCGCCCTTGGTCAAGAACACACAAATAGGGGCGAGGCCGTAAGTCCTCTCCACCCGCCCTTCCAAGTCCGTTGTTGTTGGATTCCCTCCTATACGGGGGAAGAGTTCAATGGACTATTTACCATATGATTTTTACCATGTGAAGTTTTATCCTCTCCCTTTATAAAAGGAGATGTCTTTCCATTTGAGAAAGTAAGAGAGAGAAAACAAAGAGTGAGAAAGGGAGAAATGAGAGAGCTTGGAGAGGAATCCCGTATGCTCTTGTTCAGCCCATTTTGAAGTGCCCCGATCGACGACCAAACGACCTCCGATTGGGACGATTTTCTGGTATGTTGTTCACCTCATCATAGGCTTCATTTTGTACGGTTGGATCGTCGTTTTGAGCCTCCAATCTCATATCCTCTTTGCTAGTGTCCTCTCTTGGGTTTTGTTGATTTCCACCAATTGGGTGATGAAAATTGGAGATTTGGCCAAGCTTGTTGATGCTTGATGATGTTGTATGCCTCTACCTTTGTCTAGGGAAGATTGTACCCACTTGATATTGTTGATAGTGGAAGTTTCTGGCTCCCGTGGTTTTTCCCGTTTTGGGGTTTTCCACGTAAATCTGGTGTTATTTGTGCTTGGTTATTTTATCTTCTGTTTGCGTCTGATTGTTGGTTTGGGTTGCTTGAGTTTGGCTCTCTGGTTTACAGTTCTTGTCCATCCCGATTCGTGTGTGTTAAAGGGGTGTGTCTGACGTCCCCTGCTTCCCGGCACAACAATTGTCCTCAGCTTGCAGGTGATCACCCCGTAGCTGGCCAGCAGCCTCAGCATGTGGTCGAGCATGTTGGCCGCGGTGGGGTTCTTGGTGGGCAGGTAGGCGGCGATCTCTTCTGCCGACATGTGTCCGTCGGCGGTGGCGCCCTCCTTCTTGATGATCTCGAGCACGCCGAGATCAACCACCGTCGTCAACACCATTGGCAGGGCCGAGCCCGTCCAGAGGCTCATGGCCATCAAGGTCAGCTCGTCTTCCATCGAGCGGTTGCCGGTGTTCGAAGCCATATGTGGTTTTAAGTCAATGTAGTGTTGACTTGTTATTGGTTTGGTTAGGGTGAGATGAGAGGCTGGCCTTTGTGGCCTTTTATAGGGTGAGTGATCGCTTATTGCAGTGCATATCCCTGCAACACTTTCTCTTTTTTATTGGGAATTAGAATAAGGAAAAGTTAAGTTCAAATCCTTATAACTTCATTTTATGCATTTTTTTTTTCTATTTTAGCTTTTTAAATTTAAAATAGTTATTTAAATAATTCATTTAATGTGTTTTTTAATATATTATTTATAACAAAAATTGTATCTTATATATCTTTAAAAAAAATCCTAAAAATATAGTTGAGTTCCCCCTCGAATTTTTCCTGACTCCGTCCCTGATTAAATACATCCACTTTATTCAACACAAGTTTGTTAGCTTTTGAAGGATCAAAACTCAGCTTTTAGCCTCTCCTATGTGCAGGGGCGGATTCTGGGCCGACATTCCGGGAATACTTAAAGGTAAATTTTTCATCATTCCGAGAATGTTTAAAGGTAAAAAAAAATTTCTTTTGTAATTTTTTTCCCAGGTTGGGGATGCTTGACGTAAAATATTAGAAAATTAACACTAAAATTATTTTTTTTTGGGGATGCCAAGAGCATCCGCCACTGCCTATGTGTCGTTGCTGAGGCAACAACTTATTGAGCAGCTAACGAGCTCTGCATTGCATATATAGGGAGTGGTTCAAGAGTGCACACCCCTTATAGTGTACCTTGTGCACAAATCTTGACCTTTGATCTAACTTAAATGAATGGTCATGATTAAAAATTGATTTTTAATTAATTTTACTTTGAAAATGGTGGGACCTACCATACCATACCAATTACTCTCATCAGTGGCGCGTGTTTCCATTTGTGGCCGGTTGAAAAAAAAAACAACCTTTGATTTAAAAAAAAAACAATGTTTGATTTAAAAAAAAAAAACAACTTGCAACGCCCTTTTTTTATTTTTTAAAAGGTTAATGGGGATTGAGACCATAAAATAAAACCAATTTTTTGAATCCTTTTTTTTAAAACAATGATATATATTACTTTTTTTTACCTGATTTCGTTTTAAAATTTTGGGGATTCCACCTAATAATGTATCACATATTACCGAATAATTTTATATTATCTTTTTCCCTCCAGTTCAAATTAGAATTTACCAATTCCGATGAATAATTTATCACATATTAACGAATAATGTTTTTTTTTGTTTATCAATTTCAGATAAACGAAACCCAAAATTCCTAAAAATACTTACAATTTATATGAATAATGCTTCATATTTCACCGAATAATATTTTACATTTTACTGAATAATGTTTAGTTGGGTATATTATACTAGTGCAATGAATGTTTTTTAGGTTGTTCGTGAAACCAAAGACTCCGTATACTAACGAATAATGTATCAGATTTCACCGAACAATTGGCCATCTCATTACCAATATTAACAAAAAATTGACACATACACCTGAATAATTGACGAAAAAAAAATCAAATTATGTGTCTCGAAAACCCTACACTAAATTCGACACATACGTCTTAATAATGCTTCGTTTCTTACCTAATAATGCGGGAATCATATTGATTAAGCAATCCCTAACCCGATTTCGCCGATACCCCTGACACAAAAACAAATCATCACCCACAACCCCACCCACCCCACCGTCGTTGTCTCCGCCTCTGTTCAAAGCAATTTCAAAGGCAAGACTCAAGAGTTTTAGAAAGGGAAAATTCAAAGGCTGGTGGCTGAAGGTGGTGGATGGCGTCGGCAGGATGGTGCCAAATCTCCCAGACAGCAAGAGCCGAAGAGAACACGAAGAACACAAACGAAACACATCCCATCCAGTAAGAGTCGAAGAGAACACAAAGATCTACGACTCAATCTCCGAATTCAGCCAAAGAGACGAATACAAGGAGGCAAATCAGCCCGATCGCCGCCTCCGATTTCATTGGATAGTTGCAAATCGATTCTAGATCGGATCTCGCCGACACCGGTTGAGAGAATGAGAGATGTGAAGAGACCAAAAGAGTCCCACATCGATAGTTTGAACAAACAAGCCTTAGTATATAAGCTAGTGGGTTACTCCTCCTATAGCCAATTGGTTTTAGGATGGAACCCCGCTCGGCTTATATGCTAAGCTATTAGCGCATAGGCGCACGTGTGCACACGACCCCGATCCCGAGTCCCAACGGACTTCAGTATGGTATCAGAGCGGAAAAGCCAAACGGCCCGACTCTCGATCCTGGGCTAGCTAAAAAGAGAATGAGATGCTAGACCCGTTGTCCAAGTGTCAACTAGAGGCGAAAGACGACCCTAGTTGCACTTGCGGGGGGGCGTGTTGAGAGAATGAGAGATGTGAAGAGACCAAAAGAGTCCCACATCGATAGTTTGAACAAACAAGCCTTAGTATATAAGCTAGTGGGTTACTCCTCCTATAGCCAATTGGTTTTAGGATGGAACCCCGCTCGGCTTATATGCTAAGCTATTAGCGCATAGACGCACGTGTGCACACGACCCCGATCCCGAGTCCCAACGGACTTCAGTACCGCCGATCACGTCGACGCTCTGGCCTCCCAATCGCCGCCACCGTCGGCCTTCACCTCCTCCCCTCTTCGCCGGGAAATCTCCTCGAAACTCATCGGCACCATTAGACTCATAGTCACCCAATATTTGTCGATCGAAGACTAGGCTGCCCCATCTTTCTTTTGTATTTCTCTGTGGATAATCAAGAAAGGCATATTGCCTTCTTAATTAATTGGATCTCTTTCTTTCTTTTGATTAGGGTAGAAAGGCTCACGCCGTTACGCGCTACGTTGTTGAATGTAAGTTTTTTTCTTTATGTGGGGCCTACCTAGGGGTGGGTAAAAATAATTGAAATTGAAAAACTGTTTTGAAAAACTGAAAAATTGCTCAATTTTACAATTAATTGTTTTGAAATACATGTATGTTTCAAGATAGTTAATTGAATTGCTTTTATTTTTCAATTCAAGACAATACCAATTAATTGGTACAATTAATTGATAATTGATCAAGTCCCACCACACCTCTGGATATCCTCCTAGACCCAGTCCCGTCCCAATCCACCTTCCGCCTCGTCCTCGATCCCCTGCTACTCCTCCATGGCCCATTTCCGCGCCTCCCACTACCTTTTCCCCCAATCCAATCCCTCCTCTCCTTCGTCGTCTCCCGCACAGGTAAGGACTCCACCCTCCGATCTTCAATTCCGTCGAATTTCCTGTATAAGTTGCTGGTGGCGCGCGCTCGTCTTCGAATCCAGTGTGTTGGTGCGATTGCCACCACCTCTGCTGGCGCGCGCTCGTCTTCGAATCCCGCAAAGGTAAGGACTCCCACTACCTCTGTTGCTGGTGCGGTTGCCGGTGAATCCGGTGGATCGAGCCCCAAACAGTTCGATCTAGGGATCTGAGGAACTCGGAGGAGGAGGGGGAGTCGTAGCGGAGGTAGCAGCCGTCGAAGAGGAGGCGACCAGCGCGGGCGAGCTTCTGGTAGGGGATTTCTAGATCTGAATCTTGATCTGAGCGAAGCAGAGATTGCAGTCGGTAGAGGAGAGGTCGCTGAGGGCGTAGACGGAGAGTTTGGAGGAGTCGTTGGAGGGGGAGCTGTAGTGGAAGGCGACGAACTGTGGGGTGAGGGAGTCGAGGGAGGGGATGAAGTTGGAGACGAACAAGGGCGACTTCTTTGGGTTCTATTACGGCACAATTATAATTGGGAGATTGTTATGATGATTCAGTCAAATTGGGAGATTATAGCAATTATCCAATTAATTGATGAACTGAACTGAAATTAACAATTAATTGGTACCAGTTAATTGGCGGATACAATTCAAAAACGTAATTGAAATTGTTCTGAATTGAAATATCAATTAACTGCAAAACAATTAATTGCTATTGCAATTAATTGGAAATGCCCACCCCTAGGCCTACCTATTTATTTAAAAAATCACAAATAAAAAGTCATTAATCTTGGCCCTTCATCATCTATCAATCAATGGCCTAAATTTGTGCACAAGGTACCCCTAAACCTTGTGCACAATATATATATATATATATATATATATATATATATATATATATATATATATATATATATATATATATATATATATATATATATGGATTGGTTCCGGTGTACTCAGCCCTCAACGTGTATCATGTACACAAATCTGAGCCGTTGATTCCCATAGAGGAATTTGAGCCGTTGATTCCCATAGATGATTATGCAGTTGAGTATGAATGATTATGCACTAGTATATGAATGATTATTCAGTTGTATGAGTCTGTTTTGTAGGTTAGTCATTTTGATTATTCGATGGTATCATTGTATTATTCGATCGTATTGACGGATTATGCGATGGTATTGCTTTATTATTCAATGGTATAGCTTAATTATTCGATGGTGTTACAATATTATTCGATCGTATTGACGAATTATGAGTATTTACTCAATGTAATGTGTGTTTTTTTTACCAATTCATTGAATATGCTACCGAATAATGTTTTATTTTAGCGAAGATCAATGGACAAAAAATAAAACATTATTCGGTAGCATATTAAAAGAAATTGGTAAAAAAAAAACACATTCCATTGAGTAAATATTCATAATTCAAATAATAATATCAAAAAAATCACCAATTCTACTGAATGATCAATATGGGCATGAATAATACAAAAACCCTTAAGCTCAATGTGGCTCCAAATGATTTCGAACTACAAAAAAAACACTACATTCCAGTGAATAAACATATATAATTCAATGAATAATATCAAAAAACCCACCAATTCCACCGAATAACAAAACTGGGCACAAACAAAACGAAAACTCTTAAGCTCAATTGTAATCGTAAATTTTTTTTTTTCGCAAAACATATGCAAAGTGGGTGTCTATAGGTAGATAAAAATAAATTACATCAAAAAAAAAATTAAAATATTTTTTTAAAATGGCCGAAAATAACAAAAAAAGCCAAAAAATTACTTCACCCGTCACTATTCACGCACTATTCACATCCCCCTCTTTTCTTTTCTTTTCTCTTTTCTTTATTTTGATTATTGTGAGCCTTTGATTTGGTTTGATCCAAAGGCCGAGATTTGTGTACATGATACACAATAAGGCTTGTGTACACATGATCCATATTCTATATATATATATGGTCTAGTGCACAAATCTTGGCCGTTAATAGAGATGAGACGAATGACCACAATTAAAAGGGATTTTTTCCATTTTTCTTTTAATTTGTGTGGGGCCCACATCTGAAAAAGAAACCCCATCAATGTGCAATGCGCGTGTTCACTTGCCTGATTGCTTTCTTTTCTTTTCTTTTTTTGGTATGTATTTTTTAATGTATAAAATAATTGTGAAAAAAAAATTGATTTTTTTTTGGGGAGATAAATGGTTTTTTTAAACACACCTGATTCGGATTTCGTCCGTTCTAAAGATTTGTCAATTTCATCGAATAATCTTTTATATGTTACCGAATAATGTTCCGTTATATTTTTTCATCTAATTCAGATAAAAAATTACCAATTCCACCACCTAATTTGTCACATACTACCGAATAATGTTTTGTTTTTTATTCATCAATTTTAGATAAAAAGACACTTGAAATCCCTAAACAATACTTACAATTTATATGAATAATGCTTCTTATCGCACCGAATAATATTTTACATTTCACTGAATAATGTTTTTTATGTTATTTGTCAAGCCGAACTCCATATACTGACGAATAATGAATCATATTTCACCTAATAATTACCAAACTCATTATCACTAGGAATGAAAATTCATTACATACGTCAGAATAACTGACGAACAATAAATCAAATTATGCACCGCGAAAACCCTACACTAAATTCAACATATACGTTAGAATAATTCTTCGTTTTCCTGAATAATTCGGGAATCACAAGTTGATTGAGTAACACCCTAATTCGATTTCGCCGATTTCAACCCTAATCGATATTCACCCCAACCACCCACCCCCACCGCACCCCACCTACCCACCCCACGTTGTCTCTTTAAGATCACCATTTCATTTCTTTAACACTAGTAATTACCTCTTCGACTCCCGGCATGTAGCCTCGCATTGTCAACCCCACGTCGACTTTGATAATCGCCTCACCCTCGCCGCCTCGCATCGCCATCGATTCACCGTCGCTGGGCTCTCGCAGCAGAATCGCCACCGCCTACCCAACTCTGCCTCCTAATCGCCGCCGTCGGCCTTCACAGCGAAGCCGCCTTCCTCTTCGCCTCCCGGTCTGTAGCCTCGCAATCGCCACCACCGCCGGATGAATCGCTCCTCTCCATGTCCACAACCATCGGTCGAAGCCCCGCAATCCCCCCCCCTCGGACCCGTCGTTGCCGGAATCCAAGCGCAGTCACCGGACTCAACCACAGTGGCCACCTTCCTCGCCTTATCGCCCTTCGTCGGATCCGAACCCTTCGCATCCGCTTTGCCTCCTGGATCTACACGATGAAGAAGATGAGGGAGGTAGGGATTTATTTCCCAGATTCCACGCCCCCACCCATTCACACGCGCCTAAAGGAGGAGAGTAGTGGCGTTTTTCATCAATTGTGTGTGGGTCCCATCTGCTTTTAATTAAAAGAAAAAAGAAAAAATCTTTTAATCTCCTCCATCCATCCATATGCGATCAATGACTCAGAATTGTGCACAAAGTACACCCTAAGGGGTGTGCACAATTAATCTATTTCATATATATATATATATATATATATATATATATATATATATATATATATATAGGGAGTGATTCCCTTGTGCACACCCCTTAGGGTGTACTTTGTGCACAAATCTTGGCATTTGATTGAAAAAAATGGAAGGCTAGGATTAAATGAGTGTTTCCTTTTTTTTTAAATAGAAAAACTGGTGGGACCCACCTAAAAAGGTCTGACGCGCTTTTTTTTTTCCGGGTCTGATTTCGCTGTTTTGAAAAATCTGTCCATTCCACCGAATAATGTTTCATAATCTACCGAATAATGTTATATTTCATTTTCCCATCCATTTCAGATCAAATTTTACCAATTCAACTGAATAATTTGTCATACACTACCGAATAATGTTTAATTTTTTGTCAATCAATTTTCTTTTTGACTCCGAGTTAATTTTTATGCATTCAATTTTGAAATATTATTCGGTAAAATAGTTATATTTTTTGGAAAATAATTCAATAGAATGTATGAGTATTCGATGGTATAGGAAAGATTATTTGGTCGTATATGAGAGGCTTTATGCTATTTGTCAATCCGAAAACTCCATACACAGACGAATAATGATCCAAATTTCACCGAATAAATAACAACTCCTTAACACTAACAATCAAAATTTCAACATATTCATCCGAATAATTAACGAATATCGCACCGAATGCATTCGAACCACTATGCCTTCGAACGGACCACTCCCACCCCAACCACCCACCACCCTCACCACCCACACAACCACCCAGCTCAGACCACCCCGCCGCAAAAAAATTAAAAATAAAAAGACCCCCCTGCATTCGAACGGAGGCGGTTGAATGAGCCCGACCACCGGAACCGCTCGAAACCGCCCGGATCTGAGAGAGAGGGGAGGAGGGGGCCCAGATCTGAGTGAGAGGGGAGGAGGATCCGGTCGCTCTCGGCGCCACCTCCCATCCTCTTTTCCGGCCACCTTCCGACCACCACACCACCGCCGACGCTCCCGCTCACCCGATCCGGCCACCCCCGGTGTGAGCAGCCCCCTCCATTCGCACCCACACACCCATCCCCCTTCGTTCGCACCCACACATCCGCACGCCTCGCAGCCCCCTCTCAGCCCCCTCCATTCGCACCCACACACCACCGCACCCCCTCTCTGGCACCGACAGCACCCATTCCGGCCACCACCCACCCAGCAGCGTCGGATCCACGCCCCTGAGCCGACGTCAACAGCCCACCGAGCCCCCCGCAACCCCTTTTTGCTTCTCTTTGCAGATTCGAAAGAAACCGCCCCTAATTGTCTCCTCCTTCCCCTAGCACCGTCGGATCTGAGAAGAGGGAAGGGGCGCCGAGTACCGACGTCATCACCACCACGCTGCCACCGCGCTACCACCGCCCAGCAACTCGAATCTTCGTACACCGCCTTCAACTCGCCTTTGGGGCTCCAGTGTTCCACGAA
Organism: Persicaria maculosa; assembly: GCA_963922045.1. NCBI lineage: Eukaryota > Viridiplantae > Streptophyta > Magnoliopsida > Caryophyllales > Polygonaceae > Persicaria > Persicaria maculosa. The sequence continues at coordinate 4,364,349 of OY998253.1, forward strand.
GATGAAGAAGCATTTTCTAGGGTTTTTATTCGATTCCTTTTACACACGCTACACCCATGTGATTTTGAGTTTGGGCTTCTTTTCCATTTTCTTTTTAAAAACCACCCAATTGACGTGGCATTATCCTAGCCTTCAATTTCCTTCAGATCAATGGTCTACAGTCGTGCACAAAGTACACCCTAAGGGGTGTGCAATATATATATATATAGGGAATAGATAAATTGTGCACAAGGCTTAGGATGTACCTTGTGCACAATTGTGGGCCATTGATCGGATGGTGATGGATGGATGAGATTAAAAGGTTTTTTGCTTTTCTTTTTTAAGTAAAATCAGGTGGGTCCCGCCACATTGTAGAAAACCGCTTTTACTCGCCTAAGGCTTGCGCGTGTGGAGTACTGAACGAGAGGGATGTGAAGTTGTTAATTACTGGGATCGTCTTCAATGTCGGATCCGCCGCTAAATCATCTTCAAGATCAACGTTCCTGAGAACGCGAGGAGAAGGCTAGCGGAGGCGAATCGGAGGCGGGCCGGGCCGTTGTTTGGGTCAGCTTTTCCGGGCAATGTGGTGTCGATGTTTAGGTATGGCGGTGGTGATATAGCGGCGGAGGTGAACTGGTGCGGACGGGAGCGAAGAGGAAGGTTGGCGAACGGCGGCGGTGGCGATGGAGGCAGGAGGTTCGTGGTCGATAGGCGGCGGTGATGGGCGAAGAGGCTCCCTCCTCGTCCCCCTCTTTCAAAGCCATGGAAGTTCAATTTGGCAGCCATGAAAATTCGATTAGAGAGGAAAGAAAGTGACGATGGTGGGGTGGGGTGGCCGGTGGGGTGGGGGTTTGTGGTTGTGTTAGGGTATTGGCGAAATCGGGTTAGGGTTGAAATTTGTGTGTTTAATCAACATATGATTCTCGCATTATTCGGGTAAATACGAAAAATTATTCAGACGAACGTGTCGAATTGAGTGTAGGTTTTCGAGATGCATAATTTAATTCATTATTCATCAATTATTCAAATGTATGTGTCGAATTTTTGTTACTAGTGGTAATGAGTTAGTTAATTATTCGGTGAAATCTGATTCATTATTCGTCAGTGTGGTTTACTAGATGCATAATTTGATTAATTATTCAAACATATGTGTTAATTTTTTGTTACTGGGGGTAATGAGTTGGACAATTATTCGGTGAAATCTGATTCATTATTCGTCGGTATATGTGACGAACAACGTCAAAACATAACATTATTCGGTGAAATATGAAGTATTATTCGTATAAATCGTAAGTATTATTTAGGTTGTTGGGGTTTCTTTTATTTGAAATTCATGAACAAAAAAACAAAACATTATTCGGTAGCATGTGACAAATTATTCGGTAGAATTATGAATTTTTTTATGGGAATATGTGACAGTTATAATTACCCTCAATGGTGAAAGGTGAAACATTATTCGGTGAAATATGAAGCATTATTCGTATAAATCGTAAGTAATATTTAGTGGACTTGGTAAATTTTGGGATGGAAAAAGAAAACATAATATTATTTGATAACATGTGAAATATTATTCAGTGAAATTAACAAGTTTCGGAAATAACGGAAAAAAATTGAGACCCACCTACTATACTATAATAATTGACATGTAAAAAATAGCCAAATGATAAAGCAAAAAAAAAAGAAAAAAAAGAAGGACCCACCGGCACCAGCTTGGACTTGTTGAATTGAAACACACGCTCTTTCTATTCAATTTGATGGTAGTGGAGGAATTAAGAAAGTGGGCCCCATTTTCTATTTAAAAAAAACTAAAAATCCTAATTAATCTTAACCATCTAATTTCTTCCAATCAACGACGAGGAATTGTGCACAAGATATATCTTAAGGGAACCACACCCTATATATATATATATATATATATATATATATATATATATATATATATATATATATATATATAGAGAGAGAGAGAGAGAGAGAGAGAGAGAGAGAGAGAGAGAGAGGGTATAAAGTGCACGCCCCTTAGGGTGTACTTTGTGCACGATTTTTGGCCATTGATTTGGGGTAAGCGGATGACTGAGATTAAAAGGCTCTTTTTCTTCTTTTTTTTAATATAAAAAAACGTGGGGCCCATGCACTAATTAAAAAAACTGGACTTACTCTCTTTGTTTCATGATGGGGGCGCGTGTGGTGTAGAGAGAGCGAGATCAAAAACCCTAAATTTGAGGCTACTTCTTTGACGTTCTGGAACCGAAGAGAGCGAGATCAAAAGGATCGACTGAGCAACGACGTGGCTAGGAACAGGCGATGGGGTAATTTCTGATTGGCGGCGATGGGGAGTTCCTGATCGGCGGCGGTTGGGGGAGGTGTTTCGCGGATTCCGGCGGTGAGGCTAGGAAGGGGCGAGGCTGGCAAGGACGATGGCAGCAGCTCTGGGCGGTGGTGGAGACGGTCTGCGAAGATCGACGGCGGCGAAGGCTCAGGGGAGTTGATGATCGGCGCGATGGGGGTCTTCCACTGGTTCCCAAGTGAAGGTCGATGAGATTGGTGCCCAGATTGCCAATTGTGAACGAATTCGGAGGTCATCGTCTTCGCGTTTCTCTTCTTGCTCGGCTTTCCAGGTAAGACGGTGGCGGTTGGCGGTTTCGCGTTTCTCTTCTTGCTCGGCTTTCCAGGTAGGACGGTGGCGAAGGTGAGACGGTGGCGGTTGGCGGTTGGCGGTGAGACGAGCGGTTGGCGGTAAGACGGCCGATAAGATGAGCAACGGTTGGCGCCTTGGCGGTGAGACGGTGGCGAAGGAGGAGCCAACTGTGCAGCCCGCATCCTAGGGAAGGCGGTGAGACGGTGGCGGAGGCGGAACGGTGCAGCCTGCAACATCCCTGGCTTCTTCAATCTTCAATGCTTCCCTTCCCGTTTGAAGGATTATTCGGTGGGATACCGAATATTATTCGGTGATATTGAACCATTATTCATAGAAATTGGAGGGTTTTTTTTTTTTATGAATTTGGGGTATATATAATATGAAACATTATTCGGTGATTTTTGATGAATTATTCGGTGAAATATAAAATATTATTCTTAATAAAAAATATTATTGGGTAGCATGTGATTAATTATCCAGTGGAATCGGTGAGTTTTCATTTAAACTAGATGGAAAAAGAAAAAATTATTCAGTAAAATCGGTGAATTTTCATATAAACTGGATGGAAAAGGAAAAAATAACATTATTCGGTAGAATAGGAAATATTATTCGGTGGAATTACCAAAATTAAAAAAAAAAACGAAATTAGGTGGATACATCAACAAATCAATCAAAATTATTTATTTTTCCAAAAAAAAAAAAGCAGGAAATGGAATTTGTTTCCAACCAAAAAAATTAAAAAAAAAAGCACGAAGGGGAATTTGGATTACACGCTCTAAGCCTCTACCAAATGGGGAGTTGGTTTTTGTTTCTTGCATGTGGGTCCCATTATAATAAAAGAAAAAAACAAAAAATCCCATTTAATCTTGGCCTTCTATTTTCTTTCAATCAAAGGTGTAGATTTGTGCACTAGATACACTATAAGAGATGTGCACAAGGAAACCACTCCATATATATATATATATATATATATATATATATATATATATATATAGGGTGTGGTTCCAGAGTGCACACCCCTTAAGATATACCTTGTGTACAAATCCGGATCGTTGATTTAAAGAAATGGATGTCTGTGATTAAAAGGAATTTTTTAAATTGTAATTGAAATTCACGTGGGCCCCCGTGAATCAAAATCAGTCCTCCCCACATTTCTGCGCGTGTACTTCCATCACCCAATCTTTCTTTCGTTTTTTTGGTGGACGGTGGACCCCACCACCATTTTTTTTTATTAGTATTTTTTTGACATATTATAACTTTCCATGATAGTTTTTTTTCCAGTAGTATTTTTTTCGGTTAGTGGGGATTAGGACAAAATTTATTTTATTTATTTTAAAATTTTGGAAATTCCACCGAATAATATTTCACATGCTATCGAATAATTTTAAGTTATTTATTTTCATACAGTTCAAATTAAAATTTACCAATTTCACTGAATAATTTGCCACATGTTACCGAATAATATTTTTTCTATGTTTTTTTTCATCAATTTGAGATAAAAAAAAACCTCAAATCTCTAAATAATACTTCATATTTCACCGAATAATGTTTCACATTTCAACGAATAATTAATGTTTTTTTTATATTGTTTGTCAAACCGAAGACTCCATTACTAATGAATAATGAATCAGATTTCACCGAATAATTAACCAATTCGTTACCACTATTAATTGAAATTTGACACATTCCTCTGAATAATTGACGAATAATCATTCAAATTATACTTTTCAAAAACCCTACACTAAATTCGATACAATAATTCTTCATTTTTCCGAATAATGCGGAAATCACAGGATAATTAAGCAATAAATTTGAACTCTAACCTAATTTGACCGATACCCTAACACAAACCCAAACTCCATTTACCGACGAATAATTAATCAGATTTCATCGAATAATTGACCAACTCATTAACATCCGTCACCAAAATTCGACAAATTCGTTTGAACAATTGACCAATAATTAATCAAATTACGTATTTCAAAATCCAAATACTAAATTCGACTAAAAATCAACAAATTTTTCGGCCCGAGCCAAGAACATAACAAATCTCACCCAATTGATATACAATATTAAATTAACAAACCAAGAACAAATCTCACCCAATTGTTGATCGAATAATTAACAGGTGCAATTGATTAAAATCAGTAATCCAACAAATCTTAACAAATTATCAATTGGCTTCCGTCAACAACTAATCCGGGGAGTCACCAAGCTTGAAGTCCGTCCATCGGAGGCATCACGCCGCTGCCGGTTGCCGCCGATAGCTTCTCAAAATCACCACTGCCGGATTTCGCTTCCGCCGCCGGCCTTCCCAGCGAAGCCGCCTTCCTCTTCGCCCTCGATGTCCCTGTAGGCTCGCACTCGCCGCCGCCGCCGGATGCAGTTGAGATGCTCACAACAGCGCTCTCCCGGGACTCGTCGTTGCCGGAAGCCAGTTGCAGCCACCGGACATCACCAACCACAGTCGCCATCTTCCTCGCCCTATTGCCCTTCGTCGGATCCGAGCCCTTCGCCTTCGCTTTGCCTTCTGAGTCCAAACGAGGAAGAAGATGAGGAATGAAGGGATTTATTTCCCAGATTCCACGCGCTTCAGGGTGAAAATGAGATTAGTTTTTATTTTTTTTAAAAAAACTGCCCATGCCACATGGCATTATCCCGTCCCTCCGTTTCATATAAATTAATGAAACTCTCTTGTGCAACCAAACGAAATGTAAAACCAAATATATTTTTCAAAATCCCTGTAATTTCAATTTCAGAGAATTGCACTTTCTATATATTAAATTTTCGAAAATTATATTTACCCTTTTATTCAAACGAGTTAAGTAATGGATGGTTGAAGAATTAGGTTGATTGTCAGATTTTTTTTTTTTTTTTAATGATCCACCCACCATTTAGCACCCAACTATTTTTACCCATAAATACCTTTCTAGCTCCTTGTTTTATTTTATATTTTTGCCCCTTGTATCAGTATCGATATAATTGCTGTTAAGCTATATATGAAGATGGGGTATGGCACAATTCGAAACCCATGAATTATTTAACGTACCAGTAAATTCGTTTTCTCGAAGTTCAGTACCAACGCCAGACCAACTAGTAGAGATTTAATTTATGAAGTATGGGTCTTCAAAAAGATAATATTTAAAAAATTGTATTACACGTTTACACCCACGAAAGTTCAATTCCAACGGTTGAAAACTTGAAACTATGCTCATTTATGAAGCTTGATCCGAGTTAAATTTGGACTCAAACTTTAAAATATTTATACCCAATTCGTTTACTAAATGAATGAGCTCGAGCTAAACGTGACTCTTTTTACTTATGAGTTATGACAGAGTAATTATAGATAAATTTTGTAAATTTTACAATATTTGAGCTATTTGAGTTTCAACAGAGCCAGTCGAGCTTCAATTCAATTTGAATCGGATTTAAAAATATGTTTATAATCGACTCATTTAGTAAATGAATAACACTGCAAGAAAAGTTATCGTGGGCGACAAAATTGTAGAAGTGGGGTGACAAACACTCATTTCGTCGCCCAAACTAGACATTTAGTGACAAAAAATAAGTTCATCACCCAATAATGCTTTGGGTGACAAAACACAAGAAAAAGGGTCGATTTTGGCGACTAAAGGTGATTTTGGTCGCCCAAACATTAAAAATTAAATAAAAAGTAATCTCTCTCCCCAAGACCCCTAAGCGTCTCCTCGATTTCGAGTTCCTCCTTTCTGGAAATCGCCCAAATCATTTCTCAACCAGCGAAAAATCCCTCTCATACCACCGCTACTTTGAATTCCACTGTACGTAGTTCATACGTTATTCATCAATGACATTTATTTTTTTGTCAATTGCTTGTTTGAATCGCGGTGTGATTTGATTCGACGGGGAATTTGCTTTGTTTGCGCTTTTAGGTTTTGGATCCATCGGTACCTCCGGCGGCGCTTTTAGCTTACGGAAGCCATCGAAGCTTTGTTTTTGCTTTGTTCATTCCGAAGGGGAATGAAAAAGAGACGTCGATGCTATTGCTGGTCTTCTGGATGCGATAGCGAGTTAGGGCTTTTCATCTATTCCGTCAAATTAGGGCTTCTTGTGGCTCTGTTCGGCTTCTGTCTTCAGGTCCATGCCTCCTTTACTCCTTGCTTATTTCCGCATCTTTTTTCGACCTATTCTTGTTTGCGACTAACATGCTTTTGATGAGAAAATCAAATTAATATTGAAATTGTATCGAGTGGTCTTGGCAGTGCCTTTGTTTCTTTCAAGAGGAACGACAAAATCGTTCACGGTTTTTGGTTTTTGATAAGAAAGTCAAATACTCATATATTATTAGATAGGATATTCTGTTATGATTTTCTAGTTGTGTTTATATTGGAAATATATTATTCTGTAAAGATCTTCGATGTACCATCTTGAGTATATATACACGTCCTCTGATTGAGAGTTAACTCAACAGAGATTACAGTCAATTGGTAATCTTTTATGGTATCCAAAGCAGGTTTCTAAAACCCTAATTTTTTTTTCCGCCCAGTCCCCTGCCATGGCTTCCGAGTCTTCCTCCATCACCACCCCTACTCCACCCGTCGCCCCCACCAACTCCTCCGCCAGCCTTCTGTCTGTCGCTGTCGGCTCTACCACGTCGGTAGGCCTGCAATTTCCGCAGTTCTCCTTCAAGTTGGAGCGTTCCAATTACTCTGTCTGGCGCTCCAACATTCTTGACGCCCTTGATGCCTTCGGATTGAAAGATTTTGTCACTTCCGATTCATCTCCACCAAAAACAATCGACGTCCCTACCACCGACACTACCCCCGCCACCACAGCCCCCAATCCCGATTTCGAAACCTGGAATCGAAGGATAAATTTGTGCTCATATGGCTGCGAACCACAGTATCCGCTGCATTGGTGGGCTATCTCACCAAGTCGCACTCTTCCCGTCACGCGTGGGACGCCCTCGAGCGCATGTTTTAGTCCCAATCCCGGGCTCGGGCGATGCACATCAAACAGCAACTCCAAACCCTTCAAAAGGGTGCGTCTCCTATGGTCGAATACTTTGAGAAGAAGCAGGCTTTGGCCGACTCTCTCGCTGATTGTATGCAGGAGGTCTCTGTTGATGACTTCACTGCCTCTGTCCTTCAAGGACTCGACTCGTCCTATGGACCCTTCAAAGCTGCGTTCAACATGAAGTCGGAGCAGATGACGACCCCGGATCCGCTCGGCTATCTCCTGCAGGAAGAGGAGCGTCTGCTCAATGAAAGTCGCCTTCTGGCGGCTGCGAACCCACCACCGATGGCCAACTATGGTAACTCTCGGCCATCGGGAACCTCATTCGGCTCCTCTCGTCCCGCTGATCGTTCTGGCTCTCGTTCGAATCAGTCCAGGACTCCTGATCGCTCCACTCCTGATCGCGCTGATGCAGCCTCCCAGGGGTCGCGCTCTCGGCCACGAATCCCATGTCAGATCTGCGATCGTACCGGTCATGCTGCAAAAGACTGCTTCAATCGGCTGGATGTCCAGGCTTTTCCATCTCACCACCCGCCGGAGAAACTCAACAAGCCGGGAGCCTCTGCTCCTGCGGCTTACATGGCATCACCATCGGCCATCACGGACCCGTCTTGGTACTTCGATTCTGGAGCTACCGACCACATCACGGGTGATCTCAGCAAGGTATCCATCGACTCGGAGTATAGTGGTAGAGACCAGCTAGCCCTTGGAAACGGTAATACCCTCCCTATTTCCCATCTTGGCCATACCACTGTCACCTCATATACACGTCCCATAAATCTATCCAATGTGCTAATTGTTCCTCAAATGAATAAGAATTTAATTAGCATATCCCTTTTAACCAAAGGCAATAATGCCTTTCTTGAATTGCATCCCACTTACTGTTTGTTGAAGGATTTGCAGGGAAGGGTAATGCTCAAAGGAATCGTTGATAACGGCCTCTATCGGCTCCCCTCCTCCGTCCGTCAGTCAGTTGCCCTGGTTGGAGAACGCACGTCCCCCAGTCACTGGCACCACCGTCTAGGTCATCCGAGTCCGTCCGTCTTTCGTCAAATTTGCTCTCAGTTTCAATTACCTATGTCATCCAAAACTATTGTGTCTGATTGTTTGTCTTGCTCTTTGGGAAAAAGTTGTCGTCTTCCTATTTTGTCTTCGCATATACCTAGCACTGCTCCTTTCGAGCTTATCTATTCTGATGTTTGGGGCCCTGCCCCCACCTTATCAATAAATGGGAGTCGTTATTTTGTGTTATTTGTGGATGATTGCACACGCTACACTTGGATATACTTCATGTCTCAAAAATCACAAGTATTTCAATTCTTCAAACACTTTCAAGCAATGGTTAAAACACAATTCAAGTCAAATATAAAAGCCCTGCAAACAGATTGGGGTGGGGAATATCGCACTGTCTCCACATATCTCCAAACACAAGGCATCAATCATCGAGTCTCCTGTCCTCACACTCCTTCCCAAAATGGCATGGTTGAGCGCCGGAATCGTACCATTCAAGAAAAAGGTCTCACTCTCCTTGCTCATTCCAAACTTCCGCCTGAATTCTGGGAACATGCCTTTCACACGGCAATCTACCTCCACAATCGATCCCCTACTCCCATTCTCAAGAACGACTCCCCATTCTATCGCCTCTACGAGCGCTCTCCTGATTATTCAATCCTGCGCTCCTTTGGCTGTCTTTGTTTTCCATTTCTTGGTCCCTATCGCTCCAACAAACTCGAGTTCAAAACAACCCAATGTTTGTTTTTGGGGTACAGTTCGACTCACAGAGGCTATCTATGCTATGACCTTTCATCTCGCAAGATTTATGTTAGCCGTCATGTCGTCTTCCATGAGTCTGTCTTTCCATCTCTTTCATCTTCCTCCCACGTCTCCTCACTGTCTCCCGTGTCTCCCTCGTCTGCTGCTGACCTTCTGTCGACAACAACCCACATCTCCGCTCCACAGGCACCCAGTGCACCAGCCCCAGTCGCCGAGCCGGTTAACAACGATTCCGATGCAGCGTTATCTCCCTCGCTCTCAGCAGCAAGTACACCGCCATCCTCACCCTCCCCTAGCCCACCGTCCTCACCATCACCGAACCCCTCTGCCCAATCCAGCCCAGCACCGACACCCTCTCCTCCCCTTCACCCTCACCTCAGGCCCTCGGACACCTCTCATCACCATATGGAAACCCGTGCCCGCACCGGCCATCTCAAACCCCGAGCCTTACTCACCTCCAAGCATCCTCTCTCACCGGATCCAACGCCTGACCATGACCAAAAAACCTTTCGCCAAGCCACAAAACACCCTCACTGGCTCTCTGCCATGAAGACCGAGTTCGATGCTCTTACCCATACAGGCACGTGGTCCCTAGTTCCTCGCAGTCCTTCAATTAATATCGTTGGCTGCAAATGGGTTTACAGGACAAAGCGTAAGGCTGATGGGTCTATCGAAAGGTACAAAGCGCGTCTTGTGGCCAAAGGATACAATCAGGAAGAAGGCGTGGACTACTTCGACACCTTCAGTCCCGTCGTCTGTCCTACAACCATCCGACTTGTCCTCACCATTGCATTATCTCACGGCTGGCCTATTCGGCAATTGGACATCAACAATGCCTTTCTTAATGGGGATCTGAATGAGGAGGTGTTCATGGAGCAACCACCGGGCTTCATCGATGTGCAACATCCGACATATGTGTGTCGTCTTCGCAAGGCTCTATACGGGCTCAAGCAAGCCCCCAGGGCATGGTTCAGCAAACTCAAAGACTTTCTCATCCGGTCTCAATTCCGAGCTTGTCAATCAGATTGCTCTTTGTTCGTCTACATGTCCTCGGGTTGCATCATCTATGCTCTGGTGTACGTTGACGATATTATCGTCACAGGGAACTCGCCTACAGCCATTACACACTTCACCTCCAGCCTCGACAAAGTCTTCTCACTCAAAGATCTTGGACCTCTTCACTACTTTCTGGGCATTGAGGTACAGCGCAACTCCGACTGCTTGCTCCTTTCTCAGCAAAAGTATATCCGAGAGCTTCTTACCCGCTCAAAAATGGATGAGGCTAAGCCGATTGTCAGCCCGGCCGAGCCTCATTCCCGTCTCTCCCGCTCAGGCGATCCCATGACGGATCCTTCGCTCTATCGCAGCATCGTTGGGGCTCTGCAATATGTAGTTATCACTCGGCCGGAAATCTCTTACGCCGTCAACCGAGTGTGTCAGTATATGCACCAGCCTACAGTTGATCATTGGGCGGCTGTCAAACGTATTCTTCGGTATCTAAAAGGTACTCTCCAGCACACCTTCCGCCTTCGTCCGTCCACAACATTTGCCATCACAGCCTTCACTGACGCTGGTTGGATTTCTGACACGGATGACTGCCGCTCCCAATATGGTTTTGCTATCTACTTCGGCAACTCCTTAATCAGCTGGACGTCTCGCAAACAAAAGGTAGTGGCTCGGTCCAGTACGGAGGCGGAGTATCGCGCCATTGCTGCCACCGTGGCTGAGCTCACTTGGATTCGGCAGTTACTCCATGACCTCCGACAGCGCTTATGCGCCACTCCCGTGGTCCTCTGTGACAACCTTAGTGCGATGTTTTTGACCAAGAATCCGGTCCTCACTAGCAAGTCTAAACACATTCCGGTGGATTTTCACTTTGTTCGTGAAAAAGTGGAGGATCGGGAGCTCATTGTTCGTCACATCGGCTCGAAGGATCAAACGGCCGACATCTTCACCAAAGCCTTGAGCAACAACCACTTTGAGTTATTACGGTCCAAGCTTCATGTCCTTGCCCCTCCATGAGCTTGCGGGGGGGTATTAGATAGGATATTCTGTTATGATTTTCTAGTTGTGTTTATATTGGAAATATATTATTCTGTAAAGATCTTCGATGTACAATCTTGAGTATATATACACGTCCTCTGATTGAGAGTTAACTCAACAGAGATTACAGTCAATTGGTAATCTTTTATATATAGTATTAGTTATTGTTTTTTTATAATGAACATTCAAATGTATCACTACACCAATTAGTGAATACAATATATATATATATAGATGATTTTTTTTATTAGAAAGTCAAATTAGTATTGTTTTTTATACTGAACATTCAAATGTATTAGTCAAATTAGTTTTGTTTCGTCTTGGCCATTTTCTTGTTTGCGGTGGAACATTCAAATGTTTAAACTTGCCTTTAGCTATCTAGCAATAGGATACTTCAACATTAACGGTTCTCAATAATAGCTTGGGAGTTTATTTTGGCAAGCCTTTCATGTTGGCATAACATGTCTTATTGCATTATTTAATATAACATGACTTATCAAGAACAAATTGTGGCTTTACAGGATATCATGCAGCTATCAATGTCATGGTAAGTATTGTGTGGACATTTATCTTTAATGGATAGTTTACTGAAATTCTTTCACGAGAAAGAAGTCAACAGGCTTGAAGTTGAAAAGAGGAACTTTGAAATGAAAATTCAAATCTCTGATTGGAATGTGTATGACGTTGTGTGCTGTTGTGTTGAATAAGGAGCACTTCATAGCAAGCGGTTCTTTGCATTTCAGGTGGTTCACCAATCACCAACTGTTGCTACTAGATTTTCCTGACCTTTCTTAATTTCATAATCGAGTTTAAGATCAATTGTGAAAGTGACAAAACTAGCTGATTTGATTATTTAGGTATATTTCTAGTATAATCGTGTTTAAGTTGAAAGCTATATTGCTTATTCTAGATAATTAATTCCTTATCTAAGTTTGTTAATAGGATATCTTTTGTTATGTCTTATTTCTGTTGGTTCGTGCTTTTGAGGATTTTGGTACTAGCTTACAAGAGGAACTGCTGACAAAGACAATATCTCTTGCTAGCCAACCGGATTGTCAGCTGATTACCCGATTTATTTTTTACCCTTCCAGGGATTCAAGTGAAGGTTGCAATTCCTTGTTAAATGTGGCTAACCTGAATAATTAGCCTACTGAACAACCACCCTTCATGCCTCTAGTTTGATGCTTCTGAGAACAAAAGAAAGTGTTGAAGAGGAAAGAACTTGCCAAGTCACTGAAGGAAAATATTCTTAGGCTAGGTCCAACAATTATAAAAATTGACCAGCAATTCTCTACAAGGGTTGATATCCTTGCTCAAGAATACTTTGACCAGCTCTTACAGTCTTTTAAATAAGGACTATTATTCTTGTTGGATCCTTCTCATAAATATTTTGTACTGTTGGGGAAAAACCGGGTAGCTAACACTCGATCACGTGTGACTCGGATGGATCGTGCTCCACTTATAAATGAGAACTTGTATTATATATGTACACAAGTACACCTCTTACAAATACAAGACACACCACTCGACTCAAGAGACTAACCTCACTCTTTGGTGGACCACACACTCATGTGATCGAGACGCCCTCATGCTCAATCGATCACACCTACTGACTAACCCACACACTCTAGTGTATGATCGAGACACCCTCATTCTCAATCGATCACACACTAGGACTCACACTCACTAGTATGTGATCGAGACGCCCTCATGCTCGATCGATCACATACTAGGCTACACAACACCTCACATGCTCGCACTCAATTGGAGGAGCACTCATCACGCCCGCTCACTCCCTAACTCACACACCACTAAGCCTATTTATAGATCATGCTATCTCTTACAAGGAGCTCCTAGAACATCTCTAGAATACTCCAATACTAGAATCATCCCTATGCTTCTATACTCCTCCATACATTTTCCTAAGGTTCTCCAAGCTTCCGGAGAACTCTACACAAGTCTAGACACACCTAGACTCTTCACGGTTCCGGAACCTTCCATAAGGTTCCACACGCTTTTAGGGACTTCCGTACTCTTCCATATGCTTCTAGAATATTCCACCACATTCCGGAGACTTCCGCCACATTCCACATTCTTCCGGAACGTTCCGCAATTTAGCCAAAAACACATTTTCATGTATGTGAAATATGAATTATTGTCCAACATGTACTTATACTTTGAGCTAAACTCACTTTCTTTTCATGCACTAAACTCACTCCGATGGTACTGGTGTACAAAACCTTCATAGATTTCCCAATATTGCTAAAAAGTTGAATATCAGTTACAGTTTAATACTATTCATGCCTTTTTTTTTTTAGAAATTATTTAGATACTAGTTGTCTTCCCTTCTTCAGAAAATCACACAAACCAATTTCCGGTTATTAGTCCCCCTCAGGCCTCAACATCACCAAAAAAAGTAGTATTAAGTACTTTTTTCATGAATCCTTGGGGTTGTGGGAGTTTGTATGGAGGATAATAATGGTTGAATTTCCTGTGCTTTTGAACCTTGAACAATACTTGAGGGTGTTTGATCTTGAATATACAAGTCTTGGTGATTGCAGTTCTGTTAAAGATTATTATGAAATGTCGATTTTCTGTCATTCAGGTGAGTTCTTTTGTTTAACCTGCCTATGTAGTGTCTGTCCATAAAATTACCCACCATTGCTTTCTGAAATTTGAAAATTTATCCTTGTCACAGTGAGAAATAGAGACTGGTTAAAATGTTGTTTTAATGACAAAGAGTTGCATTCTGTATAATCACATCTATACTTTGCAGGACTAGCAAGGTGCTACTGCAGATGTTCATTGCTATGATGTATTGACTAATAAATGGTCTAGGTAAGCACTAAGTAGTGCTTTCTTCTTATATATCTTTATCTCATCAGTGTTGCAGTGTTTCACATTGGGTCACTACTCTCTCTTATACTACCTCCGTTTAGAAAGAGATGTCGTTTGACTTTTTAGCACGCTTTTTAATGAGCTAAAAACTATATAAAATAATAACTTTTTAAATAATTTTTTTTAATAATATGATACTTATTATTAATAAGTATTTATATTATATTAAAAAATTACTAAAAAATTGATATTTTATATAGTTTTTAGCTCCTTAAAAAGCGTGCAAAAAAGTCAAATGACATCTATTTCTTAACGAAGGTAGTAGCTTTTTTTTCCTGCTTATATTATGGTAATTAACGGATATAGCTAAATATCTAGGCTTCCTATTGGGGAACCGCCCACACCGAGAGCTGCACACTTGGCTACTGCTGTTGGAACTATAGTGGTTATCCAGGTATGCTCATTATTTTATGAATGCATTACAGGGAAGAGGCCTCTGGCCGATGTTTGGGCCTTGGACACAGCTGCTAAATCATATGAATGGAGGAAGTTGGAGCCACGTAAGTGTCTTGTATTCTATTCAAGAGTTCACTTGTGGATATATCAATTTCCTACTAGACTTTAAGAAGATGGGGCAGTGTTAAGTCATTATTGTTGTTTTGTGATTTATTTTGAAAGTTGATTTGTAGCATCATTCATCATGGATTCGATAATTTAGAGTCTCTTCTTTTTTCAATTGTCAAGAGGGCATTTGGTCTAAAGGTATGATTCTCGCTTTGGTTGCGAGAGGTCGGAGTTCGATTTTCGGAATGCCCCACCATCAGTAGCATTAGTTGTGAAGGGTGCTAAAAATGATATAAGCGTGTGTTTGACTGACGATGTCAAAATATAAATTTTCACCAAAGTGGGGGTGTTTATGTTTTGTTATTGAAGGCTTAAGCGACAAAACAAAAGTTTGTCACTAAAGGCTTAGGGTGACAAACTCCATTTTCGTCACAAAAGGTTTAGGGCGACAAAGAATAAATTTGTCACGAAAAGCCTGGGCGACAAAATAGCGTTTTTGTCACAAAAGGATGTTTTGTGCGACAAAATATTATTTCGTCGCCATATCTTTGGGCGACGGGCCTAAGGCGACGAAATGTTGACGGAACTTATTTCGCCATATTTGACTTTGGACGACGAAATTCTGGCTTTGGGCGACGAATTGTTTTGTCACAAAAGGCCATTTTTCTTGTAGTGCAAGTTTAAACGGAATATTTTTTGAACCAAGCTCAAGCTACGTAACATATGTAAAAACCCTACTACCTCCGATCCAAAATATATGTCGTTTGACTTTTAAACACGTATTTTAAGAAGGTAAAAACTATATAAAATATCAAATTTTTTAAAATTATTTTTTTACAACTTAATATTTGTGGATAATGAGTATTAAATTGTAGAAAAATAATAATAATAAGTTAGTATAAAATATAGTTTTTAGCTTATTAAAATACGTGTTAAAAAGTCAAACGACATGTATTTTGGATCGAAGAGAGTATTATTTACACACTTTAAAAAAATTGCATAATAATTATGAGATTTCCATAAAAATATATCCTAGAAAAAAACTGCATAATAATTATTTACACATTAGGATATTAAACAAAATCACCCATAAATTGGCCAATTTGCACTAATATACCAAAAAAATACCAACTTTGCAAAAAATGTAGGTGAGATAGCAAATTTGCATGGAAATGAGAAAATGTCATTTTTGCAAAAAATTTGGGCACCTTCCTAACCGATTGAAGGTAACCAACCCAAGCCTAGGGGGAGAGAGAGAGAGGAGGAGAGAGAGAGAGACTCACTTTAATTGTTTTAAACTAATTTTCGACCATTTTTATTTGTTAAAATTAAAAAATAAATTTATTTTTGAAATAGTTTTTGCCATGCAAAAAAATGCATGCCATGATAGAAATGCTCAGATGCTCATGTCACAGCAATGCATAATGCAACAAAGGGAAACAATGTATGACTGCTTTTGCAGTTGCATTAACAAGATTATGAAATAAAAACCACGAAATCTTAGTTTGTCCAACTATAACCAGTGCATTTGTAATAATAATGCCAGTAAAGAAAAAAACCTAGATACTAATGCAACAATAGATGCCAATAAATATAAATTGTCTGTTAGGGCAGACATTTATAAAAATTCTCTCTTCAAAGAGATGCGCAGATGCTCATGTCACAACAGTGCATAATGCAACAATAAATACAATATAAGACAAATTTTGCACCTGTCTTGTCAACATTATGTAATACAAAGCACAAAATCACATTATTCTACAACTTTAACCTCTAACTGAAACCATTATAAGCGAACAAATGTCCCTTCCCCATATATGATACATGTGTGTCATCGTTCAGGGAGTTACTCTTAAATACCAGATGCTGCACTTTGTCATGACTCAAGGTCGAGGATCGTGTTCTCATTTGGGCTACTCGAGGTGAAGGAATCTCTTCAGGCATTGCAAATTTTCTTAACAACTAGCATTATCTCAAAATAGCGAAGAATTTAACCAGCCAGTCAAGTCCAAGGTAGTGCAATACTGCAATCGCTGCCCAACTAATTATTAGCAGAAGTAGTATTTTGTTACCCTACATCAAATCCAACGTTCAATTGATTCAACCCTCAAATATGATTGCCGAATTGAATTGCAGACGAACGAGATGCTATACTTAAAAGGCAGAGGCAAATCATTAGAAAATGAAATCGAAGCCCTAACTCAACCATCGGGGAGGGGAACTTTTAGAATCCCAAGCAAACCAATAACCTAATCCAATTTGAACAAGCATTGCATCAAGAACAATAACTTAATTGCTAAAAGGAATGGGGTAAAAAAAAAGAATCTCGAAAACCTATAAGCCCTTCAGATTTCCTGATTCGGAAATCAGACGATTTCATTCCTTCACGAAGATCAATTCCAACAAAAAAAATATGCAAACTATGCAGGGAAAGTCAACCAGCGAGACAGATAAACTAACAAAAGGATCCAAAACATGATCAGAAAGGAGAGAGTGTACCAGTGATATGCGAATGAGGGCAAAATCAGGCGATGCCCGGAGTTGGGAGATGAACAACAAGAGGCAATTGGATCAGAGTAAAGAAGAAGTCATGGACGATAGGGAGAGAGAGTAGAGCGGATTGAGGAAGGTGAAGAGGTAGCGAAAATGGAGGTCGTCGGTCGTGTCGCCACTGCCAGACAGCAACCGCAACCGCAACCAGTGGGGTCAGTGGGTGCGCCGGAGGGAGAGGGTTCGAACGCCAGTGGTTGGGTGGCCGGAGGTGGCTCGTGGAGAGCTGGGAACGACCGGAGAGAAGAAGGAGGCGGGCGGTGAGGACTCGTTCAGCAAGAAGGATAACCTGGAACAACGGGTTTAGAAGACCGGTTACATTTGTAAATAAGTGGGCTTTTTTGATATTTTTGCAAATTGGGTTGAGTGGTGGTCATTTTTGCAATGGCCGAGAAGAGTGGTATTGACTACCATTTTCCCTTTTTATTTTTTAATTTTTTTTTAGCACTCTCTTTATTTTTTCGGCTTATAGCAAATCACCCAATTTTGATGTTTTTGTTATTTGTCATAAAATCAGTGTTCTAAATATCGGATATATCGGCCGATATATCGGCGATATATCGGGGATATTTAGAACCCGTTACGATATCGGCATATCGGTTGAAAAATATCGGTCAACCGATAATATCGGGTCAACGACCGATATATCGGTCAATATCGGGTTGACCAATGTATCATTAGACTAGTGTAGATCCCGTCTTGTGTACGGGGAATGCGTTAATCTAACTATAAATTATTTTTTCCTCCAAAAAATAATATAAATATAAATAAAATTAGTTCGACAGGTTATATATAATGTAAATATTTTTTAATTAGATTCTCTCAAAATATAAATAAAATTCACATTTATAAGGTACAACGTAAAAGTTTTTAAAAATATTTTAATATTCATTTTTATTAAATATGTAGTATATATTTATTACATTAGTTTACTAAAATATATATATGTACGAATGGATTGTGGCTACATATATGGCTATATAATATTTTAATTATTTATTTTGTCCTCAAAAATAATATAGATAGATATAAAATAACAATTATTAAATGATTGATTTTGATATAAATAATTCTTTTCATCAAAAAATAATCCAAATATAAATACAATAGCACATATCAAATATTACATATTTATGTATTAATATTTTTGGTAAGTATGACTATGAAAATTAGTTCTATTAATTATTTTTATTATTACTACTACTATGTTTAATTATATTGATATAGTTTTTTCCTTATATAATATTTACTCTTGTATATGATATTTCATCTATCCAATTATATATGTTAATGGTAAAATAAAATAATTATTTTTTATTAGATTTCCTTTTTGACGGGAGAAAGTTCTGCGAGACGCGCTCACGTGCTGCCACGTAGGCAAATTCACTCACATGCCGCCACGCAGGCACCAATGCATCGGTTTTAGTATATGTATATAGATTGAAACGACTTCGTTTTAATTTTTTAAAATTTTTTTTTGGGAAAAAAAGAGGCTAATTGCCCGAGTACAGGAGAGAACCAGGCTTGGTCTAAGGACTATGGTTGCGATTTGCGACTTGTTGCGGCTGCGACCCTGCGAGAGGGGATTGCTTCTTCTCCGACCACCCTTACTTCTCTCTGACCCACCCTTGCTTCTCCTCCGGCCCGGCGTTCAGCGAACAGTGATTAATTCAGTGGTGAGCGGTGCCTCTCTCTGCTTCTTCTCCGGTCGCCCATGGCTTCTTCTACGGCCGCCGGTTTGAAATCTGGCTGCCTCTGCCTGCTACCTTCTTCTCCGGTAGCCCCGACTCGCCGGCTTTGAAATCTGGCCGCCTCTGCTTGCTACCTTCTTCTCCGGTAGCCCCGACTCGCCCCTGCTTCTTCTCCGGCCGCCCCTAATCAACAACCATTCTCTCCCTCCGCATTCCGCGCCTGTACAGTAAGTCGATTCAATTTGTGATTAATTTTACAGTGTATATTGTGTTTGAATTTGTAATTAATTTTAGTCGGCATAAATTTGCTATTTGAGGCCATGAGGGGTTGAATACTTGAATGAGTTTTGATTTTGGCTAAAAGCACTAGTTGTATAGGGTATTGGAAATGTAATTAACTTTAGCCTTTGTGAAGTTATGTTTATTTTTTCAAGTGATTTTGTTAATTTTACAATTTAAATAATGATTTTTATGTGTATTTTTAAATTTTAATGCATAAATATAATATTTATGAATAAAACTATTGAATCCGATATATCCTCGATATATCCCCGATATATCATTTTTACCCCAAACCGATAAGACCCCGATACACGATATTTAGACCATTGCATAAAATCGACAAAAGAAACAATGAATTTCATCAGAATTGAGATCCTTCGAGATTCAATTAATGTATAAAAGCTTGAAATCAACTCGTAGAGTAGCTAGAGCGTCAGCGAATGGAATTATCGCTAGCCAAAGGAAAAAATAACAAAACAAGGAGGCAAAACGCAATATAATAAAGATTAAATTAATATGTAACTTGTAATACTCTTATTAAGATGTAATAGTGTATTACCAAATATAAAAAAATTAAATTTGAGTAACTTCTTACTTTTATATATATATACGTAGTAATTGTCAAAATATATCGTATTTCGAAACTCTCCAGATAAATTATAGCATGTAAATGTCAATTTAAGTAAAATATAAAAGCAACAACAACAACAACAAACCCAGTATCTCCCGCTTAGAGTAGGGTCTGGGGGGTCGAGATGTACGCACCCTTGCCCCGACTAGGTCGAGAGGGTGTTTCCGAGTGACCCATGACCGAACATCAAAGAAAGGAGGAAAACCACACCCCCAAGAAACTGGAAATAAGATAGGGACAAAGATGAAAAGTTGGAAAGGATGCACGCAAGGAAAGTTGAGATAGAAGGGAAGAATGAGTGAGAAAATGTTGCCCCTGACTAGCGTTCGTTAACGCGGATAGCACTCCTCCACTGAATCCTGTCGCGTGTCATCTCCTCCAAGAGACCCAGAGCGGTCAGATCATGTCTAATCACTTCACCCCAGCTCTTCTTAGGACGCCCTCTTCCTCGTCGAACTCTTTCGATAGCCAAGTTATCACACCTACGCACCAGCGCATTTGGATCTCTCCTCTGAACATGCCCATACCATCAGAGTCTCGATTCCCGCAACTTAGCCTGAATACTAGCCACTCCTACCTTTTCTCGGATATTCTCATTTCTGAATCTGTCGCGCAAGGTAACTCCACACATCCACCTGAGTATCCTCATCTCAACCACCATGAGTTTCTGTTCCTGAGCCTTATTTGTCGCCCAACACTCTGCGCCATATAATAGAGCTGGTCTCACTACCACCTTGTAGAACTTACCCTCGAGCTTGAGTGGAACCTTTCTGTCACATAAGACTCCTGACGCGGCTCTCTATTTCTGCCAATCCACTTGAATCCGATGCTTGACATCCATGTCCACACCTCCATCGCTCTGCATTACAGACCCCAGATACTTGAAACTGTCTTTCGTCGGAACTGGGTCCCCACCCATACTGACACTCTCGTCTCCCTCTCCCTCTTCCTCTTCCTCTTCGCCCAGCCTGAAAACCACGTACTCCGTCTTTGTCCTGCTCAATCGGAAGCCCTTCTCCTCAAGCTTAACCCTCCATAGCTCTAGTTTGCTGTTAACCCCTGCTCTCATCTCGTCTATCAGGACAACATCATCCGCAAAAAGCATGCACCACGGGATCCCACCCTGGATACTACTTGACACCACATCCATGACTACTGTAAATAGAAACGGGCTCAAAGCCGAGCCTTGATGCAAGCCCACTTGAACCACAAAGTACTCAGGGTCCCCACTGTGTGAGTATACACTAGTCTGTGAACCAAGATACATATCTTTGAAAACCCTTATGTAAGTTTCTAGAACCCCTTTAGCTCCCAAACATTCCCATATAAGGTCTCTTGACACTCTATCATATGCCTTCTCCAAATCGATGAAAACCATATGCAGATTTTTCTTCCGTTCCCTGTATTTCTCCACCAAGCGCCGCATAAAACCAAACTGGTTCTCAGATACGCTAACCAACCTCCTCAACCACCATTCAATAACTCTCTCTCAGATTTTCATTGTGTGGCTAAGAAGTTTAATTCCCCTATAGTTGCTGCATTGTTGTACATCTCCCTTGTTCTTATATAATGGGATTAACTTGCTGAGTCTCCATTCCTCTGGCATCCTTGCAGTTCTGAGAATGACGTTGAAAAGTTGAGTGAGCCACTCCACTCCCTTTACGCCCAAACATTTCCACACTTCAACCGGGATCTCATCCGGTCCCACTGCTTTCCGACTCTTCATTCTACTCACAACCCCCTTCACTTCCTCATAGGACAGACATCTACAGTATGCAAACTCTTCGTGGCCACTGCTGCTCAAAGTAGTCTCTGTTGTTATAAAACCCTCATTAAGCAAATCGGAGAAGTATCTCTTCCATCTCTGCTGAATCTGGGAGTCATCCACCAGCACTCTACCCGACTCGTCTTTAATACATCTTGGTCTTCCCAAATCTTTACTCTGATGTTCCCTGGCCCGAGCCAGCGATAAAAGCAATCTATCCCCCACCCCCTTTTCATCCAAGGCCTTATACAAATGTTCAAAGGCCTTATCTTTAGCTTTTGCTACAACAGCTTTGGCTACTTGCTTTGCCCGTTTGTACTCTGCTAGTCGACCCTCTTGTTCCGCCTCGCTGGTACTACTCACCACTCTTCTGAAAGCCATTTGTTTCTCCCTAACCGCTTCTTGCACTTCTTCATTCCACCATGTCTCGTTGCCTCTGTGCCTGCTGCTCCCCCGAGAAATGCCCAAGACCTCCGAAGCTGCCCTCCGAATGCAATCAGCCACAGCTGCCCACATCAAGTCTGCATTGTCTCTAACTAACCATGCACCTCCCCTCTCCGCCTCAGCTAAGACCTTCTCTCTCAAGAGCTCCCCATTTTCCTCATTCAGGCGCCACCATCTGATTTTCGGACTGTGCTTGCTGATCGACCTTTTTCTGCAACCCTTGAACTCGAGCTGTAACACTAGTAGATGGTGCGGGGTAGTCAAACCTCCAAAAGGGATAGTTTTGCCGTCTCGGCACGCACTCCTGTCTCCCCTCCGTACAAGGAAGTAGTCAATCTGTGAGCGCCCACTATCACTATAGTAAGTAATCAGGTGACTGTCTCTCTTAGCGAAGAGCGAATTCACAATGATGCAATCAAAAGCTACTGCAAACTCCAAAAGAGCGAGCCCACTGTCGTTCCGAACTCCGTACCCAAAACCTCCATGAGCTGAACTGTAGCCGTCACTGCCCTGCCCTATGTGGCCATTGAAGTCTCCACCCACAATTAGACGCTCCGACTCTGGGATGTTTCTGATCAAGTCATCTAACTCCTCCCAAAAGATCCTCTTTTCCTCATCACTACGGTTCACCTGAGGGGCATACACACTCGCAATGTTAAGTATGCCACCCTCCAAGACAAGCTTGATTACCATCATCCTGTCATTTATGCGATCCACCTTAACGACAAGATCTCTCCATTTCTCACTCACGAGGATCCCAACTCCATTCGATCTCTTGCTATTACCAGAATACCACGGTTTCCAACCATCGATCATTCTAGCCTTAACGCTGACCCACCTTGTCTCTTGAACACACGCAATTTCGATTCCGCGCTCCTTGAGGGTTTTAACTAACTTGATAGACTTACCCGTCAGAGTCCCAATATTCCAAGAACCAACCTTCAAGTCCCAATATAAAAGCATTATAGATTATTAAAATAAAAATATACTAGTGGAATTCCCGCGCCATGGCGCGTTTGCGAGGGGAGAAAAAACAGAATATAAAATATTTATTATAAGATGTTTCAGTAGCATTTTCGGGTGAGTAACATCAGCAATAAACGACATGGTTAGTGGCTCATAGCCAATGCAGATTGTTCACCAACTGAAATGTGCTATAACGATTTAACATTAAAAACATCCATGGTTCTTTAAAAATCAAAATTGTTCATCAAACAACAACCAACTTCCAAGGGATTAAATAAACCAACCGAAATGAGTTCCAAAGAAGTAACCAAACAAACATCCAGGGGAAACAAAATGATCAACTCGACAATAACAAAGATTGCTCCCTAAATAATCATGAAGGTTGATAACAGGAACATCAAGAGGCATCAGCTGGCTCAATCTGACAGTCCTCATTATCATCCCCATTGTCGATGGCAGCGTCGTTTGCCGGGAGTAGCTAGGGTAAGGGCTTTGGAAGAACAATAATCCGAATTAGAGTCCTAATGGTAAAAAACAATGAGAAGGTAATTAGTTGAAAGAAATTTCTGTAAATGACATATTCATTATTAATATAATTTAGATTGCATGAAATAAATGAGAATAAACCGTGAAAAAATCAATATTTATATATGTTACTCTAAGGATGGCGAAATCTAGGTATGCAAACGCATTACCTGCAAGGAAGGAGTCATTGAGTTGCACTGGTCAATCATCACCAAATCGTTTGACATACTCCAGAAAGCGTGTGTTTTATCCTTCAATTGTGCGTACCAACCCCTGACTTGAACTCGAAACAAAAAACTCTTATTAAGCAACACGTTAAAATCTTTAGGGAATGCATCCAACTCACCAACCTAAAACGTTATTAATGATAGGTATAAGGTTCGAAAAAGACAAATTGTGGGTGATGCAGTAAGCTTAGAAAGCGAAAGTTGAAATTTTATAGTATAGTGGTGTAATAACAAACCGACATTAGTCCTTTAGCAACATACATCCCTAAAATAATATAGTCATGTAATATATAACACATGGAAGTGAAAAGTACCTTGGTGTAATTGGCCTTTTCGTCACCGTGCCTGAATCCACAAACAAAAGGGTTATATGTCGAGGAATAAATGAGTAAACGACATATATAACATAAATATCGTACAACAAATATTAACTAATGTGGCCTAGTAATAATGTGCTCATATGAAAGATATTTCAACGTAAGCTTAAATCTTGTAACATTATATATGCATCTATTCTGAAGAGAAAATAGCCATCGGTTTCCATTAAAAAAAAGGGTGATCTGCTTAGATATTTTAGTAAGTAAACATAGACCGAGGATTTAGTAGAGCAAACATTGTGTAAATTTAATAGTATACTGAGGTTTTAGCAAAGTATACCTGATATATAAAAATAAACACCAATACAACATGCATTATTATCATTAAGTTGGTCATGGAAACCTGCAAACTCAGCAACACACAAGCAAGTGCAATCGGAGTAAAAGACATAACAAAATACAGAATTGATCTAGGAGAAGGAATATTTGTTAGATAAGTTTGCAAAACCAATCATAAATGTTCTGCTCGACTTTATAGCTGTTGCAGGAGAAAATGCTCCATTGGAGGTGTATGTTGGAAGTGAGCATGATGCCGCCATTATAACTGACATGATACCGATAAAACCCCAAGACGCCTGAAACACAAAATCGCTTCAGCAATGAATAAGAGTAACTTTTAAACAACAATTAGACTATGAAGAATTCGCGCTTTATGAAATGATTTCATCTTCAAGGTCACATGATTGCAGCAAAAGTAGAACAATTAGTTAGTAATTTCAAGCAAACACTTCCTATTATCATCACTACCAAAAGTGTGCCTTCTCTACTCTAATTATCAACACCGTCACGATATGAGACACTTCCCGACTTCACCAAAAGCCACCCTACACAAATAAGGCACTCCTAGTTAACCTTTAATCTCTGTCAATCACACAGTTCCTCTAGACAGTCAAAGGTCACATCACATGAACAACCCAAAATACCAAAAAAAATTAGATGACAAAACCAAAAAATCTGCAAGTTTCTACATCAATAAACCCCCAAATCAAAAACTGAATGAGTGTTTGATACTAATAGCTTCCGCTCTACACATCACCAAAGCCTTTATAATTTGGCAAACATACATTCCATTAAAGCGAAGATAAAAGGCATAAAATTTACCAAGATTCAAATCCCCACGAACTCATGATGATGTATAAACTCATATGGATCTCGCGAATCAAGGAAGACTCGACGCAAATGTTTCCAACACCGAATAAAAGGGGAGAATCCCTATGGACTCATATCAATAATTAAGTCTTTCCATGACAGAGAGTGCAATTCATCCATTTTCTATCTCATGGGGTGATGACATGAAAATGAATCAATATTTACCTAAGAATGTCTTAAATCATAAGAAAAAATAACAAAGCGATGACTACCAGCCAAATATGGAAATTAATTTCTCAAACTTGGCAATTGCTTTAAAATAATTGTGAATTGAAAGAGCATGAAAATGGAAGAATCTCTTAATGCAGGGAGAGTATTGCTGGTGTATGAGATTAACATGCAGGTCCCCATGGCCAATTATTGAACCTCAAGCGGGGAAAGATGGAGCAGATGAGGGGTATAACCTCGGCGGAGGAGGAAGGACAACATGAAGTCGGCGAGAGACATTGGAGGGAGAGAAATTAGTGATAGACATAGAAAAAGAAATTAGCAATATCGCTAAACTATTCGAATGAACATTAGATGACATTAGAGGAAAATGACGAAACCAAAAGCGCTAACCTATTCGAATGAACATTAGAAGCCATTAGAGGAAAACGAAGATCTTGAAATGAGAAAGACGGAGAGGCTAATTTACAAATCCAAAATCAATATCAGATTTGCAGAGCTTGAATTTTAGAAACAGGATTAAGGAAGACAAAGAAAATAGGGACAAACCTAATTAAGTCAGGACTCAGAGTATTCATTAGCCTCGATGATTTCCATGGCCAAACCTCATCGATTTCCATAGCCTCGGCGATTTGCATATCCAAACCTCATCGTTTTCAGTCGCCCGATTCGGTGTGTGATTGGACAAAGACGGAGAGCCAAATCAGCAAAAAGGCCAAGAGAGGGAACTTGCAGAGGCAAGGGGATCAAAATTCAATATCAGATTTGCAGAACTTGAGTGTTAGAAACAGAATTAGGGAAGACAAAGAAAATAGGGACAAACCTTATTTCTAGGACATTGATGAAGCCAGGACTCAGAGTAGTCATTAGCCTCGGCGATTTCAATAGCCAAACCTCGGCGATTTTCATATATCGGCGATTTCCAGTCGCTCGATCCGGTGTGTGATTGGACAAAGACGGCGAGCGAAATCAGTGAAGGTGTCAAGAAGAGGGAACCAGCAGAGGCAAGGGGATCAAAATTCGATTTAGAAGAAGAGAAGGCGTCTGGGAGAGAGGAGGGAGAAAGAACGGGAGAAGGAGGCGTGTGGGAGAAGGAGGAGGCGTGGAACAATGGCTGGAACCGGCAGAGACCAGGGGAAGAGGAGGGAACCGGCAGAGGCAAGGGGCATGTGAAGAATTAACCCTAACAATTCTTCAGTGGAAATTATGGGAAAAAACGAAAATTAAAAGAAAAAAATATGATTGGACGAAAAGGAGTAAAATGGGGAGAGGATGCCACGTCAGCGGAAACTCTTTGCTTTTAAGTAATTATATAGATATAGATATAGATAAGCATTATAGATTATTAAAATTAAAATATAAAAGCATTATAGATTATTAAAATAAAAAAATAAAGTGATTAATATCCCTTTAATACTAGTAATGAAATGAGTAATCACTTGCACCTGCACCACCAATCATCCACTTTAGTGCAAGTTTTCGCTGGTAAATTTAGGGCGTGTTTGACAACAGATGGAGATTTTGTAGATTAATGGGATTTTTGTAGATGTTAGGGGATGGAGACATATTTTGTAGATTAATGGAATTTGTGTAGATGTTAGGAGATGAAGATTTATTTGGTCGGAAATCTCTTAAAGGTGTTTGGTTGGTAGAAGATTTTGATGTATTTGAAAGGTTGAAAATTACCTTACTACCCCTAAAATTATTACCCCCTGCTCATGCCCCCTCGCAAGTTCATCGTCTTCCTCCTCATTCCCCATCGTGCTGCTCCTTGTCACGAAACTGTCGACTAACGCCCGCAGCTTAAGTGTCCTCCAACGCCGCCGGCTGCAGTCACCCCAACTTCACCTCGACGGAAGCGCTTCACCTTCAACACC
Source organism: Persicaria maculosa (assembly GCA_963922045.1). Lineage (NCBI taxonomy): Eukaryota > Viridiplantae > Streptophyta > Magnoliopsida > Caryophyllales > Polygonaceae > Persicaria > Persicaria maculosa. Next base: position 4,391,831 of record OY998253.1, read on the forward strand.
ACTGCGTAAAATTGCGTTTGTGTTCTCCAGATCTGAAAGGGGTGTTCTCCAGATCTGAAACGCCGGCACCGTAGGGATGGGCAACACCGGCTTCGCCTTCGGCCAAGGCGGCGCCGTCCCTGTCGGTGCCCCAAGCGGCGACAACAATGACTTCGACTGTGCACACCCACCTCGCAGCCACCTTGGACTTCGATTTGACAATTTCGGGTTCGAATCTACCCATTTATGTGAACCCTAGACCTTGAATTTGGGAGAAGATGACAATGGAGGAAGCGGCGATGCGGGGTGTCCTCCAGATCTGAAGAAACGCGTGAAATGGAGAGGAGGGGCAAGAATGTGAATCTCCAAATCTCCAAATCTCCATAATCTTCTCCCCCCTAGATTTCAGATTCTTCCTTTTTTCATCTCCTAAAATCCCCTTAATCTCCATCTCCTATGTGCAGCCAAACACCACAGCGCGGTCCCCGAGGAGATTTCTGTTTTTTTTTTAATCTCCTAATCTACCATAATCCCCTAATCTACTGATGTCAAACACGCCCTTAATGCAGGTGAAATAGGTGGATCAAGTAATCACGTATTATTTTCAAGTTTCCAACCCTATCCTCACCTAATAAAAGTAATAATGTAATCTCATCTATCCAAATAATTCAAAGGTCAAGATTTAGGATGTGGGTTGGCATGAGATGAACGGGGTGAGGGGTTCCAAAATTTGCTTGGGGGATGAGTTTGGTGTTTAGACGGAGGTGGATTGGATTAGGACTGTGCAGAAAAATACGATACGGTTGACACGACACGAAATCGCAATAAAACGACACGAAAAAAATACGAAATGATAAATATACGACACGATTATGACCCAGAACGGTAAAACACGATAATAATCGTGTTGTGTTCGGATCGACATATTTCCCTTATCGGTTATCCGACACGACACAATTTTTTTTTTTAATATTAGTATTTTGGGATAGTGGAAATAAAATAAATATCCCCATGTAAAATAAAACTCAGTTGGCCTAGTGGTATTTAGTTGGCCTAGTGGTGGAGACTAGAGAGCGTTACCGTTAGTGTTGCGTGTGTGCTAAGAGGTTTAGAGTTTGTATCGTGTTATATGGGTATCCGACACTAACGGTTTCGTGTTTTCATGTCGGATACCCGGTACTTATCGTGTCGTGTTCGAATCGGCCTTTTTCGTATTATCGATTTCGTGTATCCGACATACCGTGTCGGATACCCGATTATGCACAGCGGGATGGAGTAAGGAGATGGAAAGGATAATTTTTGTGAATAATCTCCATTCCAGTGGTGGGGTGGCCGGTGGATGAAATTTCGGCCCCTGTTACCCTCGTTGCCTAGAATTGTGAGCTCTATGTGAGAATCACTTGGTCTCTCACCATCTCCAGCTATCATCTACCATCTAAATTCAGTGTAAACTCCTCTATTTCTTCCCAATCTCTTCTTGTTTAAACTCTTGCTTGAATCTCTCGTTCTGTAGAAGAAATTACCGACAATGGCGTCGAATTGGAACTGGTTCCTGGTGGCTAATGCGGTGGCTTCGATTGTGAATATCACCGCTGGAGATTCGTCTGAGTTTTTGAAGGTAAAGGGAAAGTAGCTCTTCACTGTGTAAGGAACCGGGAACTAGGAGTTTTTCAAGGGTTAGAGAGAGATTTGTCATCACTATTTAGTTATGTTGAAAACCGGCATTACAACAAGTTAATTTTGATATAAATAGTCTATAGAATTGTCCCATTAACTTAGTTGTACAATTTAAATGGGTGAAATTTTAAATTTTAAATTTGAACTAAAAACAGATATTTGTCTTGCATTATCTTCGCCTATAAATACATATGGCATCACATGACCAAATTCACCCCTTCTTCCACCTCCTACTTATACAGACAAATTTGTTCACTCTTCACTTTCAAATTCTCTTCTCACTCAAATGACCGGTAATTATAATGCCTCATAAATGGTTCGATGCAGAGAACAAGTATAAACTAAGGTGAGCACAAAGAGAGGAGTTTGAAGAGATTTTATAAGATGGAAGCCCGGCCTAAAGCCGAGAACACTCTTCAAGCATGATCTCAACTTTGCGTGATGAAAAACATTAATTGCAGAAGGATAATCGAGAACTCAGGTATAACATGACTCTTATGGACGACATCATTGACGAGCCTAAGAATAAAATCTCGGAGCTAGAGGAGGAGAAGTGGAGAACCACAAGTTGCGAGTGAAGATATCAAAGATCATTGATGAAAGCAGGGACTAATATCAATTTCGACCTGGTTATGAAGATGTTTGGACTTTGGAGTATCTTATCTTGTTTGATTGTTATGGTTGGAGTATTCATTTTGCATCGTATCTGGTCGGCTCGAGCTGATTTGAATTTAAAAGCGAGTCGAGTTCGAGCTTGAAGTCGAGCTCGTCACATACTTGAGACGAGCTCGAACTTGCTCGTTTTAGAGTGTAATGACAATTTTATCCATAGGACGTCTTATCTTTACCCATCTCCTCTTCTGTTCAGCCTTTGCCCAATCTCTCCTGTTGAGTCTAGCCGTTGACCTCCACTCACAATCTCCTCTCTCTATTGCTCAGCCTGCTCATCCTCTCTCTCTGCTGCTCAATCTCGCTCTTGTTCTCTCACATATCTGGTCTCAGATCTCGCTCTTGCTCAGTTTCACTCTCATATCTGGTCTCATACCTGGTCTCATCTCTCTCTCTCTCTCTCTCTCTCTCTCTCTCTCTCTCTCTCTCTCTCTCTCTCTCTCTCTCTCTCTCTCTCGTGCGCACTCCGTTGTCTATCGAGTCTCTCTCAGATTTGGTCCACCAGCTCGCTACCCTCGCTCGCAGAGGCTCACTCCTCGCTCTTTGTGTCAAATCTGATCCAATAGCTCACTTCCTTGTAACCGAGAAAACGAGCTCGAGCTCGGCTCAACTCGAGTATAAGCAAGCTCGAGTTCAAGCACCCTTCCCAGCTCGCAAGCCGAGCTTAAGCACTTACTTGGGGCTCATTTTAATATGGAGTTTGAACTCGAGCTCGGCTCGTTTGTAGACGAGTTGAACTTGAACACTGCCTACTCGATCTCGTTTGCTCGTATATCACCCATAGCTATCACCCATAGCTGATGCAAACTATAAATGAATAGATTATAAATATGAAAAACTTTGATAAATATATGTTGAAAATCTTATACCGGTATTCAGTATTTAACTTATTTAAAACTATAAATTATTAAAACAAAAACTTCAAAAATTGCCAAACCAAACCTCTCTTTTTCTTTCCCACCTCCAACCAACAGCCCGATTACACACAACAATTCACAGAAGCTGCGCTTACGTGCAGTTGAGTGGCCGCTGCAAGAATTTTTCTTTAATTGACTCCCCCAAAAGCCCCAATCTCATCTCTCTCAGACAGGCAGAGAGAGAGGGCCCCTATCCACGTGGTTCTTTCTTCCCGTTCTCCCCACCCCCTCACAAAAAACCCCTTTCCCAGTGACACCCTCACAAGTCAGAACTCAGAACTCCCCAATTGCTGCGACTTATTGATCTGGGCGTCTTTCAATTGTCATGGTTAATCCTTCAATTTGGAGGAGAAGAACCCGCCAATCGAATCCTTAATCCAAATTCCCCCAATTCAAGGAATGAAAGCATTTAAAGGCGCTTTTGCGGCCCCCGGTGACTACGTCTACTTCAAGTCCCAGGTTCCCCTTCACAAGATCCCTGTGAGTATTGCCCTTTTTGAATTTGAAGTTGATTCGCAACTCTGATTCGCGGGTTTGGCCTTTTTGGTTTTGTATTGTGAATGAATTTCTTTCAATTTTTTAATGATGTTATTGTGGTCTTCTCAATGCCCTTTTGGCAGATCGTGATATGAATACCTCAGCTGTTTGTTTATTGAAGTGTTAGGATTTGAAATTGACTTGTAGTTTTGGTGGGTGCTTTGATTTCGTATCCTATGATCTGGTATAGGGAATTGAATTGTTTGACCTCGAGTGAGTTTGCAATCATTGTTAAGATGTTTTCTTGAGGAATTGACTTTTGCAACTCATATCTCAACCGTATTCTTTGCTTTTGGATGGTTGAAGAATTGGGTGGGAAGTGTTACTTTGACCTGGCAAAACTAAATTAACCAGCTTTTGATGTGGGAGAGTGGATGTGGCCTTTTCAAATGGTGATCGGTAATGCCCTTGAGGCATTTTTATGTTTTCTGTGCGAGGATCTGGTTTTAATGCTCACTGCATTTTGATCTCCAAGGGCTCACATTTTCTGTATTGGTTTGCATTGCTAAAACACCAACCTACAAACATCCAGCTTTATTTAGAAACTTTGAAGCAATTGCCTGTCGGGGTTAAATTTGGAGGCCATTTCATTATTGCTTTAAGTTTAGTCAATTCAATCCTGCAGTAGTGTGGTTTAATAAGTAGGCAAGTCAAACATTAGCGCTTACAACATGGAACTAAGCATTCCTGATGATTCAATAGTCCTAAAAGACTAAAAATGTGGTCAAAATGGTAAACAATAAATACCTTCCAAAATCATTACTAATAGCTAACAAGAAAATGGATCAAAAGGTCTTTTATACCATGAATAGTTTTGGTCTATAATGTGGTAGACCTTGTTCTATGGTGTTGTATGTCCAAATTTAGGTGACAGAAGATGCCATTGAACTTCAAATTTATAATTATTGGTTCAAGAACCATTCACTTGATTGAAGTTTGGAGAATGGCATTTGAGAGTGAGCCTTTTAGGGATATTTTCTGCATGTTTTTTTTTCCTCCCACTTTTGTTGCCATTTCTCTCTCCATATTAATGATCCCTCTCCTTTGGGTTCTGCTGATTTCTTTCTTGGTGTCTTTTTGTTGTATATATGCGAGTTCTGGCGTCTTTGTTCTTCTATGTCAAGCTTCTTGAAATTGCTTTCTGAGATATGCTGGATCCATGAATTTTTTAACTGCTAATTTGAGTTCCTATAATCCTGGTTTCTGGTGGAATGCATCGAGCTGGTGTTTATTTACTGATTTCGAGTTGACACAATCCTGGCATGCTGACCACTAGGAATCTTTTTAAAATTTCTTAGACTTCATAGTTGCTATAGAGATTTTAGCTGCCTAAACAGCTACACTTGTGTAGTAGATGATGTAGCTTATAACAGGCCTCTTGTTTATTGTAGATTGGTACAAAGCAGTGGAGATACTATGACTTTGGTCCAAAGGTTGTTCCTCCACTTATATGTCTTCCTGGGACAGCTGGAACAGCAGATGTCTACTACAAACAAGTCATGGCATTATCAATGAAGGTAGTTTCATATATAGATTCTGTACTGTTTTTGCTGCTGCTGACCAAGATGCATCTTCCCCCTTTAAGATAAAATTACTTGTTAATTTTGGAAGCAAACATCACCTTTTCCCTAAATTTATGATTAGGCAGCTGATATTAGCTTTAATTTAAGAGAAATGATGAATGGAAACAATTATACAATTGTAACCATCTGCACTTTTAATATCGTCTTCATTCACATATGGGACTTGTAACTGTGTGAAGTGGGAAGTCTACAATGCATTTAGAATCTTTGAAATACAAGAAATTTATCATGAAGTTCTTCTCCCTTCTGTGAAATATTGTTTTTATTTAATAAACAGTTATGGATATTTCATAGATATTATAGCAGTTGAACAGTCCTTTTTTCTCAACATTGCTGAAAATTGAGATGAGTGTCCAACATTGTTTCCTCTTTCAATTTTAAGCTGCTCATATTTTACAGGCATAGTTGTACATGATAGTAAGTTTAATAACTAGAAAGGGTAGTGTGCATCATGATAACTTCAATTTCAATTCAGAAGTTTCAAGCTGTCGAGTTTGAGATCTTGCATATCAAACACGTTCAACTTATTGATTTTTTCATGCAGGGTTATCGTGTGATTTCTGTTGATATTCCTCGTGTATGGAATTATCAAGAATGGATTCAAGCATTTGAAAAGTTCTTGGATGCTCTTGATGTTCATCATGTAAGGATTTGTTTGAAATTTCCTTACTGTTTTACTCTCCTTTTTTAGCTTACTTTGCTTCCTCATGCTAATTTAAACATTCAATGGTAACTAAAATGCGTGATGTGGTCCTAAGGATTGAACTCATAAAGAGCTTAAGCTTTTGTCACAAACTGGAACTGGATATTGTATTGGGGTTCGTTTGGTGCACTAAACTTTTTATACATTATATGATCTTATAAGCACTCTATCAGGAACAATAAGTACCAAGCACAAATAAGTGCCTTATCAGCACTAAGCATCGTGCTCACTGCCCAAATGAACCCTACCTCTTACAGGCTTGAATATGACCTGTGGCTAATGCATTGTCTATACTCCAGTGCATTTATCTCAGTTATGTTGTCTTTTTAGTGTCATCTTGCTCCTTCGCATTTGAGAAACTCAAGGTGGTAACATAAATAGGCCTAATCTGTAGTTGGCTCGTTTTCCTTCTGAAACCTAAATTGTATAATATACTAAGAATTGAAGATTCTGATAATATGTTAGATGTTAAGGGATTACATTCTCTATTCATCTACTCTTTTGCAATGGCCATCATTTTAACACTGTTTGCGTTGTATTGACACAATATCTGTTTTATTTAACAGGTACATATATATGGGACATCACTTGGAGGCTTCTTGGCACAACTTTTTGCTCAGCATCGCCCAAGACGTGTTAGGTCATTATTCCTTTCAAATGCATTCTTGGACACACGCACTTTTTCAGTTGCAATGCCATGGGCTCCCGTGTAAGTTATCAAATATTTTTTGTAGTATCTAAGATGAACAAACTCATTTAACATAATTCAAAATCATCTACCATAATTTCTTCACCAAAAAGCTCTTGATTTTAGAGTAGTTGATTCCCACTATTTCAGTACTTGTTCAACAAACTAAGGTTTAAAAACTAATTGACTTTTCTTTTTATACAAGGACCCTTTAGGGTGCAGTTTGTCAAATGTACAATTCATTACCCCCAGCAAGAATGGCTGGCTCTCGAGTTCCCTTAATCTTAAACTCTGAAAGCATCAACTAACATGTCTAACATACAAATTCATGGAAAAAGAAAGCTTGGTTTATTAGTAACAAGTACAGTAAACTTGCCTGCTAGAGCTGCATTTCATCCACTCCAACACAGCTTAACATTTTCAGTTCTATTATGTCAGACGAGTTGATGAGATTAAAAAATGTCATTAGCAGTAGCAATTTAAATAAATTTATTTTCTAAATGATAAGTGAGGATGGACCTTTTAGTAACTTATGATTAACCATCTCTTGAATCATGTACCTTTCCTTAAGAAGAAAGTATTGTGATAACGTAAGAGAAACATATGTGTGAAAGAAAAGGCTGACAAGGATGCCTGATACGAGTCTTGAAGGTGAGGGAGATCTCCTTACCACAACCAAATAGATAAACAAAATATACACACTTGCAATAAAAATATAGACTGTTTTATTGGGTGAGGATTATTTCAGTTTTCCTAGTGAGAGATTTTAAAGTTTTCTTATGAATCTTCCATTTTCGGGATACATATTCATATGAGGTTGTGAATCCTGTAGTGTCAGCTGGATGCCTTCGTTTCTGCTAAAGAGATATGTCTTGACTGGAATCAGATCCGGACCCCATGAGCCATTCATTGCTGATTCTGTCGACTTCGTAGTATCACAGGTGAATTTTTATCAATCTTTCACCTATATAAGCAGCATCTTCCCATTATAATTTACGTAGTCCACAAACATGAAACCTTCTTTGTCCTTCCGTAAGAAAAATAATATAAAAAAAAAGGAAAAATTACTCAAAATAATACGAAGTATCAACTTTTAGCCAAAAATAATACGAACTTTCAAATTCACTAACACTTGTACAAACTATACCAATATTAACCGAAAACAATACGACTTCAAATTCCGATCACCGAAAATATTTTTGGGCTCAAAATAAAATAAACAAGAAAGTTAGGCAGATCATTGTAAATTAATTTACAAACACACTTTTTTTTTGGTGAACAATTTACAAACACACAAAGATTTCTTCTTCTTCTTCCTCACGGTGGGTCACCGGCGGCAGAGGGGGTCAAGTACACACAGTGAAGAGGTTGTCGACCAAACAACAGTTGCTTGCATCGGATTCAATGTGGTGGGGCGAGTCCGGTGGCGACAACCGACAAGTCTCAACTCCGTCCCCTTCCTCGGACTTGGTCTGCGCAAGCAATCAGTCTCCCATGGCGGTTTTGTCGATTCAACTCCAAATCACACGTTCTCAACACCGAAATGGTCGGAAATTCAATTTCTAGCATGATGGAATCTCTATTCATTGATTTCGATTCCAATTTACCCCCAATTTCATCAAAATTCGAAAACCCTAAAAAATTACCTGAATTGGGATGGCAATAGACGTTCTTGTCGTAAATTGAGCACACAGTGAGCTTCTTAAAATCAAAAGGAAGATAAAAACGTATTCAATTTGAGGTTTCATAGTCTTTACACCCTGACCTTATGCGAGATTTTCGACATTTTTTAACCTTCCCCAATTACCTTGCGTCGTCAGCGACCCTAGTGGCCATTGGAGCCAGCGGCTGTCGTCGAATCTCCAGTCACCGGACTCCTCGCCACCCTTCTGTTGCCACCAACCGCCGTCTTCGCCGCCACTGTCCTTGCTGAAAGTGGTGAGGAGAAAGAAGACGGGATGAGGCACTGAGCTTGCAAAATTATTTACGATATTTCGCCTACTTGTCTTGTTTATTTCATTTTTAGCCCACAATCTTTTCCCATTAGCATTTTGGTTTGAAACTGGTCGGAAGTTGGAGTCGTATTGTTTTCGGTTAATATTGGTATAGTTTGTACATGAGTTAGTCAATTTCAAAGTTCATATTATTTTCGGTTAAAAGTTGATACTTCGTATTATTTTGAGTAATTATTCCTAAAAAAAAGCTTCCAAGTGTACTAGAACTAAAAGCATTCTTCTTAATATTACATGTGATCTTTGTGTTTATGTAGGTTGAAACCCTTTCGAAAGATGATTTAGCATCCAGATTGACATTGACAGTCGACTCCACTTCAGTTGGACCTCTTTTGTTGTCAGATGCCTTTATAACGATTATGGATGTAAGTACTCTCATCCAGATCTATTAAATATTTACATTTCTATTGTGGCATATGGTTCTGTTGCTCTGGTTTTATGCGAGATAGTTTATCTTGATCAAAGCTTCTAGTGAATTATGTAGCATGAAAACAACAATTCTTCTTTGAGAGATCGATATAAAGATCTGATAATCATTCTAAGGAGTGTAGTATTTCCCCATCAGGAGGCCAATGATGTGTCGTCTCTTAAGAAATAATTACATATGTCTCCCAAGTCTTTTTGTTTGCACTTGCCTTTTCCGATAGTTCAGTTCAGTACGAGTGTTTTATTAGTATACTCTTCGTCTTTCACTTACTTTTTGTGGTTGACTGTAGATGGTTTTGATGAGTAAAATCACTCTTTATGGAGATGAGAAACTTGGCTTTCAGTTTTTACTTTATTCCAAGTTTTATGACCAAATAACGTATTAAAATCTTGTCATGTTTTCTCAGACAAACGACTATTGTGCGATTCCTCAAGAGTGTAAAGATGAAGTAGGTGAAAGGTATCCTGGAGCCAGGCGAGCGGACTTGAAAAGTGGGGGCGATTTCCCATTCCTTTCACGTCCTGATGAAGTCAACCTACATTTGCAGGTATCCTTTCAATTTCACACCAATTCCAAACTGCCTGATTGTCTTTTCTGGAATCTGGACTTCCTGAAAGTTGAAATCTGAAACTATTTCTTCAAATTACTTTCTGCTGATGGAGGTGAAAAAAATCAACCCGCAAAATAAAACATCTTATAGCGATTACTTTTCCATACACCGTGGTTATTCGCTGAACTGTTATCAAAGCTTTCTCATATTGATAATGGCAGCTCCATCTCAGAAGAGCCGGAGTAGAGCCTCGGCCTGATCTAGTTGCAGTTGCTGCAATTGATCACTCCAGCAGAGGCATTCAAGCCGAGGAAACAGAAGTTGAAGCCAACCCAGAAAGCGACTACAACGCTCATAACATTGAGGGACCATCAGGGAGCAAGGTAGACGAAGGGGAAGAATACCGAGAGAGTGGATCCAATGAAGGTGATGATGTCCACGAGCAGGAGGGCAGCTCTAGCATGTCTCCAAAGGAGGATACAAATAAAGGCGGCGAACCCCCTAATGCAAACACCGATACTCAAGAAAACGGTGAAAGAGAAGATCTGGATGATTCCGATGATATGATTGTCAATCATCCGTTGCCCGAATCGCGAAATGCAGTCGCAGTCGAATAACTTGGCCGGATCAACATCACTCTGGATGATTGCTTTGTGGTTTGGTTCCCATTTTGGTGGAGCAGTTGTACACTAGTTGGTTGGATATATGGATGCACATTTAGACAATGTTTAATAAGTTTTTTCTTCTCTTTTTCCCCCCTATCAGATTTTGGTTTTCGGGTTTTTTTGCAACCTGAACTATGTTTGCAATTCATAGCAGCCAGGGCCAAGCATTTGTTCAAAAACTTGTTGATAGTTTGTTTGGAGATGGTGATTTTATAGAGGATCATGGCATTTCTTTCATAAATTGTATGCATCATCTAGGCTTACTGCCACAAATTGCATGTTCTATGACTGCAAACAACGATATGCTAAGCATCCATTCTAATCCTTCAATGACAGGTAGAAATCAGCATACATTTTTTTTCTCTAGTATTGTTCGTGATCATTCACTGACGTTATGGAAACAACTCTACTGAAAATATGTCTCCATATAGCAGTTACCTTACTAACATGTCTTCTCCCAAAATAGACCTTCCCAGGTCGGAAAGCTGAACAGGAACAGAGTAAGCAACCAATAAGGTTTTTGTTCAGGAAACATGTCTGCGTATAGCAGTTCACCTTCAGACTTCAGTCCTTCACAAGCTCACAGGTGAAGGTTTGAAGGTAAGCTCAAACATTTCCTTGGTGGCTTCACCCGATTCACAGAAACCCACAAGCTTCGCAACGAGTTCTGCGCTCTCATGCACATGCTGCATGTCATGGGGGTCAGTCCACAGCTTGTTAACCAACTGCTTCCTCCGGTTTTGCTTCCTTCCAGGTGGAACTTCCCATTTCTGGTAAGCTGCCTCCCTCTCTTCATCTGTCAGTTTTGAGCTCACCCTATTTGCCAAGTACTCCCTCTCCTGTTTTAGTGCCCTGATGCTGCATTTAACAAAAATGAAAGGGAACAACATCATCCAACTAGAACTAGAAAACTAGGTAGACCTATAACTTGACCCAAGATTATCGTAGATTCTTAGTTGAGCAGTTCTTATTCATTCTCCTTCAATAGGAGTACAAAAACAATTTAGCCTAAGAAGTTCCCATGTTTCGTACCTTGATGAAACATAGGTGGCCGGTGAATCATCCAAGAGTGCAGGGCGACTTACATTGCCAAGATCCGACAAGTGTTGCTCCAACCATGTCAACCTCCGGAGCTCCACCTCCATGTAGATCTGATCATTCTGATCTCCTCTGAATACGAGATAGAACTGTGTGCGATGCACAAGGGAGACATGGCAGAGATGCCATAACATAATGATTTCCTTCCTTTGGTTTTCACACTGAAATAGCCAAGACACACCTGACTGGTCAAGTGTCACTGCTGAATCCGCCTCACTGCTCGTAGCCTCACTCTCCTCCAAATCCAGCACCTGGTATCATGTGATTATAAAATCTTTCAAATTTTCAATACATTGTGGAGGAATAATTATGCAAATTATTATGGTAAAATCATGCATGAGAGACTGAACATATTTATAATTTACGAGGTAGAAAAAATCACTTTTATGAGCACAACTTTCATTTCATATCCATAGAGATTTAAGATGATACCAAAATGGTCAAACACCCTTGTCTCAATGTCAGCCAGATAGGATACATGGATTCCATATCTCAAAAACAAATACATTTCTAATGTACTGAGAGCAGAGATTGGACCTCCGAATTAATGAAGATTATTGGAAAGATCCTCACCTGGCAAACTAGAAGTTGTTTCTGGTATTGAAGCTTTGCGACTTGCTCCTTCCACAGTGGTGGTTGGTCAAGTGTCGCTGCTGAATCTGTCTCACTGCTCGTAGCCTCATTTTCCTCCAATTTCAGCTGGTATCATGAAATTATAAAAACTTTCAAATTTTCAATACATTGTGGGGGAATAATTATGCAAATTATTATGGTAAAATCATGCATGAGAGACTGAACATATTTATATTACGAGGTAGAAAAATCACTTTTATGCACACAACTTTCATTTCATATCCATAGAGATTTAAGATGCTACCAAAATGGTCAAACACCCTTGTCCCAATGTCAGCCAGACAGGATACATGGATTCCATCTCTCGAAAACAGATACATTTCTAATGTATTGAGAGCAGAGATTGGACCTCAGAATTAATGAAGATTATTGGAAAGATCGTCACCAGGCAAACTAGAAGTTTTTTCCTGGTATTGAAGCTTTGCGACTCGCTCGTTCAACTCTGGTAACTGAGCAAGATCTCTCTCGATTAGCCTGGTCATTGTTTTCTCCATCTACATATATTTCAATGATTAGTATCAGCCAAATGTGTAAGAATGTAGAAAGTTGTTGATAGACCTAAAATCTGGATTAGGCTATCAAATAGAAATGCACAGACTCATTGAATTGAAAGGAAATAGTGAGGCACTGAGGCCTAGCCTCTTTGGATTGAACTAGAGATAGGTAAGAAGTAAGAACACTGTAAAACCGGGAAAATACTCCCACCAAGGCAGATACGCCCCCTACACTCTATAACCTTCTAATTCCAGCCAGAACCTTCTACCTTTCTCTTCAGAATTATGCTATATTCTAATTATGTTCATATCATTTGTTTTAACATACCTCTTGAATTTTCAGTTCATTCTCAATTAAAATAGCTCTCAAACAGGACGAAGAAGAAGTCGTAGAACAAGATGGAGTCTCCATCTTGTTCAATGGAGTCGCAGGCTCCGATCTGATTTTCCCTCTGTAATCCATCTTTCTCTGCCAACATACAAAGCCAAAGAAAACCTCTCAGCCAGTCGACAAATATGCAAGGATATCAGTTTCTGGTGAATCTAGCGAATCAAGAAACCTTGATTCAACGTATACAGAGCAGTTCAGAAGATAAACTAATCAGAATTAGCCATATAGTACTTCAAGAAAAAGGAAATAAAGTAGCAACTAGAAAAGGAAAATCAAATAATCTCAAACGTCAGCTACTTCTGTTAATTTCTTGGCTCCCTGATATTCAAAATCTGCAGATAATTCCAGCTACTGTTACCAGCGACGCTTCGTAACTGACAGCCAACAGATTCCAGCAGATTTTCGATCAATGCGCAAAAAAATTGGGGAAATTCGAGATGATTGGAGAAGATGAAGAAAGAGGAAAGAAAAATCGCTAAGGATTTGGAAGTAAGCAGTTCAAACGAGTCGCCGTTTGGAGATCGTTGATTTTAGAAGTTGCCGAATCCAGTCGGTGGAACATCAAAAATCAAGAAATCAAATAGAAACCGAGAAAGGGAGTGGAGAAATCACCTGAAACCACGATTAACGAAGAAATCAAGATGAGATTAAGGTGAAATCTCCTTCTTCTTGGCTGGTTGATCAAATTTGTGCTCGTCCTCCCGTCCGGCAGATTTCACACTCACAGATCGTGGTCGAACTCTGATCTGTGTTCGTCCTCTCTTCCTTTTAGGGCAGATTTGTGCTCAAATGAAAGCAGTGTTTAGGTCAGAAAAATGGGAAGTTACGGAAAAAGGAAAAACGGAGGGAGGAAGATGTTTCGAATTTGGAGACTTAACGGTATACTAAACGGAATTTTCACCTAATGCTCCGAGCTTAAGACCTATTCGGTGCGAAAATTTGACATATTTTGTTAGATGTCCCTAAGTTTTCATTTTTTCGTTAAATGCATCTGAGGTTTTTTATTTTTTTTTCCAAATTAGCCTCTGTCGAATTTATTAACATTTTGGTTGAAAATAATAAAAAAAAGGAAAATATTATTTCATTTTATTTTTGTAGAATTTTTTTTCGAAATATTCACAATTTTAAAAATAATTATAAAAATAGTCATCAACTAAAACAATTTGTCAAAATGTTCAAAATTGTCAGGAGGAACAAAAAATCACGGGTTAAAACCGCGGTTTTATTGGAAAACTACAGAGAAATTAAAAAAATAATACAATAAGGTAACCGACATTTGAAAAGGCGGTTCTACCTTCTTTTTTTAAAATAAATCCCCATTGCAGATTTGCAGGGAGAGAGGAGCGGACCAGTGGGCGGTGGTGATGGTAGCGACGAAGAGGGAGGGAGGTGCGGTGGCAGCGAAGGAAGGTGCGGGTCGGGCGGGAGGTGACGATGGCAACGAAGGAAGGTAGAGAGGAGGAGGGCGATGGCGATGGTAGTGTCAGCGAAGGAAGGTGCGGGTCGGGTGGGCGGTGGCGATGGAAACGATGGAGACTGGATCGGAGAGCGTTGGAGGGTGGTGGTTAGGGCGTCGGAGAGCGGTAGAGATTGGATCAGCGTCGAAGAAGTCTCCGCTCCTCCACCACTCTCTCCACCGAGAATCGCCGCCTGGATCTCCTCCTCCGTCAACCCGCCACTCTACCGACCACCGCTCTCCCTCCGCCTGGATCTCCTCTCTCCTCTTCGCTGCCATGGCCACCGTCCTCCTCCTCTCTGTCTTCCTTTGCACCACCACCGCTCCTCCCCCTTCACCCGACCCGCTCCTCTCTCCCCGAAACGAGGATTTGTTTTTTTTAAAAAAAAAAATAAAAAAAGGTAGAAGCGTGGTTTGAAATTACGGTTTACCTTATTGTGTTTTTTTTTATTTCTTTGTAGTTTTCAAAGAAAACCACAATTTGAAACCGCGATTTTCTGTTCCCCTAACAATTTTGAAGATCTTGACAAATTGTTTCAATCGATGCCTGCTTTTGTAATTATTTTTTAAATCGTGAATATTTCTATAAAAATCATTTAATTATGATAACTAAACAATCTAATACGAGTATTATTTACATAATATCATTTCATACTACATTTTTTAACCAATGAGATTAATTCAAAACTTTTTTAATAAATTAAATATCACCTATACAATATTATTTCATTATGTATTTGATTACACGATATCATTTCATGTGATTTTTTTAAAAACAATCGGATTAATTCAAATTCCAAAGAAAAACTCAGGGGCATTTAGCAAAAATAATAAAAATATAAGGAGCATCTAGTAAATATATCAAATTTTCGTAATCCATGTGAATTAGTCTTAACTTTAGGAGCATTTGACAAAAAAAAATTCAAAGAAAAAGTATGGAGACTAATGACAAGATGTTAAAAAGACTATTAACAAGATGATTTCTCATCATTTGCACAAGGGTCCTTCCCAACAACAACCATCAATCTCAATCGGAATCTCCACAGATCTCACCTTCTTCTCCCTTCCTCTCATTGGATCGATCTACATGGCCGATTTATCACATTTTGTTTTTAATTATGGCACTCCATTTGTTTGTGTTTGTATAATGGTCTAAATTTATAAAATTTTGATTCTAGGGATTTTATTGAATTTTTTTTTTCCGACAGTGGGTAAGAAGTAGATCGACAAAGCGATCTTGAAGTCATCAACAGATGACTTGGATGACCCTACGCAGAAAATATAGATTTATGAGCTACTCCACGATACTGCATTCCAATGAAAATAAAATAAAATTCATTCAAAACCATAGAAATAAAGAAGCTTTGGTAAAAGTAAAGGCCGAATTTGGTCATCAACACCTTTTAAACTAGTTAAATGTAGTTTTTGAACCACACATGAGATGATTTGGGATGAACGACTTGAGAGGTTTGATTAACTTCTTTGAGACCCTTTTGCCTTTCGGGTTACTTCGTAATTATTATATTTTTCAAAATAAAAAAGGAAGTGTGTGCAATTTGGTATAAAACAACTTGTCAATAGACATTTAACCATCTTCTAAATAGCCTCACTCAAGAAAAAGTTAACGGAAATGCAACGAATTCATTGGCTTTGTTTTGGCCTAGAAAGCCCAGTCGCTTTGGGCCGGCCCACTTTCAAAATTTCTAACAATAAGGTAATGCATATTAGAAACCTCAATGGATAGCCTTTAAAGTATTTAAAATCGGGACGGATATTTTCACAGCTAATTTTTACTATCTCAACCGCTAATCACCGCAGCATGTTACGGTAGGGTAATTACCCCCTAATCATGTACACCGCAGCATACAACGGTGGCTTTGATCTGGTATGTGAACCGTTTCAACACCCACCAAAATATGGTGCAATGAGGTCAATTAATTTCAAACCCACCGTATAGAAATGCAGTGTTATAAGGTTTGGAGGTTATAATCGATTATTTGAAAAAGAAAAAGAAAAAGAAAAAGAGAGTGTGTGGTGAATTTGGTTGTGAGTTGGGATATTATTTCAATTGAAAGATTTTCTTTTATCGAAATTAGTGATTTAAGTATATTTTTAGAATTCGAATCTCAAATCTTAAATTAAGAATGGAGAATTTTCGATTTTCATTTAAGTTGAAAAAATCTTAGTAAGTTTATTTGTTTTGCTTGGTTTATAAGACAACCTTACATATAGACCTGTCAAAACACAACCCAACCCGGTGACCCGACTCAATCGACCGAAATTTTTTGGGTCAAGACCCGGAAATTTTGACCCGAAATTTTTTTTCGACCCGAACCCGAAAACCCGGAAATTTTCCGGGCAATTTGGGTTTCGACCCGGTGACCCGATTGACCCGGTAATTTTGACCCGATTTACCCGATTGATCCGGTGACCCGGTTGACCCGGTTGATTTATAATTAAATATAATTAATTTTTTTTATATTTAATTAAATTTATCGCAAAATTATCAAATTATGATTTTTTTTAATTTAAAAAAGAAAAAATTGACAAACCCGAAATCGACCCGAACCCGCCCAAAACCCGGGTTCTAGTCAACCCGAAAAACCCGGAACCCGTTTTACCCGAGACCCGGAGTGACCCGACCCGAACCCGACCGGAATGACCCGTTTGACAGGTCTACTTACATATTATTAAAGTTGAATTAGGTATATCAATTTAAAGTGAACAGTCAAAATTATGGAGAATACAACGTTTCATATAATAATCAGGAACTCTAATCATGTCGAGAATGGCGGAGGAAGAGTTTAAAAGTAGCCATCTTTGTCAAATTGTCCCATTTTTTCCTACTTAATACAAATTTACTTTTTTCTTTCCCTTTTAGGAAGCTTTACCAAACCACCCATTACATGCCCCTTATTTGTGCAAAATCACCTTTATTTACGAAATTATACAAAACCACCCACTAAATGCGTCTTATTTGACCAAGACCAAGCTACACTCATAAGTCACAAGTATGAGATCTTGTCATGTATATATTATGCGAGTATTAATATATATACCCTATTAGCTGTAATTGTGAAAAAAATCAACGAATAATTAATCAATAATCCAATTACCTCTTTTCTCATTATTTCTTGCGTTCTCTCCCCAATCTTCTCCTCTTTTTCCTATCAGTTTCCTTTATTTTGATCATAATCCACCTCGAGACGTACATGAGTAACATGACAAACCTCTTCATAAAAAAAAAAATAGACACACCAAATATTAGTATATGACATATTAAATATTTAAATATCTTTTCACTATAAATAATTACATTTGTTTGTTAAAGTCGGCTGGACCTGGTGGGGTTAAAGACAAGTTGGAGGGAGGTCGTGTGTGCGGGCTTACATACGGAAGACTCAAACAATTCATAAATTCAACGGGGTTCCATCTCTTCAACTTGTTCAAGTATTTTTAATATAACCGATGTGGCATAACCATATTCCAATATAAGTCGATAGAGGATGTGGTATGACACACCCACTCATTATACTTGCGGTCACTCTAGCTATAGTATAGCATAAAGCCATAACCCTAGTGAGTAGTGGGAGCCTTGGATCCCATTTTATTCTTGTATGTTTGTATCCCAAAGTGGTTTAGATTCAAATAATAAAATATAAAGGGATGAGTATGGGCAAAAGTGCAAGAGTTAAGTCCACAATCACACATGCGCCATTGAAGCCGCAACCATATATATCTATGCATGGAATCAAGGATTTCTCTCACTTCCACACATCTTTTCTCATTTTTTTTTTATTCTTCTTTTTACTATCTTTTATATATAGTTTTCCATCATATTTAAGAGGGAAAATTATAGAAATTAGAAAGCATTTTTAAGGCTAGTTTTTACGAAAGCACCCTTAAAATAAATGTTTATTGATCGAAAACCACCCATAATTTTTTTTATTTTTTTAAAAGATAAGAATTTGAAAAATCAGACAAAGAACCACCCATGAAGCTAGGACCCGTTTTATGTGTAAAAAGTGAGAATTTCTTAAATGTGTTTGTTACTTTATGATACAATTAGGATATATTGAATATAAAATATGAGAATTTTGTTATACGATTAATTGTATTTATCTTTACTATTAGATAAACTCTAAGAGATATTGGACAAGCTCTATGATTAATTCCTTGTAATTAAACTCCTATATAAAGGTCATTTGGAATTCTAATGAAACACATCAATTACTCCTTTCATCTCTCTACCTCTTTCTTCTACTCTCTCTTTTCGTTCAGTTTATCACAAATTTAACATTAACATTTTTAAAACACTTATTTGAAAGAAAGATGTGAGAATTTTACACATAAATGGTCATGGGTGCTTCTTTGAAAGAAAAATAAATTCATGGGTGGTTTTATATAAACTTGTATTTTAAGGGTGGTAATTTTTTGAAAACTACCTTATTTTAAGGGTAGTTTTATGAAATTTATCCTCTTTTTTTTTTGATGACGAGGAACTCACCTTTGGTGGCAAAAACATATAGATTGTTTCTTCTTAAAATATAGGTTGTTTGACTTTTTAACAAGTATATTAAATAATTAATTTTGTACTTAATTAACATATCAAAAAAAATTTTTTACAGTAGGCAAACAGTTTGTTACTCATGCTTATTACTAATAAGTTTGAAAATTAAAAAAAAAAGTGTTAAAAAGTTAAACGACTTATATTTTGAGACAAATGGAGTTATATATATATTAAGAAAATCCTAAAAAGTTCTGAATGATGTATATTAGTATATATAATATTTAACATTATCAACCCATTTTTTTTAGCGAAGAATAGGCACGCCAATTAATAAACATCGTTCAATTTTTATCCAAATTATAAAAAAATAAAAATATAGGGAAAAAATCCTATATAATATACCCAGCCAATCAAAATGCATGAACTGAAATTGGGAATTGTTATATTTAAATTGAGTGGTGGGTCAATAGGGTCTGACACCCCCCAAACTCTTATCTTGCATCGAAAAAAAATGCATGAACTGAAATTGGGAATTGTTATATTTAAATTAATTTGAGATTTAGTAGTAATTTCAATACTCCCTCCGATCCAAAAAGATTGTCGTTTGACTTTTTAACACGTATTTTAAGGAGCTAAAAACTATATAAAATATCAACTTTTTTTAAATTATTTTTTTACAACTTAATATTTGGTTGTAATAAGTATTAGATTATAAAAAAATAATAATAATAAAGTTAATATATTATATAGTTTTTAGCTCCTTAAAATACGTGTTAAAAAATCAAACGACAATCTTTTTGGATCGGAGGTAGTATGTCTGAATTTGGGGAGTTTGAATCTCTCTTTTGTGTCTTATGAGGTTCTCTTTAACAACCATCTAGGAAAAACAAACACATTAATCTTTGTTTTAAATTAAGCATACATGTACTTTTGACTTGCTTAAACAACTTTACATTTAGGCGCCGTTCGAGACAATGTCTCGATGAAATATATCGAATCCCCAAATGTTCTATTCAATGACTCGTTAATTTTCCTATTTTATCCTGATAAAAAAAAATCATATTTTACCTGAAATCTGATTCCATTATGATATTTTAGTGTAGCTTTTAGAATCAACAGTAAAAAGGAATTGAGTTTATTGAATATAAGTTTGTTAAATTGTAGCACCAAAGTATCAACGTACTACTGTCACCGTTACATATTATTTTACTATTTACATACGTTTTTTAACAATAAAAACTACACTACTAAGATAAAAAAAATATTTTATTATTATTTTTTGTATAATTTCATATTTATGAAAATAAGTATAAAATTATAAAAATAAAAAAATATATTTATATAATTTTTTAAAAATTATACATAAATAATAAAGTGATATGTTTTTTTTTATAATAGATGGAGTAACTTTTAAGTTTTAATGAAAAGTTTGGTTCATAATATGTTAATAAACAAAATTAAATAAAAAACCGAGCCACATTCATTTTTTTTAGAGGTATTGAAATTTAGTTATAAGAGCAAGAATATTATTATTTCCACAAAATAGATAAAGATGTATGGAATATATGGGGGATTATGGGATTCCCTAAAGGATAATTTTTTATGGCTATTTTTCAATTATACCTTCCAAGTGCACCAAAACAAGTCACTCGCCAGAGTATTTTAGAAAGTTATATTTTACAAAAAGACACCCAAAAAGTTAAATTGATAGAAGAAAAAAAAAAGTGCAATGTTAAAAGTCACTTTTCTCTTTCTTTTTTTTTTTAAAAAAAAGGCATAACAGTAATTTTATTCAAGTTAATCACCTCTGTTTGGATTTACATCCCAGTCCAAATTAATGGTGGAGTTGTCTTTTTTCTTCACAAATTATAATTATTTTTTAAAAATTGGGGTGAATGAATATATCTAATCAGAAAAAGAAAAAGAAGAAAAGTAACTCTTACAATATCATCATAAATCTCATTTACACTTCCAAAAGTGCAAATTAACAAATTAATCCAAACTTACACCAATTGACACAAATAATATGGAGGAGTTTTTCTTCATTATTACTTTTTTACAGTACACAAAAATTAACTCACAAGTAGAAAAAAAGAAAAGAAAAGTGAATTAGTTGATGCAGTTCAATAGTAATACAAAAGTAAATTTTTTTTTTTGATTAGGTAAAAATTCGATGGTCAGACAAGCCTGACTTATCGATAGACCGACAAAGTCGGCAGATGGCGAACCGTCAAACGTACAACATAAAAATACAGAAATACGGATAATAAACGAAATGAAACAAGCAGAAGATAAATTCTACAACCAAACGATCAAAGAAGACCAACTCCCAAGAAGCTGAAGAAGCTGCCAAAGAACGAAGCCATGCACCACCGAAACAGAAGCATTAGTACAATACTACAATCGGCAGCTCATATATGCACAAAACAACAACAACGTTTGTACAACAATTAAAACGAATATGCATAAAAATATGGATAATAGATGAGTGATCATCTCAATTCAAGGACTCAAAAGCAACCATTCATTTTAAAAGGAAATATTCCTTTTTTATCTTTTACCCAAAAACACAACCCTACTAAATACTAATTCTCTCTCTGTACGTCTGTAATGGCGACTTGACATTAAACCCCACAAAGCCCCATCATGTGATAATGCCTCTTCCACAAATTCACAACTTGGCCTTCTCTCAATTTGGCCTTCGTCTTCTCCATCAATCCTTTCAGAGTTTCAGGTCTGCTGTTTTTTCCTGTGGCCTGTTGATTCAAATGGGCTTTCATAGCTCAATGTATATAAGATATGGCATTGCATGCATATGTTCTTATAAAGATGAATGAATTCTAGGGCTGTTTATTCGAGCCGGTTATTGATTTTTCATATTCAGTTTGTTTAGAAACGATGTGAGCTCGAGCCGAGTCTAAATTTGGACTCGAGTTTAAAAATGTGTTTATACTCAGCTTGTTTAGAAAATGAACGAGTTCGAGCCGAGTTTTTCCCGAGTTGTTAAACCAGCTCAAAAGTTAGTTAGAGGAGCTGATGTTGTCGTTGTTCTGTTATAACAGAAAGAGGGCTTTGTACACAGCACCTATGTGTGCTCCTCCCTCTATAAATACATCTCTACTGTATCATTCCAAACTGTTTTACAAAGCTGTGAAAATCTGTATTATGAGAGTTCAGTTTATTCCCTTTCTTCATCTGAGTGTTCTTGAGAGCTGAATCTCTTGATTGAATTGATCAATACGAGCATTAAGCAACTCTATTAGCTCAAAATAGTAATTTAATGAAATTTTACCAAATTTATTAAATTCGAGCTATTTGAGTTTAAATTGAGCGAGTCGAGCTTTGAACTGAGCTTAATTAAAAATGTGGTCATGCTCAACTTGTATAGAAAATAAACGAGTTCGAACTGCGTTTTTATCGAATCAAGCCTGAGTCAAGGTCGAACTACTCGGCTAGTATAATGAATCACTTTTCCACATGCAACTTTTACTATAGTTTCTCTTTATTTGGTTTCCACTTTAATTTGTTTATATAACGGAGTCATGATTTATGAAATCTCAGCAACTCAAGCTGAGATTCACACCACACACTCACCGAGCTTGGATCTAGATGATCAAGCTCATCCACACTCGAGATTTGGAGATTTTCTGTGTATAGAATCAATATTCAGTTACAACTCTAACTACAAGCTATATCCTATATATACACATTGCTAACCACACCTTCCAACTTAACCTCAGGTCTAACCACGGTTCTAACCGCCTAACCACTTGAGTGAGAGCTGATTAACACTCTCAATATACTTATCACACTAACATCCTCTATATGATTGACCGAGCTTAAAATCTATCGTACGGGACGAGTTATGCAGCTGTGTGCATCACTTCATATAATTTTATGGGTTTTTTAAAAATACGTGTTAAAGGGTATACATTGACCTACGGAGTATATATTAATTAGCTCTTGTACGCTTAGAAAAGGCAATCGGGTTGCTGATCAACTCGCTCACTTTTGTCTAGTGTCGACTCCTTTCGATTAGGGTTCTGATATTGTAGTTTGACTTCGGTTTATTTATTGTACCATAAATGTAATTTATTTTATTTTATTTTATTTTTAAAAAAGGAAAATAGATTGATTTTTTTTGGGCAAATTGTGAAAAATAACATGAATTTTAGGGGTAGTTGCGTTTAATGGTATGAACTTTCAAAATTTTAAAAATAATCACCAACTTTGATTCTGGTTGCAATAAGTGACACATCTATTTTTTTTTTTTTGAAATATCATCTCTTATTAACATTCTTTGTAGAAAAAAAAAATCATCCATTTTTCAATTTAAAAAAAAAATTGCCCATATTTCATTTTTAAAAAATAATCCATTTTCATTTTTAATTTTAAAAAATATAATTTATTTTATAAAACACTACTTTTTCCCTTTTTTCTTTTAAAAGAATACACTCATTATTTACACCTGGTTAAAAAAAGAACTAATTTTATTTTCTCCATAAACTTAGTTTTTTTTTTAAAATGATGTTTTTTGAAAAATTGAAATTGAGTTTATAAACATGAAAATTGTTTTTTTTAAAGAAGAAAATTGTGAGTGGGTTTGAAAAAAACAATAAAAAAATGTGATTTTTTTTGTAAGCAAAACGCTAATAAGGGGTGTACTTTTAAAATAAAATGGTTGTGCTACGAAACACAACCAACCTTCAAAGTTGGTGATTATTATAGAATTTACAATTTGCCCTTTTTTTTGATAAAGTAATCCGTCGATATTAAACAGATCTAATTCTCAAGAGACCGCTAAACCCAGGGGCGGATCTCTTTGTATCATTGGGGATGCTCAAGCATCCAAAAAAAAAATATTTTAGTGTTAATTTGTTCATATTTTCCGTCAAGCATCCCCAATCCGGGAAAAAAAATTACAAAAGAATTTTTTTTTTACCCTTAAACATTCTCGGAATGATGAAAATTTTACCTTCAAATTAATATCCCCGGAATGACGATTCAGAATCCGCCCCTGGCTAAACCTAACAAACGTAAATACTAGGGGTGGGCACAAATTCCGCAAATCCCGATCCCGTCCCGGTCCCGTCCCGATCCCGGTGGGATTTAGGACAAAATAGCGAATCCCGTTCCGATCCCGTCCCACAAAAATTATGCGGGACGAAACACGGGACGATCCCGGTGGGATCCCGCAAATCCCGTCCCGTCCCGCATATAATAATAATAATAATAATAATAATAATAATAATAATAATAATAATAATAATAATAATAATAATAATAATAATAATAATAATAATTTTTATAATAATAATAATATTATAGAATAATGATAATATATTATTAGTATTATTATTTTGAGCAAATATTATAATTATAATTATAATCATAATCTTCCATTTATAACAATAATAATATTTGTTTATAATAATATTATTATTATATAATATTATAATATAATTTAATAATAATATTACTTTATAATAAAATTATTATTATTATTATTATTACATTATATTATTATTATATCATATTATATTTTTTCTTGTAAAGTATAATTATTTTATAATAATAACAATAAAAATAAGTAATAATAATAATATTTTTTTTAAATTATAACGTAGCATTATTATTATTATTATTATTATTATTATTATTATTATTATTATTATTATTATATCCATTTAGAGCTACAAGAGGCAAATAGCAAAATACGGTATTCTTCCCAACTATCAATCGATAATGAGACAGTATTTGGTGAATCTCGTCTCAATTCCCTTCTGTCCCGATCTAGTAAGATAATGTAGCAAAATATGTTGAACATTTTAATTAATTATACAATCATTGTATGAATTAATAATAGTATTATAATATTAATAATAATAATAATAATAATAATATTATTGAATAATATAGTTGAGAAGAATACCGTATTCAACATATTATACAAATTAATGAATTATGAAAGTATTTTTCACTTTGCAAATTTATATAATATTTTATTAATTTTATTTGCGGGACAAGGCCCGTCCCGTCCAGACACCATCCCGTTCCGATCCCGTCCCGAAAAAAAAGTGTCAATCCCGTCCCGATCCCGTCCCGTAAAAATTTCACGGGACGAGTCCCGTCCCGGCTCAATCCCGTCCCGTCCCGTCCCGTGCCCACCCCTAGTAAATACCGTCTCAAACAAAAACAATGAAAAAACCCATCAAACTGATGTCAACACTTGAAAAATACGGAGTATATTGGTTTGATAGACCGCGAAGAAGGGGGTAAATTTTTACCATTAAAATCTTTTTTATGGCTAAGATTTTTCCAAATACACCATAAAGTATTTTATAGCCAATTCTGTACCCTGACGTTGTTAAAAGATAAAGTCGCATATTAGGGAGAAAATGCTGGTTGATTGAGAGAAATGTCTAAACAATCTAAGCTTATATATGCATGATGAGGTGTTAAGTTGATGTGAATTAGTCAAAAAAGAGGTGTATGTGCTAAAGTCCACTAACTACTAGAAAGTGATACAACTGGACCTTAAGAGGTAAACTAATGAACTTGGAATTCACCATATCCATCAAGAGATTAGGGGTTATCATAGTGAAATGGGTTAAACTCATCCCATTTTCCATCTTATTTTTTATATACAAAAATCACTTTATCTATTTTTTTTTATTTGTTGAATTAATTAATTTTTTATTGGTAGAGAATTGTGGTGAGATATAAAGAAAGTTAAAAAATAAGTGATGAGGTAAACTTATGAGTGTGAGGAAAATCTTAAAGGAAGAGGTAAGAGTATTGAAAAATGAGTTGTCGAAATATTACGAGGAAAGATAAAATAAATTGAGAGTGGGTTTGACCCTATAAATGCGGATGATCTTATTAAGGATCAGTCGACATATTTTCTCCATAAATTCAGTTTTTTTATATTAGGCGTTAAGCCTATATTCGAGAAACATGTTAGGCAAATAGATTTGATGGAAGTCTCACTTTTAACACACTACAGTTAGTGTATGATTAAAATCCTACCGAATTAAATTTGTCTTTGGGTGAGGAAGTCAGTGTCAATCTCCCCCACACCCCCCAGATTTGGACCCCTCTCTCTTTAATTTCTCCACTCTCACACCCACCTCTGTTTGAACATTACACACCTCTGTTCCCACTTGCCCTTCCCCTGTTCTCCCCCAATCTGGACTCCTCCCGTCAACCGCTCATCATTCACCCCCAAATCCCTTCCAATCCCAAATTCAAAACCCCTATCGAGTAATTGTACTTCCCAGTCCCCAATTCCGCCATGTTCTTCCTCTCTCTCCTTCTGGCCATCTCCTCCGTCGCTGCAAACACCGAGGTCGGCGCTTTGATGGACCTGAAAGCGGCGCTGGACCCGCAGAACCGGCTCTTGATGACGTGGACGGCCGCCGGCGACCCGTGCGGCCCCGCCGAGTTCGAAGGTGTCGCCTGCAATGTGCTTGGGAAGGTCGCCAACATCTCGCTGGAGAACAAGGGGCTCACCGGAAAACTCTCGCCGGCTATCTCTAGGCTTGATTCGCTCTCCGGTCTCTACTTGCACTTCAATTCTCTGACTGGGATGATTCCCAGCGAGATTGCCAACCTCACGGCGCTTACGGATCTCTACCTTAATGTCAACAATCTCTCAGGTGGAATCCCCCCGGAGTTCGGCCAAATGCAGAGCCTTCAAGGTAATTAAAATCAAATTAAGAGTGATTGTTTGGTTAATCTGTCTTCCTGAGCTCTTAATCTGCTGAAATTGCATTTAGAACTGTTAATTCGGTTTCAATTTCAAAATTTGAAGGAATCAGACAATGAAACTGAAATTCACTGTTTGGACATTTATGGACTTAACTGTGTACACAGTCATATACAGTGAAGTTTTGTCCTCAAGCTGATTACTTGTTAAATAACACATGTGAGATGCGTTTCTGTAACTTCTGATGAACAACATGTGTTGCAGTTTTGGCCTTCCTAGTTTTGGAATTTGGACTCCTGATTGTGAAATTTGGATTTGAATTGCAGTTCTGCAACTTTCATGGAATCAGTTAACAGGCACAATTCCTGCACAGTTAGGCTCTTTAGATAAGCTGAGTGTTCTTGCAATTGAATACAATCACTTAAATGGCTCAATCCCTCGGACTCTCGGTAGCTTGATGATGCTCAAAGCACTTTATCTATGCAACAACAACCTCTCCGGTCCGATCCCGAGCAGCATTGCTGACATTCCCGAGCTCCAGACCTTCGACATTCGCAACAATTCCCTTACCGGAGTCGTACCTCCCGGTGAGCTACATTTAGCTGTCTGATTCGTCGTCTTTAGGCTGTGGAATTGAATGTTTTTATGACTTGTTTCATTGTGCTTTGATTTCCATCTGAAGTGTTGAGGAAGTTGAATGGAGAATTCCTCTACTCGAACAACTCGGGCCTCTGCAGCAATCTGTTTCCGTCGTTGAGACACTGCACCACCTTTGACATCGGAGATGTGAATGTGCCTCAGCAGCCCTTGGTGGGGCCTATCCTGCTGAACCACACAGCAGAAGCAGCCAGCTCCAGCTCGAGCTCGGATCGCTCTCGTGTCCGCCAAGTCATAATCGTCGTTGTGGGTGTGATTTTGGCCACTGTGTTGCTTGCAGCAGCTGGCTTCCTCGCATTCTTGCGCTACCGGAGACACAAGCAGAGGATCGGGAGTGCTGTGGATGCATCCGACTCCCGGCTAAGCACCGATCATGCAGCTGATTCGTATAGTAAAAGCGCCTCGCCTTTGGTCAGCCTTGCATACTCCACCGGGTGGGATCCTCTTGCCGATGGCCTAAACTGCGACGAGTTCTCCCAAGAGGTTCTCCAAAGCTTCAGGTTCATTACTATCCAAGATTTCGTGACATGAAACGGATTCAATTTGAACTTATGCGCATTTTCGTGCTTCTGTTCGCTAACTTTTTCGTATCAGGTTCAACATGGAAGACGTACAATCGGCAACACAACACTTCTCGGAGGCAAGTGTGCTAGGGAAGGGAAGCTTCTCGACGGTCTATAGAGGGATCCTACGAGACGGCTCCATGGTGGCTGTCAAAAAGATCAGTGTGAGCAGCTGCAAATCGGAGGAAGACGAGTTCATCAAAGGGATGAAGGTGTTAATCTCTCTGAGGCATGTAAACCTGGTGTCCTTGAGAGGCTTTTGCTGCTCAAGGGGCCGGGGCGAGTGCTTCCTTATCTACGAGTTCGCTCCAAACGGAACCTTAGCGAGATATCTCGACGCAAGTGAGTATGGAGGAAGCAGGGCCAGCCTGGTTCTTGATTGGCCCACTAGGGTTTCCATCATACATGGCATTGCAAAAGGTCAGGCTCTCCATTATTGCTTATGATTTTGTTCAAAGCTCTCATTCATACCATTTGCACTTTTCTCTTTTGTCCTTTGATAATGTCCTTTGATTTCACCTGATTCATTACTACAGCGGAAACATTATTGTTGACATGAATAGATAGGGCTGTTATTCGAGCTGAATGAGCCGAGCATTGGTTGCTCATGTTCAGCTCATTTAGAAATGAGCCGAGTTTGAATTTAGATTCAAGCTATAAAATGTGCTTAGTTTGAGTTGAGCTATTTTCTAGTCGAGCCTGAGCTACTTGGCTCAGGGGCGGAGGGAGGGGGGGCATGACTCAAGACTCATGAGGTGGCTCGAGCCCCCCTGGGTCGGAGAAAAACGTAAAAAAATAATTTAAAATATGTATTGTTTTTGTAGCTTTTGATAATTTAAGGGTTAAAAATAGTTAAAAAGAGTAATAAATCAATAATTGTGCTTAGCTTAGTTTATATGAGGTAGGAACTTGAATGATGAGGTCTTGAGTTCGAGTCCCCATAGCTTCATTTATGGATTTTTTAATGTGTTTTCTACTATATTTTTTACAACAAAGATTATATCTTATATATATCTTCAAAAAAAACATCGATTATATAGTTGAGCCCCCCTCTGGATTTTTTTTCTGGCTCCGTCCCGCTTGGCTCATAGAGCAACTCTATTTCCTTGTGACATAGTAACCTCGAAGAAATTTTGTAATGTAGGTGTTCATTATCTACACAACGAGGATGCGGTGAAACCATCGTTGCTCCACCAGAACCTCTCGGCCGAGAAGATCCTAATGGACCAGCGGTTCAACCCCATGATATCCGACTCAGGCCTGCGCAAGATCCTAGCCGATGACATGATCTTTTCAGCTCTCAAGGTCAGTGCAGCCATGGGGTACCTAGCACCGGAGTACATAACAACAGGCCGGTTCACAGAGAAAAGTGATGTGTATTCCTTCGGCGTCATAGTCCTCCAGATCCTCTCGGGGAAGCAGAAGCTCCCCAGCTGCACCAGAGCGAGAACATCGCCTGATCAGCGACAGGAAGTTGCGCAGTTAGACAACTTGGTTGACCCGAATCTCAATGGGGAGTTCTCTGTCTCGGAGGCTTCTAAGTTGGCAAATCTGGCCATGGCTTGCACCCATGAGGATCCTAGCGAACGACCGACGATGGAGGCGGTGGTTCGAGAGTTGGAGACGCTATGATGATCGATCGAACGATGTTCGTATTGACAACTCTAGGAGGAATGGATGATCAAATCAAGAAGGCTAGGATTCTGTTTCGGGAGGGATGTACAAATTTTGTGTAACTTTAGGAGTATGTTTTATTTATACAAAAAAAAAATTATTTTTTTTGTTTTTACTCCTTTGGTGACTTCTTATTTGTAACAAGAGAACTAAATTTTGCCATGGCAGATTACTTCCAGGGTTGCTTTTGTGTTTATGTTTCCAGGGAGATTAATTAGATTACTGATAAAGCGACGCATTTTTATACTCCCTCAACTACGATCTTCCTTTGTCTCATCTAGAGCTTTAGATTCTCGTATGAAATGACGTTCTTCGGCAAGGTCTAAGAGCATCTCCTTTCCCATTTGGAGATTTTGGAGTTTTTGAGGGATTTTAAAGGTTTTTTTGGTTCAACAGATTCTCCATTCAATTCTCCAAAATAGAATAGCAGCAGAAAAAATGAAGAGGATTCCTTGAATATGCAGCATTCTCCAAACTAAATGATTCTTCAGATCTTCGAAATGGAGAAGCTGTTAGATTTAAAACAAAAATAATTTAAAATTTCTGTATTTTGTTTCTCTATTTTTGAGAAATTTTAAGGAAGCTATTGGAGATGTCTAACACCACAAACTCTTACCTTGTGTATAAAAAAAGGAACTAAATCAAGCGATTTCTTCATTTTTTTTATTAGCTAAAAATTCGAATGGGGCATGGGACCCTCTACTCGAAAGCATCATGTCGGATGAGGTCAAAGAGACCTGAATTGGTATAGAAATTAGTTGCCCTGGTAGAGTAGCTAAAGTGTGCAACCTTATCCGCCACTCGGTTACCAATGCGGGGAATGTGAGAAATCCGTACGTTCTCTAATTCCAGAAAGAGGGTTCGATTATCAGCCAATACAAGCTCCATTTCTCAGGGACATTTGCTATTTATTCGTAAGGCATCCGTAATTATCTTAGAGTCATCCTCAATTATTAAGTTGTTTAAGTTGAGTTCCTTAGCCTTTTCGATCCCTTGTCTTAGCGCAATTGCTTCTGCCATTAGTGGTGTATGAACGCCCATCATTTTTCCTCCTATATAGACAGGGTTCCCAAGACATTCGCGAAGTATGAAACTTGTCGAGCTTTTTGTGGTCGAGATGGATGAGCCATCAAAGTTTAATTTAAGTCAGCCAATGGGTGTTTTTTTCCATAAGTTCATTTTTCCCCGGGATCTTAACTGTTTAGTTGTTGTTGTTTGTTCTTGTGGCGTGTTTGTATTCTTTTTGGGTGGATGTAGTTTTTCAGCTCTCTTCCAATTTTCTATGTTTCCTAAGATGAGTTTTTTAATACTTTCCGCGGACGGAATTGGAACATTTCTGAAGATAGCTTGATTTCTCTTATGTCATATAGTCCACCACCTGAAAGCTAGATTTTGCTTGTATTCTTTGCAAATATTGGTATTAAGAAAGCACATGATGTGGTCCATATCTCTGTTTTGGGATATAAGCGTTTCAATTGCCCGAGCAATATTTTGTGGAAATTGTGCTTGTAAGTTATTGTAGGGGCATTCCAGGAAAAGATGGATGTCGTCCTCCTGACCATATTTTTTAAGCCAACCCCCCCCCTACGGCACTAAGTCCGAGTGAGGGGAGATTTATGTAAATTCAATAAAATAATGGAGGGGGGGTCCACATCATTAGGTCTTACTCTCGAAAGCAAAGACAAAGCCTAGGTTTTCAAGAGTGTTAGACCAATACCAAGTGTCAAAAGAGCATGTTCGGCTAAGCATGCAAGCCTGTCGGACACAAACCAAAATGTTAAGAAAACAACAAGGATGTGCTTAAGACTCGTAGGTCTCATAGGCCACACCAATAAAACACCAAAAGGGGTTTGTTCCGAGGGTACGCAACCCCTCGAGGACACAAAAACCCCCCACAAAACCCTAGGGGGAGTTCCCGGAAGCACGTAGGCTTCAAAGGCTCGCAGGCCCTAGGACACACCCCAAAAAACATGTAGTGGGTACTGCTATACCCTTTTGAGTTAGTCGCAAAGCCGTCGGGAGCCCATTTTGCTTAATCTTCCATAGAAAATTTTTAATTTTCGGAGAAGCGTCAATCTTCCATATCCAGTTATAGTCTGTTGTAATTATGTTTGTTGAATTTGATATTAAATTGTAGACGCTACTCGTTGAAAATCATCCCTTGTTATCTGGCCACCAATAGAGTCTGTCCTCGAAGGTGTTAATCGAGAGTGGAATCTTAATAATAATTTTTTCATTCTGTTTCCTCGGCAAAGAAATGCCATGTTAACTTTATCTATTCCGTATTTTTTCCACCAAAAAAAAATCTATTCCGTATTCTTGTTATTTATACTCCCTCCGTCCAAAAATACATGGACTTTTACTATTCACGCACGCTTTTTTAAGAATCAATAAGTTTGTAATTATTAAAAAAAATTAATAAAAAAGTTAATATTTTATATAGTTTTTACCTTTTTAAAAAAGCGTGCGTGAATAGTAAAGGCAATGTATTTTTGGACGGAGGTAGTATTATTTATAGTTCTCCGAGTCCTTGTTGCCTTCCAAGTTAAGTTGTCTTGTTGCCCTATGTCTTGATGGTTTTACTTTTTTGTTTTGTATTGTTTTAAAAGATTTCGGATATTATTTTAGCCTCTCAATCTACCAAGAAAGATGATTAGATTTATTTCGAAACACTTCCTAATAAAACCACACCAAATGGGCTTGTAATGCTTGGCGGGCTTGATAAGATCCGTCAGTTGAGCCCATTTCGATACCCAAGATATGGGCCCAATCTCCAATCCTGTCCACTTATTATTCTATCAAAATTTAAGATTGCATCGAGTAAAGCCATTTTTTATGGGTCAATTTAAGACTGCATCAAGTCAAACCATTTTCTTAATCGATAGATTTGAGTATTTATTAGGATCTGTTTGGTATTGATATTTAGGTATCAAATATATGAATTTGATATCTGATATCTAAAATTTGGTATAACTTGATCATATTTGATATCTATTTTTTTCATATAATCCGATATCGATATCACTTGGTATCGAATTTCCCTATTTTTTTTACCCATTTAATATACTAATTTAGAAAAAAGTATCACTTAATAATTTAATATCAACATATCACCCGATATTTCATATCTAGATATTAAGATAATACAGTAATACCAAGAAGACATTATACTCCCGTCGTTTATCTATACATATTATTTTAGCTTCTTACCCAATGTAAAAGTCAAAATCTACTATATAAATATTCATTATATTTTCTATGTAAAAAAAATTTATCCTTTCTCAATTTAACAAAGGCATTTTTAGAAAGTAGATACTAAAATACTCATAATAATAAAATTCTAAATAGAGGCCCAAAACTCCACAAGCGCAGCCCAAGGCCGCCGCTTCCGCCGCATCACCATCTTTGTAGGTTTCACTAATACTCCTTAATCCGTAATTATTACTGTAATTAACTAATAGTCCACTAGATGTCTAGATATGCTCTCTATTATAAAGTAGATTACATAATTCTTCATCAACCTCGAAGCATACCTAATCTTATATTATAATCTCATTCTCATACACCCTTAGTTATAGGCATACCCCATTTAGGATGGATTATACTTTAAATCAATGCCAACCCTCATACATAATTACATAGATTAATTAATAATAAAAATAATAATCCACCTGCCCCTAAATTTGAAAGCGACGTCAAATTTTGAAAGCACACAAAGCTTATCTTATACAATACGGCCAGCGGAGTATATAACACCCACCCAAGCTCAATCCATCACTTCCCTTTCTTTATTTACTATGAGCATATTTTTTCCCCTTTTCTGCAATGTACTACCTCCGTTCAGAAATAGATGTCGTTTGATTTTTTGACATATTTTTTAAGGAGTTAAAAACTATACTCCTATAAAATATCATTTTTTTAATATAATATAAAATGTTACTGTATTAATATTTTATATACTCATAGTTTTTAACTTCTTAAAAAAACGTGCTAAAAAGTCAAAAGACATCTATTTCTAAACGAATGTAGTATGAATTATTAAATACGTACGTAAATATTATAAATTTTTTTTAAAAAATCATAATTTTAATGTATTAATCTTAAAAACTAATTTGTTAAATTTATAGATAAGTTTTTTGTAAGAAAAATACATAATTTTTGGGTTGTTTCTAAAATTTCTAAAAAGTACTAATCAAACACTCTTAAAGTGTTTATACATTATTAGAATTCAAATAAACCATAACATCTTTCATGTTACTCCATATAAATTTCAGAATGTGCCACATATCATAGATAAACTCCTCACTCCTCACTTATCTATATTAAGTGATCCCAAATAAAGTACGAGGAATCCATCTTTGACGTTAAAACCTCGAACACGTTATCCAGCTGGTAAGAGTCACGTACCAAGGAAAGGGACGGAGACAGGGACTGAACCCGAGACCTCCTTCCCAACCCTCTTGCTCCACACCACTAGGTCACCCCGACCGGGGTAATAAAGGACTATTTTACTCTAATGAGAATATATGCGCTAAAATTGTTACTATCTCCCGACTTTGGAAAATATATATTTTACTTTATTATTTATATGCATTTTTAAAGAACTTAAAAAAATATAAAATATCAATTCTGTTATTATTAATAAATTATTTTACAAAAAGTAATATATTATATAAATTTTATTATTGAAAAAACATGTATAAATAATAACTGGTATATTTTTTCAACGGGATGGAGTATTTTAATTTGTTATACAAGATAAAGATGTGATATTGTAGATAGATATGAAAATACCCGAAATCGATAGATGATTAAATCTTTATATACAAACAAACCAAATTGTACAAACATTTTCGCCCAAAAAAACCTGCACGTACAAAATTAAACATACTAAAATAATACACAAAAAAGGAGCCGAAATTAAGCAAGAACAGATGTAGGAAAACGCCAAGGATACCTTTAATTTGGAGTATATCTCAACATTGGTTATTGATATAATAAATTAATTAAATAGTTAATGTGATGATATGATAACTGGGGAACACTACTTATATATAAGTCAACGGAAAACTTATGATATAAGCACTCCTAGCTATATTTATATAATACCATTTGATTTATTTTATTGATCCAGAGGGATTAACTACTACTAATACTGTAGTTAGTGGAATAGTGGGTTGCCTGTAAATTAATCTGCATATTGAACATTCCAGAATCCAGATGCCTGGCCTCAGTCAAACTAATGCAATATACATGTTACAGTGTAAGTGTATATATGTTAACAATTGATATCAAATGTATTTTAAGGACTCATTTTGTTATGATGTGAAGGATCGATGTTTGTCCCACATCGAAAAATACAAGAACTAAAATCTTGTATATAAATCGATGGATTACTTCTTCTATTGTCAATTTATTTTAGAACGAAACTTCACTGGGGTCGATCGGCTTATGCGCATTTGATAACGAAATGATGTAGTCTAATTATATTTGAAAATTAACTTTTTAAATGAAATTGGCTTTGTTTTCCCCCTTTCAATCACCCATTTGAACAAGGGGTAACTATATCTTTATATACTATTCTAATAATTACCCGTCTTATCTTATTTTTCATACAAAAAGTAATATTCTTCTCTCATCTATAGATATATTTTTTCATACAAAATTTATTTTCTTTCCGTTTACATTACATGTAATTTATACCAAACAAGTCCTAAATATCTAATAGAGTGCAACAATTGATAATTTTTTAATTAAATAGAAAATAAATTTTATTAAATATTTTTTTGCGTAAACATAATACAGAAATAGTATATCAAGGGAGATTTAGACTTCGCCTGGTATAGTTAATTTGTATTCAACTTGATGAAGCTAAAGACAATTCAGATGAGAACTTCTTCACTCTTTTGCTTTACAAAATATCTATTGGTTGGTGTCTTGGTGATTCGAAATAACAAATATGAATAGAGCTCCCAAAAAAAGTACTCAAAATTTAAAACTTAAAAGAATAGCTTAATGAAAAGTCGGTTGAAAATTTGTTGTCATTCATTATTTTTTATATAAGACCAAAAAATGACAAGCTTTTTTATTTATCGCATTTTAATAAAGTATGATAAAACAGCTACATCAGACCTAGCTTGCTTCCGAATGAGAATATATAGTTCTGAATCTTATTTAAAATCATCATCGACAATGACATAATAAGTCAGATGTGCAATCCTATTGTATTTTAAGTACACCAGGGGAAAATGCAATATTCTTTTTTTTTTCTCTTTTCTTTTTTTTTTAGGAAAAAATTTCGGGCGAGAAATCTCTACTCGAATGCATCCTTTCGGATGAGGTCAAGAAGACCAGGATTATTCTGAATATTAGGACCCCATGCAGAGTGGCAAAGGTGTGCAACCTTATCAGCCACTCTATTGCCTATTCGGGGTAAATGGAGGAAAGAAACCCTTTCCAGTTTTGCTAGCATAGTTGTAATATCGGATAGAATAAGTTCGATTTCCCATGAACATTTTGTTTTCCTGTTGAGGTGATCAATAATGATTCTTGACTGCCCCTCAATTTAAAGTTTGGTAATTCGTAAATTTAGTGCGTTATGTACCACAAGTTTTAAAGCAAGAGCTTCAGCCTTTAACGGACTTTGATTATCGAGTTTTTTATATCATATATTGATTGATCTACCTTCCTTCCTAGTCGCAGATAATAGTCCCAGTTGTGCTGACCATGTTTAAAAGGGAAGAGCCATCAAAATTCAGTTTGAGATTTCCTCTAAAAAGGCAATATTCTTGTATCCATTGAAAAAAAAAGGAAATTAATTATTCTTTTTTTTTAATTAAATTATTTTGAATTGAAATCGTTGGTGATGTTCGACTAGCTTGCTTATTTGATAACTCTATATATTAAACCACTCCATATTAATTACAAAAATCACGCTCTATAAGATAAAAACCATTTCCCCATTTAGATTCAAACATTTGTTTTCATCATTTAATAAATATATCAAGGACGATTTGAATCAGTTGATCGTGAAAGTGTTCGTGATTCTCGAAGATCTCTCATTTAAGTGGGAGGAACGTCGTTGATCCACATTTTCCCAGGAGAAGTTCTTTCCGCTATTGAGTCTCTGCCTCTGTCTCCCCGGCGTCGAGACGTCGTGTTTGTCCTTTAGCTTTCTCATGCTCTCGGCATTCGCAGCCTTCGCCCAGTGTCCTTCATCTGTCTCTCCGTTGGCCTTCTTCGCTATGATCTTTTGTAGTATTCGGGTTTTTTGTTTTTTTGCCTTTATTTGTTGCATTATGAAGGTTAGTCCGTCTGCCATTTTACAACCTCTCGTTATCCAAGACTTCGGTTGGTGTCTGGGATTTCGAATTATTTCCGGTTCCCAAAAAAAAGGGACGAGTTGAATCATAAATTCATGCACATATATATATATATATATATATATAAAAGGGCGAACTCTCGAATGAACAGTAATTTGACAGCGTTAGTTAACGGCATTAACGTCACTCCTTTCTCCACCGCCTTCCCCTCCCCCAAAATCCAGATTTTCCTCCTCCGCGGCTCCGCCCCTTCTTCTTCATCTCTCTCTTCCTCCGACTTTTCTCCTCCTAGACATCTCTCTGCCCTCCGCCTTTGCCCTCCCACCACTGGTCCCCGACAACCCCGGATACGCTGGCGAAGAGGATTGTGAAATCCATTCGCTGCTCCGTTGCCGCCTCAAAGGCTTTGCCGCTCCGTTGCCGCCTCCAAGCTAGGGTTTACGCTGTTGAATTAGGAGATTTGAGATTTGGTTCTTTCATCGGTATGTTGCTTCGATTTGATCTAAGAAATCAATTTTCGTTTTACTTGTTGTTTATTCCGTTGGAATCAGGGTTTTGGTTTTTGAAGCTATTTCATTTCTTCTTTCAATTGAATTTAACTTGAACATTAATTCTTTACCCAAAATCTCAATTCCAGTGGTTTTCTGAGACATCTTCGACTGTTGGTAAGTCTAATTTTGTGACGAAGATGAGCATCTGTCAATTTGGGACCGAATGCCAAAATCTAGAGGTTTGATCCACTGATTTGCCTGGATTTGGGTTGCCTACTTGCCTTAACCCTCGGATTTTTCTCTGTTGAGAAAATTCGTGTGTCCAACGGGAAGGTGAAGAGGTGCAAAAGTAAGTTCATAGCTTTCAATTTTTACTTGCACATATGTAAAAAAAATGCAATCGTTTTCACTTTTCAGTTTGAAATATCTTGGGTGCTCAATGTTGAGTTTACTGTCTATGCTTATAGTAGTACATTTTAGTGAATTGAAGTATAACTATCATGTCACTTTGTCTTCTCTAAACTGTGTCTTTAGTGACTCCAATAATATATATCTTGCTTTGTTCCATATTCATCGTTTGAGGTTTGCTTTGTTTTCCTTATCTGTTTGGAAAAGCTTATTCTTTATAAAGAAATTGATACTCAATTCTTTTTTAGAGCTCAACATATTTTTAGGCATATCTAGGCTTAACTGAATATGTTTTTGCTAGCTTACAAGTCTATACTGTGGGAGGTGTTTTATTTGGCTAAACTTGGAGGGGGTTGCAAATGAATCTTGTTTTTAGTTTGCAAGTGTCTTTAATTTGTGATTGTAAATTTTGGCAGATTATTTAAAACTTACGACTTCACAAGGACAGGAAGCATCGTATCAGAGATGGTACACTAATGGTTTACCTTCCCACTAAGTAATATTGGCATTTATAGAATTAATGCAAATTGCAATCGATAAGTTTATTGGCTACCAAAATGTAGGGCTAGGGCTATCTAAAATGCTCGGGTGTTAGAAAATTTCAGGGTTAATTATGTCCAGGATAGAACGGGATGCATCATGTATTCATGCCTGAGTCAGGTGATGCCTTCTGATTGTATCAGCTATATTGCCATCCTCATCCCTGTGACTCTTTATCGGGTCTTTTATATTCTTAGATTCAGTTTACTTTAGCCGCTATTCTTATTATTCGTTTCAAAAAACATACAAAAAATGCAGTATGTCATTTTTCCTGTTTGTTCCTTGTTTATTCTTATAACAAGTTCTTTTGCCAATAGCAACAAATAAATAGTAATAATGATATGAAAGATAATTTGGGACACAATAAGGTTCCAAAGATGCAAATATGCTGTTTTTATTTGACATTGCATTGGTTAGCATAACATTCTAATGTAAGGTTAATTTCTGAAATGAAAGGGGACAGAAAGCTGAAGGTTCTAAGATGCTGTGTATTTGCCTATTTTTCTTTATTTTTTTCTTTAAACTATTTCCTTATCAAAATATGTGGTTGTTTGCAGATTTAGAGTGTCTTCCAAATATTCTTCAAAGGAAGTATGTACTACTGCGATATTTGAATAAAAGCTTACAAGGTGTATCTCTATAGCTATTTAATTATGGTTCCACTTTTACATTTTATCATGTGTTAAAATATACCCATTTTAGATTTTTTTTACAAATCTGTTCTTTCAGCAATATAATACGTCTTTTGCTCGATGTTTTCCATTAATCTCTTAAATAACACATTGAATTTGCCAAAGAGGCAAAGTCTAAAGTCGATATTATCAGAGAGAGATATGTTTTCAAGTAATTACGTAGGCATTAGCTCCTCTATAGTTAAATGCTTTAGGTGTCTTGTACCATGAATGGATCCTGTTGATAGCTCTAATTGCTACCACCACTTGGGAGTTTGGAAGAAACAAATACAAAGTATATGCCAAATTATTATTCTGTCAATAGAAAAATCTTGAAATCTTTATTACCAAAATCTCATCCAATTTTTTGCCCTGTCCAGTGTCCATTATCATTTATCTATGTTAATGGAGAGATATCTCATTTATTTAACATGGTTGCTGGA
This sequence comes from Persicaria maculosa, assembly GCA_963922045.1. Lineage (NCBI taxonomy): Eukaryota > Viridiplantae > Streptophyta > Magnoliopsida > Caryophyllales > Polygonaceae > Persicaria > Persicaria maculosa. Next base: position 4,431,297 of record OY998253.1, read on the forward strand.
AAATACTCTGCACATGGTTGAGTTTTCTGATCTGTTGTCTTCTTATTTACCTGGGTGATCATTGACAGAAAACTTGCGCCAAAACGAACAAAGATATGCACAAGAAATAAGGGATATCAAACGAGAAATAGCAGTTGGTAATAAGACACCTGATCAATCTCAAATCAAATTCTCTGATGAAGCATTTGCTGAGCAAAATAACAGCATCAAGATTGCTGATGAGATAGTTGCTTTGGCAGTGCAAGTTTATGACTTGGTATAGAAAGATGCATCTCTCTTACATGAGGTTTTTTGTAATAAGGAAAAGAAATCTCATATTTTCCATTTTTCCTTATATTCTGTATATAGTTTGATGCTCACATTCAACAATTTGATCATTATCTGAATTCTGAAAGGCTCATAAGAAGAGATTCGACTTGGTATATTATCGGTGTTTATTCGACATTAATTTTTGTGTGTATATACTACAAATAGAGCTTCAAAAAAGAATCTTTCTTGTTCGAGAACGCAAGAATGCATCAACCCCTATGATGCCAGATCAGAATACACATAGCCCTACCAAGACAGGAAAGGGTGAAAGCAGCAAAGGTAGATGTAAAAAGTGTGTGCAAGTTCAGACAACATTCAAGGTAATACTTATATGATATGAAAATCCTCAATTACATAACCATCCTCAATTGCCCGTGTAGAACACGCCTGGCTACTGTAGCCACTACTGCCACAGTTGCAGCTTTTGCTGCTTTAAAAACTCCCTAGCAAGCATGGATTTAGCTACATAGGGATGGATGAATTATTTCGATTATTTGGTTGTGGCAGGAAGATACCTTATGAAGAGAAACATGTCCCGCACTATAATTTGCAGCGCAAGTAAATTTAGATTGTAAATTCTAATTAGCAGTGCTGCGTTTTAAAGTGCTTTTCAAGAAAATTGACTTGATTTTAGGTGCAATTGCAGAGTTGAGAGCACAGCTAACCCTTGCTGTTGAATGTGGTTAGAGAGAGGTGTGGATGTTGATAGGCCCCTCGCTTATGAGGAAAGTTGGGCAGTATATGAAGGCAGGTTTATTTACTCTTTAGAGGGTTGAATTTTGCTTGTAGATTTTTGGACCTGTCATTTTGATTCGTTATCATCACTGCATTACTGTGTATGTATCTATTGGTTTTGATTTTTGTATCTGTTGGTGTATGTACCTGTCATTTTTACCATATCCGGGCTTCAATCTTTGACATTAAACTTCTATAATGTATACTGAATTTGCAAATACATTGTTGATCTATAGTTTTATTCGTGTATTGATTGGCTTTGCACCTTTTTTCGGTAATTCTATAATGTTACAGTCCTAAGCAGTTACCTTTCAAAAGCTACTTATGACCCTAATCAGTTAACTTGAGTCTCCGCGTGCTCGCACGCGGCGACACAACTAGTATATATATATATATATATATATATATATATATATATATATATATATATTCAAGTTGTTTGTTTACTTGGATCCGTATATGGAATAGTACTTTGAATGTGTAGTAAATAGTGATGAAGGAGCACATCAACTTTCTATTGATAGCAATTACACACATGATTTGTTAAAGGTTGACAGCAAACACATCTATCCACTTCCGATCCGATTGATTTAGAGGAATCTCGTGACTTGGGTGTTATTCCATCTAACCGGTTTGTTGGGGAAGTCTAAAAAGGTACGTATAACTTAACAATTCAGTGTATACGACCCAGAGGTAGATTTACACACTTTTATTTCGATCGATTAAAAAGATGTTTTTAAAAGACCCAAGATCATCATAGACTACATAAAAAAGAACAGGCCGGCAATGTTGGAATCTGCGACAAACAATAAATTTTACTGTAGGGCGTTAGTGGATGTTATGATGTAGGCCGAACTCGTTTATGTAAAGGGGTTGTGGGCTGCAGTGAAGCGTGGTATGAGAGCGATTGAATGAGAAACATAGTTACACCCAACAGGTATAGATCGTATACGAGGCAACGTCCCCCAAAAATTTCACCAGCTTCTCTCACTGGTGTACTCGAGGGATAAAATTAAGATGGATCTAGAACAGGTGCTCAAAACGGAAAAATGGTAGGATAAAACAGGAAAGGGAGAGAGACGATTTGTTTTCTGTGTGTTTGAAACCCTGGCATACGATCCCCTTTTATAGCTGTTGAAAATGAAATCCCATCTTTCGGCCACAATCAAAGATCTGCGGGAGAAGATTTGCAGCTACCCTCGGGAAATCATGGCTATACAAAACCTAAAAGATAACTTTTCGCAAAAGATCGATAATTTCAGTGAAAATAGATATTCACGAATAAACACTAACAAGTCTATCCATATAATATCTTTGACCTTAAGAAAAGATTTTTTCCAAAAAAAACACTCTAACTCTGAACGTGTGGGTGACTGATCTCCTCCTTTACCTCTCAATGTAGGTAGCGACTTTCTCCTTTCTTTATATTTTGTGATATTTTTTCATTCCAATCAATGTGGGATGATATTTTTTTATCCTAACACGAATGCATGTTATTTGTGTAATTTGCAGCATTTTTGGGGCTCTTTATAATATTTCTATAAACTCTCCATAGCTCATATGTATTGGATTTGCATCTCAATATTCAAATCCAATCTATTGATTGCTTAAATTTAATAATGTTTAATTCATTATATTTTTAGGTAAATTAATTGTATATGTGACCAAATTCACTTCGGATCACTCATCAAATAGGAGACTTCTACGCAGGGCGGAGGGAGGAGGCATGAGGTGGCTCGAGGTCCTCAGGTCGGAGGAAAACGTAAAAAAAATTAAAAATATGTATTTTTTTTTATAATTTAAGGGTTAAAACAAGTTAATTTGAATGAAAAATCGAGCAATGTGCTTAGCTTAGTTGGTATAGGGTGGGAATTTGAATGATTTAGTCTAGTTCGAATCTCCGCCCCTCGATTATTATTTTCTGGCTCTGCCCCTGCTTTTACGTCTAGAATGTAATTTATCTCTTTTTTTTTTAATTAGAGAATGAAACCTATATATCCTTAAAATGTTACTTTCCTTAAAATAAAATTTTACTTGAAAAAAAAACTTAATTAATAAATGGTAGTACGAAGTTTGAAGATTGAATTCCAACCCCAACACACAAAAGCCGTGACATCTCTGAAATGTCTTCCCTCGCCTCCCCACCTCATTTTCGTCAACACCCTTTTTGGGAATTTCATGTAACCTTCCAAAGTCAATTCTCATCTGTGTCTCACATTTCATAGACAAATCAACTTAACTCTAGCAATTGTTTACCACAGAAAAACTCAACTATACCAATAAGTAGGGCGATTATTCAAGTAGAACGAGTCAAGAACGAGTCAAGTATTGTCTGTTCATATTCAACTCATTTAGAAACAAGTTGTGGAGAATATTATTTGGGAGTGTCCCACATTGATTACAAAATGAATCCAAACCTTGCATATAAGCCGGTGGGCTACCCCACCGAACACCAATTGGTTTTAGGATGGAACCCCATTCGGCTTGTGTGCTCGGCTTGGTTGGTGCGCGTGATGCGCTTGGGCGTCATCACCCACATCGACGACTCTGGTCGTCTGACTGATGTCCCTGAGCCCCTCTGGAACCGCCTTGACTCCATCGTTCTTGGATGGATCTATGTCACCATATCTGAGGACGTCCTGATTACCGTCCTCCAACCAGACTCCACCGTTCGAGATGTCTGGCTCTGCATAAAGGGCCTCTTTCATGACAATCAATCCGCTAGGGCAGCAGATTTTGAGGGAAAGTTCATCAACACCCGTCAGGAAAGCTTCTCCACCGTATCTGACTACTGCCTCGCCATAAAAGCCATCGCCGATCAACTAGGCGATGTTGGACACAAGGTTAGCGAAGAACGCCTTGTCCTTCAACTTATCAACGGCCTCTCCACCAAATTTGATGTCGTCGGTGGCATGATCAGCAACACAGCGCCACTTCCGACTTTCATGGTGGCTCGCAGCATGCTCTCCAGGGAGGAGAGCCGTCAGGGACGCCCCCAGGGTCCTTCCCATGTCCTTGTTTCCTCCAAGGATTTCATAGCCCCGGACCCGATTCCACAAACCCAATCCAGACCACCCCAACGGCGCGGAGGACGCGAGAGAGGCGGCAACAGCGGCAGGCGCCGCGCCCGCGGCCGCAGCAACATGTCGCGGGCGCCGCCAGGGAGCTGGTACCCGCAGCACCCGCAGCAGCCCTGGTCCCTCAATCCGTCGCCCTGCCCTTATCCGACGTGGGCGGGATACCCCCCGCCAGGCTTGGTCTTCCCGCAGCGTCAGCCACAGCAGCCGGCCCCTTCCCCGACGATGTACGCTTCTCAGCAGCTTCCATCGAACCCCATGCACACCAACTTCTCCGCCGCTTTCTCCACCATGGTACTTCAGCAGCCGGACGACAACTGGTACATGGATACCGGGGCCTCCTCTCACATGACGAACGCACTAGGTAACCTACAAATTGTTTTTAATTTTAGCACTTTACCGTCTGTCTATGTCGGAAACGGCGAATCTCTTAAAATTGTTGGTTCGGGTCACACAACCCTTCCCAATGCCCTACCCCTTCGCCTCAACAAAGTCCTGCTTGCCCCTGACCTTGTTAAAAACCTCATTTCTATTCATCAATTTACCGTCGATAATCACGTGGCTGTCCAATTTGACCCGTTTGGTTTTCTTGTGAAGGATCTTCGTACGGGGACCCCAATCATGCGCTGCAATAGTTCTGGCGTCCTCTACCCCATCACCACTGCTCGCCAAACGTCTCTCACCGCCCCCACTGCCTTCGTCGCCCTTCGCTCTGACTTGTGGCACGCTCGTCTTGGTCATCCTGGCGACCATGTGCTTCAATGTCTCCGCACTAGCAATTTAATTTCTTGTAATAAAGTCTCTAGCGTTTGCACTTCCTGTGAAATCGCCAAGAGCAAGCGTCTCCCTTTTAGCATTTCCCATTCCATTACATTTGCACCTTTTGATATTATACATTGTGATTTGTGGACATCTCCTATTTCGAGTGCTAGTACTTTTTGATACTATTTGGTTGTCCTTGATGATTTCACCAATTTTGTTTGGGTTTTTCCCCTACGTCACAAATCGGAAACACAAAGTCATCTTGTCAATTTTCACACATTTGTCCGCACTCAATTTAATTTTCCCGTTAAGGCTATTCAGTGTGACATGGGAGGAGAGTTTGACAACAATTTTGTTCGCTCCTTTTGTCAACAAAATGGGATATCACTCTGCTTCTCTTGCCCCTAAACCTCTCCACAAAATGGCAAAGCGGAACGCATTCTCCGCACTCTCAATGACAAAACTCAAACACTCCTACATCACGCCTCTCTTCCCCTCCCCTTTTGGGTTGAGGCGCTTCACATGGCCACCTATCTCCACAATATCCTTCCATCCAAAGTCATTGGCAACTCCATCCCAACCTTGGCACTCTACAAGCGCTACCCTTCCTACAATCACCTTAGAGTGTTTGGATGTCTCTGTTTCCCCAACATGAGTGCCACCGCCCCTCACAAGCTCTCCCCACGTTCCACCAAATGTGTCTTCTTGGGCATCTCCCCACACCATCGAGGCTACCGTTGCCTTCGCTTGGATACAAATCGGGTTGTCACTTCGCGCCATGTGATCTTCGACGAACAAACCTTCCCTTTCCCCACACCACCCACCCATGTTGTTCCCAACCCCTCCACACCACCCAATTCTGACGAATTCACACCCCTCCTACGCCACCTATTTCAACAAGCCTCATCCGGAGCAACACCTGCCCCCCGCCAGCCCCCCGTCGGATTTGATTGGCTGCGGCCGCAGCACCCTGCTGCGCCCGCGACACCCCATGCTGTGGGGGCCCATCCCCTGGCGGCGCCCGCAGCAGAACCCGCAGCACCCCACACCCCTCTCCTCCTCCCACCCCCCCCCCCCCCCCCCCCGTAGGCAGTCCCACTCAACCCCCCGCTTCCACTTGCACCCCCCGCCCAATCGATGAAGACCCGGTCTCAGTCCGAGATCTTCAAACCTAACCCCAAATACAACCTTCTCACTCCGTCCCCCGATATATCCCCTCTCCCCAAATCACCCCACAAGGCCTTACAAGACCCGAACTAGCACGCCGCCATGATGGATGAGTTTAGTGCTCTTATTAAAAACGGCACGTGGGACCTCGTTCCAAGGCCTCGAGACACTAATATCATTAACTGCATGTGGTTGTTCAAGCATAAGTACAGGTCTAACGGGACTCTTGAGCGACACAAGGCTCGCCTAGTGGTCAATGGCAAGTCGCAGGAGGTTGGGGTTGACTGTGACGAGACTTTCAGCTCGGTCGTCAAACCGGCCACCATCCGCACAGTTCTGAGTATCGCCCTTACCAAGGATTGGCCTATCCATCAGCTGGACGTCAAGAATGCCTTCCTTCACGGCAACCTTCAGGAGACTGTGTATATACATCAGCCACCAGGCTTCTATGATCGCACCCACACATCTCACGTCTCCCTTCTCCGGAAGTCTCTCTATGGGTTGAAATAGGCGCCTTGCGCCTGGTAACAGCGATTCGCCACGTACCTCACTGGCATTGGGTTTCAGGGCAGTCAGTCTGATCACTCCCTCTTTGTGTTCCACTCAGGGTCTGACACCGCCTATCTTCTCTTGTACGTGGATGTCATTGTGCTCACCGCTTCCTCTACATCCCTCCTGTCTAGGCTGATGGCCCTGCTGCGTTCAGAGTTTGCCATGACTGATCTCGGTTCCCTGAGCTACTTCCTCGGCGTCTCTGTGTCACGCACTCCTACTGCACTGTTTCTTCATCAACAGAAGTATGCTCTCGAGATCGTCGACAAAGCCGGCATGACGTCTTGCAAGCCCACCACCACCCCTGTCGACTGCAAGTCCAAGCTCGATGCTGCCTCCAGTTCTAAGGTTGAGGATCCTACAGCCTACCGCAGTCTGGCCGGTGCTCTCCAGTATCTGACATTCACTAGGCCGGACATTGCCTTCGCCGTCCAACAGATCTGCTTATACATGCATGATCCCCGCAAGCACCATCTTCAAGCGCTTAAGAGGATAATCTAGTACATCAAGGGCACCTCTGACATGGGATTACATCTCGGTCGCAGCCGGTTTGACTCCCTTACTGCCTATTCTGATGTTGACTGGGCGGGTTGTCCTGAAACTCGCAGCTCCACATCTGGTTTCGCAGTGTACCTTGGCGATAATCTGGTCTCGTGGTCCTCCAAGCGTCAGGCCACCATCTCCCGCTCGAGTGCCAAGGCTGAGTATCGTGGCGTTGCCAACGCCGTGGCTGAGACCTGCTGACTCCGCAACCTCCTCTGCGAGCTCCGGGTTCCCCTTCGATCGGCGACACTGGTCTACTGCGACAATGTCTCCGCTGTTTATCTGTCGTCGAACTCGGTTCAGCACCAGAGGACGAACCATATCGAGATTGACATCCATTTCATCAGAGAGAAGGTCGCCCTAGGCCAGGTCCGGGTTCTTCATGTCCCTTCCGCACATCAGTATGCGGACATTTTCACAAAAGGATTACCTACTCCTCTTTTTACTTCTTTTCGTTCCAGCCTTGCTATTCGCTCACCTCTAGCTGCGACTGAGGGAGGATGTTAGCATTATATTATTTATATGTGTCCATATCATGTACAGTTACGATTGTACCCTCAGTTTTTTCACCCATTGATATATACAGGAGTAGGCCTCTTAGATCCGTTAAGGACTCAGTTCTCCAAACACTTACAACCAGGAGTTTTAAAAAAAGACACAGGTTCGAATCCTATTTTGGCCCTTTAACTTCAAATCCCTTTTTTTTTTTTTTTTCTGACAGACCGACAAACAACAGAGCCGAGAAACGGAGAAAGGAGGATTCTCCGAGGCCGCTGCTACCGGGCCACCGGCGCACAGGCTCCTCCTCCGGTTGACCCGCTGCTACCGGGCCACCGGCGCACTGCAAGCAGTCGACCTCCAGTCCAACAGACCTCTGCAGCCCCAGCACACAGTTGTTCTTCACTTCTTCTTCTTCTAATCTTGTCCAGATCTACCGACTTACCGAGTTCAAGGTTATTTTGCTTCTCTACCTTTTAATTTGATTGTTTTTATATTCAATTCATTGAGATTTAGAATGAATTTAGATTAGAATTTGTGGATTGGAAATTCAATTTGGTCATTTGGGTTAAATTTCAGTTAGGGTTTGTGATTTTGATCATAAATTCCGAGATTTTGTGATTAAATTTATGAATTTTTGGTTTGTGATTTGTGGATTTGAAAATCAATTTGGCCATTTGGGTTAAATTTCAATTAGGTTTTATGATTTTGATAATAAATTCCGAGAAATTATTAGTAGAATTTGTGGTTTTGATGTTCAATTCATTGAGATGAGAATGAATTTAGATTAGAATTTGTGAATTTGAAAATCAATTTGGTCATTTGGGTTAAATTTCAATTAGGGTTTGTGATTTTGATAATAAATTCCAAGATTTTGTGATTAGAATTTGTTGTTTTAATAAATAAATTTGTGAATTTGTGGTGTGTGATTTGTGGATTTGAGAATCAATTTGGCCATTTGGGTTAAATTTCAATTAGGCTTTATGATTTTGATAATAAATTCCGAGAAATTGTTAAATTTGTGAATTTGTGGTAGAAGGAACGAAACATGGAGATTGGGTTTTTGCCAAGGAGAGATATCTTAGTATTGAACTTATTGGTAATATTGAACTCGTAAGATGAATTTTGTTATCGTTCTTTGTAATTTTCAGGCCCCCTTGACAGAAATCCTGGATCCACCACTGCTTGCATATAAGCCGGTGGGCTACCCCACCTAACACCAATTGGTTTTAGGATGGAACCCCACTCGGCTTGTGTGCTCGGCTTGGTTGGTGCGCGTGATGCGCTTGGGCGTGCGTGGCCCCCCTCACGTCGTATATTACCCACCGTAATTTAACACAAGTCAAGCTCAAACCGAGCTTAAATTTGGACTTGAGATTAAAAATGTACTCATACTCGCCTCTTTTAGGAAAAAAAAACGAGCTCGAACCGAGCTTTCTTCGAGCATTAAGTAGTCTAATTTGCTCAGAACATAGGAATTTAAACAAAATTTTAAAAGTTCATAAAACTCGAGCTATTCGAGTTTAAGCCGAATTTTGAACCGAGCTAAAAAATGTGTTCATACTCTGCATGTTTAGAAAATAAACGAATTCAAGTCGAACTTTTATCGAGTCGAACCCGACTCTAGATCGAGCTGCTCGACTCAATATATATGATTCTACCTTGATATATTACATTTATATAATGGGGTGCGCTCCGGTGAAAACCAAAATTACGGTAAACACCTGTGAGGACAGGCTTTTTAGCCCAATTCACTTGCTTTATAGCCCGATTATTAATAGAATCGATCTATAAAGTCACAAATTTTAGTCCGGTTCTGAATAAAAACGAGCTATAAAGTCACTATATAATTTTAAAAAATGAGTTTTTAGCACGATTTTTAGGCTTGACCGAACTATAAAGTCATGTGTTATTTTAAAATTGGAGTTTAGCACGGTTTTTAGGTTGAACTGAGTTGTAATGTCACCGTGTGATTGAGGTTTTTAGCACGGGTTTCAAATAAACCAAGCTATAAAGTAGTCATCACAGTTTTTACCACAATTTGAGGTTTTCACCGGAGTCAATCTCTTTATATAATTATATATAAACACACATGGTACACTAGCTTATCATATATGAGACCGTACACACTTTAATTTCAGTGTTTTCATCAACCACGGATCTTATAATTGGGATATTTTATGGTTAGAATTAAAATGTCATAAAATAATTTATATAATATGACAATAAATGATACTATTTTAGAATAAAACATCATCGATTTAGGATAAAATATCATCATTTTATCCCATTAATAATAAATAAATAAATAAAATAACAAAAGAAAACTAACAAAATAGGGATGAGAAATGTAATATAATAAACATTGATGAGTTAATACGTAATTTGTTGTACTCTTCACACACACAATAATGTCTAACTAGATAATGCATAAAAATTTAAAAGTTGTATAACTTCTTACCTAATTGTCGATATAAGTAATATAGTATCTCGTTTCGAAGATCTCGAGATGAATTATAATTTTTGAAATTCAATCCAAGTAAAGTATAATTACAGTTTATTAAAATAAAACTAAAGTAATTAATATAGCTTTAATTTCTAAACATTCATAACTTTTAACTCAAATATCGAATTATGGTATATTATATATCAAAACGAAGCTATTAACAAAGATTGTACACATAGATAGTTCGTCAAATAAGAGGCGATATGTGCTCTCCAATGTGGATAGCTAATGGATCTCCTCATCCTTAATGTAAGTGGTCGCTAGAGTCTTGTCCATCAAAACCATAGATTTACTAGTCACGAGCCAAGCCAGGAAGGCCATGTATGTGCACCACTATGAGCTATATATAGGTAGCTAGTATATAATTAATTAAGTTTTAAATGAGTACGTAAAAAATATATATATATAATAAGGAATAATTTAGAAATATTATTTAAATTTTAATTAGTTCAACTTTTTTTAAAAAAAAATAAATAAATTTATAGGCTCACTTGTCTTTTTTGTAGGAAATCTTTTCCAATTCAGAGTTTGATTCTATGTCCCAAGGATATATGATAGAAAAACCGATAAATAAAATCATGAATATGCCTCAATATTCTTCCAACTAGCTATATCTTATGACCAAATTGCAATTTTCTAGAAAGTATGAAAATTAATGAAAGGTGGAGCAACAAAGGGAGACAAGTTCTGAAAGCAAATTAGGTTATGGTCTAACATCATCAATTAAGTAGTCCCCACACTCCACTTATATTTCTATATGAATGTGATGCCTCCTTTCATTTCATCATCAATTTTAGCATATTTGATTAACTAATTTTTTTTAATATGATTAACATATTAAATTTTGGAAGTAGCAATTATGTTGAATAATTACATGTAGATTTATTTAACAAGAGAAAAAACAAGTGCAATTTTTTATTTGGTCTTGATCCTCTACTCAAGCCATCAAAATTTGTCAAATCTTTTCTTCATATATGTAGCTTGAAAATAAATGGCTCTTATAAGTAAAATAGATTAAGTTTCAGTGTATAAGGTGTCATCCAATAATTAAGTGGCGAAACTCTTTGAAGACGAGAGGTAGCCATGGCCCCTCGAGCAGAAAAAATAAATGTTAGTACGTAATATGTCTTTTTATTATATATTTAAGTAGTAAAAGAATACTTTGAATAACTAATTTTTTGAGGTTAGTTGTTAACCGACGAGTATTTCAATCTATAAATCAAATATTCAAATTTTTAAAACAATATTTTTTTTAAAAAAATATTAAAAAAAATATTGTGAATATGATATAAAAAAAATGGAATACTTTTTTAGGTCCCTAGACAAACAATTCAAATTCCTTCAACACATTCAAGTTCTAACTTAAAAAAAAGTTCTTATGATATGATAAAGACTTTGAGTAAATTATAAACCACTCATAACATATCTCTCATATATTCAATATTCTAGGATTAAGATTTTATAGTATCCAACACACATATCATTTAATTCAAATTTAAGCATTACATAAGTCTACATAGATGGACAAAAAAAATTTCGAAACCCTATAGCAAAGTTTGTTCAATTCACTTGATTCTTATAAAGGGATCAAATTAAACATCACATTTCACTAGATATATATAACTAGTATATACAAATATATATTAGCTTAATTTGGTATGGTGCGTTTTCGCTTGTTGTATTAAATTGTATCTTTCTGCTTTCTGTTGTATTTTTTTTAACAATCTTTCATCTTCTAACTTGTCGACCATCGAAATTCAAAATATATCTGATTTCGATCATTCTTGCTTAATAAAAATAAAAATAAAAATATTAGCTTAATTTGGTGTGCCTTGTTTGAAAAGTATTGAATTGTATTGTTTGACAAAATCCTACACATTCCACCATTATCCACAAAGTAATGTTGGCTCCACGTAATGTTAAGTATATTTAGTGATAGACATTTGTATAGAAACTTAACAAGTACATACGACCATATATATGTATCATAAATCACAATCAACCCAAAAGTAGGGAGTCCACGAGATGCTCATTTCAAACCTTTGACCTATTTAACTTCTAGTTAGTTGGCCGTCTACCTATTACCTATATATATATATATATATATATATATATATGAAAATTGACATTTTATTTAATTTGGCTCCGATGCCATTTGTTTAGCAAAAATCTATGACCAAATCCTAGTTTTTTATCCGGTACCAAATTTGTGATTTTCTTCTACTTGCAGTGTAATAATAGTTCATAATTTTAGTGTTGAATTAATATTTAGTTTATGCTTGAATTAGTTAAGCCACCACCTATTTAAATATGATAAAAACACAAATCCACCCAAAGAGAAAGCAACTTAACGTTACTTTATTGAAATTCTAGATTTACCTAACCGGCCATTAGCAATGTGAACAATGACCCACTATTTTAGTACTCGTTATAATCCAAGCTTGTTGACGAGTTCTTACTTGTGTATACAATCTAAGATTGATCAATCTCTATGTGCCTTTTTCGATCCTACAAATTTCCTAAACCTTTTTTTTTATATGTTTCATGATAAATAAATTTAGAATATTGCATGTTAATAGGATGATAGTAAGAGAAAATGAAACAAGGTGAAAATGAAATATATATGTTCAATTTGATAGAAAGTTGATAGTTGAACAAACCTTCTCAACGTATATTTTATAACACCGGCCTCCTCCAATCCAACATTAAATATAATAAAGATCAATATAATAAAATAGAGCCACTTTGAGGTTCCCTATGAAATGAGGCATGAAAGGGAGCCACTACGAAGAAGTTTCGGGAGTTACGAAGGAAGCTTCAAGTTCATATGGGTCGTGGGTTGAGAACGAGAATTGAACCAAATCTTATTCATATATTATAGTAATAAATGTACTCTAATAGAATGTTCGGATATGCTCGGATTGTAACACCTCCATATTTTTTTAAAAAAAAATTTATTAGGTAAAAATTCGAATGTAAGACAGACATGACTCATCGAGAGGCCGGCCGAAGTCGGCAGACGCCGAAACCGTCTAACAGAGCAATCTAAAAACAGAAACAGAAATACAATAATAGGCATAATGAACCAAACAGAAATAAACTCTACAATAAACGTTCCAAGAAGATCAAACACCCGAACAACTGAGGAAGCCACCGAAGAACGCAGCCAAGCACCACCGAACCGTAGCACCGCAGGCCAGTAGTACATCATGACACTAACTCCTGTGGGTAGTGCAGACGAACTCCAAGGAAACTCTATCCCGAATACGGAGTCGCCTTTGAGCGCACCACCACGACCCCAGCCAGACCCGACTACATACTCCACGCCCCCCAACCAAGCAGAAAATCTCCTAGAAACATCGGAAGCATGTAACACCTCCATATTGACCACGAACGGCAATTTATAACCGAATCTTAATTATCATTTTTTATGATAATATTTAGACCAATAAAAAAACTCACTTTTAAAATAGTTAAAATATACTGTAAAATCTTGTTATTAATGAGATATAAATAGATTCATACCCATGTAATTTGCTTATGTAAAATATATTGTTAAAAGTCAAATCAACTTCCATCCTCGCTCAACCAGACTAGCTTCTACTTGGTTATGAATCTTTTTATGGGTTATTTTTCTCATTTACTTTGGTCGATTAGTTCATAAATTGTGATTTATCGTGTTTGTCATTTCATTTGTACCTTGACTGATTATTCGTCTGGCGCTCTTAGTGCTCTCTATGGGGGCAACTAGCATGAGCTTTATGCTGTGTTTAAGCAAAGACGCGTCTGACAACAGATTTACTCATTTACATATACTTTTCCACGCCACTAGCTCTAATAACTCGGTTTAAAATTGTAATTTAAAACCCTATAGTACAATATTAAGCATACAAATTTGTAAAATAATATTTTATTTATCACCAACTTACCAATACAAAAATGACATAAATTGAAATTCAACTTTACGTTTCTTTTTAAAAAGGGCCAGAAAAAAAAAAACAAGATACCCAAACACTACCCAGTACCCACAGAAAATTTTTAAATCCACACTTCATAATCTCAACAAAAAAAAAATGTTTGTGCATTAAAAAAAACACACATAAAAAAAAACAAATGAAATGAAATGATACTTTAAAAAAAATCAAATTTATTTTTTAAAAAATGGTAGATAATTTTTTTTTTGGTCGGAAAAAATGGTAGATAATGGGAACCAAATATCAGGTACCAAGAAAAGTCAACGATTTGCGTATTATAAAAGGGGCGGCCCACTCCCTTGTTTGCTTTCTCATTCAACTTCCCCTTTTGGTTTTCCCTTTCTCTTCTTCCCTCTCTCCCCCCGAACCACCCACCGCCTCTCATTCTCATCTTCTTCCTCTCGAATCTAAGCTTTTCAATCTCAATAACACTACCAAAAATCAAATCTCAAGAAACAGATTCTGAAAATGAAGTTAGTTTGGTCTCCTGAAACCGCGTCCAGTTCCTACATCGACACCGTTCGATCTGTAAGTCGATCTTCCCACTGTTGATTAATTTTCGATTGCTTCTTGCTAATTTACTCACCGATCTCATACATGCATCATCCGATTGATGATCAAATCGGTCCAATCGATCAAGAAATTGTCTGATTTTTGGAATCTTGACTCCGGATTTCGCTTTTACAGTGCAAGCTAGATCAGGAATCGGGAGTAGCGGAGCTGATCTCGGCGATGGCGGGAGGATGGAACGCGAAGCTCATCGTGGAGGCGTGGCACCAGGGAGGAGTAATCGCGACGAGCATCGGCCTCGCTATCGCGAGCCGCCACACGAACGGCCGCCACGTCTGCATCGTCCCCGACGAGGCCTCGCGCTGCGACTACCTCCGCGCGATCGGCGAATCCGCGGAAGGAATCTCGCCGGAGGTGATTGTCGGAGAGGCAGAGGAAGTGATGGGGGAGCCGTCGCTCGACGGCGTGGACTTCCTTGTGGTCGATTGCCGGCGGCGGGACTTTGCTAGGGTTTTGAGGCTCGCGAGGCTCAGCCAGAGAGGGGCGGTGCTGATGTGCAAGTACGCGGGCTTGAAGGCAGCGTCGGGGTTCCGGTGGAGGAGCGTGCTGGATAGCGGCCGTTACCGACTGGTAAAGGCGGCGTTTCTGCCGGTGGGGAAAGGGATAGATATGGCGCATGTCGGCGTTGGTGGCGGAGGTAACGGTTTTGGCGGCGGGAGGCGGTGGGTCAAGCACGTTGACCACCGTTCCGGTGAAGAGCATGTCATCCGAACCTGCAGGGCAGTTTAGGCATTTTCTGCTTTAATTAGAAAATCAGAAAGAAAAAAACATATTTTTATTTTTATTTTAACTTTCAATTTTGGAATTATGTGCAAATGTGATCTATTTTGTACAGTTAACAATTGGGAGAGTTAAATTAGAAGGTAAATATGCAACTAGCTACTAGTAAGTTTTGTGTGTGGGTTTAGCAGTGAGGGTCGTCTAGTCCAAAATAATGGTCCGTTTTGTGATTCATTTGTCTTTATTGGTGGAAAATCATAAAAATTAACCCCATTTATGGAGAAAAAAATAAAATATATTATTTCAATTTTCAACCAATAAAGTTAGAGGGATCACAAAATGGACCGTGATTTTGAACTAGACAATCTTCTCCGGTGTGTTTAGTGTTGATTTTTGGGTGGTGGAAGAACAAATGAAAATGAAGTGGCAATTGTCTTATTTGATTTTATCATTTATGTTTAATTCTTGATATGATTGTATATTTATACATTTGAGTAACTTTACTCTTCCGTTTTAAGTTTTTATTGGGATACAAGAATTGTTGATAAAAATTGTGGATAATTACATTATGTTTGGATGATGGGAATTGAAGTGATTTTTAGGAAGTGAAGTGATTGGAAAATAAATTTGGTGTTTGGATGGACAACTGACTAACTGCTCAATAACCGCTCAATTTGATGAGAATTCTCACTCTATCAAAATGGTGAAATTTGATGGGAAAGTGGAATCATTCCCCTTCCTTTCACTCCCTTTCCCTTTCTCAAATTCTCACTCCTTTCTATCCCTTAAAAAAACAGTTGTCAAACAAAGGATTAATGAGGAGTATAAATGTGATAAATTTATGATTTTCTTAAATCTTAATTAGTGTGCAAAGATTGAAAGAACTTATATAGTTGAACGGACGGAGATAGTAAATGTTTCATTTTTGCATTAACAACTCATGGTGAATTGTTTGGTGTTGTATAATGATGGTACAAATCTTTTACTTTTATAAAAGAAAAAAGAATCGAAGTGAGTTAGTGGTTGATTCTATCTTAGTCATTCAAATCGGATCAAAGTGAGTAAGTCAATTAACGGTTTAAGTTGCAATTGATCTGAACTCATATTTTGTGTTTTGATCTAGACGAGTAGCGATACACATCGTGTCGATATACTTGAAAAAACATTGAATATACTGGATCGAAGCTTCGAAATGCCAAGTTGGTCAGTTGGGCAATAGGTCAATGGAGAGTGACACAGTGATGCCGTTTAGATAGAGATTTGAATAAAAGGACGTGGCTTGTACGCAAACAAAGGAGGTAGTTGGTTTTCTTCCATTGACAAGTTGCAGTTTGTGTTCTCTCCTCTTCCTGAATTCGCAAGAGACAAACATCCAACACTCAAAGCCTATTTAATAACCCACCCACCAGGCACCATACCACTTGTTATATACAGTAATTGACACGGTACGACACGAGGATACATCCTTAAATCTTATTGCAATTTCACGTTCGCTGTAGAGTCCAAATAAACTAAAATATAAGGGGTTGTTTGGTTATCTCTCTACTTCCCGAGAAGTTTAAAATTCTAGGAAGATGTGTTTGATATGTTTTTTTTTTAAATGAAAAAAATCAGAAATTTCAATTTTCATGGTGGAATTTAACTTACCATGGAGGGATAGCCGGGTAGGTAATATCTGTTTCCTTGATTTTTTTTTTTTTTAAATCTCCTATAATTTGTTTTTTTATAAACAAAATCTCCAATTTGTCCATATAGATTTTGATTTTAAACAAAAAGCAAAAAGTTACAAGAGTAATTTTAAATAAATTACTATGAAAACTCCAACCAAACAAATCATAAGAATTGAATTTATGGGAAATTATTTCAGACTAAATATATTTTTACATGTTCCATAAAGTAGAATTCATGAAAATTACATACTACGGGAAGTCTACTTTCCACGTTTAACCAAACGAGGCCTTAGATAATGGCTTTTTTTAGGGGTGTTATTTTAGTCAAACGAACCGATTAGGGGCTGCCCGTATTCGGCTCGTTTTTGTTCAAGCTCGAGCTCGGCTCGAATTTTTGTCGAGCTTAGAAGTGAGCTCGAACTCGGCTCGCGGGCATTTGAACAAGCTCAAGCTCGAGCTTGTTTTGCTCGTTTTTTGTCGAGCCGAGCTCGTGTTATTGTTGTAGCTTGTTTTTGCTGGAAGTTCATTTCTGAACTCGTTTTTTAGCTCGTACGCTCGTTTGAATGCTTGAAGTGAACGAGACTGATTTGAGAGAAACCCTTAAACTAAAGGGGGAAAAAAAGCACAAGGGTAAATTTGTCCGAGCTACTCGAGCTCGGGAACCCGCTCGATCTCGGCTCGTTTTTCAAATGTGAACAAGCTCGAGCCGAGTTTTTCGAGTTGAATCCGAGCAGCTCATGTTCACATAACACCCCTACTTTTTTCTTAATAAAAAAAAACGGAGCAAGTGCAAAAAGTGGGAGTGGCATCTTCCATATCTGATATGACCTGGCAACAGATTCGATCTAAGCAGCAAAGATAAGATCTTGATGAAAACAAACAACTCTGAAAGTCAGATGAGTGTATAAATTAAGGCCAATTTGGGCATGGTTGACATTACTCTAAAGTCTAAACCAACCCAATTTATGTATAATTATATGTGCTAGGTTTTTGACCTTCTTAATTGGTTGATTCTTGGTGGTTAAGTACACAATCTCACTATAATATCCATCAACTACAAACTTGCACACGGATCAAGCAAAGGCGGAGGATTTTGCTTCAAGCTTTATATAACTATACAAATTCTATAGTATAAATATTTTATGTGTGTGTGCGCGCGCGTATGAGAGATTGATGTATCTGCACAAGCAAGCACGATTATGGTAAAATAAACGCCGGTACCATATATATTTTCGACATTTTACACACGTTTCATGGGTCTTTATCATGAATGATTCACTAGCTTTGAACATGCTCTATTCTCATAGCTCGAACTCGATATCTTTGATTGAGCATATAAACTCAAAATCGGGTAAGAATTTGAAATACTAATAATTGGTAAATCGAAAGGGCGACAAATTGACAGACAAATTAACTGTCGTAAAACGGTGGAAAATGCAAAAGCAATAGCATGATGAAGGAGAAAGGAGGAGCTCAAAGCCTTTGAATGAAGCAGTAACAAGGCAAGATAGCCTGAAGTCGAAGATGATGAAGGCTCGGAGAAAGAGAGCGAATAGCCCATTTAATTATGTGGATATTGAATGTGGGCTATTGTATAGCCCATTTAATTATGTGGATATGGATTGGGCTATTATATAGCCCAATCACAATCCTTCAATAAACACTTATGTGAGAGGGCAAGAAGCCCAAATCCAATTGTTTAAATTAAAGATATTTTCCCTTTAACAGCAGGCCCATCCTCTTTCCGAAACCCAAGCCCAAGACAATTTACATATTTCGCAAAATACTACCTCAGTCAATTAAAACTTAACGTTTTACTATTCACGCACGTTTTTTTAGGTATTAAAAACTATATAAATTTTTAATTTTTTTTTAATAAGTTCATACTTGTTACAAGTTTATCTGTAAAGGATTGGGTCAAGTGAATTATGGGCTTAGTGTGGATGTAATTGGGCTAAAAGAAGCATATGGGCAGAGAGCCTATATAAGTAGAGACCTGCATGTGGGTTATCAAAAAAGAAATAACAAAGTCTTCATCCCTAACCTCTAGTCTATCTCTCCCTTTGTCTATGTCTGATTTCTCACCCTCTAAGCTCTCATTCTCATCTCCATTCATCCTCACAATCTCAATCCCTTAGATCTCTAGTAGATCTTTATCCAGTCATAATTAACGATTTCGTTATAAAAAACCGTGCATAAATAGTAAATGATAAGTTTTAATTAACAGATAAAGTATGTATTTTGTTTCCTCGTTACTCATTAGAGAAATTTTAGAAAAACTACTACATTTGCTCAAAAAAAACCACTAATGCAAATTAATAAATTGATAATGGGTGAGACAAAAACATTTAAAGTATAGGATACA
Source organism: Persicaria maculosa (assembly GCA_963922045.1). Lineage (NCBI taxonomy): Eukaryota > Viridiplantae > Streptophyta > Magnoliopsida > Caryophyllales > Polygonaceae > Persicaria > Persicaria maculosa. Next base: position 4,450,745 of record OY998253.1, read on the forward strand.
CGGGCCCCTCACGCCTATGCGCCAGTTGCCTAGCACATAAGCCAAATGAGATTTTATCCTAAAACCAATTAACTTTAGGAGAAGCAGCCCACTAAATTATGTATTAAGACTTGTACTTTCATATTTTCAACGTGGAACTCTTTAATCTCCTCACATCTCTCAACCATTCAATAGATGAACAGATGTTTGTGGTCACTTCCTGCCTTCCTGGGGCTGGTTTTATAAAATTACTACAGAGTAAAAAGTAAATCCAGATTGTTAAACAGTTGAACAAGGAAAATACACAGTAACTAGTATTAGTAAGGATTGATTTTACAAGCTCATCATGTCTTCAAAATTGAGGTCCCATGTGAACCTGTTTGTGCAAGAAAATATATTTATTGGCCACTCAGTTTGTTAGTTTGGAATTGAATTTATAGAGTTGAGTGTGAAATGAAATTTACACAAAACGGCTTCAACGTTTATCATCGAAATTTATGGGCTGATGGGTCTGTTTGTTTCTCCATTTCTTCATTGATGGCTACTCCTCCCATCCTCCCTCGTCCGTACATTTAAATTTGTCTCTTTTTTTTCACAACTAGTAAGAAGGAATTTTAATTTTTTTTTTTTTTAAAAAAAATGTAACTCATATTCTTATTATCTTATACGTAGTAAGGTATAGTTTAGTTTGATGAATTAGGTGTGTTAAATATATTTTAAATTTAATTATTCATAATTTAGTAAGTGTTTGTAACTCTAATAGGGAGCTCATACCTACTTAAATAGGTGACGAGAAGGAAAAATATATATTTGTAAATAGAAAAAAAAAATTGTGAAAAACTTTAAGTAAAGGGTTGTTGAAAATAAAACTATAAAAGCTAATTACACTTAAATATTATATTTAAGTCATTTGAAACTTTATAATATTGGAATGAAATCTATAGAAAAGCGCCTAATTTTTTTTGTTTGTTTGGAGAGGCTACGCTCTTTATAATATATTTAATAATGAAATCAAACTACTACTAACGTTGTGTTTTCCTCCCCATTCATTTAAGGGGTGGAATATCCCATCTCCACCCCTTTACCTCCTCCATCCCTTAAAAAATAGGGGAGAAAAACAAGGTCTAACATAACGTGTGAGACATGCATACGTAAAGTCCTCAATAAATTCCGCTTGAACGATTAAGTTTAGGTCTCATGAAAGTTAAAAGAAAAGTGGTTGGATTTAATTATTAACTTATAATGTATATATAATCTAGCACATTTCAATATAATATAATATGTGGCAAAATCAATCACATATAAACCAAATAAAAATACATCACAAAGAACTCGGAGGTGAGATATGAGTTTGAGCCCTACGTAGAGCAAATTAAAAAAATGTAAAAGAATAAATTTTAATGATCGTTCTACCCAGTATTCCCATCCAGATTAAATACATATTATAGATCCAATCAAACTTTGGGAAAAAAATTCAAAAAGAAAATACCAAACACAAATTAAAATAATTTAAAACAACCCTAAAAATTATAAATGTATAATTAGAACTAAAGTATAACATAGAGTGTGAATAATATATTATACGTTTCTTAAATATTTCAATATAATATACTGATTTAATACTCTCAAGTTTAACTATATTATAAAGGTATGAAGTTTAACAACATATAAAAGTATTTCGATTTCATGAATGTCATAAGAAGTTAATAACTCTTAGCTTATATGTCAAAGCAAGGCTTATAATATATCAAATGAAAATTATTAACTACCTATAAGATAAACATATATACTGGATTTGCTTATAATTGAAGGAGCATAGACTCCATAATCGGGAATGAGCTTTCTAGAGCTTCGTCTTCGCTGCCCGTAGGCAGGGGAGTCATGCGATGGCTTGAGCCCCTGAAAAATTAAACTTCTGTATATATACTAAATAAGGGGATATGATACAAATATAACTTGTGGAGCATATATGGTTGAAGCATGTAGGATATAGTCTCTTAGTATAACAAGCTTACAAATGTGTATGAAATTCAAGTGTAACAAGCTTGTGATAAGGTTAGTCGGGAGGGGCATTTTAGTCATTACAGGATCTGATTATATTGTTGTTAGATGGTAGTTAGAAGAATCTTCTTGAACATAAAAAACTCTGTAAGAGGAAGAGCAAAAGAGGTTTTCGATTGAACCTACATTGTTGCTCCTATCTTGATTTCATTTTCTGTTCAATTTCATTTGATCAATTGAAGGTTTCTGTTTCCAAATGGTATCAGAGCGAAGGTGAGCTTCTTCGCTGCTTCTGTGTGTGAATTTGGTTCATTGTGCTGTGCAATCGTCGATTGAATTGACGATGGCGGGAAGAGGAAATCCGAATGCGAGTCCACATAGTTAAGGTTCAGGTGTTGGAGAAGGAAGAGGAACCTTCGTTACTCCTCCGGTACCAGGTGTTGGGAGGGGATTCGTCATGGGTACGACGATTCCTACTGGTTTTCAATTTGGGGATTTTGCGCAGAATCTCGGTAATATCCATTACAATCCGTTGTTTCTGTCGAATTCGAACCACCCTGGGATGCATCTGGTATCCACACCGTTCAATGGAACGAATTTTGTGAGTTGGAGTCGCAGAGTTCTTATGGCGTTGGGTGCCAAGGCCAAGCTCGGATTTATCACAGGGAGTGTCGTCTGACCTGCTGAGAACAGTGAAGATTTTGAGAACTGGATCCGTGCAGATTATATGGCTAGGTGTTGGCTGGTCAATTCAATGACCATCGATGTAGCTGAATCTGTGATGTATGTACAGTCGTCAAGAGAGCTATGGGAAGACATTAAAGAACGATTTTACGAGACAAATGATCCACTGATCTATCAATTGAGGAGATATTTGAGCAATTTGAAACAAGAAAATTTGTCTGTTGGGGCATACTTTGGTAAACTGAAGAAAGTATGGGATGAATTACTGCTTCTTGATGTTGTTTCAGGGTGCACATGTGGTGGTATGAATCAATGTTCTTGCTCTCTGCTTAAGCGTGTGATCGAAAGAGAAGAGAAAGAGAAAATGATGCAGTTTTTAATGGGGCTTAATGAAGTCTATGAGCCCCTGAGGAGCAATGTTTTATCAAAAGATCCAATGCCAGGTTTGAACAAAGCCTTCCAAATGGCTGTGCAGTTGGAAAAGTCCAAAGGAGTGACCTCTATTGTGCAAGGGGATGCTAATGTGCTAGTTGTTGGTCAAAGCAGCAATATGGAATATGAAGCTAATGTTGTGAATAGGTATTCACAGTCAAGGCAAGATCAGTACAAATCTGGTAATCAGGTAAAGAAAGAATTTAAGAACCCAAAATTTAAGAGGAAATGTGATTATTGTAACAAGGATGGTCATACTAGGGACTATTGTTACAAGCTCGTGGGATACCCTGAATGGTACAAAGGGCCACGTGATGATGAGAGATCCAAACAAGGTGGAAAACTTGCTATCTACATAGATGCTCCTCAGTATGACAGTCCACTGGATGGACAAAGTGATTCAAGGCCAGTTCTTGCTATGGTGAATGCTGTCTTCAATGAGATCGTCAAGATGATAAAAGGCAAGACCAAGATAGACCAGTTTGATAGCTCATCAAACCAAGCAGTTGTCCACTTTGCAGGTACCTTGAGTGTTTCCTTTCTCATTGGTGCTAATAAAGTTGATAAGAATAAATGGATAGTCGATTCAGGTGCTACAGATAATATTGCCTTTGATAAATCTGTGTTTATGAGTTTGAGAATTTTGCAAAGTGTTATCAATTTGGGTTTGCCTGATGGAACCAGTATTGATGTGAGTCAATCAGGGTCTGTACAAGTTACACATGATTTGATGTTGCAAAATGTGCTGTTTGTTCCTCAGTTTAGGCATAATTTGCTTTCTGTGTCAAAGGTTTTGCATTCACAAAAGATGGAATTCCATTTTAATGAGGTATCTTGTTGGCTACAGGACCTTATAACTAGGAGAGTGATTGCTCGAGGGACTGAAGAAGGAGGTTTACACATCTTAAAGTCCCAAGGACTGCTGAGCACAGGCTTTGACCATGTTGGAGGCCCTGAATTGAAAGGGAAAGATCAGTTTTCCCATGGTTGTAATAAAGTAGTGAACCTACATACTTTACATGCCAGATTTGGACATCTTTCAAGTTCCAAAATGAAACATTTATCTGAATGTTTTGATGTTCATTTGAAGGATTTTGTTTGTGATACATGTGAATTGACAAAATTTCACAAATTACCTTTTGTTGGAAGTGAATCTGTCACTGATGGGTTATTTCAGTTGGTACACATGGACTTATGGGGTCCCTATAGAACTCCAGCTTTATGTGGAGCTAGGTACTTCCTCACTATCCTAGATGATTTCTCTAGGACAACTTGGGTTTATCTTATACAAGATAAGATGCAGGTGCTGAGAGTGATCACCAATTTTCTGAATTTGGTTGAGACACAATTTCAGTTGAAGGTTAAGGTTTTGAGAACAGATAATGGAACTGAATTCACACAGAAGAGTTGTTTAGAATTGTTGATGACCAGAGGTATTATACACCAGAGGTCAGCTCCTGGTGTTCATGAACAGAATGGAAAAGTGGAAAGAAAGCACAGACATTTAGTGGAGATTGCAAGGGCCATCAGCCATCATGCTGGATTTCCCATTCAATTTTGGGGAGAGTGTGTTTTGAGTGCTACACACTTGATTAACAAGATGCCATCCAGTGTCCTTCAATGAAAGTCACCTTATGAGGTTTTGTATAATACTCCTCCCTCCTTAGATGATCTTAGAATTGTTGGTTGCCTTTGTTATTGCCTGCAACCCAATGACTATAGAGATAAACTTGGAATTATCTCTAGGAAGTGTTTTTTTCTTGGTTATCCACCAGGCCAAAAGGCTTACAAATTTTTTGATCTTCACAAGAAGAAGGTCACAGTCAGTAGACATGTGAAATTTGTTGAGCATGTCTTTCCTTTCAGACACACAAATAGTTCTGATGTCCTTCCCTCATCATCTATTAGCATGCCTTTTGCTAGCAATGATGATACTGAGATCTTTTGGAGTAATGCTTCTGACATTTCTCCTAGTTCTGAAAGTATTGAAACTCTTAGTCATCCTGCCACCATGATCAGCAATGACTCACACAATGATGCCCTATCAGATCAATCTCAAGCTCCTGACTCTTATTTCTCAGAAGAGAGTCCATCAGTTTTTGGAGCTCATGTTCCTATTGTTACTAAGAGAGTAATCCACAGACCTGCGAGGCTAAATGATTACATTTGTACAAATCTTCCAACTAGAGTGCAGGGAGTTGACTCAAAGTCCGAGAGTCAATCATTTGTTGTCTTCTCTGTGCAAAATTTAGCTCATCTATCTCCTGATTTCATACAATCATTTGTCAATGTGTGTGCCACTTTTGAACCTTGCTCTTACAGACAAGCAAAGGGAACTGAGCAGTGGGAAAGTGCTATGCAAGCTGAGTTAGCAACACTTGAGAAAAATCATACTTGGACTGTCACAAGTCTTCCTATTGGCAAAAAGGCAATTGGTTCCAAATGGATATTCAAAATCAAATACAGGCCTGATGGAAGTATAGAGGGATACAAAGCCAGGTTAGTAGCTAAAGGTTACAACCAAGTCAAGGACAAAGACTACAAGCAAACATTTTCCCCAATGGCAAAATTATTCTTGCCCTTGATGCAGTAAAGGGTTGGGTTTTGCATCAATTGGATGTAAATAATGCTTTCCTCCACGGGTTCTTAGAGGAGGAAGTATATATGCAGCCTCCTGATGGATATGAGGTCAAACCTGGACATGTATGCAAGCTCAACAGATCTCTCTGTGGCCTCAAACAAGCCAGCAAGCAATGGAACTTTTGCCTTCACAATTGCATTGGTATATGTAGATGATATGTTGATATTGGGCAGCTCGGAAGCTGAAATTGCTAAAACTAAGGATGCTCTCCATTCTGCTTTCACCATCAAAGATCTGGGGATGGCCAGGTATTTCTTTGGGATGGAGATCTCTCATTCATCTTCAGGTATTTTGTTAAATCAGAGAAAGTACATCCTGGATATTCTTAAAGATGCTCAAATGGAATCATGTAAGGTGGTTGCCTTTCCTATGCAACATGGTGCAAAACTGTCTGCTAACATTAGTGATCCTTTTGAGCATCCAGAGAGCTATAGAAGGTTAGTTGGGAGGCTCCTCTACTTAACATTAACTTGGCTTGATATTGCCTATACAGTCCAGCAACTTAGCCAATTTTTGCAACATCCACTAAAGCCTCATTGGGATGCTGCTATATATCTTCTCAGATATTTGAAAGGTACCTTCCACATGGCATTATCATATCCAGCCATATCCACTCTTACTCTCACTGCCTATAGTGATGCTGATTGGGGGAATTGCATTGATACTGGGAGATCTTTATCCGGTTACTGCGTGTTTTTGGGCTCCTCTTTGGTATCTTGGAAGACTAAGAAACAGAAAGTAGTCTCCAAATCCTCTACTGAAAGTGAATATCGCAGCATGTCCTCTGCTGCTAGTGAATTGGTTTGGATGTAAGGGCTGCTCACTGATCTGCACATTGATGTAAAGTTGCCCATCAAACTGCATTGTGACAATAGAGCTGCTCAGTGCTTGGCTTTGAACCCAGTTTTTCATGAACAGACTAAGCACGTTCGCATTGATGCTCACTTCATCAGGGAGATGTTACAGCAGGGATTCCTTCAGACTATTCATGTCTCCACTATACTTCAGCTGACTGATGTTCTAACCAAAGCTTTAGGGGCTCATCAACACAAGTTTTTGTGCTCCAAGCTTGGACTTGTGTGCCCTACCCATGTCCAGCTTGAGAGAGGTATGTAGGATATAGTCTCTTAGTATAACAAGCTTACAAATGTGTATGAAATTCAAGTGTAACAAGCTTGTGATAAGGTTGGTCGGGAGGGGCATTTTAGTCATTACAACATCTGCTTATATCGCTGTTAGATGGTAGTTAGAAGAATCTTCTTGAACATAAAAAACTCTGTAAGAGGAAGAGCAAAAGAGGTTTTCGATTGAATCTTCATTGTTGCTCCTATCTTGATTTCATTTTCTGTTCAATTTCATTTGATCAATTGAAGGTTTGTGTTTCCAAAAAGCCCCTTGTAAGGTGTGGGAAAAGGTCTTCTATTCGATTCCCCTTTCCTCCTTTTTTCATTTTTTTAAAAAACTCTTTCCTTCATTCCAAAAGCAAGCCCCCTGCCCACAAGGATACTTAATGAGTTAATGTATCGTTGACCAGTGGCTCTGTTGCATAATGGTGTTTGGCTTCTCCCTCCGCGCGCCACTGCCCACATGGATACTTAATGAGTTATTGTGTCGCTGACCAATGGCTCTGTTGCATAATGGTGTTTGGCTTCGTCCGTAATCTCCCTCTCTAAGCCCTAACTTATTAGAATTAGTTTTGCCTAGTTTTGTCTTTTGTAGGTTGTACGTGTTTTCACTTGTTCTTTTGCACCCGTTATGTTTTCTGTTGCAATTTTGACGATCTTCCGTCTACTGACTTATCGGTCATCGAAATTAAGGTATCTCAGGATGCTGGGACTCGTGTTGCCACTTATATTTTTTTCTAGAATTAGCTTTGTTATCGCTAAGGGAGTGGGTGTCCAGATAGTATCTCGGTTACCCACTAATTTCTTATAAGCTTTTTTTATATAATAATAAAAAATGTTAGCGAAACCGTTACAATAAAACCTTACACCAAGTTAGCATGAAAAAGAGACAAACTTTAGAGCAAATTTACATACGAACGTTGATGAGCACCATAATAAATAAGAGAGTTATATATTATACAAGTAAATCATAAGGACCGTTAAAGATACATCCATTTCCATCCCATATGCAAAGACACAAAATTAGGGAAGGGGCCCACTTGAATGCCAATATAAACTTGTACTGTAAAATATATACAGCCATTAGCCGTAGATAGGGGAGGAAGAAGATGACAGTACCAACATTAATTGAATTCACATGTTGTTCTCTCTCCTAATTAGTGTATATGTGGTGTTAGGTTTTGCATCTTTGATATCCCCAAATCATGCAATCGTGTTCACCAGAGGAAGGAGGAGGGAGGTTGGATTTGAGATCCCCATCATTTAATGGTGTTGGGTGGTTGAGCCTTTGAGGGTTCTCAGAACACCCCCATTTAATTTAATGCAGACAACTCAGATTTCTACAGGCGTTATAAATGCCTGACATTGATTTCTTACTAGTTTACTCCCTTTTAGCTATTATCTTACAGTGTACATAATGTGTGTAGGTGTGAATGTCTGCATCTCTCTCTAGGGTATGCCCATTTTTTTACCATTCTTTAGTCCTACCGACTGATAAACATACTCTAAAATTTCACTCATGTTTATTCCATCTTTATTTTCACATAAACTTGCATCAATTCGTATTGATAGGCCGGTTCAATAAGCATAGGTTTTTTTTACGCGTTCCCTTTATATATACACCGTAAATTAGCGTTCAATCTGACGTTGTAATTTGACTTACAAAATTTGGACATTGTAACAATGTTGAATTAGACGTTGTTACAATTTCAAATTAAACGTTGCTAATACGGGTTAGATCGGATCTAATATAAGATATTAAAAAAATGATTGACGTTTTTTTTTGGTGGGTGTGTGTGAAATATTGGGCAATATTTACCCTAACAACGTCTGATCTGACGTTGTTAGCCCGATTCGATCATTCACTTCACATATTACAACGTTGAATCCGACATTGATTAGCAACTTAATCCGCAGATTTGCGGTGTATATAGGGACACCCTTTTTTTTATTAGGTGAAAATTCGAGTTTAGACAAACTTGAAACTCGATGGCCGAACAAGTCGGCAGACGGAAAACCGTTAATACAAACAGAACACAATAACACAAAATATCAGAGAGGAAAGAAAAAACTCAATTAACCCATACAAGTAGTCAACCGGTAGAGAAGACAATATATCGAGAATCAAGACGCGCCACGAGTACCAAGAATGTGAGAGATTGCAAAGACTCACGACAATACCCCAACCGGAAAGGGCGACTCATGAGGAAGTTAAGTGTGGATCGCTGACGTTGCCTCCACCTAAATGAAGGATCTTCGAAGACCATGAAACGCAACCACGATCCGTTGTTAATCAAACAGGATGCACGATACTTCCACCCAACAGAAAGCAAACGCAACCACATCAGAGCACTGACCAGACGCCAGAAGACGGGACAAATACGGGTTATGAAGAAATGGTTGGGTAATTTTTACATTTAGCTAGGGATTGAAGATTTGAATTTTGAGACGAAATACTTTACTGAGTGAACACTTTAACCTTTTTATTAGACCTACTCGATATGAGATGAACTAAAAATAACATTTTCGGTTAAAGAATTGAGGTGAGTTTGCATGGCACAAAACTAAGGATTAAGTTTATTTATTTACAATCAATTTTTTTTAGGGAAATTTACAGAAAACCACCCCTTAAATATGGGTGTTTTCATTTAACCACCCCTTAAATTCAAATTTACAGAAAACCACCCTTTAAATAGTTTTTACTTACAAGTCACCACCCCTTCATCTATTTTCATTAATTTATCATTAAATATATTATATTTTGATATTTTTAAACTTAAATTTGATTATAAATACATTCAAAATTTTAATTTAAGGGCTCGATTATATTTTAGGGATAATTTTATTTATTTTGCAAAAACAATAATAAATATAGCCTACAATTATTATCTTAATAATTATTATATTTAAGTTATATGATTAATTGATAACCTAATTTTTTAAAATATAGGTAAATTTAAAGAAAAAAAGTTACATATAACAAATAAAATGGATCAAACTCATATTTTAAGTTGAAAATTATTAACTATTTATGATTATTTTTTAAAAATAAATAAAATGATCACTAAAATTAATCGAGTCCTTAAATTCAAATTTCAAATATATTTATAATCAAATTTGAGTTTGAAGACATTAAAATATAATATATTTAATTATAAATTAATGAAAATAGATGAATGGGTGGTTAGTTGTAAGTAAAAACCATTTAAATGGCGGTTTTCTGTAATTTTGAATTTAAGGGGTGGTTAAGTGAAAACACCCATATTTAAGGGGTGGTTTTCTGTAAATTTCCCTTTTTTTTATCACCTTCTAACTATCAATAATATTACATCAAAGTTACCCTAAAAGCCTTATATTTTTTTTTGGGTAAAAGAAGAGGTGGGACTCTCCGCCCTAAAAACTTTATAGTTATGAAAACGGAGAAATTAAATACACCCAAAATCTTGCACGTTAGAATGAACGTGCATGATTGAAGTAGATTAATTAATTTTTTAGCGTGCTAATTAATTGGAAAGGCCTGCACGTTGAAATGAACGTGCACTTTTAATGGGGAATTTGCGGTGTATCTAACAACACTCTTATGCAAGACATATATTAACCTCGCCCTAATCTTGCCTTGGGTTTAAATGAAGTTGGTTTAAGTTGCTATAACAAGCATATACAAGTAGTCACACTCATTCCAAAGTGTGTTATTGAATGTGGAAACATGTAAACCCACTTTCAACAACCAATCCTTGTAGATAGTTAAAGCCACGTACACATCATTAACCTGTATATCATATGCAACCAAAACTTCATACTAATTATATTAATATTAATATTATATTAATTGCATGTCATATATGCTATCCTACTTGAATCCATCTATGTACTACATTTGTTCGTTAATAAGTGTCGTTTGATTTTTTTATACGTTTTAATGAGATAAAAACTATATGAAATATTAACTTTTTTATAAATTTTTTAAATAATTTTAAACTTATAACTATTAAGTATAAAATTATATAAAAAAATTTATTAAAATTTTAATATTTTATATAATTTTTAGCTTCTTAAAAAACGTGCAAAAATCAAACGTCAGGTAGTATTATTTTTGGTGATTAGAGTCAAACCTCCACCTCAATCTCAACATCTTAAAATTAAGGTACAAAACAAAGATGTGGAGTGATCGATCGCATAAGCAAGGAGCTTCTCTCCCCTAATTGACAATAAATTATTATAATATCATCAAATCAAATGTATCTATAAAATTGTCCTCTAATCTAAGTTAGGTTGTACAATTGTCAGACTTTTATATATTTTTAAAATTTTGACAATTATTATAGTATTGTATAAAATGTTTCTCAACTATATATAATCGAGTAAATAAATAAGCACACTGTTTATTTTATGTCAACTATATATTTAACAATAGGGAAACTACGTATACTTTAAATATCTCAACATTTGGAATAGTTACATTAACTATTCCAAAATATATTAATTTCACAATATGACATATTTCACGTACCGTTAGCATCACAATTTCATACTATAACATAATTTCAACCCGAGAAATACATTTGATATTGCTCATTCAACTCATACAAGAAAGGTTTCAAAGCACCATTAAATATTTTGAAAAATCTATCAAACCTTGCCAGTTTAGCCGGTAAGAATGACATGTACGTAGTAATCAATATGTCACAAGTTCGAATCCCCGTCTCGTTGTCTCGGGGTTTTATTGAAGAATACTTTGATCAATATAGGGGAGCTGTTTACCTATAAATCAAAAGTTTTTTTTTTTTTTTTGAAAAATCTTCTTTTTTCTATTAGAGTTTTTTTAATTTCCTTCTCATTTTGCATGTAGTTTTCCGACATATTTTTATAAATTGACACCAGTTTATCAACAATTTTATCTTTTATTAAATGGCAGAAATCTACTCGTCGAAAATAAAACCATCGAAATCATACACCTTGGATTTTAAATAAAAGATTTATGTGAATTTAATAAGGATTATGACTTGACAAATCCCATGAATTGAAAAACCAATAGATCGCAAGTTCATTTTCTTTGGTTTTAGAAGTCGTAACCATATTGGTATATTTAATGATATTATCCGACTCTAAGACTAACTCCAATGAATAAATGTGCATATGTACAAACATTTTTACAAACTATAAAAAAATGCTCATCACTTTTTAATATTTTAATGCATTGGTTAAATGTGTATTTTATACCCATATTCTCTAAATAAATACAGATATTAATAAGAATCTTTTTTTTTTTAAATAACAAATAGAAATGACCTATATGTCATTGAAAATTGATAAAAGTTTTTGCAGGAAAAAATGTGATGTGCTTATATACAAATGAACACAATATTTAAGTATTTGTACTACTTTTGTATGATACACAAAATAAAAACACTTGATTAGAAAGCAAAAGAACACAAAACAGAATCAAAACGCAGTAGTAAAAAAAAGAGAACCAGTTTTGTTTGTTAGCACTGTTGACCTTGCAGTTGCAGTGGTAGCTGGGTTCATGTAAGAACCACCCAAGCAACCTCTCTACTTGACCTTCTTCCTTATACTATTAAAGATGTAGAAATCAAATCAGGACCACCACTCCCAATAAGCCCACAGTATTTACAGCTACGCCCCCTCACCCTCAATCCTCATAGGTCACACCCTCTCCTTGATCCGTCTTCTTCCCTGATCCCTCTCTCTCTTCTCGGTTCCTGCATCCTCCCACCCCCTCCCCCTTTTTTACAGTCCTCATTAACACTGTAACTAATTCCAGATTGCGTTTAAGCTGTCCACGTGCCTGAGATTTGTTTCTAACCTCATCCCAGCAAAAAGTTACAGTCCCTTCCTTTGACTTCAATCTACCTTCAAAATCCTCAGATGAGCACATAAAAGACAAAGCCCCCCTCCCATTCCCCCCCACAACCCCTTATGTACCATTGAATTGAAGATAAACAAGGAATCAATACCTCTGAATCCATGGCTCCACCGCCTCCTTCGTCGTCGTCTTCGTCTTCTTCCAACTCCCCTCACCTTCCTCCCCATCGCTCCCACCACTTCACCCCTGTAATTAAGCCTCCCTGCATCCATAAAGTTGTAATCTTGAATCGATTCTGAGTTTTATTCACTCCGTTTTTTGGTGTTGGTTTTTTGTGTTTCAGATTGAGGAAGGAGATGAGAGCGAGGAATGCTCTGAACGACGTCGTCCTGGTTCGGCCTCAAGCCGGCACCACCCGAGCCCGAGTCCACTCCGCACGTCATCGCCGGCCTCCACCGCTACCACTGTTGGATCCGGGAAGCAGTCCGGGAAGAAGCGGTCGTCGTCGGAGAAAGTCTCTGTCGTCTGCAACAACTGCAGGCCGACGAGCCGGGACAAGACGACGATGTCGTCGTCGGTGGTCCCCGTCGCCGACAGCAAACCGTACTCTAGCGCCTCCTCCTACTCGCTGTCTATGCCGAGCCCTAACGCCATCCTGAAGTCGATCCTCGCCAGTGTGGCGCGCCGGAGCCCGAAGCCGTCGCCGGATACGTCCTCCTCGTCATCCGTTGCGGCCGTGAAGGAGGAGCGGTGGAAGATCGCGGTGGCGGAGCTCTCCCACAAGCTTGTCCACGCGAGCCGGAAGCGCGACGAAGCCGTTCTAGAAGCCTCGAAGCTCAAATACTCCATGTCCGAGCTCGAGAAGAAGCTCAACAAGCTCGAGATCTACTGCCACAGCCTCAAATCCGGTCTCGAAGTCTGCAACGCCTCCGGCGTCGTAGCTTCCCCCGGCCTCCCCTCCGGCGGCGTAGCGATCGCCAACAACCAGAGATTCTCCCCGTTCAGCCACCTCCGAATCGACGGACACGATCAGATCATCGAGAACTTCCTCATCTCCGTCTCCGACGCCCGATCCGCCGTCCGGCTCCTCAGCCGAGCACTCACCGTCCAGATTCGCCAGATGGGAGTGAAGGTCTTCGAGCGAATTTCATCCCTCTTCCAACCTTACGACATCAAAATCTCCCTCTCCAAGAACCCTAGAGCCCTAATCTCCTACCTCGAAGCGCTCCTCAATTTAGCCCTCTTTGAGGACTTCGAATCGGTCGGGTTCACCAAGAGCTCCGCGAACCGGATCCTGAACCCGCTGGACCGGTGCGAGGCCCAATACGCTGCGTTTCGCGCCCTACAAGCACTAACCTGGGAGGAGGTCCTCAGCAAAGGAACAAAGCACTTCAGTGAGGATTTCAGCAAGTTCTGTGACCGTAAGATGAGCGAGATCGTCGGCATGCTGGGCTGGAACCGGGCCTGGCCCGAGCCGCTCCTCCAAGCCTTCTTCGGGGCCTCGAAGAGCGTGTGGTTAGTCCACCTATTAGCAAACTCAGTCCACCCAGCCCTGCCCATCTTTCGGGTCGAAAAGGGGTCAGATTTCGACCCCTTGTACATGGACGACATGGGCGGCGATCGCACCGCGCATCGCCTCGTCCCGACCGAGGTCCGGATCATGGTCGCGCCCGGGTTCTATGTCTACGACAATGTGGTCAAGTGTAAGGTCCTTTGCAGGTATCATAGTAGTAGCAATGGGGCAAATGGTGGGGCAACTTGAGTCCATTGTAACCTTTGTTTGTATTGGGTTGGTAGGTAAGGAGATGATCTTACTGTGTTCAGAATTTGGTCATATTTGTATAAAATGGATAATTGGAAGGGTGAAAATCACAAAAAAAAAAGAGAAAGTTTGTTGCTCGGAGTTTTGTTGATTGTTGGGTTGTGGAGGGTCAAACTTGTGTCAAAGTAAGAATTTGGGCTCATATTGGGTGGTTGGATCTTGGATGGAGTTTTACTAGTTTTTGCCTTTCAACTGATTGGGGGTTCGATCCTTCGATTGGTCACTTTCAAGATTCAAAATGGGTTCTTTCAGATTTCAGTATATCCCTCTTGATTGCACCTTTTGATTGTGAAGATGGGGATGTGTACAGAAACACTGGACCATGTATGTATTCAGTAATTTGTGTTCAAATTTTTACTTTTTTTTTTTTGGCAATTTTTTTGCAATCTCAAGATGCTTTTATTGTAGCCCAAGATGGTCCATCTTGATGCTGGTATGTGATTCTAATGTACACTGCTCAATCCGATAATGTTTAGCTTTGTTTGTATGTGTTCGGCGCTTCTATTTTATGTGTTGTCTTCGCCTTCGTCTAGGATCTTCAATTATTGAACAATCTGAATATTTTCTTTGTGCATTGTTGAGTTGTTGGTGGTGGTGGTGATTGGCTCTATTCTTTTTGTACTTTATGCGGATACTTAATCTATCAAAAACACCTCTTGAACCTGTGAGCTATCTGCGAGATATATTGAGTTGTTACTGTTGGTGGTGAAATATAAATAGATAAGGTAACGCAAAAACATAATGTACAGTTTTGATTCTAACAACTTAATTGGTTTCAGTAATGCAATGCTTTGAGCAAGCTCGGGTTATATGATGGGATATCATATATCAATTATAGAAAAGAAGTTAAAGTTTAAGATATAAGTTCAGTAAGCTACTTAATTTTTGTTGATTAAGTAAAGATTCGAGATCAGGCAAGCCTGATTCTCGAGAGGTTGACGAATCAGCAAGTGAGAACCGCCTAAACATACAATACAAATAGCAAACAGACGCAATGAAACAAAACAGGAAAAAAACCCTACAAACAAGACGACCAAGCAGAACTACTCCTAATAAGTTGAGGACGTCGGCGAAAAACGAAGCCAAGCACCACCAAACGGTAGCACCGCGGGCCAGCGGTACAGCAGAAACCTATTTCCTGTGGATAATGCAGAAGAAACTCCAAGGAAGCTCCTTCCCGGATACGAAGTCGCCTAGAACGCACCACCACGAGTCGACCCCAGCCAGTCCCGACTTTAGACTCCACGACCTCAACAAAGCAGAAGAACTCCTAAAGCGCCACTAGAATTACATTGGATGGAATTACATTGGGAATCAGGAATTAAGAGCCTACAAAATAAAGAATCTTTAAACAAAAATATATGCATGCCTTGGACCTTGTGGTATTGCATATATATGTGCACAATTGGTTAAGCAAAATGGTCCAAAAGAGAAGTCACGTCCCTGGTCAATGTGCCTTGTGAAAAGGTAATTGCCAACTCCTATTCATCGTAGTTTAAACAAAAATCAAAACATAATAGATAGCAAAAGGAGGTGGCCAGAAAAAGACACATATAATAGTAACAAAATGAATGGATGTGTAGATGCCAAAAGGTGTAGTTTATAAGTATGTGGATTATAAAATAATAAGTACTCCAACCTCCAATAGATTAGAGAGTGAAGCTACGGATTTCAAGAAAGTAAAAGGATAAATAAGAAATGAAGGGTTGCTTTGGACGATTCTCCTTGGAACTGGGTATGATTGTCACCCTCTTTTTGTTGTTACTTATTTTTCTATCTCATTCTCATCATATAATATGTGTACGTATAGGGATATATAATCGGGTGATTTTGGTAGAGGGCATTTTTTGAATATTTAATTAGCCACTTAGCTCCTAAATCAATTTAATTAGTTTTGTCTTAGACCCCTTTCCAATAGGGTGGGTTGGTCAATGGTCAACCGTTTGACCATTGACCGGTCAACGGTTGACCATTGACCGGTCAACGTTGACCGTTGACCGGTCAACGTTGACCAACCCATTTTGATACCAACTTTTTTTTTTTTTTGTGATGCCATATTTTACCGTTTTGATGCCAAAATTTTACTATATTTTATTTTCACTTTGATGCCACTTTTTTATGTCAATTTTTTGATAATATTTTTTTTTACCGTGATGCCATATTTTTGATGATATTTTTTCAAAGTAGTACTTTTGATGACATTTTTTTCTTTAATGTGATACAAACTTTTCAAAATGGCATCAATGGTCAACGTGACATTAGAGTAAACAAAAAATGTCATCAAAGTTTAAAAAAAGTGTCATCCAATAATTTAATTAGAAAAGTGGCATCAGAGTGAAAATAAAATGTAATAAAATTTTGGCATCAAAACGGTAAAATATGACATCACAAAAAATGTCATCAATGTTTTAAAAAAGTGGCATTAAAAAAAGTCATCCAATCATTTCATTAGAAAAGTGACAATAAGGTGACAATATTTTGATTCCACGTTTTAAGCTCTCATGCCATCAATTATATAAAATTGTCACTATAAAATTTTGGCATCAAAACGGTCAAATATGGCATCACTAAAAAAAAAAAAAAAAAAGTTGACATCAAAAATTAAAAAAAAAAAAAAGAAGTTGGCATCAAAAATTAAAAAAAAAAAAAAAAGTTGGCATCAAAATGGGTTGACCGGTCAACGGTCAACGGTTGACCATTGACCGTTTAAGAAGGCTAAGCATGCTAAAAAAACAATTAATGGGCTAAGCATGCTAAAAAAACAATTAATGAGCCTATCTAGCTAACCAAATATGCTTAAAGGTCCATTTGAACAAAATCCCTCTATATAATCTTGTGTTTCTTTATTCTTTGTTTATGTTTACTCATGGGTGATTGATAGAATTAAGAGACTTTAAGCTTGAGTAGTTATAGCTTATCTATGATTCGATTAAAAAAAAGGGTCTACTAAATGAGTTAAGTATGCTTATATCTATTTTTAAATTCGATTCAAATTAAGACTCAACTCGATCGACCATAGGTTAAGCAACACGAATTTGATGATTTTTTTAAAATCAATGTATTTAATAAACGATTAAAGTTATTCTGTAAGTTGAACAACTCAAACTCAATTCAAAACAATCTGATAACACATTTTTAAAATCAAATCCCAATTCAAGTCTAAAATAACAAATTTGAATTGTTCTACGGAGTACTATTTTTTTTTCACCAAGAATGCCAAAAATATACTCGTTTTAGACCAGGTAACTTAGAATATTGCATCATAAAAATACATGATTGTGAAATAAGGGTAACTTGATTTAATAATCTAATGTTCTTATAAATTTCATGTAATACTTTTAAGATTTTTCATTCTCGAGATAGCAATCCACTAATCCTCAAGGCCTCGATCAACTCTAATATTTTCACATGATATTCAACTAGTTGAAGCGAGTTAAACGACTATGGAAAATGAAAAATGAAAATTGAAGGTTATTAATGTGAAAATGAGGAAAATTTTGATTAAATACGAAATTTACAGAATTTGTGGGGTACTCACCCACATAATATCCCAGAAAATAATAAATATTTAGGGTAAATTACATCTATAGTCCTCAACCTTTATAAGATATTTTTTTATAATCCTCAACCTTTCATTTGTTTCAATGTAGTCCTCAACCTTTCATTTTTTTTTCCAAATTTGGTCCTTCTGTCTATTACGTCATCAACTTTACGTTATTCTTCACAAATTTGGTCCTTCTATCTATTACATGTCCTACGTGGCAGATGAAGGAAAAATTAATAATTGCATGCATGAGAGGGTAAATTGGGGTTTGAATTAAGAAGGATCGAACAAAATTGATGATTTAATTGAGGTTTTGATCCAAAATCCTCAATCGAGTTACAATTTGAGTGCAAATATATCAGATCTAAGTATTCAATTAGGCTACCCTACTAAATTTGATCCGACTTATTCGACATGATTTGAGAAATTTGATCCGACTTATACGACATTAAACTCAACCAATAACGAAATAAATGGCAAAAAAATTGAATCTAAAATTGACTGATCCAGTTCAATTTAAAATTGGGTCTGCTAGCAATTTGAAATCGATAACAACCTTAATCTCAATTATATTCGAATAGATTGACCTGACATCATGAAACTCAAAATCACCTCAAAATTACGTGACTCAAACATATTCGAATCTCGACATCCTATTCGTGTCCCATAAAATTATTTTTGTGACAATTTGATGTTAAAATGTCAAAAAAAATAAATTGAAAATTTAATGATAAAATTTTACAAAATAAATCTATGTATAATCCTATCTATATATATATGTACCACCATATTTTTGTAATTAAGAAATCTATGTATAATCCTATATTCCTATCTATATATATACAACTATATCTTCTTTCAAATTTCAGGAAAAATATATAAAGATATATATATATATATATATATATATATACATATATATATATATATAGATTAAGATATTATATTGATATAGATTATTATTATAATATATAAAGATATATATATATATTAATAGTAAAAATTAGATTTAATTTAATATTTTGAATTAAACCCTATGGTTAGTAAATGGGTAAAAAATAAAAGGGAAAAATTTTAAATGTATGAAATAAATTAAGAGAAAAAAAAAGAAATAATAAGACAAAATTGTGATTAGTTGAAATATCTTAAATTAAGGAGGTGTTGACACATTTTCAAAAAGTCTTCTAAATTAAGATATTATATAGATATAGATGGTTACTAAACGGGTAAAAAATAAAAGGGAAAAAAATGTAAATGTATGAAAGAAATGAAGAGAAAAAAAAAAGAAATAATAAAATAAAATTGTGATTAGTTGAAAAACCTTAAATTAAGGAGGGGTTGACACATCATCAAAAAGTCTTCTAAATTAAGATATTATATATATATATATATATATATATATATATATATATATAGATTATCCTCCTTTCCATACAATTAATTTTTTTTACCTGCCACGTAGGACATGTAGTCATGCCTTGTAAGTTGTAAGTGTAAGGGGTTAACGTTTTTTGGACATTTGTGAAGAATAACGGAAAGTTGACGATGTAATAGACGGAAGGACCAAATTTGGAAAAAAAATGAAAGGTTGAGGACTACATTCAAATAAATGAAAGGTTTAGGATTATAAAGAAACATCCTGTGAAGGTTGAGGACTACAGATGGAATTTACCCAAATATTTACAAAAATCAATGATTTGATTTTGAAAATTCAGATGAGCTTCGAGAAGAAGTAAAAGTCGCTCTGCTGCATAAACCGCGTGTGCACACCAAGTCGATCGGAAAAGCTACCACGACCTACAACAAATCCACTCCTCCTTTCCAATTTCGATTCCAATTTCGCAATTTCCATCCCTCTTTCTCCCATCAAGCTCCGAATTACTGAAATCAGGAAGCTCTATATATTCGATCGATCAAAGATCAAGCACGCAGTTGCAGAAATTAGAGGTTTTCTCTCCAGTCATGTCTATGTCTGATTCCGATTCCTCTTCCGTTTCCTGCGAATGGAAGAGTTTCCGCCAAATCACCCACGATCGTAAGCTTTTTCTGCCCTCCCTCTGTACCTAGACCTTGTTGTAATCTCTGATTGAAAGGATTTCGAAGGAATCTATAATCGGGCCATTTCTATTTGATTTCTGTAAATTCTTGAACTGGAATGGTGTGTGTTCTTATCACGATTTATCATGCTTGTGCTTTGAGCTTTCACAGTTGGCGGATGGGATATGTTGCATATGTAACTGGAAAAAGAGAGGGTTTAGAATGGTGAACTTTCGTGTCAGCTAATGGTTTGATCCTTTTTATGTGTTAATCGAAACTTCTTTAGTCCTCGTGCTAAATGGGGTTAGTACAGCTGGAACCACAGAAAAAAATGAAATTAAGACATTATAGGGTTAGATTTCATGAGCAGTTGCTATCTAGCGAATGGATTAATGGTGAATGAGGAAGCATGAGATGGGTCATATGCAGTGCAGTTGGTGTTTTTGCTTCTGCTTGATGTGCAAGTGTGGCAGTTGGCCAATTGGAAGGTTACTACTGAACTCCAGCTAAGATTATAAGAGATCAATGGCAATTTTGTTTTTCTCCTGTAAGAGGCAAGTAAATGTTTGAACTAAAGAAATCAAAGCAACAAAGAGTGCATGACTGCATGAGGATGGGCTGGGACCTGGGAGGGAAGGATTAAGGAGTTATGTTGGAGATGAATTAAATTGGAGCTTCATGCCAAGGAAGATGTGAAGTGAATGGAATTAGATCTTGTGGATAAGGTCAAGTATGTTACTAGAATGATTAAAGGGGGTAATTAGATCTTGTGGATTTTCTTAGAATGATTACAGAAGGGAAGTCATGGTGGCCTTATTTGTGATCGCCATTCGCCAATAGGGAAAATAAAAGGCATGGCCTCATTTTGAAAAATTCATAATTCTAGGCGTTCACCATCTCTCGTCACACTGAAGTGGAAAGGACTACATTATACGTCAAATCATGTAACTGAAAAAACTCTAGGTATTTTGTGTGTGAACTGAAAAGTATCTGTTACTTTTCTAAAGTATGTTGCATAATGAGTTATCAAAACATCTTATTAAGTAAATTATTTTACACATCTTAAGGTTTTCAGAATGTTTTTTCTTTCTAAATGCTAATTCTAGTTGTAAGCAATATATGAACTATGGAATTTTCTTGAAGGATTTGTATTTTCTATTGTAGTATTTTTCTTTTCACTTTCCACTGTGAAGTGTTGTTTAAATTTTTACTGATGTATGTTTATGAGTTTATCCAATTAGACTTGTTATCTTTTATTCATATACTGGTTGATTTAAAGGCTTCTTATCCTCTGAAACTTTGTGATAATTGACAGTAAGAATCAATCCAAGTTTCATTTTGTCTTCCCTTCTCTACGTCTATCTATTTTTCTAGTATTATAAGAATTTAGTTTGTTTTGCTCTCAAGACAAGGAAATCTAGTGAATTATTTTGTGTGTCTACTGTATAGTGTATGTTGTTATGGTCTGGAACTATTTTGACTGTACACTATCAGCTGAAGGCTACATATCATCTTGAATGACACACAAGTAATCATATTTCTTTTCTTCTTTATCATCTTGTGTTCAGGATTGTTGTATGAAATGGTACGATCAGTAAAGCCAAGTGACCCAAGATCAAGTTGGAAGGTATGTAAAGTTTTTCTCTCTCGCGCTTTTTGAATAAATTGCAATTTGTTTTATTGACTCTTACCATATTGCCATATAGGAAGGAGATTTTGCAAAACTTTTTTCTTTTGTCTGATATATTATGGGTCTGATCTTAGGTTCTCATTATGGACAAACTTACCGTCAAAATAATGTCGTGTACTTGCAAGATGGCCGAACTCACTGACGAAGGAGCGCCATGTAAGTGTCAAATTATCAGTTTCGTTGAATGCCAAACTTTTAGTATCCACGAACGAGACTGTCAGTATTTGGTACCTTCGATTCTTCGAACTTTGAAGGTGTCTTTCCTTTAAAAAAGCATTTGATTATCTGATGCCACTTGTTTGCTCCATACTCATCTTTGTATTCTTCGTCAATAGAAGAACTGAGATGTTCAGTAATACCCATATTTTAATCTACACTGTTCAGTATCTTCAATCACCCTGAGCTATAGAGACCTTTAGGTGATATTCAGATTTTCTTGTTTAAGCTACTAAGTTTTTTTTTATTGATCCTGTACAATATCTTCCCTTATTTTGGCTATGTGCTCTCCATTAATTCATGGATGTTTCTCAAGGTCTGTGATTCTTAAGTGTGATAGTTAAGTATTGGGGAAGGATGGTTTAACTGATTGCATTTATCTTGATGAATTCAGTGGTGGAGGACATAGAAAAGAGAAGGCAGCCTATGCCCACTTACGATGCTGTATATTTTATCCAGCCCTCAAAAGAGAAGTGATGCTCGACTCCCTCTTGGTTATTTGTTGAGTGATTTGTTCAGTGTGTTGATGTTTTCATTTTATGGTCCATTCTCTTGATCCAGCTTTTTTTTTTCTTGGCATTTTACAGTGTCATGATGTTTATGTCAGATATGTCAGGGAAAAAGCCTATGTATAAGAAGTATGTCAACTATGATTTTGCAATATTTCCTGCACCTTAGGTTTCCAAATCTGTTTCAAATTTGATCTTTCTTTGGATGGTCTGCTGCAGAGCATTTGTTTTCTTCAGCTCACCAATTTCCAAGGAACTTGTGATCCACATCAAGAGGGATAGTACAGTTTTGTCTCGTATTGGTTCTTTGAGGGAGGTTATAATCCAAAAAACTCTGTTCTTGTGTGATGAATATGTTCTTTCCAAATTGTGCACACAAAAAGCTGCACATTTTTGTTGTTGTTTATAGATGTTAACTTGCTTCTAATTCACATGCAGATGAACTTGGAGTATTTTGCTTTTGATAGCCAGGTCTGTTTTTCTTTTCTTGCTTAACTTTGCATCTCCCCTATGAATGATAAACAATTGCTAATTTTTGAGATATCTTTATTGTTAGTTTTTACATGCTCTATTTGAAGTTTAAGGTTCCTCTTTTCCTTTTGGGGTCCAGGGTTTGCTTGTAATGTTATCCTGAGTAGGGAAAAAGGAGGGTGGTTAGATCTAGGAAGACATCCATAGGACCATATCTCTCGATGATAAAGCATTGTGATGGGAGAAATAATGTTTTATAATTCTTGATTGTTATGAAATTTTTTGTCATGTATTCTCATCCATTTTTCCGGTGAAGACTTGTCCGTGATAACTATTAATATACTGGAGGCAGAACTTGATTGTATCAATATATTAGACTTGATGAAAATGAAAATTTCCACCAGAAAGAACATCTGGGTTTTTTAGTACCAAAAGAAAGTATTACAGAACCAAATCATACTTGATTTAGCATGACAGATTGACAGCTATTGAGTTCCCCCAGCATTACCTAATGTTTCATGTGAATTTGTTGATAGGGTTTTCTCACTGGTAATGAGAGGGCCTTAGAGGATCTCTTCAGTGATGAGGAAAATCATCGGAAAGGCGACGCATGCTTGAATGTGATGGCCAACAGAATAGCTACAGTTTTTGCTTCGCTACAGGTGTTGTAAAGTGTTTTCCCCTCTCTATCGTGGTTTAAGTCCAAGTAAAACAAATTCCTAAAGTTTGGCTGAATATACAGGAGCTTCCTTTTGTACGTTACCGTGCTGCCAAGTCTCTTGATTCAGATACTATGACGACATATCGTGATCTTATTCCTACAAAGCTAGCTGCTGGAGTGTGGAACTGTTTAACGAAATATAAGACAGCCATCCGTAACTTTCCACAGACTGAAACATGTGAATTGCTCATTCTGGACCGATCAGTTGATCAGGTTTGAGATGTACCTTGTTAATTATTTGTGACTGAAAGACATCCGCAATTTTCACTGTGCTGAGTATTTTTAAGTTGATGTTTCTAGATTGCTCCTGTCATACATGAGTGGACCTATGATGCCATGTGTCATGATTTGTTAAATATTGAGGGAAATAAATATGTTCATGAGGTACCCTGCTATTTCCCCCATCCTATTATATAAATTTCTAATTTTTTCCTTAGTTCTCCTTCAAATTTGTATCTTTCGACATGTTAAATCTGTGTTATTTATTGTCTTTTCCTTCAGGTCCCAAGCAAAACAGGAGGCCCACTTGAGAAAAAGGAGGTTCTTTTGGACGAACATGATCCTATATGGCTTGAGCTACGATATGCACATATAGCTGATGTATGTTGCGTGTTTAAATTTACTATTTTTTATAACGAGACTTTGCAGATATCTCTGTATGTTCATTAGAAATTGTTTTGATCTTTGTTTATCTGATCAGGCCAGTGAGCGTTTGCATCAGAAAATGACCAACTTTGTAGCCAAAAATGGAGCTGCCCAGATTCAACATGGGTCAAGGTTTGTAAATGTTTTTCTATCTGTAATATCTTTATCTAGGGTAAATTGCAGAAAAAAACACAAACTTTGGGGGTAGTTGCAGTTGCAAAGTTCGGCCATTGGACACGTCACACAACAACCCCTAAATTTGGTGATTATTTTTTTTAACTATGCAAATTGCAAAGTTTGTGCCAGCTAGCCCAACTATGCTCAAATTTCTTGAATATTTATTAAATTTACCCTTTTTGTTAAGGGCCAGCATAGGACATTTAATTAGGATTCAACACGTGTAACATTAGGCTGGATATATTCTGACTTGTTTTTATCGTACTTTTTTTTTACAGAATTATAGGTAATTTCTGGATGATTATTTACATGCCCAACTTTTTCAAAATTGATTCCTTTTGACTTGTTTAGTTGTATTTCATTTGCTGAATGATGCAATTAACTGGATATTTTTTTTACATCACTCTGATACAACAACAAGATTCCCAGTATATCCCACCTAAGCAGGGTTTGGGGGCCAAGTTGTATGCATGCACTCTTTCCTTGACCACGTCGAGAGAGTGTTTCCTAGTGGCCCTAGCAAAAATATGGGTATGGTTTCAAATAGGGGGAGGGGGGGGGGGGGGGAGTTGCACGCACTTTTACATCACTCTGATGTGTTTCAAATATGGGTGTGGTTTGATGGGGTTTATATAAGTTGCATTAGGAACATTAAAATCGTTCTTCTGCACGTATGGTTTGACTAGTTTCCACCCGCTGTTTTAATAATACACTTACATTCAGAGTGACTTCATTTTCTTCTCCTATTGCACTACTGAGTTAATGTGAGGGTCAGGACTGCGTGGTACAATAATCCATAAACAATCTGTCATTGATTCATTAGATATAACCCCGTGAGCACTGAGTACTGCTATACTTGTCTACGTAATAAAATCTGATGTTGCTTCTCATGGCATTAATGAATAGAAAAGTTTCTTTAGGATGATTATATGGAAAAGGAGCCATATCAAGGCTCAATATTGGAAATACTGGGTGAATTAGAACCGAATACTTCCATTAAAACAGTTTTTTTCAAGGATTATTCAAACTTGTGATAGTACTCAGATTCACCTGCCCTACTCTTCCAACCCTTCCTTGTAATGTAGTTAATTTGTACAAACCCCTTCATTTTGCTTAGCTATTATGCACAAGGACCTAGATAAAGGATTGCTCGGGTCACAAGTTGAAATGGGAGGTTTAGCAATTTTAGGACGCTTAAGGTTAAATCTTCAGAGTTCTTTTTGTCCCGGGAAAGCAAATAATCTCTTGAAATCCATGAATTGCTGAAAAAAGCTATCCCCAAACAACCACAAGATAACAACAAGACATAGAGCTATACTTGTGCAAAATGCAGTCAGTAATTGATATGTTGTCCTATGTTTTGGCAGATATTTTGCTGGCTCTACTGTCTAATCCTTGAATTTGTTAGTCTGCTACTCAGCCTACTCTGCTCAAACTCTGTTTTGATCGTGATGAGAAGATTTAGATTCTTACATATGCCTTTTGTCCAGGGATGGGGCTGAATTGTCTACACGAGACTTACAAAGAATGGTCCAATCATTGCCAGAATATACTGAACAGATTGGAAAGCTTTCCTTGCACGTGGAGGTCAGCAATCACTAATCTATCCATGAAAATGCTTTATCAATTGTCTACAACAATGACAACAATAACAATGATGATGATGATGATGATGATGATGATAACAATACTTAAATCTTAAATTCAGTAGCTAAAATAGATGATGTCGAACATGGAAAAAGTGGAAAAATGACTAAAACTAGGAAGTGGGGAACATGGGTAATTAAAGCAACTAACTAGTAATTGGAAACTAGCTAGATATAATGATTGGACTTAATAAATCAGAAGCCCAGCTTTGTATCACTTGACTTCCTATATAGAGAATAAATCCCGTTTAGAAAAATAAAAATAAAAATATAGAGTATCCAATCACTTGAGGTTGTAGAATCATGGCCAGTAATTTGACTCATATGTTGTGATTATGAAGATTGTTTATTATGTAGAGGAATATTAAACAAGAACTCATTCGCGATTTGTGACACATCTGCTTTAATGATGCAATTGGCATCCAGATTTTGGGGGTTTATTACTTCTTTGTATCAAGTCTTCCACCGATTTATTCTATTGATAGATGTTTTTACGCAAAATTATAGGGTTGTTAGACCTCTGCGCTATTGAGACCTCTGCGCTATTGTTCCATCATGCATGATAGGGTTAATCCCTTGTCCTTTTCCTGCCTCTTAACTTAATAAAGGTCACTTAATCATAAGCAGTCATCTCCTGTCTATTTGAATTCCTTAATTAAAGAAAGAAAAGTAGCAATTCTTCTCTTATATATTTGTCTCACCTTGTTATTATAAGAATCTGAATAGTCTTTGGATTTGTGATAACTATGAATCACTGGGTAGATTGCTGGAAAAATAAACAAATTGCTGAGAGAGCATGGGCTGAAAGATCTTGGTCAACTGGAGCAGGATCTTGTTTTCGGTGATGCTGGAACTAAAGATGTTATAAACTTCTTAAGGACAAAAGAGGTGGGGACAGTGTGTGTATTATTTTTAACTTCCAATTGCACGCAATATGCAATACATGAAATAGTGATGATCATGTAGGATATCTCTCGAGAAAATAAATTGCGCTTGCTGATGATATATGCTGCTGTATATCCTGGCAAATTCGCGGGTGAAAAAGGAGCAAAGCTGATGCAGGTAATGTCTTGCTGTACCATTTTTTTAGGTTTCTGCGTATGTGCTGATGAGTGATATGTTTTTACAGTGTTCTCTGAATATTTTAAATTTTAATGCTGCACTGTTCGTCACATGTGTGGATAATCCTCGTAGGACAGGAAGATGAGTTCAGAGGTTGAGCTAGATTGGGGTTTGTTAGTTGAGATGTACGCTGTTTCCCCACTAGTCTCAGTTTGATTATTCACTGCTCTGTAGATGCCAATATGTGCCTGATAAGACTTTTAATAATGAGTAATGACGTAGGAAATGCACTGTAGGTTTAGAACTGCAGTAAATTTGAAATAATTTAACATTCTTGAGGAATATATGTGGTTGATCTTCCAGAATTTTCAGATGGTTACAACTAACATTGGCTGAGACTTCCTGTAGTTAGTCTTTGTTTGTATCCAGTATAATCTTGCAATTTTTACATTATAGGATATTGTATTTTTGCAAAAAGGTCAATATCTTGTAGATTTTGCTCAATACTTGTGTCCTAGCTTCTTTACTATCTCTTGTTTTAGTTTAGAATATGCTATTGTCCTTTCAGTTCTTCTTGCTGTACTTGTGTCCAGTTTCTGTGTGGATCTTTGGGACTAGTTTATTTATTTCCGTCATGTTTTGTTTCCTTTTCCTCCATTTTGCCAGCTATCATGTGTATATTCTTTTATTCATTGTCATTTCTGGAAATGCCTTAAAATGTAGTGTGTGCATGGAAACTGCACACAGATATCTAAGGCTGAGATGTGCTTGATATTTCCAATTCTTTGCCTATTTTCATTTCTTTGTATCTTTGGTACTCAGTTGACCTATCCTTTCCAACCCCTATGTAGTTGGCCAGGTTGTCATCAGATGATATGATTGCTATAAGAAACATGAAGTTGCTTGGAACATCAGAGACAAAAAAGAGCAAGTCTGCAGGATTTCCGTTGAAGTTTGATATTCACAAGGTTACTATCATTCATACGGCATTGTTCCCCCCCCCCCCCCCCCCTCTCTTTTCCTGGTCTGGTATATATTCATGTTCATAGTGCTTCCTTAAACACAAATATTCTTTTCAAGATTAGAAGAAGCGTGGAGCTAGAAAGGATCGCCCTGGAGAAGAGACTGAATGGCAATTGTCACGCTTTTACCCAATCATTGAGGTTTGTTAGTATGCCTGCAAGTTTCTGCATAGTTTATGCTATAGCTATAAAATTATTCTTTCTTCTGAGATAGAATAAGGATTGGAATCATGAAAATCAAACTATGTGTGTATGTATACACTCATGAAGTGGTCTCTAAAATGTTAGAAATCTTTTATTATCTTAGGACCTCGTAGAAAAACTCAGCAAAGGAGAACTACCTAAAAATGAGTACCCGTGTATGAATGATCCCAGTCCCACTTTCCATGGGTCCATGCAAAGCTTTGAAGCTCCAGCTGGGCAATCAATGAGAACAAGACGGCCAACATGGGCGCGGCCTCGAAACTCTGACGATGGCTATGCAAGGTATTCTTCATTTCAACTACTGATAACTTTCAACTTGGGCTGTCAAGTTTTGTGTCACCCTTGCCTAGTGTCTATAAATATCCTTCCCTTATGAGCACATTGATGCTATGATTTAGAATTTTTTAACATGAAAGATACCGTAGTGCCTCCGGCTAATTAGGCTGTATCTGTTCACAGTGATTCTTTTCTGAGACGTACACCCAGTGAATTTCTGAGGTCAGGTCAGCGTATTTTCGTGTTTATAGTCGGTGGAGCCACCAGATCAGAGGTAAGACTTGAACATCATCTACCATGTGTTTGCTTTAGAATCTCTCTTTATCTTGCCTGAGTGCCTGACTATTTAATTGAATATTCTCAGCTTAGAGCATGCCACAAGTTGACAACAAAACTGAAGAGGGAAGTTATCTTAGGATCTTCCAGTATTGACGACCCCCCTCATTTCATGACGGTAATGTTGAAATTATATGGGCCATTCCTTTTTCTGCATGTCTCGTCCAAGCTGCAAACTTGCATCTTGTGATATATGTATACTGCTAAGATTATTCCGCTTTTTAGGACCATTGCCCATTGCAGATTGAATTCAAATGAGAAGCTTGTTCAGTGTTCACTTGTTTAATGCATCTTTAACTCGAGATGCTAGCAGAGTTTCATCAACGTCTTCTGTTGGCTGATAATCGTTCATGTAATTTTGCAGAAATTGAAGTTGCTATCATTCACTGACGAAGAAGACATATCACTTGATGATATACAGATATAAACGGATGCTTATTTCCCTGGCCTGGTTATCGTGTGGTCTCATTGCTGCAGTGAATTCATTGATCTTGGAATCCTCGAACATCAGGTCAGTATGCACAGCCTAACTCCGTACAGTTGTCTGACCAGAATTGTGTGTGTAACTTACCTGTGTGTATTAAATCGTTGTGGTTCTGATTGTTTGAGAAGCTCGGTTTGCTGACCAGCTGTGTATAGCTTATAATAGGAAATTTATACAAGCATTTGTGCAGACTTGAAATCACTGAGAACCGTTTGACAAATAAAGAGGGAGGGAGTTGATTTTTACATGAGTCTTTTGAATTTTGATGCAGATTTCATTTTGAACATTAAATTGCAAAGTTCATTTGGAAAGTTTTAGTTTTGAGTTACTTAAAAATTGTGATGAAGTTGAATTGGGGTTCAAACTAGGATCCATATTCCAATTCATTACAGGCCCTTTAGCAGGAATGCAAGATGAATCTTAAACTGAACCAAAAGGGCTCCTTTTTGACCCATTTTGTAGGATTCGGATCCGACCCATTTGAACTGATCCTGTGGTGGTGGGTCTGATATGAGCTAAGTGGGTTAGTGGCGTTTGTGGGGTTGGATTTTTGGTGAGCCCTTTTTGAGACATCGACAATGTTAAAGAGAGATTAGAAGGGGAAAAGTAGCCGTTAAAGGAGTGGATTTGGAACCACATACGTGGCTCTCTTGCTTCTTGACACGTATTTATGTTTCCTTTGATTTACAATAAAATTTAAATAAATCATATACGGAGTAATACTTTTAATTAGGTTTATTAATTATTTCTCATCCATGAATTAACCTAGGCCAAATTGCAGAAAACCACCCTTTAAATAGGTTGTTTTGCGTGAAACCACCCCTTAAAACGAAAATTGCAGAAAACCACCCTTTAAAACTGTTTTCCTTGCAAAATCACACCCATCGCCCAATTTTTGTTAATTAAATGTTAAAGTGTGTGGAAATTTAATTATACCCCTTATTATTATTATTATTATTTTACTCATTTCAATTGATATTAGTTGATATTTAACTTTTTGACATATTTTTCAAAAGCAAATAACACTATAAATATTAAAAAATGTTTTTTTTTAAAAATAATTTCATACTTACAAAAAAACTCTATAAAAAAATTGATGTGTAATTTATGTTATATATATATATATATAAAAATGTGTAATACTAGGGCTACTTGAAGAAAATATTTTTTTTAAAAAAAAATAATGTTTCATATAGTTTTTATTATTCTAAAAATGTATGTGGAATAGTGAACATATTTTTAGAATAATAAAAACTATATAACATATCATTTTTTAAAAATGTATTTTCTTTGAGTAACTCTTTAGTAATATACACTTTTTAAAATATATAAAACATCAATCATATCTATTTTTTTATAGAGTGTTTTTACTATTAAGTGTGAAATGATATTTAAAAATGATATTTTATTAAAAAAATTACTTTTGAAAAACATGTTAAAAGGTAAAAATTAATTAATACCGATTGGGTAAAGTAAAATAATAATAAAAACAAGGGATATAATTGATTTTCATGCACTTTAACATTTAATTAACAAAAATTGGGTGATGGGTGTGATTTTGCAAGGAAAACAGTTTTAAAGGGTGGTTTTCTGCAATTTTCGTTTTAAGGGGTGGTTTCACGCAAAACAGCCTATTTAAAGGGTGGTTTTCTGCAATTTGGCCATTAACCTAAGATCTCACCAGTATCTTCCAACCCATGAATTGGGCCTTGACTCGCTATTTGTTGGGCCTATGGGCCCAATTCGACCTTCGACGTGGTTTAAAATTTTATGATTTGGTCAACCGAGTGAGCTGCAAAAATATGGTAGTTTTCAATTTTAAATCCCAAAGAATATGGAACAATCAATATCAATTTGACAATTCCTATTGAAAACTGTAAAACAATAAACCCAGTAAATCTCGCTAAATCGCTATATATACACCATTTTCAGACATTACTAATTATACACTTCATCACACAATTAATCACCTAACACCAAACAAAAGCCAAAAACCCTTATCTTCCAAACAAACCCATTAATCATGTTGACAAAATAATGCACTTCAAAATACCTAATTATCGTAATGGAATTAGTTAATATGCTAACCAACAAAAAAAAAAAAGTATTGTATTTGAGAAGATTCTAATGGAGTTGTTAAATTAGTAAATTTAGAGTATTAGTGTCAATACTACAGTAATAGTACTCGACTTAATGAATTTAAAAAAAAAATGTAGACAAAAAATAAAGTGTCACAACTCATAACCACTCCACCATACATTTTCCTGTTTATGAGTGATGATTTTACACACTTTACAGTTACACTTATACTTACACCAGGAGGTGGTGTGTGATTTTTTCAGTAACACTATCATTCGCACGTGACCATATCTGTACGAGCACGTGAGCATTGCAAATTGTGAGTGCGGCTGATGTCCACGTGCCAATCATACGTGGCCTAGTATTAGTGGATAATATATTTTCCTCGTTAGTGTTCTGGGTCCCACTTTGTTGGAATGGTGGTTGTCCCACATCGATTATATAGATAATACTTGAACAACATATAAGGTTGGTGGGCTACTCCTCTCATTGTCAATTGGTTTTGAGATGGAACTCCGTTCGGGTTTATGTGTTGTTCGAGTCTGTGGGCCCGCACACACGACCTCCCTCCAGCGTCTTGACCCGCACCAGGACCAACCGAGTTTAACACACTTTAATAAGATAATCTAGCACCAGGTCTCCAAAACTATTCCTTCAACCACAACAACAAAACTGTTTAATAAGATAATCTAGCACCAGGTCTCCAAAACTATTCCTTTAACCACAACAACAAAACTGTTGTAGATCCAACATAAGTGATAAGTAGGTTTGATTTCGGTGCAGTACTGCACCGTCAAGTTAGTTTTCTCCTCACAAATTTTATTTTTAGGAAAAGAAAAAATAAATTTGGCTGAGGTGGGCCCCAAAGGAGGGGGCAATCTTTACCCTAGACACGGCCACGGGTCACGGGTCAGGCGGGTCGACCCGTGACCCGCCGGGATCGACCCGTCGGGTCAGGGTCCACGGGTCCGAGGGTCGGGAAGGGTTAAGGGTTAGGGTTAGGGTCGACTAAATCTGAACCCGTGACCCGGCAGGTCCGACCCAGATCGACCCGCCGGGTCAACCCGCCATTTTAAAATATTTTTTTTTTGAAAAAATTTATTTTTAATAAAATAAATTTATAATTATTATGTAAATTATATAAATATAAATTATTCTTAGAATAATTCATATTCATAATATTACATAATGTAACATGCAATGGCAATGTGAGACTTAGCACCCCCATGCTTCTCCTTTTATAGACTTAGCACCCCCCATTTCCTCTAGTTTTCAATGTGGGACAAGAACAAGGGTAGAAACTAGAAACTACACCATGTCTTCAATCTCTACCATTCGGTTTTTAATGTCAATCCATACTTATAAATTTTTATCATATACAAACACTAGTACTATACTTTATATAAATATTATTTAAAAAAAAATTTACTTATCAATTATGAAAGAAATAACGAACGGGTAACAAGAAAGTGTGAAGTTCAACAATATACCTTAAACATTTGTGTTATTTGGTGGATCCACTATAAAATCATTCTATATGATACTAAGTTAGGAGTCTTTATGATATAATTTCAAATAATACAAATATTGTTATTGATAAAGCCGTTACACTTGTATAATATCCTTAATGTCGAGTTTTCGTTTATTTTCAAAATGATATAGAACTTCGGATTTTCAAACACAAGAATGAAATATAATATTGGCAATACTTTTTCAATGTGTCTTTTCATGTACGTCATAACAAGTAACCCAAGTATGTAATTCTAATAACATCATCATTAAGTGTATATACAACATGTGGCTAATTCAACTTTAAACGAGAAAGTTTAACATATCTATATGAAGAAGAACCTAGATTTGAAATCATTGATCAAGAAATTAACATAATAATGCAAGTAAAATAAAATACTTATGATTGATTAATGGATCAACACAACTATCAATTAAATTAAATAGAAAGATTAATCCAACATAACTTGATATATTGTATCATGATGTTTCATCATCATGTGTTATTCATTTCATTAAATCTTAAGAGGTAAACACTTTAATTATACTATTATATGTTACATCATATAATCCAAATACTTAAATTACATTATATTCCACCATATAATCCAAAGACTTTAATTACATTACATTTTACATCATATACTTAAATATCAATTTCTCACATTTTCTTTCATATCTCATATTTCTGTCCCACATCGAAAGTGGGCTACATACCTCTATTTTCTCTATATATAGATCCTCATACCCTACTTGTCATTCCCACAATTCAACCTTTTCTTTCCCACATCTAAAGTGTGATGAAATGATGGGAGTGGAATGAAGATATCTATATATATCTTCCCACATACCATGTTTTGTCAACCTCAAATCTTTCCATTTCGAAAGTGTGGTGAAAGACTTGAGTTGAATTTTATTTTGGGTTTAAAACAATTTTTTTTTTTTTAAAAAAAATATGGTTGACCCGGCGGGTCGACCCGCAAAACTCGTTGGGTACCCGATTTGGTACCACGTGGCTGACCCGTCAGTCCGACCCGTCGACCCGCCGACCTGCCGGGTCACCCAACCCGCCGACCCGTCCCAACCCCGGGTCAGGGTTAGGGTCAC
Organism: Persicaria maculosa; assembly: GCA_963922045.1. Classification (NCBI taxonomy): domain Eukaryota; kingdom Viridiplantae; phylum Streptophyta; class Magnoliopsida; order Caryophyllales; family Polygonaceae; genus Persicaria; species Persicaria maculosa. Next base: position 4,484,987 of record OY998253.1, read on the forward strand.
CCTCCCCGGGTTGTCGACCCGGCGGGTCGGACCCGTGGCCGTGTCTACTTTACCCTCCACCCATCTTTTGATGGTTAGGATTTGTTGAACTTCACCCTACAGTACTTGAGGTGAATCAAATCCGTGATAAGTCTCATCTTTGTCTGGAATTATCACTGCCCTAAATTTATTGTATTTTAATGTTTTTTTTAGCAATTTTTATTTCATCTAAAAAATTTAACAATTTTTAGACAATAAAAGGGCTAAACTTATGTGCAATTTTGATGAGAAATTTATGGGCTGTTTTTATTTATAACCCCTAAGTTTTTAAGTAAATTTAGGTCTTATTTGTTGAAAAATTAGAAAATAAAGGAGAAATAAATCTGTAAAATTGATATGATTATCATTTTTTAAGAGTTTGGAGAATCGTGAAATGGTTAAGTATCCTAAAAAATATGGTTATCCTGTGTGTTAAAATTAGGTAATTAAATTGATAAAAATGAAATGAATTTTATATAAAAAATTATGAAAGAGGGATAATAATTAAAATATTAATTAATAAATTTTAACCTTAATATGAACTAGATTTGTAATATTAATCATACCATTACCTAAAAATAAATGAGATATTAGTGTAGTCTTACCAAAATTCGATAATTTTGTAAAGGATAAATAAATTTTACCAAATTTTGGTTGCGTATAAATTGGAGGGTCAAGTATTGGTATACGAATTAAAACCAAACAATGACCAACATCGAAAATGACGTAGGCCAATTGAAGACGGGTGACGTCATAACGTACGGAAAAGTTGGGCTGATTGGGATCTTCTGATGAAAGCCACCATGAATTATTAGTAGATTCCCACGTGGCTTGCACGTGCACCTACTTGTATACACACTACGTGAAAGAATGACTCGTGCGGATGTACGTGACTGTATATCATTTCTTGCCTACTTTGTGCACCTAATTTCCTGATTAAATGATTTAAATCCTCTAATCCACCTTAATAGTCTGTTTAATCCACATTAGTTGGGTTAATCCCATTTCTCAAATGTTTACATATTGGACTATAAAAACGGATTAGATAATCGTCACACCGTTGTATTTGTGGTTATATATATTGATAGTCAACCATTCCGGAATGGTTTATCACAAATGAAAGAAGAAAACGTATTCAAACAATTCAAAGAAGTCGTTTGCCAGCAGCGGAGTCGGGAATGGTTTAGCACAAATGAAAGAAGAAAACGTACTCAAACCACCCAAAGATGTCGTTTGCCAGCAGCGGAGTCGAAGGAGATCAAGGACGAGCCACGAATGAGATCTAATTAATCTAACCTACTAGTGAGTTTTAGGCCATTAATTGCTTTGAATTTTTTTAGTCATTTATTAATTAAATAATTATATTAATAATATATATTATATAATAAATTTTATTTAGACCATTTATTCCTAAAAAAAATTTATTGAATTTTGATCATAACATTATATTAGAGTAAAAATTGTTAATAATATGATAAATTTTGTTCAATAAAAATAGATAAAATAATGTAGAAAATAAGGTATTTTTCTTTTATGTTTGTTAATCATTTATTGATTGAAAATTTTATAATATTAACAAATATTTTGCTGTTTATATTTAAATAAATTAGTGGTAACATTCAAAATTATAGATAAAACAATATGGAAATTATATTACTTTGAAGTTTTACAATATTAATAAATATATTAAATTTTATTCACTAAAAAATAAATTGATAAAATAATGTCAAAATATATTCCTTTTTAAGTTTTTAGACAATTTAGTGCTATCTTTACAAAAACATAAATATATTAGTGGTAAATTTTAAAAAACAAACAAAAATATAAAAAGTTATTTTAAGTTTTGAAAATTTTCCTTGGTAATATACTAGGTTGATCAATCCAATAAAAGTTTTCCTTGGTAATAACAAAAATATAAATTGATCAATCCAATAAAAGTTAGTACAAACACTATAAAATCTTTAATAGCCCTATAAAAATGAGTAAACCCTTAAACAAAGCAATAAAATAAATAAATATTTATAGTTTAAAATACTAAATTGTATATAGATAAAATGTTGTTTAGTATGTCTACACGGTCAGAATTAATAGTAACAAAGAATTGAAAAGTCATCCATTAAATTAAATTTATTTGTACTGGTATTGGTAATTGGAAGATTGGAAATGTGTGGTGGCTATATATGCTAGAGAAAGCCAGCAAGGTGTAACCAAGTACCTACTATTTTCTACTAGTCAAAATGAATAGGTTCGTTGGTGTAGAAAACTTGATTGTGTACTATTTTATATTCTTTCTTTGTTTGTACTGGTATCTTAGAGTATCCTTACGGATGAGGTCTTGTACGGTTGTAAATCTAGATCATCTTGGAAGTTGTGGTTGTGAGCTGAATGGCTAAGATGCAGAGCCTTATCAGTTACGCAATTCCCCGTCCTAGTTATTTTATATTCTTTATCGATATGTAATTTGGTAGGCTAATAAATGGGGATTGTGTTTAATATATTTGAGTTTTAACCTCTAATATTTAATTATGGCTTTCTCATCACTTAATTAGTTAATTATGATCGAGTACATTGATTTTTTAATTCTACTTTAGTAAGTGTACAAATTTATAATACTTGATAAATCACAAGGGTGAAAAATATCCTAAGTGAGGTTTTAAAAAGGGTACATTTAGGGCGGTTATTTGAATAGAGAATTGTTTGTTCATATTTAGCTCATTTAATTAGAAACATCGAATTGAGCCTAAATTTGGACTCGAACTTAAATCGATGGGGTTGGTAGTGATTCTAGCAGATGAGCTCGTTCGGCACCATGAGGAGGTCAGATTTGATCGGGCAGGAGAGAGTGTTGGTGATCTGGTGGTAGTTAGCAGCGGATTTGTGGTGGTTGTGCCGATTTTGAGGGACTGGACAACGTGAATTGCTTTGATGCAGAGGATCCGCTCATTCACTAGTGATCCTCGGTTGTTCACAACAACGAATCAGCAACAAAGGATTGAGAGTAAGGGTTTCGGTGAATATGACCATACATAGAGGAGGAGAAGGAGCGTCGCAAAGCCAACCAAACTCTCTTTCTTTGTCAACGACGCCACAGTGGGTGAATTGTCGTCTTGAGCGGCTTCATCACGAACAATTCCAGGGACGATGGATATTTGCTATCTATTGCGAGGAAGGACAAAACACCAACGATTACGAGGGAGGAGGAGATAGAGGTCGGGACTTAGAGCGCACAGATAAGTCTATTATAATGCAATAAAAGGAAAGAAGAACTGGATGAGGGAATGCTATTTTAGTCAATTTAATCGCTTTTTAATGGAACCCTAACAAAAGTTCTAGGGAGGGTGATGATTTGCTAACAGATGAGTGTTGAGGGTGGTTTATTGTAATTTCAATTATAGCGGGTGGTTTAAGGCAAATTACCCCAATTTAAGGGGTAATTTCCTACAATTTACCCAAAAACTTAACATAGTGGGCCCTGAAGTTCCACGGGCCGGGTTAGATTTGGTTAGGCCCAATATCTTCCATTCTAACAACAAAATGTATCTTCTTGTTGGATTGGATCAATCTTAATTAATCTTGTTCATTGAGGTTGTTTAATATGTGATTGAACTAACTAATTAACTTTTTAAATAGACAAATAGAACTCCCTCTTGAGTAAAAATATGTTATTTGAGAGAGAAGCAAGCAAATGATCAATGTCTTTTTTAGGTATTTAATTTGATGTTTATTTTATACAATACTCCTTGTAAATAGTACGGAGTATTAAATTGGTCAATTTTAGTTTTAAAAAAGGGTTAAAAAATAGTAATAAATGAGAGTATAATAGTATATAAAATCAAATCCGATTAGACACTATTCACAAATTACTATATTGTTCATTTTATAATTTGAATAATAAGAATAAAATTAATTTATTGTATATGATGATGAAAAGTAATTTGGAAGCTAGATCATGCTTTGAATCTAATTATATCACAAGAATTAGAAGAAATTTGGCTAAAAGTCCGTTTTGACAAACCCTTTTTGTAAAATGTCCACTTAAAATCAGTTTTTGTAAAATGTCCTAAAACATTTTGAAAACCCCATTTTACCCTTGTTATTACTTAACCTTGTTTAGATACATAGCCGCATCACCTTCTCTATGGCGTTCCCACAGATCTGAGGGAGAGAGGCGAGAAAGCGGAGGCTCGTCGTCGATGTCGGTGAGGGCGATCAAGAGCGGAGACCGCGTTTGATTTCACAGCCTCCGACAACCACCACCCCGACGCTCAGGTGTCGCACCTCCGCCGTGGTCCCGCCGCAATCGGCCGATAATACACCCAGGCACCATTGCTGAACCTCTGAGAAGAAATTACAGAGCTATAGGCCGAAGTTCGCTTTCAATACTTCATCCCCTCGCGATTTCGCGAAGGCAGCAGTGTCGCCTTCGATCCTCTGCTGACTCCAGGTTCATCCTATCCCTTCTTCCTCTCCGCCCTACCTTCTATTGGTCCTCCAATGGCTACTCTAGGGTTAGGGTTTTAAATTTAGGGCGAAATTTTAGTTTCCTCCTCCTCGGATCTGACGCCTCCGCCGGCGAGGTCGCTCCTGGAAGGGTGAAGGTGATGAAATCGAGTTTTGCTGCTGGCATGGTGCTGCTATCGTTCGAGTTTTACTGTTGTTGTCATCGATGGCTACTTGCACTGTAAAGACCGGAATTTAATTAATATTTACAAAATATCCGTAGGATAATCCGAATATTATCCTCCCTTATGATTATGAAAACCCGGAAAATTTAAAAATTTTATGCCTAGCTTTACATGGATTTAATGACGGAAAAAATATGCCCAAGCCACTTTTCTCGTATCTTATAAACGTAACGGATTTTAACGCTTCGCGAGCTCGGGTTTTACATTATGTTAAAGAGGTCATCCACCCAAATTGCCCAACATTGATCCACCAAACCCTTGACTTGTGGCTTGCTTGTGAATGTAGACATTCAACCACTCCCATCTCTTCATCCCATCACCCCCCATGCTTTGACTCATGAAGCCAACCACCCCTCTCCTCTATAAGCCTGACCCCAAGACTCATGAGGAGCTCATCCAAAGAAGCCCCACCGTCACTTGAGAGGAGAGAGAGAGAGAGAAGGAGAGCCTTGCTCCATTTTAGGTCCATTTTGGACAGCCTTCACAAGAAATAGCATAACTCCCTCCATACTCATCCAAATTGAGCAAACTCGGTGGCCATGGATCCGTCTTGAACCCAGATTTCCATACATATCTCAAACACAAAAATCCAAGGTCTTTTGCCCATCCAAAATCGTCCATCTTTGAAGCTGCAGAAAACTGTTTTTGAAGGGTCTTGAGAGTTTGACTTGATTTCTTGGTAAGAACCCTTCCTTTCTTCCAAAATTGAGTTCCAACCTGTTTTATAACTCCTTTTCTTCAACTTTGAGTAAGAATCTAAATCATGTTTTGGGATTTTTGGTGACAAAATGGCAAGGTGTTTGAAAGGTGTTCCGAAGGACTCCCGAGGGTGTTCTTGAGTCGTTTGTGTGGGATTCTTCGAAGGTAATCCCTCATCCGCCTTCCCTCTCTCTAGGAATAGATCTTGTGTGCTTGGAAAGGGCTTAGGAAGTGGAGCCTCTATGTGTTTTTGGTTGCGTTTTGTAGCAAACATCAAGAGACAAAATGGATATATGTACCTCTGTAATTTGGACTTTAATTCCAATCCAACGGTCTGATTCGGCTGAAATCTTAATATGATGTTCATGGGAATGTTATCTATCTGTCCTTCAAAAATTACGGCAATCCAACGGTTGAATCAAGAGTTATTATAATTTTAGTAACCAGTGTTTATAATGACTCGGTTAGAAAACTTGGTTAAGGGAATGCTAAGAATATGGTTAAATATGTGATGGCATAACCGAAACTTAGAGCATATAAAATACAGAAATGAAGTATACCCATAACTTGACTTATGATCCGATAAGAAGAAAATCGATTATGTGATAATACGATATAGATTACAACTGGTTAAGTCCGGATCACTTAACCAAATTGTGTAATCTATAGAATCGTGAACCTCATGTGGATGTATGTTGATTATTAGGTTGGGTACCATGCATTAGAATACCACCTAATGAAAGCTTAATGAAATTAATAGGCTCTTGTTGATTGGATCCTTGGTTGTGCACTTTATTGCTTGCTTATTCTCCGGACTCCAGGTAAGTCCCCTGGACTTACTCATGATGGATTTATGTGATACTCTTTGTCTTATCGAGAGTCTTCATGCATCACGCGACCTAGTAACATGTTAGGAATATAAACTGGTAATATGACGTAGGATGAACTTAGTAAATCCAACGATTCATATGTATGCTATGTGTCTATGGTAGGACGGCCGTCAAAATCTGAATAAATGACTTATACTCGATGGAACACGAATGAAATGATGAAAGGCTTATGATGAGAAAGAATGAGTATGTTTGAGAAGGATGAGTATGTTTGAGAAGGATGAGTACGTTTGAGAAGATATTATGGTGATTATGATGATGATTATGATGATGATACGGGCCCTTGTGTGTTTATTTCGCATTTATATATATCTATACACTTGCTTATGTGTTGCATTTTAACATTCATGTAGTTTAAGTATGCCTCTTTATATGGCACGGAGTGTGCATATTTCCGATGATTGACCCCGATTTATTTCTTGTTTTTTTAGATTCAGGTACCCCTTACCCGATATGACTTACTGATGTGGATGGTTGTCGGGACAGACCTTTTGGACGATTAGAGTAAGGGAGGCGCTTGACATTCGCACTCTTTTGCTCATACGTTTTATCGTTTTGACCCGGCGTGGCCGTGGCATTTTGTTGTATTTATGATTTCCGCTTTTATCTCTGTTCAAAACGTTTTCGCGATAGTCTAGGACAGGTGAAGCCTCCAACAGGCTTACGATCTTTTCGGGGTTCGCAATCCCCATCTTTTGACAACTAAATCTTCCGCTTAAATGAACCTAATAATAACTCGTACTCGGTCGTAAGATCCAAAGCTCACGGAAGAAGATCAAACTTCTTCTATAACGTTCCCCGATAATCTAGTATTCCGAACCTTATTTACCTTCTAAGTAGGTTTATGGAGGTTAATTCGGGTACTTAAATTTCGGGTCGTTACAAAGTTGGTATCAGAGCCAAGGTTGTTCGACCTGAGTACGCACGAGTTAAAAAAATTAATTTTCAAAACCCGCCCACCGTTTTGGAAATTTTCAAGGATTTCGAAGTGTTTAAAGGGCAAAGATGAAAACCCTTTGGAAAATGAAAATGGTTAGGATCTTTATAGACGAGAGATAGGATCGACGGGTAGAGACAAGGCGATAGGCATCATTAGAGATGTAGAAGGGTCCGGGTAGACTGCCTAGCTTTTCCTTACAGACGGGCCTGGAAGACTCCAAGGGAGCAACCAAGGTGGTTGGAGCAGGATAGGATTTAGAGGCGGGCTCGCCAAGCTATCCCTCGAAGGATAGCTATCTAGTTAGCTTCCGTGCGATATAAAACTGTGCCTGCGGGCCACCCCCTTGAAGGGATGTAATTATGTGAGATGAATGTGCCTGAGGGCCGTCTTCCTTGAAGAAGACGTTTTATTTAATTGTATATTGAGTACAGTTAAATGTCCAGTTGTCAGCATGGTCGACACCCAGATTATTAGAGGACGCGGGAGACCACGTGGCCGAGGTCGTGGCCGCATTCCCGAGACAGAGACAGAGACTGAGACCGATGTTGAGGTCGAGATCCCCGGGCAGCACGAGGGAGAGGCTGATAGGCAGCAGCAGGGATCAGCGATAGAGAGGGCATTACTTGCGTTGCTAGAGCGAGAGAGATCAGCTGGCGTCACCGACTGGGTGAAGAGACTATCACAGAGTAGCCCGCCTATCTTTCAGGCCGGACCCGGAGAGGATATCGAGCAGTTCTTCAGAGGACTCGAGGGAGTTTTCAGCTTGATTGGAGTACCCGATGCGGAGAGACAGAGGCTTGCGGCTGGGCAGCTTAAAGGAGATGCTTATGACAGATGGCTTGTCTACTGTGATGATCGTACTGCATGGACCTACGAGGAGTTCAGGAAGTTGATGCTGAGAGAGTACTGTCCATCTGGGACACAAGCAGCACGAGAGGTTGCATTCTTCAGTACCCGCTATGACCCACGGCTATCTATCTCCGAGATCGTCTGCCAGTTCAAGAAGGAGCTCGTCTATTGTGGAAAGGTCTGTAACACCGACGAGATGCGCATCCGCATGCTTTCTATGAGGCTTCCGCCAGACGTTCTTCTGATCTCTACTAGCATGGAGGGAATGACATATGACAGATTTCTAGAGATGATCCTCCGCTATGACCAGCAGCTACGTCTGACAGCTGCCACGTCTTCAGCTTTCCGCACTTCATCTGGCGGAAAGAGGCCACGACCCGCGGAGCACAGATTTGATAGGGGCCCAGGGAAGGGGTTAGCGAGAGGAGGATCGACTAGCGGGACCACTTGGGCCATTCCAGCTGTACCTGTATCATCCTACCGCGAGGCTAGAGTGAGAGCTATTATCTGCCACAGCTGCCGCGAGGAGGGCCACTACCAGACAGACTGCCCTAGGAAGTTCATTTCCTGCTACACGTGTGGAGGGGTAGGACATCGTGCTATCATGTGCCCGCAGGGCGAGAGATCTTCAGTCACTCCTGCAGCTTCAGCTTTACGCCTTCCAGAGGCACCGAGACCCGCTCAGATTTCTTATGCACAGGGTCAGGGGAGGGGGACTCCCTTGGGAGCTGGCCGAGGAGATAGTAGCTACGGAGGTGGTCGAGGAGACAGCAGCTTTAGAGGAGGACGAGGCCGATGTGGAGGTCGAGGTAGAGGTAGAGGAGGAGGTCGAGGCGGCCGAGGATCTTACCAGCATCAGCAGACACAGTCGTCGGCAGGGTCGGCAGGACCCGGCCAGGGCAGAGGTTCTGCACAGCTGGCAGCGATAGCTGTAGACACTGATTTCTTACCACCCCCGCCGCCCCGCGCGTTCCCGATGCGGAACGGTGATTCGACAGCTCCGACTTCCATAGGTACGATATCGTTCTGTGACTCTACTCTTCGCATTCTATTCGATACCGGGGCAACCCACTGCTTTATAGCAGATTCATGCGTAGCTAGATTTAAACTTGTATGTTCGGTATGTCCCGCATTAGTAGTGCGTATGGCGGATGGGGCTAGGGTTAGGACGGGGCGTGAGATCCTAGGATGCCCCATTCGGATAGGAGAGCGAGAGTGGCCCACTGACTTGATAGTCATGCCACTGCGGACAGACGAGATGATCCTGGGGATGGATTTTATGAACTTCTATGGGGCAATCCTCAACCTGAGGACCCGTACAGTTTCCATCCTCGCGGAGGATGGGACTGAGCACGAGGTGTGGGGGGACGACCCCAAACGGAACGGAGCCCAGATCAGCGCCGTTCGAGCGGCGAGACTTCTAGACCAGGGATGCACGAGCTACTGGTGTTATGCTTTAGAGGTGGATCGCGAGCGACCCAGCCTGACAGATGTCCCCGTTGTTAGTGAGTTTGCTGACGTTTTCCCAGACGAGCTACCAGGACTTCCGCCACAGCGAGATGTTGATTTCGCTATACAGTTGGAGCCGGGCACCAGGCCGATTTCGAGGGTCCCGTACAGGATGGCGCCGACGGAGATGGCCGAGCTGAAGGCACAGTTGGAGGAGCTAGCTGGGAAGGGCTACATTAGGCCGAGTGCTTCACCGTGGGGAGCACCGGTGTTGTTCGTGAAGAAGAAGGATGGGTCGTTGAGGCTATGCATAGATTACAGAGAGTTGAACCGGGCTACGGTGAAGAATCGTTACCCGTTGCCGAGAATAGACGATTTGATGGATCAGCTGCAGGGAGCTGTCGTCTTCTCGAAGATAGATTTGCGTTCGGGTTATCACCAGCTGAGGGTGAAGGCAGAGGACATCCCGAAGACGGCCTTCAGGACTAGATACGGACACTACGAGTTTGTGGTTATGCCGTTCGGGCTAACCAACGCGCCAGCCGCCTTCATGGAGTTGATGAACAGGGTGTTCATCGATTTTCTTGACAGATTCGTGGTGGTATTTATCGACGACATCTTGATCTACTCGAGGAGCAGAGAGGAGCATGCTGAGCACCTGAGGATTGTGCTGAGGATTCTGCAGAAGCATAAACTGTTCGGGAAGTTTAGCAAGTGTGAGTTCTGGCTCTCCGAGGTGATGTTTCTTGGTCATGTTATATCCGCAGCAGGGATATCAGTAGATGCATCGAAGGTTGATGCTATCGTTGCTTGGGAGATCCCCAAGAACGTTAGAGACATCAGGTCTTTTCTAGGTTTGGCTAGCTATTACCGACGGTTCGTCGAGGGCTTCTCCAGCATAGCTAGGCCGATGACGCAACTGACGAAGAAGGGAGTACCCTTCGAGTGGAGCCCGGCGTGCCAGGCCAGTTTTGATCTGCTGAAGCAGAAGTTGACATCCGCGCCAGTGTTAGCACTACCAGAGGGGACGGAGGACTTCGTGGTCTACACGGATGCTTCGAGTTCAGGTTTAGGTTGTGTGCTACAGCAGAGGGATCGGGTCATCGCTTACGCTTCACGCCAGCTGAAGCCAGGGGAGGAGTCATACCCCACGCACGATCTTGAGCTAGCCGCAGTGGTACATGCGCTCAAGATCTGGAGGCACTATCTGTATGGCACGTCAGTGAGGATCATGACCGATCACAAAAATCTGAAGTACATTTTCACGCAGAAGGAGCTGAACATGCGTCAGAGGAGGTGGTTGGAGTTGATCAAGGACTACGAGTTGGAGATTGAGTATCACCCGGGGAAGGCCAATGTGGTGGCCGACGCCTTGAGTCGGAAGACTCGTCAGGAGATTGTTTTGTCCAGATTGACGGCTCGACCTGAGTTACAGCGGGATCTGATCAGTTGTGGGATAGAGGTCTGGTCACAGCGAGAGAGTGGACAGCTGAGTTTCCTAGAGGTTCAGTCAGAGTTGATGGATGAGATCCGACGAGCGCAGACAGAGTGTCCGCGGATTGCCGATATCCGACAGCGCATGGCCCAGGGCCAATGTAGGTCTTTTACCGTCCGAGATGATGGGATGCTGATGTTGCAGGGACGAGTTGTTGTGCCTGATGTGCACAACCTGAAGCAGAAGATCATGATAGAGGCACATTCCACTCCTTATTCGGTCCATCCGGGATCGAATAAGATGTATCAGGACTTGAGGAGGACGTTCTGGTGGCGCAGGATGAAGACTGATGTCGCTTTGTTTGTAGCGCGATGTCAGGTCTGCCAGCAGGTGCGGATAGAGCACCAGAAGCCCGGAGGGATGACACGATCACTTCCTGACCCTGTGTGGAAGTGGACGGATATCACGATGGACTTCGTGACAGGATTGAGGAGAGATGTACGAGGCTTTGATGCGATTTGGGTGGTGGTCGACAGGTTGACCAAGACCGCCCATTTCATTCCGATTCAGGAGACATGGCCTGTGTCTGATTTAGTCCGAGCTTTTATACAGCATATAGTGAGGTTGCATGGGGTTCCCGAGAGGATAGTATCTGTTGTGAATTTCCCCGAGTGAATACCGTTAAAGAGAAGGAGAATGAACAATAGGACACAAAGGATTTCCGTGTTCTGGCAAGAACCGCGCAGAACACCCTGCAGAGAAAAACCTCTCTGCAGCTAGGGTTTCTTATTATTGTGATGCTTTGATGGATACACGGGCACTTCATAATTCAACCCTACACCCTCTATTTATAATAGAGAACCTCCTATAGATAACCCTATAGATAAACCTAGATATAGATAAAACCTACCTTATCTAGAACCTATTATAGATAAAACCATCTATAATAAACCACCTATATATAAAACCATATATAGATAAAACTTGTTATAGATAAATTGACTTGGGCCCCAATCCAATTTATCTATCTAACTAGGATGGTTAATTGTCTCATACAACAATCTCCACCTAGACAAATAATCTATCTATAACAATGAACAGAGACAACTCTAGGAACTTGTCTGCTCCAGGTCCTCCTGTGCTCTGCTCCTTGGGGCTCCTCACTTGATTATCATTAAGTGATGTTGATCAAGTCCAAGTGGCGCTTCTTGAACTTCCTACTGGTGCCATGCTTCACCAGTCCGGTACCCTGCACCATCTTCCATCTTGACAACCTTTGCAGTAGATACAACTTGTTGGACAAAGACTTTGACATATACCTTTTCTCCGATTGAACCCGAATCTTCTTCAAAGACTCCGTGTCAAACACGCGGTATATCACTTTATCCGCTTGACAAAATCGAATACCCGACGATGCCTTCTCTTGTATCTTCTCCCATTCATCATCTTTCAACGAAACAAGTTTCGTCTCTTTCGTCTTCTTTAACATTCCCTGCTGAGTCAGCAGATCCTTCACTCGTCGTTGCCAAAGATCGAAATTTCCAGTGCCATCGAAACGCGGAACCTCGAATTTCGCACCGGATGTCATCGTCTAACCTTGCTCTGATACCAATTGTTGTGAATTTCCCCGAGTGAATACCGTTAAAGAGAAGGAGAATGAACAATAGGACACAAAGGATTTCCGTGTTCTGGCAAGAACCGCGCAGAACACCCTGCAGAGAAAAACCTCTCTGCAGCTAGGGTTTCTTATTATTGTGATGCTTTGATGGATACACGGGCACTTCATAATTCAACCCTACACCCTCTATTTATAATAGAGAACCTCCTATAGATAACCCTATAGATAAACCTAGATATAGATAAAACCTACCTTATCTAGAACCTATTATAGATAAAACCATCTATAATAAACCACCTATATATAAAACCATATATAGATAAAACTTGTTATAGATAAATTGACTTGGGCCCCAATCCAATTTATCTATCTAACTAGGATGGTTAATTGTCTCATACAACAGTATCTGATAGAGATGGCCGCTTCACTTCGAGATTCTGGAGGCATGTGCACGAGGCTCTGGGGAGCAAGTTGCATTTCAGCACGGCCTATCACCCGCAGACGGACGGGCAGAGCGAGAGGACGATTCAGACGCTAGAGGATATGCTGAGGGCTTGTGTTTTGGAGTGGGGAAACCTTTGGGTTCGACATCTTCCCCTAGTAGAGTTCTCGTACAACAACAGCTATCATTCATCGATCAGGATGGCTCCTTTTGAGGCGTTTTACGGGAGGCGATGCAAGTCGCCTATCTGCTGGGATGAGCCTGCAGACCGAGTGGGGACACTACCACAGTACGTGCAGGAGGCGACAGATCAGGTCAGACGGATCCGAGAGCATCTGAGGGTTGCGCACGACCGACAGAAGAAGTATGCTGATAGGCGCAGGACTGAGTTGGCCTTTGAGGTTGGAGATCATGTCTGGTTGCGAGTGTCACCGACGAGAGGGATCCGACGATTCGGGATGAAGGGCAAACTGAGCCCTAGATATGTGGGCCCCTTTGAGATCCTCGAGCGAGTGGGAGAGGTTGCTTATAGAGTTGCTTTACCGCCCCGTTTGGCCGGTATACACGATGTCTTCCACGTGTCACAGCTGAGGAAGTACGAGCCAGATCCGAGTCACAGATTGGACTACTCCGGATTAGAGATAGCACCTGACCATACCTTCGTGGAGCATCCGATTGCTGTTCTTGACCGACGGGTCAAGAAGCTGAGGCGCAGAGAGGTACCGTTGGTACTTATACAGTGGGCTAGGAGAAGCCCCGAGGAGGCCACTTGGGAGACAGAGGAGAGTATACGGGCGAGCTATGGAGATGTATTAGATGAGTTGCTAGCGTCGTATGTACAGCCACGTGCAGATATAGCTTTGACTGCGTGAGTGGCCGGTGAGTACCTGGGAGGGGGGACCCTTAGCCGTACTATGTGTGATTGGGTGTTTACCTCTGTGATTGAGTGCGCATTTTCTGTGATTGATATGCGTGGTGGGGCCCATGAGCGGTCCTACATGATGTGATTATCATTGATGTGTGATACTTTATGATATATGACTGATATGATATCGTTATGATTATGTGGTTGTTGTGAGTATGGTCGATAAATGATGGTATGTCGGAATATTGAACCTAGGAAAAGGAATAAGGCTTAGCCTTAGAGGTGGATGTTAATCCACCCTCTGTTTTGATTGAGTCGTAGTGAGATCGTGTGTTTGATCCTTAGAGGTGGATAACCACCTCCCGAGAAGGGGATGAGTCGAGACTAGAAGTGTCTAGGTCTAATGTCGAGTCGGGACGCCAAACACCTTGATTTTGAGATTTAGTTCGGAAATGAGCAATTTAAGGTTCCAATGTCCGGGTAAACCTATTATACTTCGCGAAGTGGATACGAGCTTTCCACGGGGGCACTCGTGGAATTTTCGCTAAGACCGAGCGGTAGTGTGATTATCCTCTCGAGTTGTGATACTTTCAAGGTTGAGGCGAGATGTGATAGGGGCGCCCATCACATGCTTGATGAAACCTTCGAGATTATTACGGCCGTGACAAAGGTGGCGTGAGATTCTTGGACGACGCATCCAAGATGATCGTGTGCCTTTTGTTACGATTCAAGGACTCAAGTTTTAAAACCTTCTCCGCCGGTTTAAACCTCTTTGTCTCGGGGACGAGACTTGTTTTTAGAGGTGGATGATTGTAAAGACCGGAATTTAATTAATATTTACAAAATATCCGTAGGATAATCCGAATATTATCCTCCCTTATGATTATGAAAACCCGGAAAATTTAAAAATTTTATGCCTAGCTTTACATGGATTTAATGACGGAAAAAATATGCCCAAGCCACTTTTCTCGTATCTTATAAACGTAACGGATTTTAACGCTTCGCGAGCTCGGGTTTTACATTATGTTAAAGAGGTCATCCACCCAAATTGCCCAACATTGATCCACCAAACCCTTGACTTGTGGCTTGCTTGTGAATGTAGACATTCAACCACTCCCATCTCTTCATCCCATCACCCCCCATGCTTTGACTCATGAAGCCAACCACCCCTCTCCTCTATAAGCCTGACCCCAAGACTCATGAGGAGCTCATCCAAAGAAGCCCCACCGTCACTTGAGAGGAGAGAGAGAGAGAGAGAGAAGGAGAGCCTTGCTCCATTTTAGGTCCATTTTGGACAGCCTTCACAAGAAATAGCATAACTCCCTCCATACTCATCCAAATTGAGCAAACTCGGTGGCCATGGATCCGTCTTGAACCCAGATTTCCATACATATCTCAAACACAAAAATCCAAGGTCTTTTGCCCATCCAAAATCGTCCATCTTT
Organism: Persicaria maculosa; assembly: GCA_963922045.1. NCBI lineage: Eukaryota > Viridiplantae > Streptophyta > Magnoliopsida > Caryophyllales > Polygonaceae > Persicaria > Persicaria maculosa. The sequence goes on from OY998253.1 coordinate 4,500,322, forward strand.
GAAGCTGCAGAAAACTGTTTTTGAAGGGTCTTGAGAGTTTGACTTGATTTCTTGGTAAGAACCCTTCCTTTCTTCCAAAATTGAGTTCCAACCTGTTTTATAACTCCTTTTCTTCAACTTTGAGTAAGAATCTAAATCATGTTTTGGGATTTTTGGTGACAAAATGGCAAGGTGTTTGAAAGGTGTTCCGAAGGACTCCCGAGGGTGTTCTTGAGTCGTTTGTGTGGGATTCTTCGAAGGTAATCCCTCATCCGCCTTCCCTCTCTCTAGGAATAGATCTTGTGTGCTTGGAAAGGGCTTAGGAAGTGGAGCCTCTATGTGTTTTTGGTTGCGTTTTGTAGCAAACATCAAGAGACAAAATGGATATATGTACCTCTGTAATTTGGACTTTAATTCCAATCCAACGGTCTGATTCGGCTGAAATCTTAATATGATGTTCATGGGAATGTTATCTATCTGTCCTTCAAAAATTACGGCAATCCAACGGTTGAATCAAGAGTTATTATAATTTTAGTAACCAGTGTTTATAATGACTCGGTTAGAAAACTTGGTTAAGGGAATGCTAAGAATATGGTTAAATATGTGATGGCATAACCGAAACTTAGAGCATATAAAATACAGAAATGAAGTATACCCATAACTTGACTTATGATCCGATAAGAAGAAAATCGATTATGTGATAATACGATATAGATTACAACTGGTTAAGTCCGGATCACTTAACCAAATTGTGTAATCTATAGAATCGTGAACCTCATGTGGATGTATGTTGATTATTAGGTTGGGTACCATGCATTAGAATACCACCTAATGAAAGCTTAATGAAATTAATAGGCTCTTGTTGATTGGATCCTTGGTTGTGCACTTTATTGCTTGCTTATTCTCCGGACTCCAGGTAAGTCCCCTGGACTTACTCATGATGGATTTATGTGATACTCTTTGTCTTATCGAGAGTCTTCATGCATCACGCGACCTAGTAACATGTTAGGAATATAAACTGGTAATATGACGTAGGATGAACTTAGTAAATCCAACGATTCATATGTATGCTATGTGTCTATGGTAGGACAGCCGTCAAAATCTGAATAAATGACTTATACTCGATGGAACACGAATGAAATGATGAAAGGCTTATGATGAGAAAGAATGAGTATGTTTGAGAAGGATGAGTATGTTTGAGAAGGATGAGTACGTTTGAGAAGATATTATGGTGATTATGATGATGATTATGATGATGATACGGGCCCTTGTGTGTTTATTTCGCATTTATATATATCTATACACTTGCTTATGTGTTGCATTTTAACATTCATGTAGTTTAAGTATGCCTCTTTATATGGCACGGAGTGTGCATATTTCCGATGATTGACCCCGATTTATTTCTTGTTTTTTTAGATTCAGGTACCCCTTACCCGATATGACTTACTGATGTGGATGGTTGTCGGGACAGACCTTTTGGACGATTAGAGTAAGGGAGGCGCTTGACATTCGCACTCTTTTGCTCATACGTTTTATCGTTTTGACCCGGCGTGGCCGTGGCATTTTGTTGTATTTATGATTTCCGCTTTTATCTCTGTTCAAAACGTTTTCGCGATAGTCTAGGACAGGTGAAGCCTCCAACAGGCTTACGATCTTTTCGGGGTTCGCAATCCCCATCTTTTGACAACTAAATCTTCCGCTTAAATGAACCTAATAATAACTCGTACTCGGTCGTAAGATCCAAAGCTCACGGAAGAAGATCAAACTTCTTCTATAACGTTCCCCGATAATCTAGTATTCCGAACCTTATTTACCTTCTAAGTAGGTTTATGGAGGTTAATTCGGGTACTTAAATTTCGGGTCGTTACAAAGTTGGTATCAGAGCCAAGGTTGTTCGACCTGAGTACGCACGAGTTAAAAAAATTAATTTTCAAAACCCGCCCACCGTTTTGGAAATTTTCAAGGATTTCGAAGTGTTTAAAGGGCAAAGATGAAAACCCTTTGGAAAATGAAAATGGTTAGGATCTTTATAGACGAGAGATAGGATCGACGGGTAGAGACAAGGCGATAGGCATCATTAGAGATGTAGAAGGGTCCGGGTAGACTGCCTAGCTTTTCCTTACAGACGGGCCTGGAAGACTCCAAGGGAGCAACCAAGGTGGTTGGAGCAGGATAGGATTTAGAGGCGGGCTCGCCAAGCTATCCCTCGAAGGATAGCTATCTAGTTAGCTTCCGTGCGATATAAAACTGTGCCTGCGGGCCACCCCCTTGAAGGGATGTAATTATGTGAGATGAATGTGCCTGAGGGCCGTCTTCCTTGAAGAAGACGTTTTATTTAATTGTATATTGAGTACAGTTAAATGTCCAGTTGTCAGCATGGTCGACACCCAGATTATTAGAGGACGCGGGAGACCACGTGGCCGAGGTCGTGGCCGCATTCCCGAGACAGAGACAGAGACTGAGACCGATGTTGAGGTCGAGATCCCCGGGCAGCACGAGGGAGAGGCTGATAGGCAGCAGCAGGGATCAGCGATAGAGAGGGCATTACTTGCGTTGCTAGAGCGAGAGAGATCAGCTGGCGTCACCGACTGGGTGAAGAGACTATCACAGAGTAGCCCGCCTATCTTTCAGGCCGGACCCGGAGAGGATATCGAGCAGTTCTTCAGAGGACTCGAGGGAGTTTTCAGCTTGATTGGAGTACCCGATGCGGAGAGACAGAGGCTTGCGACTGGGCAGCTTAAAGGAGATGCTTATGACAGATGGCTTGTCTACTGTGATGATCGTACTGCATGGACCTACGAGGAGTTCAGGAAGTTGATGCTGAGAGAGTACTGTCCATCTGGGACACAAGCAGCACGAGAGGTTGCATTCTTCAGTACCCGCTATGACCCACGGCTATCTATCTCCGAGATCGTCTGCCAGTTCAAGAAGGAGCTCGTCTATTGTGGAAAGGTCTGTAACACCGACGAGATGCGCATCCGCATGCTTTCTATGAGGCTTCCGCCAGACGTTCTTCTGATCTCTACTAGCATGGAGGGAATGACATATGACAGATTTCTAGAGATGATCCTCCGCTATGACCAGCAGCTACGTCTGACAGCTGCCACGTCTTCAGCTTTCCGCACTTCATCTGGCGGAAAGAGGCCACGACCCGCGGAGCACAGATTTGATAGGGGCCCAGGGAAGGGGTTAGCGAGAGGAGGATCGACTAGCGGGACCACTTGGGCCATTCCAGCTGTACCTGTATCATCCTACCGCGAGGCTAGAGTGAGAGCTATTATCTGCCACAGCTGCCGCGAGGAGGGCCACTACCAGACAGACTGCCCTAGGAAGTTCATTTCCTGCTACACGTGTGGAGGGGTAGGACATCGTGCTATCATGTGCCCGCAGGGCGAGAGATCTTCAGTCACTCCTGCAGCTTCAGCTTTACGCCTTCCAGAGGCACCGAGACCCGCTCAGATTTCTTATGCACAGGGTCAGGGGAGGGGGACTCCCTTGGGAGCTGGCCGAGGAGATAGTAGCTACGGAGGTGGTCGAGGAGACAGCAGCTTTAGAGGAGGACGAGGCCGATGTGGAGGTCGAGGTAGAGGTAGAGGAGGAGGTCGAGGCGGCCGAGGATCTTACCAGCATCAGCAGACACAGTCGTCGGCAGGGTCGGCAGGACCCGGCCAGGGCAGAGGTTCTGCACAGCTGGCAGCGATAGCTGTAGACACTGATTTCTTACCACCCCCGCCGCCCCGCGCGTTCCCGATGCGGAACGGTGATTCGACAGCTCCGACTTCCATAGGTACGATATCGTTCTGTGACTCTACTCTTCGCATTCTATTCGATACCGGGGCAACCCACTGCTTTATAGCAGATTCATGCGTAGCTAGATTTAAACTTGTATGTTCGGTATGTCCCGCATTAGTAGTGCGTATGGCGGATGGGGCTAGGGTTAGGACGGGGCGTGAGATCCTAGGATGCCCCATTCGGATAGGAGAGCGAGAGTGGCCCACTGACTTGATAGTCATGCCACTGCGGACAGACGAGATGATCCTGGGGATGGATTTTATGAACTTCTATGGGGCAATCCTCAACCTGAGGACCCGTACAGTTTCCATCCTCGCGGAGGATGGGACTGAGCACGAGGTGTGGGGGGACGACCCCAAACGGAACGGAGCCCAGATCAGCGCCGTTCGAGCGGCGAGACTTCTAGACCAGGGATGCACGAGCTACTGGTGTTATGCTTTAGAGGTGGATCGCGAGCGACCCAGCCTGACAGATGTCCCCGTTGTTAGTGAGTTTGCTGACGTTTTCCCAGACGAGCTACCAGGACTTCCGCCACAGCGAGATGTTGATTTCGCTATACAGTTGGAGCCGGGCACCAGGCCGATTTCGAGGGTCCCGTACAGGATGGCGCCGACGGAGATGGCCGAGCTGAAGGCACAGTTGGAGGAGCTAGCTGGGAAGGGCTACATTAGGCCGAGTGCTTCACCGTGGGGAGCACCGGTGTTGTTCGTGAAGAAGAAGGATGGGTCGTTGAGGCTATGCATAGATTACAGAGAGTTGAACCGGGCTACGGTGAAGAATCGTTACCCGTTGTCGAGAATAGACGATTTGATGGATCAGCTGCAGGGAGCTGTCGTCTTCTCGAAGATAGATTTGCGTTCGGGTTATCACCAGCTGAGGGTGAAGGCAGAGGACATCCCGAAGACGGCCTTCAGGACTAGATACGGACACTACGAGTTTGTGGTTATGCCGTTCGGGCTAACCAACGCGCCAGCCGCCTTCATGGAGTTGATGAACAGGGTGTTCATCGATTTTCTTGACAGATTCGTGGTGGTATTTATCGACGACATCTTGATCTACTCGAGGAGCAGAGAGGAGCATGCTGAGCACCTGAGGATTGTGCTGAGGATTCTGCAGAAGCATAAACTGTTCGGGAAGTTTAGCAAGTGTGAGTTCTGGCTCTCCGAGGTGATGTTTCTTGGTCATGTTATATCCGCAGCAGGGATATCAGTAGATGCATCGAAGGTTGATGCTATCGTTGCTTGGGAGATCCCCAAGAACGTTAGAGACATCAGGTCTTTTCTAGGTTTGGCTAGCTATTACCGACGGTTCGTCGAGGGCTTCTCCAGCATAGCTAGGCCGATGACGCAACTGACGAAGAAGGGAGTACCCTTCGAGTGGAGCCCGGCGTGCCAGGCCAGTTTTGATCTGCTGAAGCAGAAGTTGACATCCGCGCCAGTGTTAGCACTACCAGAGGGGACGGAGGACTTCGTGGTCTACACGGATGCTTCGAGTTCAGGTTTAGGTTGTGTGCTACAGCAGAGGGATCGGGTCATCGCTTACGCTTCACGCCAGCTGAAGCCAGGGGAGGAGTCATACCCCACGCACGATCTTGAGCTAGCCGCAGTGGTACATGCGCTCAAGATCTGGAGGCACTATCTGTATGGCACGTCAGTGAGGATCATGACCGATCACAAAAATCTGAAGTACATTTTCACGCAGAAGGAGCTGAACATGCGTCAGAGGAGGTGGTTGGAGTTGATCAAGGACTACGAGTTGGAGATTGAGTATCACCCGGGGAAGGCCAATGTGGTGGCCGACGCCTTGAGTCGGAAGACTCGTCAGGAGATTGTTTTGTCCAGATTGACGGCTCGACCTGAGTTACAGCGGGATCTGATCAGTTGTGGGATAGAGGTCTGGTCACAGCGAGAGAGTGGACAGCTGAGTTTCCTAGAGGTTCAGTCAGAGTTGATGGATGAGATCCGACGAGCGCAGACAGAGTGTCCGCGGATTGCCGATATCCGACAGCGCATGGCCCAGGGCCAATGTAGGTCTTTTACCGTCCGAGATGATGGGATGCTGATGTTGCAGGGACGAGTTGTTGTGCCTGATGTGCACAACCTGAAGCAGAAGATCATGATAGAGGCACATTCCACTCCTTATTCGGTCCATCCGGGATCGAATAAGATGTATCAGGACTTGAGGAGGACGTTCTGGTGGCGCAGGATGAAGACTGATGTCGCTTTGTTTGTAGCGCGATGTCAGGTCTGCCAGCAGGTGCGGATAGAGCACCAGAAGCCCGGAGGGATGACACGATCACTTCCTGACCCTGTGTGGAAGTGGACGGATATCACGATGGACTTCGTGACAGGATTGAGGAGAGATGTACGAGGCTTTGATGCGATTTGGGTGGTGGTCGACAGGTTGACCAAGACCGCCCATTTCATTCCGATTCAGGAGACATGGCCTGTGTCTGATTTAGTCCGAGCTTTTATACAGCATATAGTGAGGTTGCATGGGGTTCCCGAGAGGATAGTATCTGTTGTGAATTTCCCCGAGTGAATACCGTTAAAGAGAAGGAGAATGAACAATAGGACACAAAGGATTTCCGTGTTCTGGCAAGAACCGCGCAGAACACCCTGCAGAGAAAAACCTCTCTGCAGCTAGGGTTTCTTATTATTGTGATGCTTTGATGGATACACGGGCACTTCATAATTCAACCCTACACCCTCTATTTATAATAGAGAACCTCCTATAGATAACCCTATAGATAAACCTAGATATAGATAAAACCTACCTTATCTAGAACCTATTATAGATAAAACCATCTATAATAAACCACCTATATATAAAACCATATATAGATAAAACTTGTTATAGATAAATTGACTTGGGCCCCAATCCAATTTATCTATCTAACTAGGATGGTTAATTGTCTCATACAACAATCTCCACCTAGACAAATAATCTATCTATAACAATGAACAGAGACAACTCTAGGAACTTGTCTGCTCCAGGTCCTCCTGTGCTCTGCTCCTTGGGGCTCCTCACTTGATTATCATTAAGTGATGTTGATCAAGTCCAAGTGGCGCTTCTTGAACTTCCTACTGGTGCCATGCTTCACCAGTCCGGTACCCTGCACCATCTTCCATCTTGACAACCTTTGCAGTAGATACAACTTGTTGGACAAAGACTTTGACATATACCTTTTCTCCGATTGAACCCGAATCTTCTTCAAAGACTCCGTGTCAAACACGCGGTATATCACTTTATCCGCTTGACAAAATCGAATACCCGACGATGCCTTCTCTTGTATCTTCTCCCATTCATCATCTTTCAACGAAACAAGTTTCGTCTCTTTCGTCTTCTTTAACATTCCCTGCTGAGTCAGCAGATCCTTCACTCGTCGTTGCCAAAGATCGAAATTTCCAGTGCCATCGAAACGCGGAACCTCGAATTTCGCACCGGATGTCATCGTCTAACCTTGCTCTGATACCAATTGTTGTGAATTTCCCCGAGTGAATACCGTTAAAGAGAAGGAGAATGAACAATAGGACACAAAGGATTTCCGTGTTCTGGCAAGAACCGCGCAGAACACCCTGCAGAGAAAAACCTCTCTGCAGCTAGGGTTTCTTATTATTGTGATGCTTTGATGGATACACGGGCACTTCATAATTCAACCCTACACCCTCTATTTATAATAGAGAACCTCCTATAGATAACCCTATAGATAAACCTAGATATAGATAAAACCTACCTTATCTAGAACCTATTATAGATAAAACCATCTATAATAAACCACCTATATATAAAACCATATATAGATAAAACTTGTTATAGATAAATTGACTTGGGCCCCAATCCAATTTATCTATCTAACTAGGATGGTTAATTGTCTCATACAACAGTATCTGATAGAGATGGCCGCTTCACTTCGAGATTCTGGAGGCATGTGCACGAGGCTCTGGGGAGCAAGTTGCATTTCAGCACGGCCTATCACCCGCAGACGGACGGGCAGAGCGAGAGGACGATTCAGACGCTAGAGGATATGCTGAGGGCTTGTGTTTTGGAGTGGGGAAACCTTTGGGTTCGACATCTTCCCCTAGTAGAGTTCTCGTACAACAACAGCTATCATTCATCGATCAGGATGGCTCCTTTTGAGGCGTTTTACGGGAGGCGATGCAAGTCGCCTATCTGTTGGGATGAGCCTGCAGACCGAGTGGGGACACTACCACAGTACGTGCAGGAGGCGACAGATCAGGTCAGACGGATCCGAGAGCATCTGAGGGTTGCGCACGACCGACAGAAGAAGTATGCTGATAGGCGCAGGACTGAGTTGGCCTTTGAGGTTGGAGATCATGTCTGGTTGCGAGTGTCACCGACGAGAGGGATCCGACGATTCGGGATGAAGGGCAAACTGAGCCCTAGATATGTGGGCCCCTTTGAGATCCTCGAGCGAGTGGGAGAGGTTGCTTATAGAGTTGCTTTACCGCCCCGTTTGGCCGGTATACACGATGTCTTCCACGTGTCACAACTGAGGAAGTACGAGCCAGATCCGAGTCACAGATTGGACTACTCCGGATTAGAGATAGCACCTGACCATACCTTCGTGGAGCATCCGATTGCTGTTCTTGACCGACGGGTCAAGAAGCTGAGGCGCAGAGAGGTACCGTTGGTACTTATACAGTGGGCTAGGAGAAGCCCCGAGGAGGCCACTTGGGAGACAGAGGAGAGTATACGGGCGAGCTATGGAGATGTATTAGATGAGTTGCTAGCGTCGTATGTACAGCCACGTGCAGATATAGCTTTGACTGCGTGAGTGGCCGGTGAGTACCTGGGAGGGGGGACCCTTAGCCGTACTATGTGTGATTGGGTGTTTACCTCTGTGATTGAGTGCGCATTTTCTGTGATTGATATGCGTGGTGGGGCCCATGAGCGGTCCTACATGATGTGATTATCATTGATGTGTGATACTTTATGATATATGACTGATATGATATCGTTATGATTATGTGGTTGTTGTGAGTATGGTCGATAAATGATGGTATGTCGGAATATTGAACCTAGGAAAAGGAATAAGGCTTAGCCTTAGAGGTGGATGTTAATCCACCCTCTGTTTTGATTGAGTCGTAGTGAGATCGTGTGTTTGATCCTTAGAGGTGGATAACCACCTCCCGAGAAGGAGATGAGTCGAGACTAGAAGTGTCTAGGTCTAATGTCGAGTCGGGACGCCAAACACCTTGATTTTGAGATTTAGTTCGGAAATGAGCAATTTAAGGTTCCAATGTCCGGGTAAACCTATTATACTTCGCGAAGTGGATACGAGCTTTCCACGGGGGCACTCGTGGAATTTTCGCTAAGACCGAGCGGTAGTGTGATTATCCTCTCGAGTTGTGATACTTTCAAGGTTGAGGCGAGATGTGATAGGGGCGCCCATCACATGCTTGATGAAACCTTCGAGATTATTACGGCCGTGACAAAGGTGGCGTGAGATTCTTGGACGACGCATCCAAGATGATCTTGTGCCTTTTGTTACGATTCAAGGACTCAAGTTTTAAAACCTTCTCCGCCGGTTTAAACCTCTTTGTCTCGGGGACGAGACTTGTTTTTAGAGGTGGATGATTGTAAGAACCGGAATTTAATTAATATTTACAAAATATCCGTAGGATAATCCGAATATTATCCTCCCTTATGATTATGAAAACCCGGAAAATTTAAAAATTTTATGCCTAGCTTTACATGGATTTAATGACGGAAAAAATATGCCCAAGCCACTTTTCTCGTATCTTATAAACGTAACGGATTTTAACGCTTCGCGAGCTCGGGTTTTACATTATGTTAAAGAGGTCATCCACCCAAATTGCCCAACATTGATCCACCAAACCCTTGACTTGTGGCTTGCTTGTGAATGTAGACATTCAACCACTCCCATCTCTTCATCCCATCACCCCCCATGCTTTGACTCATGAAGCCAACCACCCCTCTCCTCTATAAGCCTGACCCCAAGACTCATGAGGAGCTCATCCAAAGAAGCCCCACCGTCACTTGAGAGGAGAGAGAGAGAGAGAGAGAAGGAGAGCCTTGCTCCATTTTAGGTCCATTTTGGACAGCCTTCACAAGAAATAGCATAACTCCCTCCATACTCATCCAAATTGAGCAAACTCGGTGGCCATGGATCCGTCTTGAACCCAGATTTCCATACATATCTCAAACACAAAAATCCAAGGTCTTTTGCCCATCCAAAATCGTCCATCTTTGAAGCTGCAGAAAACTGTTTTTGAAGGGTCTTGAGAGTTTGACTTGATTTCTTGGTAAGAACCCTTCCTTTCTTCCAAAATTGAGTTCCAACATGTTTTATAACTCCTTTTCTTCAACTTTGAGTAAGAATCTAAATCATGTTTTGGGATTTTTGGTGACAAAATGGCAAGGTGTTTGAAAGGTGTTCCGAAGGACTCCCGAGGGTGTTCTTGAGTCGTTTGTGTGGGATTCTTCGAAGGTAATCCCTCATCCGCCTTCCCTCTCTCTAGGAATAGATCTTGTGTGCTTGGAAAGGGCTTAGGAAGTGGAGCCTCTATGTGTTTTTGGTTGCGTTTTGTAGCAAACATCAAGAGACAAAATGGATATATGTACCTCTGTAATTTGGACTTTAATTCCAATCCAACGGTCTGATTCGGCTGAAATCTTAATATGATGTTCATGGGAATGTTATCTATCTGTCCTTCAAAAATTACGGCAATCCAACGGTTGAATCAAGAGTTATTATAATTTTAGTAACCAGTGTTTATAATGACTCGGTTAGAAAACTTGGTTAAGGGAATGCTAAGAATATGGTTAAATATGTGATGGCATAACCGAAACTTAGAGCATATAAAATACAGAAATGAAGTATACCCATAACTTGACTTATGATCCGATAAGAAGAAAATCGATTATGTGATAATACGATATAGATTACAACTGGTTAAGTCCGGATCACTTAACCAAATTGTGTAATCTATAGAATCGTGAACCTCATGTGGATGTATGTTGATTATTAGGTTGGGTACCATGCATTAGAATACCACCTAATGAAAGCTTAATGAAATTAATAGGCTCTTGTTGATTGGATCCTTGGTTGTGCACTTTATTGCTTGCTTATTCTCCGGACTCCAGGTAAGTCCCCTGGACTTACTCATGATGGATTTATGTGATACTCTTTGTCTTATCGAGAGTCTTCATGCATCACGCGACCTAGTAACATGTTAGGAATATAAACTGGTAATATGACGTAGGATGAACTTAGTAAATCCAACGATTCATATGTATGCTATGTGTCTATGGTAGGACGGCCGTCAAAATCTGAATAAATGACTTATACTCGATGGAACACGAATGAAATGATGAAAGGCTTATGATGAGAAAGAATGAGTATGTTTGAGAAGGATGAGTATGTTTGAGAAGGATGAGTACGTTTGAGAAGATATTATGGTGATTATGATGATGATTATGATGATGATACGGGCCCTTGTGTGTTTATTTCGCATTTATATATATCTATACACTTGCTTATGTGTTGCATTTTAACATTCATGTAGTTTAAGTATGCCTCTTTATATGGCACGGAGTGTGCATATTTCCGATGATTGACCCCGATTTATTTCTTGTTTTTTTAGATTCAGGTACCCCTTACCCGATATGACTTACTGATGTGGATGGTTGTCGGGACAGACCTTTTGGACGATTAGAGTAAGGGAGGCGCTTGACATTCGCACTCTTTTGCTCATACGTTTTATCGTTTTGACCCGGCGTGGCCGTGGCATTTTGTTGTATTTATGATTTCCGCTTTTATCTCTGTTCAAAACGTTTTCGCGATAGTCTAGGACAGGTGAAGCCTCCAACAGGCTTACGATCTTTTCGGGGTTCGCAATCCCCATCTTTTGACAACTAAATCTTCCGCTTAAATGAACCTAATAATAACTCGTACTCGGTCGTAAGATCCAAAGCTCACGGAAGAAGATCAAACTTCTTCTATAACGTTCCCCGATAATCTAGTATTCCGAACCTTATTTACCTTCTAAGTAGGTTTATGGAGGTTAATTCGGGTACTTAAATTTCGGGTCGTTACATGCACTTCGTCCTACTGTCATATTTATCCATTGCTGCTGTCATACCTAAAATGAATGTTTTGCTTTGTGCTTTTTTTGCTCCAATTGTTGACATGTAGAGCTGAAATCTTAATTTCGGTTTGTGCGTGGTTTGTGATAGATTACCTCAAGGTTTGTTGTTGATTTACTCTAGTCGTTATATGACAAAATTTCCTATTAGGAAAGTTAAGTCAATGAGGTCTGGTTACATGCGAAATACAGTAGCAAACCTTGTTTGCACAGGGTGGTATTGCATACATCTATACTGACATTCATTTATATTTAGGTGTATGTTTGTGATCCGGTCAATGAATAATAATACAGCGGTTTGCTGATTACAGTTACATGCTTCCTGCGTGTTTTGCTGTTTGTTTTTTTTATCCTAATCAAGCTTTAGTTTTAGAGTGATCAATAGGTTTGCTGATTACAGTTGCTGAACTTGCAGAATCTAATTTATAGTGTTTTGTAGGTGCTTAATATCAATAGGTTTCAAATGCTCTCCAGTGGAAACGATGAGGTAATTGTATTTTTGGTTATTTTCATTGATGAATTAGGGATATTAGGTGAGGATTAAACATAACACATGGTCCTCTCATGAAGCTATAGTGAGGATTAATTTGCATTAAAAGCTGATCATGTTCGTCTATGATGGATTTTGTTTTTTTTTTAGCCTATTTCATCCTCTTCATTTAACAATACCAGACTTGTGTGTCATTATCAGGGGGAGGCCCATGCTCAGAATGTCTCAAACAATTTGCAGAGCTTAACAAGTTGTATTTGAATTCCAATGTGACTAGCTGTGCATATCTTCAAAAGTGCTTATTGGTCTACCAGAGTTAGGTGATTTATTATATTTAGGTGATTTATTAAATTTATTGGTGACATCTCATTATGTGAGATATTTTTTGTATTTATGATAATTTTAAGTGATAATAATAGTACGGTGATACTATATTTTGGCAATATTATATGTTTTTTTATCTCGCATCTCGGTAAATGCTTAAAATTTATTGGTGATATAATTTTGAGCTTTTGTAATGTAAATTGATTGAATCTGATATAAGTTAATTCATTCTTACATGCCCGTAAATGTTTGATTATACTATATTTTTCGGTGATATTGTGTTTGGTTACACTATATTTTTCAGTGATATCGTGTTTGATTACACTCTATTGTAACCACATGTATCACCACCGACAATGTCACCAAGTGATCTCATAAAAAAAACTAAAAACAAAGGTGTCACCACAATGATAAGGGTGGTGACAGTGATAGGGGGTGGTGGTGACAGTGATAGAGCTAGTGGTGACAGTGATATGGGTGGTGGTGACAGCGATAGGGGTGGTGGTGACAGCGATAGGAGTGGTGACAGCGATAGGGCGGTGACAGCGATATAGGTGGTGACAACAATAAGGGTGGTGACAGTGATAGGAGTGGTGGTGACAGCGATATGGGTGGTGATGACAGCGATAGGGGTGGTGATGACAGCGATTGAAGTGGTGGTGACAGCGATAGGAGATGTGACAACGATAGGGCGGTGACAGCGATAGAGGTGGTGACAGCAATAAGGGTGGTGACAGCAATATGGGTGTTGGTGACAGTGATATGGGTGGTGGTGACATCGATAGGGGGTGGTGACAGCGATAGGAGTGGTGGTGACAGCGATAGGAGTGGTGACAGCGATAGGGCGGTGACAACGATAAAGGTGGTGACAGTAATAAGGGTGGTGACAGCGATGGGAGTGGTGGTGACAGCGATACTAGTGGTGACAGCGATAGGGCAGTGACAGCGATAGAGGTGGTGACAACAATAAGGGTGGTGACAACAATATGGGTGGTGGTGACAGTGATAGAGGTGGTGGTGACAACGATAGTAGTGGTGGTGACAGCGATACGAGTGGTGACAGCGATAGGGTGGTGACATCGATAGAGGTGGTGACAACAATAAGGGTGGTGACAACAATATGGGTGGTGGTGACAGTGATAGAGGTGGTGGTGACAGCGATATGAGTGGTGGTGACAGCGATAGGAGTGGTGACATCGATAAGGAGGTGACAGCGATAGAGGTGGTGGCCGGAATAAGGGTGGTGACAGCGATATGGGTGGTGGTGACAGCGATATTGGTTGTGGTGACAGTGATAGGGCGGTGACACTAATCTCGTAAAAAAAAAAAAATCACCCAAAAATTTGTTTATCATCATACATGTGTCACCAAATTTGTGTCACCAAAGTCATTGACCGGTGTCACCACCTTTATGTCACCAAATTCGTAAAAAAAAAAAAAATTCGAAAAAAAAAAACGTGTCACCAATTTTTTTTTTTTGTCACCAAAGTTGTGTCACCAATTCATTGACTTTGACCGGTCAATGGTCAAAATAAAAATGGGAAGGGAATGGGAAGGAGGGGCAAAAATGTAATATTAGGACATTTTACAAAAAGGGAAATAAAAGTGGACATTTTGCAAAAGGCCTTATGGAAAATGGATACTTAGCAAAAAAATCCAGACTACAAGAGGTTGCTATATAAAATGAAGAACATAAGAAATAGTACACATGTAGTTAGTATACATACAATTAATGTAAGCCAAATTAAAGCACATTTATATTAATATATTGTTATTATTAAAGGAGTGATTAATTAATTAAGAGGTTACATGTGGTTGAAGAAACAACCAAATTAGACCAAACCCACTACATACATAATGGGAAAGGGTCAAGTCATGATATACATCATATGGACAAATCATGTCTTGACGTAGGGCTATGGGCCCTTATTACTTATATCGTGCAAGTAGATGTAGCTACATTTAATTAATTTACACTATATATATAGTACGTACTATTTTTGTATTTTTAAATTTATAGCTACAGTATTTGTTATAAAAGAAAAAGGGTTGAACAAACCAATAACCACCACTTGTACTATATATATATATATATATATATATATATATATATATATATATATATATATATTTTATTTACTATATATATGTAGATCAATAATTCAAGGAGAGGTGTTTCAAATATCATACTCATTACTTATTAGAGGCTTTGCTAATTAAGCTTATCAATTAAAAAGGCAGCCACATTTTTACATTAAAGGGTGTTGGTTTTGGTGGAACTCAACCATATTATGAGTGTGTGTATGCAATCTCAAATTGGTCACAATTTGATCACAATTATAGCTGAGATACAGAGGGGTAGTTTCGACTTTTCATGTTCTGTTCTAACTAGTATAAAAGGCGGGGTTTTCTGTTTGTGTTGGTTGTAACAAACTGAACCGATTACAAGCTCAATTGAGCTCCTCCAATGGAGGTTTTCCGATTTTCCTAAAACTCAATTTGTTTGTGCAATTGATTGCTTGATATTCATAGTTTCCAAATGGTATCAGAGCGCTGAGTTGCGATCTGTGGTTTGTGCCTGGTCTCGCTTCGAAATTCAAGTGATATTCGGAGATCTGGTGTTGTTCTAGTATCTGGTGTTCGTTTTCTGGCGATTTTTGATTAGATCTAGCTTTGCTAAAGTCGGTATGGTAGGAAGAGGAGCAGGACAGTCATCTGGCGTCGGAGGTGATGCAAATGGACAAGGAAGAGGAACATTTGTAACTCCTCCAGCACCGGGCTCAGGAGCTGGAAGAGGATGGAATATGCCAAATCAAGGCATCCAGTTTGGAGATATGATGCACGGCATGGCGAATGCGCATGTCAATCCCTTGTTCCTATCAAACTCAGATCATCCAGGTATGGTACTAGTCTCGAATCCTTTTAATGGTGCCAATTTCACGAGTTGGAGTAGAGGTATCAAAATGGCACTAGGAGCGAAAGTCAAGTTAGGATTCATAACTGGAAGTTGTGTTAGACCTCCAGAAAATAGCGAGGAGTTTGAGAAATGGATGCGAGCTGACCAGATGGTCATGTGTTGGCTGTTTAACTCTATGACAAGAGAGGTCGCAGAAAGCCTTATGTATGTTGAGACATCAAAGGAACTTTGGGATGAAGTTAAGGAAAGATTCTTTGAATCTAATGATCCTTTAGTATATCAACTGCGTAGGGATCTAGCAAACCTTAGGCAAGACAATTTATCGATCTGTTGGGGCTTATTTTGGCAAATTGAGTAAAATTTGGGATGAATTGAAATCCTTAGATGTTGTTCCTGTATGCAACTGTGGCAGTATGAATGGCTGTAGTTGTGCATTACTAAAAAGGATTGTTGACAGAGAAGAGAAAGCTAGGGTAATGCAGTTTTTGATGGGATTGAATGATGTTTATGAGAATTTAAGAAGCAACATACTGTCTAAGGATCCTATGCCAGGCTGAATAAAGCTTTTCAGATGGCTACACAGATAGAGAGATCTAAGGGAGTTACTAATGCCATTCAAGGTGAACAAAGTGCTTTGAATGTGTCAAGGCAGTTTGATAGATTTACACAGGACAGGTTTGGGCAAACTGACAGGAGTTATCAGTTGGAAAGTGAAGCTAATGATGTGAAATGATATAGAGATTACAGGAATGGTGATCAGTCCAGGTACTTTGACAGGAATTCTGAACAAAGCTACAGAGATTATAAGAGAGCTAAGCTAGAAAGGAAATGTGATCATTGTGGTGAGAGAGGGCATACCAAGGAATTTTGCTTCAAAATCATAGGGTACCCTGAGTGGTTTAGAGGGCCCAAGGATGAAGTGAAGCCTAGACCCACTGGGAAGTTTGCAGCTCAGTTTGAGTCAACACATCATGAGAGTCCATTTGAAGAAGATACTTATGCCACCAGCAAATCTGACCAAGCAGTTGTGAATGCTGTATTCCAGGAAGTCTTGAAGCTCATGAAAGGAAAATCTCAGGTGGAAAGCACTGACAACAATGCCAATCAGGCTATGGTGCATTTTGCAGGTACCTTAAGTTCTTCCTTTCTAATTGGTGTGAATAAATCTCAAAATGATTTGTGGATTGTGGATTCCGGAGCCACATATCACATTGCATTTGAGTGCAATATTTTCTCAGAGGTTTTTGATTTCAAGCCTGCTATCAAACTTGGGTTACCTGATAGTAAATGCATCACAGTTTGGTACAGTCAAGTTGAGTTCTGAATTGGTGTTGAGGCATGTTCTTTTGGTACCACAGTTCAGACATAACTTGTTTTCTGTCTCTAAGTGTGTGTATGAGAAACAGTTGAGATTTAGTTTTGATATTATGAGTTGTTGGTTACAGGACCTTACAGCTAAGGCTGTCATTGCAAGAGGATTTGAAGACAAAGGATTGTATGTGTTAAAGACTGGTGTAAATCCACAGCTTCAGTTGCAGTTTTTCTCTTCTTTGAACACTGTTAGTTGTAATAACATGCTTTTAATGCATGCCAGATTGGGACATATGTCTTTTTCAAAACTCCAACATATTCCTGGATGTACTACTACTGATATTCAGACTTTGCATTGTGATGTTTGTGCCATGACTAAGGCACACAAATTACAATTTGACAGAAGTGTGTCTATTGCTGAGAGTGTGTTTCAACTTTTGCATTTGGATGTTTGGGGTCCATACAAGGTCCCAGCTATGTGTGGGGCCAAATATTTCCTCACTATATTAGATGATCACTCTAGGTGCACTTGGGTCTACTTAATGCAGGATAAGATGCAAGTGTTGAGACTGATCACTGCCTTTCTAAATATGGCTGAGAATCAGTTCAAGGTATCTGTTAAGACAATAAGATCTGATAATGGGACAGAGTTCACTCAAAAGGGTTGCAGGGAGCTCTTTGACTCAAGAGGAATTGTGCACCAAAGAGCAGCTCCTGGGGTGCATGAACAAAATGGAAGAGTAGAGAGAAAACATAGACACCTATTAGAAACTGCCAGGGCAATTAGGATGCATGCTGGCTTACCTTTAAAGTTTTGGGGAGATTGTGTTCTTGGGGCAATACATCTTATCAACAAGATGCCTACTCCCACTCTCAACTGGAAGTCACCTTTTGAAATCCTCTATCACACATCTCCAACATATGATCAACTGAGAGTCATTGGATGCCTGTGTTATGCTGTTCAACCCAATGATTATAGGGATAAACTGGGGACTGTGGCCAGGAGATGTGTTTTTCTTGGCTACCCACCTAATCAGAAGGCCTACAAGCTGTATGATATGGAGAAAAGAACAGTCATCATCAGTAGACATGTAAAATTTGAAGAAAATGTGTTTTCATTCAAACACAAAGCAGAAGCTCGACAACTTGTTCATCCACATGATTTTCAAACCAGTGATCCCTTGGATTCTATTACTGAGTGGGTTCCTATTTCTGGCATCCCTTCCATTGAACTGTCTCCCAACCAAATTGAGCCATCTTCACCTCATAGCTCACCGTCTGTTACTCAGTCACCTGCTCCTTCCCACTCCCCACACTCCTCTCCATTATCAGCTTCCACACCTCATCTCTAGCCCCTAGACACTTATGTCTCTCCTGAAGCCCCTCATTTGAATCTAAGGAGACACATTAATTACCAGGCCTGCTAGACTCCAAGATTTTACATATTCTCATCTCCCATTCAGAGGTAGCCCTGAGTCCTCTCAGTCAGACTCCTTTGCTGTTTTTGCCATCACCAATCTATCTCATTTGTCACCAGATTATGTTCACTCTCTCGTCAATGCTTGCTCAATTTTTGAACCCAACTCCTACTCTTAGGCTAAGGGTATTCCTGAGTGGGAAACTGCCATGTCCAAGGAACTAGATGCTCTAACAGCTAATCATACTTGGGATGTAGTTGCTCTTCCTCTAGGAAAGAAAACTATTGGCTGCAAATGGATATTCAAAGTCAAATATAGACTTGATGGAACAGTTGAAAGATACAAAGCCAGATTGGTAGCTAAAGGGTATAACCAAGTTAAGGACAGAGACTACAAGGAAACATTCTGACCTGTTGCCAAACTGTCCACAGTGAGAATTCTCCTTGCAATTGCTGCTTGTAAGGGTTGGCAGTTGCATCAATTGGATGTCAACAATGCCTTTTTGCATGGATACTTGGAGGAGGAAGTCTATATGAGCCCACCTCCTGGTTACAAGGTTCCTACAGGCTATGTATGCAAGCTGACTAGATCCTTGTATGGCCTAAAGCAAGCTAGTCGATAATGGAATCATGAGCTTACCAAGTTCATGATCAATCTAGGATATTCTCAGTCATCTCATGATTTCTCTTTGTTCATCAAGACAACAAGTGGCCACATGATAGTAGCTCTTGTCTATGTCGATGACATGCTCATCATGGGGAGCTCAACTTCTGAAATTGCAGCTACCAAATCAGCTCTCCACAGGCAATTCACCATCAAGGATCTTGGTATTGCAAGGTATTTCCTAGGCATGGAAATATCCAGATCCTATGCAGGTATTCTCCTAAACCAAAGAAAGTATGTGCTAGATATCCTTAGTGATGCTCAGATGGATGGATGCAAGGAAGCCTCTTTCCCTATGCAACATGGAGTTAAGCTCTCAGCCTCCATAGGTGACCCTATTCCCAATCCTGAAGACTACAGAAGACTTGTTAGGAGATTGCTCTACCTCACCTTGACCAGGCCTGACATTTCTTACACTGTCCAGCAACTAAGTCAGTTCCTTCAGTCTCCTTTGAAACCACATTGGGATGTCCTATTGTATCTCCTTAGGTACCTCAAAGGCACCTTCAATTATGCTCTCTCCTACTTAGCTAATTCAACCCTCAGAGTTCATGCATTCACAGATGCTGATTGGGGCAATTGTTTGGATACTGGACGATCCTTGTCTGGGTACTGTGTATTCCTAGGCTCATCCTTGGTGTCATGGAAAACTAAGAAGCAGAAAGTAGTGTCTAAGTCATCCACTGAAAGTGAGTATAGAGCCATGTCCTATGCAGTTAGTAAGCTAGTCTGGATGCAAGGGATACTGTCTGGCTTTGGCATCAACATTGCCCTTCCTATACCTTTGCATTGTGACAATAAGTCAGCCCAGCAGCTAGCTCTCAATCCCATATTCCATGAGCGCACAAAACATGTGAGAATTGACTCCCATTTCATTCGAGAAATGATTGCTAATGGCTTCATCAACACTGTCCATGTGCCAACTTCCTTACAGGTGGCTGATATATTTACCAAGGCACTTGGGGCTAAGCAACATGAATTTTTCAGAGCCAAGCTTGGCCTCGCCCTTCCTGCACTAGGCTCAGCTTGAGGGGGGGCTATGATGGGTGTATGCAATCTCAAATTGGTCACAATTTGATCACAATCACAGCTGAGATACAGAGGGGTAGTTTCGACTTTTCATGTTCTGTTCTAACTAGTATAAAAGGCGGGGTTTTCTGTTTGTGTTAGTTGTAACAAACTGAACCGATTACAAGCTCAATTGAGCTCCTCCAATGGAGGTTTTCCGATTTTCCTAAAACTCAATTTGTTTGTGCAATTGATTGCTTGATATTCATAGTTTCCAAACATATGATGTTAAAAGTAACTTGATTAATTTAGTTACATATATGTATAATCACATAGAAACTTGTATATATTACATTTAATTATGAATAGAGATTTAAATTAATCAATTATTCTTTTTAACAAGTAAACATTTAAACCCATTACAATAGGAGAAAGGGGATTTAAACTCGTAGTTTACTAGTCAATACATATATGTCAATTATATATTAACTGAAATTAAACCGCTTTTTAAAAGTCTGACAATAGTATTCGTATTCGTATTCATATAATATATATTTATATTATTGTAATACAATACAGAGTATTAAAATTTTCAACATCTTATACTTGTGAAAGAATCATTTAACCCAATTATATTGTTTCAGATCCCATATAAACAACTCTTATGACTTACGGTGTAAATTGTAAAGTGTGAATAAATCTGATGCGTATGTAAGTTGGATTAAAAAGATTAATGAGTGAGATTTAAAGGAAAATTTTAAAGAGCAAAATTATTCACCTCTAAAAACATGATTATTCTTACATGACTCATACGAATAATTATGATATTATGTACGAATCATAAATTTGTCCATGGTTTAAAATGTGTTTACACCAGATACGTACATTTAGGTTATAAAAAACATCAATCAAAACAATAATTGAAATTTAACAGTTAAAAAACTATATATGTTATGAAAAAAATGGCATTTTACAAATAATGTTATATTACACAAAACTCCCTAATTATTTACTAAAATAATAAGTCTTCATTATCGTTAATTATTATACTTCAGTTTGTGCCAGTGTCATCTTATCACTCTCTACTTTTACTTGTTATTTTTTCTTTGTTAATTTTTTTTTCTTGTTTCATGCTCGTATATATTATAACGATTTGTTTGCTGGTGATCTTTCAATCTATTCAAGGTGATGCGTCAAATTTAATTTAATTTCTTGAAAATACATACATCAATTTGTGCATTGGTGTTACAAAATCCCTATAGGGTATACATGCATAGTCATTAAGTAGATGCATTTTATATGACAAACATGTAACAACTCATGGGAAAATAAATTAGGGATGTGTATTGGAAATTTATCCCTAATATATCTTGAACATAAAATTGACTATTTTTTTAGGTATTTACTAGTGTAATACCCGTTCCTTGAAGACACGGGAGCTTGATCCATTTTAATTTGAACAACATTTTATATATTTATATATTTATATAATGCTATATTAATATATATATATATACACACGTGCTTACAACAAAAATATGTATAAAGTATTTTTTTATAATTTATAAATTAGTTGAAAAGAGATATGATACAAATTTTAAAAATGATTTAATAAG
This sequence comes from Persicaria maculosa, assembly GCA_963922045.1. Classification (NCBI taxonomy): domain Eukaryota; kingdom Viridiplantae; phylum Streptophyta; class Magnoliopsida; order Caryophyllales; family Polygonaceae; genus Persicaria; species Persicaria maculosa. Next base: position 4,521,972 of record OY998253.1, read on the forward strand.
GTAATTAAAGTAGTAATAATACTCAAACACAACGCCTAATATAATTTGAAATAAATATATAATTATTATCATTAGCCTATAAAAAAGTAAAATATAAGCTCCCATACAAATATTAAAAAAAATCATAAGCACATGATTGTGTGAATAATTTTGAAGTTATGTAGATATACATAACTTATTCATTATTTAATTTCATGAGAAAGATGGTTAGAAAAGGAGGAAAATAAATAGGGAAAATACAGGTAAGATGGTAAAAAAAAATATCCTTAAAGGTAGAAAAGTGATCTAAGAAGCCTCATCCAAGATGTAAAATAAGCATTAGTAATTAGACCTGTCAAACGGGTCATTCGGGTCGGGTCACTTCGGGTTTCGGGTAAAACGGGTCTCGGGTAAATCGGGTTACGGTTTTTTCGGGTTGACTCGAACTCGGGTTTGACCGGGTTTCGGGTCGATTTCGGGTTTGTCAATTTTTTCTTTTTTAAATTAAAAAAATCATGATTTGATAATTTTGTGATAAATTTTAATTATATATAAAAAAAAATTAATTATATATAATTATAAATCAACCGGGTCAATCGGGTCAAAATTACCGGGTCAATCGGGTCACCGGGTCGAAACCCAGATTACCCGAAAAATTTCGGGTGTTTCGGGTTCGGGTCGAAAAAAAATCTCGGGTCAAAATTTTCGGGTTCGGGTCGGAAATTTTTCGGGTCACCGGGTCGGGTTGTGTTTTAGCATTACTAATAGTAATGCTTGTGAGTCTTAAAATATTATTTATTTTTCCATAGTCATTTAAGATGTCTAAAATAATTAAATTATAAAAAAAACTTTTTTTTTTACTCTAATTGATTTTTAAAATTAATTTTTGAAATCGAATATTTAAAAATTGATTATTACATGTTCGTTGTATGTAGACATTGTGGGGAATATTGCAATCAGTTAAATATGATAAATCAACGATTTTAATATCCAATAATAAAATTAGCCAAGACTTGACGAATGTTCAATGTACGTTGATGATTAAAATATATCACAAATTGACATACAACATATCAAATTAAATACTCCCTCCGTCCAAGAATACATGGCCTTTTAGGCCTTGAAACTTTGTCAAAAATAAATTGTCTTTTAGATGTATAGGTAATTATTACTTCTAAAATTACTACTTTTTTACTTGTTAAAATTAAATAAAACTCTTGGAAAAATTAAAGAAAACTCTTGAACTTCCAATTACTATTTTAACATTTAATAATAATGATGAGATTTAAGATACAAAATAGGTTCCTTAATTATCGTGCATGAGCCTAAAAGGCCATGTATTGAGTAATATTTTAGTATAAAATTAGGAAACAAATATGTTTAAAATAGGAAACAGATATTTTAAAATTTCAGCAATAATATTGACCAATGAGAAAATACCAGTTGAATAAAAAAATCAAGTTTAATTGTGGACGCGACCCATCATCAAAATGATAGTAGAATTAATATTATTAATAAATTACCTATTATCGAAATTAATTTATAAAAAATTTGAAAAAATAATATTTTATATAATTTTTACCATCCTAACAAAGTGTGAATGAATATTAAATAACATATTTAGCTAAACGAATAGAGAGATTAGTAAATTTTAACATGATTGGGATAAATGCGATATAATAAACAAATATTTAAATGAATTCAATTCGTTAAGATTAGACCTGTCAAACGGGTCATTCGGGTCGGGTCACTTCGGGTTTCGGGTAAAACGGATCTTGGGTAAAACGGATCTTGGGTAAAACGGGTTTCGGGTTTTTCGGGCTGACTCGAACCCGGGTTTGACCAGGTTTCGGGTCGATTTCGGGTTTGTCAATTTTTTCTTTTTTAAATTAAAAAAATCATGATTTGATAATTTTGTGATAAATTTTAATTATATATAAAAAAATTAATTATATATAATTATAAATCAACCGGGTCACCGGGTCGAAACCCAGATTACCCGGAAAATTTTGGGTTTTTTGGGTTCGGGTCGAAAAAAAAATTCGGGTCACAATTTATGGGTTCGGGTCGGAAAATTTTCGGGTCGTTCGAGTCGGGTCACTGAGTCGGGTTGTGTTTTGACAGGTCTAGTTAAGATAATGAATGCAGGCAATCCGAGTACATCTTTGATTAATTTATTTGAAAATGAAATACTTGCATGGTTGATGAGAAAATATGAACATATGTGAAAGTTAATTTATACTCCGTAGCATTTTATAAACGGACCATTGGATATGAGTCTATGTAGAGTATAAATTTCCAAAAATAAAATATACCAAGATTCAAATTTAAGTTCAATGTATGTAAACGAATTATGAGAATATTGCAATCAGAAAAAAAAAAATGGAAACATGTCTCAATATTTACGGCAATATAATCGAAAATAAATAAATAAAAGGGAATGGATTCAAATCATATTTAAAATAAGAAACAAATATTTTAAATTTTCCATAATAATATTGACCAATAAGAAAATCCCATTTGAATAAAAAATTCAACTTTAATTGTGGACGTGACACGTCAGCAAAATGCTAGCAGAATTAGTAATATTAATAGATAGATAGATAGATAGATGAATAGATATATATTGCAATCGGAAAAAAAAATGGAAACATGTCTCAATATTTACGACAATATAACCGAAAATAAATAAAAAAGGGAATGAATTCAAATCATATTTAAAATAGGAAACAAATATTTTAAAGTTTCCATAATGATATTGACCAATAAGAAAAGCTCATTTGAATAAAAAATTCAACTTTAATTGTGAGCGTGCCACGTCAGCAAAATGATATCAGAATTAGTAATATTAATAGATTGACAAAAATATATATAATCACAATATACTTTTTTCTACTTTGTACGTCCAAGCTAGGGACCATATAATATACTAGAATAGAGGAGTTTTAAATATGCCAATTTTTTTTTAATTGGAAAATTTAGGAGTTTTTATTGGTGGTAGGAAAGTAGGAGCACTGCAATCGGAAAGACATAAGAATAATACAATATTACAGAAATCCAATGTACCAAAGCCCATGTGAAACAACAGTAATTATACAATTCCTTTTCAAAAATAATGACAGTTAAATTAAGATATTGTCCTTAGCTACATGTATGTACAGTATATATTGTGGACCATTACTAATCTACAATATTATAAAATTAATTAATGATTAATCAATATTCCCTCATTAAAATATTATTCATTTAACTTTTTGACATATTTTTTAAAAAAAATTAAAAACTCTATAAAATATCAACTTTTTATTAATTTTTTTAAAAAATTTATACTTACTATTTATAAGTAAAAATATTTTTAAAAAAGTATATTTTATACAGTAAAAACTAGGAAGGACAGGAAAAATCAAGAGCACTTTTGGTGGGGTATTGAAATTATATTGTTAAATAAATGCAAAAATCTTGTTTTTTTTTTTTTTTTTTTTTTTTTTTTTGATCAGGTTAGAATTCGAGTTCAGACATATCTGAAACTCGAGGGCCGGACAAGCCGGCAGACGGAACAACCGTCAAGCACTCCTAACGAAATAAAACAAACCGGTGCAAACACAGACAAACGACTCTACAAAAAAACGAACCCAGAAAACCTAAACCGAGCAGAATGTGGCCGAAGACGACGGACGAAGCCAAGCCCCACACTGAAGCAGAACCGTAGGCCAGCGATACATCAGGATCCGATCATCCTGTGGGCAGTGAGGACGAAACTCCTGGGAAGCAGTCAACCCGAGTAATGGAGACGCCACGAAGCACACTACCACGACCCCAACCTATCCCGACTCCGACAGCCAAAGCCAAATCTACGGAGAAGATCGTCCAGCAACGCAATCGTAAAGCCGCACAACGCCCGAGTAAAACGCACCCAAAAACCCTAGCGGGATTTAGTACACGCTCATACGAACGGGATTTTGTACATGCTCATAAGAACGGGATTTGATACCCTTACAGGATTTTAATCAAATTTTATATAGATCTCATAATATAAGTATTTATATATTAACCAAAGTTAATTTAGATTAATATATAAATAAATATATAAAGAAACCGGTGCATTTAATAATCCAATGATTTTGATTTGTTTTTTTTTTTTTTCGGGTTGCTTGGGCCCAAAACATAACTTGGGCCCAAAGCACCACTTTTTTCAGGCCAAGCACTAGGGTTTCGGGTCCCCCAAGGGCCAAGGAGAACACGCTTGCCATGGAGAGCAGTAGGATGCCAGAGACAAAGCCAAGCGGCAGCCAGGGCAACCGAGAGGGACGCCAACGGCTACCCAAGCAGCGACACTGGAGGGTGAAGGCTGGAGAAGCCGGAACGGCTAGGATGGCAAAAATCTTGTTTGATATACAAACAAAGAGAGGTTTGGTAATGACAAGGCAATCAATTTAAATTCCTTTTGGAGGTATTTTATTTTAAAATAATTGGGGAAAAAAGGTGCCTCAAATCCATTATCTATGTATACACTGTTGCCCTACAACTTCTTTGTGAAGCAATATAAAGTTGAGTGGATGCAACAACACTGATATATATATATATATATATATATATATATATATATATATATATATTAATTAATTAATTGTCAATTTAAGCAGATAAAGTAAAGTTTTGGTAAAATAATTATTACTAATAGTGGTTCTTATAATGAATTAAATTAGATGTATAGGTAGAAACCGATCTAATTAATATACTAACCACATATACTATTACTTTCATTTATGGATTTAAAAAAAAATATAGAAAACGGAGGTAATGCAATAGTGACGTATCTCCCTTACGTCACCCCTCCAATCTAAACGCGTTTGATGTTTACACCGCAAAAAATTACTATGTACACCACAAATTTCGTTAGCTCGATTTTAATTATAATTCGAATGCATCTTATGTCACAGGTCTGCGCCTCTTATGGCGTAGGTTTTTTTTTTAAAAAAAATCCTGCCCCTCTTGAGTCATAGCTCTATGAATCAAGAGGCGCATGTTTTTTTTATTTTTTTCAACCCTGCCCCTCTTGAGTCATAGCTCTATGAATCAAGAGGCGCAGCGTTTTTTATTTAAAAATGTGATTTATTTTTTAAAAATGTATAATTTTATATATAATGTATAATTATTTAAATTTTTTATTTTATAATAATAAATTAAGATAAAAATAATTGCATTGGGTAAGTTAAAAAGAATCAAGTTTTGTCCAATATAAAAAGAATCATATATGATAACATTTTAATTTTATTTAAATACGTGAATATATTTAATTAGATTAATGTAGATTATTATGGAGAATTATATTGATATTAATTAAAAAATAAAATTTTTCAAAAATAATGTAGTCGCAAAACTTTTAAACCAATTAGAATTTGCCATGTCAATTAATACATAACATATAAAATATTTATCCACCTATTTATTATTTTTATATTATTTCTAAATTTAAAAACAAAGCCTTATCTTTCATTTTAAAGTAAGAATCAATCAAATTATATATGTGTAGAATTTGAACTTATATACTAATTATATAACACACGTTTTTTTTAAACAAATTTATTATTTTAAAAATATTTATTAGTTTACCAGCTAGACTAAAGAAATAATAATTCAAAAATAGTTTGAAAAGAAAGACAAAACTCTAAGGTGTTGTTTTTAAAGCTAATTTTTTTTAAATAAGTCAAGATGGGATAAATACTCCTTAATTATAGATTTAGTCACCAATTGGATTTATAATTCACATATTCATTCAATCTCTTGGTGTGTGTTATTCATTTTGAACCATTCAAATTCAATCGATGCATTATCGAACAAAACCATTTTAAAGCATATTATACCCTTACCAATACTCATTAAACTGTTGTATGTATAAAAGAAATCTTACTTTTTGTATATAATAAGTTTATTGTAAACTAAAATACATAAATCTGCAATGTATGTACATGTAAGTGTTAATTATGGTGAATATTATAAAGAAGAAATTTTAGTCATTAAGAAATTTATCAATACATATTATGGTTTATTTAAAAAGAAATTTCTTTCATCCTCACATGCATTTTATGAGGTACAAAAATATATAATATTTTTTTCTTGAGAACAATTCCAATGGGTTGTTATAAAATAGCTAGATTTATATTGGTTTGCTAAGGTAATATCATTAATTGAAATAATTTTATGATGAAAAATGTATTTTTGTTACAGAAAACCATTAGCTAAAAACTTTGTATTTAACTAAAAACTTATAATTATAATGGTTTGCTAAAAATGTATTTTCGATTCTCTTTAGGTACAATACTTTTATAATTTTTTGAAATTATATTAGTTTCATACCTTATTTCCATATTAGATAAGAACACTCTATACTTTCATACCTTCAATTCTTTTCATATACCTTTTTATAAAATAAGTATGTTTTTCTAACACACTAATGAATATATTATATATTATGAAATGTTTAAGATACATTATGAAATGTTTAGGTAACGAATATATTATGAAATATTATGCAATGTATGGAGGAAAAAAATTATAAGTCGTTATTTAACTTCGCTAATGAATACATTATGAAAATTTTAAGGTAGAATATTATCTAATGTTATTATGAAACGTTTAAGATACGATATAATGAAATGAGTATATATTATGAAGTCAGGCACGGAACCAGGAATATAATCTTGGGTAGGCTGGATTTACATATAATTAAATTTTTTTCCTATTTATCACTATATCTATTGAATTAAAAATATTTTTTTATTTATATTTAAATTAGTACTACCGAACAATAAAGTTAATTATCTATATTTAAATTAGTACTACGGAATAATAAAATTAGAAATAACAGTTTGTAATAAAAATATAAAAAAAAAGTAGCTGAAAAACAAAGGAAAAAAAGGAAGAAAGAAAGACAAAAAAGGGGAGAGACAAAAAAATAAGTAGTTGTAGAAATAATCCTCCGTAAAAAAATAAGTAGCAGTAAAATAAAAGGAAAAAAGGGAGAAAGAAAGACAAAAGAGGAGCAAAAAAATAAGTAGTTGTACAGTGTTGGGGATGAGATTCAAACCCCCGCCTTCTTCCCTTCCCCTACAACCCTTTCTACCAACTAGGCTAATTAAACAATATGATTTTTAATATAACTATATTACCTATATTATTTGTAACTGGGGTGGGCTGCAACATATACACGCCCACCCCTCCTTCCGTGCCTGTATGAAGTGTTATTAGATATTTTTATATAATTTTACCCAATTCTAGCTCTTCATTCTAAATAACAATTGAAAGAAAATAAAAAAAATTATATAATATAAATTTTTTATATAAAATAGAATTATAATGGTTTGCTAAGATAATATCATTACTAGCTTGAAATAATTTTATGATGAAAAAATGTATTTTTGTTAAAGAAAACTCTTATCTAAAAACTTTTTATTTAACGAAGAGCTGTCGTGATTGTCAGTGTGAGTTTTTATGCAATGGAAAGGGTTCGATTCTCTTTAGGTACACTACTTTTATATATATATTTTTTAAATTATATTAGTTTCATACTTTCTTAGTTTCTTTTCATATACAATATTAGATAAAAACAAACTCAATACCTTCTGAAATATTATTCAACTTAATAATATCCCTACCAATATTCGTAACAAAAATAAATCTTATTTATTGCATGTAAAAAGTTTCATACACGCCAATATAAGTATGAACATTGGCTATGTTTCCAAAATGACTATAGTTCTTTGCCTAAATAATAATAATAACAAAAACAACAATGATGTTTTAAAAACCAAATATTGTTAGATGAGAAAACTTAATACTTTCATACCATCATGCATTTCTTTCCATATACCTTTTTATAAAATAAGTTTATGTTTTTTCTAAGACACTTATGTACGTTAAAAGAAAATTAAAATTAATTCTTATAATATCTTTTCAGTCTAACTTCTTAGTATCTTGTTCAGGCTAACTAACTCAAAGATGATAGTCAAAGGAGAATATATTAATGTACATACAAGATCTTTTAATTTGTTATAATTGAAATAAATTTGGCACTAACACCCAATTTATAAATTAATTTATTCAAACATACACGAATCTATGTTAAATTCGACGGCATATATGGAGAATTTTAACTTAGCTAATGAATTATATATTATGAAATGTTTAAAATACATTATGAAATGTTTAGGTAATGAATATATTATGAAATGTTGAAGATAAAATATTATGAAATGTCTAGAGTTAAAAAAAATTTAAGTCATGATTTAACTTAGCTAATTAATATATTATGAAAATTTTAAGATAGAATATTATCTAATGTTATTATGAAACGTTTAAGATAAGATATTACTCCGTATAAAATGAATATATTATGAAGTGTTATTGGATATTTTTATATAATTTTACCCAATTATCTTCATTCTAAATAATAATTGAAAGAAAATAAAAAATTATATAATATAAAAAATATTGTTATTATTAATTAAAAAGGAAAAATATTGTTAGTTTGTGAAGTTTTTACTCCTCAGGAGTCATAGACGTACTCCTCATAAGTCAAAGAGCTGCTCCTCTTGAGTCATAGCTCTGCGCCTCTTGAAAAGCACACATCAAAGCTTTTTTCACAAGTTCAGATTTGCTGAACAAAACACAAAAAACCTACGCCTTTAGAGGCGCACGAGTTTATAAATAAAAGGAAGAATTTTTTTTTGTGGTGCATATAGTAAAATTGTGGGGTGTAAGGATTATCACCCAATCTAAATTATTTTCTTTCTAAAAAAGTATATATACGTAATACGGAGTATATAGTTTCCCTATAAGTCAAACATAAAATGCAACTAATACCATTGCTTGAAGAACAAAATCATAGAATCTCAACAAGTGTTTTATTATATCGGTTTTTCTACCCTATACCCCAAGGGTATAAAATAAACAATTAATATTGGAAAAGATTCTCTATACTTGAATGCATAGACCCTAGAATAGTATTATTAAAAATGGCTAAAATTGGCCCCAGTCGGGGTGGCTCACTGGTAGGGAACCAGGAGGTCTCGGGTTCGATCCCTACCTCTGCCCCTTTCCTTGGGTGAAAATCCAAGGTTTGTCTTGCTCCTTACCAGTGGGTCGAACCGGTCGGCGCAAGCCGGTTTACCTGGTACGTGGCTCTTGCCAGCTGGGTCACATGCCGGGGTTTGCTACCAAATGTGGGTTCCTCATCATAAAAAAGATGACTAAAATTATTTAAATTTGAAAAATCTTTCTATTTGTAGCCTCTTATCCAAAACCGTTATTATATATCCACATAATTAAAATGCAACTAGTAAAACTGCCTATTTAAAACATTTTTTAGACCATACATTCAAAATTGTAAGCAATGGAGAGTAAAATACATATTACCAATCGGTTCGATCACTTTCTATTCAATTTATAAAATTATTAAAAAAAATTATATGTTTCTAACTTATTTAGGTATATGTGTTGGGTTCAAAAACATGTAATACTTGCTCAAGTAGCACAAAAAAGCATTAGGTATGTTTGGTTAAAAACATGCAATATGTAGTGTAGTACTATTTCAAGTAGTACAATCAATGTAACATTTCAAATATATGCAAACACAGTTTAGATAAGTTTGACCTAACGCATGGCATCCATGCATATATGATACTACGTACACTATTATATATACTCCATATAAATTCTTTTGGCACTCTTAATTTTAACAAATTTATTATTTTAACTTTAATTGGTTTTCAGTATGTTGTGTTATTTAAGTTAAAAATGTATAAATGTGCATGAAAAATGCACACAATAATTTTACTCAAGGAAGAAGAATTGAAATATGAATGAAGGTTAAGATATGGGTCATGTTATTCACATGGTCATTTTTTCGCCATTCGCACGGTACCGATACCGAGTTTCGGAGTCGGCATCATAGCATTGGTTGTCAGCCCTTCATTGAGTGGAAGATCACTGTTGGATCAAGTCTGCCGATGCCGACTTCCCAGTAGGCAGCCCAGATCACCGTTGGATCAAGTCGCCTCCTCTACCGATGCCGACTTCCCAGGTAGGCAGACCACCAGTGTCGGTTTTCGAGATCGGCACCGTGCGGATTGCGAAATTCCGCCGTGCGAATAGCAAAACCGGATATTGATAATTCTAATTGATAGGGCATCAAATTAGCTTACGAGGAGTGAGAAATAATAAATTTATAAATATATATATAAAAAAAAGTTTCAAAAAACTTGAGATAAACAACTGTTAAAAATTATCATCTAAAAATCTAGGGCTGGGCAAAATGTACCAAGACAAACCAACCAATTCGTTACCAACCGAACCAATTTAAATTTGTATCGACTAAATTGGTAACCAATTATATTGGTACGGTATTACCGAACCAATTCCTTAAAGTCGGTTGGTAATGGTAATAAGTTTGCCGAAGTTGGTATTACCATTACCAACCAATTATATGTATATATATTTAAAAAATAAAATTTAAATAAAATCTTAAATAAAATAAAAGATGTTAAACTCTTATGCTTTTATTTTTTTAGTAATTTTTTATGAGAATATCATTCAATAGCTAATTTAATCTACATATAATATACCAGAAAAATTTACAAAATAATAAAATTGAATGTTTTGTAGATTGTTTCGTTACTTTGTCTTCGTCGCATTCCAGTCCCGGACCGGACCGAGACCGGAAGCCCAGCCCTAGTTTCTATGTCTAAAATGAAGTTTTTTGATTGGGCCAAGGGGTCTTGTATGAAGACTTTTGATTGTGATGTGTGTCAATTAGCTAAACTGCACAAGTTGTTATTTGCTAAGAGCAGTTCTATTGCCATGAATGCGTTTGATTTGTTACATATGGATGTTTGGGGACCCTTTGGAGTTCACAGTTTGTGTGGGGCAAGGTACTTCCTCACTATTGTGGATGACCACTCTAGATCAACATGGACATTTTTTATGATGGACAAGGGGCGGGACTGATCACTGGTTTCTTGGCTCATGTTGAAACACAGTTTGCAACAAGAGTCAAGGTGATTAGAACAGACAATGGGTCTGAATTTGTGAACAATCACTTGGGTGACGTTTTCAATGCCAAAGGCATTGTGCATCAGCGTTGAGTAGCTTATGTGCACGAACAAAATGACAGGGTAGAAAGGAAACATAGGCATCTTATTGAGATGGCTCGAGCTATTAGGTTGAATGCTGGTTTGCCCTTGAAATTCTGGAGGGAATGTATTCTTGGGGCTACTTATCTTATCAATCTCCTTCCATCATCTATTCTGAATTGGCAAACTCCACATGAAGTCTTGTTTAGAAAGCCTCCAGAGTACAACCACTTGAGAGTGATAGGGTGCTTGTGCTTTGCTCATGTTCCTAAGATATTTAGGAATAAAATGGAGGCTTCAGGCAGGAAATGTATCTTTGTGGGATATCCACTTGGGCAGAAAGGTTATACAATCTATGATTTAGAGACTCACAAAGTGGGTGTGAGCAGAGATGTGGTTTTTAGAGAAGAAGTGTTCCCTTTCAAGGGAGATGTTCAAGATTCACTTTTTGATAGTGAGTTTCCTTCATTACCAAGGGTGGTATTTGGAGAGGAGGACAATGGTTCACCTTCCCAACATGGGTTGCCTGTCCATAAGGAAATAAATGATATTCATATAGGTGAAGGTAGTGATCAAAGGAATCTGGTGGTTAGTGACTCCAAGGAGCCTGAGGGATCCACACCTTTAGTGACAGCTCCTGCTGTAGTGACATCTCCTGCTGTTAGTGACATTGTGCCAGTTGAGAGGCATGTTGATCGGGCTCCAAGGAGGATTATTAGGCCATCAAATTTGCAAGACTTTGGTTGCCAGCAGCTTCCTACAAGCCACATGATCCAGGGGTTGATCCATCCTTATCTTCAGTGTTTTTCAGTTCTCAAGCCACATGATTTGGTTGGATACTCTGAGAACTATGTGCACTCGTTGTTCAATGTTTTATCTGTGGTTGAGCCATCCTCCTTTGCTCAGGCTCAGAAAGTGCAAGAGTGGAGGGATGCCATGGCTAAGGAAAAATTCAGGCTCTTGAGCTCAACCATACATGGACAGTTACATCTCTGCCTTTAGGACAACAAGCCATTGGTTGTAAGTGGATATACAAAATTAAGTTTCGAGCAGATGGTAGTGTGGAAAGATATAAGGCTAGGCTTGTAGCCAAGGGGTATAACCAGGTAAAAAATAGAGACTACAAAGAGACATTTTCGCCTGTTGCTAAGTTTGCCACAATTAGGATTTTGCTGGCTTTAGCGTCAGTTAGGAAGTGGCATTTATATCAGTTGGATGTAAATAACGCATTCCTTCATGGGTTTCTTGATGAAATTGTGTACATGAAACCCCCTCCTGGCTATGACAAAGCTGTTCAGGGTCAGGTATGCAAGCTAAATAGATCGATTTATGGACTCAAACAGGCTAGTAGACAGTGGAACTTCGAATTGACAAAGCATTTAACAGGGTTGGGGTTTACTCAATCCAGGCTTGATTACTCATTGTTTGTTAGAGTAAAGGGTGATAAGATTGCAATAGCTCTCATTTATGTGGATGATATGCTTCTAACTGGTAATGATGAAGAGTGCATTGCTTGGGTAAAGAGGTCTCTAGATAAAGCTTTTACCATTAAAGACTTGGGATATGCTCGATATTTCCTTGGCATGGAAATTAAGAGAATCCCAAATCAGGGGAAAATAAACAAGAAAAGAGCTCTAGCCCTCGAAGAGCTAAATCATCCCTCGATTTTGGTCATTTATGAGATTTTCTTGTGTCTTAAGTGCTCAAATTCAGTTGATTTTCCGCTTCAATATGGTTACTTCACCGACTCCAAGGTCTGTCTGTATCTTTCTTTGACTTCATTCTTGTGTTGGAATTGGGACTCGTTTTGCAATATTTTTTAGTTATCTAATTGGCGGATTTTTTCTTTTATCTACTAGTGGCAACGGAGGGTTTGACATAAGGTTTTTTTTTGGTCTCTCTCTCTTCTCAATGAAGGTATTTTTTATTTTTTTAAATTCCTTTTATTTTCAACGTACCAAAATGTTAACAAATTAGATGGGGGCATTTGGAGAAAAAATGAAAACCTCAAGGATATTTGACGAAATATGTCAAACTTTCATACACATGCAACTTAACCTTAATAGCGGCATTTGGCGAAAATTCTGAAAGATTAACAATTTTAACCCTTTGGCCAACAGGCATGTGATCTTCTAGAGGATGATGCCAGCTATTCAGCAATTCCTGGTTTAGTCATCTTCAATTCTGTTTGTAGCATTTGTTCCCGAGAATCTGATGACTTCAAAACTAATCATAGATAACTAACCATTACCGATCAATTGCATTTTATTTAGAATTATTCATGTACATTTTAAAAATCATATGTAGTAAAATATTAGTAATTTTTAAATGATTAATCTTTTAAAATTTTACACTTATGAAATTATAAAAAAAATTATATGGTGTTTATTGTCTTTAAAAAAACATATATAAATGTATAAGAAACGACATTTAAAAATAAATGGACAAAAAGTATATTTTAAAATCGATGTGGGGGAAGTGCGGGTAAAGTATAACCAATCACGAGTTTTTTTTTTTTTGGTAAACAAGCCGAGGGACGAGTCCCTCGCTAACCAATCACAAGTTGGTATAGTGATTGTGGGATCTCGATCATGTTAAGAGGGTAAGAGTTTGAATTCTTTTGAAAGTGTGAAGCCATTTTGAGTGAAATAATCAATCTCTTAAATGATTCATACATTAACTAATCCACATATATAGAAAGATTGAGGCCAATCGAACTAAATTAAGATAGGAAAAAAAACCCGCCTAGGGCCACCTACAAAATTAATGTAGATGGCTCAAGTCCGCTCAACTAGACCTACTCGTTTTTGCCAAGTAGGTGGGATTCTTAGGGATTGTGATCATGGAACTATGATGGATATTTTTCAGCAGCAGGTAGATAGTGGCTCCGCTATCCAAACCGAAGTAGCTGCATTTTGTGCAGGTACAAAACTGGGTTGGCAAAAAGGTTTACGCAGAGTAATAGTTGAAGGTGACTGTCTGGAAGTAATCAAGGCTATAAACGATGATGCAAGGCCTAGATGGGAGATATGGTGGCAAATTGAGCTAATCAAGAAGATGCAATCGGAATTTGAGCACATAGAGTTCAAACATTTATTATTTCCGTGGAGCTAATGGCGCAACAGATTTCATAGTTAGATCTAATGACATTTGTAATATGGACACTCTCCCTTTAAATAGGGATACTCTCCCGCGCAGCATATCCCCCGGTTTTATCCCAATCACTGTATCACGGCGAACCTGCCGATGTTGATCTGGAGTTAATCTACCGGCATAGGGATGTCCTAACATCACATCGTTTAGCTTGTGGTTATGCACACCGCATATAACCTTCATGGTCCAATTGTCAGCATCATTTTGACGACCCTCCAGCTCAAACAAGCATCCGATCTTCGTCGTTCTCCCTCGCCTATTCACTACGGGAGGAAAATCCTTGTCGACATCTGGAATATCTCTACCCCCTCCGTACTTATCACACACTAGACGAAAGGTACCCAATCCACTCATTTGGTTCTTCCATGACCGAGTGATCACAAGTACCATGTTCTTAATCTTCCCTACATATCTAGCCCATGCCTTCATGTTTACTTGATCAGCCCAATAACCATCGACTGTAAACATCGAACCATATTCTGTACCCACATCTAGAGGTTGGTTTTGTTCCTGCATTATTGCCCCTTATGTACTAAGAACTTTTTCGCACATTATATGATGGTTTCGTTTTACAAAACTATGTTATTTTATGTTTCGATTCAAACAACATATCCATTCAATATGATTCTATTCAAACATTCCGCTATAATATGATTCTATTCAAACATAATTATATAAAGGTTCCGCTATATATAAACGATCCGCTGTAACAATATTCACTTACCTCGAGATTCTTCACGAGCTCCTCCGGATCGCTATAGCTAAAAATGTCGAACGGTAAACCGCCTCCGCCATCTTCTTCCGATAACGCCATTTCCTACGATGTAAGAATATGGATTTTGAATCGAAAACATTGTAGTTTAACCCGGGCATCGCTTCTTTTATATAGGCTTTCGAACTTACCTCGGGCATTGAATGTCGATTTGGGAGCTCGACACCTCCATGGATGCTGCCGATCTGGGAGTCCGGTACCTGCAAAGATGACTGCCGAATTGGGAGCTCGCCACCGGCACCGTGCCGATGACGATATGCCGCCGTGCAGACAACAAAAAGAGAAACATACATATATACAGTAGCTAGTACTAGAGTATTAGTTGAAGTACAGTAACTTACACGTGAATCTAAAGATAAATATCAAACGTACATATATACAACGAATTTGAATTTTACATTTGTTGGTTGGTGGTTTCATTAGAACACGTATTAATATACCTAACCGCTGCCTTTTGTATATACAACGTAACACGTATATTAATTAGTTAGTGTAAGTATAAGTTTTACATTTGTCCTATTTTTTTTAAAAAAATATGTAAAAAATTATTCATTTATTTATTAAATTAAAGGTTTTATTAATAAAAAATTATACATGTAAGAAAAATTTAGCCTATTTAGTCTACCCGAATTTTAATTTCTGGTTCCGTCCATGTATGTCTTGTCCCGTACATAAGAATATATTAATAAAATATTTTAAAATTATATCTTGTATCTATGAAAATAATAAATATTACAAGAATTAAACTAGCTAATAACAGTCAAAGTGTACGAAAAATATATAAAATAAAAATTAATCTAGATAAAAATAATTCATTATAAGAAAAAAATCATATAGATATAAATAAAATTCCACTTATCAAATATTTATCTTTTAATATTTTTGGTAAGTATGACTGTGAAATGATTTTGATTTCTATTTTTATCAATATTAACCAAAAAATATATAGAAAGGTTATGACTTATGATAACTTTCTATAAGTTATGAAAGCATATTATTTTAATAAATTTTTGTGGAAAGAATTTTTTTTCTTACAATAAACAACAACCAAGGGTAGAGGGAAGAAGGCATGAGGTGGCTCAAGTTAGGGCTGGGCAAAATATAGACCGGACCGGAATCGGACCGGGACCAGATCGGAATTTACGGTCTTTGGATCGGACCGGAACATTACGGTCTGGTCCGCGGTCCAACATATTGGCAAATCCGGTTTACGGTCCAAACCCGGGACCAGACCGGAATTTCCGGTCCGGACCGGAACCTGTTTTATTAAAAAAAAAAAACCGTAAAAGTTGAAAGAAATAAACCCTATTTCTTCAAAACAGGTACGCCGCGCTTGCCGCTTTCTTGTTCTTCTCACCTGCTCCAGAGTCCAGCCTCCAGTTCAGAAGTATCTCCATCATCAGACCTCGGCGCTCGGACCTCGGCTCTCGGACCTCGGACCTCAGACCTCGGCGCTCGGCGGCAGGCCTCTACAGTCCTCACTCTCCTGACAGTAAGTCTTCCCGACCCCGTTATTTCAATTGTAGATCTAGGATTTTTTGTATATTTTGACCTATTAATGTTGATTTTAGTATAGATTTTGAGAAATTATACATATTCTAGCCTAACATTGAAGAATCTTCCCCCAATTTTAAATCTAGGGTTAAGAAATTTCAATTTGTATTTTGTAATATTTAGATCTAGATGCGATTTTAAAGGTGGGGTTTAGAGAAATGAGATTAAAGCACTTGTTTTGAATGTATGAGATTGAAGCACTTGTTTTCATTTTTGAATCAATCAATTATTCAATTTGGGTAAAAAGTTGTCGTACAAACGGTCCAAACGGTCTTTACGGTCCGCGGACCGGAAAGACCGGGACCATATTTATCGGTCCCGGTCCGATCCGCGGTCCAAGTTTCAAAAAATTACGGTCCATCGGATCGAACCGGGACCGGAATGTCCGATCCAGACCGGTTGATCAGCCCTAGCTCGAGCCCCCTCTTCGGCTTGGATGAAAAAATAAATTAAAAATGTATTTTTTTGATATATAATTTAAGGGTAAAATAATTACCAAATGTGCTTAGCTTAGTTGGAATGGGGTGAAAATTAGAATCATGAGGTCTTGAGTTAAAATCCCAATAACTTCATTTTGTAGATTTTTTTTCCGTTTTTATTTTTTAAACTTAAATTAAAATAGCTATTTAAATTATATATACATTTTATATTTTTCTATAATATATTCTTGACAAAAAATTATATCTCATATATATTCACAAAAAAAAAAAAAATCGACAACAATGTTGAGTCCCCTCTCGATTTATTTATGATTTCATCCTTAATTAATCACAACACACCACATAAAAAGCTATATATCAATTTTAGTATATGTATATAGTCATATAGATAATACCTAACTTAATGAGGATCGATGAGCTAGCGCCTTATATTGTCTCTAATCTTGATCGATTTTAGTATATGTATATTCGGACCAACATAAAATCGACCCGTAGTACGGTTAATTGTTTTGCCATGAAGAAATTTCAATGATTTAAATAGGGAAGATTGTAACACCCAAACAACAAAAGAGTTCTTCTGGTCTCATTCTCATTTGTAAGACCCCGAACCTACCAATATATCAACTTGTTCAATTTGCTGCTATGACTTATCGCAACATAAATCAAGGTACAAGCCATATGGGGACTTTCCATTGTTCATGAGTGCAAGTGCAAGTGCAAGATTTAGATTCTGTAGTATGGTAACTTCTTATGTATACATGTATGATAGTCACTGATCTCTTGTTTAATGTCCATAAATTAGATGAGGATTCTCTCCTAACGAAAAGCTTCCTAATATGTTCCTAATAATCACATCCTAGCCATTCAAATAGATTAATGGCCACGATTTATTTCACACTAATTAGCATTAATTTAATTCTTAATTTCTTCTTTCCTCGTGCTTTTCTCTCCCAGTAAATCTCATTAAAAGATCAATCGACCTGTGCCTCGCCGTCACAACTGCCCTTCAATTCTCCCTCGCAATTCTGCTTACTCATGAGATATATAGGCCAGTGCGTTGAAACCACATTGCAATTCTCCGGTCCCCGCACTCATCGCAACCACATCAAGCTCCTCGATCTCTATGTAAAGAAGTCAGTGGTGAGGCTTTGATCTCTCATAGCCTTAAGATGAACTCATCCATACTTTAGATGATGCCCCATGATCCTTACAAGCTAATTTGTTTGAGGATGCCTAGTTTGGATGAGATCAAAATCTTCACAATTCAGAAAATTAAGATACAATTAATTAATTGTATCTAGTCGAAGAACGATGATTAATTTTGGGTACTGCATAAACTTAGCATCATATATATTCTAGTTTGGATGAGATTAAAATGTAAACAATTCAGGAAATTGATATGCAATTGTAGTATAGGAAACACTTTGATGATTGATTTACAGTACACAACTTTAACTTTCCACCGTATATGGGGCGTAGAACTGCTAATTGAGATGCAATTTCTTTTGTGTTTTTTTTTTGTTGTTGCTACAATTGAGTGGAAGCCATAAATTTAGCATCTCTTAAAACGATTTTTTTCAATCCGATATGGATGATGACGACAAGACTTCGATGGGCTGGACGAGGAGGCCTGATCGGGGCGTAGAATTGCCGGCGCTGGGTGGTTGGCCGGTTGCAAAGTAAAGAGGCGTGGTGGGAGAGAAGAAATTAGAAAATTAAAAAAAAATGAATTTAATAATAAGTAATGAATATTGGCCATTGATTTATTTGTACGGCTGTGATCAAGTCATTAGGAAGATATTAGGCAATATATGTTAGGAGAGGATCCCGTTCCCATGAATTAATATATCCTAATAGCTTTCTCATTTGGGGTATTTTGGAGTTTTTAGAGAATTATAAATATTTTTTTGGTAAAATATATAGATTCTCCACATCATTCTCCAAAATTGAAAAGTACGTCATAGAAAAAATAGAGAATTATTCTTAAGTTTATAACTTTTTTCAAACGTAAATGATTTTTCAAATTTTCATAATAGGAAAGTGTTGTGAACCTCACCTTCCGAGTCTATAAAAGCTAGGACCTGAGGGGAACCTTGTATGGCATGATGAATGATAAGCCAAATTCCCTCTTCTCCTATCTCCTTCCTTTCCTATCTCCTTCCTTTCCTCTGTAATCCTTCCTCTACAACTCTACTTCCTCATCTCCATTCCTTTCCTAATTTCCTTTCATTGTCGACATATTGATTAGCCAATTTAATCGGTTACTCTGTTGTGATCCATAGGTCACAACAAGATTGGTACCAGAGCTGTGCCACGATCGGGAGCTCAATTGAAGCTGCATCAATGGTGGATGGAACCAGATCGAAGACATCAGAGGCGCAATTTCAAGAACTCAGAGATGACATGCGTGCGTTCATGGCGTCAACTGCAAAATTCAGGGAGGATTCGCAACGCATGAAAATAGAACACGAGAAGTAGCTTGAGGAATTCAAGAAAATGACCGAGCAACAACTGGAGCAGTTGACGGAGTACATCCGAAATCCTCCTCGGCGAGATCGAGTTACGGAGGATCTGGATCCAGGAAACCACCATTCCTTTGGAAACAACGTACAATTCTTTGATGGGACCAGGTCCGGCGAATCGAGAACTTCCAGGTGCAAGAAGATTCGTAGGAAAGCAAGGTGGATCGAGTAGCAACTCCGGGGGATGGTCGTCGGATTACAGTAAGGGAATCAGGTTGCCAAAGCTTGATTTTCCCTCATTTGATGGCAAGAAACCGAGACATTGGATCAGAAAATGCGAAAAATACTTCAATATTTTCGCAATTGCTGAGGAACAGAAGGTAGAAATCGCTGCAATGTATCTTAATGACAAGGCAGAAACATGGTTGCAAGGCTACGCTATGCAGAAGCCTCTGGTGAAATGGGCCGAGTTTTGCGATGCTCTGTGTGCGCTTTGGGGGATAGACGAGAATCGGAGATCGTTGCAGAGTTCAACAAATTGGTGCAATTGGATGATCTTGAAGCATATAACGAAGCTTTTGAGGATTTACAAGCTAACATGTTGTCATTCAACAACCATCTTTCAGAATCTTATTTCGTTTCCAGCTACATTAGTGGCTTGAAAGAAGAGATTCGTTCATTGTTGTTGTTGGGAAGGCCAATGACCATGGCTGCAGTTATTGAGCAGGCGCGTCTTCATTACAGGGCGGTCCAGGCACTCATTAGAGTGACCAAGACGCCTTGGAAATCTAGTTCTGGGTGGTCAAATTTCTCACCAAATTCTAGTTTTACACCTCGGAGTTCTGGATGGTCCAAAGATGCAGGAGCTCGCAGAGATTCCAAGGCAGTAGCAAGTGGTCCAAGATCATCAACATCTTCTTCAGGGTCGGAAGTGTCAACAGGCCGATCTGGGGACCCCAAGAAAGGGTTATGCTACAAATGTGGGGACAAGTTTTTCTTTGGGCATAAGTGTAAAAACCCAATCTTTGTTCAGTTTGATTGCACAAAGAAGTGCAAGAACCTATATATGAAGAGTGAAGATCATAAAGAAGAGGATTGGCACGATGAAATTGAAAGAGCAGAGACTAAAGTCTATGTTCATACCTTGACTAGTGGTGACTCGGGTAGCATTATCAGAGTGAAAGGGACAGTCAAGGGCATGGAGATTACTATCTTGATCGATAGTGGGGCTACTCATAATTTTTTGGACACCAAGCTTGCAGTGGAAACTGGGTTTCGTGTTGGCAAGACTGGGCTGATGCAAGTCAACACCATTAATGGTACAATGTTCATCAACAAGGTGTGTTAAAACTTTGTATGGGAAATGCAAGGATCCGGTTATGAGTACAACATCAGGTTGTTGAAGAAGGATGGGAGTGACATGATCTTGGGAACAGACTAGTTGGTAGGCTTCAATCCGGTACTGTTTGACTTTGTAAAAGTTCAAATCTCATCCGAGAAGAATGGGAAGAATGTGATCTTGAAAGGCATTAAAAAAGATAATGGGCAGAGTGTGGCTTTTATCAAAATTATGACCGAGAGGCAAATTCAGAAGCTATATGCTACACAAAAGGTAGATTGGGGTACTTAGATTAGCCAAGTTTGTAATCTCAATTCCTCTTTACACCAGTGTCCTGTAGTGATAGAGGAGGTTTTGCAAGCCTTTGAGGATGTATTTCAGGAGCCCAGAGAGCCGCCCCCTGTGAGAAGTCATGAACATGCTATTGTATTGAAAGATGGTGCTCAGCTTGTTGCTTCTCGGCCATACAGGTATCCTTATTTTTTAAAAGCAGAAATTGAAAAACAAGTATCTGACATGCTGTTAAATGGGATTATTCGACCAAGCCATAGTCCTTTTGCCTCGCCAACCTTGTTGGTTAAGAAAAAGGATGGCTCCTAGCGTTTTTGTATCGATTATAGAAAGTTGAATGAGATCACTGTGAAAGACAAGTTCCCTATACCTCATATTGATGATTTGCTTGATGAGTTGAGAGGTGCATCTGTGTTTTCTAAATTGGATTTAAGGGCCGTTTATCACCAAGTTAGAATGGTGGAAAATGATGTGGCTAAGACTGCCTTTCGAACACATCATGGGCATTATGAATTTCGTGTTATGCCATTTGGGTTGACTAATGCTCCGGCTACTTTTCAAGCACTTATGAATTATGTGTTTCAGCAAATGCTCAGAAGGTATGTTTTAGTTTTCTTTGATGGCATACTTGTGTACAACACTGATATTCAGCAGCATGCGAGTCATTTGGAGAGTGTGTTGGCAACACTTAGGCAACACTCTTTGTATGCAAAGAGATCAAAATGTGAATTTGCAAAATCCAGTGTGGAATACTTGGGACATATTATTTCAAGCTTAGGAGTGGCAACTGATCCCAAAAGGGTTGAGGTTATGCTGGGTTGGCCTGTGCCACATAATTTGAAAGCTCTGAGAGGTTTTTTGGGACTCACTGGATATTATAGAAGCTTCATTAGAAACTATTGTGTGATTGCCAATCCACTCACTAGTCTTCTAAAGAAGAGCAGTTTTCAGTGGTGGTCTAGCAGTGCTCAAGAGGCTTTCAACAAGCTCAAGGAAGTGATGACTTCCTCTCCAGTTTTGGCCATGCCTGATTTCACTACTCCCTTCATAGTTGAGACTGATGCTTGTGATTCAAGTGGTGGTGCTGAAGATTTTCGGCCTTCGTACGGTCCACCCTCGATCGATTACCGGCTCTCCATGGTTCAATGCACGCAGTTTGGTGCAAATCCCGCTTCGAGAAAGACCAAAAATATTGACCGGGACCAGCCTAAGCCGATCCCAACACTTCCGAACCGATCCTTTAAAACGTTTTCCTTGAACCTATATTTATAAGGATCGCCTCCTCCTTGCTTTCTATTTTACTATCGATGTGGGAATCTCAATATATATATGTTATGGCTTTATAAACCATTTGCTTCTTGTTTTCTCATATTGTCGATGTGGGAAGCAATTGTGTTTATATATGCACATGCCAACATGTATTTTATGGCTTTGGAAGTCATTTACACTATATATATTATATCCATTAAGGTGCGGTAAATATCTGAGATGATTCAAGGTTTGATTTGTATGAGTGTCGTACTATGACTCAATATGATTCCGTTCTTATATGACTTTCTCCTGGGGTTTAATTTATATAGCGGGAAACCCTTAGTTGGTTATCCATTAAGATCGTACTATCTTTTTCGGGTCGAATCACTATGTTAAATAGTTAGCTCTAAATTCAGGGCATCGTCAGGTGCAGTTTTGATGCAGGGTGGTAAACCAATTGCCTTCATCAGCCTGGCCTTGCAAGAGAGGCAATTATTGTTAGCAATTTATGAGAAAGAACTTTTGGCATTGTTATTGGATGTGGAGAAGTGGTGCCACTATCTGGAAGGACATAAGTTTGTCATCAAGACAGATCATCAGCCTTTGCAACATCTTCTTGATCAGAAATTGTCAACCCAGCTACAGAAAAAGGCTGTTCGAAAGCTTTTGGGGCTTAACTATGAGATTGCTTATAAGAAGGGAGCTGAAAATCGAGTAGTTGATGCCTTGTCACGTATTTATGAGCATGATCAATCTCAGTGTGCTTCCTTAACTGTTGTGCAGCCTACTTGGATCAAGGAGGTAATTACTAGCTATGAGAGGGATTAAACTATCCAGGAATTGATCACGAAGGCTTTATCAAACGATCCAGGGCATCTATCATTTACTGGTGGATTGTTAAGATACAAAGAGAGATTGTATATTGGGAAGGATGGCTCATTACAAGAGAAGCTATTGAAAGCTTTTCATGAGGATCCTATGGCAGGGCACTCGGGCATTAATGACACTTATAAGAGATTGAAACTGTTGTGTCACTAGCCGGGTATGAAAGGAGTTGTCACTACACTTGTTAAGAGTTGTGATGTCTGTCAAAGGAGTAAGGCCGAGAGGATTGCATACATGGGGCTCTTGCAACCTTTGCCTATTTCTTCACAAACTTGGTCTCATATTAGCATGGATTTTTATTGAAGGGTTGCCCAAGTCTCAGGGAAAGGATATTATATTTGTAGTCTTGGATCGATTGACAAAGTATGCTCACTTTGTCTCTCTCGGTCATCCATTCACTGCTGCTTCAGTAGCACTTCTGTTCATGAAAAATGTGATTAAATTGCATGGGTTACCAAGCAGTATTGTGTCGAATAGAGATAAGATTTTCTTGAGTCAACTCTGGCAACATTTATTCAAGGCATTGAACACAAGTTTAGACATGAGCACTGCATACCACCCACAGTCTGATGGCTAGACTGAACGCGTGAACAGATGCCTTGAAACATACTTGAGGTGTATGACTGCTGACAATCCAAAGAAGTGGACTAAATGGCTATTTCTGGTCGAGTGGTGGTACAACACAAATTTTCATACAGCTTTGAAAATGTCTCCTTTCAAGGCACTGTATGGTTGCACTCCTGCACAGCTGGGCATTCAAATTGGTTCAATTATCCATTCGCTTGTGGAAGATTGGTTGAAGGAAAGGCCGAGTATTTTAAAGCAACTAAAGTTGCACCTTGCAACAGGCTCAGAACCGAATGAAGGCCTTGGAGGATCATCATCGTTCTGATAGGACACTGCAGGTGGGTAATCTAGTGTATGTCAAGCTACAACTATACCGTCAGTCTTCAACAGCTGTAAGGAGGAATCTCAAACTCAGCTCCAAGTTTTATGGTCCTTACAGGATCCTCAGTAAAGTGGGGCAAGTCGCTTATCGAGTGGATCTTCCACCTTCCTCCAAAATTCACCCTTGTTTCATGTGTCTCAACTAAAACCCAGGTGAGCACTGATACAACTGTCAGTGTGACGATGCCTGAGACTGATGAGGATGGCGAAATTTTGGCACAACCGGAAGCTATTTTGGACACCAGATTGCACTCTTTGCCCAACGGGGATCCAGTCACTGAATGCCTTGTCAAATGGAATAATCTCAGCCGCGATGAAGCCACTTGGGAGCATGCTACTCACATTTGGTCTCAATTCCCTGATTTTTAGATTTCTTAAGCCACCATGTGCTATTAGTGTTGATTCAAGCCTTGAGTCAAGGCTTTGTAAGAGTGGGGTAATGTTGTGAACCTCACCTTCCGGGTCTATAAAAGGTCCCGAGGGGAACCTTGTATGGCATGATGAATGATAAGCCAAATTCCCTCTTCTCCTATCTCCTTCCTTTCCTCTGTAATCCCTCCTCTACAACTCTACAACTTTACTTCCTCATCTCCATTCCTTTCCTTTCCTTTCATTGTCGACAGATTGATTAGTCAAGCTAATCGGTTACTCTGTTGTGTTCCATATGTCACAACAGAAAGCGTGTAGCCTTCAGGAGTAATCATGTCACCTATTTCATTCTCCATGAACACGGTCCTCGCAAACTCCTTCCACGGCCTACCTAGATAGGTTTTGATCTTGGCCTTGTCGAGGAGTGGGTCCGGCATTATGGTGCAGTCTTGGATGACAATGCCAGTGGGCATCGAGGGACCGGTCCTCCCTTGGGCTGTCACCGCGTTGAACTGGTTCGGCAAGGGTTGGCGAACTATGATGTTGCATCTCTGGAAGACCGTGGCCCCGTTCCCAAAGATGAAGTCGACTGTGCCAGTGATGGTGCAGTCACGGAAGAATTGGGACCCGCCCTGCGCGTAGAGGGTGTCTTGGTAGCCATTGAAGTGGCAATTCAGTAACACCTGAAAACATAAACACGTATAAAGACCGATTAAGTAGTCGGTTATCGATGATAATGTACTACATTCATATATAGTTACATCACAAATGCATACATGTTGCTCACCGTTGGACCTGAAGGCAACCGCTTGGTGGCCTTCAGGCCCAGCGGTGTTCTCAAAGCCCATGTCCTTGGCAAAGAAGCCGGCTCCTTGGGCGGAGAAGGAGGACGTTCGCATGGTACCGGTTAGACTAGGAACATAGCACTTCTTGCCAGTTACGATAGTCTTTGTAGGACCGTCACCGTACATAAATACGTTCTTCATCTTGCTATCCACTGTTATATATTCGTCGTAAACGCCTGCTTTCACGTATATGATATACCTGTATCGTCACATTCGGATTTTAATACAAGTTCTCATTTATATATAAAGAAAAAATATTGAACTGATTGATTGATCGATTGATTAATACGTACTTTCCACCGGGAGGTAATTTAACCTTCTTAGGGTTATAAGCCAGAAGGGCCTCTAGGATGGTCTTAAACTGGCCACTCCCATCTTGGGCAACGATGACGTTAGGAGACGGGTTCGGAGGCAACCCATTACCATCAAGGTGTAACAACCGTCTATCAGCGGCGGACAACCACCTTGGGAGGCCGTCGTTGCCCAACATATCGGCAGCCCCTCCTCCGAGCAACCTCCTACCGCTACCCCCAGCATTTTCAGCATCACTTGCAGGCTTTTCAGCGGCAACTGTTGCGGCCTTATTGCCGCCCTTGTCGTCCCCACCAACGACACCCTTGATCTTGTCGACGATGGTGTCGGGGTTGAGCTCGAGGCCGGCCGCGCCCATAGCCTTGCTGAAGCCGGTGAAGACATCAAGGACGACCATGGTGATCTCCGAGGCGTTGGCCACCCCGTCCTTCATCACGTCTTGGAGGTCGACGGCCTCGGCGCCACCGAGCGTTTCCATGCAGTTATCCACGTATGTTAGCACGTCGGACAACCACAACCTTAACGTGAACGACGTGCACTCGGCCTTGTACGCGTTCGGGTCTCCGATTTGGTTGATGGCTTCCTTGAGCTTCTCCATCGCGTTCGTAAAGAGGTCCTTGCAGTCATCCACTGCCATCGTCGCCGCCTCCGGGTTCTTGGAGTTCTTCGGCTGCAATGCCCCTGTTAGGTTGAAGATGTTCTCCATCTCCTGCAGCGCCAGCGTCGCCCCTGACTTGATCACCTCCTGTGTCGATCCGCTCCCGTTGGCAAACTTGACCAACACCGTCTCGCACGAGTCCTTGTACATTGACCCTTGGCACAACGTCTTTACGCTATACTCGATCGCAGCTGGCCCTCCTCCGCCTTCCGGAACCACCATCGGGCTCCCGGATTCACCACCACCACCTCGAGCATCGCCAGTGTTGTTGCCTGCGCCGTTCACCACCACCTCCACCACCACGCTGCCGCCTACCATATACATACATAACATATAACATTTCGTCGTGATATCAAAGGTCACATATAGTGCAACAAAAATGCATAAAGTCGTTGCATATATATAATGCAACATATTACGTCGCAATAATGTATAAGGTCACCTTTAGGAGTTTGGAGCTCGCACGTGCCGCACTGAGTTTGGCAGTCGGCAGCGGTCTTGCCCTGAGCCTGACAGTTCTTGTGGCAAACGTCGTTGTAGTTTTTAATGGTGACGGAGACGTCCGTCGCCGAAACGGTGATCACGGCGGAGGCCACCGTGTTGCACAAGAGAAATATTCCGACGACATCCCCCTTTTTATTCTTTTTCATTATTTTTTAATCTATTTTTAATATTTTTTGGGGGGGATTTTGTTTGTTCTTTTTGTTTTCCGGCGATTATATAGTCTTTTTTTGGAGGGTAAAAGAGAATAAAGGATGCCTGAAATTAATGACTCTAATTAGATGGATACTAATTTGGTTTTCTGATCGAGGTTTTCAGGCATAAACATAGAAAAACGGATTTCTCATCTTATTTTGCCTTATTCCTTGTGTGTTAAATCTTTATTTAATGGGAAAACTAATTAAAATGCCCTCAACTTTGGGGGTATGGTAAAAATATATCCTCTACTTTCAAATGTAATTAAAATATCCCGATCTTTTAGGGTAGTGGTAACATATTACCACGAGTTTTCTCATGGGTAAAAAATGTTGACAAGGCAGCTACGTTGATTTTGTTTTTGACAAGGCAGCCTGTGTGGAAGCCTTTTTTATAAATTAGTACTAAAATCGGGTTTTATTAAACGATCTTCTTAGGGAAAAATGCACCGACAACAAAATTAAACCCGAAAAAATGAAATTGATTCAACCAAGCAACTAATCCGGTCAAAATTGCCTCAAATTAACACAATACGACTATTCCTAACACCAAATTAGGCGTGGCCACGTGTGGGACATCGATGGGTTGAACCGTCGGTTCAAAAGTCAAGGTTGATCGACTCCAATCACAGTCCAAATTGACGCGTTCAACTGGTGTCACCGTTGATCAGTCGAGTTGATCGAGTTACATTATTAAAAATAAGGCAAAATTATATAAAACCACCCTTTAAATATGGGTGTTTTCACTTAACCACCCCTTAAATTCAAAATTACATAAAACCACCCTTTAAATAGTATTTGATTACAACTCACCACCCATTAAACTATTTTCGCTACTTTATCATTAAATATATTATATTTTAATATTTTTAAACTCAAATTTGATTGTAAATATATTCAAAATTTGAATTTAAGGACCCAATTATATTTTAGGGATCATTGCATTTATTTTTAAAAATAATAATCAATAAAGCCTAGAATTATTATCTTAATTTATGTTTGAAAATGTTTATAAATGTTTAAAACATTATGTAAATTACTCTTATTTAAAATATAAATAAATAAGAGTAATTTCCATAATATTTTAAAATTCTATAAACATTTTCAACTATAAATTAAGATAATAATTCTAGGCTATATTTATTTTATTTTTTAAAAATAAATAAAGTAATCCCTAAAATATGATCAACCCCTTAAATTCAAAATTTGAATATATTTACAATCAAATTTGAGTTTAAAAAAATTAAAATATAATATATTTAATGATAAAGTAACGAAAATAGTTGAATGGGTGATGAGTTGTAAACAAATACCATTTAAAGGGTGGTTTTATGTAATTTTGAATTTAAGGGGTGGTTAAGTGAAAACACCCATATTTAAAGGGTGGTTTTCTGTAATTTTGCCTAAAAATAAAAATTGTTTTTTTGTTAAATATGACTATTATATAAAAAATGATATGTTTGGGCCATTAGGAACTGGGCTAAGCCCATAGAAGCAATGATAAAAAGGCAAATTCGATGAACTGTTAAGTGGCCCATTTTAAGGCCTACTAAATAATAAACCTAACTTCCCACCGCCTTACCGAGCACCCTACCGCGGCACCGCCTTATTAGTCTCGCTCTTCTTCTCCGTTGAACCCTAAAAAAGGCACAAATCCATTTTGATTTCCTCCATATCGCCTTGCGGATTCCCTGAAGACAACACTCTCCCATCTCTCCCTCGCTCGCTGTCCCTCTTCTGCTGTTTCGGAAAACTCTGGGTTTTATCCTCCAAGCCAGAGTTCGCTTATGCCTCCCAATCGCTCTCTCCTGTAGGTAATTTTGCTTATTTCACTCTGATTCCATTTGCATAGTTGAGCGGCTCTTTCGTTATCGATTTTTCCCTTCCCTTTCTGATTTTCCCTACTTGTTGTTTATCTGATTATTGGTGTGTTGAGGTCCGGATCATTTTCCGTTATTCTTCACTGTGGCTCTGGCTGCTACAGATTCCTTTAACTTCTGGTTTAGTTTGCGTTTTTAGTTTTTTAAATTTTGATTAGATTTGAATAGATTTTTTCGAGATTCATTTCAGATACTTTTGGTTTTGGCGACTTCGTTGATCTGCTTGCTTGATCCGCGACCTTAACCCTTTTTTTTTGCACTCCTATGTGAAATCTCTGTTATAATTCTTCGTTTGAAGAGTTTGATTTTTAGAGGAGTGCGAATTCAAAAGCTAATTGCGACTTATTTGATTGATGCTTGCTTTACAGATAGTTATGGTCTGATTATGTTGTCCAATTCTACACGTATGTTTTGGTCTAACTAATAGCAACCTGGTGCTTTAAAGTTGAGAAGAGATTTTGATTGAAGAGATAATCTCACTCTTTTAGTCTTTTACATGTTTGACAGTTGCCCCCTTGTAACTTTGGCGAAGAATCTAAACTGAGTTTTCCAATGAACTTCTTAATTCAATTTGCTCCTAGAAGGCTGTTAGGGTTAAGTTATGATTTGGTCACTTAAGATTTCTGGTGGGATGGAAGATTGATGCTTGAATTGGTTGACTCACAGCCTTTACTTGGTTTCTTGAAATCGAAGAGTCATCATCTTCGTCAAATGCTGGAGCAAAATCGGTAATCTCTTCCTAATGCCCTAATTTTTGACTTTGTTCTCTATAATCTGTAACTTTTTTCTACAATTATTTTATTGTTGAATGCTGATCCAGATTTCAATTTAGAGATTCTGCACGTTGTTGAATCAGAACATCTTCTTAACTGTGTAATTTGTGATTTTTTCCCCAATTCATTTATAGTTTCAATCGTCATCATCTTCACTAAGTTCAAGTCTGAAGATAATGCCTTTTACTTTGCCTGCGTATTATTTATTAATTTTGTTCAAATTTAAATCTTTTCTTAATTAGTTTATGAAATCCAACTGCGTAGAATATAGATATTCAAAACATTCACATGTTTTGATATATACCTTACAAATTAATCTGCATTATACAAGAATTATTAAAGTTCCAAGTAAATTAGTTAGTTAACTACATTAATAGGGTGCATTTGACATTACTACATGTGTTTGTTAAATCTTTAGTCTTCGACAATAACTTTATGTATGGAGAGAAATGATAACTACTAATAGTGGATGACTTCGGTTTTTATGTAGATTGTATGTATACCATAGTAACATCAATATATTACTATGATCATAATTATACATTCAAGGTAAATCATCAAAAAGGCTGAAAATTAAAACAATATTTCTTCCTTAATTTTTGGTAACTCATTTTGGTATCATAAGCAAAATTGAAAGAGATCCCTAATCAGAAAAAGAGCAAGAATGCTTTCAAAATAAGTTCGAGGGAAAAATATCACAAATATTAAATAATAGTTAACATAGCAAGAAGGTCCCTCATTTAGGGAAATTGCACAATTCCCTTTGGATACAATAACTCTTTTAGAAAAAAAATATTCAGACAACAAATTTTCAACCAACCCACAAATTAGAAAACCTAAAAAAAGTTCTTCTTCGATACCTTGTAGTGATTAAAATTAGAAGCGAGAATTCATATTTACATGATTGTTTTTTATTTCATAATTAAAAGTAACTAAAAAATTCCAAAGTAGGATGAAGCATTTTTTTAAACCAACGGTGACAAGTTCATAAAGTCTCGATTGTATTTTATTATTTCAGAAAAAAAATATTTTTTAAACCCTCTTTTTAGAAAGAAATAGAATACGTATGCCCTTATATTTGATATAAATAGCATGAAAAGATCCCAAATTTAAATAAAAATATAGATTAAATTGAATCACTCCTTTGTTTATTTCTCATTATTTGCCTAATTTTTTAGATTTAAACGGAAGTTAATATAGTTAAAACCTAAATCTTTGCTCTAAAATTTTTAAATAACATTTCTTTTATAACCAAAAGTTACATAAAAGAAACCTTCATTGAAGTCACTGGTACAATAAAACATGGAACAATGAATTCATCAAAAATAATAATAAAAAAATCAATCGATTCAGTTCAACAACACGGTTTATCACCAAAAGTTACATAAAAGAAATGAATTTAAGGTAGACTAACTATATAAGTATAGAAAATTGAAGAAGTAATCAAAAAAAGGGCTTGGCTTTGAAGGTTTGATTTGCGCTTTGAGCAAGCGCAAATCAATTACTCCCTCCGTCTCAAATTAAATGTCGTTTTACTTTTCGGCACGCGTTTTAAGGAGCGAAAAACTCTATGAAATATTATTTTTTTAATTAAAGTTTTTATATAATTTGATACTTATTACTAATAACTATCAAATTATATAAAAAAATTAATTAAAAAATTAATATTTTATAGAGTTTTTCGGTCCTTAAAAAGCGTGCAGAAAAAGACAAACGACATTTAATATGAGACGGAGGGAGTATAACGCAAGAGTAAAGAACAACATAACAATCTGACAAACATTTTAAGGGAACATGTAATTTCCTGTTGATTTTTATTTACCAAATACCTTGGGTGGCATAAGCAAGAATTCAAAAGCTAGCTTGAAGCACTGTTTTCTTTTTGTGCACAACATGAATGTTAACAAAAATGGAGCTCTTTTATTAGTATATGTAGAATAGATTCTTGGTATGTTTATGTCTTGGTGATACAATATTCTATTAAGATGGTCTTAACAAAATCAAAACAAAAAGACTAAGTGGACAGACAAACCTGTTATTGTAAAGTCTGCATCTGAGTGAAGTGTTTTGACATCTTCTTGTATGCCTAAAAAGAATTAGGAAGTAAATGATCATTATAGTGTCAAACAAAAATAGAATCTTCTATGGCTATTCAAAGTATGCTACTCATTATTTGAGAAACTCTTGTGTTAACTACAAAATTCAACTTGAATGCAATGTCGTTATGCACCTTTGTAAACATCATTAAGTGGTACGATCTTGGAGAAAGATCCATTCAAATAGTAAATGCAACATAACAATTAAAAAATCGTAGAATGTTTTCTACATATTCAAATATTTAATAAAAAGGAAATGTTAAAGATTAAGGTTTAAGTAACACTGATATGAAGCCAAAATATATATAGCTCAATCATATCATAGCATTTTACAAAGGAAAAGGAATAAACAAAGAAGATTCAACTACATTTCTAGAACTAACCCATTTTACTATTTTTTTGAACAAGCACATCCAATATTTGAGTGTTTTATCATGAAATGGCCAATTGACACAGGATAAAGTAAAAACTAACCTATTGTTTTGCTACATTATTATTTAAAACTACCCAAATCTCAAGTTGTCAATGAAAATAAAAGTTGCCCAGAATCTGCCCTCTCCAATTCCAATGATTCCCAATTCATCGACAAATCAGCGTGCTCTGGCTTCTGCAACTCTTGCAAACTGAGCATCTGAAGATCAAGGCACTTGCATTGCAAAGGCCGTCCTTTCAGATCCAATATGTCAAGGGTTAACTGACCAAAAGCCTTTTCATATTCACTTATATCACAACAAATTGATGAAACCCCAATTGTTGGATAGATTTATCTAAAAGGGATAAGGGCAGATGCAGATCCCAACACAATTGAGCCTGTTGAGCAAAAACCCCTGCCTAATGTCTTAACCCCATGCTGAAACAACTCCAACAACCTCCTAGATTTATCAGATTTAACCTTTTTACCACAAAACTCCAATTCATAGTTCAAATCCACCCAACAGAAACGAATATTTATAATAGAAAATGCACTGCCAACATGTCCATAGGTCTTAACTGACGACTTTAGATTGGGCACTCGAGAGAGGCGAAGTTCAACATAACCTCGTGCCGTTCCCATTCAGAAGATCCCTTTGCAAATCGAAATTGAAAGAATTTCCTAAAGCCCCTAAATTCCCAAATCAACCCTAAATTAAGAGGAGAATAAAAAAAGAAGTGAATAAAAAACCCTAGAAATAAAATTAAAGGCGATCAGAAATGAGAAGGGGATCAAACCTTTGAACGTTTGGATGTTATTGAGAGGCGACGATGATGGATCGCTGAAGAGGTCGGGAGGAGATGGAGGCGCGACGGTGGTTTTGGCAAAGGGATTGAACGGAGGAAAGAGGCAAAATGGTAGTGCTGTCGGCTGTTGAGGTTCAAAAGTCAGCACCGGGAAAGAGGCGGAGGTATAGGTCTTGGTGGAGGCATGGGCGGAGGTCGGTGGAAATCGGGGTGATAGCAGATAGGCTTCCCAGCAGGAGGAGAAAGACGGTGATTGTTGCAGTGTGAAACAAAGATATGGGCCATACGGAGAATGGACAACACGTAATAAGACTCGATTGAAGAACAAATTAGGTGATCAAAACTCAACCCTAGAACAAAATTTCAAAGGGTATTCAGAAATTAGAATTAGCATAAATGAATGGAAGAAAAAGATGCGTGCAGCTTGCTAACCTTAGCCTGTCGGCGTTGCTGGTGTCTGAAACCGGCATCGGAGCTCCGCCTTCTCCAGCCGGCATTTGATCTCCTTCTTCGTCGATGTCGATTTTACTATCTGATTCAGTGATTTAGTTAAATTGAGTTTTGATAGAGCTCTTGACTGTTGAGTTTATATACAGGTGCGAAGGTTCGATTTGTGACAGACGATCATTGGGAATTTGAATTCAAAATGAAACGTGCTAGGGTTGTAGTTGTGGGCAGACGAGCATTCTCAATGTGCAGGATGAACCACCAATTGGCCACCCAATTTCCACATACAGAGGGTCCTGAATCAAAACTATCGCTTCTGAAGATTCTCTGTTCTCAAGGCCGGCTATGGCATGCTTTGCAAGAAATGGCCGTGCAGGGGATTGAGATGAACTTCCATGGCTACGACACCATCTTGAATGAGTGTGTCAGCCGCAAGGCCATCAGACAAGGCCAAAGGGTCCATGCCCACATCCTCAAAACCCGTTACCTCCCACCCCTTTATCTCCGAACTAGGCTTCTGCTCCTGTACTCTGGATGTGGGTGTTCAACTGATGCACGACAAGTGTTCGACGAAATGCCTGAGAGGAACGTCATTTCTTGGACTGCCATGATTTCTGCCTACTCCCAAAATGGGTTACCCTCTGAGGCCATAGAGTTGTTTGTCCAAATGTTAAGATCAGCTACAGAACCCAACGAGTTCACTTTTGCTACTGTCCTCACTTGCTGTACCGGAGCTGGAGCAAATGCCTTGGTTTTGGGTAGGCAGATCCACTCTCTTATTGTAAGGTCCAATTACGATTCCCACATTTTCGTGGGCAGTTCACTCCTCGACATGTATGCTAAAGCGGGTCATATCCATGAAGCTCGTGCAGTTTTTGATAGCCTTCCAGATAGGGATGTTGTCTCATGTACTGCTATCATATCTGGTTATGCTCAACTGGGTCTAGACGGGGAGGCAATAGAGCTGTTCCGCGAGTTGCAGAAAGGAGGAATGAGCTCAAACTATGTTACTTACACTAGCATCTTAACCGCATTGTCCGGTCTTGCTGCACTTCATCGTGGGAAGCAAGTCCACAACCATGTTTTAAGACGCCGAATACCCTCCTTTGTGGTTCTTCAGAATTCACTCATTGATATGTATGCAAAGTGTGGAAACCTCACATATGCAAGAAGGATTTTTGATTCCATGCCTGAGAGGAGTGTCATCTCTTGGAATGCTATGCTTGTGGGCTACAGTAAGCATGGAATGGGAGAACAAGCGGTTGAGCTTTTTGAGTTGATGAGGAAGGAGAACAAGGTAAGACCCGATAGCGTCACTTTCTTAGCTGTTTTATCTGGCTGCAGCCATGGAGCAATGGAAGATGATGGGATGAGGTATTTTGACGAGCTTGTCTCGAGTCAAGATGGGGTTGCTCCTAACATAGAGCACTATGGCTGTGTCGTTGATTTGCTTGGTCGTGCTGGACGGTTACAGCAGGCTCTAAAATTCATTGTGGACATGCCTTGTGAACCTACTGCTGCTATATGGGGCTCTCTCTTAGGTGCCTGTAGGCTTCACTACAATGTACATGTAGGGGAAATCGTTGGCAATCGTCTCCTAGAAATCGAGCCTGAAAACGCTGGGAATTATGTTATTCTTTCGAATCTATATGCTTCTGCTGGGAGATGGGAGGATGTGCGGCGTCTGAGGGGGCTAATGAAGGACATGGCTGTGACAAAGGAGCCAGGAAGGAGCTGGATTGAGCTTGACCAAACACTTCATACATTCCACGCGAGCGATAGATCTCATCCCGAAAGGGAACAAGTACGTGCTAAGGTGAAGGAGTTGGCGATCAAGTTCAAGGAGGCCGGCTATGAACCCGACCTCAGCTGTGTTTTACATGATGTTGATGAGGAGCAGAAGGAGAAGATTCTTTTAGGCCATAGTGAAAAGTTGGCTCTATCTTTCGGACTGATGAATACCCATGAAGGCTCGTCGCTCCTTGTCATAAAAAACCTCCGCATTTGTGTTGATTGCCACAACTTTGCCAAGTTTATGTCTAGACTCTATGGAAGACAGGTTTCTATAAGGGATAAGAATCGCTTTCACCATATCGTCGGAGGGAGTTGTTCTTGTGGAGACTATTGGTGACATTTAGTTGATCACTTATTTGGGATTTCGCATTGATTTGATGTGCTGCACTAATACCTGCCATAGGTGAAGACCACACAAAGCTTGGTGTTACTAAAAAGAAGATACAAATGGAATGAATTACCTATGAAGAGAAATGGCTGTGTTATTGAAGCAGATGTACCTGGTTCAACTTTTTTGCAAGTTGAGGTATACCACATCTATCTGCAAGATCGTTATACACCTAAAAGATGTCAATAGTTTTGTAAGCATACATTAGCACAAAGTTTTTGAAATTGAAAGGTACTTAAGGCATCACTGATACTCACGTTCAACAGGATGTCCTGCTCCTCCAGTTATAGGAAATATAAGTTATAAAAAGTTGCATAATTAACATAAAAAACATATCCATCACTCAGCCTATAAATCTAACAGCATCACAGGAAGCATATTTCTGCCATTGAGGCTCATCTAGACACAGCAGGCTTCAAGTACTCACGTTCAACAGGATGTCTTGCTTTTGAGCCAATCAGATTATTACATCGCAAAAAAAATGTCGAAATTATAGTTGTTGTTGTTATGTTTCTCTAGTGAAAATACTAATCATAAAGAACCGCAGAAGAAACAAATTACTCCCTCCGATCCAGAAAGATTGTCGTTTGACTTTTTAATACGTATTTTAAGGAGCTAAAAACTACTCTCTCTGTCCAATAATACATGGGTTTTTAGGAATTTTTTTTCAAAATATTCATAAAAAATTACAAAAAAATTCACAAGTTGTAAATATTTACAAAAATATTCAAAATTTGCAGGGGAGTCAGAAAAACGCGGTTTTATACCGCGTTTTATGATTAATTTTGGGTAAAACGCGGTTTCAAACCGCGTTTTTACCTATTTTTATTTTTAAATTAAAAAAAAAAGGAACGCCTAAAACGCGGCCTGATGCCGCGTTTCATTCCTTTCCCAGAGAACCAGAGAGAAAGGGAGATGGAAGGCAAGAGGATGGGGAGGCCGCCGGCGAGGAGGGGGAGGGAGGCGCGGCCCACTGGTGCCAGATCGGAGGTCGGGGAGAGGGAGGGAGGCACGGCCCACCGGTGCCAGATCGGAGGTCGGGGAGAAGGGCTCGTACCCTGGCGACCACAACGGAGGCAACCTTGGACGGCCTCCCTTCTCGACAATAGGGCTCGTACCCAGCGCGGAGAGACCAGCGGAGGCGGTTGCCGGTTGGGGGTAGGGATTGGCGGCGGATTGGCGAAGGAAGTGGAAAAGGGAGATAAGGCGGCGGATTGGCGAAGGTGACGATCGATAGCCATGGCAGAGGTGACGATCGATAGCCATGGCGCCATGGCGGAGGCGGCGGATTGGCGCCATGGCTATCGTCACCTCCGTCATGGCTATCGATCGTCACCTCCGCCATGGCCATCGATCGTCACCTCCGCCAATCCGCCGCCTTTATCTCCCTTCTCCACTTCCTTCGCCAATCCGCCGCCAATCCCTACCCCCAACCGGCAACCGCCTCCGCTGGCCTCTCCTCGCTGGGTACGAGCCCTATTGTCGAGAAGGGAGGCCGTCCAAGGTTGCCTCTGTTGTGGTTGCCGGGTACGAGCCCTTCTCCCCGACCTCCGATCTGGCACCGGTGGGCCGCGCCTCCCTCCCCCTCCCCGCCGGCGGCCTCCCCATCCTCTTGCCTTCCATCTCCCCTTTCTCTCTGGTTCTCTGGGAAAGGAATGAAACGCGGCATCAGGCCGCGTTTCAGGCGTTCCTTTTTTTTTTTAATTTAAAAATAAAAATAGGTAAAAACGCGGTTTGAAACCGCGTTTTACCCAAAATTAATCATAAAACGCGGTATAAAATCGCGTTTTTCTGACTCCCCTGCAAATTTTGAATATTTTTGTAAATATTTACAACTTGTGAATTTTTTTGTAATTTTTTATGAATATTTTGAAAAAAAATTCCTAAAAACCCATGTATTATTGGACAGAGAGAGTAGTTTTTAGCTCCTTAAAATACGTGTTAAAAAGTCAAACGACAATCTTTCTGGATCGGAGGGAGTAATTTGTTTCTTCTGCGGTTCTTTATGATTAGTATTTTCACTAGAGAAACATAACAACAACAACAACAATAATTTCGACATTTTTTTTGCGATGTAATAATCTGATTGGCTCAAAAGCAAGACATCCTGTTGAACGTGAGTACTTGAAGCCTGCTGTGTCTAGATGAGCCTCAATGGCAGAAATATGCTTCCTGTGATGCTGTTAGATTTATAGGCTGAGTGATGGATATGTTTTTTATGTTAATTATGCAACTTTTTATAACTTATATTTCCTATAACTGGAGGAGCAGGACATCCTGTTGAACGTGAGTATCAGTGATGCCTTAAGTACCTTTCAATTTCAAAAACTTTGTGCTAATGTATGCTTACAAAACTATTGACATCTTTTAGGTGTATAACGATCTTGCAGATAGATGTGGTATACCTCAACTTGCAAAAAAGTTGAACCAGGTACATCTGCTTCAATAACACAGCCATTTCTCTTCATAGGTAATTCATTCCATTTGTATCTTCTTTTTAGTAACACCAAGCTTTGTGTGGTCTTCACCTATGGCAGGTATTAGTGCAGCACATCAAATCAATGCGAAATCCCAAATAAGTGATCAACTAAATGTCACCAATAGTCTCCACAAGAACAACTCCCTCCGACGATATGGTGAAAGCGATTCTTATCCCTTATAGAAACCTGTCTTCCATAGAGTCTAGACATAAACTTGGCAAAGTTGTGGCAATCAACACAAATGTGGAGGTTTTTTATGACAAGGAGCGACGAGCCTTCACGGGTATTCATCAGTCCGAAAGATAGAGCCAACTTTTCACTATGGCCTAAAAGAATCTTCTCTTTCTGCTCCTCATCAACATCATGTAAAACACAGCTGAGGTCGGGTTCATAGCCGGCCTCCTTGAACTTGATCGCCAACTCCTTCACCTTAGCACGTACTTGTTCCCTTTCGGGATGAGATCTATCGCTCGCGTGGAATGTATGAAGTGTTTGGTCAAGCTCAATCTAGCTCCTTCCTGGCTCCTTTGTCACAGCCATGTCCTTCATTAGCCCCCTCAGACGCCGCACATCCTCCCATCTCCCAGCAGAAGCATATAGATTCGAAAGAATAACATAATTCCCAGCGTTTTCAGGCTCGATTTCTAGGAGACGATTGCCAACGATTTCCCTTACATGTACATTGTAGTGAAGCCTACAGGCACCTAAGAGAGAGCCCCATATAGCAGCAGTAGGTTCACAAGGCATGTCCTCAATGAATTTTAGAGCCTGCTGTAACCGTCCAGCACGACCAAGCAAATCAACGACACAGCCATAGTGCTCTATGTTAGGAGCAACCCCATCTTGACTCGAGACAAGCTCGTCAAAATACCCCATCCCATCATCTTCCATTGCTCCATGGCTGCAGCCAGATAAAACAGCTAAGAAAGTGACGCTATCGGGTCTTACCTTGTTCTCCTTCCTCATCAACTCAAAAAGCTCAACCGCTTGTTCTCCCATTCCATGCTTACTGTAGCCCACAAGCATAGCATTCCAAGAGATGACACTCCTCTCAGGCATGGAATCAAAAATCCTTCTTGCATATGTGAGGTTTCCACACTTTGCATACATATCAATGAGTGAATTCTGAAGAACCACAAAGGAGGGTATTCGGCGTCTTAAAACATGGTTGTGGACTTGCTTCCCACGATGAAGTGCAGCAAGACCGGACAATGCGGTTAAGATGCTAGTGTAAGTAACATAGTTTGAGCTCATTCCTCCTTTCTGCAACTCGCGGAACAGCTCTATTGCCTCCCCGTCTAGACCCAGTTGAGCATAACCAGATATGATAGCAGTACATGAGACAACATCCCTATCTGGAAGGCTATCAAAAACTGCACGAGCTTCATGGATATGACCCGCTTTAGCATACATGTCGAGGAGTGAACTGCCCACGAAAATGTGGGAATCGTAATTGGACCTTACAATAAGAGAGTGGATCTGCCTACCCAAAACCAAGGCATTTGCTCCAGCTCCGGTACAGCAAGTGAGGACAGTAGCAAAAGTGAACTCGTTGGGTTCTGTAGCTGATCTTAACATTTGGACAAACAACTCTATGGCCTCAGAGGGTAACCCATTTTGGGAGTAGGCAGAAATCATGGCAGTCCAAGAAATGACGTTCCTCTCAGGCATTTCGTCGAACACTTGTCGTGCATCAGTTGAACACCCACATCCAGAGTACAGGAGCAGAAGCCTAGTTCGGAGATAAAGGGGTGGGAGGTAACGGGTTTTGAGGATGTGGGCATGGACCCTTTGGCCTTGTCTGATGGCCTTGCGGCTGACACACTCATTCAAGATGGTGTCGTAGCCATGGAAGTTCATCTCAATCCCCTGCACGGCCATTTCTTGCAAAGCATGCCATAGCCGGCCTTGAGAACAGAGAATCTTCAGAAGCGATAGTTTTGATTCAGGACCCTCTGTATGTGGAAATTGGGTGGCCAATTGGTGGTTCATCCTGCACATTGAGAATGCTCGTCTGCCCACAACCACAACCCTAGCACGTTTCATTTTGAATTCAAATTCCCAATGATCGTCTGTCACAAATCGAACCTTCGCACCTGTATATAAACTCAACCGTCAAGAGCTCTATCAAAACTCAATTTAGCTAAATCACTGAATCAGATAGTAAAATCGACATCGACGAAGAAGGAGATCAAATGCCGGCTGGAGAAGGCGGAGCTCCGATGCCGGTTTCAGACACCAGCAACGCCGACAGGCTAAGGTTAGCAAGTTGCACGCCTCTTTTTCTTCCATTCATTTATGCTAATTCTAATTTCTGAATACCCTTTGAAATTTTGTTCTAGGGTTGAGTTTTGATCACCTAATTTGTTCTTCAATCGAGTCTTATTACGTGTTGTCCATTCTCCGGTAAATAATTATTTATAGACATCTATATATATAAAAGGGAGGCTTTTGCCAAAAAGTTGAGTACCCGTTTTGCCCCCAAATTTGCCACTGTTCATTTAAAATTACAAAATTGCCACTAATTTTCCGCTTCTCTCCATTCCAGACTCGCCGCCTCTCAGAGCTTTCCCATACCCTTCCCTATCCCTCTCTCTGGTTCCCCCTCTTTCCCTTTTCGTTTGCTCCGTCTCCGACCATCCCCAAACAGAGTGCTTACTTTCCTTCCTTTTCTGAATCTTGTTTGAGTCTAATACTATCGTCCAACTAAAATGAAGAGGAAGTAGCAAGAGCCCAGGGTGTTCTAGGGTTTGCGGTGATTGGGAATGGGGGTCGACTAGAAGCCCTCACTTCCATGCGATGGAGCGTTTTCACAATCTCAATTATCTATCCATAGGTCTGGAACTCTCCTTTTCCGTTCGTCTCTTTCTCTCCCTCTC
The DNA here is from genome assembly GCA_963922045.1 of Persicaria maculosa. Taxonomy (NCBI): domain Eukaryota; kingdom Viridiplantae; phylum Streptophyta; class Magnoliopsida; order Caryophyllales; family Polygonaceae; genus Persicaria; species Persicaria maculosa. Next base: position 4,563,009 of record OY998253.1, read on the forward strand.
TGCTACCGGCGAAGTCTCCCTCTCCCTCTTCGCCCCTTGGATTCTCCGCTTCCGCCAGCGTCAGCCGAAAGCCTCTCCTCTCCCTCTCGGTAAGTCTCGATCTCAGTCTCTTGGCTTTAAGCACTAAAGGAAGGTTTGTGCTTGTGACTTTGTCATTCTTAATATAACTCTAATTGTTCTTCATTGTTTTAAGCTTGTTTGAATTACTGAATTCAATTTATTCTTAAAAAGCAGTTAGGGTTAAGTTGTGATTTGGTCAATTGGGATTTTTGGGGTGACAAATTGATGCTCGATTTCGTTTTCTTCTATGGTTCACTCTGAACGTTGTTTCACATGTGCGGCTGCCTCTTGATGGCCTCCTCTTCTCTCCTTTTAGTTTAGGATTTCATAGATGCTCGATTTCGTTTTCTCCTTTTTGAGGTGAAAGATGTTACAGTTTCAATTTCATAGATGCCTAATCATAATGCACATAAGGTGTTTGATAAAATGCCTAATTGAAATTACTCCTTTTTTTTGTTGATAGTTTAAGATTTCGAGCTAAACTGATTGTTTTGAAATTACTCCTTTTTTTTTGTTGATAGTTTAAGATTTCGAGCTAAACTGATTGTTCCTATGGCGGCGGCAATCTCAATCTCGGCAACGTTGGCAAACGGGGACCTTCCTGTCTGATTCTGGCCATAGCTCGCCCCGATTGGGAGGAGAGTCTTATAGAGTCCATGAGCAAGCATTGCTCATTTCTGTGAGTGATTCATCATTCATTCATATGGATTTAAGTTATTATGATTGTTTTGTTGTGTACTTTTCTTCCTTGTAAGTTACATAAGAAAGATTTTTTTTATAATCAAAATGTAGCAGCTTTTCAATTTGAACATGATATCAGTAAAACTCCTTTCTCCATATGGTGTCGCGTTGGATAGCAGGAATTTTTTGATCGAAAGCAATAATCTCATTCACAGGACTTGTCAAACTTTTCATCGTATTCAAAATATTGATTCAATTAAAATAGGCTAAAAAATCAGTAATAAGTTCAACTGGTGCTCAATCAGTTGAATTTATGTGCCATATGCCAAAAAAATTGCTCAAGAATCTGAATAGTTGGAGTGTTTGTAACAAACTCCATATGATTAATGAAGGAGTATAAATAGAGAGATATATTGTATTTAGTATTTTAGTTGTATCTTTAACTCTTTGTTCTTGGTTTTCTTTGTTTGTGGTAGGTGGATATTACATTGCCCGACAGAACGAGTGTGATTCAGGATGAAGATTTTTTTAGGAGGAGCAACAAATGCAAGCTTATTTTGAAAACTCAGACTACTTTACGTGGGTGTTCTTGGGTGCCCCGACGTTTCAAAGTGCACCTACGCCAGCCGTCTCTCCTCGCTCCTCGACGTCCCTTGTATCGCCACTAGAGACCTTGTTAACAACGAGCTCTACTCCTCCAGTCCTCTTTCCCAGCAGGTTACACATACTCCCCTTGATTTATGATTTTAGAGAGTTGAATGGTGGAGGTAGCAACTCATTTTAGGGGTGGTGTGTTCATGTTTGATTTTCTGGAATTAGGCTTTAGGATTGATTAATTAAGCCTTCTAATTTCGAAACATTAGAAGCTGAAAGTGGGAGAAATATGATTTTCTAGATTGAATTCCGCTATTTATATATTTACTAGCATGTGTGGAAAAAACTCTATAAAAATTGGTATGTTTAAATCAAATGCCTATAATAAGATTTCTAATTATTTCAATTATTTTTTAAAAAATTTACACTTTGTATTTGTTACATGGGATATGCAAATACGTTATATATGAAAACGCAACATCAGGAAACAAAACCAATTGCATTTTCTGGCATTGCAAGGACAGTCCTCCAAAAGCAAATTTATGGGAGAATATAGGAGTAAAACTATAGATACCGCACACTAAAGCTATGAGCAATAACAAACCTTTGGTACAAATAACTAAATGTTGCAATACCTCAGTAACAATTCGATATTTGTTTTATACCGCACTAAACCAGGATTTTTGAATGAAGAATTCTTTGCTGGACAACGGACATAACTGTTCTTGAAATTGTAATTTCATATTTTGAGACTGATACATTTGTTTGCTTAACGTCATCTTTTTTTCCCTGTTGAATCTCGTAGGACATTTATGTGCTGGGTTACAAAAACCCCCTTTGATATTATTTCTGGTAAACATGATCAAATCTGATACTGAAAATCTTTCACTTTTTTGCAGATTTTCACTACAGAGTATACTCTAGGCAAGATAAATTTGATTGCCTCTTGACTCCTATGCTACAAGTGTTCATCTCCTCCGTGATACAACCATTCATCTCGAGAAACAACATTCATGAAGTAGCTTTGAAAATAATCAAAATATAACAACTCCGGATTTGATACAAGATATCTAACAACTACTGGGCCAAATCTATTTAAAGATAAATATGTATTGAAACTTAGAACCAAGTAAACAATTTCAGTTGCATGAAAGATAAGTGACCAAGTAAACAATTTCAATTGCATGAAAGATAAGTGCGTGCGAAGCACGCACGATGCAACTAGTACTATACAAACACATGTCTCATGTGATTATGCATAAGGGTAGTGCTCTATCTGTACATGTATTTATATACTCCAGTATAAAACAAAACATCCAAAGTGTGGTGTATATATATTCATATAGATAATAGTATAAATTATATATGAGGCTATGATATAATTCATATAACATAGCAAATCTCATGTCAAGTTAAAAAGAATATAAGTAACTTATGTACAATAAAACTATTTACATATAATAATGTGATTATTTATACATAAATATGTACTTATAATCATGTTATTATATACGGAGTACAAATAATTTTATACGGATTACTTTATACTGTAAGAAATTACAGTAATATATAATTAACTCAATAAGAGCACCTGCATTGGGGTTCTTTAACCCATGATTTAAGAAATCTAGTAATAAAATAATAGGAGAGAGGTAAAAAAGCTTAAGGAACGATTTGACGGGTTACTAAGTAAGCAACCCTTAAAAATCGGGAGAGAGAAAAAAAATACAAGGGAGTGGGCCATCCGGGAGAGAGAATGTGAGAGAAAAAGATATAGGTGGGTCCCAATAAAATAAATAAATAGGGTTTTTAAGGGTTGTAGGGATGTGGGTGAAAATTTATATTGGGTTCCTTAAAGAAAGAGAAATATAAAAAGTTGAGTTAAGGAACCCGACTGGGTTTCAGGGATGCGGATGCTCTAAGAAGCAATATTTACAAGAAATGAGAGTCTTGGGAGGCCAAAAGATTCTTGTATAAAGTAGGGCCAAGTAGTCCTTTCTACTCATGGATCATCATGTCATTCTCTATCTTAATTAATTACTTTTCAAATGTACAGAGCCAATTTACAAATATATAAATAAAAAAAGGTAAAAATAAATTCTTTTTTTAAAATAAAAATAAAATTGATTTGTTATGTTTTTGTTGTAAAGAGATTTGATAAAATGGAGATACATAATGAGAAACAATACCATATAATTATCACATACTTTAGTAGGTAAGCAGTCATCTAACTGACCCCCTTGCCGACAGGAATTTCTGTCCTTCCACTAATTTTATAAACTTTAATGTATATGTATATATATACAAGGAAAACTGTATTTAAATGTACTACTACTACATAGTCTACATATATGGCTTTATTGATAAATAATATATAGGGTACTATACCACTATAGTTCTATGAGTATGTTGATTTAGTTATGAAATTTACTTCATTCAACAAGTGACAAAAAATTCAAAATACAATCTTATGAATTAGAAAATTCACCTATATGGGTGGACTTTTGTTACTTTAAGACACTTTTGGAACTTAATTAAATCCTAAGAAAGTAAGAATATGGCATTACAGAGAGTTTAGAAAACCTTAATTATTAAAATTTTAAAATTATTTAACTTTTTATTTGATATTTAATAGGGTTTAATAATTGTTGTAAGTATAACAATTTTGATCCACTCTATAGGATCTGAACCGAAAATTTTATGATCTAAGGTTTAAATAGTTCAATATCGTTTATTTTCTCGAAGATTAGCATTGTTTTTGTAATCGAAGGTTGCTACCTTTATCTGAAAAAATGTTACTTATTACTGCTAAACAATGTCAGTTAAATTCTTACCTTATATTGTAATATACACACTTTATGATATGAAATAAAAAAAATCATAGATAGAAGGCTCAATATAGTGCCTTTTTATGATAAAAAAATAAAATAAAATAAGAAAATAAAGAAATCCTAATAAAAGGGAAAAGATTCTCCCATCTCATAGGTATTTAATTTTGTCCATTTTTATATTTATATGGAAAATGATAAGATTTGTTAATTAATAGAATCCCTCTTTTCTGAAAATTGAAGCTTCATATCATATGTATCTTCCAAATTAAGCATTATGTATTGTAGAAATATTTGTGAACTTATATAATTAGCATACCTAATATAGTAATGTATGTATAGCTATCCTTGTTGTGACTAAATATTCCAAAAGGTGAAGCCATCAAAACCCTATACCACTTTGATTTTTCTTTTGCTTTCTACCTTTTTCACTGTGTTTGTACCCTTGTCACATTGTGTAAGTTGGTGGATCAAATCAAATCTATGAATTTTTTTTTACTTTATAGACATTTATTTATTTATTTTAAAAAGGGTAAACCAGAGGGAATTTTCAAAGTATGATTACTTTGTGGTGGACTATATGTATATTATCATGAAAAAGAATATACATGATTAAAGTAGAGTATGTTTGCTCATTTCTTTGGGTATAAAATATGAACTAGGGTAATCATGGTCTAAAGTGTAACACCAAATGCCAAAAATAAGAACATACACACACAATTTCAAGATGTTTGATGGGTTTCCATTAATGGAAACTTTACCCTTCAATCAAGTGAAAATTGATTAATTTGGTTAGCCATTTTTTTAATATAGTATATGCTTCATTTTGTATGTTTTGTTTCTTCTCTTTTATCAAGTCATTATACACCACCCTTTGCAGTTTTGGATTGAGATTGGGATTTGGAAGCAAACACAATCTAGGTATCATTGATTTTTTTTTTTTTAAAAAAAAGGAGTAAAAAGTTATAAAGAGGTTAGATACTGACATCAAGCATAATTATTGTAATTTTTATTGGGTAAATTAGTTGATAGTCATTGAAATAATAGATGTGACCACTAATGATTATAAATATGTAAGTTCAACCCTCTCTTTAACTTTTACATAAGAATAAAAAGTTACTATATACTTATATTGGAAAATGAACTTTGAGAATGCACTATAAAGCATGTAACATGTTTTGATTATTAATCTTTTTGTAACCATATAAATGATGAAAGGCAAAGAAAAGAAAAAGGAATGTTCTTTTATGAGAGCATAAAGTGTTACAATTTTACTTTGCTTCCTTCTAAATCTCAATGGAAAATTAAACATAACTAACCAAATTCATCTAGAATTGTATGTGCCTTGATGAAGAAATAACCATCAAATGGAGACTCACCCACATTTCTTACCATGGTTAAATCTAAACACATTATAATTTACAATGGTAGCTCAATTCTTTATGGTAAAGCAAATTCCCCTTTCCACCTCACAAATTTCAATGTGAATAGAATGATTCAAGCTCTTGGATTACATGTCATTCCCTTGGGTACATATATGGCAGCATACAAGGTTGACTGTAACAAAGAAATGAAGTCATAAGATACATATGGATTTTCAAACAATGGTTCAAGTGCTTTGACCATTCCTCAAAAGCTTGGTTTTGAAGAAAGCTACATGGGGACCAAACCTTGTACAAAATATTCCACAATTGTTGGCTCTTAACACAACTACATTATCTCAAGAGCTCCATAAGAGATACCCAATGTAACACCCTGTTCCACATTGTATATAATAAAGGTGTTGTGAGTGATTTATAAGTAATTTAAGTCATACTCATGTCATAAGAATTCTTTCTTTTCAGGCTCTAAGCTAGGACAACAGACCTAAGAGAGTTAGAAAGGGCTAGGTGACATGGGTTGACGCCTCTTAAAAAACCCCGAGTCTTACATATAGTATCAGAGCCGACTCCTTAATAGTATGATCAGGTACGAGTGAGGACAACACCGAGATGGAGCTTAGTGTGATAAGTGTCAATTTGAAAAAGTAAAGGTCGTTAGAGTATCCTTAACAATATCTTATCAATTCTCTATTACTGAGAAAAGTAAAATTCAATGTTAGAAATAAAAAAATGTTGTAAACTTTGAGATTTTTTAAAATCTATTAGGCGAAACACCTAAAATTTTCCCTAAATTAAAGAATTTCAATGATTTAGAGAAGCGGTTTGTAGCACATGATGTGTCTTTTGAATTTTAATATCTAAAAAGAAACTCGAGTCTATTAATTTCTGTATCGATCACTGCTGAAAGCCGTAGAAGCCTTTCGAGTGCTTTCGAAAAGGTTGATAAGAAATCGGTCCCTAGCTTCTCTAGCTAGCTAGCACTTTACCCCTTGATAAATGGCGAAGGAATTTACCATGTTTGTTACACACATTTTGGTAAGTTTACTAGGTGAAAAAACTTTTTCAACACTAAAAAAAAAAAGGAAAAAAAAGCACATGCTAAAAAGCTACCTTAGAGCGTTGAAAGACAAGGTTCTAACTACAATAGAAAAAGCTTCAAAGGACTAGACAACCACTTCTTTCATGGTGGGGTTTCTTAAAGACACACAAAAGCCATAAGATATGGATGAGATTGAAGAAAACATGCAGCAAATTGAAATTGCAGGCAAACTAAGTGCTTCTCCAGCTACAAAAATAGGTTTCCTTTGCTCCTCATATCCTCTCTAAGAGAAGATTCACAACGCACTAAGTTGTGTGGAGATACCTCAATGTTGTTTCCATTAGAACCCACTAGTTTCAACAAGGTTTCAACAAGGATCGATCAATGGGGAAACACCGATGAAATTGACCCAAAAAGCTCGGAGAGCATGCCTTTTTTGGGCAAGTGTTCTCCTCTTCCATGATCATATACACTTGATAAACTTCTAGTTTTAGCACTGTCACTTTACATTTGTCATGCTGAAATTCACATGCAATTCCATCAAGATCACCCATTTCAATGCGAGTACAACAAACTGTCGAATTTGCTTAGAATATAAGCAATGAATCTCGCAAGAGTTTGAGTCAAGAACTCAAGATGTACGTACCTTTACCTTGAACCAGTCGAGATGGTGTTTTCAAAATACCCAATTTTTTTAATAAGAGATAAGAATTTGGGTATGTAGTTTCATACCCTGCTGACCCACCACCCAATGGCGTACTTTCGGACGAGGTCTAATACTTCCGGATGCAAAGTCAAAGGACCAATGTCCATCGGGCCACCGTATTCGCAGCATTGTTCACTTTACGAAAAATATGGTTGCAGGTATTTTCCTCAAAATACTGCAAAAGGTGCAGGGCGTCTGTGACGATCATTTCGATCTCTCAGGGGCAACGCCACACATCAGAAATTGAACTTATCATCGTAAGGTTGTCGCCTTCAAGCAAGATCCGTCGGTAGCCCATGTCAGTGGCGCAATCAAGCCGGAATTGAGTGCTAGAGGTTCCACCATTAAGGTTGAGATGTGTCCACATAGGTTGGCACCAGATGATGTGACTCAGCCAAGGTGATCTCGGATAACATAGGTCGTCGTTGCCTCTTCGGTTGGCAGCTTCAAGCCGTCAAAGTTAATCTTGATTACATCAATCGCTGGTTTGATCCATATAAGGTTTTTCTTACGTCTCGGTGTTAGATCTTTCGTCTCTTCTTTTGGTTCCATATCTTCCCAATATAGCATTTTGGAGTCCTTTAATTGTTGCAGTTGTCGTCGTAGACACCTCTCTTGTTTTCTTTGGGATGTGAAATTGTTATCGTTGAATACAATTTTGTTTCTAGTGGTCCATAGACCCCACCAGATGGTGGCTAACATTGTTTTTGGGGAATTATTGAGTTTCAAAAAGATTTCATTTGTACTTTGTCTGATTTTTTGACCCATTATAGTTACACCTCGAATGATTTGTCCAATCCATAGTCAATCTTCGAAATCATCTAGAGTGAATGGCTGCAGCTTGTGAACAACTGTTCCGAGCTTTCATTTACGTTGTTACAAAAGAGGCAGGTGAACGGGATCGTTACACCTTTGTCCGCTAGTCTAGTTTTCGTAAAGTTTCCATTCATTACAAGTTTCCAAATGAAATTTTTTCCTTTTGGGAAGCAATCCAGTCATCAGATCCATGAAATATCGCTTTCTTGTGTTCTCTAATGCCCCGTAATTTTTTCTAATGCTACGGAGATAGAGAACCATCCGCGACGACTTGTTTTCCAGTATAATCGGTCGTCAATATCCACAGTCGGGATTTTGATTTTTTTAATATCTTTTATACTATGTTATTCAGTAGCACCCTTCACAATTGATCAACCCTCCAGCATTTATTAGCCCTATATAATGTTCAACCAAAATACCCAAATGATACAGAAGCGAAAGACAAAGGGATAATGAGAATAAGACATCTGCATTGTAATTACTTGGAACATTAACATGGTTAAGTGACCAAGATCTGAGCAATGAAGAGAGAATTTGCTTAAGATACATGAAGGAGCTCCCAACAACAAGAATACATACAAAACATTCAATACCCTAGCAATGTAGTAGCTTCTCTTTCACCACATGGGTGCCCTAATGGAGTCTTAAGTCCTATTTGTAAGAAAGAAGAAAAATCCAATACAAAAGGGAGATGAGGAAAGATGAAGATGACAAAAGTCATGAAAAAAGAATCCCATAAATTCTACAAAAGATATATTAATAATCCTAACAATTAAGAATAAAAATCAAATTCAGCAAAAAAAAATTGCTTCTTTTTCATCTTGTTCTTAACAAAATGCTACATTGAGGATGCATCAGCAAAGACCTCATTCAGCACATCATCCTGATCACCATTAGTTGATGCAGTAAACAGCTCTGCATCCTTTTCTTCCTCAGTGGTGAAGTCCCTCCTCTCGAGCTTCGAGTTAGCCGCGATGAAGATGATCTTCTGTGCCTTGTCCACCCCCGCCCTCGAGTTCCCAAGCGCCTGAATCCACCTCAAGAAAGCCGGGTTGCACTTGAACCCGCGAGAGGTGGCATGTAGGAAGATCAGCCTAACCGCGACCTTCCCTAGTGCCTTGAACTCGGTTAAGTATGTCTCCCACACAAGCCTACTACTCTGTGGGTTCGCAATCTTGAGCTTGCCGGTTATCGGATCCCTCTGCCTCATTTGCACTGCCTGAGCATAGACCGGATCAAGCCCTTCAGCCCTCCACTTCATGAGCTCCATTAGCGCAATGTGGGCTTCCTCTTTCGATACAAGACGCGTTATGAGCTTGTCTACATCCTTCTCTTGTTGGGGTGTCAAGTTCTTGAATGGTGGAAGGTACTTCCCACTCGAATCCCTCATCAAGTACAGAGGGTCTAAGATGTATGCCGCGGCCCAAGCCGGGTGGTAGTTCTTCTTGAACCGCCTTTCGACAATCTTCTCCACAACACCTTCCGAGATATGGAACTTGGCACACCAGCTCCTGAATCTGGACCTCAGCTCCTCCCACAATGGGAGGCATTGCCCAACAAGCGGCCTCTCGGATTCAATGTCGTGAGCCATGTCCTTGATCGCCTTCACAATGAACCGGACTGCTTCTAGATCATTCCAAAACCCGACATCCCTAACCATCTCCCCGAATTCCCTTGCATCCGGATCCTCCATCGACACCACCTTATAAGACTCATCCATAAGCAAGCCCTGGAGGGCTCTTGCTGACCCCAAGATGTCCTCCACCATAGCGAACACCGCCTCAAACCCGACCCTGGCATCCTCATTAGAGGGCAGTTTCAGCAGCCCTGAAAACCCATACTCCTGAAGCTGGTGCTTCCTGAAGCTGTTCCTCACATGGGTCTTATTGTTAACAAAGCTCGCGACTTTCCGACAGCTCTCTGCGACATTTACGAACAACGGAAGCTCCTTGTACAAGTCCTTGATCAAGCTAATGACGCCCTGATACTGACAGCAAAGATTCACCATCCACTGGTGCTGACTCTCCAAGTTCCACAATGCCTTGTTCTTGAATCTGTCAGCCACAATCCCCACACATTGCTGCACTGATCTCCCACTACAGACATCCCCAATTGTCTCCCAAAGCACCTCCTCTGCGTACTTTGAAGGCACCAATTGGCTACCACCTCCGGTGAACACTCCCCTCCTGAAGACACTAGTCCCATTGGGGAGATTGACTGTCAAATTGACCAAATTCTCATCACTGATGATCAATCCTGAGCTCCCACTCCTCTTGGGCTTCCACCCATCTGATGCAATTTGGAAGAACATGGCATCTCGGATTCTGGCTTCGGCTTCGGATTTCGCTTCTTTGTACTTGGAGTCCAATCTGGAGCCGGAAAGGTCCCGCCTTGACACACCGGGGAGACCCACCTGGTTCAGGAAGAGCTTGAATTTCGGGTGCTCGAGGCAGGAGAACGATACGGACCCGAACGATTCGTAGACCCAATCGGCTAAGCAATCGAGGGCGAATTCAATCTGGGTTTTGCTCAGGGGAGGCCCCGGCGAGGTTTTGGGGCTTCGTAGCCGCTTTACACTGTCCTCCAGCATAGCTAGAGGGCCTAAATCTTCCTTGCCGCCGGATAACATCAAATGCTGCTGGTGGTGATGGTGGTGGTGGCTGTAAGGCGTTGAGCCGGAAACGCCGCTGCCGCCCGCCACCACCACTGCCGTGGAAGAAACCACGGTTTGAATCGGCGTCGGTGAATAGGCCATCTCGTGGCAGTACCGGGAAGGATCGATTATGGCGAGAGGGGAAACATTGAAGGAGGAAGACGATGGTACGGCAGCGGAAGAGGAGCTGCGTTTGCGGTGGTTGGCGGGGGATTCCAGCGGCGTGGGGATGGAATTGGGGGAGACGGAGGAAATCGGGCGTGGGGAAGTGGCAGAAGGGGGGAGGGAGGAGGACGAGAAATTGGGGCAGGTGCCGCGCTTGAGGTGCTCGGAGGCGGTCCGGGAAGGGTTTGAGGCGGAGAATAGGGTTTCGCAAAGGCAGCACTTGAGCTTCACCGCCTTCGGGAGGCCGGTCTCCGACGACTGCACCAGGAGAGGCTCAAGGTGGGCCCAGTACCACGCGCCCTTCCCCCGCACCGCCTTGTTCCGTACCATCAGAAGCCCCTCATAGCGCTTGTGAATGGCCTTCGCCGTCGCCTCCTCCGGCGTCAGCGCCGGCGGCTGCCCCCCTACCGGTGAGAAGGACGCCTCCATCGCCGTCGCCGTCTCCGCGGAATCCGTCGTGTTCCCCGCCACCATACAATCCCCCTCCAGAAAACGCGAAACAGAGCAAGCTGCCAGAAAAACAGGCAAGTGTACTACTGCGGCCAAAAAGGTCAGACCTTTTTAACAACAAGTCGAGGAGGATGAGTTTCGAAACCTTGTACGGATGCTCCTTCTTCATCTCGCCGGCGGCTCCCGCCGGAGGAGGAAACTCCGGTCAATTCCCATCCCGGAAAAAGCGATCTGAGTAAAGAGTACGAGTTGTCCCCTTCTTATTGTGCGATTTTTCGAAATTTCTCGTTTCAGAGTTGAAACTCTTTGCGATTAAGAGAGAGAGAGAGATGAAATTGATCTGAATCGGACGGGTTTTTTAGAGGGGAAGAGGGGAGAGTGGATAGACGCGCTGACGGAGTGCGCGTGGGAGGGTAAAATTGTTGACGCCTGGGAATGCCAGGTCACAGAGGGGAAGTCGCGCCAAAGTCCAACGTACGATATCAGAAAGCGACAGCGTCAGCTCACGCGCGTCACGGGGAGAGTGGCCGGTACGCTCCCTGTTTCTTACAAACCGGGCCGGTCCCACCAAATAAATTTATGAGATTGAAAATTTGAAAGTAATAATTAAAAAAAAAGGAGAGAAAAATTTGCTCTTCCTCTCTTTTTTCATTTTAGTGTTTGTTGGGGTCATGTTGAGGGCCCAATCGGGCTTTGATTTTAATATTTTAATATTTTAAATTTCATGTTGTGGGACCCAACCGACCCTACATTTCTATGCTTTTTTTAACTAAGGTATGTTTGGCAAGGATGTTTTAGATACACCGCAAATCACTCCTCGTAAATTCACGTTCAATTAAATATGATATACGTAGTAATTTTTAATTCAGTTTTTCTATCCTATACCCCAAGCGCATAAGATAAGAAGCTCAATTGAAAAATATTTTTCCTAAATACACCCAGTTTAGCCATTTTTAAATTAAATTATGGGGTTCACTCATTTTCTTTTAGGATTTTTCTTTTTCAATAAAGTATCATAATCCAATATCCTTAGGGTAATAGACAAACGGTAAATAGACAAACGGTTTTTAATTAATTATGATTCTAATATTTATAGGAGGACAGTTAATCCATATCCAAATCAACGTTGTCCACATCTAATGCAATGTCGCTTCACGTTAAAATGGACGTATGATTGGCTGTATATATAGTTTTTACGATTTGGTAATGTTGTTAGCTTTTCGGACTTCTTTTAATCAAATCTTTAGATTTTTATGTGGTTTTAAATGAGTTTTTTTTTAAATGTTATTACGATGATGTTTTATTTATATTCACAAATCTATTTAATACATCATTGACCATCTCATTTGTATCGGTTACCCTATTATTTAGGTTTATCAAATATTTTATGAACTTAAAAAAAATTTAAAAAATTCACATATATTTGATACACTTAACCTATCCTATTTAACTTAAACTAAACCAAATACGGAGTATATTTTTTGGGGTGAAATTAAAATTAAACAATTATGAATGAATGAATGAATGAATACATTTTTGGGGGTGAAATTAAAATTAAACAATTATGAATGGATGAATGAATGAATGAATGAATGAATGAATACAGTAATGTAGACTACCAGGTACGTAGTAGATTAGTAGTGTATGGTAGGACGATTGGTGGGGCATTTCCTCCACAAGCAAAGTGATTTGGTGCATGATTTGGTGTTGATTTGGTATACAAAAGTGTATAGCCAAATGCAGAGCCTCAATTAAAAGATTTTATTAATTAATTTTTTTTTAAAAAGATTAGGAAAAATCTAATCTCAATGATTGACAATTTGAATAGAAGAAATTGCTCCTAATACATAGTATTATATATTGTTGTTCATATCATATCTAACAAATCTCTTCTTGTGTTAATATCATATTTTTTAAAGATGGTAAAAAATATTTTTTAAAATAATTTCATACTCGATAGTAATAAGTATGAAATTATTTTAAAAATTAATAAAGAAAATGATATTTTATGTAGATTTTATTGTCTAAAAAACGTATGTAAATAATAAAGTACGTGTTATACCGAATAGAGGTGGAAGTGTATTTTTTGAGTTAAAAGAGAAAAGGACCATCTATGTAAGGGTGTGATTAAAAGGGTTAATTGCCAAAACAGTGTAATGTAGTTGGGTTTGCCCAAATAGTATGAAAGAGGACAACATTGGGTAGCAGCTTACACTAAAAAGGGGTTGGAAAAGGGAAGTTTGAATATGAAATAAAATACCAAATTCTTGATTGAATTGTGGACAAGGGTAAATCACGCAAAACCACCCTTAATTTAATTTTTTTTAAAAAAAATTGTATTTATAAAATTTACCTTGAATTTTATGCATAAAAATGTATCATAGTTAAGACTTGAATCATTTATAAAGCACTATCAACATTCTTATGATAAAGGAACTGTGCGCCTTCCGGGGGCGTCCGCCCATGGCCACCAAACCCTTTCAGGTCCGTTGTCCTCACTTGGAGCCTAAAAAGAAAGAGTTCTTATAACACGAGTAGGACTTGAATCACGTATAAATCGCTCTCAACATCCTTATGATATCCGACGTGGGACATGGTGTTACAAAAAGAGTTAAACCTTTTTTTTATTAATACAAGGCAATATTTGAAGAGGTGTTAGACCTTATTGATCCACCCCTTAATAGTTGCGGATGAAAGACAAAGACTCTAGATAAGACATAAGTTATTTAATAATGTCCTTTTTTACAACTTAATTGATTTCGCAGAAGATATGCGTGCAAGTAGACCCATCAATTGACTTAAAAAGAGTTACAACTAGCTCTTTTAATAAAATCTAGTCCATGGATGATGTTGTATGATTTTTCAAAATATATGAGTTATTTTGTAAAAAGCCTCCTAATTTATGGGTGGATTTTGTAATTTTTTATCCTATGGAAAATTCAAAATTGGGAGTAGGTTTCCGGTGGGATTGGGTAGAGCATGAACACATTGTGCCCCCTCCTATTTAATTTAGTTTAATTACCTATCACATCTTGTAGTTTATGCATATGTGTACCAATGTACTATTTTTCATTTTCTTTTCTAATTTACTGTACTATGTGTTTCAAGGTGGGCAAAAGAAAAAAGAAAAAGAAAAGGTATGAGCTACTGTATTTTGAAATTTAAAATTAACCTTTCATTCAACGTGCAAATTTCATTTAATTTACTTGTGCATAAAAATGCCAAAACACTCATTGATATGTTTTTGATATGTTCATCCATTTCAATAACATTTTACTCATCCAATTTATTTTTAATTTTGGTGGGAATTTTACTCATCCAATTAGAGTTTAAATACATGTCTTATTAAAAGTAGGGTTTGTTATTAGTACGGTGTTGAAAACTTTATATATCACTTCGTTCCAATAATCTTATATATATTGGACAATTTGTACCCACTTTACCAGGTAATTAAAATGAGCTAGAATAATACATAGGAGTATAGGGCGACTTAAAACTACATATTGACTCACTTATAATGAGACATATTGTGATGTGGCATATATACAATAATTTGCTAAAACTTTTGGAGTGGAAAAATTTAACCAGAAGTCGACATGTGGTAATTCAGCTTCTATTTTAGTATTGTAATAGCCAAAAACTCGTGCATTGCACGAATATATTAGTTTAGTTTAAATAATCATTTAAAAAAAATATAATGTTAGAAGTTAATACATAAAGGAAAACTAATATAAGTATTATAGTATAATATTGAATGTGTGGTAGTTACATAAACGGTAACTTAAATTTTATCTTTTAAAAATTATATGCGATCAATTCAAATACATCCCATCATGATAGGTAGAACTGAAAAAATTGAACTAAATAAAATCCATCAGATCTCATATATGTCAAAAAAAATTTACTTAGTAATTTATTTTTATTTAAGATAAGAATATATTTGGATATTCATATAATTTTAATTAATTAATACTTTATAACTTAGTTAATTAGTAAAATATATAATGTTATAACAAAGAAGAAAATGCCAACATGCTCAATAAAAAAAATCAAACCTCATTTTATTATAGTTTATAAATTCCACATCTATAATTATCTTATTGAATTAAAAAAATTTGGTGAATAATGGATAAATTGGAGAAATCGGAAGAAAAAAAAAGAAAAATTATATTAAAATTTAAAACTAAACTGTCAATCTTTCCAATTAGGTTAGATATTCTTACAAAATAAAAGATATTAACAATTATGAAAAATACAATCATATATATGTGACATACTATAATTGGCTAAAACTTTTCAATGGAAAAAATTTAACCAGAAGCTGATATATAACGGTTTAACTTCTGTTTTAATATTGTATAGAATAATAAATCTTAACCACTAAAAAATATTCTAAGGGTAAAGTATTTACCCCCGCTCTTGAGGAACCATCCAACAAAAATAGATTTTTCACAATATATTCCCTCCATACTTTTTTAAAATCATTTACTATTTATACACATATCTGAGTGGGGCTTTATCAGGGTTCAACTCGCAGTCCGCTTTTGTTCACTCTTGTCATGGATTCCCTTTCCGCTCCATTGTAAGAAGACGCTCCATGGTGTATGCTGTTTGTAGATGACATTGTGCCAGTGGACAACACTCAATTAGGTTTGGAGCACAAGCTTGAAAAATGGAGAGGGGTGCTGAAGTTTATTTGGGGGATATTCTAGTCCCCATGAAAGAGTATTTCAAATACTTAGGCTCGTACGTTCAAAGCAATTGGGGTATTGATAGGGATATTGAGCATCGAATCCAGGCGGGGTGGCTAAATTGGAGAAGAGCGTCGGCGGTTTTATGTGACAAGAAAATCCCAGCTAAACTGAAAGGGAAGTTCTATAAGGTGGTTGTTAGACCGACCCTTCTGTATGCCTCTGAGTGTTGGCCTATTACGAAAGCTCGAGAACAAAAGTTATTAGTGACTGAGATGAGAATGTTGCGATGGATGAGTGGGCATACGAGACTTGATAGAATCAGAAATGTGGACATAAGGAGCAAGGTTGGTGTTGCGTGCATTGTGGACAAATTAAGGGAGTCCTGATTGCGTTGATTTGGACACGTTCGTAGGAGGCCTTTATCGGCTTCAGTTCGTAGATGTGAGAACAACTTGGATCTTGGAGTTAGCCGCAGGCCGGGGGATAGGTAGAACTAAGAAGAGTTGGATGGAGGTCACTCGCCATAACCTAAATTTTCTGAATCTTCGGAATATGTGGCTTTGGATAGGAACCGGTGGAGGATGTGTATACGGGCTACCGATGTTTAGTATTTTAGGCTTTGTTGTTGTGTCCTATTGTCTGTGGCTCTGTGCCTTCTTTTTAGCTTCTTTACTGTCCTTATACCTTCTGTCCCCATGTGGTCCTTGTTTCGTGTTGTTATGGGTCTTTCAGAAACACTCTCTCGACTTGGTCGGGTATGAATGCGTACATCCTGATCCCCAGACCCCGCTTAATCGCGGGATTTACTGGGTTATTGTTGTTGTACGTACTATTTATACACATTTTGTTAGAATAATAAAAACTATATAAGATATTAAAATTAATATTTTATATACTTTTACTTAATTATCGTGATGGAATATTATTTACACACATTTTGTTAGAATAAGTAAAAGTATATAAAATATTAATTTTATTCCCTTCAATTTTTTTTACAAGTAAAAGTATAGTATAAAATATTTTGCCCTAAAAATCTATACAACCTTGTACGGTTCAGAAAGAACGTTGTTATATAGAAGCAGGCCGATTATTTACTGTAAAATATTCCATCGCGCAAATTAAGTGGAGTGTATACAGTAATCCCCCTCGATTAACTCATAAACATTTTATATTATGCTAATTAAACTGCTAATAAGCCAGCTAATTAATCTTAATTATTACTATTGCTTCTCCTATTCGTCATGAAATTTATTTTACTTTCATGTTTGGGAATTTACCGTTTTGAGTTGATCATTTACAAGTTACAACTGTCAATGCACGTTGTAGACTGCCATAAATTGACTCCTCCGATGCAATGTCCTCCAAACACTACTGTTTGCTGCGCTTTTTCTGCTCTTCTTCATCATTTTCTTCATCACCTACTAAACTTACCGATGTATATTCCTCTCTAATGGCTTTAAAGTTTACAACTTTGTTTCATACCGATGTTGTTTCATACTGAACACTTTGGTACTGGCGACAAGGATGAATTTGGTTCAACAGTTGAGCCGTAAACTACTGTCTCGAGTCGAGCTAGATTCTCATAAGACCGACTGGAGACATGTGCGTCTTGTATGAGATCATTAGCCCAACTCGATCAATCGAAGATGGTACAATTTTGGGTTGGAGATCGGAGGCCTAGCTAGCTAGCTAGCTCGACGATCATCCTTCATGTTTCCAAAACTTGTGTGTACGTTTAATGTTTGTTGAGAATATGAAATGGAATAGCATATTCCACGTGGAAAATATAGTGAATTAAAGTCTGACACACAAATGTGTGGCTACTCCTCCTAATGTTAATTGATTTTAAGATGAAATCCCACTCGGCTTGTGCGCTCGGCTTAGTTAGAATGTGTGTGTTTGGGCGTGTGTGACCCCACGTCGTATGACCTCACCTGAATGGTGGAGTACATGCATCGGTGCATGAGCTAATGCGATTGAGATCACCTGGTTCCCTAAATGTCCTTCCTCGTCACCCAATTTTGTAAAAGAGAGTTAAAGGTGGGAGATATTGTGAGAGGGGATAGTAAGGAGACAGAGATTTTGGGACAACAATTCCATAAGACGTTTCTTATTCCAATAAGAATGAGTAAATTAGTAACGGTCTTTCTATCCAAAAAACTTGACTGTGAAAGATTTCTTACCAAACATAGCATCGATCCTAGGAAAACAATTTTAGGCAAAGCTAAAATTATTTAATTTGGGAAAATCTTTTCCAATTAAGTTTCTCATTTTATGTTCTAAGGCATAGGATAGAAAAACCTAATTAGCTAGTAATAGACCATCAAAATCAGAAGCGGTCACAGGATGTGGGGGATGTCCAGCTGTTGTGTACTTAGTGAATCTCAAGCTTGAGATTAGATGGGACTAAGCCGATGATAGTGAGTCTTGAATACACTGTAAGTCCTATAAAAGGGACCCTATTGGATCAATTTGGGCATGTTGATTGTTAAGCCCATTTCCCCCTACTATATGTGTTCTCTCTCTGTAATTTCCTATCCTCTTTCTCCTTTTCTTCCATTCACCGATCTCTCTTCTTTCTCCTCTTTGGTTCTAGGTCACAGCTAACCAATTCTGGTACTGTTGTGGTCAGGATCACAACAAGTTGGTATCAGAGCGACACGATCGCAGCTTCAAGGATTCAAGGCTATGGCAGAAGATACACAGTCCAAGACGACGGAATCGCAATTTCAAGAATTCAAGGATGATGTTCGTTCCTTCATGGCGGCCACGGCGAAATTCATGGAAGACTCGCAAAGGCGCCAAGACGAACATGCCAGTCATTTGGGAGAATTCAAGAAAATCACAGATCAGCGGATGGAACAATTGACCGATTACATTCGAAACCCTCCGAGACGAGATCGAGTGATCGATGACACAGATCCGGGTGGCAGACCTGTTAGATGGTCGTCCGGGGGAGAATTCAACAGCTATGGGTAGCCAACAGTCTTTAATGGGAGCAGGCCCTATAGATCGAGAAATCCCAAGGGCAAGAAGAGCGACAAATCTTCAAGGCGGCAGCCATGGAAGCTCTGGGAATTGGTCATCTGAAGGCCGCAAGGGGATGAAGTTGCCGAAATTGGATTTTCCGAATTTCGACGGCAAGAAACCGCGCCACTGGATCAAGAAATGCGAGAAGTACTTCGGAATCTTTTCGATCGGCGATGAGCATAAAGTTGAAATTGCCGCCATATATCTCAACGACAAGGCGGACACATGGCTTCAGAGTTATGTGATGCAAAAGTCGGGGGGCAAATGGAACGAGTTATGTGAGGATCTTTGTGAAAGATTTGGGGACAGGAAAGAAACAGAAATTGTTGCTCAATTCAACAAATTGCAGCAAGCGGATGATCTGGATGCATACAATGAGACCTTTGAGGATTTGCGAGCAAGTATGTTGGTTTTCAATCCTCATCTCTTCGAGTCCTATTTTTTGTCCAGTTGCATTAGTGGACTCAAGGAGGAGATTAGATCACTGGTTCAGTTAGGACGTCCTTCAACAATGGCGATGGCCATGGAACAATCTCGCCTTCATAACAATCCAGTGCAAGCTCTCATTCGCGTCACCAAGACTCCATAGAAGCAGTTTGCTGGATCTACCTCTAATTTTCCTGCTAAAAGTGGAGGATGGAGTAGGAAGGTTGCAAGCAAAAGAGATTCCAAGTCATCTTCGAACTCCAAACCAGTGGGGACAGCTACAGGGTCGGAGATCATCACTGGTCGATCCAATGACGCCAAGAAAGGGCTTTGTTACAGATGCGGGGATAAGTTTTTCTTCGGGCACAAATGCAAATCCCAGTCCTTATTCAGCTTAGTAGCTCAGGAATTACAGAATAATGGAGGTTCAGAGGAAAGTGATAATCCGGAATTGAGTCCAGAGTCGGAACAAGCAGATACGAAGGTTTATGTACATCCCTTGACGAGTGGTGATTCAGGCAGTACAATCAGGGTGAAAGGGTCGGTTAAAGGCAAAGAGATCACGATCGTGATTGATAGTGGTGCGACCCAAAACTTTCTTGACTCGAGATTGGCGGTTGTAGTAGGGTTTGAGATAGGCAGAGCTGGCTTAATGCAAGTCAATACGATCAAAGGCACTGTGTTCAGTAACAAGGTATGCAGGAATTTTGTTTAGGAAATGCAGGGGTGCAATTACGAATATTGCATTCAGTTGCTGAACATGGAGGGAAGCGATATGATCTTGGGTACGGATTGGCTTGTCGAATTCAATCCGGTGCTTTTCGATTTTGTCAAAGTACAAATTTCTTTTGACAATCAAGGGGAACGAGTGGTTCTCAAAGGAATCAAAGACGACAAGGATTTGGGTACTGCGTTTGTTAAGATGCTAACGGGTAGACAAATTCAGAAGCTTTGTGCAAGTAGGGAAATTGAAATTGTGGCTCAAGTGGGTCAGGTTTGCAATGTCAGAGCGTCATCAGATCAGTGCCCACCAGAGATTGAATTGGTCTTGCAAGAGTATGAGATGGTTTTCTAGGAACCAAAAGGGTTACCACGTACCCATCAGATCTCATGAGCACGCTATAGTGTTGAAGGATAGAGCTCAACCTGTAGCGTCAAGACCATATAGTACCCTTACTTTCAAAAATATGAAATTGAAAAACAAGTTTCAGAAATGCTGATGAGTGGAGTCATTCGTCCAAGTCACAACCCTTTTGCATCTCCGGCATTGTTGGTTAAGAAAAAAGATGGCTCGTGGAGGTTTTGTATTGATTACATTAAATTGAACGAGATTACGGTGAAGGACAAGTTTCCAGTTCCTCATATAGATGACTTGTTGGATGAGCTAAAAGGGATTGCGGTGTTCTCGAAGTTGGATCTCCGGGCAAGATATCATCATGTTCGAATGCTAGAAAGTGATGTGTCGAAGACTGCCTTTCGGACGCACCATGGGGATTATGAATTTAGGGTGATGCCTTTTGGTCTCACAAATGCCCCTGCGAAATTCCAGGCACTTATGAATGACGTTTTCCAGGAAATGTTGAGGAAATTTGTGTTGGTCTTCTTTGATGATATATTGGTGTATAGTAAGGATGTTAATCAACACATTGGGCACTTTAAGGACTGTTTTGGAGACTCTCAAACAGCATAACATATTTGCAAAAAGGTCTAAGTGAGTTTGCCCGGCCACAAGTGGAATATTTGGGTCACATTATATCACACAAAGGGGTGTCCACTGATCCGAAGAATATAGAAGCCACGAGATGTTGGCCAGTACCGAGCAATGTCAAAGCTTTGAGGGGATTCTTGGGGTTGAATGCTACTATAGAAGGTTCATAAAGGTCTATGGGATCATTGCTAAACCCCTAACGGATTTCCTCAAGAAGAATGGGTTTTATTGGTCAAATGAAGCACATGAGGCCTTCACCAAACTTAAGGAGTTAATGACTTCATCTCCAGTTTTGGCAATGCCGGATTTTGAGTCATCTTTTGTTGTAGAGACGGATGCTTGCGATACAGGAGTGGGGGCAGTATTAATGCAAAATGGGAAACCGATTGCTTTCCTTAGTCATGCATTACAAGGGAGACACCTACTGCTGGTTGTATACGAGAAGGAATTGTTGGCCTTGTTGTTGGCAGGGGAGAAGTGACAGCATTATTTGGAGGGAAGGAAGTTCATCATAAAAACTGATCATCAACCGTTGCAACATTTGCTTGATCAACGTTCATCCACACAGCTGCAGAAGAAGGCTATTCGAAAGCTAATTGGGCTCAACTATGATATTGCATATAAGAAAGGCGTGGAGAATCAAGCTGCAGATGCCTTGTCTCGAATTCATGAGCCGATCAAAGACTCGTGTGCAACACTGGTAACAGTTCAGCCCGTGTGGATTACAGAGGTCTTAGATAGCTACAAGGAAGATGACCTTGCACAAGACCTACTAATGACTGCGTATCTTCAAACCCTGGGCATTACTCAATGCATTCAGGGCTCCTAAGATACAAAGGGAGACCGGTTATCGGTAGTACATCCGCGCTGTACAGGGACTCTCATAGAGAGATTGTTGAGAGCTTTCCATGATAAACCGATTGGGGGACACTCTGGCATGAATGGAACTTATCAAAGGGTGAAGCAACTTTGCTATTGGCCTAATATGAAGACTGATGTCTCAAACTTTGTTAATATCAAAGTCCGACTCGGACCGATGACTGGGGGTCGTGTGTAAGGGCGCACATGCGCTAGTAGCCTAGCACACAAGCCGAGTGAGGTTCCACGCTAAAACCAATTGGCAATAGAAGGAGTGGCCCACCGACTCATATACTAGGGTTTGATATGTTCAACTTTCCAATGTGGGACATTTTTGGTCTCATTCACATCTCTAACACGCCCCCGCAAGTCCAACTAGAAATGACCATCTAGTTGAGACTTGGACAACTGGGTAACCCAGACCAGGATCGACATGGGCCGTTAGGCTAACCGCTCTTATACCATATCAAAGTCCGAATCAGACCGATGACTGGGGGTCGTGTGTACGGGCGCTCATGCGCTAGTAGCCTAGTACACAAGCCAAGTGAGGTTCCATTCTAAAACCAATTGGCAATAGAAGGAGTAGCCCACCGACTCATATACTAGGGCTTGATAGGTTCAACTTTCCAATGTCGGATACTTTTGGTCTCATTCACATCTCTAACAGTTAAGAATTGTGATGTTTAATCATAGGAGCAAGGCTGAGAGTGTAGCAACTCCGGGTCTATTACAGCCTCTCCCTATTCCTGCTCATCCATGGACACACATTAGCATGGATTTTATTGAAGGCTTGCCGAAATCTCAGAGGAAGGACACGATTTTGGTCGTGGTGGATCGGCTAACTAAGTATGCCCATTTCATTCCTCTTAGCCATCCCTTTACTGCTTCTTCAGTAGCCTTGGTGTTTATGGATAATAATTTCAAATTACATGGGTTGCCGGCTAGCATTGTTTCAGATCGGGATAAGGTCTTCTTGAGCACCTTTTGGCAGCATCTTTTCAAAGCTCTCCATACGAATCTGGATATGAGTACAGCGTACCATCCACAGTCCAATGGACAAACTAAATGAGTGAATCATTGTTTAGAAACGTATTTGAAGTGTATGACTTCTGATCATCCAACCAAGTGGGTGAGTTGGATCTTCTTGGCGGAGTAATGGTACAATACAAATTACCACAAAGCTATCAAAATGACATCCTTCAAGGCCTTGTATGGCTCTAATCCTTCTCAAATTGAAGCTCACTGGACTGCGGGTACTACTGCACCAGTGGCAGAATGGTTGGAGGAACGCCAGGGTCTGCTGAGGCAATTGAAATTACACCTCCAGCAACCTCAGTCACGAATGAAGTTGTTTGAGGATAGCCATAGATCCGACATATCGCTAGAGGTGGGAGACATGGTCTATCTAAAGCTCCAACCGTATAGACAAACATCGGCTGCTATAAGAAGGAATCTGAAGCTATGTTTCAAGTTTTACGGGCCCTATCGTGTGCTGAGCAGAGTAGGACCAGTAGCTTACAGGGTGGGAGTTTCCGGCTGGGTCTCAAATCCACCCAGTGTTCCATGTGTCGCAATTGAAGCCAAAGGTGAACCCAGGGCGTACACCTTCACCGGTGATGCCGGAAACAGATGATGAAGGATCCATTATCATTGAACCTGAGGCCATCTTGGACACTAAACTGCATCGATTGAACAATGGGGATCCGGTCACCGAGTGGCTCATCAAGTGGAAGAACCTGAACCGTGAGGAAGCCACTTGGGAGCACACATCTCATATTCTTACTCAATTTCCTCACTTTCATTCTTAGTCGTAATGTTGTGTACTTTGTGAATCTCAAGTCTTGAGTCAATGCTCCGTAGGAGGGGAGTAATGTTGTGTACTTAGTGAATCTCAACCTTGAGATTAGATGGGACTAAGCCGGTGATAGTGAGTCTTGAATACACTGTAAGTCCTATAAAAGGGACCCTATTGAATCAATTTGGGCATGTTGATTGTTAAGCCCATTTTCCCCTACTATCTGTGTTCTCTCTCTGTAATTTCCTATTCTTTTTCTCCTTTTCTTCCATTCACCGATCTCTGTTCTTTCTCCTCTTCGGTTCTAGGTCACAGCTAACCAATTCCCGCACTGTTGTGGTCAGGATCACAACACCATGCAGCCTCTCCAAAAGAAAAAACAATACTCCATAGTCCCTCCGTTAATTAAAACATGACGTTTTACTATTCACCTAGACTTTTTAAGTGTTAAAAACTATATAAAATTTTAATATTTTAAATATCTTTAAAAAAATAATTTCATACTTATTACTATTAAGTATGAATTGATAAAATAAATGTATAAAAAAATTAATATTTTATATAGTTTTTATTATTATAAAAAAAACGTGCATAAATAGTAAACAACGTGTTTTAATTAACAAATGGAGTAATTTAAAAAAATTAAGGTAAAAAAGTAAAAAAAAAAAAAAGGTATACAATTAATGTCTAGATTAATTGATAAATAAAGAGTATTAATTAATGCATGAGGCTGTGGGTTCAGACCTTA
This sequence comes from Persicaria maculosa, assembly GCA_963922045.1. Classification (NCBI taxonomy): domain Eukaryota; kingdom Viridiplantae; phylum Streptophyta; class Magnoliopsida; order Caryophyllales; family Polygonaceae; genus Persicaria; species Persicaria maculosa. The sequence continues at coordinate 4,587,642 of OY998253.1, forward strand.
CTATTTAGGTTTTTTGCATTACTTTTCATTTATATCAATTTTTTCCAATTAAAAATAACATATTTAAATCAAATTTTATAATTTTTTTCAATATTTTTTAAAAAATATCTATCATGCTACACATATAAATACACATAATCTAATCATTTTTGTTCCTATTAATTTTTGTTGTTAAAAGTATTATATTTAAACCACAATTTATAATTTTCTTTCAAATTTTTTAAGATAACATATTTAAATCAAAATTTCTAATTTATCATGCTAAAAATTTTAAGAAAGCATATTTAAATCATAATTTCTAATTTTCTTTCAATATTTTTTTTAAAAAATGCATACGGTATATAATTCTATTAATGGTGTTCCTATGAAATTTATCTTTACGAAAAATATCATATTCAATATTTAAACGAATTTAAATTCATCAATATTCAATAGTATAAGCCGGTGTACTACTCCTTTTCTTTTCAATTAATTTTAAAAGTAAAATTTTAATGGTCGTAAATTTTGGGCTTATTGTGTGCATGTACATCGTGCACAACCTAGGACCACTTGCTTTAATATCATTCTCTCAAAATATTTACAAATTGCTATTCACAAAACTCGGATTTAAAATGTATTCCATAAGTGAAGCAGGGATTTTTATTTTAATTTTAATATTTAAATTGTGTATGATTTCTCATCGATACGTACCATTCAAATATAAAGTCTATACTCTATAGTATATACTCTGTTCAGTTCTGACTATTGAATTTCATTAACTTTGGATTCCATTTATTCGCCCCTTTTGGGGGAAAAAGATTACACCCTTTTTGTGAGGCTCTGAAGTATTTGTATTGTTGGGAATAAAATCTTTATAAAAAAAATTAATTAGGTTGAAACTTTAATATACTAGCTTATGCACATTACATTTTTTTTATATTAACTTGGAATGTATTGGGTAAGTCGGAAAAGACTTGCATATAGTATTTAAAGGTCTCCGATTCCGCGATTCGAATCCCGGGTTTACCTGATCGTTAACTTCAGCATATGAGGTTAATCTGCTGCTAGTAGCCCCGATACCATGTAAATTCGGGGAAAACTTGGAATGTTATTGCCTAATAAATGTGTCACTCTAATTTTATACACAATATATATTTTTATTATGATTAAATGCTTATTTACATTTATTTAACCATTGAACTAATCATTAACAAGATAAGTTACATGTGGCAAAAGAAAAAAGGGGGAAAAGAAAAAGAAAAAAAAACACATAATATAAATGGAAAAAGGAAAGGAAATATGATAAATTTAGCTCCAAAAAACATATCCTAAAAAAATGTCAATAAAACTGAAAACACTATAGCTAACCAACAAATTTGCCAATTCCAGCTGCTCCAATGCAAGGAAGCATAAATTTATAGGACTTTTCATTCCATGATTTAGTTGCTTTTTTTTTTCTTCTTTTCCTTTGATGGAAAATCCAAAATACTTAAAATCAAGCAAGTATGAAACTATTCCTTACCAAAATAATAATAATAATAAAATATATGGAACTCCAATGTCCAATTACCAAATCAAGGATTTGTGTTTGTTCCCACAAAGGAAGAAATCAATTTGAGACAAAGATGTGTAATTAATGTATTCCTCTATACCTTTATGTTAACCTAATTTATTAAAAAAATTATTTATTTATTTATTGCTTCCAACTTTGTAGCTTTTTTTTAGGTATCAGCTGCTGTTTGCTTTGAAAAAAAGGTTAAAGATGTACACTTTAATATGGTAAACTTGGACCCTCTGTAGATGATACATCAAATCTTGCTATCTCCTTCTTAGCGTTGTCAATTCACACCTTTAGATCAATTTACCTTAGCATAGATCCTTCGATTTACATATATCATAACAACCGCCCTGTAGCCGATTCTCCGAAACTAAGTTGTCAATGGATGCTATTTTGCTATAGTTATGACACTTCATAGGTGTTCTTCATAACACATGATTGATCAATCGCTTTGTACAATGCACCTACTTGCGCGAGTTTGATGTATGATATATATGCATTTGCTCATACTGAAACGACCGCGATACAGAAATATGTCCTTTGGTACTATAAGAGCTAGTTCCAAGATTACTAATTCCACAACTTTTTTGCTTTGTCAAGTACTACAGATTGAAGTATGCTAAAATGAATCAACTAATCTATTGTGTTGATTGCTAAATAGTAAATTCTAATGTTGAGTTTCCTTGTGTTAATGTGGGCCTTGGGCCCAACAAGTTTCTATTGGGCCCTATGAGATGAGGCCCATACGAATATAGCCCAACTACATCCCAATATCATATCTTGTTACTGTCACTAATTGTGCTAATCTGGAAACCTGAGCGACTGCTGTACTAGCAAGTAGGAAGGACCAAAAAACTAGGGGTTGGAGTTGTGTTAGCTTTGGTTTTTATAGGCTCGATTCATTGACAAATCGAGCTATCTACAGGGCAACGACTCGCACCAGGTGCAGATCACATGTACAGTGGCGCCCTCGATCTTCAACTTGCCAACCAAATTCACCATCTATTGTCTATTTGTCTTCAATAGGCAATTAACCAACACATAGGAATTGGGAAGTCACATTTAACAAGTGTAAACGTGAAAGGGAAGGGGAGAAACAGTCTCTTTTCATTGAAGCCAAGAGGTTACAACTTACAAGCCTGCAATAAAAACTATAAGACTATATAGCACCACCCTCCAAGCCCCAACACTTCAGCGTACGCGTACGCTGCACAACAAACCCAGAAGCACAGCAATGGCTAACTCCATGTCGATGGTCCACTACCAACGGAGTAAATGTGGTTCATATCAGCTCAACTGACAAGTTAAAATGCCAAAAAGAACAGGTTGGAGGCTCTAGTTGGCCTTGATATTTTGAGAGGACATGTAGTATGTACTGCCATTTTGCTTGTCGCTTTTGCTTATTTCCTCTTTCATCTGCATCAAAGGAACAATGACAGATGTAGTTATCAAGTTCACCAAAGCTGTGTAAGGCTATAGCAGCACAAATGAGAAGAAAGTACTACAGAATACAACAGATGAAGGGATGCTTTAAGTTCTAGGTAAGATTAATGAATATATCTGATTGGCAAAAAATGACAGAGCTGTAAAATTTCATGATAGAATTTGAAACTAGGGAATATTTACAAGATGAGGAGATTTACCTTGGCAAGGAGCTTTTTCTGATACCGGAATCCCTGATAGTATAATGTAATTACTTTGTTAACAATCGGGTGGATATCAAAAGGTTTAGCACATAAATAATATGCAAGACACTGATGACGACAAACCTTATCAGTTCCGTAAATGTAATCACAGTACGTGAAAACTGAAGCAAAGTTGCTCTGGCTTAGTCCTCCAACATAATGATGATAATCATGATGCTCGGCACCACCATAAAATGGTATGTACTTCGTGGGGGTCCAGGGAAAATCATACCTATAACACGACAAAAAATTCTTTAAATCAGTTGCACTTTCTGTAGAAAACTTAACAGCTGTAGAATGAGAATGTTGCAACCAGAAGACAGCAAGCAGAAACAGTGTACAGAAACACTGGCATGTATAAAGCACAAATACTCAGCACATGGAGACATTCATAGCCATGTGACCTATCCAATAAGTAGAAGAATATTGGAGAACATCAGTAGCAAATCCAAAAGGGGAAAACAAACAGCCAAGTGGAACAGAATATGCCAGCATTAATCACAGTGCCATATAATTCTCCAATCAACTTGAAAATCAAACGATCAAGTTGAAGCACTCAAACTACCGAGGTAGGTCACCCATCTCGTGATTGATTTGCATTCCCTACCAAGGTAAACAGGAATAAAAATAAGTGGAGACGAATGGAAGTGCTCACCATTTCCCACACACCAAAATATATTGAATTCACCCAAGATTATATCTTCTCTAGCTCAAACATGAAAGAAATGATGTTATGCACATTAAACTTTAAAGTCAGATTCAAAAATTAAGAGACTGCCCCTGAAGTAGTGTGCAAGAGCAGATCAACATATCAAAATTAAATTCAGGAATCCTGTCAAAGTTGAAACACAATGTTATGATCTCATTCAGCAAAATGCAAAACCACTTGGTAAAAGTAGCCAGTTTCGACATGAATGGTACATTGAGAATAGTTCCCAATAAGATCCTCATAGGATCACCTAATATGACATGTTTAGTGATCGATAGGCAATCAGAGTAACAACTAACAAAATATCCCCCAATTGTGAAAGACTGAATATGCACCTGGGTCACAAAGTTATAAGAATCATAACCACAGGCAGAATCAAGCCCACCTGAGTTCAACTAATTCTCAACCCGTCTAATAGGAAAATAGGTTTTACAGTGGGAACTTCCTTTGGCATTCACTAGAATAGAAACAGTCAATTTAAATTGCATTCATACACTTCAATCCCCATTCCCTTATTTCATTTATTACATAATGAATGGCCCATCATGACTAGATATGAAGTTGAGATTTTGACAAAAGGCTGCAGTTGCAAGGATTTGCTGAACAAGTGTGTCATAAACAACTAAGGACGAAACACTACAGAATGAATCATAAGTGGAAAATATAATTTGACGTAAATAGGATGCTATAACCTAAATTTACTTCTGAAAGTCTGAAACATGCATGTGAATCAAGTTATTTATCATCCAAGGAAAAAAAAAATAGTAGCCAAGTTTCAAAAAGGTGAATGATGAAGAACGACAAAAAATAAAAGAAATCGTGCTTTTGCTAATAATATCTATTGTGGATAAAAAGCAAGTCACTAGTTAAGATCCTTCAAATCACACAAAGAGACTTTCCTTATGCAATCAGAAAAAGGAGCCACAAAGCAACTAACTGTAGAGAAATTAACATCATTAGCATGTCAAGATCAGATATAATCATTGACCAAAACCCACAAAAAAGGGGAAGCGTTAGCATGCGTACCCGCTGTGAGTTTCAATTGCCTCAATCTGCCTCAAAGCAATCCACAACCAGAAGGTGATCATGTGACCAGGAGCCATAGCTGGTCCAAGGAAAGAAGGAATCCCAAGGATCAAAATTTCTGCCCAATGGGCGTAGGGCGCCGCAAACCCGACAGGAGCAGTGTACTCGTGATGAACCTTGTGGATCTTCTCATATCCCCATTTGCAATGCAGCCACCTGTGGATCCAGTAATTGGTGTAGTCTTCAACCACGAAATAGACAGCCAGTTGAGCTAGAATCTCCCATGCAGATGGCAATGGCAGTCCCGTCCTTATCCCAATTAGCTGACAGAAATCAATCAAAACCTTTATCAAAACAAAGCACTTCCAGAATCCGCACAAAAATCTGACGAGGCTTTAATTCGCATTTCAGAATCGAATCATGTAGTAATTTACTGATAAAATCGCGAATCTGAATCTCATTCGCCGAGATCAGACAACATCTTAACCAGAATTCGCACAATCTCAAAGCCATAACACGAAAATCACTCCAATTAACAGGAAACACTCGAATTGAAAACCAAATCCAACAACCTAAACCTATAACTTCCCAGAAATTGAAATCCACAATCGAGAAAACTCGCGGAGGAGGAGGAGAATACCTTGATGGAGGGGTAGGAGGCGAGCTGGAGAGGACCGACGACGAAGAAGAACATCTTCATGACAGTCTTGTAGCAGGCGAGCATCTCGGCGGGGGAGAGCTTGACCTTAGGCTGGATTTTGAAGCGGTCGAACCTGGAAGAGCGAAGGAGCTCGACGAAGATGACGGGGAGAGGAGCGAGAGAGAAGACGACGAAGAGGAAGAGAATGTTATGGCAGAAGAGGAAGTAATCGGACTTGTCGGCGGAGTAATTGAGCCAGAGAGTCTCGGCGTAGGTCAGGCTCCGATGAAGCGCCGACTCGGCGTCGGAGATTGTCTTGTACGGCAGCATTACGGCGGTGGTGGCGGAGGAGCGGCGGCGGGGGAGGGGGAGGGTTTTGGGGGGACCGGGCTAATTTGGGGATGCGCTGGCACCAGGTAGGGGGATGGGAATGCGAGGGTTCGTTGAAGAATATGCGGGAAACGCAGGCCATGGAATTGCTTTTAAATAGCAACAATTTTAAATAATACATTTTCACAATAACAACTTAAAAAATAAAAAATAAAAACACTTCACATGTCTTGATCAAATTAAAGGGATGGTCCAAGACTCCAAGGTAATCCGGATTGTATATGTAGTTTCTGGCTTGTTGCCGAATTGTTTGTTGGTGTGGTTATTTGGCTCCGAGGTTTAGCTGTTTTTTGATGCGGTGTTTTTTTTTTTGTCGATGCGTGAGAGGTCGTGGACGTGATCGAAATTTGATGGCTTGTTGAAGGAGCTCAAATCTGAGGTTTCCACTTAGTTCCCCAGGGATTTCGTGTGTCGCCTCTACCAACCGACGGATGAGTTGCTGTACATTGATCATGTTCTTTCATCATTTATGCTAGTCTTTGCATTTAATTGCACCCTTGTACTTTGGTGATTTTGCCTCGTTGTAGTTTTATGTCTTTAGTTTTTTTTGACGGTTTTTCCGTCGCCGATTATTCGGCCTATCTACTCAACGGGCATGTCCGGTGCGTCGAATTCTTACCTAATAAAAAAAACAAAAAAAGCGATGGTCCAAATATGTCTATTCGCATTTGTTACTTAATAATACTATTTTGTCTCTATTAAACGACATAAGATAATACTCACATTGTCCTGATTCCATCATTATTTGTTTATACCAGTGTTGTTTTTTGTTCTTTAAGGTATCAGTCTCGATATGATATTGATATCTAGTGTTTGGTATAAATAGATATCGATATCACTTAATATGATATTTGATATCTGGGGTTCGGTATAGATAACTAGATAAGTATTGATATCAGTTGATTGATTTGGATCTATTTGATATACTGATTTTGATGGGATATTACTTGATATCGAGATATCAACCGATATTGATATTTGATATCTAAAATCGATAGCAATACCAAATAGATCCTTGATTTTTTTCTCAGTATAGTATTTTTTGATAATTTGTTTTATGTTTTATTTGTTCGTTGTCAATTTTTTTGACCTCTCGGCCCATGACCGTCGAATTCCTTTCATTTTTTAAAAAAATAATTTTGCATATGGAGTAATTTGTTAATTTGATCTTTCTAATTATGTCGGATACATTGATTTAATTAGCTATTAAAATATTAAAGAGTTCACTCATCTATATTTACAAAAAATAGTTTTTCAATTCAATTTTGTTTCCTAGGATAGATTAAATTAGTTTATAATAACTTGTGAAAAATTTCTTTATTTATGGGCGAGTTGTGATTTTTGATTTGTTTGTTTATTTTAAATTTTATTATACTACTTTTTTAAAAAACCACACATATCAATCACTAGGAAGACGAATCTAGTTCGACTTGACTAACAAGTAACAACATCAATGAAGAAAGAAATAGAATGGACAAGAACAAACAAGCTCTTTGACCAGATTTGTACAAAGTGTTAGAAAATTCAATTGTCTTCCCATCTCATACTCATAGAAATGAATAATATATCACTCTCCGGTCAAGAGTCTTAACAGACTTTAGTATGATATTAGAGTGAAAAAATCAAATAGTCTGATTCTCGATCCTAGGCTAACTAAAAAGAGAATGTAGGAATGACAATTTCACTCGCATCCAACGAATATCTGTCTCACCCGAACCGAAAAAGTAGGTAAAAATCCGATATAAAACGGATATTAAATGAGTGATGGGTGATGGGTTGAGTTAGATTAGGGTGAAGGTATTTCTTACCCATCACCGGATCGATCCGTGAGTAATGAGTGAGTGGCACATGCGAGGTTAGAGAACCCCACCTCTCTGCCCCACAACCGGGGCCATGGGCAACCAGAGAGTTTTAACGTTGTATGTACGAGAACGAGTTTATAAATAATACTTAGGCTGTGTTCGGCAGTGTGTTATTGATTTCCTATCATACAACCACCAAGGATACAAGAATAATATTTAAAAAAAAGCATTTTATTATATGATCATCTTGGGGAGAATAATAGATTTTCTTAATTATCACCAAATATAATATAACTAATCACACACCCTTTCTGATTTGATTTTCCACTATTAATTTAAATATTATGAACTATGTGCTCATTTTACATAGGGTGTGTATGGTTGCCAGTATAAACAGCTAAAATTACACACTTTTAATTAGTTTCTTAACGTACCAGCTTTATAATAGGTGCAGTACCATTTTACCCTCCCAAGTACAAGCCTAAGAATTGAAGTTAGTAACATATTTCAATAAGAATTACACAAAAAAGATTGGATACATACATATACAATTTACTTAAGCAAAGTGATTCATTGCATAGAAGCCCCAGCCATGTAAATATAACTTACTTTATGTTTTAATTACATAATTATTACGGATTTTTTTTTAATATATATTCTAAAGACATAGGTTAAGTTGTGTATATGTTCATAACAAATATCTGATACTCTATCCTATTACATAGATGCAATAAATTAAACTCAAATATAGAGGGAAAGAAAAGTTAGCTAGCGAATCTGTCATCATAGACTCATAGTCGTCCCTTCCCAAAAAATATGATCGAACTTAATGATCCAGTCTCTTTTAATGAGGCCTTGACAACGAGCAAAGACTATACAACAGATATAACGTATTCACGTTCGACAGTAGAAACCCCAACAACAACAGAGAATCCACTTCTACCAACAAGCGTCAAAAGACTCGAAACCCACACTCCCAATCTATCTCTAAGCTCAGATAAAACACGCCACAATTCAATTCAACCTATGTTCTAGGATTTATGTATTTATATTTGTGAATATATTAAAATTTTTAACCTATTACTAGAGCCGGCAAAATTTGACCCGACCCGAAAACCTGACCCGACTCACCCGAACCAGAACGAAACCCGAAAATATGGAGTCATCCGTAACCCGAACCCGAGACCGACCCGACCCGAACCTGACCCAACTCAAAACAGGCCCGAACACAGACAAACCCGACCCGACCTCAACCCGACCCGACTTTGAACCCGACCGACTCTATATTATTATATTTTGATAGAATTAATTATTTATATCTAGATTTGTTAAAAACTCATAATAATAATAATAATAATAATAATAATAATAATAATAATAATAATAATAATAATAATAATAATAATAATAATAATAATAATAATAATAATAATGAAAAAAAACTAATGGGCTAAAAGCTAAAATGAAATGGGCATTGAAAATGAAATGGGTCAATGGGCTCATTTGCAACTTACTAATTAAAATAAGGTTAAATCATAAATGTTCAATTAATTTGATTTAATTATATCACCTATCAATTGGTTTAAAAATGTTTAAAAAAGGACGATGTTGCCGAATACCGAATTTCCGATTATGACTTTTTTGAAAATCGATCGACAGCCAATGAGTCAATGACAATGAGTGTATTCAACAGAGTCAAAATTACATATTCAAGTATTCAACCGAGTCAAAATCATTTATTTTAAGTAAATTACCTATTTAAGTATTCAACCGAGTCAAAATCAACCTAATTATCCAAACGGGTCGAATATGATTCGGCTGAAAACTCAAACAAACTATACCCACTTTGATTCGAAACTCAAATGAGACCGACCCGCCTCTTGACCCAAAACCCGAACGAGCCCGACCCGCTTTGACCCAAACCCGAATGGGCATGAACCGATTTAACCCGAAACCCGACCAATCTAAAATTCATTATGACCGAACCCAACCCGACCAGTACCCGACCATAAATTTTACCCGACATGACCCGACCTGTCAGTGTCCCGACCCGAGCAAGCCTGACCCGAACCCGACCCGAACGATCGACTTGCCAGCTTTACCTATTACTATAGACAAACAATTCTTTCGATTTGTGGGAGTTTCTCTCTCTTAGAAGAGATCAACTCCCACACGTGATTTGGTTCAATCTCCTCCGATTTACCTCCTTCGGTAATCCTGGCCCGAGAAGTACCCCCTGCCCACCTCTCCGGCGAATCGTCGTCGCTCCGGCCGCCCACCCACTGGTAGGGGTGTTATTCGAGCCGAACGAGCCGAGCTTGACATGTTCAAGCTTGATTCATTTAGTAAATGAGCTGGAGCCGAGCCGAGCCCAATTTTTAAACGAGTTTTCTTTTTTGTTCAAGCTTGGCTTGTTTTAGTAAGTGACGAGCTCGAGCCGAGCTTTTTTTGAGCTTTAAGTTGTTTTACTTGGTCATAACATAATAACTTAAAGGAAATTGTAGAAATTACATAAAATTCGAGCTATTCGAGCCTAAATCGAACGAGCTGAGCTTTCAACCGAGCTTCAAATGATGTTCAAGCTTGGCTTGTTTAGGTAAGGGAACGAGCTCGAGTCGAGCTTTTTTCGAGCCGATCCCGAGCGAGCTCGAGCTGTTCAGCTCATAAACAGCCCTACCCACTGGTTGTCGTCAGTTTAATTCTTGTCCTTCTACATCGCCCCATCGCCTTAAGCTTCCTTTGTCGAGATTTTGTCTAATCGAGTCGGTCGATTTCGATTCGATTTTATCTCGTTTCGATTCGTCTGGTGTTGGGCTGGTCCGTCACCTCCACCGGCCTCGATTCTCCGTCTCCCTTCCTCAACCCCCGCCGCCGCCCCCTCTTTATTTTCGTTCTTAATCCCTTCCGTTTGGGTTGTCTTTGCCGATGTGTAATCCCCTTTCTTAAACCCCGTTTGATGCATCCCCTGAACCCCCCCTTTCTCCTCCGGTGGGCTCGTTCTCAGCTGCCCGTCGTCGCCCTTCTCCGGCCGTCTTCGATGCCTCCTCCCTAGCGCTGCTCCCCTCCTTTTGCCGATTCTAGTCTTGTTTTTTGTGTCGTCGGGGCTCGGCTTGCGGTCGGTCTGTTGCCCTTGGCGTGCACGTCTCTCTACCAACTGGTGTATGACATCACTTAGCGTGCAAGGTACAACTTGGCCTTGCACGCCAAGCAAAATAAATAAAAGGAAAAAAAATTGTAAACCCACCCGGAAGGGTTGAAATTAAATTCCGAAAGGACTTGTTTAAATCTCGAAACGGTTTTTATGTGCGTTGTTCTTGGGTAGTTCTCGGCTGCTCTTTTGGTTGGTCTAGGCGGTCCTTTTCTTAGTTGGGGCTCTGGTGTCTCGGAGTCGGGTCTGGTTGGGGTCGAGGCGGTATGTATCGAGGCGTCTCTGTGATTTAGAAATTTCCTTGGAGGTTCGTCTTCACTGCCCACAGGGACTCCTGATGTACCGATGGCCAGCGGTGTGGCTGTTTGGTGGCGCTTGGTTTCGGTTCGTAGTTTATGTTGTCCCCAACTTGTTAGGATTAGGTTTGCTAGGTCGCATGGAATTGTTTGCTTGTCACTGCCTGATTTGCACCTTTTTTTATTTTGATTGTATGTTTTGACGGTTCGCCGTTTCCCGACTTTGTCGGCCTTTTGAGATGTCAGGCCTGTCTGGACCTCGAATTCTTACCTTATCAAAAAAAAAATTCTTCCGATTTGTGCCCGGCTTCATTTTTCACCGGCGTCCTCAACGTTACGGTTTTAGTTCTGCTCAGTTTCGTTCATTTCAGAATACATATTACATGTTATTAGCGCCCTTTTTTCATGTATTTTCGGTTTTATTTTCGAGCTTCAGGGATGTCTGAGCTCGAATTATTACTCAATTAAAAAAAAAAAACAATTCTTCCGATTTTTGTTATTTAAGGGCAAAAATAAAATAGCTTTTGCAATCCACAAACGTACAGTTTTATTGCTCGGATGACACCACCACTTGTGCAAACCAGAGTTTGTAATTTAGAAGCCATTAAATTTTCATTTATGTGGGTTCAAAGTAGGGTCCTATTTATTTATTTATTTATTTTATTTATCAAGCCACAACATAAAGATATATGAAATAAATTCATATGTTGATCAATATTTGGCAACTTTAAATGAATTAACCCACCCACCAATTTTAGTCTTGTTTTCTTGCGAATGACATAACACATCACTTATTATTAGGTCAATTGGGTCAATTGAAAGGTAATTAGTGGTCCATTTTACATCACTAAATTCTCACGCTAGTAGGCCTACTTCCTTTTCTTTAGTTTCTCTTTAATTCATTACACATGGCATCTTATAGGCATGCTAATTTTGTTTAATTGAACACCACTTTTGGTATTGAAATTGAACCTCAATTAATCACCTTTTAAATTTTAATCTAATACACTTATGTTGCCATTTTTAATTTCTATGTTTTTTTTTATAATTATGATTATTATTAAGTAAATATTCGATGTTAGACAAGTCTGATTTTTGAGAAGTTGACGAGTCAGCGATTCGATAATTTTGTTTAATTGAAGACCATTTTTGGTATTGAAATTAAACCTCAATAAATCTCCTTTTAAACTTTAATCTAATACACTTATATTGCCATTTTCAATTTCTATGTTTTTTTTTCGATTTATTATTATTATTATTATGTAAATATTCGAGGTTAGACAAATCTGATTTTTGAGAGGTTGACGATTCGGCAGATGAAAATCGCCTAAACATGCGTAGTTTTTTTTTTGTAATTTTTTTGGTAGCTTTGAGAGGTTTTAAAAATATTTAAACACATCAACCTTATCTCTTTCAACTTTTATCATCTGCCCCTACACTACAACATCATAGGATAGAAATAGCGATATATCAATTAATAAACCGAATTGATATTTAAATAGTGAAAATATTATCAGATACGCAGTAAGGTAACTATTACAGTTTAAAAACCATGAGAAATTAACCGATTACGGCTCCTAAAATCGTGAGAAGATGGAGGGTCTACCTCAACACTCGTCTAAGAGATACAGGTGCTAGACCCAATGTGTTGAAATTGGCTAATCTCCCTCATGGTTTTAACAAAATGTGACCGACTTGAATCCTGCGGTTTTCAAAACTGTAGTACTTGACATTTCTATGGCTTTAAAAATCGAAATTCGAAAACAGCTGCAATTGTTGTTGTTTTTAAAATCGTAGTTGTGTTAGCGTGCATAAGGCGAGATTTTCACCGTGAGCTTGGATGCCGCCATTAATACATCTTCCTTTGATAAGGATAGCCTATGGAAACAATGTCGATAACATAAATGAGACACCCAAAGAATAAAAGTTCCATTAATGCAGATATTTTCTACTCCGTATTCTTTACAAAGCCATCAGAAAGATTGTTTGGGTTGATGCATATTTTATCCATGGGCCTATGAACAAATGAAGGCCCAATTTCAGATTGGGCCATGAGTTTTGAGCAGCGGGACGGCTGACGGGCCTGAACCTAATGTAAATCTATTAATGTATAAGTTTTTGGGTAATCTGCAGGAAACCACCCCTTAAATAGGGCCTTTTGCACAAAACCACCCCTTATATGCATAATTACAGGAAACCACCCCAAAAACCATTATTGTTAGCAATTAACCACCCTTCAAAGATTTCCGTCTATACTCCGTTAAATCCTACGCAATCATTAACCCCTTTTCATTTTTTTAATACAATTTAACACTAAACAAGCCATTACAAATTTACAATCAATCATAGTGTATAAAATAAAAAAAAAATTTGCTTTTAATATAAAATAATTAATTAAAGGAGAGATCTCCTCCTTCACCGCTACACTGTTCATCGTCCCCTCCATTAGAGCTGCGCACCTCCCGTCGATTCGCCTCTCAAATCCAACATCTCCCAAATCAAAAGAGCCACCGTTTGTACACCATTCCCCGTTTGTAATTTTGTATCATTCTCGTACTCCCCCCACCCTCCCTGTTTGTACACCTCCTTCGCCGGCGAGGCAAAGAGCCGTCGGGCACCACTGCTACCCCTCCCCGTCCACAATCACTGTCATCCACAACCCCTTCATCCCCCCTCTCAAATAAAAAAGAAAAGAAAAGAAAATGAGTTATGGAGTCGCCGATTGCTCATTTGCAGATCCTCAGCCTAAGGTTCCAGATCTGGCCAAGCCACCGCCTCCTCCGGCTTCTCCTTCGCCAGATTTATCAGTTCCATACAAATTTTTGCCAGATTCGCTCGTCTTTGTCCAGATCTGGGTTTTTAGGCAGTATTGTTCATCATCCCCTCTCTGGAATCCTCCCCTTTTCCTTTTTACTGTTTGAAAGGGTTGAAGAAGGGATTGTTTTATTTTATAATTCCTTCCTTTGCAAAAAATGTATTAAAAGAAAGCAAGGGTGTTTTAGTCATTTCGCGCATTTAACAGAATTTTGAATGGAAATTTGAAGGGGTGGTTGATTGCTAACGTCAATGGTTTTAGGGGTGGTTTCCTGCAATTATACATTTAAGGGGTGGTTTTGTGCAAAAGGCCCTATTTAAGGGGTGGTTTCCTGCAGATTACCCTAAGTTTTTCTCAAACTTCAATGGTAAGGTAAGATAACTCAATTGGAAGAGAGCAACATAAAGGAATCAAGATATATACGGTACATAACATGGATTTTCACAGGGGCTGTTATATGGATGGTAAATTTCTCGCCATCGATATGGTGTCGGAGCTGATCTCCAAGTCTGCAAAAAAAAAAGCTGTCTTAACATCCAGGAAGCAAGCATGATTAGGATGCACATAATTAATGAAGCCCTTAGGCTGTTTCATATAAATTGTCTCATCCAAGTCACCATGAAGGAAAGCTGTCTTAACATCCATTTGTTCTAATTCAAAATCATAAACAACAGTCATGACAAGCAGCAGTCTCAAGGTCTTATATTTAACAACAGGAGCAAATATTTCATTGTAATCCTCACCCTCTCTTTGGGTAAAACCTTTAGCAACCAACCTAGCTTTATATCTAGAGGGGTCAAACTTAGAAATGCCATCCTTAAGTTTGTAGATCCATTTACAGTCAATCAATCTAGCCTTCACAGGTTTAGGCACTAAAGTCCAGGTTTTATTCACCTTCATGGATTCTATCTCATCATTCGTAGCATGTTTTCATTTAGCAGAGTGAACACATCTCATAGCTTGTTCATAAGTTTCAGGAGTAAATATCTTCACAACATCAGAAACCAAGCAAGCAAACTCAACAATGTTATTAAGGAACCTTTTATTTGGTATAACAGTCCTAGGACTCCTATCCCTAGTCAACTGCCAGTTAGTCAAGTATGCCCTTCAGTGGCTGAAGAACTAGAGGAACCAGAACCAGGCACAGGCACAGAATCAACAATATCATCCTCATTCACAAAAATAGGAGAAGCGGAAGAGGAATTAGGTTCATTATTAGCTCCCCCACCCAATTGGTGAGATTGCACATCATCAAGTTGCATATTATCAAAAACAGTAGCACCAGAAGTAGACAGAGATGAATCATGAACAGAGAAAGTAGAAGAGGAAGAGGGAGAGAAACCACTGTCAAATTCATCGTCAGAATCAACATCATTGTGCTTGGGCACAAAGAATTGATCCTCATGTACCTACAAGTCAGTGTCAGTCACAGAAGCAACAGAATTCTTAAAATGAAACTCATGCTCATTGATAAAGACATTCCTACTCACAATTGTTTGGTAAACCCCAGGTTGGACAAGAAGTAACTTATAACCCTTAACCCCTTCAGGGTAACCCAATAAAACACATTTTTGGGACCTAGGATTAAGTTTACCTTGGTTAACATAAGAAAACACAGTGCAACCAAAAGGTTTAATGTGGTCTAAGTTTGGTTTTCTTTTAGTCCATAACTCATAGGGGGTTTTAAAATTAATCACAGAAGAAGGAGTCCTATTTATCAAATAAGCAGCAGTGACAACAGCTTCACCCCACAAGCAATGTTTCAAACCAGAAGATATACACATGCATCTAGCTTTTTCCAGGAGAGTCATGTTCATCCTCTCAGTAGTACCATTTTGCTGGGGAGTTCCAGGAATGGTTAAGTGTCTCTTAATACCATTAGACTTACAGTACTCATTGAATAAAGAATTACAGAACTCAAGGCCATTATATGTTTTTAAGCATTTAACAGTCAGACCAGTTTTATTTTCAACTCCAATTTTCCACCTTTTAAAGGTTTCAAAAGCCTCATCTTTAGTTTTAAGCAGATAGACCCAGCCCTTCCTACTATAGTGATCAATGAGAGACATGAAATATCTCTTATGACCTACAGTAGGAACAGGAGAGGGTCCCCACAAGTCAGAATGAATGTATTCAAGAGGTGCAGCAACAACATAAGATGAATGCTTAAATCATTTTCTAGCATGCTTCCCTAGAATGCAGTTTTCACAAAGATCAATCATGCAAGGTTTGGAGCTGATAATGCTAGTTTTATGCAAGTGTTCTAAGCCTTTATTGCCTATATGACCCAATCTATTATGCCACAACATAGTATCATGCAGAGACATAGTGTGCACAGAAGCAGTAAAGGCAGCAGAGGAGTAGCCAACACTTCATAAAGACCTTTCTTTCTAAAACATTTAATGACAAGCTTCCATTTTTATAAATAATCTTAACACCATTAGAACTGGACATGTCATAGTGTAATTCTTCAAAAGTACTTTCAGATAGCAAGTTTCTCCTAAGATCATGAACCCATTTAACATCCTTAATAATTCTAATCACATCATCAAACATCTTTAAAGCAACAGATCCAACACCTTTAATTTTGAGAACAGAGTGATCACCCAGCATAACAGTACCATCATCAAAGCATTTGAGTTCAAAAAACCAAGACTTATGGAAGGTAGCATGCATGGTACACCCAGAATCCAAAATCCAAGTAGTAGAATCAGTGTCACTTAATAATGCAAGAACTTCATGAGTAACATAAGGATGGGATTCACAAACAGCAGACACATTAGGTTTCTTACCAGCTTTAATATCTCTTTTCTTTTTAAAACAATGCTTTTCAAGATGACCAGTTTTATTGCAGTAAGTACATAAGAGATGAGATTTATCAGGTTTTTCACCACTGGATTTATCAGAGGACACATAATCAGATTTATTGTCTTTATTTTCCTGTTGCTTATTTTTCTTATTGCCTTTGTATTTAGACTTTACCATAAGAACCTCATCTTTGTTTTCAGGTTTAGGGTCAGCCTTATTTCCATTTACAGTTTTAAACACCTTTATATTTTCATTTTTCTGTATGATGGACTCAATAAGCTCCTTTCTAGTCAACTTATTAGTGCCATATTGAACAACATCAACAAAGGTAGTAAACTGAGCAGGCAAGGAATTAAGTAGCAAAACACACAATTGAGTCTCATCAACTTTGTCACCACACCTCTCCAGATCTTGTGTAATGGACAAGAATCTGTCAAGATTCTCTGCAAGAGTGCAAGTAGTAGACATTTTATAATTGAAAAGTTTGTTGAAGAGGTTTACCCTACTTGGTAGAGATTTTACCAAGTACAACTCTTGTAGCTTTTCCCAGAGTTTGTCAGCTGTAGTGCAAGTCAAAACTTGTCTAGCCACCTCATCTGAGAGCCTTAACATAATCTCACTGTGTGCTATTTTATTAAGACATTTTATATCCTTTTTCTTATCCTCATCAACATCATCTCTAGTGACAGCTTCATCGCAGTTTTCTTTGATTAATATGGCCTTCATTTTCACCTGCCACATTGCAAAGTCAGTTGTGCCATTGAAGGGTTTTAAGCGATCAGATTCACCCATGTTTATAGTCAAGAACTTAAGAAGCTTAAGAAAACTTAACAAAACAGACAGCAAATCACGCAAGAGATTCAAGAAAACCTTGAACCTTAGAGCAGAGCACAGAATCACACACACACACACACAAGCCTAGATCTAACACACAAGGCGTGGTATGTCACGTAAGGGGGGTTCAGCACCAGCGATGTCGCCTTTTAGGTCTGTCCTAGGCCTTACATCCAAACTCTATCCCTAGAACTCAAGAATGAGCCAGGAAATCGAGAGAGGGACACTCAAGCTCTGATACCACTTGTTGGAAATCGAGATTCGATATAACGAAAGTGATTTATGTGGAAGCGAGAGATACAGAACAAGAAACTCAAACAAAACATGCAAGAACAACACCAGAGTTTTACGAGGTTCGGTAAAAGATGCCTACGTCCTCGGGGCCTCAAGAAGCGGCCGAATCCACTAAGTAATTGTTCAACAGAGGGTTACAATCAAGCAATGCAAAGATAAACCCTAGATCTAGCATGTACGAGTTTCAGAGATATAGAGAGAAGAAGATCCCCCTGTGATGACCGGGGTTCGAAGATCTCTTCGAACACCCCAAACCCTAGATCTCCAGACGTGAGACAAGCGGCAACCAAAGCCAGGAGCTTAACCGCGCCACCACCAGGAGATCACCGAGATCAGCTAACGCCTTCATCTTCACAATCGCCGGGGAGGAACTAGAGAAAAACCCTAGAAACCCTAGAAACCCTTTGAGAGCGTTTGGTGAAGAGACGGAGGAGAGAGAGAGCTGAACTGCCTATCCACAAGCTGAAAGGGAGCTTAAATAGCTAGGTCTTCGGATCTCAAGTGAAGCTCGGGCCTTAACGCTGCGTTTCCTCAACTGGACTGGGCCACCGAGCTTGTCTCACAAGAAGTCTGTTGGGCTTGGGATTGGGCCTACGGCCCACACATCCGGGTAAGGACTTCTACCTTATATATCATACATATTATACATAGGTAATATGACGTGCTCGGACCCAGGCTCGAGCAAAAGGACCGGCGATGAGAGTTCAGAGAAGTCGGGAAGTTGTTGGCAGTTCTGGAGCAGCAGATCAGTCGGCAAAGAATGTCGATTTCCCGTCTATTGGCTAGGCTTCTGGAAACGGGCAAGTACTACTTTTGTAGATCTTGAAGTCGCGGTCACGGATTGGGACAGATCTTGTCAATCGGATGTCAGACGAAGCGAGAAATCGCGTTTTACCGAGACGTCGCCTGTGCAAAGACGATTCCGAAATTGGGTTCGTTTGAGAGCTATTGAGGGCTGTTTTGGGAGTGACGTTTTGGGTAGGATTGAGGGTGATAATGGGGCTATGGAAGGCCTTAGAATGGTGGTAAAGAAGGGGTATGGGGTTGAGGAACATGTGATGCAAGATCACTCTCGGCCTCGCACTCCGAGCTCTCTCCAACACTCGATCTTCCACACTCTCGTCCTCGCACTCCGAGTGTTTTCGACCCTTTGATTCCGTCGTCTCTCACTAAGGAATCTCCTTCAGCCTCTCACCGAAGGTTTTGTTCCCGGCCTCTCACCTAAGAACGAGATTCTTAACCCGAATCACAGGAAGCTAAAAGGCTCACTTTTTCTCAAAATTCAACTTAATTTCAAATGAAAAGTGTTTACACATATATATATAGGAGTTTATTGGCATCTCCATCTGTTTTAATTGACGTGGGATAAAAAAAGACTTCAAATTTTCGTTCAGCTTAGAGCTGCTGTAAAAAACGAGATTTATGACCATCTTCGGAGTAGAATTGATGGGGGACGTCTTCAACAATGTCATAGCCCTCGAAATCAGCTTTCCAACGAGTCCTCTTGCGTCTTCGTCGGACAAACACAACTCCAGTTAGAGCCAAAATAGCGAGCAGATGTCGGTTGATCAAGTTATAAGAATTTGATGTCTTCTTCTTCCGGAAATATGATGTCGTCCAAGGTGAGAGATTCTGAGGCTGCCTTGTCAATGCTAGGATCACGTGTTCATCCCTCCAAGATCCATCAATGGTGTCATATTCTCCTCCAGGTTCGTCGAACAAGCTACCCTCGTCGAGGATCACATCATCCTCCCTCCCTTTAAAAGGATTCGACCTCGAATCCGGTGGGTCGCCTAGCAAACATGTACCTGCACGAATCCCAAGAAAACTCATAGAAGAAGCAGCAAAGAACACTTGACAAATCAAAACATCACTAAAAGAGTAAGAAGCACCACTCCACTTGGTAACTCGGGTAACATCCTACAAACGATTGTCTAGTTGATTCCCAGGGTCCTTTGAGGGCCCTAAAACTAGCTCCAATGGCTCCATAACCCTCCGAGCATTTTTCTTGTCTCGCATGCAGTATTCCCTAGCAACTAAATTAGCGATATAAGATGAGGATAACAAAAATAAATCACTAGGAAGTATAATAAGTACCCAAACTCGACTCCCATGTATAACATCTCGTCTGTTGCAAGAATCGTCGACCTTAGGTAATAATTTTCTCCCTACGCGGGAATAAGTGTCCATCTCCCTCTTCCTTGTAGCTTCATATAACTCTCCAGCAAGGTGCGGTGTGATCCCTTTCTCCTTTCCAAGGGGTTTGATGACCTCCAGTTTGGAGCTAGGTGGGTGGTCCTCATAAACACCACTAGACTTGGGTCTAACAACATGTGTTGTAGGGATCGGTGTGGCTATAGGGAGAAAATTCATAGCGGTGGCCAACAATATCTTTGTTCGTTGTGAATTAAGGCCAGAAGGATGCTTGATGGTGCTATCTCGACTAGAGCAACGTCGAGAAGGAGGGGCAACGATAGTCTTCTTAAGAACTTTCTCATAGACATGAGTAGCATGGTTCAAAGCATCAACAACATGGGTATGATGAGAGCGCAAGACAAATTCTGCCACATCTGAATTAAGCCCTGCAAGAAACTTAGCAAGTATATAAGCATCATCATACCTTGTCCCAGAACATTGCAGGAGAGCATGGAGATCTTTGTAGTAATCATCGGGAGAGCGAGGACCCTGCCTTAGCGTCTCCATCCGTAGCAATGATGTCTGAATGTCAAACTCTTTTCCACGCCTAGCTCGGTGATGCTCTCTAGATGGAGTCCTCTCAAAGCATGTAGATGACTCACGTCGAGGCTTATGGTGCACATGATGACTTCCACTATGTCCTTTTCGGTCTCGTCCCAATCGATGAGGATCATCATTTATGTTGACGTCACTGACCTTGTTCTTTGGTGTAGGAGGCAGGCGTCGTAGGATCTCAGCCACATCATCCTCCATCCGTCCAATCCGGGTTGCTAGCGCCTTGATCGTAGTGGTACCTCCTCCACCATGCACCATACTAGGTTGGCCTAAATGATGCGACATCATACAAAACAAGCAAACAAGTTAAGTTAGAGAAAATGTAAATCTCTCTCTCACTTTGGTGGACGCTCACACACCCCGCTCGTGTGTTTAAAGTGTTTGTCTCACTATAATGTACTCCAGAAAAGAATGAGACTCCAGAACCTGCAAAATGAGCAAACCACAAATATAATAGCAATTAGTAACAACAGATCTCCTCGGTGTTTGGCTCTCCACTCCTTACTCTGGATGGTTCTCTCCTCTTACTCACCTTTTCCAACACTACTCAGTGTTGCTCTCACCTCTCCTTTTTCGGTTACAGCAGGCAACACTCTCAACTCTCCTTTTCCCAGTGCAAGGACACGACACTCAAGAACCTGAATAATCGCTAGCGACAACTAGCACCAAAAATAGTAATCAACCACCTGAAATCCACCCGCAGAAATGGGCAAGAAACTAGGAGTACCCGTGACAAAATGATCAATATCACCCAACGGAATACCAACACACAATAGCAAGCACAAATAAGCCTAACGAGTAATCTTCGAGCACTTCAACAAGGGCCTTTCGACGAGTATTTACCAAAACCCGCTATGGTCCTTAGGCAATGCAAAACAAGTGATCTAGCCCGAATAAATATTGAAATTGCAATGTAGGAAACAAATAGTATATATGAAATGGGGTAGGCAAAAGCTAATTCACAAAGCAAGGATATATGAACAAAAGATACAGTTGACAACAAAGCCAACGTCGGAATGCCAAATAATATAGAGGAAGCTAGGAATGCAAAATCTGATTCACTAGTGAACAACAAAACAAGCAACGTGTGGAGTGTCTTTAAAA
The DNA here is from genome assembly GCA_963922045.1 of Persicaria maculosa. Classification (NCBI taxonomy): domain Eukaryota; kingdom Viridiplantae; phylum Streptophyta; class Magnoliopsida; order Caryophyllales; family Polygonaceae; genus Persicaria; species Persicaria maculosa. The sequence goes on from OY998253.1 coordinate 4,609,481, forward strand.
GTTGGATTAGGATCCTCTCCTATTGAGATATCTCCTAATATCTTCCTAATAAGTCAATAATAACCATTAGATTTAATGAAGGGCTGAGATTGAATATCAATAATTAATTAATTAATTAAGTAGTAAATAAGAAAACATCATCCCACCCACTGTCCGTCTTTGGATGAATTCCTGTCGAGTAATCCCTTCCTCCTGCTTTCAATATACAACCTTCCTCCTGCTTTCAATATACAGTAAAATTGATCGGAAGGGTTGATTCTAACCCCGCTTTCAATTCCAAATTCCGCCGGACTTCATAGTCGCAATGAACTTTGAGGGGATCCGGTGTTCGTGACGAGCTCAAAGTCTCAAACCTTTGACTAATCGAGTCATGCTCTCTCAAGGCCTCAAGGTGTCTCCGGGGTTTCAATCGCCATATCCTCTGCGCTTCCGTCCACCTCCGTATTACAATTTCAACGGATGTATTGCAGAACATACAAAATCAAATAAAGTCATCACCTGGAAACAGATAAAAAAATCAATAAAGTTATAAATCCCAAACCCTCAATTTATCCTGAAAACACCGTCAAAAATCATTACAGCCAAAATTAATTGATGTGAAAATCATAGAATTAAGAATTAATCAAAATTTTAGTTTGTTGATCGGAGAAGAGCTCCCTCGTTACAATACCTAATGTCGATCTAATGAACTGACTTCAAAATTAACCTAATCAAAAGTGTAGTTTGATTAGTGGATGAACGGAGAACGGTCTCCTTAATTAGTATAGTACCTAATTAGTTCAAATCAACAACAATATAAAAGCAGGGTAAGACGATACAGCCGGTTCCGGCCATCAACAGAGGCGGCGATGGGGTGCCAATTTTGGTGTAGGATTAGCCGAGAGTGGAGTTTTGATTTACAGGAAAGATTGAAATAGAGAGTTGAGGGAATTGGGGTTAATTAGAGGGAGAATAAATCTGAGCCATTGATTTTTATTAGGAAGATATTAGGTACTTTCTTATTAGGAGAGAATCCGGATCCTTTAGTTCAGCTGCTTGGTTCACCCAACAAACAATTTTTTTTTTTTTAATGATACGATGGAATCTTTTTTTTTTTCTTTTTTTTTTTTGGAGACAAACTACCGTTTCCTTTCTTCAATTAATTTGAGCAGCTGTTGCTTGCAATTCCTAACCGTTGCCGGAGTGGCCAAGGCAGCACAAGGCAACGTCGACAAGTTAAGCACAAGAATACACTCAACCTATAGAACGATGGGTAGATTGAAAGGGGCAGTTTTCCATGGTGTATGAAGGTAGAAATGGATGAACAAATTGCAATCTCTCGGGCCTAATCAAACAAGTTTTGCAAAAACTAAAGATTAAGCGAAGAGATAGTAATTCGTACCTCGAAAGCTTGAGGAACCCTTGTCGTGGCTCTGATACCACTGTTTATTGGCATCTCCATCTGTTTTAATTGACGTGGGATAAAAAAAGACTTCAAATTTTCGTTCAGCTTAGAGCTGCTGCAAAAAACGAGATTTATGACCATCTTCGGAGTAGAATTGATGGGGGACGTCTTCAACAATGTCATAGCCCTCGAAATCAGCTTTCCAACGAGTCCTCTTGCGTCTTCGTCGGACAAACACAACTCCAGTTAGAGCCAAAATAGCGAGCAGATGTCGGTTGATCAAGTTATAAGAATTTGATGTCTTCTTCTTCCGGAAATATGATGTCGTCCAAGGTGAGAGCTTCTGAGGCTGTCTTGTCAATGCTAGGATCACGTGTTCATCCCTCCAAGATCCATCAATGGTGTCATATTCTCCTCCAGGTTCGTCGAACAAGCTACCCTCGTCGAGGATCACATCATAATATACCATAGGTTATACACTATACTCCACAAGTGTTCATTAGTCTCGTTAGAGGATCAAGTCGAATTCTCGACTCAATACGACTCAGTCGAGTCTAATGACTAACTGTGCATCCATGTATACCTCGATATATAATCTATGTTATATGCATGTTCATCATACACTCATACATGATACAAGCACATAACAATATTACATTTAACACATATGAAAGCAAGACATAGGGAAATAAACACATAGCATTACAACAAGTCTCTTTTCATTGAAGCCAAGAGGTTACAACTTACAAGCCTGCAATAAAAACTATAAGACTATATAGCACCACCCTCCAAGCCCCAACACTTCAGCGTACGCGTACACTGCACAACAAACCCAGAAGCACAGCAATGGCCAACTCCATGTCGATGGTCCACTACCAACGGAGTAAATGTGGTTCATATCAGCTCAACTGACAAGTTAAAATGCCCAAAAACACAGGTGGAGCCTCTAGTTGGCCTTGAGATTTTGAGAGGACATGTAGTATGTACCGCCATTTTGCTTGTTGCTTTTGCTTATTTCCTCTTTCATCTGCATCAAAGAAACAAAGATTTGCAAACCCGGTTCCTCTGAAATATGGAGCAGTAATTGAACTATTGACTAGCTCCCACATTAGCCTATGATAAAGTGCTAAAATGTGGAGATTGATCTAGTGTAGACAGTGCAAAATGATGGGTGTAGTTATCAAGTTCACCAAACTGTGTAAGGCTATAGCAGTACAAATGAGAAGAAAGTACTACATAATGCAATAGATGAAGGGATGCTTTAAGTTCTAGGTAAGATGAGGAGGTTTACCTTGGCAAGGAGCTTTTTATGATACCGGAATCCCTGATAGTATAATGTAATCACTTTGTTAACAATCGGGTGAATATCAAAAGGTTTAGCACATAAATAATATGCAAGATACAGATGACAAACCTTATCAGTTCCGTAAATGTAATCACAGTACGTGAAAACTGAAGCAAAGTTGCTCTGGCTTAGTCCTCCAACATAATGATGATAATCATGATGCTCGGCACCACCATAAAATGGTATGTACTTCGTGGGGGTCCAGGGAAAATCGTACCTATAACACGACAAAAAATTCTTAAAATCAGTTGCAATTGCTGTAGAAAACTTTAACAGCTATAGAATGAGAATGTTGCAACCAGAAGACAGCAAGCAGAAACTGTGTACAGAAACACTCGCATGTATAAAGCACAAATACTCAGCACATGAAGACATTCATATCCATGTGACCTATCCAATAAGCAGAAGAATATTGGAGAACATCAGTAGCAACTAGCAAACCCAAAAGATGAAAGCAAACAGCCAAGTGGAACATGATATTCCAGCATTAATCACAGTGCCATATACTTCTTCGTTCAACTTGAAAATCAAACGATCAAGTTGAAGCACTCAAACTACCGAGGTAGGCGACCCATCTCATCATTGATTTGCATTCCCTACCGAGGTAAACTGGAATGAAAATAAGTGGAGACACACAAATTCCCAAACACTAAAATATATTGCCTTCACCCTAAAATTATATCTTCTCTATCTAGCTCAAACACGAATGAAATGATGTCATGCACATTAAACTTTAAACTTAAAGTCAGATTAAAAAATTAAGAGATGGCCCTTGAAGTAGTGTGCAAGAGCAGATCAACATATCAAAATTAAATTCAGGAATCCTGTCAAAGTTGAAACACAATGTTATGATCTCATTCAGCAAAATGCAAAACCACTTGGTAAAAGTAGCCAGTTTCAACATGAATGGTACATTGAGAATAGTTCCCAATAAGTTCCTCATAGGATCACCTGATATGACATGTTTAGTGATCCATAGGCAATCAGAGTAACAACTAACAAAATATCCCCCAATTGTGAAAGACTGAATATGCAATATGCAGTCAAGATTGTATCAAGCAAGCTTCCTTGTTTTACAGCGTTTCAAAAACATGTACCCGGTTCAGAAAGTTATAAGAACCATAACCACAGGCAGAATCAAGCCCACCTGAGTTCAACTAATTCTCAACCAGTCTAACAGGAAAATAGACTTTACAGTGGGAACTTCCTTTGGCATCAGTCAATTTAAATTATTTCATTTTGTTACATAATGAATGGCCCATCATGACTAGATAAGAAGTTGAGATTTTGACAAAAGTCCGCAATTGCAAGGATTTGCTGAACAAGTGCGCCAAAGTTGATGCGGGACCATCCAAGACACCTTCGGATGATGTCATTCTCAAGAGGAAGAAGAAGGCTCCACCATGGGAGAAAGTCCAAAGATGAAAACTTGCTAGCATTGGATGGAAACTTAAGGATGAATGACCAAGCTAAAGTGCATATTAAGTTAGAACATCACGACTTTGATATGGAATCTGAATTATGCACTCATAAAGTTTCTTTTCTTGATTTTGTAGATGAAGCTGAGACAATAACCATCGAGGAGTGGTCAATCCCTACAACATTCGTTCTTGAGATGAGTTTCCATGGGCATAAGGTTTTCAATCCAGGAGCTCGTGTGGATGCATTTGCAGAATCATATACGACCTTGGATTCGAGGACGAATCCTTTTCAAGAAAGGGAGATTGATGCGGGACCATCCAAGACACCTTCGGATGATGTCATTCTCAAGAGGAAGAAGAATGCTCCACCATGGGAGAAGGTCCAAAGGTGGAAGCTTGGCGTTTTACACTCGTTCAGACTTTTGACAGCTTTTCGACGTCTCTGTAAAATGGGTTGTACGGATTCAATATTTATCGGATTGAGGCATGTCATATCTTGTCGGAACGAGGACGAAGAGATCTACAACTTTGTTGTTGAAGATTTTTCCAGATTCGACATGGAGCTTGGCCGAAAATCAACATCTTTGCAAGATGTCACTGTTTTGACGGGAATAAAGAACTTTCTTTTGTTATTTTTAGTAACTTTCTTTAGTTAAGTTATTTTAGGAAACTTTAAGGTTATTTTTATTAATTCCATTAGATGTTAGTTTTATCTTATTCTATCATCAATCTCGGCCCAACAACCCTTGTAAGGCTATATAATGCCGAGACCCTTCATTGTTTTCAATAGGAACATTCATAATAGAAATCTTACTTCTCAAACGTGTGTTGAAACACCCTCGAGAGTTGTTGGCCGAATTAGAGCTGTGCTTGGTGAATCGAGTATCCACAAGCCCCCTCCTTGTGCCTCCAAGTTGTCCGCTTGGTTGTGTAGGGTTGTAGAGGCGGGTTGTGTAGTCATTGATATTGGTTCCTACCTTCTACGGAAGTCTGGGGTCTCTATCTTGTTCTATACAGATCGTTTCAGTCCTTATCAGGTCGTGTCTTTCAATTCTTGTTATCAAATTTCGAGTCTTTATTGTTCTTTATCGGTTCTTGTCGAGTCTTGTTCACTTTCTTGATCGATCTTGAAGTTCTTGGTTGAATCTTGAATTCTTCTTTGCTGCGTCAGAATTGTTTCTTGAGTTTCTTTGAGTCTTTCTTTAGTTTCTTACTTGTTGTCGAAGATCGGATCATCACACGGCTAACCCCGTATCAAAAGTGTGTCATAATCAACTAAGGACAAAACACTACAGATTTTGTCACATGCATGTGATTCAAGTTATTTATCATCCAAGCAAAAAAAAAAAGAGCAGTAGCCAAGTTTCAAAAAGGTGAATGATGAAGAACAGCAAAAGATAAAAGAAATCGTTCTTTTGCTAATAATATCTATTGTGGATAAAAAGCAAGTCACTAGTTAAGATCCTTCAAATCACACAAAGAAACTTTCTTTATTGATGCAGGACCATCGTCTACACCGTCATCTACACCTTCGGACGCGACGATCATACTCGGAGACGGACCGATGACTAGAGCTCGAGCTAAGAAGCTCCAACGCGACTCATTCCTCTTTGTGAGTCACTTCTTGTTCTCGAGCGCGGTCCAACTCCCGGAGCCACCAATGAAGGCGTACATGTGCATTGGAACCCGAATTACCGACGCCGAAAGCCAGCAACAAAGCACCTAGGCCAGCAGCATCGTGCGTGGGCGTGCGCAGGACCGCGCGGGCGTGCACCGGGGCTGCGCGGGCATGCGCGAGCTCACTGTTGGGCGTGGCTTCCATAGGCTTCTCTTTGCCGATTGTGGCTCCCTTATGTTGATTAACTTAGAAGACTTAATTACTTATGTTATAAAGTGATGTTAGGATTATTTGATTAATTCTCTAAATTAGTATTTTATTATTTTATTTAGTTATTGTCGGCCAAAGAGCTTTCTTAGGGTTTATATTAGCCGGCCTCCTTTGTAGAATATTTTACGTCTTCCATTATTCAGAAATACAGTGTTTTGTGTGAAACACAAGTAAGAAAGTCAATCGATTCGTAGCATTGCTCATCGATTGCACAATTGGTTATTGATCCTGCTTGGTTTGCTTTGAGTTCGTCAACCTCGCGAGAGCTTGGTGATCCAGGTAATCACAAGTCCCCTCCTTCTGCCTCCAAGTTGTCCGCAAGGTTGTAGAGGCGGGCTTTATAGTCGTTGGTATTTGGTTCCTACCCTCTAAGGAGGCCTGGGGTCTTTGCCTCGTTCTATTTTAGTTCGAATCAGTCCTTATCGGTCGTGTCTTTACTATCAATTTCGAGTCTTTATTCTTGTTCATCGAGTCTTTGCTTCCGTTCTTGTTATTTCTTGTTTGATTGTCGAAGATCGGGCCACCCTACGGCTAACCCCGTATCAAATTGGCATCAGAGCTTTGGTTTCCGACATCAAAGTTGTGTCTTTTGTTATTCCTAAACACAAAACCTACCCAAAAAAAAAAAAAAAAAAGTCTTTCTTGTTCTTGATTTTTACTTCTTGAATTTTTTTTAATTTGATTGCATTAACCTTTGTTTGTTATTGTTGTGGTTGCTTTATCCTAAACACATCTTAAGCCGAGACCACGGTAGCCACGTTTTTGTGCAGCCGAAGCAAATTAGCACCTTGTGCCTTGATCAGATCAGCCGATCAAATTGAATCCATAGTCGGCAGCCTTTGTTTATTTTCCTAACCCTATTTTGTCCTATCTTGTTATATCTATTTAGCCTTAATTAATTTCTGATTTTTTTTATTATTTTTTGTGGTAGATATATTCCATAGTATCTATCATAAATTATATAAAAGCTTAGATAGATTTACTTACCATATTAGCCAAACCTCCATTATATATATTTCATTAGGGCTATACACATTGTATTTTTTTTTTCTCACCATAGCTTAATTTTCAAAAGTCCTTTATTTCATTGTTAGTTTCTTGCATTAGGTCAAAAAGAAAAAAACAGTCCGAAATATTCAAAAAAAAAAAGGTTACATTCAAAAGCTTAGTCCTAGGAGGATAAAATTCACTAGGGGCAAAAGTAAGCTTTCAAAAAAAAAAAAAAAAGGATTGTCGAGTCTAGTGCAAGAACTTCAAGGACCAATTTCAGTGAAAATCTTATAGCCCTAGTCGAAATTCTCAAACACATACCTCCCAAACCATAAATTTTTTTTTAAGCCCTACCTTGCAACTACAACATCCATACTAAGGGTTTAAATCAAAAAAGAGGTAAAATTCCAAGTTTTTCTTTCTTTTCCTTCATTTTCTTTTCCTATTTTTGTGCGTCGTGTACTGCAGTGCCCATACCGACCCCATACCGACCCCCTCTAGCCTCGGTACAGCCTCGGTACAGTGTCCTGTCGAGTCAGTTTGGCCGATTCCGAGCTTCTGCCCAGCTTGTGTCGAGCACTTTCTTCGGCGTTTCTTTGTCCTTTCTCTTGATTACTCTCTTTTGATTGTTAAGTCCTTGCTTGAGTGTTGATTTGCCCAAAGCGGATTGCCCCAACAAGCTTGTCATAACCAATTAGAGAGAAGTGTGCGCGAGAAACACATTGTGAGTTGTTTTATTTGCTAATCTTGACATAGTTCCGTGTTTGTTTATTTGCGATGTCTCAGCAGGTTAACAACCCGAACAATGCCAACAATGGCAACGGCGACAACAATTCCGAAGCCACTCTATCCATCGCAGTGTTCAACAACACCATGAACACTTTTCACACCCAAATGAACACTTTTGCCACCACGCTGGCGGCGATAACGGATAGACTAACGGCCTTAGAGGCTAGACCAACGGGTTCTAATAACCTTGGTGGTCAAGGTAATCATGGGCGTGACGAGACGCCTAATGATGAAAGGGAAGTCCGAAATCCTAACCCTCCTCCTAACCCTAATTTCAATAATCCTATTTTTGAAGAGAACAACTCTCCACGAGGAAAGAGAAATGGTAGAAATAACGGATTTGCTAATGTGCAGGGGCATGGACGAGGAAGAGGTAGAGGCCGTGGCTTCCAAGAGGAGTTCTACTTCTCGGAGCGTGATGATGACTTCCAAGATGAAGACTATTGGGAGCACCGCCAGAGGCGGAACGACAGAGGAGGACGTTACCAATACCGTGAGCCTAGATATCCTGATCAGGACGGCATAGGTAAGGTAAAGGTAAAAATTCCTTCCTTTGATGGTAAGACAGATCCAGATGCATATATAGACTGGGAAACTAAAATGGAACAAATCTGGAACTGTCACAATTTTTATGAACCTAAGAAAGTTCAATTGGCTTCTTTAGAATTTCAAGGGTTTGCTCTTATTTGGTGGGATAATTTGATTAAGGAAAGAAGAAGAGCCCTTGATGCGCCTATCGTGTATTGAAACCAATTGAAAGCTTTAATGAGAAGTAGGTTTGTCCCTCAACACTATGCTAGAGAGCTTAGGCAACGCCTAGAAAACCTTAAACAAGGTAATAAATCTGTTGAGGAAACCTTTAATATTATGCAAGAAACCATGGCTCGAGCTAATGTTGTTGAACACCATGAGGATACAAATGCTAGGTTTCTTCGTATTTTGCATTCCGCCTTAGCTCATGATATTGATTGCTTTCCTTATTCTACTTCTACTGAATTGTTACATTTAGCTATTAAATTTGAACGTGGAGCTAGATACAGGAACCAAGGCGGAAGATGGACGAGCGGCCAGCCCCAACCTTGGCGCCCAAACCGGCCACAATAGCCCCAAGGGCGGTCTGACGGCGGGTACACCTCTCGGCCAAACCAAGCCCCTGGGAGAGGAGATGGCCGAACCAACCCTACAGCTGCTGACAAGGGTAATGCGTCTTGGACAGGACGAGAGTCGTCTGGGACATCTACTGGTCCCAAAGGGAGTAATCCTAATCCCTCTACTACTAGATCTAGGGACATTGTGTGCTTTAAATGTCAAGGTAGAGGTCATACTATGAAGGATTGTCCCAATAAGAAAACTCTCATGATTAATCACTTGGGTGAATATGTGTCTGACAATTCTTGTGATGAAAATGAAGAGCATGCTAATGATAATGATCATAACCTTAACCTGATTACTTATGATGAGGATGATGATGGCATTGATTATGAACATGGAGAATCATTGATTGTTAGGAGAGTCTTAAGTGTTGTTCCTGCACCATGTGATGACAATCAACGTGAGAATCTATTTCATATTAGATGCTTAGTTAAGGGTAAAGTGGTTAATGTGATCATTGATGGGGGAAGTTGTTGTAACTTAGCTAGTCAAGAGATGATTGATAAATTACACCTTCCTACTATTTAGCATCCTAGGCCTTATAGATTGCATTGGATGAACGACTGTGGTAATTTGAAAGTGAATAGGCAAGTCAAAGTGCATATCAAATTAGGACATTATGAAGATGATGTGATATGTGATATAGTACCTATGCAAGCCTGTCATATCTTATTAGGTCGTCCTTGGTAGTTTGATCGTAAGGTCGTGCATGATGGCTTTACTAACAGGTATTCCTTTACTTTTCAGGGCAAAAATGTAGTTCTCAAGCCTATGACGCCAACCCAGGTGGCTGATGAGATTGAGAAGCGGAAGGTAAGTAAAGGTGAGTTAGATAAGGAGGCTCAGTTGAGCCATGTGTCTACCCCTACTCGGCCTAAGGGTGTATTTTTGGCTTCCAAGAGTACATTTTTAGACGAGTTTGCGGATGGGGAAACAACCCTCGTGCTCCTATGCAAAGGGTTGAATATGTTGAGTGAGGAGCTTCGACCTACCCTCCCTCCTCGCATCCTATCTCTTCTTGAAGAATATAAGGATGTTTTCCCCGAGGACATACCAGCAGGTCTACCCCCTGTCAGAGGAATTGAGCATCAAATCGATCTCATTCTAGGGGCTGAATTGCCTAATCGGCCTGCTTATAGAATGAATCCCACTGAAACCCAAGAGGTTCAATCCCAAGTCCAGGAACTGTTGGACAAGGGATAAATTAGGGAAAGTTTGAGTCCTAGTGTTGTGCCTGTGTTGTTAGTCCCTAAGAAAGATGGTTCATGGCGAATGTGTGTAGATTGTAGGGCCATTAACAACATTACTGTAAAATATCGTCATCCTATACCCCGCTTAGATGACATGTTAGATGAGTTGCATGGTTCTTCTATCTTCTCTAAAATTGATTTAAAAAGTGGTTACCATCAGATTAGGATGAAGGAAGGCGATGAATGGAAAACAGCCTTTAAAACCAAATTTGGACTCTATGAATGGTTGGTTATGCCTTTTGGCTTGACTAACGCACCTAGTACTTTCATGAGACTAATGAATCATGTGCTTAGGCATTTCATAGGTAAATTTGTTGTTGTTTATTTTGATGACATTCTTATCTATAGTAAATCACCTGAGGAACATGAAACACATTTGAGGGAAGTACTTTCTACACTTAGATTAGAACACTTGTATGCCAATCTTAAGAAATGTGAGCTTTGTAATGATCAAGTGTCTTTTCTGGGTTTTGTAGTGAGTTCAAGCGGATTGCGAGTCGACTATGCTAAGATCAAGGCAATCCAAGACTGGCCGACACCTACCAATATCGGCCATGTGAGGAGTTTTCAGGGCCTAGCGAGCTTCTATCGGAGATTTGTGCGTGACTTCAGCTCCATCGCAACCCCTCTCACAGAGCTCACAAAGAAGCGGTGTGAGTTCAAGTGGGGTCCTGCTCAGGAGGAGGCGCTCTGCAAGCTCAAGGAGAAGCTCACTCATGCGCCATTACTGGCTCTGCCGGACTTCACTCGGCCTTTCGAGGTTGAATGTGATGCTAGCGGAGTTGGGATTGGAGGCGTCCTCATGCAAGAAGGTAAGCCTATAACCTTCTTTTCTGAGAAGTTAAAAGGTGCATGTCTTAATTACTCTACGTATGACAAAGAATTATATGCATTGTTTAGAGTCCTTAAGACATGGTCCCATTACCTTTGGCCTAGAGAGTTTATACTTAGGACTGATCATGAATCTCTAAAACATTTTAAGAGCCAAGATAAACTTGATAGGAGGCATGGTAGATGGATGGAATTTATTGAGACATTTCCTTATGTTATAAAGTATAAGAAAGGGAAAGACATGTCCTTTTGACCACTTTGGATTCTAGAGTCTTAGGCTTTGTATAGATTAAGGAATTGTATGCTAATGATGCTGATTTTGGGGAAGTTTTTGGAAAGTGCCTAGATAAGGGTCCTACCGACCAATTTTATATCTTTGATGGATTCTTGTTTAGGAAAGACCAAGTGTGTATACCTAGGTGTTCTCTTCGATTATTATTGGTGAATGAAGCCCATAGTGGAGGTTTAATGGGTCATTTTGGGAGAGATAAGACTTACCACACACTCAAGTCTCACTTCTATTGGCCACATATGCTTAGGGATGTAGAACATTGCCTTAAGAGATGTATTGACTGTTTGAAGGCCAAGTCTAAGCTTATGCCCCATGGATTGTTGTACACCCCACTTCCTATACCCTCAGCCCATTGGAAAGATATTTCTATGGACTTTATTGTGGGATTGCCTAGAACTAAGAAGGGGATGGATTCTATCTTTGTTGTGGTGGATAGATTTTCTAAGATGGCTCACTTCATATCATGCCATAAGACTGATGATGCTACCAATGTTGCGAATTTGTTCTTTAGAGAGGCAGTTAGGTTGCATGGAGTGCCGAAAACCATAGTGAGCGATAGGGATGTTAAGTTCTTAAGTCATTTTTGGCGTACTTTATGGAATAAATTGGGAACTAGATTGTTATTTTCTACCTCTAGTCACCCCCAAACAGATGGCCAAACTGAGGTGACCAATAGGACCTTAACCACTATCCTTAGAGCCATTTTAAGGAAAAATTTGAAGCTTTGGGAAGACGCCTTACCTCATGTGGAGTTTGCTTACAATAGGACAATGCATTCCTCAACTAAAATAACTCCTTTTGAATGTGTATATGGTGTTAATCCACTAACCCCCTTTGATCTTACTCCATATCCTATAAGAGAGAATGAGTCTTTTGACGCAGGTACGCATGTAGAGTTCATCAAGGAGCTGCATGAACGGACACGTCAGAAACTCAAGCTGAAGGCTGAGTACAACGCCAACAAGGCCAACAAGGGCCGTCGTTTGGTGACTTTCCAGCCAGGGGATCTTGTGTGGGTGCACCTGAGGAAGGAGGGGTTTCCCACCGCGCGGAAGATCAAGCTTGCACCGCGAGAAGATGGACCTTTTAAGGTTCTGGAGAAGGTGGGCGACAATGCCTACAAGCTGGAGCTTCCTGGCACATATGGCGTGAGTGCTACTTTCAACGTTGCGAATCACATTCCATATCTTGCCGTGGACGAGGACTTGGATTCGTGGTCGAATCCTTTCCAAGAAGGGGAGGTTGATGCGGGACCATCGTCTACACCGTCATCTACACCTCCGGACGCGACGATCATACTCGGAGACGGACCGATGACTAGAGCTCGAGCTAAGAAGCTCCAACGCGACTCATTCCTCTTTGTGAGTCACTCCTTGTTCTCGAGCGCGGTCCAACTCCCGGAGCCACCAATGAAGGCGTACATGTGCATTGGAACCCGGATTACCGACGCCGGAAGCCAGCAACAAAGCACCTAGGCCAGCAGCATGTGCGTGGGCGTGTGCGGGACCGCGTGGGCGTGCACCGGGGCTGCGCGGGCATGCGCGAGCTCACTGTTGGGCGTGGCTTCCATAGGCTTCTCTTTGCCGATTGTGGCTCCCTTATGTTGATTAACTTAGAAGACTTAATTACTTATGTTATAAAGTGATGTTAGGATTATTTGATTAATTCTCTAAATTAGTATTTTATTATTTTATTTAGTTATTGTCGGCCAAAGAGCTTTCTTAGGGTTTATATTAGCCGGCCTCCTTTGTAGAATATTTTACGTCTTCCATTATTCAGAAATACAGTGTTTTGTGTGAAACACAAGTGAGAAAGTCAATCGATTCGTAGCATTGCTCATCGATTGCACAATTGGTTATTGATCCTGCTTGGTTTGCTTTGAGTTCGTCAACCTCGCGAGAGCTTGGTGATCCAGGTAATCACAAGTCCCCTCCTTCTGCCTCCAAGTTGTCCGCTTGGTTGTGTAAGGTTGTAGAGGCGGGCTTTATAGTCGTTGGTATTTGGTTCCTACCCTCTAAGGAGGCCTGGGGTCTTTGCCTCGTTCTATTTTAGTTCGAATCAGTCCTTATCGGTCGTGTCTTTACTATCAATTTCGAGTCTTTATTCTTGTTCATCGAGTCTTTGCTTCCGTTCTTGTTATTTCTTGTTTGATTGTCGAAGATCGGGCCACCCTACGGCTAACCCTGTATCACTTATGCAATCAGAAAAAGGAGCCACAAAGCAACTGACTGTAGAGAAATTAGCATCATTAGCATGTCAAGATAAGATATAATCATTGACCAAAACCCGCAAAAAAGGGGAAGTGTTAGCATGCGTACCCGCTGTGAGTTTCAATTGCCTCAATCTGCCTCAAAGCAATCCACAACCATAAGGTGATCATGTGACCAGGAGCCATAGCTGGTCCAAGGAAAGAAGGAATCCCAAGGATCAAAATCTCTGCCCAATGGGAGTAGGCCGCCGCAAACCCGATAGGAGCAGTGTACTCGTGATGAACCTTGTGGATCTTCTCATATCCCCATTTGCAATGCAGCCACCTGTGGATCCAGTAATTGGTGTAGTCTTCAACCACGAAATAGACAGCCAGTTGAGCCAGAATCTCCCACGCATATGGCAATGGCAGTCCCGTCCTTATCCCAATTAGCTGACAGAAATCAATCAAAACCTTTATCAAAACAAAGCACTTCCGAATCCGCACAAAAACCTGACGAGGCTTTAATTGTCAGATGAACCATTCAGAATCGAATCATGTAATAATTTACTAATGAAATCGCGAATATGAATCTCAGTCGCAGATATCAAACAACATCTCAACCAGATTTCGCACTATCTCAAATCCATAACACGAAAACCACTCAGGGCCAGTTTGGAAAGGGTATATAGATATAGGATATAGACTATGGGTATGAGACATAGATATCAAGCTATGGGTATTGGGTATGGGTATAGGATTGATATCTATATCTTATATCCGCTGTTTGGAAAGGGTATATAGATATCAGAAATAAGATAAAGAAAGAAAATCTAATAAAATTGAACCAAAACCCAATTAATTCAAACCCTAATGTTCGAAAGGTTCGAATAGAACCCTAATTCAAGAGAAACTGGTGTAAATTTTCGAACAGTAACCTCTATAACTCATTCGAACAGAAATTTTCGGACAGAGTGTCTCTTATTTTGAACAAAATTTTGACCAGTAGCAATACAAAAGCAACAAGAATTCAAACAACTTGGAATTCGAACATAAATCTTCTGTTTCGAACAGCAACAATTCGAACAGAAATTTTAGAACAGCTATAAAATTTTGAAAAGGGATTTTTGAACAGAAGAAGGAAGGTCGAACAGATGCAATGGCGAACAGAAATCGAACAGGTGCTATAGAGAAGAAGAAGGAGGTGGAAGAGAATGCTATAGATGAGAAGAAGAAGGAGGAAGAGAAGTATCTCGCTCAGTCGCTTGTAAATCCTATAGCCCCCAATTTTGGGGGATATCCAAAAGTGAAAAAAGCCATAGAATTAGTATATAGAGATATAGGATTGATATCCATATACTGATTTGGATTAATATACCAAACAAGGTATATAGATATTGGGCTTTCTATACCCATAGCCTATATCTATATACCCATCCCAAACAAGCCCTAAAATCACTACTACATAAGTGGTTATTGATGACAGTTAGAACATGACGTTTTTATTAAATTGTCATGAAAAGTATCTTCTATGACGTTTAGATACAAAAACGCCATAAATTTTCATAATACAATTTATTTATGGCGTTTTTAAAACGCCGTAAAATTAATGGCGTTTCAAAAATGCCATGCTTTAAGATTATCAATATTGCACGGGTTATTTTATGGCGTTTTTAAACGCCGTAAATATTATGGCGTTTATTAAATGTCATTGAATTGGGGGTAATTTTTTCCCCCAAAAATTTGAACCCAAATTAAAGCGGCAAACAAAGAAGGGCTTTATAACCCTAAATCCCCTTTTCTCTCTCCATGGCTTCAGAGCGCCTCATCGCCTCAACTCTTTCTCCAGTTTCTTCAAGATCCACCAAAATGAATTCAGTCAAAAATCAAACGCAGATCTTCACCACGTCTACGCGACTATGCCGATAGTCGATTTCAAAGGTTAGGTTTCCTCCTTTTCTATCTTGCCGCCTCGCCCTCATCATCGTCTCTCCTTATCCTCGTTGGCATCCTTATAGGAGTCGCAGTCGGTACCGTACTCCAGCCCGCAAGACCTCTGATTCTGGCGCTGCCGGTCCAACTACCCCTTCGTAGTCTCTCAAGGTCGTCTGCGTGCTCCGTCACTCTGCACCTTGACACCTGCTTCTCCACCCTTCATCGGTAGTTGATTTCAAAGGTTAGGGTTTCCTCCTTTTCTACCTTGTTCTAATAATGAAAGACTTTAGAGCGATTTATTCTCTAAATCCTTTAATCTCTTCAGATCGGAGCTAATTGATTGAGAAGGTTAAAGGTTTCCTCCTTTTCTCATGAAATGAAAGGTTAGGGTTCCTCCTTTTCTCTCTTGTTCTATTCATCTAACGGGAAGGGAAATGGAAGTTGCAATTTGTTTACTCAAGATTAGCAAGTTGCAATTGGTGGCCTTGTATATGCTCAGCGATATTTGGATATAAAACTGAAGCTTAGTAGTAAAGATGATAGCCTCTCATAGAGATATTTAGATGGATTGAGTTTCTGAAGAGCGCATTTACAGCTATTGAAAGATTGAAGCGAAAAAAGAAGCAAATCTTGTTTTTTTCTTTTACACAGGAGCTATAGGATATTTTTATTGTAGTTTATGACCTTGCTTGATGCTTATTTTTTTGCTTCAATTATAATTTAAATATCTGATCTGATCGATATTGTTCCCTTAACCCTTTTTGGTTCAGCTGTTTTGCATTTTGTGCTAACCGTGCTTATAACAAGTTGAGTAATAAGTTGGTTTTACTGATGGTTTTTTTTTTGTTGATGGTGAGTTTTATTGAAATGTACTGTTAAGATAAACACACATTGGGGTATTTTGTTCTATGGAACTGTAACTTCTGTTAGTTTTTCCTTTTAGATTTTCTGCTCTTGCTTATCCATTTTCTATTATATTTTTGGATAAATCGGCATTTACTTTGATGAATGTTTTCTTCTAAAAAGAAGTATTTTGTGTTATTGTAGGTTAACTATTTGGATGAGTGGTCCCTCATGGACAAGGATCATTCCAGTGCTTTGCAAGGAGCAATTGAGGCCCTGAAAGCTAGCACTCTTCGTCTTCCTGTAGTTGGAGCAACAATTGTACGTAATTCAATTGTTAGCTCTATTCCATCTTGTATTGCACATGGCTTGATGCATGTTCTGAAAGGTTGGTCAATTCTTAAAATAGGTTGATGTACAAAGTGTGAAAGAAGTTGTCAGCTTAGCCGTTGATGTTATGCAGGCAATGGCATCTTCTATACGTTCTCAGTTGACAAAGGTAACTCTTTCTCCATCTATTTATGCTCTTTGGATCACGAGGTATATAATTTTATGCCCCATTGGAAAATATTTGTTTTGAAAATATTGCACTTGTACACATTTGATCGGTTCATTTTTTCTGATTAGTAATGCAATAATAGTCATCTTTGTCTTCCTAATCACAATTATAGCTCACATCAAATTATCATCTTGGTGGGGATGAGGAATAAAAGTTGGTCAAGTTGCATAGATTGTGATATGGAGGTTAGTCAACTAGTCAAACTTCAACATTGATTCAAGGAAAATTATTACTCCTTAGTAGTATAGATGATAGCCTCTCATAGAGATATTTAGATGGATATTACGATATAGTAAATATAATTTTAGAATCTCTTGAAAGTTGCTTGGTAAATTAAATTATAGGATCACTTGAAAATGATAGGGTCACTTGAAAGTTATAGGATCACTTCCATTTTTAATCATATTAGTTACTTTTTGTACCTTGTGCTAGTCTTGGTGAAATCAAAATTTTATGCAGCTTAAACATCCATTAGCACATGCTTCTTTTGAACAAATAATTAAGTTTGCAAAGGGCAAGAAGCTCGCTTTGCTTCTGGATTACGATGGAACTCTCTCACCTATAGTTGACAATCCAGACTGTAAGATGATGTGAGAATTTTTTGTGTATATTTGTTGTATCTATTAAGTAAAGATTCATATTTTATGCCATCTGTTTCTAGCCTCATAATTTAAGTTTCTTAACTTTATATTTGCTAAATTATATTTTTATTTTTACTTTTATTTATATGTAAATATATGTAAATGGTTAAACAACTTAGTATAGTGACCTTTTCTTGTAGGTCGCGTATTAAAGTATATCTTCCCATCAATGGAGTTATGCAATTCAATAAATTGAGCGCTAAGCTCATTCTTGGCGCTGATAGGTAATGCTTGGTTATTTATATCATATCCTTGCTTGTTGTGTTTTCTAGATAAGCTTATATGTTTTAATAGTTTAGCTAAGTTCATGTCATTATCAACAAGATAATTTAGAAAATGTATTGCTTTCTTATTGTTTTTTCTAGGCAGGCTTGCCATCAGAGATAATAGAGTCACAACTGTATTGTTTATCTGGCACAAGCTCCCTTAAGTGGGAACTAAGTTTCTACACAGACATTATCACCAAGTAAAGTGACTACTACATATATTCTGTCCTTTTCTATGTCATTTTCATGTCTGTTGGATCTTGAATGTGCTGATGTGCCTGCATTTTTTTTCAAAGTTTAGGAATGAATGATTTTGTATCCAAGCTAGTTGTGGCATGGATTCATGCTGAATCAAGATATGAATTTCCTTGTATTACTGTGGCTGATACAGCAAACGATTGACCTTGATAATTGATATTTCACAAGTTCTAATTAAAGAAATTGTGTCTCCAAAAGTTGATCCTAATGTTGTGTACTGAATGGATTGTTAGGATAGATAAGAGTTATGGTATTTGTCTTATGGAAACATATAGCTTGAATTATTATTGCCTTTTGCATTAGGATGAACATTTGAAACAGAAACCCCATGACATATTAGGCAGCATCATACTTGCTAATTTTTGATGGACTGAAAGGTGAATGCACTTAAATTTCATGGAATTGAAGGCAAGAAGAGACATGGATATTTGTTGTACCTTTGTTTTTTTTTTTTTTTATCTTTGAAGATCAAGTCCTTGGATTCTGTTTTATTGATCTTCACTTCTATTTTGCCATTTTAATGCTTTTGTCTGAAAAGAAACATGTTCTTGACATCATTGTTGCACTTTTTTTTTTCTTTCCATTTCAGGTTGTAATGACTTGTTGAATCCAGCAGGACATAATTTAAGAATTAGAGGAGACAATCAAATAAACTATGTCTACGAGGTGAGAATAATTGTTGTGTGTGACTATGTTCTCTTATTTTTTATTCACAAGTTTGAAAACATGAATGACTGTTCTCTGAACCTGATTATGTTATTGCATGCCATTATGAATGCCAAGGTGAGTCAAGAAACTTTTTCTTGTTGAATAATTGGTGTGTGTTCTCTTATTTTGTATTCACAAGTTATAAAACATGATTGACTGTTGACTGGACCTGATTATGGTAGTTGAGTTTATGCTGACTACGGCTATTCAGAATGTTATTGAGTTTTCCAACGACCTTCCATAGAAACCAAACTATAGTGTTATAGGTTGCTCATTACACAAGACTTTTCTTACTTGAACGTAATTTGTCTTACTTCAATAATGAGTTATGTGGAGCTGCAGGCCTGCTGGTTATTAAGCTGTCAAAATACACAAACTCAGCTTAACTTGATCCAACTGGCATGCAATAAACATTCTGAATATGGCTATTCATCTGATTTTGTGTTTTATGTTTGGTCTCTTTGGTATATGTGCTAAATTCCGGTCTGTCTAGCACAACATGCGAATATGGTACTTCTTGTTCGCAAGGTAGATATATTTATGCCCGCGTTCAAAACGCCTTGGCTTTTTTGTGTTCTAAAGGCTAAATACAAGGTACTCTACCAACTGGACAACAAGTCGATGTGAAGAGATTGCTCGAAGCTCTTGTCAAGCAACACAAAAATTCAAGAATGAGGTTGCATCAGTACAATAGCACTCAACTTTTGTATTAAGAAAGATCCTGGCTTTGAGAGCTATTTTGGATTCATTAATTTTTTTTAAATAAGTAAATTTCCATGGCGTTTTTCAAACGCCATGGATTGTATTGATATAGTTTTTTTTTATTATATGAGAAAACCATGGCGTTTTACAAACGCCATGGATTGTACTGATATTGTTTTTTTTAATATTATATGAAAAAACCATGGCGTTTAAAAACGCCATAAATTATATTTTTTATGGCGTTTGTCAAACGCCATAAAATATTGACTAAAAGCACGGCGTCACCTTCAAGGGCGTTTGAGCATGGCGTTTAAAAACGTCATGGTAAGACTTTTATGGCGTTTTTTAAACGCCGTAGAAGAGTATGTTTGTACTAGTGAATTAACAGGAAACGCTCGAATTGAAAACCAAATCCAACAATCTAAACCTATAACTTGCCAGAAATAGAAATCCACACTCGAGGAAACTGGCGAAAGAGGAGAAGAATACCTTGATGGAGGGGTAGGAGGCGAGCTGGAGAGGACCGACGACGAAGAAGAACGTCTTCATGACAGTCTTGTAGCAGGCGAACATCTCGGCCGGGGAGAGCTTGACCTTAGGCTGGATTTTAAAGCGGTCGAACTTGGAAGAGCGAAGGAGCTCGACGAAGATGACGGGGAGAGGAGCGAGAGAGAAGACGACGAAGAGGAAGAGAATGTTGTGGCAGAAGAGGAAGTAATCGGACTTGTCGGCGGAGTAATTGAGCCAGAGAGTCTCGGCGTAGGTCAGGCTCCGATGAAGCGCCGACTCGGCGTCGGAGATCGTCTTGTACGGCAGCATTACGGCGGTGGTGGCGGAGGAGGAGCGGCGGCGGGAGAGGGGAGGGTTTTGGGGGGGACCGGGCTAATTTGGGGATGCGCTGGCACCAGGTAGGGGGATGGGAATGCGAGGGTTCGTTGAAGAATATGCGGGAAACGCAGGCCATGGAATTGCTTTTAAATAGCGACAATTTTAATTAATACATTTTCACAATAACAACTTAAAAAATAAAAAATAAAAACACTTCACATGTCTTGATCAAATTAAAGCGATGGTCCAAGACTCCAAGCTAATCCGGATTGTATCTTCAGTTTCTGGGTTGTTGTCGAATTGTTTGTTGACATCGCTTGATTTTGATGACTAGATAAGTATTGACATCGCTTGATTGATTTAGGTCTATTTGATATACTGATTTTGATGGGATATTACCTGATATCGAGATATCAACCGATATTGATATCTATCTATTATCTATTAATCTTCTATTAATATTACTAATTCTACTAGCATTTTGATGACGTGTCACTCTGTAAATTAAAGTTAAATTTTTTAATCAAAAGTTTCTTTTCTTATTAATCGATGTTATTAAGGGAAGTTTAAATATTTGTTTCCTATATTATATTTATCACAATCGTATTAAAAATGTCTAGACAATTAATTCAAATGTCAAAATAAAAATCTATCTATTATCTGTCTATCTATCTATCTATTAATCTATTAATATTACTAATTCTGCTAGCATTTTGCTGACGTGTCGCTCTATAAATTAAAGTTGCATGAATTTTTTAATCAAAAGTTTCTTTTCTTATTAATCGATGTTATTAAGGGAAGTTTAAAAATTTATTTCCTATATTATATTTATTACAACCGTATTAACAATGTCTAGACAATTAATTCAAATGTCAAAATAAAAATCCATTATCTATCTATCTATTATTAATAATACTAATTCTGCTAGCATTTTTTTGACGTGTCACACCCACAATTAAACTTAATTTTTTATTCAGATGGTATTTTCTTATTGGTCAATATTATTGCTGAAATTTTAAAATACACGTTTCATATTTTAAACATATTTGTTTCCTATTTTCATACTAATGAAAAGTTTCTTTTCTTATTAATCGATATTATTAAGGGAAGTTTAAATATTTGTTTCCAATATTATATTTATGAGTCATATTAAAAATGGATAGATATTTAATTCAAGTGTCAAAATAAAAAGTAATTATAAAAATCAATGATTCTCAAAATCATATTTCTTTTCAAAATTTACATGTTATATGGTATATACATCTTTTTTCTTGAAATTTTTTAAATATTTTTGGAGATGGAAGCGAAACGTCATTAATTTTAAGAAGAGATTATTTTTGCACATGTTATCCTTCAAAAATTGTAGAAAAAATAATTATCGAAAATGAATAAATCTATACTAACTTTACACATTCTACATGACATTTATCTAAATTTTTAACCTAAGATTCTTTCAGATAGAAATTATATTTATTCTAAACATCTTAAATGACTATTAGGAATAGTAAAAAAAAAAAGAAAATTTTAAGATTTAGATACAAAAATTATATTTATTCTGGGTGTTTGGCTTCAAATATTGAAGGAAAAATAATTCAAAATGATATTTTACATCTATATTTATTTTATACAACCTATAAAGCCCTTATTATAATTTTAATATTTTAAGGCTTGCAAAAGTTTTTTTTATGAAGTTAGGAAAAATAATCTATTTGTGAATACTTAATTTCAAAAATTAATTATAAAAATCAGTTAGAGCAAAAAAAAAAAAGTTTTTTTCTTACAATTTACTTATTTTAGGTATCTTAAATGACTATCGAAAAATAAATAATATTTTAAGACTTACAAGCATTACTAATGCTTATTTTACATCTTGGATGAGGCTTCTTAGATCACTTTTCCACCTTTTAGGATCTTTTTATTTTTACCATCTTACCTTTATTTTTACTATTTATCTCCCTCTCTTTCTAACCATCTTTCTAATGAAAAAAATGAATAAGTTATGTATATCTAAATAATTTCAAAAGTATTCGCACAATCATGTGCTTATGATTTTTTTTAATCTTTGTATGGGAGCTTATATTTTCATTTTTAGATTTATCCTAATGACAATAATTATATATTTATTTCAAATATATTAGGTGGTGTACCGTGTACTGTTTGAGTATTATTACTACTTTACCTTATTAATTCATTTTAAAAATTTATATTGTATCTGTTTCCAACTAATTTATAAACTATAAAAAAACTTTATTCATATTTTTGTTATAAACAAGTATATATTAATATAGTAATATATATATATATATATATATATATAGGGGAGGGTTCAAGTGAGAAGAATTCGGTCCGGTAAGAAGGAAAGAAGTGATATAATTGGTGGAAATGGATCTGATTTTTATTCTTACAAAAAAAACTTCACGCGCCTATTTCCTCATCTTCTTTCGCTCTGGACTTCGCTCTCGTTCTCCGATCTCATCCTCCTGGTCCTGGCTCCAATCCTACAGATTCGCTGCTCCTCCACCCACTCCAAATCTACCCCGCCGTAGCCATACACCAGCCGGTCGGCCCCGTATCCAATATCGACTCCGGCTTTCATGGTCACTGGCTCCTGCAATTTCGACCAGTCCTCCAATTCGACGCCAATAAGGATGGAGGTCTCAATCGGTCGGAAATGGCGGCCTTCGTCGTCGCCGTCAACCCCAGGGTGAAATTCTCCGATGAGCAGATCAGCGCAATTTCCCTTCTCGACGAGGTCTTCCGCACCTACGCCGACTTGTCGTTCATCTCGCCTTCATCGACAACATTCGTCGTTTTGTCGGCATTTAAACAACGCTAATTAAAGTGACCGTTCCACTTTCGGGGGCCATATATACAATTAATTAAGGTCCAACACTCCAACAGATTGGAATGTTAATTAGTTATTGGCTCCATTATATTTGACCAGACAAGCGCTTTTGTCTACAGTATTATTTTTGTAAAAATAAATTAATAGATGTTAGTTCAGTGTCTAAATAGAGGTTGGTTCAGTGACTAAATAGAGGTTGATTTAGTGACTAAACAGAGGTTGGTTCAGTGATTAAATAGGTTGGTTAAGTGTCTAAATATAGGTTGGTTTAGTGTCTAAATAGAGGTTGGTTCAGTGACTAAATGGAGGTTGGTTCAGTGACTAAATAGAGGTTGGTTCAGTGACTAAATGGAGGTTGGTTCAGTGACTAAATAGAGGTTGGTTCAATGACTAAATAGGTTGGTTCGGTGTCTAAATAGATGGTGGTTCAATGACTAAATAGAGGATGGTTCAGTGACTAAATAGAGGTTGGTTTAGTGTCTTAATAGAAGTTGGTTCAGTGACTAAATAGAGGTTGATTCAGTGACTAAATAGGAACCACTGTGAATAAAATTGTTTAACCACTGTGAATAAAATTGTTGAACCACTGTGAATAAAATTGCTGAACCACTGTGAATAAAATTGTTGAACCACTGTGAATAAAATTGCTGAACCACTGTGAATAAAATTGTTGAACCACTGTGAATAAAATTGTTGAACCACTGTGAATAAAATTGCTGAACCACTGTGAATAAAATTGTTGAACCACTTCTTGAAACTTGATGAACCACTTCTTTATAGCTTCATGAACCACTTCTTTATAGCTTCATTGATGAACCACTTCTTTACAGCTTAATGAACCACTTCTTATAGGCTCATGAACCACTTCTTTATAGCTTGATGAACCACTTCTTTATAGCTTCATAAACCATTGGCTGGCTTAGGACACCATGTCGATGAACTACTTCTTGAGAATCTTTTTTTTTGTTAATTTTATTCTATAAATATATACAAAATAGATGTTTATTCGTAGATAAAATTAAATTACATTAAAAAAAATTATTTTGTTTATCAAGTAATTATTTATTTTAAATAACATCACGTTACCAAATTAAATAAAAAGATGTAATTGGGTTTGGAAATATAATTAATCCCTAATTTAACATGGGTGACTTTTAAAATGCATTAATTGCATGTTTCATTTTCAATTTCAATTTAAAATGCGTGACTTTTAAATGCATTAATTGGAAAAATAGTTATTATATGATGCATTTAACAACAAGGGTCGCATTAAGGTGTAGTGGTTGGAGCTATCCACTGTATGCGTTGAAATCTTGTGTTCAACTTCCCACCAGAACGGACGACGATGTATTTTTATTAAACGGAATTTTCGTCTCCTTATCATAAATACCCAATATTCATCTTCTTATCACCAGAACGGACGACGTTGAAATCTTGTGATCAAATATTCTGGTATGCAAAATCTTTGAAATGTTCAATACCCAATATTCATCTTCTTATCACAAATATTCATCTCCTTATCATAAATATTCAAGTCATTCAATTCATCGAAATGTTCATCACAGTTTCCATCTCAATATCATAATATTCGTATCAAGATCACACTAATTTATCAATATTTATCAAAATTACAGAAATATTCATCAAAGTTACAGAAATATTCATCAAAGTTACAGAAATATTCATCAAATACAAGAATTCATCAATATTCATCAAAGCTATTTGATTGGTCTTCAAAGTCATCACTGCTATCTTCCGGATACAGTGCACGTTTCCTAGTCCCCTTGTCTGAGAATGCTTCTTTCCCTGCCTCAATGTTTTTCTTCCGACCTGATGGGCCACAATATTACCCAAAGATTAAACACAACAGTCACAGTACTTCATAAATCTTCTACAAGTTGACATAACTATTCGTCAAAGCGACTCAATTATTCATCAATGACAATACTATTTGAACTCAATTATTCATCAACATACAAGGCATTCAATACCCAATATTCATCTCCTTATCACAAATATTCAAGTCATTCAATTCATCGAAATGTTCATCACAGTTTCCATCTCAATATCATAATATTCGTATCAAGATCACACTAATTCATCAGTATTCATCAAAATTACAGAAATATTCATCAAAATTACAGAAATATTCATCAAAATTACAGAAATATTCATCAAAATTACAGAAATATTCATCAAAGTATTTCAATTATTCATCAAATACAAGAATTCATCAATATTCGACAAGATCGTATAACTATTCGTCAAAGTAACTCAATTATTCACCAACGACAAGAATCCTTTCACCAATATTCATATCAATCTAACAAATATTCATCAAAATCACCCTTTTAACTCAATTAGTCATCTCAATAGCACAATAATTCACTAATATTCAGCAAAATTAAACAAATATTCATCGCAGGAACTCAAAATTCCCTTTCACATCCACGCTTCTGAAATTTAGCGTTGTAACCCAAACCCCACCCATTCAGTGACTAAATAGAGGTTGATTCAGTGACTAAATAAGAACCACTGTGAATAAAATTGTTGAACCAATGTGAATAAAATTGTTGAACCACTGTGAATAAAATTGTTGAACCACTGTGAATAAAATTGCTGAACCACTGTGAATAAAATTGTTGAACCATTGTGAATAAAATTGTTGAACCACTTCTTGAAACTTGATGAACCACTTCTTTATAACTTCATGAACCACTTCTTTATAGCTTCATTGATGAACCACTTCTTTACAGCTTAATGAACCACTTCTTATAGGCCCATGAACCACTTCTTTATAGCTTGATGAACCACTTTTTTATAACTTCATGAACCATTGGCTAGCTTAGGACACCATGTCGATGAACTACTTCTTGAGAATCTTTTTTTTGTTAATTTTATTCTATAAACATATACAAAATGGATGTTTATTCGTAGATAAAATTAAATTACATTAAAAAAAATTATTTTGTTTATCAAGTAATTATTTATTTTAAATAACATCACGTTACCAAATTAAATAAAAAGATGTAATTGGGTTTGGAAATATAATTAATCCCTAATTTAACATGGGTGACTTTTAAAATGCATTAATTGCATGTTTCATTTTCAATTTCAATTTAAAATGCGTGACTTTTAAATGCATTAATTGGAAAAATAGTTATTATATGATGCATTTAACAACAAGGGTCGCATTAAGGTGTAGTAGTTGGAGCTATCCACTGTATGCGTTGAAATCTTGTGTTCGACTTCCCACCAGAACGGACGACGATGTATTTTTATTAAATTTTGGAGTTGTGTGTACCCGAACCCAACCCTCTATATATATATATATAACATGATGTTTAAATTAAAATGGATCAAACTCCCGTGCCTTCAGACACGGGTATTGCACTAGTTTGATATCTAAAATCCAATACCAAATAGACCCTTGGTTTTTTTCCTGGTGTAGTATTTTTTGATAATTTTGTTTTATGTTTTATTTGTTCGTTGTCAATTTTTTTGACCTCTCGGCCCATGACCGTCGAATTCCTTTCATTTTTTTAAAAAATAATTTTGCATATGGAGTAATTTGTTAATTCGATCTCTCTAATTATGTCGGATACATTGATTTAGCTATTAAAATATTAAAGAGTTCACTCATCTATATTTACAAAAAATAGTCTTTTCAATTCAATTTTGTTTCCCAGGATAGATTAAATTAGTTTATAATAATTTGTGAAAATTTTCTTTATTTATGGGCGAGTTGTGATTTTTTATTTGTTTGTTTATTTTAAATTTTACTAGTATATTCGGTATCCGCTCGTTGTGCGATTTCTTTATAATTATATTATGTATTTTTTATAGTAAGTTTTTTATTTTTGATTTGTTTGTTTATTTTAAATTTTATTATACTACTTTTTAAAAAAACCACACATATCAATCACTAGGAAGACGAATCTAGTTCGACTTGACTAACAAGTAGCAACATCAATGAGGTAGGCCAAGTGAAAATAGATCGTATATGTACAAATGGAACCCGAAAACCCTTTTAGACCCAAGGAGAACGCGCGGGTGCACGCACCCCTTTCTCCTTGATTCCCTTCACTGAAAACCCTCAACCTAGAATCCGATCAGACCTCTCGATCAAATCCGCTGCAGATCTAGCCTTAAATCCACTCCAAAATCATAATAGGACTGGTCATCTCACAGCTAAACCCTTTTTCTTTTGGATCTGGCACAAAATCTGGAAAGGTTTTAGGGTTGGGACTCGTTTTCTCTCCTGGGTTTCTAATCGATCAGTTTGCTTTCAATCCTTGCAATGGAAGAGTATAGCCATTATCACTGCTTCAATCAATGGGTTCCCCTCTACTGTCTCCCTCCTCGGCCGCCCGACTCAATTTGTCGAGTCTTCTCCCTGTAGATGGTCTCTGCAGTGTTGTGGTCTCGGTCTGTTGGCTCCGGTGTAGAGTCAATGGGATAGTCATCTTCACCCTCTTTGCTTCATGGATCTTCTACGTTCTCCTTCTCTCTATGACAGGTATGTCTTCAGTTTTTCATGCCTTTCTCTCAAAACCCAGTTGCTTTCTGGATCTGTTGCCACATATTTGCATTTGATTTTAAATTACCACTATGTAACCATTTGTGTACTGTACTGCATTGCTTTAATGACATCAAACCAAGTTGATAAAGGGAAGGGGGTTCTCTTAGAGGATTCACCGACACCCAAAAAACCCAAATCAAAGGGAAGGGGATTCTCTATGAGAATCTACCGACACCCAAAAAACCCCTAATGGGAAGCCCTTGGGTGAACCCCAATCTAAACCCAATCCCTCCAAGTTGACTAAAATCGACAAGTACAAAGGGAAAATCGACCTTAACACATTCTATAACCAACTCCAAAAGCACCAACTGAAACAAAAGTTTGACATGAATTTGCTAAACAGTGAAGTAATAAGGCCATTCCATTTGGCCTTCTCGATCCTCATCAATGCTTTTCTAACCTTTCAAGCATCCTTTGTAGTCTATCTTACCATCATTTCTTGGCTAAATCATGCAAGTTTATGGGATCTCATAAACCTTTGTATAACATTTCATCAACTACCTTATCCATTAGGACTGTGCTATATTCTCTTTGCACTCTGGACTATCCTTTATATTTTGAAACTCAAATTGATGATCTGTACTGTGTGCTATATGAATCATGTAAAAGATCAATATAAGATAGGTGTTTTAACTATATATATCCTTCTTCTGCTGCTGTATGGTCTACCAGTTTACCTTCCATTACCGTTATGGCCAATACATTTACTTTTCTTACACACATACGCAACTGAATACTCATTTCATTCACCCCATACATTAGAACTTTGCTATATTCTCTATGAACTTTGGATTATCCTTTGTATTTTGAAACTCAAGCTGATCTGTACTGTGTGCTATTCAAATCATGTAAAACATCATTATAAGATAAGTGCTTTATCTACATATAAACCTCTTCTACTACTGCATGACCTACTAGTTTATATTCCACTACTGTTTAGGCCAATACATTTACATTTTTTACACACATACCTAACTGTATACTCATATCAGTCACACTATAACTCAATTAGAATCATTACTAACACTGCTCGAGGGACTTTGCTCCTTGAGGAATGGCTTTACTCATCTATGACACAGGAATACTCATTCATGCACTCACCCTGCTGGTGGCTTGGACTCAATACAAGAATGCTTCTGACCAAAACCACTGCATGTAGCTACTGCTCTAGACCGACATACCAGAAAAAACAAGCTGGATCTATTTTTTTGAATTGGTACATATTGGATTCAAGAATTGAACTGATAAAACTTACTCTTCACGTTGGCTCTCTCAAGTATTACAAACAACATCATATTTTACCTCTTAACTTCTGGTTTGAATCTGCTGTAAATGGGTGCTTACAAAACTCAGTCTCTCATTTTCACCACAACTTAACAAGGCTAACCATTATCTATCTCCTCTTGCTTAGAAAATTACCACATTATTATAGCCTCACTTTAGCTATGGTTAAGCTGTTTTCTGCCTTATCAAATTTTAGGAAGACTGATACAAGATATATCACTAATTTTGCTCGAGAGAGTCCTTCTCTCGAGCAACATATATTCTTTTAAACCATGCAGCATATAGCTTTGGACACTTGGGCTCGAAGATCATTCTTTTGGATCAAGTGTTGTCATCAAGCATCTGAAGTCACCAAACACACCTCATCATTCTGGATAAGGCTAAACACTGTAAGACCTAGGTCTGTCATCTGCTGCATACCAACTGATCTGCTATGTGTCAACCTAAGCATCACACTGCCTTACTTTTGCTATAATCTCCACAGGATAGATTCTATTATGATCATGGATGCAAGTATGTACATTGTGTTTTTATTGCATCTCATTGATCAGATCTCTAACTTGCTATTAGTAAGATTGTCACAAACCCATAATAACCACACTACTAGCTTCAATCATAACTATATAGCTATATTTGATTTTAACTATAATTACTACTCGATTATGTGCTTTGGCTTTGGCCATGAAGATTTCTTACTTAAGTATTCAACTGCTAGTTTTCTGGCTTCTTACTACTCTTGTTCAAAATCCCAATCTCAGTTTAGACATAACTATTTACTACTGGAAACTTGCATTGCCATGATATCACCTAACCTACACCTGCATCACTGTCCTATACCTGTTAGAATTAACCAAACCTATTTGTCTAACTACAAATATGAACCTATTATAAAACACTCTACTAATCTTGCTCGAGGGAGTCATTCCCTTGAGCAACCTATTCACTTGAATATTTTGCAGCTTCTGGCTCGACTTGGTTGGCCTCATGGTTTCTGCCTTTGGGGCTATTGGAATCAAGCTCAGGGAATGCTAACCCACATGCACTCAACACTTCTGAAATGGAACCATGCTAGCCATTTGGATGACAGCTGCCTTAAGCCACGTCTCAGCTTAAGTGATCTCACTTGTGCCACCTTCAAAGCATTTCATACTTGCTGCTTGTTGGGTGGTTCACTTATATTGCCTTATAAACCATTGTTTAAAATTGTAAACTGCATACTATATGGTCCATATTCTTTATATTTACCAGCCTATCAGGTGAACACTTACTCACTAACCAACTATTGCATTCATATCACCCGTTATATTAATGATACAACAACTAACAAAAGCAGCTCTGAACATAATCCAAACCAAGAATCTTCGACTCTAGTGCTGCTTAAACACACACTTACACATACACTTATAGGAATAGATAAAACTTATAACACTGATCATGAACAAATCAAAATTCCCATTAATTGGAGAGTCTCTACTATGTTAAGTAAGGTTCACACCCTTCTAAGTACCATATCCCCCTCAAATGGTTATAATGAAGTTTAGCTTTTGGAATATAAGGGGCCTAAGTAGAAAGAATGTTTGGACACACATTGAAGCTACTACTAAAGCGGAGCACATAAAAATCCTAATGCTAGCCGAAACAAAATTAACAAATCCTCCTCCGGACAAATGCTGGAGAAAACCAGGTTTTGACAGAATGTTTTTCTGTCCATCCAATGGACTTGCAGAAGGTCTTTGCCTCCTTTGGAAAGAATCCCTTTTTCAGAACGAAACTTTTACTATTAGAAACTCTACGGATCGTATCATTCAGGCGGGCTACACAAACACGACACTTAATATTAACATCGAAATACTATTCGTTTATGCAACACCTTACGCAAATGAAAAAAACTCTTTCTGGGCCTCTCTCTCAGACTATATCCGCAATGCAAAGGACTCTCTTATTATTCTGGGAGACCTAAATGAAATATTAGAGCCGAACGACAAAATGGGGGGCAGGGTCCCATCTGCAAATAGATTTGCAAGACTCCAAGATACTATTAGTACTTACAACCTAGTAGACTCCCCTACATGTGGAAACAATTATACTTGGAGAAAACATGAACATGGTAATGATAATATATTTGAAAAACTTGACCGCGTTGTGATTAGCCACCCTATCCTAAAACCATTCCCGAACCTTTGCACCAAAAACCATGCTTTCTTAAAATCAAACCACGCACAGATCACCCTGGACCTCATGGATAACCGCAAACCAAAAATACAACCTTTCAAATTTGAAATGGCATGGACTACGAAACCAGACTACGAATCAGTTGTGCGATCAGCTTGGAGGCTTGACTCCACTGGCTCTCAAATGTTCAAATTGATGAAAAAATTACAAGAGGTAAAAAGAAAAAGCAAGCTATGGAGTAAAGTAACTTTTGGAAATGTGTTTCGCCAAATTAAACAAGTTGAAACAGAACTCTTGGAATTACAAAAGAATCTCTGCAATGCTTATAACCAGAACTTGGATAACAAAATCAAAACGCTCACTTCAAAGCATACCTCTCTACTCTCCTTCCAACAAAAATATTGGGGACAGAGGGCGAAAAGAATGCATGTAAAATCCATTGACGCTAACACAAAATACTTTCATAAAATTGCAACCGGAAGACGAAACAGAAACATAATAAAACATCTCCAAACTACGGCTGGTATTACCCTCAGCAATGAAGAAGACATTAGAAACCTAATCAAGCACGACTTTAACCAAAGATTTTCACAACAGCCTAGACAACAAACACCAAGCAATCTACTTCATTATGTAGGAAATGAAATCTCAAACGAAGATAATGACTGGCTAATTCGCCAAGTCACAAATTCTGAAATTAAAAATGCGGTTTTCAGTCTTGCCAACGATAAATCACCAGGACCTGATGGGTTTCCTGCTGGCTTCTTCAAAAGATACTGGCATATAGTTGAACCATCAGTCATCAAAGCGGTCAAGAGTTTCTTTCTTAGTGGAAGAATTCTGAAACAGACAAACCATACGTTCATAGCATTAATACCAAAGATAGACAACCCGACCACAACATCTCACTATAGGCCAATTAGCCTATGCTCAACAACATACAAAATTATATCCAAAATACTAGCATCAAGACTCAAAAGGATTATCCCCAAAGTAACCAATCCACTTCAAAGTGCCTTCTCTTCTGGCATATCTATACAAGATAACATCTTAATCGCAAACGAAATTTTCCACTCTTTCTCAAAGAAAAAAGGAAATTCAGGTTGGATGGTTGTCAAGCTTGACATGGAAAAAGCATTTGATATGGTTAACTGGAACTTTTTACTCTCCATCATGATTAAACTTGGCTTCTCACCCAAATTCATGGAATGGATCAAAGAATGTATAACTACAGTCACATACTCGGTACTAGTGAATAATGAACCCACTGATATATTTTTCCCCAAGAGGGGATTACGCCAGGGATGCCCGCTCTCACCTTATCTATTCTTAATAATTTCAGAAATTTTAGCCCGAGGGCTACAACAAGAATCAGAAAAACCGCAAAGCCACCTAGGAATCAAACTAACGCGCGGAGGTACGAAAATTCCTTTCTTAGCTTTTGCGGATGACATTGTCATCTTTGCATCGGCAACCAAAACTGGTTGTGACCAAATTAACAAAATACTACAAGAATACTCAGATATGTCAGGACAAAGAGTGAATAGGCATAAATCCCAATTCCAAACATCTAAAAATGTTTCAACCACCCAAAAAAATCTTATTCGAAATGAGCTTGAAATAGCACACACCCCTAAAATGGGTAGCTATTTGGGTTGCCCGCTCATTGAAGGGAGAATGACGAAGGACGAATTCAAAAACCTACTAATAAGCACTAAGTCACATCTACACAAATGGAAGGCGAATTGTCTCTCACAAGCGGGCCGTTGCACATTAATCAAAACAACGCTAGCCGCCAAACCTTTACATATAATGCAATGCTTTATGCTACCCAAATCTGTTCACACGGAACTCGATAGAATCAATCGAAACTTTCTTTGGAACAAGGGCCCGAATCATAAGCCCCTAATCGGTTGGTATGAGGTTTGTAAAACCAAAGAAAATGGAGGGCTTGGTCTTCGTAGCTCTAAGGACGTGAATAAAGCCCTTCAGATGAAATTACTTTGGAAACTATTAGCGGAACCAACTAGCCTCTGGGTTACATTAATTAAAGAAAAATATCTTAAAGACCAAAACATTCTTACTTATCGAAAGCATGGGGCCTCCTCTTGGCAATGGACACAGTTAATAAAATTAATTCCATTTTTCAAACAAGGTCTAAGATGGTCTATTGGGGACGACTCCTCTATTAATTTTTGGCACGACCTGTGGCTAGGCCAAACGCCTCTAAATTCATTAATCTCAGGAACGCAACATATTGATGAAACAATCAACATAAATCATTTCCTCAAAGAGAACAAAACATGGGACCAAGAAAAATTACAGGAAAATTTACAAAACATCATTCCAAATGATATCATTGAAACGATCAAGACAACCCCAATACCACAGCACATCCAGGTCGATAGACTGCATTGGAAATGGAGCAAAAATGGCTGGTTTAGCACAAAGTCGGCTATTGATATGATACATAAACACAAAAACCATGAAATTTCGGATATAAACTGGGTTTGGGGACTAGATATCCCCCCTAAAATAAAATCATTCCTGTGGAAAATCCTTAAGAACGGAGTACCCACTGCGGTCAGACTAGCATCTCGTCATCTTGGTATTCCGACCAACTGCCCACACTGCGACTCCTGCTATGAAGACCTAAACCATCTGCTCTGGAACTATCCTGTTTCGAGGGAAACCCTGATTGCAAATAACCCGGGTGCCTTTAGGAAAATTAATGGTTGTTTTAACAAAGATGAACACTTGAACGACACAATCTGGGATATCAAAAATACAATTAGGACAAAAAGCTTTGAAGAGCTAGCCTTTGTATGGTGGGGAATTTGGTATTTCAGAAACAAAACGCTATTTGAAAACATAAACCCGGACATAAGGCGCATCTTATCCTTTATAAAGGAACAAACATTTATCTGGAAAACCTCACACATTTGGGTTCTCCGGACTACTGCGCAAATGACAAAAAAATACCCACTAATGCTGACCGACCCAGATTAATATCGAAAAGAAAAAGAACCAAATGGGAACCCCCACCAAATGGAACTTATAAACTAAATTTCGACGGGTCTCTCTCTGCTGATGGTAAGGGCACTTATGGCTTCATCCTTCGGGATTCCGTAGGTGCTCCTATTTTCAGTGGCTCCGACCATCACCAATCACCTCGTTTTGTGGATGTGAAAGCATGGGTCTCTAGAAGGGAGTTCTAGCCACAAAAGAACTGAAAATCATGAACCTTATCATCGAAGGAGACAACTTAACAATTATAAAAAGTCTAAAAGGTTTGGGGAAGCCTACTGGAGACTCTGAAATGATTGTCTCGGACAGTCTAGTCTCGCTGGGCTTTTTTGGTTCTGTTGAGATTCGTCATGTCTTCCGTGAGGCAAATCTGGTGGCTGATCGCTTGTCACGTATCGTTTCTGCTTCTAACGGATCTTTGACTCCTGGTGATTCTCTGTTGCGCAGTCTCATCCGCAAGGATGCTCTTGGCTGATAGAGCTTAGCTCTATGGTCAAATTTTTTCCGTTTCAAAAAAAAAAAAAGTAACAACATCAATGAAGAAAGAAATAGAATGGACAAGAACAAACAAGCTCTTTGACCAGATTTGTACAAAGTGTTAGAAAATTCAACTGTCTTCACATCTCATACTCATAGAAATGAATAATCACTCTCCAGTCAAGAGCAATGGCGGATCCTAAATCCTTTAGTTGAGGGGGCAGAATTGATCTCTAATTTTTTTTTCCCGAAAAAATCATCAATATTTGAACTTTTCGGATTTAATTATAGTATTAAGTTACGAAGTTTAACAAATAATAAGTATGATACTGATATTAAATTAGTGATGAATGAACGGATGATGGGTCGAGTTAGATTAGAGCGAAGGTGACCCGCGAGTAATGAGTGAGTGACACATGCGAGGTTAGAGAACCCCACCTCTCTGCCCCACAACCGGGCCACGGGCAATAAGAGAGTTTTAACGTTGTGTGTACGAGAACGAGTTTATCCATAATACTTAATTTCTTAACGTACCAGCTTGTTATTGATTTCCTTTTTTTTTTGGAAGCAAGATAAGAATTATTCGGTTCCCTAGACAAACCTAGAGAAACCGAGAGACCGGACAAGCCGATAGATGGACTAACCATCATGTACAACTGAAAAAAATGACTGAAGCAAATGACAAAAATGAAATTACAGAAGCAAATGACATAAATAAAATAACAAAATAAACGTACAAGCCATCCTACACCAAAATCACAAGCCAGAGGCAAACGAAACGATCGGTCAAAGGGACAACGCACACAGAGAACTCTGGGAACACCAGCGGACACCTCAGATTATGGACTCGAACAAGCCATCAGATGTCAACGCACGTCCATGACGTCATCGAACATGACAAATCAAACACCGCCAAAAGAAGCCTGCAACACAACAAGAACAGCACTGTACTCCAATCCACAAACCCGACTCCAGGCCAAACCACTGAACATTCAAACCCCGAAACCCATCCCAAACCCTCAAAGACGATAACAAGATTGTGAGCGACTACTAGGTAGTCAAAATAGAGGCGGATGAAATGGATCAAAGAAGAGAAAATGAACAACAATAAAATAGACAAAGAGACGGAAAAACGGATTGAGATTGGATCGTAGAACGGCAAGAGATTGGAACTAAGGTCAAAACAATCGCTAGTATTGAAACAACAATAGCAATTACTTTGACTTTCGAATCTCAAAAAACCAAATAAGGCCAAGGCCGACCAAGGAAAGTAATTGTTTGATAGATTTTTCTCTTTTTGTTTGTTGTTTCCCCCAAAAAGAGTGAACAGATGCGTTGTTCAAACGCTAAAAAACATGTAGATGGAAGGCACCTTCGAGGACTGAAACCAGACTAACAAGGAGCAAAAGGGTGGCGGCCGTCGGTGGAGGCGAAGCACACCACCAGCAGAACACGAGGAGCAAAAGGGCGGCGGTCGGCGAGAGTGTCCCATCGATGACCGGAAGCAAAGGGCAGAGCAGGAAACGGACCGCCGGAGAACCAGCTAGTCGAGGGGAGGAGACAGACGACGGTTGGTGGCGGATGCCAAGGTGATTGGCGTCGGAGCAAGGCCCGGTGGGGGGCTGCCGGAGGAAGGCGACGCTGCTGCAGGGCAAGGCTGCATCGGTAGGTCGGACCAAGCCGGGAGCAACCAAGGATGGTAAGAGGGGAGGGGACAAGCCGGGAGGCGGGGTTGCCAGTGCGGGAAGAGTGCCTGGGTGAGAAAGGTGGGCGGCGGCAAACGCTCTCTAGCGTTTAGGCCGCTAGGGTTTTTTTCTTTTAATTGTTAAGAAATTGAATGATGGTTATTGATTTCCTATTATACAACCACCAAGGATACAAGAATAATATTATTAAAAAAAACATTTTATTATATGATCATTTTGGGGAGAATAATAGATTTTCTTAATTATCACCAAATATAATATAACTCATCACACAACCTTTCTGATTTGATTTTCCACTATTAATTTAAATATTATGAACTACGTGCTCGTTTTTTTTTTTTTTTTTTTTTTTGATTAGGAAATAATTCGAGCGTCAGGCATACCTAACGACTCGAGAGGCCGACGAAGTCGGCAGACGGTGAAACCGTCACTACATATAAGAAGGCGCAATCAACAAAAAGTGGGAGGCGTGACCCCCGGACGAGCAAGCGAGCCAAACCCGTACACGCTGAAGACAACGTAGACAACTCTCCGATGCCAAGCATCACCAGGCGGCAACACCGTTGACCAGCGGTATATCAGGAATCTAGTCCTGTGGGCAGTGAAGACGATCCTCCAAGGAATTTCCTGCATGCGGAGTCGCCTCGATACACACCACCACGACCCCAATCAATCCCGACACCGGGTGTCAGAGCTCCAACACGGAAGAGGAACGACAAGCACAACAGGGGTCACAACCAAGAACCACCCTTGCAGAAGCACCTAGAATCCCTTTCAGACGAAAGAGAATTTATTCAAGCCCTAACGGGATTTTATTGGGACCCTTTCGGAATTTAATTAAGCCTTTCGAGATTTAATTTCACCCTTATCAAACGGCTTAATTCAAAGAATGAATCAAAATATATAACTCCAACATAACACCAGAATTATATAAAGATCCACTCACGTTAGTGCATATAATTATATTAATGAATGAATATGAGAAAACAACACAAAAGTGCGTGTAATTATATTAATCCATTAATATAAAACAATGACTCCGTACAAAGCTTTCCAAGCTTGCCTTGCAAGCACAAACAAGGACACGGCAAATCGGGAGAATCCCAATAAAGCCGGAACGCCTTGGTGCCCAAGGAAACATGGAGAGCCAAATTTGACCGGTGCCGGAGGTAGACCAATCGACCACCCCACCAAGGGCGCTGGAAAGGATGCACCCGGAAAAACCAGCGGCATCCAAGAAGTTTGAGGACGGTGAGAGACCGCTATTATGTGCCTGCGCTGGCGACGAACAGGAGACCGAGGCAGCAGTAGTCACCCTCGCACCGCACACCAGGTGTGCTTAGAAGGGGAATCTTGAGAGATGGTTGGTCATGGGTTGTGAAAGCGACGCTCCGTCGGCCGGAGGACGCCAAGCCGGAGCAAGACGCCAACAACCAGAAGCGGATGATATTCGACCTGAGAGAAACCCAGGAGCCGAAACCCCCAGAACCACCCAGCCGGAGTGCAATTGGGCACAAAGGCGACACAAGCCCCAAGCCCCAAATCGAGCGCCGAACCGACGACAAGAGAAACGCCGATCGACGGGTTAGATTGTCAATTGGTCATGGAGGATGACGAAATTGGGGAGAGGAACCAAAAATCACCGGAAGCCCCATGATGATTTTGGTTTTGAAACGAAATCCGATGATTGGGATTCGGAATAGGTTAGGTCACGAACACAACGGTTGATGATGATAAATCGGTTCAAGAGCATCCGGAGCCGAGGTCGGAGACGGTCGGAGCCGAGGTCAGGGGCGGCCGGAGCCGGGGTCAGGGGCGGCCGAAGCCGAGGTAAGGCGGCCGAAGCCGGGATCAGATGAACCCCAATTCTAGAGAGAGGGGCTCTGCCCTCTCTCTAGAAAATATGAACTACGTGCTCGTGTTACATAGGGTGTGTTGTCAATATAAACAGTTAAAATTACATATTTTTCATTAATTTCTTAACGTACCGGCTTTATAATAGGTGCAGTAACATATTTCAATAAGAATTACACAAAAAAGATTGGATACATACATATACAACTTACTTAAGCAAAGTGATTCATTGCATAGAAGCCCCAGCCATGTAAATATAACTTACTTTATGTTTTAATTACATAATTATTACGGATTTTTTTTTAATATATATTCTAAAGACATAGGTTAAGTTGTGTATATGTTCATAACAAATATCTGATACTCTATCCTATTACATAGATGCAATAAATTAAACTCAAATATAGAGGGAAAGAAAAGTTAGCTAGCGAATCTGTCATCATAGACTCATAGTCGTCCCTTCCCAAAAAATATGATCGAACTTAATGATCCAGTCTCTTTTAATGAGGCCTTGACAACGAGCAAAGACTATACAACAGATATAACGTATTCACGTTCGACAGTAGAAACCCCAACAACAACAGAGAATCCACTTCTACCAACAAGCGTCAAAAGACTCGAAACCCACACTCCCAATCTATCTCTAAGCTCAGATAAAACACGCCACAATTCAATTCAACCTATGTTCTAGGATTTATGTATTTGTATTTGTGAAAATATTTGTAATATATTAAATTTTTTAACCTATTACTATAGACAAACAATTCTTCCGATTTGTGGGAGTTTCTCTCTCTTAGAAAAGATCAACTCCCACACGTGATTTGGTTCAATCTCCTCCGATTCACCTCCTTCGTTAATCCTCGCCCGAAAAGTACCCCCTGCCCACCTCTCCGGCAAATTGTCGTCGCTCCGTCCGCCCACTCACTGATAGGGGTGTTATTCGAGTCGAACAAGCCGAGCTTAGCATGTTCTGTTCAAGCTTGATTCATTTAGTAAACGGTTTAGAGGGCAAAAGCTTGATTCTTTTCATTGACCTGTTGAGTATTTATAGTAGAAAATACAATAGGAAATTCTATCTAACTAACAAGATCTTTTACTTAACAAATAAGCTATATATGAATAACTAAATAGAATATCTCAAAATAAGCTAGAGCCGAGCCGAGCCCAATTTTTAAACGAGTGAACGAGGTCGAGCCGGGATTTTTTTGAGCTTTAAGTTGTTTTACTTGGTCATAACATAATAACTTAAAGAAATTATAGAAATTCCATAAAATTCGAGCTATTCGGAGTTGTTCAGCTCATAAACAGCCCTACCCACTGGTTGTCGTCAGTTTGATTCTTGTCCTTCTACATCGCCCCATCGCCTTAAGCTTCCAATGTCGAGATTTTTTTCTAATTGAGTCAGTCGATTTTGATTCGATTTTATCTCGTTTCGATTCGTCTTCCGGGTTGCCCGACTCTCTCCTCCCTGTCCATCCGCGACTTTTTGCATCGCCGATGTTGGGCTGGTCCGTCACCTCCACCAGCCTCGATTCATGGTCTCTCTTCCTTAACTCTCGCCACCGCCTCCTCTTTATTTTTGTTCTCCATCCCTTCCGTTTGGGTTGTCTTTGCGGGTGTGTAATCCCCTTTCTTAAACCCCGTTTGATGCATCCCGTGAACTCCCCCTTTCTCCTCCGATGGGCTCGTTCTCGGCTGCCCGTCGTCGCCCTTCTACGGCCGTCTTCGATACCTCCTCCCTAGCGCTGCTCCCCTCTTATCGTCGGTTCTATAGTCTTGGGTTTTGTGTCGTCGGGGCTCGGCTTGCGGACGGTCTGTTGCCCTTGGCGTGCACGTCTCTCGACCAACTGGTGTATGACATCACTTGGCGTTCAAGGTACAACTTGGCCTTGCGGACGGTCTGTTGCCCTTGGCGTGCACGTCTCTCGACGGTCATTTTCTTAGTTGGGGCTCTTGTGTCTCGGAGTCGGGTCTGGCTGGGGTCGAGGCGTCTCCGTGCTCAGAAATTTCCTTGGAGGTTCGTCTTCGCTGCCCACAGGGACTCCTGATGTACCGCTGGCCAGCGATGTCGCTGTTTGGTGGCGCTTGGTTTCGGTTCGTAGTCTATGTTGTCCCCAACTTGTTGGGATTAGGTATGCTAGGTCGCATGGAATTGTTTGCTTGTCGTTGCCTGATTTGCACCTTTTATTATTTTGATTGTACGTTTTGACGGTTCACCGCCTGCCGACTTTGTCGGCCTTTCGAGATGCCAGGTCCGTCTGACCCTCGAATTCTTACCCTATCAAAAAAAAATATTCTTCCGATTCGTTCCCGACTTCGTTTTTCATCGGCGTCCTCAACGTTACGGTTTTAGTTCTGCTCAGTTTCGTTCATTTCAGAATACATATTACGTGTTATTAGCGCCCTTTTTTCATGTATTTTCGGTTTTATATATTTTCGATGGTTCATCCGCATGCCGACTTGTCGTCTCTCAAGCTTCAGAGATGTCTAAACTCGAATTATTACTTAATTAAAAAAAAAAATAATTCTTCCGATTTTTGTTATTTAAGGGCAAAAAATAAATAGCTTTTGCAATCCACAACCGTACTAGTTTTATTGCTCGGATGACACCACCACTTGTGCAAACCAGTGTCTGTAATTTAGAAGCCAATAAATTTGGGTGTTGCTAGATACACCACAAATCACAAGTTTAAAACTACACGTCCTTAACCCTTTTAATCATGTACGTTCTTAAGGACGTGCATGATTTGGGGTATATATAGCCGGACAGATAAATTTTCATTTATGTGGGTTCAAAGTAGGGTCCTATTTATTTATTTATTTTATTTGTCAAGCCGCGACATAAAGATATACAGTATGAAATAAATTCATATGTCATATGAATCAACCTTATCTCTTTAATTCATTACACATCATTTTTTTTTTGTAATTTTTTGGTAGCTTTGACTTTGAGAGGTTTTAAAAATATTATGAATTAGCTAGGAATCATACAATAATAAATATATATTTTCTTATTCCTAGTCAACCATTAAATTTATTCGATAAATGAAATTAAAGTATATCAATAGATATTTTGCTAAAAATAACAATATCAATGGATATTTTGCCAAAAATAAAGATTTTATAATAATATATATGCACCTTCCAAAATTATATATATAGATACACGTAGTTGCCAAAATTAAAAATAACAATATCAGCTTGTAGTAATATCAAATAATTAATTATAATTAGGTTGATAAATAAATGAAAAATGGAAAATAATGAGTGGTTAAATTTTGAGCGGGAAACAAATTCACCAGAGACCGCCACGTGTCCTAAGCAGCCATTACTTTAGTATTGTTTATGATGATAAATTTTCATTTATGTGGGTTCAAAGTAGGGTCCTATTTATTTATTTATTTTATTTGTCAAGTCGCGACATAAAGATATACAGTATGAAATAAATTCATATGTCATATGAATTAACCCACCCACCCACCCACCCATTTTATTCTTGTTTTCTTGCGAATGACATAACACTTCACTTATTATTAGGTCGATTGGGTCAATTGAAAGGTAATTAGTGATCCATTTTACATCACTAAATTCTCACACTAGTAGGCCTACTTCCTTTTCTTTTAGTCTATATAAACTCTTAATTTAGAAGAGTTTATGTTGAGGTGTCAATATTAGAGTGATTTTAGGGGTTTTGACCAATTATAATTTTCTTTTTTTCTCTTTAATCCTCTTTTTTTTTCTTTTTCTTTTAATTCTCTTTTTTTCTTTAATCTTACTAACTATTGGGCTTAATTCAAAACATTAAATTAAATCTAATATAACTTTTGGGCTTAACTCAAATTTATTTACTAACTATATATATCTATATACTATATTAATTTATGTCACGTGTCCTCTCCATGTTCAAAGTTATTTGTGAAAATATTATTTACATAATATCATTTTATTATGGTAACTATATTTTCCAATATTATTATTTTTGAAAAATATTCTAATATTAATTACCCGATATTATTTGATGTTACATTTTTTAACCAATGAGATTAATTCAAAACTTTTATCTTTCACTATTTATTATTTATTTTTCTCTTTATCTCTTTAACCCAAATGTATTTTTTTCTATTACTTTTAACACATATACTAATCAATCTATATAAACTCTTAATTTAGAAGAGTTTATCCTGAGGTGTCAACATTAGAGTGATTTTAGGGGTTTTGACCAATTATAATTTTCTTTTTTTCTCTTTAATCCTCTTTTTTTTTTAATTCTCCTTTTTTTCTTTTTCTTTTAATTCTCTTTTTTTCTTTAATCTTACTAACTATCTATATCTATATAAACTCTTAATTTAGAAGAGTTTATGTTAAGGACTTGAGGTGTCAACATTAGAGTGATTTTAGGGGTTTTGACCAATTATAATTTTCTTTTTTTTTCTCTTTAATCCTTTTTTTTTAATTCTCCTTTTTTTCTTTTTCTTTTAATTCTCTTTTTTTTCTTTAATCTTACTAACTATCTATATCTATATATAACCTTAATTTAGAAGACTTTGCTTACGTGTCAATCATACAGGAGTTTTAGGAATATTGACCAATTATGTTTTTTTCCTTGATTTTTTTATTTCTCCTTTTCTCTTTTTTTTCAATTAAATTTTTTTAATCCTCCATTCTCTTTTATTCTTAACATATTTACTAACAATCTATATATAACCTTAATTTAGAAGACTTTGCTTACGTGTTAATCATAGAGTAGTTTTAGGAATAGTGACCAATTATGTTTTTTTCCTTGATTTTTTTATTTCTCCTTTTCTCTTTTTTTCCATTAAATTTTTTTAATCCTCCATTCTCTTTTATTCTTAACATATTTACTAACAATTGGGCTTAATTCAAAACATTGAATTCAATCTAATATAACCATTAGGCTTAACTCACATTTATGTACTAACTATCTATATATAACCTTAATTTAGAAGACTTTGCTTACGTGTCAATTATAGAGGAGTTTTAGGAATATTGACCAATTATGTTTTTTTCCTTGATTTTTTTATTTCTCCTTTTCTCTTTTTTTCCATTAAATTTTTTTAATCCTCCATTCTCTTTTATTCTTAACATATTTACTAACAATCTATATATAACCTTAATTTAGAAGACTTTGCTTACGTGTTAATCATAGAGTAGTTTTAGGAATAGTGACCAATTATGTTTTTTTCCTTGATTTTTTTATTTCTCCTTTTCTCTTTTTTTCCATTAAATTTTTTTAATCCTCCATTCTCTTTTATTCTTAACATATTTACTAACATCTATATATAACCTTAATTTAGAAGACTTTGCTAACGTGTTAATCATAGAGGAGTTTTAGGAATATTGACCAATTATGTTTTTTTCCTTGATTTTTTTATTTCTCCTTTTCTCTTTTTTTTCCTTTAAATTTTTTTAATCCTCCATTATCTTTTATTCTTAACATATTTACTAACAATCTATATATAACCTTAATTTAGAAGACTTTGCTTACGTGTTAATCATAGAGTAGTTTTAGGAATAGTGACCAATTATGTTTTTTTCCATGATTTTTTTATTTCTCCTTTTCTCTTTTTTTTCATTAAATTTTTTTAATCCTCCATTCTCTTTTATTCTTAACATATTTACTAACATCTATATATAACCTTAATTTAGAAGACTTTGCTAACGTGTTAATCATAGAGGAGTTTTAGGAATATTGACCAATTATGTTTTTTTCCTTGATTTTTTTATTTCTCCTTTTCTCTTTTTTTTCCTTTAAATTTTTTTAATCCTCCATTCTCTTTTATTCTTAACATATTTACTAACAATTGGGCTTAATTCAAAACATTGAATTCAATCTAATATAACCATTAGGCTTAACTCACATTTA
This sequence comes from Persicaria maculosa, assembly GCA_963922045.1. Classification (NCBI taxonomy): domain Eukaryota; kingdom Viridiplantae; phylum Streptophyta; class Magnoliopsida; order Caryophyllales; family Polygonaceae; genus Persicaria; species Persicaria maculosa. The sequence continues at coordinate 4,653,582 of OY998253.1, forward strand.
TGTACTAACTATTAAGCTTAATTCAAAACATTGAATATAATAATTAATTGTGACACATCACATTTAAATGCATGATTCAGATTTCAAAATTTCTAAAAAAGTTACAATGATATTGATATTATTATTACTGGGTGATTTAAAATATCTACATATATGTATTATACTTTAGACGAGATATAAAAAAATTATTTCAGAATTATAAGATGCATTTATGGTAAAGTTTTTTTTATCTTAACTTTTATTAGTATTTTATTATATATATTGAAATATATTATTAATATTTTAGTTTTAAAAAACCGCGCCATGGCGCGGGAATTGTACTAGTAAACTCTTAATTTAGAATAGTTTATGTTGAGGTGTCAACATTAGAGTGATTTTAGGGGTTTTGACCAATTATAATTTTATTTTCCTCTTTAATCCTTTTTTTTAATTCTCCTTTTTTTCTTTTTCTTTTAATTCTCTTTTTTTCTTTAATCTTAATAACTATCTATATCTATATCTATATAAACTCTTAATTTAGAAGAGTTTATGTTGAGGTGTCAACATTAGAGTGATTTTAGGGGTTTTGACCAATTATAATTTTCTTTTTTTCTCTTTAATCCTTTTTTTTTAATTCTCCTTTTTTTTTCTTTTTCTTTTAATTCTCTTTTTTTCTTTAATCTTACTAACTATAAACTCTTCTTATGTTGAGGTGTCAACATTAGAGTGATTTAGGGGTTTTGACCAATTATAATTTTCTTTTTTTTCTCTTTAATCCTTTTTTTTAATTCTCCTTTTTTTTCTTTTTCTTTTAATTCTCTTTTTTTCTTCAATCTTACTAACTATTGGGCTTAATTCAAGAATTTTTTTTCAAAATATTCACAAATAAATAAATAATTACAACAATGTTCACTGTTTTAAACATTTTACAAAAATATTCATTTTTTGCAGAGTCATCAGAAAAGCGCGGTTTGAAACCGCGTTTTATGTGCAAGATGTGAAATTGGAATGGCGCCTGGGAGGAGGTTTGAAAGTTGACAAAGAAACGCGGTTTCAAACCGCGTTTCTTAGTCAACTTTCCACGTGGCAACAGAGGCGACCAGGGCGCTGATGTGGCACAGAGAAACGCGGTTTCAAACCGCGTTTCTTTGTTGGAATTTCTGAAAAAGAGTCAAAGATTCGTTTCATTTAATGCTGCACATAAAACGCGGTTTGAAACCGCGTTTTATGTGTAGCATTAAATGAAACCCTACCGAACCGCCTCTACCCCATTTATTTTCCCATCCGTCGTCTTCAACCTCCTGTCCTTCAAACCTTTCGGCGGTTTCGATCTTCAACCTCCTGTCCTTCAAACGCGGTTTCGTCTTCAACCTCCATCCTCATCAATTTTCGTCATCCTCAACCTACATTTGAAGAAGCCTTCGTCTTCCTTTCATCTCCGATCAGAAACCGCAGTGAGTTTTTTTTTCTATTTTCCATTCGGTTTTGTTCATAATTTTTGATGGTAAACGAGGGCAAAAGCCCTTGGATGATTCAAGGTAGTCGAAAATTTCAGGGCAAGGGAGTTTTGATAGTGAATTTTGATTTTTTAATGGAGATGAAATAAAACAATGAGGTGAAACGAAATTGTTTCGGGTGTGAATTGAAATAGTGGTTAGTATATATATGAAATTGTGAGTTGAAATTGTTGTTAGTATAGATAGGAAAATCCGAGTTGAAATTGTGATTAGTATAGATATGAAATTTGTAATTGTTGAAACTAGAATATTTTTTTATTAATTTTGGTTGTGTGAATTTATTTTGTAGATTATAAATTGTGATGGGTGATTATTCCTGAAATTGTGAAGATATATTTATAAAAAAAGATGTTATTAAGTTAATAAGTTTAGATTTTAACAAATATAATTGTATAGTGTATTATATATTTAAGTTAATAAATTTAGATTCACAACATGTTTTTTATAGTATAAATACAGATTTACAAAATAGAAGGGGAAGATATTTGAATTAGAAAAAAAAAATCAATAGGAGCGTGGAATTTAATTAGCATACAGTTACAAGAGAAGAGATTGTATGTGATTGTAGGAGAATAGAATTCAATTAGAACTGAAGCGATTGTAGGAAAATAGATATTGATTAACATATATTTATATAGATTTAGAATCCTTTTATTATTGTAAGTTTGAAAGAAAAAAACCTTCTGTTAGGGAGTTGACAATGGAAATGCAACTGAATCCTGGACCGCTCAACAACGAGGTGCTCCACAGACAACATCTCCACAGGTCAACTGATGTATGGACTCGGCAAGAATATGTAAGTACATACTATTTTGACCAAGTGGAAAAATTAAATTGAATGGAACATATAGATCGGATACCTAATGTTTTTAAATGTTATATTTGCAGACAAATGGTGTTATCCAACATAGGATGCACTTGCGAAAGTTTGGAAGAGATCTAGCTGCCGACCCGCGAGTCCTACATTATATACAGTTGGCAGGATTTCACTGTATATACAAGCTTGGGTCCACATTCGAGATAGACAATGAATTAATGACAAGTTTAATAGAGAGATGGAGACCTGAGACCCATACTTTTCACTTGAACATTGGGGAGGTGACAATCACGCTCCAAGATGTGTCAGTTCTATTGGGTTTGCGTGTTGATGGTCTTGCAGTTACTGGTTCTGCATGGTATGATTGGCCAACCATTGCAGAAACATTGCTTGGGCACCGACCCCCGGCGAATCAGATTAGGGGATCTTCGGTGAAGGTGGCATGGCTGCGACAACTCCTTCAGATGCCCTTACCAGACGATGCTGAGGAACATGCCATTCAGTGCCAAGTCGATTGGTAAGCTCCCCAATATGCCTGTGATGTCAAGTACTGGTCCACCAGCGGCACATATGAGATGCTCTGGTCTCTACAAACAGCCAGTACGTGAGCACAAGGAATCTTCAATAACCTCCAACTGGCACATGTACATGTTCTACGCCGCAAGTTGACGGTGTATGACCTCCCACTTTGCCTCCCTTGTGCCCCCCTTGGGTTCAAAATCACCTCATAGATTCCATTCTGCAAATCAAATGAAACGACATGTGCATTCAACCCAGCAGTGATAAGTAACCCAATCTTCTTATCTGTAGCTTCTGTCAGTGGGAAACCCAAAGCGATGTGCTGAGCGGCTTCACCTCGCCTCCTCACGAAGTAACTATTGACTTTGTAAAAAGTCTGACGCACGAGCGATGTGAGCGGAAGGCTCCTTCCACCCTTCAGCACGCCATTGAAAGACTCAGATAAGTTCGTCGTCAGGACACCATACCTCGCCCCCCCATCCTTAGCCATTGACCACTTCTCTGGCTCAATCTTAGCTAGGTACTCCCAAGCCTCGGCGTTCATCTCTTGGATGGCGTGACACCCCTTCTCGAACCCAACTGTCGTCAGCTGGTGAGCAGTCCACCCTACCATGTCTTTGACCTTATGGTCATGGAACATGGAATTCACATTTGATTTCAAGTGTCGGATGCATATCCTATGATGTGCATTCGGCGCAGTCCATCTAGGCAACTCCGCCATGGTCTTCAAGATGCCTGCATGTCTGTCTGAAATAACACATAATCCAACTCTGTCGGTGACATGTCGGCCTATACAATCCATGAACCACGCCCAACTATCTCCATTCTCACTCTCAACAATAGCGAATGCAAGAGGGAAAATATGATCGTCTGCATCGAACCCCATTGCCATTAGCACAACATGCTTGTACTTCCCATACAAATGGGTCCCATCGATAGATATCAAAGGACGACAATATGCAAACCCAGCAATTGACGGTGCGAAAGCCCAGAACACACGGCCGAATATCTTCTCTTGTGGGTTTGGAGAATCCAGATGACACCATTCAACCACTGTTCCCGGGTTTGTAGCTTGGAGTGCAACCATGAACCTAGGCAACTCCGTATACGACTCCTCCCAATCACCAAAAAGCTCTGCTATAGCTTTCTGTTTTGCCCTCCAGGCTCTCATGTACGACACACAAATCCCATACCTTTTCTGTAGATGCTCGAGTATGGTGCTTGGCTTCGTGTCTTGATCTTTGCGGAGGAACCCGAGAATCTCACCCCTAATGAAATTTGAGGTGACATTACGATTATCTAGCTGTAAAATGTCGGATGCACAGTTAGGTGCATGAGGCCCACTGTAATTGACAACTGTCCACATTTCAACCGTCCTGTCTAAACGACGAGCAGACAATCTCCACGGGCACCCACAACTGTCCTTCCTATCACAGACGACGGTGTACCAATCTGGACTCGCCTTTTTTGTACGATATGGCTTCCTCATTTTAACAGAATACTCCGTCAACTCACATTTCAACTCGCCGAGTGAGTTGAATAGTTGCCCGCGAAAAAACTGTCTTCCATCATCTTCTTGTGCGTATGAATTAAATTCTTGCCAATAATTTATTATCATTGGATCAGATTCCACAATATTCCAATTGGGATTAATGGCCTCATCCTCAATCGCCGCCTCCCTAGTTGCTTCATCGTCCTCCTCAGACTCGTCCAAGTCGTCTTCGTGATCAACCCCAAGAGCATCAACGTATATTTCATTTACCTCAGATATGTTGTTAAGTTCATCCATCCTACGTTATCAATGACAAAAGTTAGTTTATAACAAATGATAAATGCTCTCACTAATCTGTTCAACATAAGATCAAATTTTCTATTACTTTCGATATTAACTACCAAAGTTCATAAACTCGTTCATATTTCAATGAAATTACGTAATCCAAACTTGTATATTTAATCCAAACTCATTCATGCTAAAAACTATATTTCCATAAACTCATTCATGCACCAAACTACATAATCCAAACATGTATACGCTATCAACAATTAAAAAAAAATCTAATCAATCCTCAAATTTCTCAACGACAACAGCAAATACATATATCATCGAAATAACTGCTACAAATTATAATAAATACAACAACTTACCTTAGCAATAGGGGAGAATATGAGAGCGTTTGGAGAGCGCTTTGAGAGCGTTTGGAGATCAAAACCAGTAAAGGAAGAAGATGAACAAGGGCAACGAAGTTTCAATAATTTACTCAACCTAAAAACGCGGTTTCAAACCGCGTTTTTAGTTAGGGTTACAGAGATTCCCCTCTAGCAATAGGGGAGAATCTGATTTTGGTAATAAAACGCGGCTTCAAGCCGCGTTTTATTGCTGCCATCAAATCACCCAGAGGAATCTCTGGTCTTTTTCAGAAATTCCAACAGAGAAACGCGGTTTGAAACCGCGTTTCTTTGTGCCACATCAGCGCCCTGGTCGCCTCTGTTGCCACGTGGAAAGTTGACTAAGAAACGCGGTTTCAAACCGCGTTTCTTTGTCAACTTTCAAACCTCCTCCCGGGCGCCATTCCAATTTCACATCTTGCACATAAAACGTGGTTTGAAACCGCGCTTTTCTGACGACTCTGCAAAAAATGAATATTTTTGTAAAATGTTTAAAACAGTGAATATTGTTGTAATTATTTATTTATTTGTGAATATTTTGAAAAAAAATTCTTAATTCAAAACATTGAATTAAATCTAATATAACTTTTGGGCTTAACTCAAATTTATTTACTAACTATCTATATCTATATACTATATTAATTTATGTCACATGTCCTCTCCATGTTCAAAGTTATTTGTGAAAATATTATTTACATAATATCATTTTATTATGGTAATTGGTAACTATATTTTCCAATATTATTTTTTTTGAAAAATATTCTAATATTAATTACCCAATATTATTTGATGTTACATTTTTTAACCAATGAGATTAATTCAAAACTTTTATCTTTCACTATTTATTATTTATTTTTTTCTTTATCTCTTTAACCCAAATGTATTTTTTTCTATTACTTTTAACACATATACTAATAGATGGGTTTAATTAAAAATATTGAATTAAATCTAATGTCTATAATTTATCTATATCTAAATATTATTTATAAAAAATCGCGTCATGGCGCGGGAATCGTACTAGTTTATCTTTAATTCATTACACATCAACCTTATCTCTTTAATTCATTACACATCAATTTTTTTTTGTAATTTTTTTGGTAGCTTTGACTTTGAGAGGTTTTAAAAATATTTAAACACATCAACCTTATCTCTTTCAACTTTCTATCCTCTGTCCCTACACTACAACATGATAGGATAGAAATTAGCGATATATCAATTAATAAATCGAATTGATATTTAAACAGTGAAAATATTATCAGATACGCGATAAGGTAACTGCTACAGTTTTAAAAACCATGAAAAATTAACCTATTACAATTCCTAAAATCGTGAGAAATGGAGGGTCTACCTCAGCACCCGTCTAAGAGAACCGGGTGCTAAACCAATGTGTTGAAATTGGCTAATCCCCCTCATGGTTTTAACAAAATGTGACCGACTTGAATCTTGCGGTTTTCAAAACTATAGTACTTGACATTTTTATGGCTTTAAAAATCGAAATTCGAAAACAGCTGCAATTGTTATTGTTTTCAAAATCGTAGATGTGTTCGCGTGCATAAGGCGAGATTTTCACCGTGAGTTTGGATGCCGCCACTAATACATCATCCTTTGATAAGGATAGCCTATGGAAACAAAGTCGATAACATAAATCAGACACCCAAAAAAAAAAGTTTCATTAATGCAGATATTTTCTATTCTTTACAAAGCCATCGGAAATATTGTTTGGGTTGATGCATATTTTATCCATGGGCCTATGAACAAATGAAGGCCCAATTTCAGATTGGGCCCTGAGTTTTGATCAACGGGACGGCTGACGGGCCTGAACCTAACGTAAATCTATTGATGTAGTTTTTCTCAAACTCCAATGGTAAGATAATCTATTGATACAGGTTTTCTCAATTGGAAGAGAGCAACATAAAGGAATCAAGATATATACATAACATAGATTTTCACAGGGGGCTGTTATATGGATGGTAAATTTCTCGCCATCGATACGGTGTCAGAGCTGATCTCCAAGTCTACAAAAAAAAAGTCAAAGTCGACTGAGCCGCTGCAAAGTCCCTAGATCGGCAAGTTTGAAAAGCTGCAAGATTCTTGTGAGCCTGAAAAGATGTTGTCCCGTTGATTGAGCCACTGCCGAGTCCCTAGGTCGGCAAGTCCCATCGGCCTGCATGCAGAAAATTCAGCAGCCTCGGGTAGAGCCACGTCGTGCCTTAAAATCCCATCACCCTGCATGTCGACCTAAAAAGTAATAGGCATCTGCACTCTGCATGCTGACTCGAAAATGCGACACCAGTACCGTGCGATTGACGAAATTTTACCATGTGAATAGCATAACCGTTTTCACATAATGACAACTCTAGTTACCAATATACTCAATCGGACCCGAAAAGGCGTAAAATCCAAACCATTCATTTATGTTTCTTTTATTAATATAATCAAAATCATTGGTTTATTTCGCCTCGTAACTCAAACTGTCGAATAAAAGTGCTCCCAAGCTTCAAATGTTCTGTATTTCAAGTTTTCGAATGCCTCGAATATAATTATCGGTTTAGTTGTGGGAAAAGAAAAAATTCCAAAGCAAGCAAGGAAAATACTTGATAATAATATTATAGATAATAGATAGATCACACATATGACACATTGCATAGACTTCTATACGTAGTTTTAATGGGGTGATGATATTTTCACCGCTAATTTTTATTATTTTCACCGCTAATCACCGTATAGGTTTGCGGTGACTTTAATGACAGTCAACGATCCCACCGCATAGGTATACGGTGGGTCACCGCAATACTTTACGGTGGGTCGAGGAGTATACAGATCCAAAACCGTCGCCATAACGGTCCGAAATCATCGCTATAATCCACCATATAAGTATATGGTGAGTTTGAACCGTCGTCATAACGGCCTAAAACCGTCGTCATAATAGCCCAAAACTGTCGCCATAACCCATCGCATATCATGCGGTGGGTTATGGCGATGGTTTTGGATAACTTCTACAAACGGTTTTCAATTTCCCAAAAACTCTCCACATGTATACGGTCGTCATAACCCACCGTAAAGGTATGCGGTGGGTTTGTATACGGTCAACGGATCCACCGTATGCATATGCGGTGGGTCTGAAAAAAAGTGGATTAAGATCACCGTATACCTATGCGGTGATTAGCAATAGAAATAGTAAAAATTAGCGGTGAAAATATCCGCTCCGGTTTTAATGGCATTCATGTATATATGACCTTAAAGGGGTGCGAAAGGCCGGATTTTATTCCATTTTGTTGAATAGCACCCCAACACCACACCACCCTCCTTTGTGTGCAATACTAATTTTAAATATGTATTTTTTGTTGTTTGTGATTTTAGTCTTCATAAATCATAATATTTTGAAACAACGCAAAACAAAACTACGGAGACCGGAGTGTGTTTTAAGATTGTGACGTACCCTTTCCGGTTCCCTATTTTTTGTATGTGATATTCGAGATTTAAGGGGGGTATCAAGGATAATATAAATAAAAAGGTTTTTTTTTTAAAACAAAAATAATCCAAATATTTGTAAATTAAGGTGGCTTGGTTGAGAACCGGAAAACTTGGAAATGGATAATCTCATAAAATAGTGGTTGATCCATTAATTAAAATATGATGTTTTACTATTCACGCATTCACGCTTTTTAGATGATAAAAAATATATAAAATATTAACTTTTTAAATATTTTTTAAAAATAATTTCATACTTATTACTAGTATTACATATGAATTTATAAAAATAAATGTATAAAAAAATTTGATATTTGATATAATTTTTATCATTCTAAAAAACACGCAAAAAATAATAAACGATATATTTTACTAATTAAGATGGAGTATAAATATAGGTTTGATTGCGTTTTTACCTTTTAGGACAGAAAACCCATGAATTTGACTTATAAAAAATTTGGAATTTTCGCCAAATACCCCTGAGGTTAAGGCTAATTCGCGTGGTGTATAAAAGTTTGACATATTTCGCCAGGTGCCCCTGAGCTTTTCATTTTTTTCGCTAAATACCCCTGAGGTTTTTATTTTTTTCGCCAAATGCCCCTCTATGGAATTTGTTAACGTTTTTTTTATTGAAAATAAAAAAGAATAGAAAATATTATTTCATTGTTATTTTTGTAAGGTATTATTTGAACAATATTATTTAATTATGGTAATTAAATTATCTAATATTATATACACAATACCATATCATATTACATTTTTTAATCAATGGAAATAATTCAAAACTATTTTTTTATAAAGTTAAAATTAACTATATAGTTTTATTTCATTATGTATTAATTACACAATATCATTTCATGCTATTTATTTAAACAATGAGATTAATTCAAAACGTTTTTTTTTTAAATAAAATACATAGTTCCAAATATATGAATTCTTTTTTTTTTCCAAAGCCATTAATATCTCTTTTCGTGTGTGTATAATGAAAACTATTTTTTATATAATAATCTTAATTTTTGGAATTTCACACAATCAATCTAATGTACATAAATTTTCAAATAATAAATTTTTTAAACATTTTTTTAACCAATGAGATTTATCTATTCTAATTGTTAAATGAGAAATATTTTTGCTTAGATGACATAATCATTTTAATTTCACAATTTCCTCTCAATCAACTGAATCTTGAAAAAAAAAATCAAACTAATGAAATTTGTACACGTTTCTTTAATCAATTTAGTTATATCTAAATATTAATTAATAAGAATTTTTTATTAGGTGTTATAAACACATTTATTTTAGGATTTTAACTCAATCAACATATTTTATTTAAATCTTAAACTCGTGTAATTTTTACACATTTTTCATAAATATTTTAATTATTTTTTACTTAATTATCAAATCTATTTTTTTGTAATTTATGTTAACGTTTGATAATATGTTATTTAAATTTATCATAGCAAATTTTTATACTTAGAAAATTTTATTTTTATTAAAAAATATGCGCCATGTTGGGGGTATTGTACTATTTTTCAATAAAAAAATGTTAACAAATTCGACAGAGGGGCATTTGGCGAAAAAATATAAACCTCAGAGGTATTTGGCGAAAAAAATGAAAACCTCAAGGGCACCTGGCGAAATATGTCAAACTTTTATACACCACGCGAATTAGCCTTAACCTCAGAGGTATTTGGCAAAAATTCCGTAAAAAATTCCAATTCCTTCGAGCCCCTTTTTGATGCAAACTTTTTCTACTTTTCAAAAAATGTATTTCCCCACTTCCAAATAATTTTCCAGTACTACTACTATGAAATTGATAAAAACACTACCATAAACTTCACATTTCTTGTTAAACTCGGCTTGGTCAGTCGGGGCTTAGACATTGGAGAAAGTCTCCTATATGGAAAATAGGAACAACACATAAATCAAATAAGGTTACATTTCAAAATTAAATAAGGCTATATTTTGATGTGAGAAAACTACATTACAACATTTCACCTCACAATTCCACAAAATTAAAAAAAAACATTTAAAAAAAATGTTTATAAAGATAAAAGAGAAGAGGGATAAAATAGAAAATTAATTTTTAAAAATGTTTATTACTGTATACAGTATTTTAAAAGGGAAGATTTATTGATCGTGTTTTAAAAAACCACCCTGTCTAGGTGGTCTAGATCCCCGCCTAAACCCCCGCCTTATCAAGGTCGTCAAAACTCGTCTAGACTGAAAAGACCCGCCATGAAATCTGTCTTAGACTCTACTAGGCGTGGCCACGGGTTACGGGTCAACCCGTGACCCGCCGGGTCCGGGTTGCCGAGTAGGCACGAGTGGCGGGTTCGGGTTAGGGTCGTGATATTCCTGACCCGTGACCCGGCGGGTCGACCTATTTTAAAAAACTATCCGTTGGTGGTGGGCCCCACAGGTCGGAGGTGTTTTTTTTTTAAAAACATAGCCGTTGTAACGGCTAGTAGACTCGGAGCTATAAATACCCGACTCCTCCTATCACAAATCCCATCCAATCCATCAATCAATCACCTCTCCATTTTATTTTTATAAGCTTGTAATTTGTAATCATGTCCGGTGACAACCTCAAAGAGGCGTTGTTTCGAGATCATTACGAGAAGGCGGATGTGCAAGCCGATCGATCATTCGTAGCCGTTTGTCGTCATTGTGATAAAAGGTACAAGATGAAAAATAGCCTTGGATATGGTAATTTGAAGCTTCACATCACCAACAAGCACCCCGAGAAGATTAAGAACGATGGCGCTTCGGGCTCGAGTGGGACGAGTGGTGGTAAAAACTAGTCTATTATTCCTATGTCCTAAGTCTTAATAATAAGTAGTGAGTATTGTAGTAATGTAGTAACTAGTAAGTTTATGTTTTACGTTTTAATGTTATTATGTTATGACGTTATGTTATGTGAAATTGTGAATCGGTGAATCCGTCATCCGTGAATGTGAGTCGTGATTTGGAAACGTGTATGTGTATTCGTCTTTCGGTTTACAATAAACTTGTGTTTGAATTATTCAAAGAATATTACCTAACAACTTAGAAAAAATTACCTAAACATTATATAATATATATTACATTTAAAATGTTCACAAATTAAAAATCTACATAAAATATATTGAAAACTTAACATATAAATTTAATTCAAAGTTAAGCTAGTTAACAAGTAGCCAAACACCACCCAAGTGCAAAGTAAAAAAAAAATTGAATCGGGGGGCAACGGTCACATTTCAAACGGTCGACCCGCCGGGTCGAACGTTGAACCCGGCGGGTCGACCGTTGCCCAACGGTCTGTTTCGAGGGGAAATGGCTCGGTTGGGCTCTATAAATAGCCCCTTTCCCTCCCAATTTCAACCCACACCTCACTCATCTCCTCTAATCTCATCTTCATCTCTCTAATCGCTCTATAATCGCTCTATAATCGCTCGATCTTAGCTCTTGAAATCCCGGTTTTCTAATCTCTCTCTTATCTCCTAAATCTCTTCAATTCATCATGTCGGGCCTCTTCAACCGAGTTGTTACCCGGGGTCGCAAGAGTGTTAGTGGAGCTCCATCTTCATCGACCCCGAGTGTCGGAGGAGGTGGCCCGAACCCGGCAGCGGCGGCACCAACCCTCCGTCGTAGTGCATCAGTCTCCGAGGCGAGGGGATCTCGACGTCGTCGAGATGATGCTCTACTCGTCGACCATGTCGATGAGATCATGGAGGAGGAGGAGGCCGATCCCGAGGCCGAAGGGACCCCCCAAGGCGGAGCTCCGACATTTCCGACCCAAGAGTCCGGGATCCCCGTCGAAGGGAGCCAAGGAACTCCGACCGATGGCGACCATATTACTACGGTGGAAGTTCGAGCCGCTACTTTCAAGTATTGGTTCACGAAGGGTCCTAAGGAGCCGGCTTGGGAGGCCGGGAGTGTTGCCGCCAAGTGCAACTTCTGCTCCACGGTCTACAAGCACCCGAAGGGGGGCGGATATGGGAACTACGGTCGCCATATCCGTTCGAAGCATCCCGAGAAGCTCGGGCTCGCCAAAGGACAAACTCAACTAACCGGGTACGCATCTTCTTCCTCTCAACCCCCCGGCATATGGTCTTATGATTATCGTAGTTGTCATGATCATTATGCGGAAATGATAGCTGCCGAGGGTTTAGCTTATAGCTTTTCCCAACGTTTATGTTTCAATGATTTTATTACGCAAAATGTTCAACCTGCATGGCAAGGTATTAGTCAAAACACGGTTAAGGGGAAAATACTTAGAAGGTATAACACCCGTAAAAATGAATTAATCGAATATTTTCAAAAAAACCATGATTTACATGTTTCGATTTGTAGTGACATTTGGACCGACCATTGGCAACATCACTCATACATGGGTGTTACTTGCCATTGGGTTGATCAACGTTTTCAATTGCACAAACGTGTTTTAGCTTTTCGAGTTTTTTACGAAGCACACACGGCACGAAACATAGCACGTGTCCTTTTAACGGTTTTACAAGAATATAGATTAACTAAAAGAGTTTTTAGTATCGGTTTTGACAACGCTTCTGCCAACACCGCATCTATCCCAGAATTAATCCAAAACTGTCAGCCCGGGATAGGCGGCAAGTTTTTCCACGTCCGTTGCGCCCCTCACATTTTAAACTTATGTGTGCAAGATGGTTTAGCATATTTACAAGATGTTGTTGAACCTATTCGATTTGTTTTGCGGGCACTTTGGCGAAGCAAACAGCTTCGCCAGCAATGGAGCGCTTATTGTCGTGCTCACCAAACCCGCCCAAAAACGTTCCCCAAGGACGTTTGCACTCGGTGGAACTCCACCTACACAATGATTTATGATTCAATCGCTTACAAGGAACTTCTTTCCGGTTTTGCAACACAAAACATCCCGGAATCAAACATCTTTGCAGAGGTTTGGACTCAGGCCCGGGATGTTGTGGAGGTTTTCAAAGTTTTTTACGACGCAACTCGGACGTTTTCCCACGTTTACATGCCTACATCAAACATTTTTTGTTTTATTGCAATGAACGTAGCAATAGCTCTTCAAGACGGGATTAACACGCCTTCCATTTCCGCCGCCACTATGGAGATGCGGCAGAAATGGATCGCATATTACAAATTTATACCCGACCTTTTCCTCGTAGCGTGTTGTTTCGACCCTAGATATAAATTAAACGGAGTTCAATTGTTTTTAGAAAACTATTATCCGACTTTAGGAATTGTGGATGATCCTGATTGCAATGTTACAATTATTGTTGCTAGAATTAGGGGATTGTTAGAACAATTATTTACTGAATATTCGACGGGCGATAGAGCGCCCTCCTCCGGTCGTCCTCCTGTGCCTTCCAGTTCAAGCGGGTCACGAACCAGCATCACCGCTAGAACTAAGGCACTTGCCCGAGATATCTTCGGGTCGAAGAGGTCGAGATCTTCGTCGAGCCCCCACTCGGAGCTCGACGAATATTTGTCCACTAACTTTGATTTTCTCAGCGATGAAGAGGAAGATTTCGATGTCCTTGAGTGGTGGAGCCGTCCCGAAAGACAAAGATTCCCGACTTTGCAGGTAATCGCCCGACAAGTACTTGGGGCATCTTGCTCCACCGTAACCGTCGAGCAACTTTTTAGTCGCGGAGGTCAGATTCTTTCGGAGAAGAGATCAAGGTTGCTTCCCGAGAACCTCGAAGCCCAAGTTTGCCTTGCAGATTGGAAGAAGGCGGAGATGCGGATGCAGAAGAACATCTTGGGGACTGATTCCGAGGATGATGACGGAATAGAGACAGAGTCCGTTGGAAGCTCCATTGACGGCGAGGTCACAGATGGCGAAGGAGGTGGAGGGTCCGACGATCAACAAGACTAGAAGAGAAGGTAACTGGGCCGGGGTTCAGACATACAGGTAAAAGAACTACGTGGGCTTTGATTCCTCACCCCCGGGAGGATACGTAGGCAATCGGGAAACCGATTCAAGCCCTTCTTCCCCCCCCCCCCCCCCCCCCCAACACTCCCTAGTCCCTAATACAAAAATTGTACAACTTTATTATAATTTGTAAAACTTATAGAGTTATAAGTTTGTAGACTTTTTAGTTTTGAAAATTATAAGATGTACTATGACATATTGTATTTTGTACGTAAATACTAAATGATATTTGTCAAACATATAGATTTGTGAACACGAAAGGATATTTGTCAAACATATAGACGTTCAATTCCCGTTCCCGTTCTCGACAAATCCGACAATTCTGATTCCGACGTCTGAAACAAGTGCAAACCCGTCCGAACCCGGGTCCAACACGTCGAGTCGACCCGTCGGGTCAACCCGTCGACCCTTTGACCCGCCGGGTAACCCGAACCCGTCAACCCGTGGAATTCCCGGGTTAGGGTTCGGGTCGCCATTTCCCGACCCGTGACCCGGCGGGTCGAACCCGTCGACCCGCCGGGTCTGACCCGTGGCCACGCCTAGACCCTACCGACAACTTGCCTAGACCCTTAACCCTATCTTACCGTCAAACACCCGTCAAACGTTTTTTAAAACATTGACTGTAATTACCGATTTATTATCTTTATTATTAGTATATTTTTTAAATATTTTTATAAATAATTAATACTCCGTACAATATTAAAATATTAGTATATTAATATACTCCGTATTAAGTTTCATACAGTATAAAACAACAAAAAAATAAGACGCCCAATCTCGGAGAAGGAGCAAACCCAACCAACCAGACAACTAACCGTCAACTCCAAACTATCAAAGCGCCAAACTCTTCCTCCTCCTCCTCCTCTCTCCGCCGTTGATGTCGTCGGCAAGATCCCCTCGCCTCCGACCACTCTCCAACGTCGGCAGATCCAAGCGCCTCCCCTCCTCTCCCTCCCCGCGCCGTGGGAGCCCCACCGCCTCGCCTCGCAAGCTGCCTTTTCTTTCCCAGCCCATCGATATCCTCCCAAAGTGCTCCTCCGAGCCGCTGCTCCCCGGCACCACCGGCGGAAGCGACGGATCTCCGATATACGCTAACGATGGCTGGATTTACCGGCCGATGACCTGCACCGACGTGTTATCACCTACTTCCTCTTTCCTCTCGCCGGAGCGTCTCCGCGAGGTTGGGGGATTTCATTTCTAGGGTTTCGCTTTCATCGCTTGCTTAGATCTGCTTAATTGAAGTTGCTGTGCAGTAATTGATGTTTGATTGAGTCAATTTGTGTTCATGGAAACTGATTGCATCTTAAATCAGGGTTATCAAAATGACACAAAAGTGGTGGTTACAGTGACTGTTGAAGGAAGCCCTGGGCCTGTGCGGACAATGGTGAAATTGGGGTCAACTGTTGAGGAAACTATCAAGCTTGTGATCGGAAAGTATGACAAGGAAGGCCGGACGCCGAAGCTCGATAAAGATTCAGCTTCCATTTATGAACTGCACCTCTCCTACTTCAGCCTTGAATGTAAGTGCTTTCTTCTTCCCCATTTTTTTTATTTCAATTCAGCTTTAAATTTATGCAATATTATTCATCTGACATCATTGAAAATTGATTTGTTGACGCTTTCATCGTCCCTGTCATCTTTGTGCTTGATTTCATATTTTAAGATTCACAGATTAGTTTGCTCTTCATCCTTTGGAAATTGGAGTGTAATGCATATTATCAAGTTGATTTTCAGCACTGAATTTGTGGTTGATGATCTGCGCTTCACCATCTTCAAAGTTACATCTGCTTTTGGGATTTGGAGTATATAAACTTCCTCTGAAAAATCTGAACTTCAACTTTGAGGATTTTTTCTGATCAAGTTCATATTGCTGAACACAGAAAAAAAAATTGTCAGCCAAAACTCCCCTTAGGCCTTAGCATTTGCTGTACTAAAGAGGATGTGGTTTATTGTTGGACAGGTCTAGATAGGTCGGATACGATTGGGGATATAGGAAGCAGGAACTTCTATCTCCGAAAAGGCGATAGCTTTGACACATCAAAATCCGCAGCATTTCCCTCCGAGATGAACGCTCCTCATCAGCCGTATCCATCGATGGTGTTTCTCCAAGCACGATATGCTCGAAAGTTCGCCAAAGTTGTGAGGAGAATGCGAAGGTTGTGGAAGATTTTCTGCCTGCATTGTTCTTGAAGTGCAATATGCACATATGACCAATGTAGGGTTATTCAATACAGATAATTCCTCATAGAAGAGTTGGTATTTAATTTGCTTACTTTCCCGTATTTTAATTGGGAAAATTATCAAAAAGAAGATGAAGAAGAAGTTATTGTACTGCCAATTTGCCATTGCTGGCTTGTAAAAAAACTCAAAAGATGAGTTTGTAAGTTTGAGAGAATGTATAATATATGACCATATGTGGGTGTTGATGTTAGATCTCTGATCTCTCAATAGCAAAGACTAAGCCCTACTTGTTTGAATTGTGATGTGGCGATAACCAATGAACACAACAAAGAAATTGTACATTGATATCGAAAACAAAGTTATAGACTCGATACGACACAAAAAAAAACAAGAACAAAAACGATCTAGAAATGGCTTAGCCTCGACTAGAATGTCAGTCATCAAGGATAGAACCGAAGAGCAAGCATAGCTATATCTCATAGCTGTGTGTGTTCTCTGGTTTGGATGAAGGGAGCTCTACGCCTCTACCTACACTCAGGAGCATGGGGGTAGAAACTCTAGCAGAGCTCAGAAGGCAAGGAATAAGCTGAGTGAACAGTGAGCACTTTCTTGCAAATCTAGGGTTTTGACAATTTCCTGTATAGGCACACCGCACACCCAAGGCACGACGACGTTGTTTGCTCAAGTGTAGAACCACCTTCAGTTTGCAATGGGCCAAGAAGGCCTATAGCTCATGAGATTAGATTTGGGCTAGAGGCCCAAATACAATACCATTACCCGAAAATATGCACACACATGTAATACATATTCAATTATTCATTCATATATACAAAGCAACTTCACGGTCGGAACTGACTAGGGTCATGGTGGTGCTTTTAGAGCGGCTCCATATTCAAGAAAGAGCTTCCTTGAAGTTTCGTCTGCACTACCCATAAGAGTAGGAATCTTCCTTTGGAGTTTCGTCTGCACCACCCACAGGAGAGAGATTCCTGCTTACCGATGGGCTGCGGTGCTACTATTTGGTGGTGTTTGACTTCGTTCTTTATCGGCGTCCTCAACTTGTCAGGAGTAGATTTGTTTATGTCATCTTGTTGTAGAATTTAGAAGCTTGTTCAATGTGTTTTTTTTTACTGTATGTTTAGGCGGTCTCCGTCTGCCGACTCGTCGACCTCTCAGAAAGCAGACTTGCCTCATATCAAATCTTTACTCAATTAAAAAAAAAGTATGCTCAACTTCACTTTCACAAAACCTTCTAGGGGCAGAGGTTAGATAAATTGTACTTTAAATAAGACCTATCAAGGCATTTCCTTCCAAAATCACCTCCATTCCACAACAACATATTTTAATGATACCTATTGTAATGATAATGTAATCTATTGTAGATTCACAACATGTAAATGGCATAATTAATTTCTGTTTAGTTGGCTAATTGCACGGTCGGTTGTGGATTGATCGCGATGGTTGAAATCAAACACATCCTTAAACTATTAGGGTAATCAGTCTTCAATCTTTCTCCTGAGAGTGATCAATGAGCTCTTATTCTAGTGGTAAGATCAATGATTCAAACTCAAATATTACGCATATATTTAGGTCTTGCCTTGCCTTGCCTTGACATAGATCGAGGCTATTTGACGGTTTGTCATTTGGCTTTCCCGATTCGAATGCTCGGATCCATAGATGATTAAGTGATAGCCTCATAACCTCCTTGTCATTATTTTTTTTTATTAAAAATTCATTTTTTTTTATCTTAGTCAAGTTCGATCGACTCAGTCGCTCTACCAGGGCCGTCAAATCAATTTTGGAGCCCCGGGTCATAATTTTATAAATTATAAATTTTATATGTAATTTTAATTTTTTTTTTATATCTTAAGGGTGAGTATGTTAAAAAAATTAGATTTTTTTTATATTTAAGGAAAATTATAGAAAACTCTTTAAAATAAGAATTTTTAAGAAAATCACCGGTAAAATTTATATTAAAAATTTTATACAAAATGTTTTGATCCATAGTACAGATTACATACACAAGCTATATTTATCAATCTTTTGATCTAAATAATTTATAGTTATACAATATTAAAAATAATTTATATACTGCACGTTTAAATTTGTGTCATTTGTTTTTAAACACAAAACCCTAGTGTCTCTCTCTCTATATTATAATATTCTAAAACTCCTTGAAACATGTTATTTCATTCAGTTCAATTAATATAAATAATTAAATATAGCTATGACACTAAAATATTAGCTGGATTTAAATTTGGATTAATAATTTAATATTGTATGACTTGATGAAATTTAATGAGGCATCGGAATTAGTATAATAAATGAAGAGAGATAGGTGAAATTTATTGAGGCATCGGAATTAGTTACATATATAAATGAAGAGAATTAAATAGGTGGGGGTGGTCTAACCAATAGAAAAATGGCTTTCTGTACTAGTGGAAATAGGTGGGGGTGGCCTAACCAATAGAAAAAAAGGTTAGAATGTTGAGGGTTGTGCTAAATTTGGGATTCGAACCCGTGACTGTAAGAAAACATACATGCCCCGTAGCAATTCAACAACCACCACACCAATAAACACTTGTGTTAATTTTAAAAATGTTTTATTATATATACTAAAATTAGTAAAAAAATGAGGCCCTGTAAAATCGGAGGCCCAGGGCGGTAGCCCACCTTGCCCTCCCCCAAGGTCGGGCCTGCGCTCTACATATTTGTCGGTGTCGGGTACTGTTTGACCCATTTAAGGGGTTGACCCTCCCACTCACAACTTGTGAGTGGGACACAAGCAACTCCATGTTTCTACATATCTGTCGGGTACTGTGTGACCCATTTAAGGGGTTGGCCCTCCCACCCACAAGCGACTCCATATTGTCATGCAATGTAGCCTCACAACCACTATACCAACCTGTGATTGGTAAAATTCAAATTCTCTAAAGAGTGAAGAAGAACCAATTCTCTAAAGAGTGAAGAAGAGCCATTTGCTTTGGAGATAATAACTCTGCAGACATACAAAACAAACCCTCAAATCTCACAGCAAGAAAAATCAAATCAAACCTCCCAAATTGCCCACTTGCCCCAATTCTATCATTTTTGTCCTTGGTTGAAATGGATAATGTATAAATCCCTTTGCAAGTTGCAACTTGTCATTTGCAGTTCCATCTCAATCCTCCAAACACGTGCAAAAATCAATTTTGTATAAGCCCTAAGCATTGTTCATTGAATCCACAATCTCCCAACTGCCTATCATCCATTTATTGATTTTGTTCCTCGATACAAATCGCGACACAAGCTTCGTGAGGTATCCCAAAGGAGAGGTTTCGGGTTCGAATCTCACTTGGTGCATTTAAGTCATATTAATTTCCACAAACGCGTACGACCAAGCGGTGTATACTAATTCGTAGGGTCAAGCCGAAGTGGTCCGTGTGCAGGTAGGTGAGGTTGCGACCGCGAATCGCACTTTGTGAAAGTGGTACTGAGCCTCCTCAAAAAATCTCGCAAGCGGTTTCTAGGATATGGGGCCGCGAAGCGGTGGGGTCAGTCACTATAAAAAGTTTATCCTACTAAAGTTTTGTGTTCATAGAAAGGAGAGATGGTTGGCATCTCCCTTGACAGGGACGGGAACTGCCTTTGGGCTTTTCTCAACACATTCGGTTAAGGCTTCCCACCTTCGGGTGGATCTTCAACCCAATTTTTTAACCATTTCAGAATGACTCACCGAAAAGGACTTGTGGGTAATACTCATAGTCTCCGGTTCGAACCCTGGAATGACTGCTCTTTATTACCAATTCAAGGATTATACCCTCGCTGATCCATCTCAATCGGCCATTTAGGGTCCATTTAACTAATTGAAAAGAGCACAAAATACCAAGGCAGCAACCGCTATCATCCAAAAACTCAACAGTCCAAGCGGCAATGGCGACAATCAGACACATCCTGACAAGCACCTTCTCGGAAATTTCCATCGTTCCACATGTAGATGACAAGCTAGCCAATCTCCAGAAATATCGGAATCTGTAAACAGCGACAACAAAAATAAAGGAGGCACAGTGGATGAATTGGATATTGCCTTAGGGGGCTGTATAAAAAGACTCAATCTTGAAGGTGAAGCTCTCACTCACAGACATTTCGTCGAACAGGTAACCGACGTATAATAGAGGAAACGCTTTCACGAAATCCGTGTACTGGCGATGCAAGAGGGACGAACAGGGGAGCTGTCTCGCCGGAAGGGAGGTCTGATAAGCGTGCCGGCGGCGGCGAAGCTCGGCCGGAGGCCGGATAGGGTTGGGCGAAGGTTGATAAAGCTGCTACTGAATGTAACGGTGCAGGGGAGCCTGGGGCCGGTTCAGGTGGTGATGTCGCCGGAGAACACCGCCGGAGAGCTGGTAAAGGCGGCGCTTGAGATTTACACGAGGGAGAGGCGGCGGCCGCTGCAGAACCATAGGAATCCGGGTTGCTTTCAGCTTCACTACTCCCAATTCAGCCTCGAGAGTGAGTGCCTAATTCAAAGCCCTAATCTTTGATTCAAAAATCAACCCAAAATAAGGTTTAATTTGAGATGCTGGATTGTTGCAGGTATAAAATCAGGGGAGAAATTGATAAACTTGGGATCAAGGAACTTCTTTGTGTGCCGGAATCCGAAGTGCTCAGCCAACAGGTGTTGCTCTGATGAGACACTCAGGCTTCCATTTCCATTGATAAGGCTTATGGATTTCTTGCTCTGAAACTTTGTATTGTTACCACTTTAGAGAGATGAAAGAGTATCAGATTGCAGTTTCATGGGTTTGCAGGTTTCCTGGTGCCTGGTGGTGGTGGTGGTGTATGTGTTGTGTAATAGTTGAATTAGCTTTTGTAATTTGTAAATATGAAAGATATCACGTATTATGTGTTATGAATTATGAATTAGGATGATGATGATGATGATAGCTTAATATGCAAATTTGGCTCTCTTTTTTTCCTAATTAGATAAGAATTCGAGTTCATGCATATATGAAATTCAAAGACCGACTAAGTCGACAGATGAGAGAACCGTCTAAAAATACATAACAGTGCAAACTCGGGCAAACATGCTTTACAAAAACGAAATCAAGCATAACTAAATTGGATGTGGGCGAAGACCACGAAAGAAATCAAGTCACATCCTGAAGCAAAACCGTGGGTCAAGCCCAACTCATTGAAGTGATTATGACCAAAACAAAGCTTCATTTAAAATAAAATAAAAAAGAATAAAATCTCCAATTTAGTACGTGAAAAAAATGAAAATCACGAGAATCTTTAGCTATACAAATTTATAAAAAAAAAACCCGATAATTTTTACTAGTATAAGATGGGAAGATAACTTAATTAATCCGACGAAGCAATAAAAACAATAATAGAAAACAAAATGGGGTTAAATTTTTTGAGTTTGAGTGTGGTCGGGTTTTGCTGGACAACCACTAAAAGCATCATTTCGAACAAGAACATGAAATTCTGGATGAGACATTAATTTATTTGCGTCAACTGAATGTTGAAGATCAACCACTTTGTCAGCAACCATATTGACTTTTCGAAAGATGTGGTTGCAGAAGGTTGAAGCGAATTCCCAAAACATCAAAAGAATGTCTGAAATTATCATCTCCACCTCCCATGGACACTTCCACACACCTCTGACAGGATTGACAATGACAAGACTATCGCCTTCAATTTCGATATGATGCAACCCTAGGGATTTTCCAGTAGAGAGACCTTCATTCATGAGTAGAGAGACAAACTCGTAGAGTGACACGTCACAAGCCACCAATCCCACCACCTCCTCATCATGATCTCGAATTACGAAGCTCGTCGAAGCTTCACCAAAAGGGAGTTTGGATTTATCAAGGTTGATTAGATGGGGTGAAACTTTTACAAGGTGTGTGGCATATGATATGATTTTAAAAGAAACAAGTTTATCTTGAATTTGTAAATAAAGAGCGGTCATATTCGGGGTTCGAACTGGGGACCTTTGGGTACTACCCGCAAGTCCTTTCCAGTGAGCCATTCTGGAATGGTTAGAAACAGGTTTATCGCCAAAACAAAGCTAACAACAAACTTTGGAGAGTGAAGTTGGTCATGGAAAATCAAAATCATCATTTCTAACGCGTTTCTACTCCTCTAATCTTTCAACTCGGACTTCAGCTTCCACAATATTTGAGAAATCAACTTGGTTATAAATAAAGTGACTCGACTGAGGCATGTTTCGAATATCCATCTCATGGATTCTCATCCAAAGTTGAATGCTCTCGTCCGGAGGATGCTCTTAGTGATAATCGAGTAAACTATTGCTAACATCCAATTGTAGTTGATGTGACATATCCTAGTAAAGGCAAAAGGCATTTGGTAGTAACATCAAAGGCAAATGGTTTAGTTCACTTTTGTGGACCATTATGTAATTTCCTTACATTGATTGGTAGTATTAATTTTTCATTTAAAGTGGTTGATATTTTGTGTCACTTCTACTAATTTCTAATCAATAAAAGTGTACAAAAGTACCAAAATACTACCCCATCCATTAATTAAAACTTCACATTTTACTATCCACGCACGTTTTTTAGGTGTTAAAAACTATATAAAATATTAACTTTTTATATAATTTTTTTTAAATAATACCATACTTATTACTATTAAGTATGAATTTATAAGAACAAATGTAAAAAAAGTTAATATTTTATATAGTTTTTACCGTTCTAAAAAAACGTGCATTAATAGTAAACGACAAGTTTTAATTAACAGAGGGAGTATCAAATTATACACATCTATATATGGTCCTCTCAAAGTTTGATGCACCAGCCTAAAATTGTAGTGTTTAAATCCTCACAAACTGACATTAACACTTGAAAGGTTAACACATTAACCGCTCAAATACACAATAGCAGTTTTGATCTGCAAATGGTCTCTCTTTAGCAGCTCATATTTCTTGGCAAAGATATGCCAGACAAGCTGCAAATGCACAATTTCTACATTCAAATAAGAGAGTTTCTGTCAACAAGAGCAATTGATGAAAAAACATGCTTTTACTAAAGACAACCAAGGTTCCGAACCAGTGCCAATTTGGATAATGTACATACTTGCAGCATCTGCAGATTTCCTGATCTAGTTACGAACTAAACGTCAACTACCTAACAACACTACAAAGATAAACAGCGTTCAGAACAGCCCACGGCTTTGGGGACCAAGCTCCAATCTCTTCATCGGACCACCATTGCCGCCACCAAATATATGACACCCTCATTCAAGATGATCAACCTTCAATATGAAATGGATGATTTGTTATACTGTTATCTGCTGATGGCATTCTAGAGAAATTTCACAAAGAGGAGGTTGGTGAGTAAGCTTTAACCGTACCTGATGATGAGTGGTGCCCTGCCCCCGCGTGGGAGTCCTGCATCGCAACAGCGGAGATGGGAACAACCGCCAATGATGTAGCCGTGATTACAGTGTCGCCTTTCGGTTTCTTGGGTTTCTGTTCATGCTGGTTTCCTGCCAGAAAACTACCTACCACAATCTGATAACACACAAATTCGGTCATTATCGTCAACACACCAGTATCATGATAGATCTAACACCTACTTCATTGGTTAATCGGTCATTCGTTAGGAATATGAAGAGAAATTGTTTTCTTTTTTTTTTACACAAGATGTTGTATGTAGAGGTTATTCCATCGACATGACTTAAAGGTTGATAACGATATTTGCAGAACACTGCAAATGAGCAAGACAATTCAAAAATATCGAAATAAGTTTTACCTGAATTGGGCTTGCAGCAACTAATAAGCCAGCAACTCCTCCTCCAACGACACGGCCATCTGGGCTTGCCAGAGAGACGCTCATTCCTCCAGACCGATTCCTAATCCCACCACTTTCGGATGGCATGAAAGATCCAGTAAGCGTAAGGATCTCAAAGCGGCCCTATAGCACCACACCGAATTGAACAGCTCAATTTTAGATTATGGATTTAACAGCACTAACAAATAACAAATCTTAAAATGAAAGTTTAAAAATAGGAAGTAAACCACAAAGTACAAGTACAAACATGATTCAATGGCAAATTAAATGACGGAAACTTGATCGGAAAAGGTTGAGCTTTAGCTCTAGATAGGAGTGATCATGGAAGGCCGATAATAAGATGAGAAAAGGTTAATCTCCTTCGCTGTATTATGCATGAGAATCACAAAAAAACAATGCTTGTTTTGATAACTAGTCACTTAACGGAACAACAATTTCTGAGAACATAATACATTACCTCATAGGTCAGTGTACCGCCTGATGAATCGGGCTGACGTAGGGTAACACTGGAAATCACGCCATTTGCCGAGAGGATACATATTCCTCGGGGACCTTGCTGGGAAAATGATATAACCTTCATCATTATATCCTGAAGAATCAAGAAATAGAGCATGTTCAGTACTGCTATAACTTGAAAAAAATGGTTAGAATTATCTTGTACAACATTACAAAGAATAAAAAACCAACAATATCAGAGGTTAAGAGCTGAAGTGTTAAATCCAAAACATAGCACTGTTTTTTTAAATTGTATTAGTCTTTCAAAGAGTTGCAAACATTTGTATGACACAACATCTGTAATGAAAACTATGACATAACAGTCTACAAATATTCGATGTAAAACCAGCCAAAATCTTGTTAATATCACGAATTCTCTTTCATGCACATAACCAAGTTTTTATCCCAAGGGTTGCATATTGAAGAAAACCCAAGCCTTCTATTGCAAGGAGATCTCAGTTGTTTGGTTTCCTGACGCTATTTAAGACCGATAAACGTCATCAAATGACATGTAACGAAGAGCACAAATTAGCAAGAACTATTGATATACTGAAATGGGATTTTTAACAGTACCTCGCCTGCATTCACCGTGATAATATGAGGCGTGAAATTGGCAGCAACGGAGCAGGGAACCCATCCACCTTCAAACAAATCATTCGAAACATATATCATTGTTAAAGATGCATCAACAGTACAACAAAAATTGACAACATAGCTGAAAGCATGTTCAGCAAAAAGCAGTTTTATATTTGACAAAATTAAATTATGGTCCATACCCACCAAGCAAACAAACCTAACAAAGTGAAGCAAAGAAGATAGCAAATGTCATGGTTCCCACTCCATCCTAGGAAGATGGATGCAACTTGCAAAGTGCAAACAAATGGAACTTTACGCAAAGCAAGCTCGCCTGAGCCGCCACCTGTCTTAAAGGAGCAACCAGACATAACTATATGTCCATACCACATCATCACCAGCAAGCAAAATTCCCAAATAAACAGGATCAGATGCTTCCCCACCCCAAGTTTAGATGGATACAAAAAAACTGGTTTTCCATCATTCACTGTGAATTGGATTAGTGATAGGCCAAAGACCCATCACCAGGCCACCACTTGCAGGCCTTTATCAATTTGTTGGTATAGTAGTTCTACTCATAACATAACATTACATCTTTATACAACTTTCTGGAAGGTTCCAACTTCCAAGTTGCAACCTTGAAGATAAAGAGCTACCCAGTTAGGTCAAATATAAACAGTAAACACCTCTCCTGACGCAGTGACGCCTCACCCAATTTTTATTTTTTTTTGTAAATAAATACAAAGACCTTTCAACCAGGAAAACTAGGACCTTCAGCTTCATCAACCCCAAAGGCCAAAGATCTCCAAAGGCATCTATTCTGAGGTCCCACGTCTACAATCCAACGCCCCAGCAAGAAAACAACAGCTGAAGACTGATCCAAATCCCCAAATGTACAATCAAAACACGCACCACAACAACTTCAACCCATATATATTAGATCTGAGAACAAAACCCATCTCAAGAACCCCTCAGATTAGCACCCAAAGCAATAAAGTTAGCACCTTTATCACAAAGAGATGAAATTGGAACCCAGAAAGGTGTTCTTACCTAAATTCTCCCCATCAAATTTGGGCTTGTGCTGCTGCTTAATCACGGCGCCGGCCACCGGCCGTACTTTGGGCTGCTTCTCGGTGGCCGGGAACTGCATCTTCTGGGAGGAGAAGTCGATCACCGGCGGCTGCGGCGGCGCCGATGAGATGGGTTTCGGAGATAAAGGCGTGTTGTTGTTCGCAGACCCATCCGGGGCGTACTTTCTGGGTCTCCCTCTCTTCTTTTTCAGCAGGAATCCCGCCGGCACGGGCCCACCGGCCTGAACTGCCGCCGATCCGGTTGCGTTTGAGGCGTTTTCGGTTCTGGGAGCTATATGGTAGTCCGTCGGAGCATCTGATCCCACCACCGTGACCCCACCTCCACCACTGCTTATACCAACACCTTCTTTAGCTTCCATTTTTTCATCAAAATGAATTTCTGGGTGAGATTTCTAACAGCAACCCATTAAAGTTCAAGCTTGATGCTTTCAAACCCAGGTGATCAAATTCCCAAATTTCCACAAGAGTAAAATGAGTAAAAGCAAGAAAAAAAGCTGAAAAATCAAAATCACCTTTTTTCCAAGTAAAAAAAAATCCCCAAAACAGAAAATAGAAGCTAAGCTTGTGAGTTGTGAAGATGAGGGCTCAAAAGAATTTCTGCAACCGGATGAAGGTTTCCGCCATTGAAAACGAAAAATTAAGTTCCTATGGAGCCTCAAAAATATACGCAGAAATTATTTTTTTTGAAATTTTAGGATTTTTCTGGATTTTAGGAATGAAATAAAGAGGAGAAAATTGGGTTTTTTCCCCAGAGAAATTTTAGGTCTAATTTTGGTGAGGTAAACTAGATTTTGTTGCTGGAGTTTAAAGCATATGAAATTTCTCTATACTTTCCTAAATGTAAAAAGATTAATCTATAAATAAATAAATAATTATAAATGGCTTATATTAAATATAAGATATTAATAAATATGTAATGTTATTTTAGTAATAAAATAAAGAGAATATGCGTTAGGGTGAAGGAAATGGTTTGGTTTGGTGTCTGAAAAGAAATAAAACATTTTTTTGATAAAGTGAAATTAGGTTGCCAACGCAATAGGACATTTTTTTAGAAAAATAAGAGTAAACAATGAGAAAAAAGAGAATATTGGGAAGGGAAAACTCTAAAATGTAACTATAGATTAATTTTGAAATTTAAAGAAAAATAGCATTTTATATGGTATAGTGGTATACAGACACAAATACATGAACTAATTTTATATAAATGTTAGCATTTAAAACATTTCCAAGTTATCATTTTATTTTTCCCATAAAAATATTGAATACATTGTATAATATGATTAAATTAATTCTACATATGGCCACCCAATGAAATTTTTTTTTTTAAAAAAAATGGGTTTTATATTAAAAAGTACTACAAAAAAATGATTTCTTTTCTTTTTTAGAAGATTTCTTTTTCTTTATTGACAAAAAGGATACAATTTGATTGGTAAGGAAATTTTTTTATTTCTTTGGATTTGTTGTCAAAACTGCGTCCTCTATTTTTTTTTTTAATTCTTTTTGAGGAAATCAAATTGTGTCCTTAATAAAGCTGTACTGCAATTATACTTGAAAGTTCAACCACAAAAAAAATAATCTATTAGGTGCATAGAAAAATAAAATTAGGGGAAAATACAGTTTATTACAAGATTAAAGTTTTTAAATCTGAAAACTCCACTAAGATCATAGTGTCTCCTACAAAGACAGTTCTCCATACCCCTATTAAACAATGTTAGGAAAAAGGGGTACCTAACATGGGTATGAGTTTCAAGTTTAGTATAAACACAAATCTACACTTTTTTATGCTTCAATTTTAAGATTGCTGTATGGAGGGTCATATTTTGTAGAAAAAATGATACACAGAGATTGGTTTTAGATTTGGAAGAGGTATTTGGTGACATATCTCTTGAAAGGTCTATATACCTGCATAGCTTTACTTTTGTAGGTCCTAAGTAATTAAGATCTAATTAAGAAGGTTTTTTTTTTTTAAAAAAAAAAAAGATCTACTCCTTAATTAAGAAGATGATTACTCATAATTGAATAGTGTGCTGATAAGTTTAAGAGACAATTGAATCATTTCAAACATGCACATAACTATTGAGAGCACACAGACAATGAAGGGAAAATGCACATATGAGAGTATCTGCAACGGGGATACTCAACCGAGATATTAAAAAAAAATACATTGAATATATAAACTGTCAGGAGAAGAGCGTCTTACTAACACAAAAATTTCTTCTACGGGAAACATTTACTCACAGCCAACACGCTCCCCCTGTGTTTTCTGACACAAATCCCAGAAAATTACTTTTTCCCCATTTTTTTTTATATTTTGTTGGAAAACGCCGGATGTTCGTTGTGGGTGCTATGAGTGTTTGGTTTATTTCGAATGATATGATATATTTTGGACTTAAATTTAAACTGGAAGGTTAGATATCAGAGTGTTTTAAGCTCCATTTGGTAAAATACTAGTTGATGAAATATCTGAAGTTGGTGTGTGGCTGAAGCTGATGGATTGTTTGTGTTAAATATATGTTACTTAATTAGTATGATGTTTGGTAAACCTAGCGGTTGGGGAAACTGATGGAAACTTGTGAATAGAAAATCATAAACTGCGAAAAGTCTTGGTGAGTAGTTGTTGAAATACTCTCATTCCAAAAGTTAATTAAACTAAAATCTCATATTTATTTCATTTATAACTATATACTATAAAAATTAAAAGGTTCAATAAGCTAGCTGGTGAGTTTTTATTTTGTCAAACGGAGCCTTGACTTCAAAAGATCCGCTGTCATCAATGACAAAATTTGAATTGTCTGATTAGGCTAAGAGCTGCATATCCGAAAGATTTTCCATTTTGGAGATTTTGAAGTTTTGGAAAATTTTATGACTTTTTTTGTCCAACAGATGAGATTAAAAGTAACATTTGATTATTCGTTGGTATTGGATGCAAGACCCGGGGTTTTAAGAGGCGCCAACCCATGCCACCTAACCCTCTCAGGTCCGTTGTCCTCCCTTGGAGCCTGAAAATGAAGAGCTCTTGTGACATGGGTAGGGCTTGAATCACTTATAAATCACTCCCAACATCCTTATAATATCCGATGTGGGATGGGGGTGTTACATTGGAAGATTATCGTGTATTACTAAATTTTTTTAAAGGAAACTTATATAATAGATTTTTTTTATAATAAAACACCTTATTTTTTCTTAAAAAATAACAAAAACTCTTTATACAATATAATCAATTCAATTGAACCACTAACTTCTACTCCCTCCGTATCAGTATAATTGGCCTTTTGGCCTAGCTAAAATTTAAGCAAATAAATAATGTGAAAAATGGACCAATGAAAAAAAAAAAGAATAGCATGGGAAGTTGGAGTATTAATAGAGCATCTTGAAAATCAAATATAATTAATAAGATGAATTGACAAAATTAGAAATTTTGATCATTAACGTTGTTCAAATGGACAAATATTTTGTTAAATGAAAAAGTGGCTAAAAGACCAATTATACTGATACAGAGGGAGTATTTTTCAACCAAATGTTATCATTTTTTTTACGACATTTATTTTAGTGAACAAAATTCCTTTAATTAATTAATTAGTTAGTTTAAAAAATAAAATGATTATAGAACAAATATTATACTATTGTTTTTTTTATCTTTTGATTTATTAGTTATGATTTAAAATAAATTAAAAATATAAATTCAACCTTAAAATTTTTTAAATAAATTAAAACACATAAAATGTCACTTTTGATTTATTTTTTTAAAAATCATAAGATTATATTATGATTTTAAAAAATTAAGGTGTCTTTAAAAAACAATGTTAGTTAAAGAGGGGTATTTCGATGACACATGGTCGGAAAATATAAATTTAATTTTTTTTACAATAGGCAAGAATTAGGAGCGATTACACAAGTTGTAATCTGGCTCCTTGATCATCCTTAAGTATGATGGTACAAAGTTCCCTATTATAATTTATAAGGGATAGTAGAGCTGTTACAAATGATACCCTTCTGAACTATAAAGTCGACTACTTGATTCGCTTCTCGGTAGCAGGATCTGTATACAAATTTGCACTTTTTTTTTACAGTAGGCAAGAAGTAGATCGACAACGCGATCTTGAAGCCATCAAGAGATGGCTTGAATGACTCTACGCAGAGGGTCGTCAATCATAAAAAGAAAAAATATCTAAGATTACAATTACATAAATTTAAAATTAAAAAAAATAGAAAATAAAAATTCCTGTTTCTTCAGATCTAAACTGACAGCTTAGACAACTTGCATGCAAGACAAGGGAGCAGTAGACATGGAATCTTTGGCTTAGAAGACGAGCACTTTGCTTTTCAGTCGTGCACTCGTGCTGCAAGTGAGATCTGTTGAAATTTGGGTTGGAGTTCTGTATTTGTGTTAAAGGTTGAGGTTAATTTTGGATTGTGAAGGATTATATACAAATTTGCACTTCAATTGAATAACTTATACTCCGTATTATATAAGGTGATTTTACTTTTAAAAAAAAATATTTTTGTTTAAAAAACCTACAATGTATTATACAGGATGTCTTAAAAAAACATTACATAACTTCTTTTTTTGCGTTCCTGATTGGTGGCCACCTCCCACCCCTGCCAGTAGCTATCAAATATCATGATGATTCATGACATATTCTTATATATAAAATGAGAAAAATATATTATTTGATTATCATGAAAATAAATTATTTGGACGATAAAGTTTTGCAAGTTTGTAAGCCATTTTTATTAATTGTGTCGTTAAATATTATTTAATCATTTAGTCAAGCATAGTACTATGTATTTATAAAATTATTATTTCAAAGGACTTAATAATATTTAAATTATTCTCTTATATTTCTAATTTCTTAACACCTCAATAATTGAGGTCTATATAAATGCATATGTTTAGAATATATTTTAAACCTTTTAAAATTCACAATAAATAGAACTCGGTTGGCTTATTTGATTGAGTTTTAAAAAAATAATAATAATTGAGTTACCCAAGGGTGAAATTTGATTGGGTTGGATCCGAAAATATCAATATTGTTTATTTTTTGGTCGAATATCAATATTAAATAGTTGTATATTAATTGGATGAGCGCCAAATTTTACAACAAAAAACAAGTGGCGTGCTAAAAATACAATAAAAAAATATTACTCCGTATATATTAGGTATATTAACTATTTTTTTCCCATCCTAAATAAAAAAACTATTTTTTTTCCCTGTGGAAAAATTAAATGTAAAGTTGAAATGCAGGACCACCAATTTGGAGCATTGACCGGAGGCTGCACATATTAAATGCATGAAAAAAGCCAAATTCAAAATTTTAAATTTAAATGACAGATAATATCATAATAACCATAATTATGCTTTGATCAAATACTGTAATATTCAAAAAGAAAAAAATACTTTAATACTCAACGATTAAGATGCCTTTTTATTTTATTTCAATACTTTATATTAAAAAAAATGATAATATATGTCACTTCTTGTAAATTTGCCCCTTGCAAAAAGTATTTAAAACTAGTGGAAGTAATTTCAACTAGTTCTTAGATTCAAAACAATTGCACTCAAATAAACAATTAAAAATAAGGGAAATGCCAACCTTGTTTTATGGGTTTCCTTTAATTATACTCAATTAATTGGCATTAGTTATTATCATTAATAAAAATAATGTCGCTTGACTGCATCAAAACATGGCCCATTTTAGGTCTTTCTTGTATTTTCTTGAGGGTTCGGACTTCGGAGGTAATATTGCAAAGAATTGACCATACATAAGATAAATAAATGATAAATCACAATTTGGTATAGTAGTTATGGCCTATGGGGCTACATTATGTGTCAAGAGGTTCGAAGTTCGAATCCCTTTGAAAACATGAAGTCGTTTGTGAGTAGAAGGATCAATCACTTAAATAGGTCACAATGTACCTGATCCAGAAAAAAGATAAATAAATGCGGATAAGTGCTACTTTAATTCGGTTATTGGTACAAAAGTATTTGTCAGGTGAGTAAGCTTCAAAAATCAGCATTTTAACTTATTAATTGTAGGTGATAATATGTGCATTATAATTAAATTATGAGACATTTTGATCTTGATTAAGATGATTATTTTAGACTCTAGAGTGTATGTGCGAAAATTAAAAACAAAGCAAATTATATAGTTGATCGATTGACACATTTATATCATTTCATCTCTATCTATATATTATTTCCTTCAATCATAAAATTCAAATTCTCATTCATCAAAATATCATTGTTTCTTTTTATAAAACATCAAAATATCATTTAGATTAGATAATCACATCATATGAATACTCTTCCAAAAAAAGCGGAGGAGGTCAAATAAAGAACACATGGGCTTTTTTAATAAAATGGGAGTATGAATGTATGTTATCTGCAATTTGGGCCGGCCCTACAACAAAATAAAGGCCCATATCATTCAGTTTTGAGAACATAAGCTTTTTTAATAAAAACTTTAAAAGGGTAAGGGTGTGTTTGGATTCCGAATGTATAATGTTTATAATGCAAAATGATAAGGCGGTGTTTGGTTGACCCAATTTTTAAGGTGTTTAAATTATAATGTTTTTGGATTCTGTGGTTTATTAATTATAATTCAATTATTTTATCCCAATTTATGTGATAATTTAGTTAAATTACGGTTTACCTCGATTTTTACGATATTTTTATTTTTAGAACCAAACGGGCAAATAAAACGAGATAAAATAATTGCATTATAATTAAAATGCAATGGAATCCAAACACAAATAGCATAAACCACCCATTAAATATATTGCTCAAAACCACCCCTTAAAATAAAAATTGCAGAAAACCACCCTTTAAACATACTCCATTAGCAAATCACTCCCCCACTTATTTCGTTAAAAAATCTGTCAAATCTCATAAAATACAATTAGTTAAACTTCTCTCCCTCCTCTTCATGTTCTTCCCATTCTCCGCCTTGACGACGCCAGCCATCACATCGGAGCTCCTCCTCCCACCCCCATTCGATGACATCTCGCTCCTGACCTTTAAGAGGCACGCCGACCTCGACAACAAGCCCCTCTTGTCCAACCCCCAGGGCTTTTCTTTTGCACTTGGTAGTGCATCTCTTGCTCCCTAGCTGATCGGGTAGTCCACTTTGTCCTCCCCTCCCTCCCAACTCCCTCTCCAGCCTTGACCAGATCTACATCCTCATCTGCAACAACTCCCTCTTCGATCCTATCCCCACCGACCTCTACCGCCTCCGATCAGCCTCAACTCCCTCAAGACGCTCGCTCTCGAGTACAAACTCTTCTCCGCCCCCCCCCCCTCCAAGCTTGTTCTCCCTCAACAAGCTTCGCGTCCTCGATCTATTCTTCATCAACCTCTTCGGCCAAATCTCCATCGATTTCAACCGCCTTGACCGACTGATGTCACTCCAGCTCAAGTTCAATCAGTTTACCGTTCCTCTTCCGCTGCTAAACCAAACCGACCTCAAGTTCTTCAATGTCTCTGACAACAATCTCACCGACGAGTCCCCCAAAATTGCCACGCTTTCTAGGTTTGATGCCTCCTCTTTCTCCTCTAACCTTAATTAACCTTTGCAGCGAGGTCCTCAATCAACCCATGGACGCTTTTCATCTCCTGCTTTGTCGCGGCGATGCGGAGCAACAAGAGGGGAAATCTCGACGGGAAGCTGGTGGCGGCAAAATCTGTAAGCATCAACGGTGGAAATTTGCCGTCGGAAGAATGGAACAGGTTCTTGCTGGTTTCGAGGGTGAACCAAGTGGTATAATTGTACTTTCTCACATTTGATGGACTTTTTAACGGAATAGGTGGGTGGGGTGGTGATTTGCTAACGGAGTATGTTTAAAGGATAATTTTATACAATTTTCATTTTAAGGGGTGATTTTGAGTAATGTAGTGTATTTAAGGGGTAGTTTCCTTCCGTTTACCCTAATTTTTTTTTATTACAAGGCAAATATGTTTAAACTATCAATTAAGCTAAAACTTCTGTTAGAAGTTTGTTATAAAAAAAAAAATCATGCTAATAATTACTTCAAATAATTTATTTTTATTTTTTGAAAAAAATAATCATGCTATAATTTGTAACTCTAGTCACGGAAGCAACGAGTTTCGTTTTCAATTCAATTTGCGAACATTAGTTATTTTGGCATTAATGGTGCAAAGTATATTCGATTCTCATGTGTGTTCGGAGCATAATCCACCCCATGCCAACTTTATATAATAATAAAATACAATTATGTGACTACTTAGTATAAACAAATTTGATGACAAGTTAAAGAAAAAGGATATCAAGACTACCGAAATAACGAATATTTTTTTTACTATGAGATGGATAAAAACATGTACCTAATCGACCTATATATGTACCTTTAAGCTCTATTTATCATGTATAAAAATATAATGTACATATGGCTTGTTAAGTCAAATTTGTTTGTAACGTATTCTTTACTTTGCAAATTTTATATGACAATTAAAGAGTAAAAATGGTTCTATGAATCAATACCCACCAACTTTTATAATTTATTAGAAAATCGCTTTTACCTTTTTTTCCATTTTCTTTCTTGTCAAGGAGACTAGCTATTATATAAGGACGGAGCCATAAAGTTTTGAACATGGGTAGTGCCGGTGCAGACACAAGAGCAGCCTGGGCTACCAGCCTACCGCCAAGGGCCCAACCCGTGAGAGACCCATCCCGAATTATAGGTAGTATATTATACGGAGTACTTGTTTATAATGTTATTTTATTTTTTACTTGAATGTTTACAAATGCCCAATTAAATTATTCCCTCGTTTAAAAGATTCGCCAAATATAATGTTTAATTAATCTTAACCAGCCCAATAAGTGAATCAAAAAAATTACACATAATACATACAATCTCTACCTAATTTATCCTCTAAGTTTTTGAAAACTCCTACTAGCGTTATACATTTGTGTTAGTTGCTAATAATTTTTTTTTAATTATTAGATGATATATGCTATTATTTTTAGGATATCAAAATGGATTTTTGTAAACAATATTGTACGTGCTACTTTGAATTGATGTAATATATTTTAGCGAAAAAACCTAGATAAAATATTAAATAATTTATTTTCTATATTAAATGGCCCTCAAATTTATTTATTTTTTTCGCACATGGCCTCTAAAATATGATAGGACCGACATTGACGGGGGGTACGGTTACCATAGTAGTAGACAATAAGATCGAGAAAAAGGTCGTAAAACACACAACGTGTTCGATAGTATATACTAGTTGTCAAACGATATTACAAACTAGCTAGCGTCAAACGATATTACAAACTACTACAAAGATATAAAACGAAAATAAGGATATAAAAAGCAATAAATAAACATCGTATTCTTAACATGCAATAATGTATAACTAGATATAAAAAATTTACACTTGCGTAACTTCTTACCAAATTATCAAAATAAGTCATATAACCTATGGTTTCGAAACTCTCGAGATGAATTATTATATGTGAATGTCAATTTAAGTAAAATATAAAAGTATTATAGTCTATTGAAATAAAATTAAAGTGATTAATGCACCTACAATTTTCAAACATTCATAATTTTTTACTCAGATGTCGAATTATGGTGTATTATATATCAAAACAAAACTATCGACGAGAATAATACACCTAGATAATTTGTGAATGAGGGGGGTCACATACTCACGTGACCCCCCATGACCCTGTTGTGAACCTCACCTAGCCGGATCTATAAAAGGGTCTGAGGGGAACCTTGTGTAGGCATGATGAATGAAAGCCAATTCCCTTCCTACTCTATCTCTTTCTACCCTCTGTAATCTCCTTTCCCTCTAAACTCTACAACTCTAATCTCCTCACCTCCATTCCTTTCCTTTCCTTTCTACTGGTGCGACAGAATCGGTTAGCTATCTAACCAAGCTCCATTGTTGTGATCAATAGGTCATAACAAGTTTGGTATCAGAGCCTGCAACGATCGACAGCGTGACAGAAGCTGCAGCAATGGCAGACGGGACCAGATCAAAGACTTCAGAAGCGCAATTTCAAGAACTCAGAGAAGATTCGCATGCGTTCATGGCGTCGACTGCGAAATTCATGGAGGATTCGCAGAGGAAGCACGCCGAACACGAAAGACAGCTAGAAGAATTCAAGAAAATGACTGAACAACACTTTGAGAGGCTGACGGAGTACATACGGAATCCTCCCCGGCGGGATCGGGGAACAGATGATGCGGATACGAACAACCACAACTCCGCAGGGAATCACCATTCCGTGATGGGAGCTGGTCCTTCAGATCGGGAAATCCCAGGCGCAAGAAGATTCACCGGGACGCAAGGTGGATCGAGTAGCCATTCCGCGGGATGGTCACAAGATGTCAATAGAGGAATGATGCTACCGAAGCTTGATTTTCCCTCATTCGACGGCAAGAAACCGCGAAATTGGATCCGGAAATGCGAAAAATACTTC
The DNA here is from genome assembly GCA_963922045.1 of Persicaria maculosa. Taxonomy (NCBI): domain Eukaryota; kingdom Viridiplantae; phylum Streptophyta; class Magnoliopsida; order Caryophyllales; family Polygonaceae; genus Persicaria; species Persicaria maculosa. Next base: position 4,690,552 of record OY998253.1, read on the forward strand.
AACATTTTCGCAATTGCAGAAGAACAAAAGGTAGAAATTGCTGCTATGTATCTCAATGATAAGGCAGATACATGGCTACAAGGGTACGCGATGCAGAAACCCGTGGTTAAGTGGAACGAATTTTGTGATGATCTGTGTGTACGCTTCGGGGATCGACGAGAATCAGAGATCGTAGCGGAGTTCAATAAGTTGGAGCGATTGGACGATCTTAAAGCATACAACGAAGCTTTTGAAGAATTACGAGCCAGTATGTTATCATTCAACAGTCATCTGTCTGAATCCTACTTTGTTTCAAGTTACATCAGCGGATTGAAGGAAGAAATTCGATCCCTGGTATTGTTGGGAAGACCAGCAACCATGGCAGGAGTGATTGAGCAAGCACGGTTGCACCACAGGGCAGTCCAAGCACTCATCAGAGTGACCAAGAACCCGTGGAGATCCATGACTTCAACTGGTTCAGGCTACACTCCTAGGAATTCTGGGTGGATGAAAGAAGCAGGAGCAAGAAGTGACTCCAAATCAGTGCCGAGTGGTCCAAGATCTGCAACTTCGTCTTCAGGTTCAGAGATTTCTACAGGCCGATCAGGGGACCACAAGAAGGGGCTTTGTTACAAATGTGGAGACAAATTTTTTTTTGGTCACAAGTGTAAAACTCAGTCATTATTCAGTCTTATTGCACAGGAAGTGCAAGAACCAGAGGGAAGTGACGAGCTTAGAGATCAGGACTGGTCTGATGAACTTGAGAAAGCAGAAACTAATGTCTATGTCCATGCCTTGACCAGTGGTGACTCAGGTAGCACCATCAGGGTAAAAGGGGCAGTCAAGGGCCGCGAGATTACGATCTTGATCGACAGTGGAGCCACTCACAGCTTTGTGGATACTAAACTCGCAATGGATACTGGGTTTCAGGTTGGCAAAGTGGGACTAATGCAAGTCAACACAATTAATGGCACCATGTTCAGTAACAAGGTGTGTGAGAAATTTGTTTGGGAGATGCAAGGTTCAAGCTACGAATTCAATATCAGATTGTTGAATATGGAGGGTAGTGATATGATTCTTGGGACGGATTGGTTGGTAGGCTTCAACCCAGTACTCTTTGATTTTGTGAAGGTGCAAATCTCATTTGAAAAAAATGGGAGAAAGGTGATTTTAAAAGGAATCAAGGACAGCAAGGAGCAAGGGATGGCTTTTGTTAAAATGCTGACCGGAAAACAGATTCAGAAGCTCTTTGCTAGACAAGAGGTGGACTGGGGTGCACAGATAGCCCAAGTCTGCAGTCTTAGTGTTCCTTCCACTCAATGCCCTATGGTGATTGAAGATGTTTTGCAGAGATATGAAGATGTATTTCAAGAGCCCGAGGAGCTGCCGCCGGTTAGAAGCCATGAGCATGGCATTGTGCTAAAGGAGGGTGCCCAGCCAGTGGCTTCACGCCCATATAGATACCCTTACTTTCAAAAAACCGAGATTGAGAAGCAGGTCTCAGATATGTTGTTAAATGGAGTCATTCGTCCAAGCCATAGCCCCTTTGCCTCTCCAACGTTGCTAGTCAAGAAAAAGGATGGTTCATGGCGATTTTGTATCGATTACAGGAAGCTAAATGATATCACCGTGAAAGACAAATTTCCAATACCTCACATCGATGACCTACTGGATGAATTAAAGGGTGCATCAGTGTTTTCGAAATTGGATTTGAGAGCGGGTTATCATCAAGTCAGAATGCTGGAGAGGGATGTTGCTAAGACTGCGTTTCGTACACATCATGGGCATTACGAGTTTCGTGTAATGCCATTTGGATTGACTAATGCCCCGGCCACCTTCCAAGCCCTTATGAACGACGTGTTCAGCCAGATGTTAAGGAAGTATGTTTTAGTCTTCTTTGATGACATTTTAGTATACAGTACTGATATCCAACAGCATGTGTCTCATTTAGAGGATGTTCTAGCGACTTTGAGACGACACTCCTTATTTGCAAAAAGATCAAAGTGTGAATTTGCAAGGCCCAACGTGGAGTATTTAGGACATATCATCTCGAGTTCAGGGGTAGCAACAGATCCTAAGAAACTAGATGCTATGTTGAGCTGGCCTGTTCCTCGAAATCTGAAAGCCTTAAGGGGGTTTCTGGGCCTCACAGGGTACTACAGGAGGTTTATTAGGAACTATGGATTGATTGCCAAACCTCTCACGGATCTCCTCAGGAAGAACAGTTTTCACTGGTCCAGTAGTGCTTCTGAGGCTTTTGCCAAGCTTAAGGAAGTGATGACATCTCCTCCTGTCCTAGCAATGCCAGACTTTGAAGCTCCTTTTGTTGTTGAGACCGACGCTTGTGACACAGGGGTAGGTGCTGTTTTGATGCAAGGAGGCAGACCAATTGCCTTCATCAGTCAGGCTTTGAAAGGAAGACAGTTGCTGCTAGCAGTTTATGAGAAGGAGCTACTCGCATTGTTATTAGCTGTAGAAAAATGGAGGCACTACTTAGAAGGGCACAAGTTTGTAATCAAGACCGACCACCAACCATTACAACACCTTCTCGATCAGAAATTATCTACACAGCTACAAAAGAAAGCAATCAGGAAACTTTTAGGCCTCACTTATGAGATTGCATATAAGAAGGGGGTTGATAATCGAGCAGCAGATGCTCTATCTCGTATTCATGAATATGATCAAGGTCAGTGTGCTTCCTTGTCAGTGATGCAACCTACTTGGATCAAAGACCTACTTACCAGTTATGAGGGTGACCAAGCTACGCAGGAGCTGATCATTAAGGCCTTATCCCCAGACCCTGGACATCTATCTTTCACTGGTGGGTTGCTAAGGTATAAAGGGCGTTTGTATGTGGGTAAAACTGGACTCTTGCAACAGAAATTACTGAAGGCTTTTCACGAAGAGCCTGTGGGGGGACACTCCGGCATTAATGGAACCTATCAGAGGTTAAAGTCACTATGCCACTGGCCTGGAATGAAGAGTGCAGTCACTGCCTTAGTTAAAGGGTGTGACATCTGCCAGAGAAGTAAGGCCGAGTGCATAGCAAGTCCAGGTCTCCTAAAACCATTGCCAATCCCTTCTCAGGCTTGGTCTCATATTAGTATGGATTTCATTGAAGGCCTACCAAAATCACAAGGTAAAAATGCTATATTTGTGGTGGTAGACAGGTTAACAAAATTTGCTCATTTCATTGCTCTCAGTCACCCGTTTACCGCAGCTTCTGTGGCTCAGTTGTTTATGGAAAATGTGTTTAAATTGCACGGGTTGCCGAGTAGTATAGTGTCAGATCGAGACAAAATATTTTTGAGTGGGTTCTGGCAACAGTTGTTCAAGGCCTTGAACACGAGTTTGGATATGAGCACTGCATACCACCCGCAATCTGATGGTCAGACTGAACGGGTGAACAGATGCCTTGAGACGTATTTGAGATGTATGACTGCGGATAATCCAAGTAAGTGGGCAAAGTGGTGGTACAACACTAACTTTCATACGGCTCTAAAAATGTCTCCTTTCAAGGCATTATATGGTTGCTCTCCTACCCAGCTTGGTATCCAAATTGGGTCTAGTAGTTCAGCACCAGTGGAAGATTGGTTACAGGAGAGGCAAAACTTACTGAAGCAGTTGAGATTACACCTCCAACAAGCACATAACAGGATGAAAACATTGGTGGATCGTCACCGATCTGATAGAGTACTGCAGGTGGGAGATTGGGTGTATGTTAAACTCCAACCGTATAGGCAGACTTCTGCAGCTGTCAGACGAAATCTTAAACTCAGCTCCAAGTTTTTTGGTCCTTACAAGATCCTCAGCAGGGTGGGTCAAGTGGCTTATCGTGTAGAGCTCTCTGCTTCATCAAAAATCCATCCCGTGTTTCATGTATCCCAACTGAAACCCAGAATCTCCACTGAGGTGATTGCTGATGCTTCATTGCCAGAGACCGATGAGGATGGCACAATTCTGGCACAACCAGAATCCATATTGGATACTAGATTGCACAACTTGCAGAGTGGCGACCCAGTCACTGAATGGTTAGTCAAATGGAAGAACCTTCCCATCGAAGAGGCCACTTGGGAGCACGCAGCTCATATCTTGTCCCAATTCCCTGACTTTCAACTGTCGTAGGTGATACTTGTATAGCATTGGGGGGTAATCCAAGCCTTGGGTCAAGGCTTTGTAAGGGGGAGGCAATGTTGTGATACTTGTATAGCATTGGGGGGTAATCCAAGCCTTGGGTCAAGGCTTTGTAAGAGGGAGGCAATGTTGTGAACCTCACCTAGCCGGATCTATAAAAGGGTCCGAGGGAAACCTTGTGTAGGCATGATGAATGAAAGCCAATTCCCTTCCTACTCTATCTCTTTCTACCCTATGTAATCTCCTTTCCCTCTAAACTCTACAACTCTAATCTCCTCACCTCCATTCCTTTCCTTTCCTTTCTACTGGTGCGACAGAATCGGTTAGCTATCTAACCAAGCTCCATTGTTGTGATCAATAGGTCATAACAGACCCCTCTAGCTCCGCAGCTATTATATTTAAAAAAAAAATAATGACATAGCACCAAAAAAAAGGACATAATCTAAACTAAGCTACATGCATAATTATACTATGTAAATTTTTTGGGTGGGATATAACAATTAAGGAACATTACGTTGGCTGTATTTCGACCATGCACTCTAAACGTTATAAGTAGTGTGTGTATATATAGGGTAATTTGCACTCTTGGACATCGATTAATCAATATGGATCATGTTATTATACTTTCTTTCATAAATTTTAAGGAAATTAATAAATACGTACATTATTATATCCTCATATATTACATTATTTTTTTTTCTCGAAAATTATAACTAACAATTTGTTAATCATTACAAGGACATATATTTTCGTATAGTAAAAATTAAAATACCTATATTTTTTTTTTTGAAAAAGTGACATTCTAAAATAACATATTTTATCGAATAGACAAATTACTTAGTACTATTTAAAATTGAGTTGAATAGGTCCTAAAACAAATACCGAGTAATGATATTATATAAATTGAAGAGACATATTGTAATTAACCACGTACTATAAACACACACAATTAAAGAATACCTACAATGATTATGTTACACATTCATGCATTTGATTTATTTTAGTTAGTGATGACCGAGTCTTGGTTTAAGTTTAATTTGTACGATAGGTTGTTTATATCGGTGTGATGACTCCAATTTCCCCAACCACGCTACGTACACAATATTAACATATATAATTAATGATTATGCATGTATCATGAAGTTGATCGTTAATTAGAAACCGTCTTCATTTAATACAAAGTCTTTTTCACTACCATATACAGTACTTGGCTATATTGATCGAACCTCCAATGAAGTGACACCCTCAAAAGTTGGAAAATCAGAGAACAAATTGAAGATTTAATCAGACAATTTCTAAATAAAATAAACATTGTCAACCATTTAGATTAATCTGGAACTTCATTTGTACAAAAGGGCACATATTATTTACATTCTAGTATGAACATTCAGAGAATCAGAATCATTTCCACTAAACCCTTCCCAATTCCTACTATATGCTACTGTATACACTAGCATATTTTGAGGTTGCACTCGGACTCGAAACCTTTGGTTTAAGGAAAGGGTCACTATACTTAATCATATACACTTGAATTACTACCAACTATATACAATTTACCCATCACAGCTCGAACCTCCTTACACCAAATCATGAATGAAACTAACTGAACATCAGTAACGATTGAGTTAGCGAAAGGAGAAGAATCCGAACACACGAAGGAATATCAAGCCACCCAATTTCCATCTTTTTATCTCATATGCCTAACTATATTCTCTTCACATCTACTTACTCTCCTATGAAGTATGTACAAATGTACAACGTTGTGATCATTTTGTATGTAATGTGACTGCTTAGAGAAATAAATTGGCTCCTCTAGGCATCCATTTCTCACCACCAGCTGTTGAAGAGTCTGACCTGATCCAACCCGAATTAGATAGATTCTTACTTACAATGCTTCCAAGCGATACCAAGATGGCCCCGAGGATGCTGGCCCCTTCTTTAGCCTTCTGATGGTGAGTTGAGGACAGTTCCTTCACTTTCAAGCTACTTGAACCGATCCTTTCCCTGACGCTGTCAATGGTCTTGCTATCTGGGAGGAAGCCCTCTGAATCCGTCACATGGAAGATGTGTGCGGCCAAATCCCTACTTGTTGATATCTCTGCCCTTGTTACATTCAAGCCATTCTCGCGAAATGTCCTGGTCACTTCAGCCAATAGGTATGGCTGATCCTTGGTGGATAGTTCTAGCCTCACACCCTGTTAATCATACCAATTGAGAATGAAAATCTTAGGAACTGCATCTATGTAATGCATATTCATTCGAGGACACAAACTGATTGAGTAAAACTCAAAAGTACCAGAGATGTTCTCCTTGCAATTGAAGCTTTTAAACACTGTATGACGCGTTCCTCTTCTGCTTTTAAGCTAATGGGGGTACCGTCTTTATGCCTAACATAGAAATCCTATTATAACAACAAAAATGATGGAATGAGTTGGAAACATAACAAAATTATGTTAAACAAGTTACATAAATATAAGAATCAGGCGAGAAATAATACCAGATAAGCGTGATTCCCTTTCCTGTTAGAAGTTGCATGGAAAACCACATAGCCCATGTCTGTCAACATACAGACAACATCAAATGACAGCTTCATCCGATCCTTGCATTTAACACTCACAAGAGAATAGCCCCATCTTTTCAAATTTTGAACAGTGACTACAGATTGATCAGATTTAAGCACACTGTGTGTGGGCGCCCTCTCGAAATCACGGTCAGCAAACATCATCTGGTGTAATCTTCGCTCCGGATGAATGGCCCCTATGGACAAATTGATCTTTACGCTACTAATCTCATCATTTCCCTTGAGAACAGGTCTCAACCGAGCCAAAATGGCCGATATCCTCTGAGAATCCATGATCTGGCAGCTAGGATTGCAATCTTTAACATATATAATCAACGCAATCCGCCCATTGCGAGTCCATACTTTAGATCCTACCACATGACAGGTCAATTCGGATAGGACTGCAAACACCTCAGACATTAATCCAACTCGATCATTCCCCATTAGCTCTAAGGTTGTCAAACCTTCATTACCGATTACTCTCGTGTCGTGGATGGTTCCTAGAGACTACACACAATCCGACAATAAGGAGTTCAATCACATGACTTAAATGAAAAAGCAATCAACTGTGAACTTTAGACTGAAAATGGCGATTGATTACCTCCTCCAAGTTACTTAAAACACTTCTGTCAACCAATTTGTTTCCATTCACATCCGTTACACGGAAAACTGCAGATTAATTATTTGAAGGAATGACGCTAGAGATTCATGTTATCCAAAAATCTATGGATTTCAAGAAGGAAAAAACCTAGAAGATAAGAAAATAACTTACCAGCCATAAACCACCTTCCATCAGAAGAAATGTTAGCTTTGCTAATGTTAAGGTTCAAATCCGCCAGAACCTGAAGCGCTTCTAGAAGAATCTCATCCTTTCTAGCACAGTCAACCTAGCATTTGAAAGAGTCAATCGAACTGAGATCTCAAATATGAAATTGAGTTGATGAATTGTCAAAAGCAGCTGGTCTTACAGTAACTACTGTGGAGTCGGGGCAAGCGCCATTGTCGATCACCACGCTGGAAGTACGGATCAATGGAAAGGAACAGGTCAGAGAAGGAATTGAAATAGTTTTGCTTATTGTTCAAGCTTTTGAAATTAGAAATTCGAAATTGACGACGTGAACGTGAACCGGCCGTGAATGGCCGGTGCGTGAAATTGACAGATTAAAGTATATATGGAAAAGCAAATGCTCAAAGGACAAAGCGAAAAAGGCACAAGTACGAACGAGCACTATGGAATTCGAATTCGAATTCTTAATCTCCCACTACTGCCGAACTTTTGGTAGAACGAATTGCTCGGTGACGAAATCAGACAGAATTTAGAGACAAAATTGGAAAACATGAATCAATTGTCGTTTGTAGATCTGAAAAAATCTCATAAGAAAATCACTCAAAATGATAACGAAATCTACAGAAGTGGAGCTTCAAACACATCTTCTGGAAAATTCCACATCTGGCCTTCTTCGTTCAAAATCATCAAAATCGAAACAATTAAGGCTATAATCGGAACACAGGAATGAATTAATCCATACCAAAGGAAAAGAAATCAGACCTCGGAACAGTAATCCTGAATATGAATTTCTCCAACTCATCGGAACAAGGAGTCCGATTCCAATCCATGTAACTGATCCAGCAATTTCAACGACGAAAAAGCAAACAGCAACTTGATCTGGTTTCGAGTGCGGGGGTTTCTGGATCTTTAGAGGAGAGGCATCGTTTCCGAGTTCTGGTACTGGTACTGCTTGCTGCACAGAAAGAGCAAGCAGGAATTTCTCCCTCTCCCTCCCATCTCCCCAAAAGCCGTTAATTTTATACGGAGTACCACCCCAACCTTTTTTATTATTATCTTTTAACGGCCCCTCCTTTCAGATAATTACGGAGTCTCGATAGAAAAATTGGAATTAGTACGGATGACGCCGTAATTTATTTTTATTACTCCTTTAGATAGGGTACGTAGGGTTGATGAAATAAGTAGTTAAAAATTAATGTTTATTTTTTAATTAGGTTTTATGGGTGTATGGAAGACTATTTTTAGGTAAAACTAGTTAAAAAAACTTCTCTTGGCGCAAGCCACCCCGGGTATGCTGAAACTTAATTTTGATGGGTCAACGCTAACAAACTGTGAAAGTTCTGCTGGAGCCATTATCAGGGACTGGGAAGGCCGCTCTATTGCTATTTGTCACCAGAAGCTAGGAGAACAAAATCCGCTCACAGCGGAAGCACTAGCTCTCAAAATGGGAATCCAGCACGTATGTCAACTCAATATCGACAAAATACAAATTGAAGGAGATTGTAAGATAATCATTGATCACTTAAACAGGAAATCTAACTGTCCGTGGGAAATCGAACTAATCCTTTCTGATGTACAAATTCTGTTATCAACTTTGAAAGAAGCAGTTTTCTTTCATGTTCCTCGTATGGGCAACAAAGTGGCAGATAAGGTTGCACACCTTAGCCACTCTGCCTGAGGAGTCGATATTAATAATGACTCAGGTCTTCTTGACCTCATCCGCAAGGATGCTGCCGCCAATGAAGATCCTCTATATCATTGTGTGCTTCACTACATGTATCACAATATTATTTTGATCTAAAATATAATTTTAAAAAATAAAATAAAATTATATTTATATTTGAAAGACCTATATTTATATGTTTATAAAATTTTATCTTGAAAAATTATTTTTTATGAAATTTTAAAAATATATATTTCAAATAATCATATTTTCAATTATTATTTTTTTAAAAATGTTTTTTCAAAATAAAAGTTTATAAACATATAAATATAAGTGTTTAGAATATTAATATAATTTTGAAAAAAAATTAAAACATAAATTCAATGTTAAATTAATTTTGTGATGCATATTCTGAAGCATAGAGTGATGTAGAGGATCCTTGTTGTGCTGCCGGTAGGGGTGGGCATGGGACGGGACGGGACGGAACGGGATCGGGACGGGATTGATTTTTTTTTTTTCAAATCCCGCCAGGTGTTATCCCTCAAGGGACGGGACGGGATCGAGACGGGACGGGATTTGTCCCTCGTAAAAAAAACGCAATCTAAAAATAACAAGTAAAAATATCCAAATTAAAATCTTGCATGTAATCCCATTACGCAAACTAAAACATTAGGCATCCAAATTCCATTGCAAAACTTAGATTGAAAATACATAGCAACTAGCATGCTTCTACCAACAGTAGGTAATGTATGCTTCTATCAACAGTAGGTTACTCACTACTAATGCCGAATTGTTTGGATTAAAATTCCTATTTCATATGTTTTTAGTGTTTTATTATTATTTTAAATTTTGGGTTTAAATTAAAATGAAGGTATAAACTATAATTATAACTATAATATAAATATATTTTTATTAATTTTAATTAAATATATAAATATATATAATTATATATATATATATATGCGAGACGGGACGGGATTTGCGGGATACGAACTCTCCATCCCGCGTAATTTTTGCGGGACGGGATCGGGACGGGATTGAATTTTTTTTCCCTAAATCTCACCGGGATCGGGACGGGACGGGATTTGCGGGATTTGTGCCCACCCCTAGCTGCCGGGTAGGGCCAACCCACCCGAATTATTTCCTATTCAAAAAAAAAAAGTTAAAAAAACTTGTTAAAAAATAAGTTAGAAAAGGGAAGTTGTTTTGGGAGAAAATTTGTGACACAAGCACTACTTTCGGCCTATTTTGTGGAATGTTCTACTTTTAGGACAAATTGTGAAATTATCCACCCAATTAAATCCCCCAATTCATCATCTCCTTCCTCAAATCCTTCCTCCCTTCCACTGACCTCTGGACTGGTCTGCACCTTCCTCCTCCGATCGCTGGCTTCCTCCTCCTGTTCCACCTTCCTCGAAGATCCGAGAGTGAGCGATCGAGGGGGTAGAGCGATCCGAGAGCGAGGGAGCGAGCGAGCGATCTCGGTCTGGTTGCGATCCTCTGAGTGGAGACGGAGGACGTTCCGATCCAATCGACACCGAAGACATCGCTTCCTGAATCCGGCTCCTCCGTCCATCATATCCACGTCGAGCGAGCAAGCGAGCGGCCGGTTGTGCTCAGACCTGTGGGAGGTTGTGCTCAGCGAGCGGAGCGGTGGAGATCTGTGGAGCGGAGCGGTCGAGCGAGCGGAGCGGTGGGAGGTAGTGCCCAGATCCGGCCAGTTGCGGCCGGAGCGAGGTCGAGCGAGGCAGAGCGAGCAAGCGAGGGAGCGGTTGCTCAGATCCGGCCTGGAGGTTTCAGATCTGGCCGAAGCGAGGTCGAGCGGCTAGAGATCCGGCAGGAGCGAGGTCGAGCGGCTGGAGATCCGGCGACGGCGTTCTGGGAGAAAGGAGAAGGCGACGTGAGGAAGGAGAAGGCTTTTTTGTTAAATTAAAAAAATAGTTTGTGATTAGTCGCATGCCAGTCAATAGCGAATACGTGCCAGCCAATCAATATTGCGTGCCAATCGAAAATAAACGTTAGTGGTATGTAGTTGATTGTCATGATAGACGTTAAGGTAATTGTTATATTCTGACTTAGGTTTATCTGTTAGAGTCAAAAGAGTTGGCACGAGATATAATTATACTGGCACATAAAAAGATGCTAGTGGCATGAATAACGTATTGATTGGCACGTAAGTCCTATTTCTCTCTATGTCCATAAAATAATCTCACTTCGAATTTTTTTTTCTTCATAAACATATATAAAGTGGGTGTCTATAGATAGATAAAATTAAATTAAGTTCGAAAATGATTTTATTTTTTAATTTTAACAAATGAAAATGGTTGAAAATTAGTTTAAAATAAGTGAAATTTTTTTCCCTCATTTGCTCCCCTTAAAAGGTTTGGGGAAGCCTACTGGAGACTCTGATATGATTGTCTCGGACAGTCTAGTCTCGTTGGGCTTCTTTGGTTCTATTGAGATTCGTCATGTCTTCCGAGAAGCAAATCTAGTGGCTGATCGTTTGTCATGTCTCTGTTCTGCTTCACATGGATCTATGACTCCTGATGATTCTCTATTGAGTAGTCTCATCCGTAAGGATGCTCTTGGCTGATAGGGCTTAGCTCTATGGTCAAGTTTTTTCCGTTTCAAAAAAAAAAAAATGAACTAGCGCCCCTCTCTCTCTCTCTCCCCCCCCCCCCACCTCTCTCCCCTGCACATCACTTTCAACTGGTTATATGCAATGGGGATCATCTAGTCCGCAATTGTAGTCCACACCGTAGTCTAAATTATCTCATTGGCTAAATTGAAATTTCTAATGATTTTCTTATTTAAGTGTTTGTACCTTATAATTTATTTTAATGCTTATCGGCCAATGAAATTAAAGGGACCATAAAAATGGACTACGACGTTGCACTAGACGATTTTCACCGGGTTACATGGGTTGCAATTTTTTTTTTGCAAAAGTGACATTTTCTTCCCCACTTGCAAATTTTACAGTAGTAGTGCTACTTTTGCAAATCCCTTATCCTTTTGATATATTTATGCAAATTTTTCTTACAAAAATCACCCTATGAATATGAGAAATTTAAAAAACTATCTATATTTTATTATGTGATCCATAATCTACTATATTTTTATTTTTATTTTTGCACAACAAAATGTTATATTTGCACAATATATGGTTATATTTGCACAAGCACAACATACGGTTATATTTGCACGCCAAAATGTATTGACACGAAAAAAAAAACTAGACTTGGGTTATATTTGCACAACATACAATTATATTTGCACAACATATGATTATATTTGCACAAACACAACATACGGTTATATTTGCACACCAAAATGTATTGACACGGATAAAAAAGCGGAAAAAAAAAAATTACATTTGCACAACAAAATGTTATATTTGCACAACATACGATTATATTTGCACAAGCACAACGTACGGTTATACAACATACGGTTATATTTGCACATGCACAATATACTCTTATACTTGCACGACAAAATGTAAAAAAAGAAAGAAAAAGTGAGGCTATATGCAAGATGATATAAAATGGCTATTGACAAGATGGGAAGGGGATGAACATTTCACCACTTTGTCACAAAGTGTGGATATTTCGCCAATTGATACAACTTTTTTGGACATTTTGCAAACTCACCCTTATTTTGGTGTTTATTTTGCAAAAGTACTGTTTTACCCCTTCCCTTTTATCTTATTTGGTTTGAAAGTGCCACAATACAACACCCCTAATAACAACCAAATAAACTCCACTTTTTACAAATAAACTGTTTTTCGCCCCATACGGAGATTATCTTGTTGTTTAAATTTTTAACTACTTTTATTAACAATTTATAAAAGTTTACCATGTTTATAATTTTAGTCAGTTTATTAACTCCGTCCCATACGAACCCATATGCTCCCCTTTGGTAAAACATGTCGTGTTACTATTAACAAGTAAGAACTTATTAATTTTATATATATAAAAAGATTGATATTTTGCATAGTTTTTATTCTTCTTAAGAAGCGTGCGTGAATAGTACACGATATTTTTTTTTATTTTGTAACGTGGGGGTTCCGAGGTTGTCGACTAATTCCCAGCGTGTTTGAGTCATAGCCTGCAAAGGACGCAAACCGGTTAATCAAGCGGCAAGCCACCAGATAAGCTCACCCAAACCAATGAAGACTTGAGCATCCACTAATTACAAAAATTGTGCAAAGAATGAGATTTGAACCTTTGATCTCTTGCAAAGGATACCTTTTTCTTACCACTAGAGCAAGAGATCATTGGTTAAATAGTACACGACATGTTTTGCTGAACGGGAGAGTAAAATTTAATCTATGGGGTGTGTTCTGCTATTTGTATTCCAATGCATTATGTCATTTATGTATTTATTCATTGGAATCCAAACACACCCATATATATTACATATACTACTCCCTCCGTATTAATATAATTGGTCTTTGGTCAATTTCACACTTTTTAAAAAAGCTAAAACTAAAAAGAAGAATAGTTAAAACTTTAGCAAATAAATAATGTGAAAAAATGGACCAATAGAAAAAAAGAATAATTTGAGAAGCTGGAGTATTGATAGAGAGTATCTTGAAAATCAAATACAATTAATGAGATAAATTGAGAAAATTAGAATTTTTTTATCATTGATGTTGTTCAAAGGGACAAATATTTTTTATATGAAAAAATGGTCAAAAAGCCAATTATATCGATATGGAGGGAGTGCTTTAAAAGTAATTTTTTAACAAAATGTTATTTTTTTTAAAAAAAATACTACCTCCGTTCAACTAGCAATATAAAGTCATTTTAAAATTTACACGCTTTGTAAGAACCTAAAAATATAGTAATAAAATATTAATTTTTTATTAATTTTTTTAAATAATTTGATAAAAAAGTTAGTACTTTAATATATTTTCTAAGTTCTTAAAAAATGTTCAAAATCTAAAATGACTTATACCGTTGAACAGATGGAGTACATAGTATTTTTCATAAATAAGTATTCAATTTTAAAAAATACTACCTCTGTTTATAAATAGAGGTTGTATAACTTTCGAAACAATTTTTAATAAGCTAAAAACAATACAATAAAATTGTATAAAAATATTATTACAAAGTTAATATTTCAGTTTTTAACTAGTTAAAAACGTGTTAAAAAGTCATACGACTTTCACTATTGAATACAGGTAATAGTAACTAAAAAAATATTTTATATAATTTCAACTTTTTTCCTTATTTGTGCTTTACTCTACCTAGTATTTTAACTTGGTGGGTTGAACTCGAATAGTCATAGAACTAGTAATTTTATGATTAATTACAGTAATTAATATTATACCTTTGCCTTAGCTTGGATCCCACTGCACCCCCGTGAGAGAGGACAGAGGATTTATATTCAATGTTCAAAAGTTCATTTTATATGTTCATCCCAATTATCGGTAAATGTACCTATTCAAGGTAAATGTACATTCATTTACCGAATTTCGATGTTGGTAAGCTCTTTTAATGTGAAAAACAAAACTTATTGACATGAGAAGTTGATATAGTCATTTTATTGACACTAGTTTAATTTCCGTATCAATAAGTTTTTTTCAGGCTGAAAAAGCTTCCCGACACTGGAAATTAGTAACTACATCGTACATTTGATGATACGAAACCGTACATATAGCAAGCCGGTAGCTCAAATAACCTAACTTGATTTTGTTATAATATTTCCTCCTAGCTTCTTTGAGTTAATTAATTATTTCTTTTTTTTAAGGGTGTGTTTGGACTCCAATTGCATTAATTATAATTATAACTCAAATTAAAAAGGACGTACTCCGTATTTGATTAGCACAAATTATAATGTGTTTAAAATAAAATGCATCATAATATGTGTGAATCAAATAACTTATAAATGCATTAAGTTTATACTTCTATTATAAACATTATAACACAATTGAATCCAAACACACCCTAATCTCTTTTTTATACATTTCTTCCAAAGCCAAAAGTAGTGGTTAATCTATTTGAGATTATCCATACATGGTATTCTTTAGTAAAAAGATTATCCATACATGAATCAACATAAAGTAAGCCTTACACTTCGGTTAACATGGCAAGAATTGACTTACACTACAAATAAAATCAATTTTTGAAAAAAGCAAAAGAAAAAGAAAAGCCAGTGAAACAGGCCTTATGTAGGTTCCACTTTGGGCCTTATTTCATGGGCCACCTACTACCACCAAATAACTGCAAAGTGGCCCATAAAACACTTTATGAATTTTTTTTCTTATGCCTAATCTTCATCTACATTTTAATTGGCCAAGGAGTTTTAGCTTCAAAATTATTAGGTATAAAATGTACTATTTCTAAAATATTCAAAATATGTACACTTAATATTTCCACATTATTAACTTTATAACACACTAGTATTAAATGTTTTACGCTTCATTCGGGTTGACGATGACTAACCATTTCGGAATAGTTCACTGAAAAGGACTTACGGGTAGTATCCAAAGGTCCCCGATTTGAACCCCGGATGATCGCTCTTTATTTACCAATTCAAGGTTGACGATGACTATATAGGTTTTATTGTTTGAATCTAGTATTGATTTTCTGTTCTTTCTTATCTATTTTGTTTTTGCCTCGGTTTTACTTTGCATTTTCTTGTGTTTTGCTCACTATATATATTCTTTTGGTTTTTTTATTAGGTAAAAATTTGAGATACTAGAGACCGACGAATCAACAAACGAACTATCTGTCAATTAACATACAACACACATAAAAACACACAAAGCAACAAAGATGAAAGAAAAACTCCACACCCCATAAAAGCCATCAGACAACGAAAAAGTTAATTGAGAAAATTCAAGGCGAACTATGAATGTCAAGAGCATGGGAGAGTGCGAAGACTCACACGGCGTCTCGACGCCGAGAAGACGGAGAGCACTAGAGCAGTAACCTACCACCGGAAAAGACGATACCCAGGGAAGTGCGGATCACCGATCTAAAGTTCCCATCTAAATGAGGGATCTTCGAATACCATGAACATTGCCCCGATCTACTCGATCAAATAGGACGTCTGATACTGCAATCTCTCTCAGAACTAATCAACACCAAGGCAACGACCTATCACCAAAAGACGGCCAAAAATACCTTTCCCAACTAGTTTAGTTAAAAATGTGTATGTACTCACCTCTCAAAGCCTTCTTCACGGTTTGTGTAATATTTACCATTTCTTACTAAAATTTTACCTCTAATTAATTCAAACCAAAGGTGAAATGTGAAAAGGATAAGTATAGTGAATCTGGAAAAGAGGTGCAGGGCGTGCATGAGTGATGACAGCAAATGTTTTTGGGTGCTCCAAGAGTCCAAGTCTCCAACCATTAAGCAGACAAAGCTCGATTAAATACAATTTAATTAACAATAAATTAAATATTATTTTTTTTAAAAAAAAAATGGGACATTAGCATTTAGCCCACAACAAAACAAGGTGTCTACCTGGACTCGAGTGCTTATTACGGAGCAGTTTGAAGCCTTTTGTCGTCTTCTTAGTCACTCGGTGTCACAAAAACATTAACTAATTAATCACTGTATCACCTAATAATTAACATGGAGGCATGGTTTGGGGCATTTTCTGGAATCTCACAAGTTTGGGTGGGTAGATTCGTTAATTAAGGGTAAAGTTAGGGGTGTGATATAATTTAGGGTAAATTAGTGGGGGTGAATGTGAATAGGGAAAAATGGAAGTAATAAATGAAGGATGGGGGAGGGGAAAGGGGGAGCGTGGGGGAGAAAGTGGGCACAGAAACAAATGCAGGCGGGCGGGGGGTTTGAAGAGTGATTCGAGGCGGTTAGGTGGGGGTGGCTCTCACATGTCCCCACCCTCCGTGGTCTTCCCTTCCACCCTCTCAACTTGCGTTAGCTTTCCCATGAGCTTACCTCAACTGCTCACACAGATGGCATTTGAATCAACGATCAAGGATCGAGTCTCACTAATGTCAGTGTAAGAGCAATATTTTAAATGGGGTTCATTACACATAGTGAGAATTGGTTCTAGACCTTTATTATCCGTTAAGTCATCATGATTTACCTCATCTCTCAATCTCTGTCGGACTAGAGGGTGAAGGGTCTAGGGTGAGCGATTTCACCATTTATGAGCAAGTGGTAGCTTTCAGACATATCTGAACTCACAAGACTGAAAAATTAGCAGACGAAAAAACACAGAACAAACATCAGAACACAGAAAAAATACAAACAACAGACATCACACACTCTAAAAAAGACGAATCTAAGCAAACTTAAAATTGAAAGTTTATACAGATGTTTATAAATCAATATATATCTATCATTTTAAAGAAACGTGGATTACTATAATCATTTTCTCAAGTTTATTTGAAAATTTTAATGCATAAATTTTCACTACTTAAGTAATTTATTGTATAAGTGCATAAATATAATAGTTTTGACTAAAATTCGCTGATTCGATAAATTTGATATATCTTTGATATATTCTGATATATCATTTTTTCTTTTAACTGATATGACCCCAATAAACGATATTTAGGATGTGTTTGGCAACATAAATAGCTCTTCATAACCTTCACTTTAATGTTATATAGTTTTAAATGAAATAAAAGCTAAGATTATATTTTCATTAGTGTTTTGGAATTGAATTTTCAACGACTACACCCCTAAGCTTTTCAAAAATTTTCTTTTTTTACACAAAAATCTATTCATTTTTATGAGCTAAGGTTACCAAACATTAATAACTTATCAACAATTTAATTTTACATATATTTTACACAATTAACCATTCAACTTCACAGCTACCCATTTAACTTCGGTTACCAAACACTCCCTTATACTCTAATTAATTACATTGGTTAAAACCCTAGCTAATGGTACAGTATCTGTACAAGGAAATAGGTCGTAAATCCCTGTCAAATAATGTCCAAATCAAAATACACACAAGATGATCCCTATTCGCTCAAATCTCAAACAAAGTTTTTGTGATTGACTTTCACATAATAATTATAAAAATATAGTAATTAAATAATAATGAATTGACGTACCCCAGCGAATTAAAGTCTCGATCGATCCACATATACAATGCATTCCCATCCATTAAAAAACAACATAAAAATATAGATAGTTCAAAAAGAAGACCACCGAAGATGGATGAAGAGAGAGAGAGGCCGACAAAGAGCATCTTTTACTCAGCCTCCGAGCTCTCCAGATTTCAGCGCCATTTTTACATTGTTTTAGATTACAGCTTATTTAAAATAGAGAAAATAGAACATTTTAGAAAAAAAAGTAATTTCTCTACTTAACATATTCTCTGATCTTATCTCTAAAATAGAGAAATTAATGGAGAGATGGAAAAAATCTCTAAATTTAGAGGAATGGTTAGAATCTGTAAAATTTAATACGTTCACCCCTTTCAATGCATACCTATTTGCTCATTGGTTGTTGCCTATTGATTTAATGAAGTTATTGGAATTTTATTTATTTAATTATGAATTTATGCATCTATTGTAGTGTATAATAAATGATTAAATGTAGCAATTTGTATAATAGAGAATCTGTTGGAGTTATGGTGTAAATTTTTTTAGAGATTTTTTTATTTTGTTCTCTATTTTAGAGATTTTTTAGAGAAACTGTTGGGGATGATCTTAGTAGTTACTGCAGCCAGATTCACCTTCAATTCATTAACCATGTGATCGAGGTTTCTTGTTTCATTGGTTCAGTGCTAAAAGCACAACTAATTGAACGTCTCTTGGCGTTTATTTGATTGCATAACAAAACAACAATCAGCTGAAATAAAAGCAATAATGTTTAAAGTTGCAGGCAAGTTCCATGCTACTACTAAATATAAATAATTACTAATTATTAATAATAAAATTTGTAAGATGTTTTTGGAGGATTAAATTTGTAATCCTATAATACTCCCTTCATGCTGGAATAACACTATTTCTATAAACAAAATAATTGACCATTTGAATAACATTAATTAATGACCAATGACATCATTGCTGTCTTTCATTTTTAACAAATTAATCCATTACAACTTAGCGCGCATTTGACGGTAAATTTAGGGGGTTTTGGGGTCAGAAAAACAAAAAATGAACCTATGGTGTTTGGTAGGAGTCGAGGTGGGAGCTTCGGGAGTTGCAGTACGAGCTTATTTTCAATGAAAACCAAATCGGATTGGGGGCAAGCTTTGGGAGTTTGGTCCTAGATTTTTTTTCCAACACGAGCCAAGGCATGGATATAAGTTTTTTTTTTAATCTTTTTTACCCCACGAATATCTTCCAAACATTATAATTACCAAATACCATTCAGAATTTTTTAAGAATTATTTTTTTTAAATTTCACATTAATTCCACGTCTCCCTAATCTAAAAAAAAAATCCACCTCTAAAAAAAGGTTAATGACTCTAATTGCTCAATTGAAATAAAACAAGTGACTTGTTTGGGATAATTATCAAATTTTGTGGACTATATAATTCAGGTAATTTAAGTACCCTTTATTTCCAACAAATTACTTGAAATTATATATGGCATATAATTAATATAAACCGTATAAATAAATTTTAAAAAAAAAACACAGATAAATGATCGAATGAATAAATTGTAGTGTTTCCTATATAAACTTTCCGGCATATAATTGGCTGAAAATGAAATAAAAGGATCGGAGCGCAATGACGAGATGGCCACCGTGTATACAACGTTGAAACGCCGGGGGCGGTGGGGGCGGGGTTGGAGGGAGACCGGGCCGCCGGGAGGCTTGTGGCGTTGGTGGGTCCCACAAGGAGGAAGACATTGGCACGATACGTGTTTCCTCCCCGCGATCCTTGGTTACCATGATACCATCCCCCACTCCCCTTCCATTCAAAATCTTGATCTTATCCTTTTGTCCAAATTTTATATTTATTTTTAATTTTTAATTTCCAATTATGATTCTTAAGTGTTCGTCTTCTTTTAATTTCAAACAGTTTTTAACATAGGGCATATGATAAAACCCTAAATTGGGAAAGATTTTCAATGCTTTGGGGTATAGGATAAGAATCTAATTTAAAAAAAAACTAAATTAATCAAAATTTATTATTTTTTTCTTCCAAATTTAGGGTCTTATCTATGTCTTGGGGCATAGGATAGAAAAATCGTATAATATATATAATAAAAATCTAAATCAAAAAACATTTTCTATAGAAAAAAAAGTTTATTAACAAAATGAGTTTTATTTATTAGCAAGATAATTTATACAAAATTGCACTCGAGTCCTTCACACAAGATGAAGCCTCCAAGCACATGCCTTCTGCCTCCACCTTCACTCGCCGCCTCATCCCCTTGCCTCTGATCACCGCTTGCCACTCCTCCCTTTCATATATCTCTCTCTCCCCCTCCCTCAAACATTCACTTCAACCCACCCTAACAGCTTCAACTCTTATCTAATGGTGATCTCCGTCTCTCCTCCTTCGCCTCCTTCAATTCCCACTTCATCTCCCTCGCTCAACGTTGAGATGCCACCAAATGCCAGCAGCAGTTGAACAACCTCGGAAGCTAGCTCGCGCCATAACCTACGACAACAGCAGCTGACGACCTTGAGACGACACTCCCCGACGATAGAAGGAGCCTTCGGTTCTGGATTTGGTATCTCCACCTCGCCCTCCCATCTACGACGTAGATCAAAGGCTCGTTGGACATCATGACGGTGATGTCAACCTCCAATTGCTCCCTCCCTTCGTCGACCACGATCGATGTCGACGGTGAACAACACCCACCTCCTTCCTTGATGCGAACATTGTGAAAACATATTTTGATCCTAAAACCCGGCCTAGCACAGAAAGGAATCAAAATATATCGCATGCAAGAGAAAGAAAGAAAACATGATAGTTGGTGACGCAGTTCGGTTTCCTTACTTTGCATAACCTCAAGAGGGAGAGACTCAAACCCAATAATCCACTAAGTATAATCGAATACGAGTCATGGATACATGAGTACAGATAAATGAATACGACGATCTTAGACCTAGCAGCTCGAGTGTGAAACAGATTAGGAGAAACACGAAGAGAGGAGCAGATACTCCCTTTCACTTCATATGCAAACGAAGCAAGTTGGAAGTTGATGAAGATCGAGCTCCAAGGTTCAACAACCTAAGTGAGGCACCGTCTTCTTCATTCTTCTAGCAGGATCTCCTTAGATCTCACATAGAACTTGAGGATTCAAGCTTCCAATGGAGAGAACACCGAGAATGTAACACCCCGTCCCACATCGGATATCATAAGGATGTTGGGAGTAGTTTATAAGTGATTCAAGCCCTACCTATGTCACAAGAGCTCTTCCTTTTCAGGCTCCAAGTGAGAACAACGGACCTGAGAGGGCTAGGTGACATGGGCTGGCACCTCTTAAGACCATGGGTCTTACAAATGGTATCAGAGCCGACTCTAGGCTCGGAGGTGCGCCGACAGTATGCTCGGGTACGCTCCTTCAGGAGGGCAATCCCTTGGGCTTGACGGGGTCGTCGGTGCTTTAAGTGGGGGAGATTGTAACACCCCGTCCCACATCGGATATCATAAGGATGTTGGGAGTGATTTATAAGTGATTCAAGCCCTACCTATATCACAATAGCTCTTCCTTTTCAGGCACCAACAAAGAAGACTCTGAAGCTTATATAGCCAGTTCCTCATTAATCCAAATGCACCGTTTGAATCAACAAGTACAATATGGAGCCGTTGAAGCGTCTTCAGTCACTAAGGCCAGAAATAGAGAGATGGATTGGACCATGAACAGTAATGGGCCGAAGAGAAAGAGCTGCTAGGCTTTCTTCTTCAGCTCATTCAAATCTTGGCACCAAGTCCTTAAGCTCCTGATGATTCTTTGTCTCCATCTTCAATCACTCGAGCTACCAAAGATCTTATCATCGTCTATACATTTATAAATACACAAGCTATATATCCTATGACTCTAGCTTACATGCATCTGGATTAAGATAAGACATTACAAACATGAACAAAACTTCTTGGTAGAAATGGAGATTGCGAAAGCCACTCTTATAATCGATGTCTCTGCCACCGTCTAATCCTAGAAATTGATTTGAGCGTTTCTCTTCTTTCGAACCAGTTTGTAATTAAAAGTAAAAAGGACTAGTGAATAATTTTTTTTTATTTGTCTTGCCAATAGACCATATATCATGTTGTTAATAGACTTTATGTAAAAACAATTGTTAACCCTAAAAACCTAATTAAAAGAAAATCTAAAATAATTAAAATTTAGAAAATATTTCTATGTTTTTATAAATAAAAAATACGAATTTTAAATCAGTGATTTTTTAACTTCCCGCCAAATTACCCAAACTTTCATGCAGAAGGGCATCATTTGCACTTTAATATGCGTTATGGTCAAATTAAAATTAATTTTAATTTCCGAAAGGTGATGGTATGTCTTTATAAATAAAAATTAAATATTTTCATCTATATATGGCATGTGTGGCTTAACTTTAATTGTTGTGTGCGTTTTCCTCATTATAATCAAACTAAATTAGAGTTGTACTTGATCGCTCAAATTCCTGTATGTGCTTTAATACATGTTATTTTAAGACTTGACCAAACACACCATAGTTATTTTAAGAAACAAGATGTGAATTTACTAAGAAGCCAAAAGAACACATACACATATATAAATAAATTCCTTATGGCTACTACAATTTAAGTAAGAATAGAATGTAATGAACACATGCTAAATTGTACTATAAATATTTAGGTAATTGCGCCCACACCACCCCCATAAAATTATAGTTTTACATTCTAAAAAGATAGAAGCCAACACTAGCTATTTTATTATGGAAAAAATCATTGTTAGTCGGCATAGGATATGATTATCTTATCAAAAATAAACAACATTAGAAATCTAATTTAAAATTTGGTTAATATATTTTAATTAAGAATATTTTTTTTCTAAAACTGGAATCTTATCCTATGCCCCAAGACCATAGGATAGAAAAATCGTTGTTATTATAATGAAACTCCGTATATTTTTTGGTATTTGGCTTGCCAAAAAAATAGAAAGATTTTTTTTGACTTTTTTTGTAAATCTTAACTTTACAAGTGTACAACGCAACTTTTTTTATACAAGGAAAGAATTAAGAAGGTAATCACTAGAGTATCCTTATGAAAAAGGTCATGGAGGCTTGCCATTGGTATTGTAATTAAGATGTGCAACCCTATCTGCTACCATGTTACCTTTACAGAATAAAAAAAACAAGGATTCGAAAGAGGCTAGCTAGGTGAAGTAGTGATGCTTCAAAGAAAATCATTTCAATATTCAAAAATGGTTTTCAAATCTCTTTTTAATGAATTGATCACGATAAGATTATCACCCTCAATACAGATTATGCCAAAGCCTAATATTTTTTGCTGCATATATTCCTAGGTTTGTCTATTGTATGGCCTAGGGGTATATATAGAATTATAATACTATATTGAGAAAGAAAACCATAAAAGAAAATGGGTGAACCCCATACTCTATTTTAAAAATGGCTACACTGAATATATCTAATTAAGTAAAATATTTTTCAATTTGACTTCTTACCCTATTCAGTTGAGACATAGGATAGAAAATCCGTTCCTTTAATCATAGCTAAACAAGCTAAGAATCATTTAAGAGAAAAAAAAAACACATTTTGGGGTTGATAAGAAAATACAATAACTCTAGCTAGGTATATATTATTGTTTGAAAAAAATTTATTATTAAAAAATAAATTTAAATATTTCGGCTATAATTACTTTAGGGTTTGAGACATTGAACTGGATATAAAATCGATTTGATTTGATTGATCCAACCAAAATTTTTACGCTCTTGCACACGGTGTGATCTCGCCATCCGTACGGTACCGACCTTGCCATCCGGTATCGGTGAATCAGTTGCCAATCTCGGGTTCAGATGATGGTGAGGTGGATATTGACGACGACTTCCAGTGTCGGTGAACATGATGCATTTTTTGGCGACGGTGAACAAGCTGCGGTTGTGTGGTGATTCCAACAAAATGTGTGTGAGCTCTCACTCGGCACAAGCTGCAGGGAATGGATACCAATACCGACTTTCGATGTCGGTGAATAGGAAGTTTTGTTTTTAGCTCTGACTCAGTATCGATGCTCTGATCATCGTCCCCATCAACAAGTGTTGAGAAAAAGCTTATCAACTCTGAGTGTCAATATCAATACTATACAGATGGCGAGAAGTTCACCATGCATATAACAAATTTTTTTTAACAAAGAGAGAACAAACATATAGGACATAACAAAATTAAAAAAAGAAAAAAAAGGAAAAGGTGATTGAACTATAGAAGTAATCAGTTACTTAAAACTCACCTTGAATGTAACTCAACTCCCAATTGGTCACATTATAAAAATGATTGTGATAGAAAGAGACAAACAAGAGATGGGTGGGCCCGGGCGCTGGAACTGGCCACGTTGAGGCAACCCTTGACCCACTTAATCAAACCCCCAATCCTCCTCCCATCTTCATCCATTTGCACTCCCCTCCCTCCTTCATCCCGATCCTCTCTTAACCCTAACCCAATCGATTCACACACCTCCAACCAAATCAAATCAACAATCCTCAATTTCTTCTTCAATTACTCACCTGATCGATCGAATTGATGGATCCGGTGGCGCACGGCCACTCTCTCCCGCCGCCGTTCCACCTCCACCCGCAATTCAACCTCCACCCGGGGCACCACCAACAGCACTCCGACGCCGACGAGCACCAGAGCGGCACCAGCCGGCCCCACCTGAAGCGGGACCGCGATGACGGAGTCGACCACGACAACAACGATGACGGGAACGGCGACCACTCGGAGTCCGGCGGGGCGCCGGGGTCCGGGTCGGGGGAGATCACGCGGCGCCCGCGCGGCCGCCCCGCCGGCTCCAAGAACAAGCCCAAGCCGCCCATCATCATCACGCGCGACAGCGCCAACGCGCTCCGCACGCACGTGATGGAGGTCGCCGACGGCTGCGATATCATGGAGAGCGTCGCGGCCTTCGCGCGACGCCGTCAGCGCGGCGTCTGTATCCTCAGCGGTACCGGCACCGTCGCCAACGTCACGCTCCGGCAACCAGCATCCCCCGGCCAGGTTGTCACGCTCCACGGCCGCTTCGAGATCCTCTCCCTCTCCGGCTCCTTCCTCCCGCCGCCGGCTCCGCCGGCGGCCACAGGCCTCACCATCTACCTCGCCGGAGGCCAAGGCCAAGTCGTCGGCGGAAGCGTCGTTGGCCAGCTACTTGCATCGGGGCCAGTGGTTGTCATGGCGGCGTCGTTCAGTAACGCCGCCTACGAGAGGCTTCCGTTGGAGGAGGACGCGCCTCCATTGCCTATCCAGGGCGGCGGAGAGGGTATGTCGCCGACGTCGGCAGCGGCAGCGGCGATGGGAGGAGGCGGGCAGCAGGGAATGATGGGCGGCGGAGGAGGTCCCCCCGGGCATGACCCAAGCTCGCCGATGTTTCAAGGGATGGGGGCGGGGCCGGCGCCGAACCTGCTGAATTCGATGCAGTTGCCGGGCGAGGCGGCGTACTGGGGCGGCGCCGGGCGGCAGCCGTATTAAACGCGTATAATACCGTTAAGTGTCTTAAATTCTCAATCTTTCTAGATCTTTAATTTGGATGCTAAATTAACTGTTTTGTTTTGAGGAATTAAGCAGAGATCTAAGACTGATGAATTAGGGCAGAAATTTAATTGGCTGATTGGTAGCTAGATTTAGGGTTTAGTGAGTTTCTCATGGCAATGTGATATACATTTGGGGGAAATTTTAGGGTTTATTTTGCTTAATTGTTGCTTCTTTCTTACTTTGCGTTGACTTTTAAGGTGTTTTTGTTTTTAATCCCTCATTTTTCCCAATCTTTAATGGGCTTTTGCTCTTTAATTAATTTAATTTGTTGAGTTCTTACATGGATAAAGAAATTAAAATGGTTTCTTATTAACTTGTGCATTTTCTCTTCATTTTATGTGGCAATATAATTTGACCTTAACTTCTTCATCACATTTTTAATATCTGAACTGATCGATTATGTATCGAGTTTAGTATATGTGATGTCTACGCTCAACAAAACAAGTGATTGAGTGTAAAATACTCTATGATCGATGTGTTATGCAATGTTAAATAATTGTTCATGAAGCTTATAAATTTGTGATTTTTTAAGTTATCTTATGAAAGAGGGAAACGTATATAAATTCTTCAATCATATGTAACAAAAGATCATAGCTACATTAAAAGCTCGATAACTTTTATCGAACTTTTATTTCCACAAAACACATGACTATTTGACGACGTTCTTCGTCTTCTATTGTAACAAAAGATGTCCTTTTTTGATAGTATAGATCATGTGCAACGATCTATATTTATATATGTAAATCTTGTTTTATCTCTACCGAAATGTCTGAAATGTACATGTTGAAGGACATATATAGACACACAAACAAACAAACAATTAAGTCGGCATCAGGATTCAGGAATATTGAGCAATGATCGACACTCGAAAGTACAACTAGCTCTTTGATTGGTACAATACAAAACAAAAGATTTAACTCTTATGTCAATGCCAATGGATCCAGCAAGGCTCAAATATTGCTGTCCAAACAATTGCTCGGTTAATACATTTTTCAAAACTATTCTAAATTTTGATGGCAATAAATTAAACCACGTACTCACATATAATAAGAAATATATATATATATATATATATATATATATATATATATGACACAAAATCACCTGGATTTATAAAATGTTTTCAATAAATCCTAATTAATTTCATGCCAAAAACCAAGAGCAGCTAGCATTGTAGAATAATATTTTGAATGTATGATTTATTGATCAAGTTTTAAAATTAAGCACAAAATAACCTGGTTTTGACTAATTTTTTTTACATATGTGGGCCATTTTATTAATTTAAGATGGATACAACACATGGATGTTACAAATTGTTACTTAATTGAAAGTTCAATATATATATTTCATTAAATATTACAGTACAAAGTTAGGATATTAAGTATTAACAATTACTAAAAAAATCAGGATATTTGTTGCAATTTAGATGATAACTAAATACAGAGGATTTTTTTACTTTCAATTTGTATATTCAGATTTAGATCTCACATTAATTCTAAATAAATATAATAATATTGTATAAAATTGTCGAATAATTTCTTTTTATCGTAAATTAATTTTAAAATATAACTTCACTAAAATGTCAGTGAATGTACATTACCTCGGAGCATTAGTCGTCAAAGTGCAGGTGAAACTGTAAAAGAGTGAAACAGTACTAGATTTTGGAAATACAACAAAATTAAAGATAATTAGTAATGTATACAACACTCTCATATCTGTTCGGGAAAAGAGTGCATACATCCTGACCCTAGACTCTGTTTAAATGTGAGATTCAATGAGTTGTTGTTGTAGTAGTAATGTATGGAACACAAATTACTTAATTCAAAGTCCAATATGTTGCATTGCAGTACAAAGTTAGGATATTAACTACAAATTACTCCAAAAACTAGGATATTTTATGCAATTTATCATAAATAAATACGAAGTATTTTTTTACATTCACTTAATCACTTAATATATATTCAGGTTGAAAAAATATATAGTATATAAAATCGAATCAGTATATATAATATTTTTATTACAGTATTATAAATTGATTTTAAACATTAAATTTAGCAATATATAATGATTTCCAATCATTTCTTACCATTTAATGTGATGATCAAGCCTTTATTGGTTTGTATGAGTATGGTGTTTTACATGCTACTCCGTACTCCCTCCGATCCAAAATACATGTCGTTTGACTTTTTCACACGTATTTTAAGGAGCTAAAAACTATATAATATATTAACCTTTTTATTATTATTTTTTACAATTTAATACTTATTACCAGCAAATATTAAGTTGTAAAAAAATAATTTAAAAATAGTTGATATTTTATACTCCCTCCGTTCCACAATAGTTGTCTTTTACTATTCATGCACGTTTTTTTAGAAGCTAGAAATTATATAAAATATCAACATTTTATAAAATATTTTTAAATAATATCATACATATTACTAATAAGTATAGAATTATTTAAAAAAAGTAATTAAAAATGGATATTTTATATAGTTTTTAGCTCATTAAAAAGCGTGCATGAATAGTCCAAACACAACTATTATAGGATGGAGAGAGTATAGTGTTTACCTTTTTAAAACACGTGTTAAAAAGTCAAATGACATATATTTTGGATCGAATGTAGTATTGTTTAATAACATCCCAACTTAATGAGGGTAAAATGTAAAAGAGTGAAACAGTAGATTTTGGAAACATAAAATGAATGGGGGAGCATAGGAAAGATGAATGCATCAGGAAATGGAAACATGGGATGATGGTGAGGTTTCAAACACTGCAGTAAATTTAAAAGAAAAAAAAAGGGAATGGGCTAAACTTGGTTTGGATTGATATAGAGAGACACAGGGTAGTAGTATCACACTATCACTGTATCTGCTGCATCACCATCATCATCTATCTATCATCATCTGCAGCTGCTGCAATCTGCAAGCGATGTATGGATGGATGGATGTGCACGTGCAGGTCTGCCATCTCACCTTAACTCCGCCTTCAATCTCAACAACTTCCAGTCTCCATAGCTCCTTTCCAAGAAGACCCCCTCAATTGCAGGCCCCAAATATGCCCTCCACTTGATTCATTTAATCAATCAAGATTCAATTCAATGGCGCCCCCATTTAATATACCGGTCAATTCCATCGATCTCTTTAGTGCGCCCATGCCCACTACTCTCTTGAATCACTGGTCAGTGGTCACTCTCAACCAAGCCTCTTCAATTCCACTTCTCAGATCTTCTTAATTATTATTATTTTTTTTTTAAAGAAAACGTTTTTGGGTGATCCATATGTTCGATTAAGCAATTTGATAGAGGTGACAACAGAACCATACAACAATCGGAAGACATCAAAAAATCATAAAATGAAGAAAATTAAAGGAAGGGTTTATGAAACTTAATTTCGATGGTGCAAAGATCACTTCATGGCTCGCTACTTTTGGTTATATAATCCGCGACGATCACGGCAGAGTTGTTAATTGTGGTGCACAGAGCTCTAGGAAGGTATCGGCGTCGCAAGCTAATGTCCTTGGACTGCATCGTGGGATTCTCGAAGCTCAGAAGATGGGGATTACATGCCTTGAGGTGGAGGGCGACTGTTTAACAACTATCAACGCCTTAAAGGTGGTGTGGAAGTGTTCGTAGAAGATTGAGATGATGGTGTCGAATGTGCTCGCCATGGGCCTTTCCTTTACGTCGATCTGTTTCGTCCTCCCATACCTTTAGAGAAGGCAATTAAGTTGCGGACCAGCTTTCTCACCTTGGGTTGGCTTCGAATTCCATAGATTGGAGGTTTGATGCAATGATCAACGATTTCGTCCGAAAGGGCGCGCTTGGGTGGTGATACAATCGTGGTTGACCACTCCCAAAATTTCTCCTTTTGCTCAAAAAAAAAATTTGATAGAGCTCGAAAGATCGGTGATCAAATAGGTCGTTTTAGTTGAAGTTTGAAGAAGCTCGATAATTACTAGAGTTGTTATTCAAGACGAACAAATCAATTTATTTATTTTTATTTAGAGTCGACCATAAAATGTTTTGGTATTCCATTTATTTAGAAAAAGAACGAGTTTAAGTTGATCTTAACTTACTTGGACTAATATTGCTACTACAAAGAAGCTAATGAAATCTTTTTCGACGAGGCTATATGCACCGAGACCAATGTTTCATCTTTGACATGCTAACAGGCACGGACCTAGGGGTGGGTTGGGTTTTGCTGCAGCCCATCCCAAAATCTAAAAGCTTATATAATCCATGTATCACAAAGTTTAAGTAGTCTAGTTGGTTGCCTTTAAAAGTCCAATACGGGCTCTTTTTGAGCAACCAGAGTTCGATTCCCACCTACCCCATATGTTTTTATTTTTCACTTTCGCATGCACTGTCCTCGCACAATAATTCGTCTGCACTCCTCAGTACATGAAGATGTCATGGTTCACTCCCAATTGCTTATTGCGCATAGAACAAGCTCCAAGAAAATGTGATATCAATCATTTTTAAAATTTTATTCCTATATATTTTATTTTTATCTTTATTAGTTTTTTTTAGGTGTGCATATTTATGGTATACAAGTGATATTAATAACTTTTAAAATTTTGTTCATTGTATAAGGCGATTTTAGCCTACCCCGATTTTAATTCCTGGTTCCGTGCTTGCATGCTAATCTCCGTGGTACAAGACCAATGTTGTCGTTTGATCAATGATCATGCTTTATAGTCCAACCAAATGTTCTCTATCGTTTTAAATTGTAATTTTATTTTGAGTACATGTTGTTGTGAGTTCTAGAACATTATCTTGCGAGATGACCGTAAATGTCGGTAGTGCATCCAATTTATTGCTTACTGTAAAAAAAAATGTTTTCTATCGTTTGTGAACTCTTTTTATAGAATTCGATGTTTATCCGCATTGCTTAATTCTTTTTTTAGACAATTAACTTCTAATGAGATTATAAAACTCTTTGATTAATACAATGAGTTAAATCTATACCTCTAGATTTAAAAAAAAAAAGTTAACAGATACTATCAGGCGATTTCGTAGCGTTGGGCCTGTTACTGAGTCTGGGCCGAGGACAAGATGATTAATTCAAGCCCATTTCAACATGACCATTTCCAACCACTTTCCAGTCTTTCCTGTTTTAAGAACTTTCGTTGTTTTGGATAATTTTGAACCTCGTTTTGTCCTATGGATAGGGGGTGTTATTCAAGTTAAACGAGCCGAGCTTGACATGGTTACTCTATATCGACGTTGAAAATGACCAAATTGTAGAAAATCACCCTTTAAATACATCTATTTGTCATAAACCACCCTTTAAATTGATATTTCCAAAAAACCACTATTTAAATGACTTTATTTATCAATCAACCATCCTGGATATATTTCGTCCAAATATAGGTTAAATTTGATAAATTACAATTTTACTACTCATTTCATATAATATTATAATATAATTTTAACAATTTTAAAAAAGAAAAATGTAAATAAGTATGAAATTGGAAGTAAACTATTGACATTATTTTATCTTTTTAAATAATCAATAAATGACATCGAGTTCTACAAACTTGCTTTCTCTCTAATTGCGTTGCTCACTTTCCCCTTCCAAATCACATTTTAATTCTCCATTAACTTCTACGCACTTTCAATTTGGGAGCAAAACTAATATAAATTTTATCATCTCAATTTAATTCTTACTTTTTTTTCTTTTTAATCCTTAAATTTTCATTATCGGTAAAATTATAATTTCATAAGTTTAACTAAAATTTAGATGAAATAATCTCAGGGGTGGTTGATTGGTGATAAAAGTTATTTAAAGTGTGATTTTCTAAAAACATTAATTTAATGAGTGATTTATGACAAATCGGTACATTTAAAGAGTGGCTTTATGCAATTTGGCCAAATAAAAACAAATCAACTACTAAGGGTTTGTCTTTGTACCATTTGGGCTTTAAATGGCCCATTCCCAAAATTCAAAGTCCAACTTGACTGAAGATTTTCACTTCCTCCATGATTGGTTGTTTGATTTGGTTTGAAGTTTGTTAATCCAAACTAGTGAAGACCATTGTTGGTTCATTTGTCATAGATTGCTTCCACTCCTTAGAATGGATCTCCATCCCTTATCAAGATTTTTCTTTGAACCAATTCTTGAAAATGAAAGATCAAAGGTTGTATTTGTAAATTAGTCATTTCGTAAAGCATCATTTTTCAAAATAAAAGTTTATAAATATATAAAAATATACGTTGGTAATATAAATATAATTTTTTTAAAATAAAGTTAATTTTAAAATATTTTTGTGATCTAGGAACGGGAGTCTGTTACGAAGTAGAAGATAACCACCGCCCTACACCGCACACATTATAGAGAAAACATACTATTTGCACAATTAATTAAGGGCCCACCTTCATTCATATTATGAACTATTTCTTGATATCATCTACTCGTTCTTTTTCTCCATAGATATTGCATTATTACTAATGTATCACATCCTTCCAAGCAATTATTGTCTTGTATTCACATCTCACCGATAGATTCAAATCAAACTTTACCCAATTCAAATTGTACCCATATACAATTATACATGTTAATCTTTTGTGTTGTAAATTCCCGCGAGTGAGTACAATTAGAACGAAAGAGATAACAATGAGATACAAATAATTTCCCTGTATTATGGCGGGTTGTTTGTCTGACGATCCATGTATAAAAAAAAAATAGAAATAATTTCCGCTTTCTAATAAGAATCGCGCAGAACACTCTTTAGAGAAAATCTCGATCTCTTTAACTGGGGTTTAAAATACACTACCACCCAATAATTTTAACCTCATGACCTCCTATTTACAGTCAAGCTACTGTAGATAAATTATACCGGGCCTCATTCCAGTTTATATATCTATTGATTAATCATCTCATGTATTTTTACTTCTTCTTATTCTCTCGTGAATCAATATATTCATTCTTATCGCAACAATTATCCGGGGATGTGTGCAACCGACGCACTCAAAACTCGAATGAAAACACGCAAAATGCATAGCTTGAAAGGCAGAAACCCTAGGTTAGGGTTACATGGATGATCCCATTCGCAAATGGACAATAGGTGGTGACGAAGAAAGTGTCAATGGAATATATACCCAAGTAGTGGTGCCATATGAATGCCCTACACAGACTCCAATGGTAATTGGTAAGCACCCCATGTTAAGGTCAGGTTGTATGAATGCATTACCAGAGGCCCACACCCATTCATTGTACACATTACCTATGTTTTCAAAACCCTTTCTACTACTCTACTATAGACAACCTTTTGATTTTACTTAGAGTGCACTCTTTATTTAACCCAATCTTCATTTCATATGTATTACTAATTTGCTAGACAAAGATTTAAGGCTTATTATTGTGATGTCTTGGGATTGTCCCACATCGAAAAACATGATAACCGAGCCTTGCATATAAGTCAGTGGGCCACTCCTCCTATTGCCAATTGGTTTTAGGATGGAACCCCGCTGGTCTTGTGTGCTCGGCTTGGGTGCGCATGATGCGCTCTGCCGTGTGGACCCCCCACGGTTGTATGGCCCACCGGGATTTATCATGATGACCATTTCATCAGTGATCCTAAAGGAAAATATATTTGTATCTTGTAGACCCAAAATATGTTTATATGGTATCCTTTGATCAACTATAGATTGGTATTTCATTTTTTTTTAAAAGATGAAAGCATTTTAACATTTAAAAATTTAAAATTCTAAATATATATAACTATAAAATACTGAGTGAAATCCCATGCCCTCAAATTTGTCGTTCCTCAACCCTCTTTCCTTCGTAATTCTTGATTAATTTTGGGAAGTGACGGGAAGCGGGACAGGATTGAGGATAAAAGATTTTAACTCATAAAATACATTGTAGAAGTTACAAACTACTACTATCTTCATTCCATTTTATAATACTCAGTATCTCATAATTTATACTTATAAATATCTCATAATTTATGTCTTTTAACTTTATATAAAATATTAATTTTTTTATTAATTTTTTTAAATAACTTTATCCTTTTTAAAAGAAAGTACAATGATTTGTTTTGAGATAGAGATGGAAGAGTAATACGTTAGGAGGAAAAATCCCATCAAACACTAAATTACCTCATTAGTGTCATTGGTGAACAATCAACTTCAACAACAAATCTCCTTTCATCTTCACCCTATATTAAATGCACATTGTTTGGAATGAATTTGAGCCTCCGATTTCATTCTAAACAGATTGACCACCGACGCCCCCAATCCACGTTAAACCTTAGGGTTGCATTTCCATATTGTTTTAGATTCATTAAGTCGGATTATTTGAATCGATACACATCATTTTCTACTCAAATCGAGCATAAAGTTTGATTGTTAAAGGTGCATCAACAACGGTTTTACCATCATCCAAAATCGTCATTTCGGAAGAGAGTCCGAAACTCTAAATCTGAACTCCAAACAAAAGAGTCAGACCGCAGAGCCAAATCAGCAAGACAACTCACCGCCCTATGGCTTCTCTGAAGACATAGAAAACGAAGACCATCTCATAGGAGCAAAGCAGAAGGAGAGTATCTATAATAAACACTTCGAGACAATCACCTTTCACCTTAAGTCTTCGAATCCCTCTCTTCCGGACTTTCACCAGGCCGAATTGAAATTGCTAAAGCTTTATGAATTGCCCAACAACTCAACCTTTCTACAAAAATAAGATAAAGCGACAAAGAACAAATTCACAAACCAAACACGGCCTTACATTTTAGAATAAAACCAAAAACATTAATAATAAGACTCCTCTGCTGACCGTCGATCACACACCTTCCCTATAGATCCAACGGCTGAGGAACGATCAGTCTCTCTCCACGGAACCAGATCCACCAATTCTTATCCCCCAACTCACCTCCCTCTCGCCAGATCTCCCTCTCTCTCTCCTCGCCAGTCGGAAACACAAATCTCCCAAATGGTGTCGGTGGATCCTCAGAAATGGGCCACCCGCCGCAACAGCAACCCCCGCCTCTCCCTCGACTCCTCCGTCAGCCCCACCAGCGCCTCCTCCGCCGCCGCCGACCACCACCAACTCGACATCCCCTCCACCCCTCCCGCTGAGGCCCGCCCCTCCGCCTCCTTCCTCCATTCTCTGTCCCTCTCCCCCGCCGCCGCCACCGCCACCGCCGTCGCTGCCTGGTACACCTCCAACATCGGCGTGCTCATCCTCAACAAGTACCTCCTCACAATCTACGGCTTCCGCTTCCCGATCTTCCTCACCATGCTCCACATGCTCTCCTGCTCCGCCTACTCCTTCGCCGCCGTCCACTGGCTCTCCCTTGTCCCCGCCCAGTCCATCCACTCCCGCCGCCAGCTTCTCAAGATCCTCTCGCTCTCCGCCATCTTCTGTTTCTCCGTCGTCTGCGGCAATGCCTCCCTCCGCTACATCCCGGTCTCCTTCAACCAGGCCATCGGCGCCACCACTCCTTTCTTCACCGCCATCTTCGCCTTTATCATTACTTGCAAAAAGGAGCCTCCCGAGGTCTACTTCTCCCTGTTGCCTGTGGTCTTCGGCATCGTCGTCGCTAGCAACAGCGAGCCTCTCTTTCACCTCTTCGGCTTCCTCGTCTGCGTCGGATCCACCGCTGGCCGCGCTCTCAAGTCTGTAGTCCAGGTAATTGATTCTTCTACTGTCCAATTTGATGCTTTTAGATTTTTGATTGATTCGTTGACTGAGGGAGCGAATTTTGAGAAATTGGACTGCGAATCTGCAATGGCAAAGATTGATTTGTTGACCGAGGCATTGGATTTTGAGAAATTGGACTGCAAATCTGCAATGGAGTTGGACTCAAATCTGAGACACCGACATTTTTTAATATTGATTGTGATTTACATTTAGAGAGGAAATCAGTCAAATCCATGACTGTCAGTGCTAATTGAAGCAAAACAATCCGACATTTCTGCGGAATCGTGAATCATACGTGTTCAATTCTTACGCAATGAGATCATGAAATTCAGATCTAGATTTATCTCTGTCATCTACCTGGATGTAAACAGGGGCTGATCCTGACGTCGGATTCAGAGAAGCTCAACTCGATGAACCTGCTCCTGTACATGGCGCCGATGGCGGCGGCGATCCTCCTCCCGTTCTCGCTCTACATCGAAGGCAACGTGGTGTCGAAGACGGTGGAGAAAGCGAGGGGCGATTGGTTCATCGTCTTCCTCCTCTTTGGGAACGCGACGGTGGCCTACCTCGTGAATCTAACCAACTTTTTAGTAACAAAGCACACCAGCGCGCTCACGCTGCAGGTGCTCGGCAACGCCAAGGCGGCGGTGGCGGCGGTGGTGTCAGTGCTGATCTTCCGGAATCCGGTGACGGTTATGGGAATGACGGGGTTCGCCGTCACCGTTATGGGGGTCGTACTTTACAGCGAGGCCAGGAAAAGGGCTAAAGTCACAGCTCACTGAGAATTTTTTTCCTACGCTTTTTTTTAATGTATTTTTTGTTGTAATTTTGATTGGTTTATTGGAAAATTGAATTAGAAAGATTATAAAATGATTTTTTGTATATGATAAATAGATGTACTATTAAGTTTTTGAAAGGAAATGATTTGAAGAAATTGCATTTAGGGGTTAAGAAAAATTAATCTCACCCTCTTCCTATATTGTGTTGTTTGTTATCCTTTGCCAATTAAGGTACTTTGTTTTATTTTTGTATGTGTTTAAAAATATGATGTTGTGAGATTTGTCTAGTTATTACTGGTTGTTCATATTTAATTCATTAATTGACAACTTGGTTTATTGGATTTGTTTTGTTTTTGTTGTCTTATTTGTGTAGCTATTGAATTATTTTTTTTATTGGTCTCTTAACTTTGTTTTATCTTTACAAAACAAATTGACAACTCCGACTAAGAGGCCATGGGAATGGGCTTACAAGTCCAACTGCTACCCTCGATGGGCTTAAAGTCTTGTGATTTTGCCCAATAATTAAGCAAGCTAATAAAGTAATCATTTTTCTTGAAGTTTGATCAACTAATCCATGACTATCAATTTGGTCGGCCTCTCGAGTTGTCAGGTATGCTTGATTCTCGAATTATTTCCTAATAAAAAAAGAAAAAACCGCTCATCTCACATTTCCCGGTGAGATTGTTGTTAAATGTGTGAAAATACCATTTTACCCTTGTACTTTTAATATATTTGAAGGGTAAAAGGGGGATTGTCCTTCGACAATTTTCATTTTCCATTTGAGAGAAGGATCGAGAGGTGAAGGATATACACTCGAGGGAATTAGAGAACCTCGAACCAACTAAAACAAAGATGAAACATTTGAGATTTGTCAAGAAATGAACTAGGATATTGGTGGCAAAAAGGAAAAATAATAATTTTCACTTTTAACATCAAATTTAATGTAAAAGGTAGGGTGTAGGGTTATGCATAACCGGGTATCCGACACGACACGACACGATATGTCAGATACCCGAAACCGATAACACTTAAAATCTCGATCTGAACACGACACGATAAGTACCGGGTATCCGACACGAAACGGTTTTGTGTCGGATACCCGTGTAACACGACACGAACCATTTAGAAAAAACTTTTTTTCCCTCTCTAATTGCTTAGAGGCTGAATGTTCTTCTTTTTTTTTTAATAGGTAAAAATTCGACCCACCGGACTGACCCGGTGGATCTAGAGACCGAATAAATCGGCGACGGATAAGTCGTCAATACAATTAAAATGCACAGCAACATCAAACCAGATAAAACCCAATTACAAGTATGCAGTTACAGACCCATGCTAGTACTAACACAGAAAAATCTGAAGCAGAGTGCGAGTGTGCGACCTCTCGTCCATTAGTTGATAGAGGTGACGCATGGAATCCCTGGGAACTAAAGAGTTTGAATGTTCTTGTTTGCACCCTTTTAGGATTGACAACTTTTGTTGTTTTCTTTTTTCTAACATTAGCTATCGATTTTTTTTTTAATTGGCCTCTCAACTTCCTGAGTCTCTCACGAAATCAAAACTTTTGCCATTGTATATACTATATACTGTTTAGTGTATTGAAAAAAGCGAAACAATACAAACTGACAACTCCACCAATAGTCTTTCCACATGGTAGAAGAAGCCATGGGAATGGGCTTCCAAGTCCAACCTGCTCCCCCCAATGGGCTTCAACTTCAAGCCTTGTGATTTTGCCTAATAATAAAGCAAGCTATAAAGTACTCCAATTAATCTATGACTATCAATTTGATCCAATTAATCTATGACTATCAAAATTTTTTTGGTAAGGTTGGGTTTCCGAGGTTGTTGACTAATTTCCAACAAGTTCGAGCCCTAGTTTACAAAGGATGCGAACTGATAAGCCATGCGATAAGTCACTAGACAGACTCACACAAGTCAATGCAGACTTGAGCACACACTAATTATGCCAAATATGTAAGTAGTAGGATTTGAACTCTTTGCCTCTTACTAGGGTCACCTCTCCCTTATCGTCAGAGCAATGGGTCACCATAAAAAAAATATATATATGCCTATCAATTTGGAACTTCATGTTGTTCTCCATTGTGGAGTTCCAGAAGTGTTACTAATTACTCTTATCCATATCACACTATATATCATCTTAGATCTTTATACATGCATGTATTCAAATACTATTCAATGTATATGTTTCTCTTCCATTTTTTTTAAATATTAGAAATGTGGATTGGTGAAAGATGAGAGTTGAATTGTTTTTTCTATTAATAGTGTAAATTTTATATTGAAATTTGACATTAAGAATGAGGATTAAAATGTTCTGAAATTTTAGAACAACATATATTTTAATACAAGTACAAAAAAATTGATTTTTGGTCCGTTTGGCAATTCAAGTAGCTTTTCAGAACTTTGGTTTTAATA
Source organism: Persicaria maculosa (assembly GCA_963922045.1). NCBI lineage: Eukaryota > Viridiplantae > Streptophyta > Magnoliopsida > Caryophyllales > Polygonaceae > Persicaria > Persicaria maculosa. Next base: position 4,729,171 of record OY998253.1, read on the forward strand.
TTCTATAGTTTTAAATAACTTAAATATATAGTAATATTTTAGTTTAATTAGCTTTTGAAATTGAATTTTCAACAACTACTCACCCCAAACTTTTCAAAACTCTATTTTTTTTCCTATCTTATCGGCTAGTTTCTATCGACTACTCTATCAACTGAGTTATTAAACACCTTATTAGCTTATGAACACTCTTTTTTTTATTTGGTTCATAGCTTATGAACACTCTAACGTAACATATATTTAACACATTTAATCCATCAGCTTCACCTACCATATCAGCTACGTGTTACCATATCAGCTTCTGAACGGATGTAGTACTAATTTACTTCATATTTTATTTTTATTTTTTTTATTAAAATTTACTATAGACAGACTAGATTGAACAGATCCCCAAAAATCATTGGACGGACCGCCGATCCATATCCCTTTCATGAGGACGGCTCTATCAGTCTACTTACGTAGTTACGTGTCGACTCTCTCACGTAATTCAGTTTAAAAATCTTCCTTGATGAAATTTAATTCTCGTTAAGGTGTGCAAAGCTACGACAATTTGACACCAATTAATCATGGAGTAATTAAGTTGAATTCCTCATTTTGTAGGTATGCACAAATACGACGACTTGACACCCAATCTTAATTTTATAGGTATAAATTAAGGCAAGAGTGGAGGATCTGAAAATTTTATAAGAGGTAGGTTAAAAAAAATTGAGAATTTTTTTAATGCAGGTAAGCATGATTTTTTTTTTTTTTTGTTTAAATATATTTGAAAAAAATTTAAATTTATGGTTTAAATTAACCGTTGCATCGCAATTGACCTTCACGCTGCCCTTCGGTGGTTTCCTTCATTTAACAGCCTACCCGCTCCTCTCGTTGTTCGCACTGGTAATGTCTTCGACCTTGTAGGCTCGATCGAACTCCTCGAGATTTACTACAAATAAAAGTGAACGGATGGAGTATTGAATACTAAAATAAATATCTTATATAATTTTTAATCTTTTAAAATGTCGAGCAAAATAATAAAGTGTCTTATATTGTTGATCAGATAGTGATAATTTTTATTGATTGATTTGTATTATGATTTTTTTAAGTAAATCATTTCATTATAACTTATATTATCTTTTTATTTTATTTTATTGATTAGAAAATAATTCGAAAGCCAGACAAACCTGATTTCTCAAGAGGCCGACAAAGTCGTCAGACGGCGAACCGTCAAATATACAACGTAAAATAAAAAACGGTGCAATACAACAATGGTGAGCAAACAAATCCAAACGAACAAACGAGCCTAGCCCAAAACGTTAAGGACAACGTAGACTAAACCCGAAGTCAAGTGTCACCAAACAATGACACTGCCGGATAGCAATACATTAGGAGTCCCCATGGGCGATGAAGATGATCCTCTAAGGAAATTTACGAAACACGGAGTTGCCTCGATGCACACTGCCACAACCCCAGCCAAACCAGAGACTGGACGTCAGAGCCCCAACTCAAACTAGGACCGCCAAGAACAACCGGAAACGCCGCCGAGAACCACCCTTGTAAGACACACTAGAAAGCCGGCCCTTTCGGGATTTTAACAAGACCTTAGTTCATCCATGGAGGCCGACAGAAGGGTTGAGCCGCCGAAGCTAGCCGGAGAGGCCAAATGAGAGAGTCAGCGACGGCTCCGAGTAGCCCAAGTGTAGGGATGTAGCGCCACAGCCATCCAAGAAGGTGAAGGACAGTGCTCCGATGGATGGGTAACATCATCCAAGACAAGACCACTGGGTATAAGGACGCCACCGCTCGGCATCGTCGGCGATGAGAAGGGAGGGTCGAGCATCACTCCACAACCATCGAAGGGAGAGAGGTAGATCGGTGGGTTTGAGCAGATCGAAACGAAAGAATGATAGATTTGCACAAATTAGGCCAAACGATTGCAAGATTTGGGAGTAAGGACTCAAATCTACAAAAGCCCCAAATTAATTTTTGATTTTGAATGAACCAAAAACGGATTATCGTAGCTAGGATTCTTCGTTAGCGATTTACACAAGAATCTCGTCGGAGCAAGGGTTGGTGGTGCCATGGTGACACTAGGGTGACCGAAGCCAAATTGATGCAGCCGAAGCCGGTGTAGAACATACAACCTGAGTAGAGGTCGGGTCTCCCGGCCCTCTCTAGATTTTCTAGAGAAAGGAGAGAGTCTTGACTTATAACTTAAATTGTTTGCTAAAGAACCATTTATTAGATCTAATGGAGTGGGCACATATCTTATACGAAGTGGTGACTTAAATGAGAGATAAGAAGAAGAGTTTATAGCCTTTAGATTTAATCCAACGGGTATCAAATGAATACTACTCTTTACTCTCTTTTTTCCTTGTCCCATCATGCATCCATCAAATCTAATTATATACTGAGTATATTTTGTTTAACGAGTACTCTTAAATGTCAAATCTAATTAATCATCATCTTCATTTCTAATTTTTCCAGCATTATTATTTTCATCGAATAGGATATGTAAGACTAGACCTGTCAAAACACAATCCGATCCGGTCGATCCGACCGCCCGGAAAATTTTCGACCCGAATCCATAAATTTTAACTCGGAATTTTTTTTCGACTCGAACCCGAAAAACCGAAAATTTTTCGGGTCATCTGGGTTTCGACCCGGTGACCCGATTGACTCGGTAATTTTGACCCGATTTTACCCGATTGACCCGGTTGATATTTAATTAAATATAATTAATTTTTTTATATATAATTAAAATTTATTGCAAAATTATCAAATCATGATTTTTTTAATTTAAAAAGGAAAAAATTGACAAACCCGAAATCGACCCGAAACCCGGTCAAACCAGGGTTCTAGTCAACCCGAAAATACCCGGGACCCGTTTTACCCGAGACCCGAAGTGACCCGACCCGAATGACCCGTTTGACAGGTTTATGTAAGACTATAAGCTCTTCTTCCAATCTAGTGGCGGATCCGAATAATTTTTTTTAGAAAGGCTTAAAAAAAATTTGAGAATTTTTTATTTTGCATGTATGTATATAAAATATTTTTTTGTTTAAATATATTAAAAAATTCTTTAAATTTGTGATTTCATAGTAATCTTTATATAAAAAAAATTAAAGAAAAACAATTATTATAAAAAAAAAATGAGAATTTTTTTTATATGTATATATAGAAAAGAATTTTTTCGTTAAAATATATTGAAGAAAACCTCACTGTTCCTATATCTCACAGTGAAATACTAGGCATGCATTGAGTATTTGAGATTGGGATGGTGTCAGGCTTGGGCCAAGTAGAGCCCGACTATTTGAGATTGGGATGACCTTAGGCGTCACCTGGTTGAGCCTATCAAACCATATGAAGAGAACCGAAGAACCGCGAAGGAGTATGTATGCGATTACACCGATGAATACAATCGTTGGGATGATCAACGGGACGTAGATTGTGATTTTGTTTGGCAATGCCCTGCGACAGTGGGTCCATGGGAAGTAAATGAAAAGTATCTCAGATGGTACGTGACCAACTGCAAGCCCTTTCTATTGCAGTCATCATACAGTAGTGAGTCGGGTCCACGACGTCCTCTCCCTCCGCATATTGAAGTAAATTTGGTATGTATCCCCAAAACTGTTGTATTTGAAGGTGATTATTGAAATATGTCCACAACATAGGTAGAAATTTCACTCTTCTGGTTAATGATGCAGCGCGCTCGACATAGGCTCGACAAGTGTATTTTTTTTAAAAAAAATTTGCTTGTCGCGCCTAAATTTATTTTTTAAAAAAATTTGCTTGTCGGGACATAGGCTCGACAAGTGTATTTTTTTTTAAAAAAAATTACTATGAAATCACAAATATAAAGATTTTTTATATATATTGAACACAAAATATTTTATATACATACATGCAAAATAAAAAAAATTCAAATTTTTTTAACCCTTTCTAAAAAAAAATATTTGGATCCGCTCTACTAGATTGGAAGAAGAGCTTATAATTTTACATAACCTGTTCAATGAAAATAATACTCCATAATGCTTGAAAGATGGGAAATGAAGATGATGATTAATTAGATTTGATGGATACATGATGGGACAAGGAAAAAAGAGTAGTATCCATTTGACATCCATTAGATTAAATCCAAAGGCTATAAACTCTTCTTCCTATCTCTCATTTAAGCCACCACTTCGTATAAGATATGTGCCCCTAATGGAGTACATCAAATTAGCTAAGAACTAAACGCGACAGGCACCGCGAACAATGGTGTGGCCCTCTGTAAGGTGAACCCAAACTTCTCCTCCATATCGAGCCTCGCCGGAGTCAACCCTTCCGGAAGCTTCCAATCAAATCCATGGAGCAACGACCCCAACACCAGGTGTAACATCCGTTGTGCGAGGGGCAGCCCGGGGCAGATCCTCCGACCCGCCCCGAACGGCACGTACTCAAAATCCCGACCCTTGTAGTCTAGGCTCGAGCCAAGAAACCGCTCCGGCTCGAACGACCGCGCGTTCTCCCACACGCACTCGTCCTGCCCCATGGCCCACACGTTCACTAACACTTGCGCGCCCTTCGGCACGCTGTATCCGGCGAGCTCGGCGTCGACAGGGAGCTTTCGGGGGACTAGGAATGGGACTGGTGGGTGGAGGCGGAGCGTCTCCTTTATTATTGCTTGGAGGTACGGGAGGCGGACGCTGTCGGATTCTTCGACAGCAGCGTCACGACCAATTACGGCACGCAACTCCGCCTGGGCCTTGCGGAGCTTGGAAGGGTTGTGGAGGAGCTCCGCCATCGCCCACTCGATGTTGCTGGAGGTCGTGTCGGTTCCTGCGGCAAAGAGGGCCTGCACGTGACAGATATACACGGCGTCACGTGCTAGAACTTGTAGGTCTAACAAATTGATTTTGTAGTATTAATTTTAAATAAGTGATTTTATAATTATTAATAGAAAAAAATTATTTTAATAAATGATAATAAAAACTTTTTAATGTGTTAAAAACTTTAAAATATTAGTTTTTAATTTTTTAGTCTAATTAATGACAAAAATGTATTACTACATAATTCTTATAGTTTAGGTCGTTTGACTTTTTGACAAGTTTTTTAATGTGTTACAAACTTTATAATATTAATTTTTAATTTTTTTTTAAAAAATAATAATTTCAAACTTACTGTATTACATTAAAATGTGTCAAAAAGTCAGACTACTTAAATTAAATTATGAGACAGATGTAGCAATATTTAAAAAGATGTAAAAACCAAAACAAAAAAAAAATACTTCCATTTCTATTGAAACAATTTTTTGCTAAAAAAAGGGTTTTAGAATTAATTTTTTCTATCCATCACAAATTATAGCAATGAAATAATTAAGGAAAATCTAACATCTTAAATGTATACTCCGTATTATAAAGTAAAATTTTATAATACTTTAATCGCGCAAAAGTTAATATATTTACAATTCTTTTTTTATTATAGAAATAAAATTTAAAAATAGCTAAATTGGGTAGGGGTGGGCACAAATCCCGCAAATTCCGATCCCGTCCCGATCCCGGTGGGATTTAGGACAAAATAGCGAATCCTGTCCCGCAAAAATTATGCGGGACGAAACGCGGGACGATCCCAGTGGGATCCCGCAAATCCCGTCTCGTCCCGCATATAATAATAATAATAATAATTTTTATAATAATAATAATTTTTGTAATAATAATAATTTTTGTAATAATAATAATTTTTATAATAATATAATAATATTATAGAATAATAATAAGATATTATTAGTATTATTATTTTGAGCAAATATTATAACTATAACTATAATCATAATCTTCCATTTATAATAATAATATTTGTTTATAATAATATTATTATTATTATTTGAGAAAATATTATTTATAATTATAATAATAATTTTCAATTTATAATAATAATTGATTATAATAATAATAATATATAATATTGTAATATAATTTAATAATAATATTACTTTATAATAAAATTATTATTATTATTATTATTATATTATTATTATTATAATATCATATTATATTTTTTTCTAGTAAAATATAATTATTTTATAATAATAAAAAAAAATAGATAATAATATTTTTTTAATTATAACGTGGCATTATTATTATTATTATTATTATTATTATTATTATTATTATTATTATTATTATTATTATTATTATTATTATTATTATTATTATAATACCCATTTAGAGCTACAAGAGGCAAATAACTAAATACGATATTCTTCCCAACTATCAATCAATAATGAGACAGTATTTGGTGAATCTCGTCTCAATCCCTTTCCATCTTGATCTAGTAAGATAATGTAGCCAAATATATTGAACATTATAATTAATTATACAATCATTGTATGAATTAATAATAGTATTATAATATTAATAATAATAATAATATTCTTATTATTGAATAATATAGTTGAGAATAATACCGTATTCAACATATTATACAAATTAATGAATTATGAAAGCATTTTTCACTTTGCAAATTTATATAATATTTTATTATTTTTATTTGCGGGACAAGGCCCGTCCCGTCCCGATCCCGTCCCGTCCAGACACCATCCCGTCCCGATCCCGTCCCGTAAAAAAAGTGTCAATCCCGTCCCCATCCCATCCCGTAAAAATTCCGCGGGACGAGTCCCATCCCGGCTCAATCCCGTCCCATCCCGTCCCGTGTCCATCCCTAAAATTGGGTGTGTCTTGAAAAATAATTTATCAATTAGGTTTCTTATCGTATGACTTTGGAATATAGGATAGACAAACTGTTTACCACTAAAAGATGGTGAATGTGGGATAGTTGAAACCCGGAGTCGTCCTGATGGGCCATGTTGATGAGAGCATCCAAGACGTCCTTCTCTTCCGCCACGAGCCCCGCCGCACCACCACCTCTCTCCGCCAGCCTCGACTCTATGAGGCCGTCGAAGATATTGTATATACGCTCCAGGTGGGACGTCATCCGAGCCCGGAAGCCCTGCAGGTCGGCGAACTTGAGCGCCGGGAAGAAATCGGACACGTTGGCCTTTCCCGATTCCTCCATAAGCCCCCAAATAACTTGCTTTAGCTCCCCCGCTTTCTCCGATCTCAGATCAGCCATGTCGCTGGAGAAGAAGGTGTTCGCTAGGAAGTTGAGCGACGTCGTGAACACCGCCTCCCCTATCTTCACCGCCTTCTCTCCGTCGCAACAAGCCTGTTTTCGTCGCAATTGTATAATCTCGAATTGTTGAGAAACAAATGTAGCAATGTATACTTCAAAACTAATTAAAATAACCTAATTCAAATTAATTAAAATAATCTAACTTTTAAACTAGTGATAACAAAATTTGTATTGATCTTAATAATAAAAAAAATATTCTCTCCCTTCGGAAAAACTATATGAAATTAAAAATCCATCTATTTATTTAAATTAAAAAACCGCACACAGTATCAAATTAATGAATTGAATAAACAATTGAATAAACGGGTTTTAGTATCAAATTTATTTAAATTATAAAAACCACACATAGTACGGGTATTGAACTAGTTAGAAGTACAAATGTACTTTTGTTTATTTTCTTAATAGGTGTGTATATTTATAAAATGATAAATTTTAATTAACGGATGAAGTATATTATTTAAAATAATTAATAAAATTAAAATATTAATATTTTTATATATTTAAAAAACGTATTATAGAGTCAAACAATATCTATTTAATTTTAGACGGAGGAGTAGTATGTTCATATCATACCTTAACGTAATCGAGGAGCTGCTGGACCTTCTGGCGGCGGAGCTCGCGGCTGGCTTCGAGGCGGCTGTTGCTGAAGATATGTGTGGCGCAGATCTTCCGCAACCCCTTCCACCGCTCGTTCGGTGGGAGGAGGACGATGGAGGCGTCGGAGTGACCCATCACGGTGTGCGAGTCCAACACGTACCGCGTCGAGAACACGGAGTCGTGCGTCTGGAGGACGAGTTTGGCCGCCTCCGCCGACGACACCACCACCGTCGTCATGGATCCGAGCTGCAGCGACATCACGGGGCCGTGCGCCTTCGCGAGGGCGGTGAGGGAGACGTGGGGCTTGCTGCCGAGGCTCAAGAGGTTCCCGACGACGGGGAGCGGCAGGGGCCCCGGCGGCAGCCGCCGGCGCCGGAGGAGGGAGAGGAGGAAGCTGATTGAGAGCCATGAGATGAGGATTTGAAGGATGGTGCCCCAACTCACCACTGAATTAATTGTCATTTTATTTTATTTTATCTTTTATAATAATGGTTTAATTGGGGGGTTTTGTGATATTTATAGTAATGAGCAGCACATCTATTTATTTATTTTGATGATAAAAAAAATCGATTTATTTATTTATATTTTTCAAATTTTGATGAAAATGTCCGAGATTAAATGTTGAAATGTTTTTTTTTTTTTTTTTTTTGCAATCATATATTCATGTGGCACACCAAAATGGACTTATCTAGCTTAATTTAGTTATTGAATTGGACGTGAGTTTGTTGGGCCGAAATGAACGCGCCTAAACAATGTGCCACGCGCCCCCAAATCAACCACGACAAACCCTCAATCCACCAGGCTCGTGATTTCTCCGGCGGGTTCCTGCTGGTTTCAAGCCTCAAATCAAATCTCGGTGTTGAATCGAGCCCCTATTGCGGCGTCTTCGCGCCCCCGAAGCCACGTCCTTCACATCCAACTCCCGTTCTCTTCGGGGTTGGTCTGTTTTGTGGCCGGCGCTGTGATAGGGTTGTCGTCGGTTGTCGGTGGTTTGAGAAAGTGGGAAAAAATTTCAGAAAAAGGAAAAAAGTGTCTCGCCGGTTGGTGTGGTGGTCCGGAGATCTGCGGCGGTGCGAGCTGTGGGGGTCCGCAGGCGGTGGCACGTCGATTTGCCCTGGGGAGAGTTCTTCAGGGCTTCTGTTCTCTGGTGGCGTTGTGGGCGGTGTGCCTTCCGTCCTTTCGATTGTCGATGCTTTGGGTCCCGGCGTCTCCTTGTCCCTGTCCGGTGGCGATGTGCTTGGTGTTGATCCTGTTTCCGGCCCCTCTGGTGCGGCCATGGTGGTGTCTCTCTCTCCTGATTTCTCAACTGCTGTTTCTTTATCTTTACTCAGGTCATTCCTTAAAATCCACTACCTAATTTTGGTTATGTGCATTTTATTGTTTTGTAATGTCACCGTCACGTGGTGGTTGAATAACTCGGTTTCACTTCCTCTTCTCCTGTGTCGTTTGGCTCGGCTCTACAGACAGCTATTGGCTGTGGTTGTGTTCTCTCTTCATGTTAACACCGGTACCGGGGTGGTGCGTTATGCGCCCGCCCTATCTAAATCCCGAAAGGGCCCAAATCCTCCTAGCGAGGCTAAATAAATGATTCTGATTCAGGGCTCCATCCCTGATAAAGGATATAATCGTGGGAAACAAAAGATTAAACAGATTTTGCAAGGGCTTAGCATCGATCGCTTGGTTTGTTATCGGGAGGGTTTTCAAGAAATCTTCGATAATCCGGCTCTCACCGCTTTGTACGCCCCGTTTGTCGGCTCTCCGGTGAGCTTCCATACCATCGACAAGAAGGTTTTCTTAGTACGGATGTTTCTCGTCGGAAACTGCTTTGTGTTTCCGATGCCTAATAATAGGTTCAAATTGCGGTTTTCGATCGTAGAAGGCCGTGACAACGTATGGGATGCTTGGCCATTCCATTTTTCGACTCGGCTATTGTTCTCCACTCCTTGGAGGTGTGAGTTTGTCCCATTCTCTAAGCCATTACCCGCCTTGGCCGGCTGGGTTCTTTGTTCAGATGTAATAGTTACGCGAGGGGTAAAGAATTCTTCCTCTTCTTGCTATAAAAATATAAAAAAAATAAAAAGGGTATCTTGGCCAAGCCAGTACTGGCATATGGGCAGTTTCTTTGTCCACATCATAAGGCTCTCTAAGAGTATTTACAAACTAGATTATCAAAATTACATCGATGTAAGGACTCCGCAACTTAGTCCTTTCATCATCAACGATGTTTTATGAAGATATGCTTCTGGAACTGTCGTGGAATTGGAAAGCGTACATTCTGGACGGAAACAGACTCAATATGTAAAAACGAACACATTCAAATCATGTCGCTAGCAAAAACAAAGTCGGAAATTATTCCGGACGACAAGATGTGGAAAAATATTGGGTTTGATGAAGGGTTTTGGTCGCTTTCCACTGGAAGATCGGGCGGCATTGGGGTCCTTTGGAAGTCTCACCAGATGCTAAATGTGTCAATTTCCGTCACTGTGCACACTACCCGTATTATTGGACTCAGACTAGAAAGCTTGCAGAATGGATTTCCGAGTATGGCTCTCTTCGTCTATGCACCACCAACTCCAAATGATAAAGATGCCTTCTGGGAAACATTAATAACAATTGTAAACAACTCCCCTATTCCTTGCATGGTTATAGGGGACCTTAACGAGATTCTTTGCAGTACTGATAAATTAGGCGGAGCCGCTACCCGTACATCAAGGTTTTCTCGGCTAATATCTTTCAAAAACGATTGTAAATTGTTTGACCTACCCACTTTTGGAAACCAGTTCACATGGAGAAAGAATCCGGAGGAAAACTTCAACATCCGTGAAAAACTTGATCGGGTGGTATTAGTTCATCAACACATTCTTACGTCCTTCCCCAATATGATAACCCATAACGGTGCTTTCTCTTCCTCGGATCACTGTCCAATTTCTATCACGATCGACGACGACTCTACCTTCAAAGCCCCGCCCTTTAAATTTGAGAACGTATGGCTAATGAGGAAAGATTTTCGCAATATTGTGAAGCAGTCCTGGCGGGCGTCCTGCCCTGGCTCGGCTATGTTTCAACTAATGTTTAAACATAAAATACTGAAAAGAAGGGCAAAAGAATGGAACAAAACAAACTTCGGTAACATCTTCCGCCAACTAAAAGAGGTGGATTCAGAGCTCCTGCTTATCCAATCCACGGGCTCACCGACAAACTCACAAACATATCAAATAAAGGAAAAACGATTGATTACGAAGCGAGAAAAGCTCATTCTTTTCCAGAAATCATACTGGAGCCAAAGGGCAAAAACGAAACACCTCAAACTCTCAGACTCGAACACGGCTTACTTCCACCGAGTGGCTTCAGGACGACGACACAGGAAACAAATCCGAAACATCACCTCTTCGAGCGGAACATTGGTTTTGGGAGAGGAGAACGTCAGGAATGAGATAAAAAAGGAGTTTGAAAATAGGTTTAAGAAAGAGTCAATAGAAGAAGGGATTCTGTCTGACCTCTTGAACCTAATACAACCTTCCATCTCGGCAGAAGAGAACAGTTTCCTTATTGCACTTCCGTCAAACTTAGAGATTAAAACGGCGGTGTTCAATCTAGGAAGAAACAAGTCCCCAGGCCTGGATGGTTTTACAGCTGAATTCTATACCAAATACTGGGATATCGTCGGGAAATCAGTGATCTGTGCGGTCAAGGGGTTTTTCCACTCCGGGAGAATACTCCGTCAAATAAACCATACTTTTATCTCCCTGCTCCCAAAAAGGGACGATCCAACATCCACCTGCCACTACAGGCCCATCAGTTTCTGTTCTAATATTTACAAAATAATTTCCAAAATATTGACTGAAAGATTAAAAAAGGTAATCGGAAAACTCATACATCCTCTGCAAGGGGCCTTTGTGTCGGACAGGGAGATACAGGATAATGTCCTCATAGCCCATTAAATCTTCCACTCCTACAAAAGCCGTAAGGGACGCGAAGGCTGGCTGGCAATAAAGTTAGACATGGAAAAAGCATATGACAGGGTCGATTGGCACTTCATTAAAAGTGTACTCCTCAGATTTGGATTTCACGATACTTTTACTTCATGGATTATGGAGTGTATAACATCCGTTTCGTTCTCTGTACTAGTTAACAACGGCCCTACAGAACTGTTCTATCCATCCCCTGGAATTTGCCAGGGGGACCCTCTTTCTCGATTCCTATTTCTTTTGGGTGCAGAAGTTCTGGCCCGTAAACTCGCTGCTGAAGCCAACCTTGATAGACCCCACATTGGCTTTCCGATTGGACATAACGGGCCCTGGGTTCCGTTTCTTTCCTTTGCAGACGACATCATCATCTTCTCCAAAGGGAGTGTGGATGCGGGGTGCAAAGTAAAATCGATAATTGATTCATACTGCAGAGTGTCAGGCCAGAAGGTCAATTACCATAAATCTAGTTTTCAACCGACTTCAGGGATTCCAAGCCATCGGATCCTTGAATTACGTAACTGCCTCAACATCACAAACGAAAACTCACTAGAGAAGTATCTGGGCTATCCTATATTCCTATTATTAATGGTAGAGTCACAAGCAGTACATTCGAAGATATCATCTGCAAATCCAAACAACAACTGTCGAAGTGGAGGGCCAATGCACTTTCCCAACAAGGTCGTGCAACCTTGATCAATTCCAACCTTTCGGCTAAACCTTTACATGTAATGCAGAATTTCATGCTCCCCGCTGCTATACATAAAGAACTAGACCAAATAAATCGTTCCTTCTTCTGGAACAAGGATTTACAGTATCGACCGTTAATCAGTTGGGATAAGGTATGCAAACCGAAGCAGTTTGGAGGGTTGGGAATTCAAAAATCGGGAGAAATGAATGTCGCTCTTCAGATGAAACTTTTGTGGAAAATTCTGGCAGAACCAAATAATATATGGGTAACTTTAATCAGACATAAATACCTGCGTTCTGCAAGTATTTTCGAGTACAAACGATCGGGAACCAGCTCTTGGCAGTGGTCTAAGCTTGCTAATTTAATTGACACTTTTAAATCAGGCCTTATTTGGTCTGTTGGGAATGGACGCACAATAAAATTCTGGACGGATAATTGGATCACTACCTCCTCCCTACAGTCTCGGGTTGGTGAACGCCAGGGGTACAACTAGAATGAGACCGTTAGTGACTATATTATAGGGGGGAAATGGTGGAGCGAAAAGCTGCAAATGGCACTACCAAACAACATTGTTAAAGAGATTTTAGACATCCCCCTTCCGGCATCAAATATACAAGACCGTCTATACTGGTGGCCGGATAGGGAAGGATGGTTTACTACGGCCAGCGCTTACAAACTTATAACGGCACAATCCACCGCTACGCACGATAGGAACGCTTGGATTTGGAAGATTAATGCTCCTCCAAAGGTAAAGAATTTTCTATGGAAGATTGCACAGAATGGCCTTCCCACTGCTGTGCGCCTATCCTGTAGGGGGTCGGTTGTCCCAACTACTTGTTCACTATGCAATATGGCCCCTGAAGACGAGGTACACCTGTTTCTGGAATGCCCTTTCATACGGAAAATATACCAACTTCCGAGTCAAGAACAAACAACAATTGCCCGTTTGATCAACCTATCACGGGATTTTAGACCCATTCTATCCAGTCTTGGAAATAGCTTAACCCCTGCCGTTCTGACTGACCTCTCTTTCACTTGGTGGACTACTTGGTACATCAGGAATCAACACTTGTTTCAACAAGCAACAATCCCCCAACACCAACCCGTCCTCCACCTGGTCAGGTCACACATAGATAACTGGAAAAGAACATCCGCGGTAGAAGAAGAATGTGACGACGACACACGACCCGCGTCAAGGGTCTATCCAAGGAAGACCGACAAACAAAGTCCAATTAAATGGCGCAAACCTCCTTCGAGCTGGTTCAAACTAAATTTCGATGGTTCTTCTCTAGCCAACGGCGACAGTATGGCTGGTATCATTATTAGGGATTGGAATGGCCGCCCTGTTGCCATTCAGCACAAAGTACTAGGAAAACAGCAGGCCATCATAGCAGAGGCCCTGGCTCTCAAATTGGGGATCCAGAAAGTATTACAACTTCACATTGAAAGAATCCAAATTGAAGGTGATTGCAAAATAATCATAGACTATCTAAATAGGACAGCTAAATGCCCTTGGGAGATTGAACTAATCCTCTCTGACGCTCAAGTCATGTTATCGACTGTAAAAGAAGTAGGTTACTTTCATGTACCTCGTATGGACAATAGAGTGGCGGATAAGGTTGCACACCTTTGCCACTCTGCTCGAGGTAGTGATATTGAAAACAACCCAGGTCTTATTGACCTCATCCGCAAGGATGCTGCCGGGTAGGGCTTGCCCACCCGAATTTTTTCCTAATAAAAAAAAAAAAGTTATTGAATTGAATTTGGCTACTAGTCCAATTCACTTGCTACGCTCGATTTCAACGTACAATTATACTTTTTTTTTTTGTTAAAAAAAAAATCACCCCTTATACTTAGGGAAAGTTACAGAAAATCACCCCTTAAATATGTTGGTTTTCCTTTAACTACTCCTTAAATTAAAAACTACAGAAAACTACCCCTTAAATGATACTCATCAACAAATCACCACCCTTGGTCTATTTTTATTAAGTCATCCTTAAATATATTATATTTTAATATTTTAAACTCAGAATTGATGTATAAATATATTTAAAATTTGAATTGAAGGGGTTGGATTGTATTATAGATATCATTTTAAAAAAAAACGTACTTATAAATATAACTTAGAAATATATTTCGGTTTATGTCTTAAAATAATTTTATAAATATTATTTAAATTATTTTTTAAGTATAATATGATTATAAACAATAATTTCCATTTATAAAGTTAAAAATAATATTAAAATTATTTATTTATATTTTAAAATTTGTATTTCAATAATTAACCTTTGAAGAAAAATTATAACCCAACATTCACAATCTCAGCCAAATCGTCCACTTTTGGGGAGGAGGGTGGCCCACTCAGGCTTTCTTCCCCGACAGGGCGTTCTTCCTCGACAGGTTGCTTTACTTCGAAGCTCTCCTTCTGCAATGGACTGACATATATCGCAAGGGGCCATGGATCTTCTCCACACTTTGAGTTTAGAAATTTAAACGTCTCAAGGTCGTCGTCATTAGCTAGTACGATTCCCGAGTTATGACGCATTTTTTTAAAACTAAAATATTATATATAAAAATATTAATAAATGTTAAGATAAAAATCATTAAAAACTTTACAATAAATGTATCTTATAATTATATCGGAAAATTATTTTTTAAAAATCTTATGTGAAGTATAATACATAAATATAGACATTTTAAATTACTCACTAATAATAATTCAATATCATTATAACATTTTTTAAATATGATGTGTCATAATCAATAGTTATATTCAATGTTTTGAATTAAGCCCAATAGTTAGTAAATGAATTTGAGTTAAGGCCAATAGTTATAGTGTTATAGTATTAGATTGAATTCAATGTTTTGAATTAAATCCAATAGTTAGTAAGATTAAAAAAGAAAAAAGAAAAAAGGAGAATTAAAGATGATCAAAGAAAAATGACAAAAAAAAAAGAGATTGGTCAAAACTCCTAAAATGCCTCTAAGATTGACACATCATGCTAAACTTTTCTAAATTAAGAGTTTATATATATTAAAAAATTTACAATAAATGTATCTTATAATTATATCAGAAAATTATTTTTTGAAAATCTTATGTAAAGTATAATACATAAATATAGATATTTTAAATTACTTAGTAATAATAAATAATTCAATATCATAATAACATTTTTTAAATGTGATGTGTCATAATCAATAGTTATATTTAATGTTTTGAATTAAGCTCAATAGTTAGTAAATGAATTTGAGTTAAGGCCAATAGTTATATTAGATTGAATTCAATGTTTTGAATTAAGCCCAATAGTTAGTAAGATTAAAAAAAATTAAAAGAAAAAGCAGAAAAAAGGAGAATTAAAGATAATCAAAGAAAAATGACAAAAAAAAGATTGGTCAGGACTCCTAAAATGCCTCTAAGATTGACACATCATCATAAACTCTTATAAATTAAGAGTTTATATAGAAGTTAGTAAATGAATTTGAGTTAAGGCCAATAGCTATATAAATATTAGATTGAATTCAATGTTTTGAATTAAGCCAAATATTTAGTAAGATTTAAAAAAAATTAAAAGAAAAAGAAGAAAAAAGGATAATTAAAAATAATCAAAGAAAAATGACAAAAAAAAAAAAGATTGGTCAAGACTCCTAAAATGCCTCTAAGATTGACACATCATCCTAAACTCTTCTAAATTAAGAGTTTATATAAATCGTTAGTAAGATTAAAAAAAAGAATTAAAAGAAAAAAAAGAGAAAAGGAGAATTAAAGATAATCAAAGAAAAACGACAAAAAAAAAGATTGGTCAAAACTCCTAAAATGCCTCTAAGATTGACGCCTCAAGGGGTCATGGATCTTCTCCACACTTCGAGCCTGATTAGGTTTTTCAATGAGATGAAATCGATGTCCTGTTGTATCTAACATCATAGATGAGGACTACTTCCCCAAATACACTTACCCATTTCATTTTCCAACAAATGTTTCTGGGAGATCACATTGATACGGGGATTTTGATCACTAATAGGGGCACATACTGAAGCTGACAAGTGCTATGCACTTGGAACTGCAAGTCGGGAGCTTGTCTTCAATGGTGGTACGTTCTTCATCTCTTTCTAGTGCAAAACATGCGAGAGGAGAGAGAAAATGAAAAGTCTCTCTACTCCTCCCCTTTTATACCATAAAAATGGTAAAAGGTATCAAAACATCACATCACCCATCACCTCACCATCTCACTATATTTATGGCGACAAAACCAAACCCTCACCAAATGTCTTCCCTCCTTCCTCCATCCTGCAACCGGCCCAAGATGTCACCTTTTTTTTTTTGCAAAAATAGACCCTTATGTTACTTTTACATTCTCCCCAAAAGTGTGTTATTTTTGCAAAGTTTTGAAAAAAGTTGTCTATCCATGCAAATGCCCCTTTAAATAATCTAAAAAATTTAAAATAAAAAAATTTATCAACAAATGAGATTTTTTTGTATGTATATATCATATATGTAAAAGAATATTTTTGTTTAAATATAATGGAGAAAACCTTAAATTTGTGATTCAATTAGTCATTTTTTAATAGAGGAAAGGAAACTAAGAAAACCTTAAATTTTATTTTTCATAAAAAAAATCTCCAATTTGCAAATATATGAGATTCTGAGTTATGGGAAATCAGTATTCATCCGTTTAACTAACCAAAACATAGGAATTGAATTCATAGGAAATAATTTTCTATTAAAGTCAATTGGGTCCGAGGGGATAGGAAATAATTTTTTGTTAAAGTAGGCTGGCCCGGTGAAGCTAAGACAAACTAGATGGGAGGTCATGTGCGGACCCGCGTTTGGGAGTCACGAACGACATACAAACCCAACGAAATTCAATCTCAAAACCAATTGTCAATGAGAGGAGTAGTCCACCAAACTTATATGTTATTCATGATATTTCAATTTTTTTTATAACGTAGGACAATCCCATATTCTAACATTTTCAATCAAACATCTCGTAAATTAGAATTAATGAAAAGTTCATATCCTAAGAAGTTACTTTTTAAGAAGGCTACTTTTTCACGTTTAATCCAACTAGACCTAAGAATTAAAACACCAGGCAATATATTTGACAAAACCAAATATACCACCTCACCGTCTTCTTTTCCTTGATCGGGAATATCTCACCATCTTTAATCACCAGTCAATATATTTAATCATTTATAAAGACAGCCTTGAAAAATATGTGCAGAAGCCACCAATTAGTCAATTACCTTCCATAGCATGCACTATAGTCATGGTCTTTTTTTTTTTTTTTGAAAAAAATTCAGATCAAAAACCCGATCCAAAAGCATCCAACAGAAAGATTCAGACGGAAAACCCTATCCGAAAGCATCCTGTCGGAGGAGGTCTAGCCGTCTAGAAGACCTGAATGATGGTATAACTCTGACCCCTTGGTAGAGTAGTAAAGGTATGCAACCTTATCCGCTACCCGGTTACTAATGCGGGGAATATGGGATGTACTGACGTTCTTTACTCCTTTGAGAAGAGCTTGGATATTGGACATAATCATTTCTATTTCCCAGGGACACCCAACATTTTTATTACTTAGGTAATCCGTGATAATTTTTTAGTCTCCTTCTATTATTAGATCCATAATCTTTACTTCATTGGCTTTTTCTACCCCTAGTCGTAGTGCTCGGGCTTCCGCCATGAGAGGGGATTGTCCGCCAATGGTATTACCTCCATAGCTAATAGGATTTCCTTGCCAGTCTCTAATGATGTATTGAGTTCGATATAAATGATCCGTCAAAATTAAATTTG
Organism: Persicaria maculosa; assembly: GCA_963922045.1. Lineage (NCBI taxonomy): Eukaryota > Viridiplantae > Streptophyta > Magnoliopsida > Caryophyllales > Polygonaceae > Persicaria > Persicaria maculosa. Next base: position 4,747,367 of record OY998253.1, read on the forward strand.
TAGTTGTCCATAGGGGGTTTCCTTCAGCGGTAGGTTCTTTTGTTGTTTTTTTCAGTGAGACTTTTTCCCCTCTTCTGTTTTAGTAGATCTTATGTGTCAGATGCATTCCAAGCGCTAGCTCTTTTTCAATTTTCAATATTATCTCCTATCATTTTCTTAATCCCTTCAGCGGAAAGGGTGTTGACATTTCTGAAGATAGTTTGGTTTCTGATAAACTAAATAGTCCACCATCTTATTGCTATATATTGTTTCTTGTCCATCGGAAGGGAGGAACTTAAGATTTGTAGAATTTGATTCATGTCTCTATTTTCCGATAGGAGAGAGTCGACTCGTTGAGATAGGTCTCTGGGAAATTGTTGTTGGAAATTGTTAATAGAGCATTCTATGAACAGGTGGATATCGTCTTCCTCACACTGATTGCATAAGATACATGTATTTGGCACCGCAACCCCCTTTTGAGATAAGCGGTTGGCCGTGGCAAGACCTTTTTGTTTTATCTTCCATATAAAAATTTTGACCTTTGGGGCTGCGTCAATTTTCCAAATCCATGAAAATTCGTCTGATGTTCTTTGTGTTGTGGATGTGATTAGGTTGTAGGCACTTGTAGTGGTGAACCAACTCTTTTTAGCGGGCCACCAATACAATCTGTCTTCAAAGGGGGTGAACGACAGATGGATTTTCATAATTTCTTCGGCTAAAGAGAGTGGGAGAACGGATAGTAGCTTCTCCCTCCACCATTGCTTTCCTATGATGAATTCGCTAACAGAGTCATTTAGATTTATATTATGATGAGAGTCAACTCTATCGATAAGAGGTGTCGTTGTTACCCAATTATCTTTCCGAAACTTGATTGATTTCCCATTCCCCACTAGCCAGATGAGCCCTGATTTGAACTTCGGCACCAGTGAGCTTAGTTTTGACCATTGCCAAGATGCATTGCCTTTTCTAGAGTAGGAAAGGATGTGGTCTTCTTTTAAATATTTGTACTGTATAATTTTGACCCAATTGTTTTCTGGTTCCGCCAGGATTTTCCATAGAAGTTTTAATTGGAGTGCTTCATTCATGTCTCTGGTTTTCCGTAGTCCTAGTCCTCCTGCCGCTTTTGACTTACAAATTTTCTCCCAACTAGTGAGTGGACTATGTTGTGCGTCTTTGTTCCAGAAGAAAGTTCTGTTGATTTGATCTAGTTGTTTATGGACCGCCGCTGGGAGCATAAAGCTCTGCATCGAATATAAAGGTTTTGATGACAGGTTAAATGCTATTAAGGTTGCTCTGCCTTGTTGTGATAGAGCATTTGCACGCCATTTGCTTAACTGATCTTTTAATTTGCATATAATTTCTCCAAATGTTTCCTTGGTAACCCTCTCATTAATGATCGGGCATCCCAAGTACTTTTCCAAATTCCGCTCTAGGGGTATATTAAGAATTCCTTCTAGGTCTCTTGCTCTTGATCTAGTGATTATCGGTGAGGTTTGAAAAGACGATTTATGGTAGTTTACTCTTTGCCCATTATATTTGCAGTAGTATTTCTTTCGCTTTTGTACATGCTGCATTACTTCATTTGGAAAATATTATTATATCGTCTGCAAAGGCTAGGAAAGGGATGCAGGGTCCGGAGTGACCAAATCTAAAGTCGACGCTTTTGTGATTAGATTCTGCCTCCGCTGATAGTTTTCGAGCTAGGACTTCTGCACCGAGGAAGAAGAGGAAAGGGGAGAGGGGGTCCCCTTGTCTCAAACTCCTCGTTGGTTTGAACAGGTTTGTTGGTCCATTGTTTACTAATACAGAGAAAGATATTGTAGTCACACATTCCATAATGATGTCTACAAATTTTTGGTGGAAGCCAAATTTCTGGAGCGCTGATTTCGTAAATTGCCAGTCTACTCCGTCATATGCTTTCTTCATATCGAGTTTTATTGCAGTCCATTCGTTAGAACCCTTTCTGGTGCTTAAGGAGTGAAAGATTTCATGTGCTATTAGGATGTTGTCTTGTATTGCCCTATCGTATCGGAAACGAAGGCTCCTTGAAGTGGGTGGATTAGCTTTCCCATAATTGTTTTCAACCGTTCAGTTATTATTTTAGAAATAATCTTGTATAACGTGGAACATAGACTAATCGGTCGATAATGTGTAGTCATAGAAGGGTTGTCATTTTTTGGTATTAAGGTGATAAATGTGTGGTTGATTTGTTTTAATAAGTTGCCTGAGTGGAAGAAAGCTTTTATAGCCCTGGTGATATTAGAGCCCACAATGTCCTAATATTTTTATAGAACTCCGTCGTCATACCATCCGGACTGGGAGATTTGTTGCAGCCCATTGAAAAGACCGCTTTTTTTATTTCACTGTTCGTAGGTTGCTGAATACGTAATATGTTTTCCTCTTCTGTAATATTCGGGTTGATTGCTGAAAGGTACTCTTCTAGTTGGGCGGTCGTGTAAGTTTGTTCACTACTAAAACATTTTTCAAAATCTTTTTGTATTTCTTTTTTAATGTTTTCATCACCTATGATTTGGGTTCCTTCCGCGGACGTAATTGTTCTAATAATTTTCTGATTTCTTCTTCCTGTGGCTACCCTATGAAAATAGGAGGGATTAGTATCTGCTAGTTTCAGATGTTTTGATTTAGCTCATTGGTTCCAGTAAGTTTTATGGAAGAAGAGTAGATTTTCTCTCTTTGCTAGGAGATTCTGTTCTTTTGCATATATATTTGGGGTTTGCCTAGTGAAATGATTTGATTGTAACTTTATTAACGCCTCCTCTACCCCTTGAAGTTGGCGAAATATATTTCCAAATATTTTCTTATTCCATAATTTGGCTTTTTGTTTAAAGATTTTTGATTTGTGGATGATTTGCAACATCGCTGAGCTGAGCCTGCGCATGAAGCTCTCCAGTCATGGTCTATATTCTAAACCGAATACTAGGATTGTATTTTTGTTTAGGGAAAATGGCAGAAAACCACCCCTTAAAATACAAATTGCAGAAAACCACCCTTTAAATACATTTCATTTGGATATACCACCCCTTGCCACTTTCACGTTAGGAAACTGTCAATAAAGGTGTGAAATGTCTAATTTACCCCCACCATCATCATCATTATTTTTTATATGAAATAATATTATTAATATCTAAAAGTTTTACAAGAAATTGAATGGAAAAGGGTAGAAAGTGCAATTGCAATTGAATGGAAAAAGGTAGAAAGTGCAATTGAATGGAAAAAGTTTTAAAAGAAATTGAATGGAAAAAGGTAGAAAGTGGTTGCTTGACAGCTTGAGTGTGAAATGGTGATGAAATGAAAGAACACAGAGCAAGCAAAAAAAAATATTAAAAACAAACAAAATCCCACATATCACTTCTTCAATCGATTTGAAACTTGAACGCTTTCGCCCTTCTGGAGCACTCTGGAGATTGGAATAGGTGGGTAAGAGGTGATTCTAATGATGTGGAACGGTGGTGAGACTAGTGAGAGACGCCGGATCTAGGATACTAGAAATAGATGTTGAATCGAACCCCAATTTGGGGAGTGAATCTCAAATCCGGTGACCCGAGGATGGTGGCGGAGATTTTGGCCCTTGGCTGCTCAATAATGGCTATTCCCCCAAACGGTGCATATGGATATATCATATATGGTAGCTAGGATTTGGCCAGTTTGTCGATTTCCTCCCAAAATACAGTTCGTGGTGCTTACTTCACTTGAACCTTGAGTAGAAGATGTCTTGTTGTTCACACAAAGAGAGGGAGGTGCGATTTGGGGAACTTGTGGCGGAAATGGGCGAGTTGTTTGGTCAGGAGGGTTTTTCACCTGGGGAAGAAGATGGAATGGGATAGGGTTTGGAGTTAAAAAGGGTAAATTGGACTTTTCATATTTTTTTAACACTTTACTAACGGAAAAGTGACGAGGGATGGTAAAATTCAAACATAATTTATTTAAGGGGTGGTTTTCTGCAATTTGTATTTTAAGGGGTGGTTTTCTGCAAAAGCCCTTATTTAAGGGGTGGTTTTCTGCCATTTTCCCTTTTGTTTATCAAACGTATTAATTTGCTTCAAAGTTGCGAAGCATTCAGTCAACTTCACCAACTCTGTGTAAGAACAACTACAGCCCATTAGCCCAATATCCACCCAAATCAACCCAATTCAGAAATTCATCACCCATTAAACATTTTAGGGATATTTACAGAAAACCACCCGTTAAATGTGTGTTTTTACACTTAACCACCTGTTAAATTTAAATTATAGAAAACCACCCATTAAATGATGTTTGTTAACAACCAGTGGCGGCCACAGGAATCTCTGAAAGGTAGGGCAGATTTACAGACTTAAGATTTGCATGGTCGTTCAATCTATTTTGGAGGCCCTGTACAATTATCAAAATGAGATCTATGATATTATAGTCATTCTTACAAATGAATATTATTATGTACAAAAGGGCACTTGAATTCTTATACAAATTAATATTATTATGTATGTAAGGGTATTCGAATTCTTACAACACTAAATTAGTTCTCATAACTTTAAAATATTTCCGGCTATAAAGTTCATTATAGAGATTTTTTACAATAAAAAGTTTATATTTATGTCATATGATACGGAGTATAGTACAAATATTATAGATCATTATACAATATGAATTATTTTTTTCTACAAAGGTTTCAATGAATTATAAGTCCCTTTTCATTATAATTTTTTTAATTCACCTATTTTATGGGTTCTAATTAATTTTAAGTAAATTTAATTTGTTTAATAGGATGTCGAAATTTAACGGGTGGTTAAAGGGTGATATTTAAAGGGCAATTTTATGGAATTTGATCATTAAAAACGCTTTTTTAAAAATGAGATTGATTAAAATTAAAGGGAGCTCCAACACCACCTCTAACGATCGACGTCTTACTCCAGTGGCAAAGAGATTACAAAAGGACGATGTTTCAAATCATACTAGTTGAAATATACAAGAGCAGTTACCTAAACCTTAGGATTTTGGTTTTATTTAGTAGCTTGCTACTTGATTTACCTAGTTCGAGTGTTTTGCAACCTAGTGCTCGAATTATTAATAATTTAGGCTAGATTTAGAAGATCTTTCAAGGGGTTGAAAGCCCACAAATCACGGAGGATTCTTGCTTGGGCACTCTCCAGGAATACAAAAGGGCTGTGGAAAGGAATGGAGGTACCAAGGCTGCGAAACAGAAACAACAACGGAACATTGGGTGGGAGAGGCCTCCTAGGGGTTGGGTGGAAGTCAATACGGATGGAGCTCTCCGTGATGGGGCTCATGCTACTGTTGAAGGTGTTATCAAGGACGCCGATGCGAAGTGGTGTGGAAGCTTTGCTTGTAATCTTGGATCCTGTTTGGTCCCTATGGCCGAGTGTTGGGGTGTGGTAAAGGGTTTAGAGTTGGCTTGGGACTTGGGTCACAGAAGAGTTCTGATCGAGACCGATTTGGAGACCATTATCAACCTTATTGCAAGGAAGGTTAAGACCTCGCACCCCCTTTTCAGCCTAGTGGAGCGGTGTCATGGCTTCCTCAGTAGAGATTGGTCCGTCCAATTTCGTCATGTTTTTTGTGAAGCTAACTCGAGCACGGACGTCATTGCGGACGTCCAATTTCATGTTTTGCTGGAGCCCCTGTTGGACTCCACCTTGCCTTTATTGAACGATGTCAAAGGGGTTTCCAAGCCCTGTTTATGCATTGTGTAATGACTTTGTTCTTCTGTTTTTAAGTATTCCTCTTGGTTGATGAGGGGAGGTTAAAAAAACTCCCCATCTTTTCACAAACCAACATTTTAAATATTTTTTTTAAAAAAATGAAGAGAAGCTTATACATTGAATGGTATAAGCTTCTAAAATGACATACATTGTGATATGGATAGACTATAGAGTAATTAGTACTCCGTAGTAAAACTTCTTGAACACCACAATTGAGAACACAAGAGGACGTTCCAACTTGATAGTCATACTCATATCATGGATTAGTTGATCAAACTTCAAGAAAAATGATTACTTTATTAGCCTGCTTAATTATTGGCCTCTTAGTCGGAGTTGTCAATTTGTTCTGTAAAGATAAAACAAAGTTAAGAGACCAATAAAAAAAATTCAATAGCTACACAAATAAGACAAGAAAAACAAAAACAAAACAAAAAATAAATAAATATCAAGTTGTCAATTAATGAATTAAATATGAACAACCAGTAATAACTAGACAAATCTCACATCATCATATTTTTAAACACATACAAAAATAAAACAAAGTTACTACCTTAATTGGCAAAGGATAACACAAACAACACAATATAGGAAGAGGGTGAGATTAATTTTTCTTAACCCCTAAATGCAATTTCTTCAAATCGTTTCCTTTCAAAAACTTAATAGTGCATCTATTTATCATATACAAAAAAATCATTTTATAATCTTTCTAATCCAATTTTCCAATAAACCAATCAAAATTACAACAAAAAATACATTAAAAAGGGAAAAAAAAGCGGAGGAAAAAACGTACTTATAAATATAACTTAGAAGTATCTTTCGGTTTATGTCTTAAAATAATTTTGTAAATATTATTTAATTTTTTTAAGTATAATATGATAATAAATAATAATTTCCATTTATAAAGTTAAAAATAATATTAAAATTATTTATTTATATTTTAAAAATTGTATTTCAATAATTAACCTTTGAAGAAAAATTATAATTAACCTTTAAAAAGAGGTTATTACTCACAATTAAAATAATTAAACACATATATTAAGCTGACAAATGTTAAAATATAATTTATTCAACGAAAACATAAAGTAAATTGGTGATGGGTGGTGATTTGTTAACGGAAACCATTTAAGGGGTGGTTTACTATAATTTCAAATTTAAGGGGTGGTTAAGTGAAAAGACTAGCATTTAAGAGGTGGTTTGCTGTAAATTTCCCTTATACTTATTTAAACATAGGGGCTTTAAACAAGATTCGAAAATGACTATTGTCAAGATGATTTTAACTAAATTGCACAAAGTCCTTTTCATTTTTTCCAATCAAATTGCAAGTGAGAAGAATTTCTCCAAATGAGAGACGGAAATGGATTACGATTTTGACGAATTCAATCGGATTCACAAACGAGTGGAGTTTTTGTCCGACATCAACATGAATCTCAAATCACATTTCTCTTCCATTCTCTCTGCGTTCTTGCTGCAGAGGATATGGCGGTGTCGGCTATTGTGTTTCCGATTTACCGGTTCATCAGAGTAATCGGAATCGCAGTCGCTGCTCTCGTCTTCACCTGGTCCCCGCCCTCAAACTTCATCATCGGCGGATCCCCATCAAGAGCCGCCACATCTTCATTAGCGACGGATCCAGCGGCATCGGCCTCACCCTAGACCACCGCGCGACCTTTAAGGGCGCCAGAGTCTCCATCCTCGCTTACAACCAATCCAAGCTCGAGGAGGCCAAGGAGGCCATCCGCCTCACCACCAGCGTCGACGTTGCAGTCTTCAGCGCCGCGTGGATCTAGCGGCATCGCCCTTGCCCTCACCCACCGCGCCACCTCTGAGGGCGCCAGAGTCTCCATCCTCGCTCGCAGCGACTCCAAACTCGAGGAGGCCATCTGCCTTTGCCACCGGCGCCGACGTTGCAATCTTCAACGTTGCTAGGGATTTCGACAACATCACAAGGCCATTGACGAATTCGGTTCACATTAAATTGATTGAAGGGTTCCATAAACAGTAAATTAGTTGAAGGGTTCAATTTGTTGATTAATTGATTGAAAGGTTAGATTAAAAGCAAATTGATTACGGGTAAATTGATTGAAGGTTCGATTAGCAATAAATTGATGAAAGGGTTCAATTTATTGGTGAATTCAGTAGTGTATGAATTTGATGAATTCAGTAGTGTATGAATTTAGGGTAAATTGATTCGTGGTGTAATTAGAGTTTTGGCATATTCACAATTTGTTTGAGAAAAATGAGAAAGACGTGTGCGCAATTAAGTTAAAATTGTCTTGACAATATTCGTTTTGAAATCTTGCCTAAAGCCTCACTCTTATTTAAAATAGGGAAATTCCGTCTGGTGCCCTTGTGTTTAAAGCAGTTTCGATTGGTGTCCCAAGGTTTTTTTTTTCCGGATAGTGCCCCTTTACTTTTGTAAAGTTCCGCCCCGTGCCCTAAACTCCAATTCAATGCTAACTCTGTTATTTTTATAATAAAAAGAAAGAAAGAAAAGAAAACAAGAGGAAGCGTCCTTAACACATCAACAGACCTTGCTCACTTGGAAATTCTACCGCTGGCGTAGCAATAAGGAGGGAACTCGGCGGCGAAGGAGGGGACGTCGACGGAGTAGGAGTCGGTGTCGAAGGGTGTGCAACCATCGTCGAAGGGGTGATTGGAGGGCCTAACCTCGATCTTTGTTGACGTCGTTGCTGAAAGCGTCGAAGGAGGACATCGCCGGCTGCATCTAGAGAGCGAGCCCAAGGTCGCATTCCGGCTGTCGTTCATCCTGATTTCTTCAGCTCCAATCAATTCAATATCAAGTCAGTTCATCCTGATTTCTTCTGCTCCACCACCTTCATCCCGATTTCTTCTATTGCAGTGCCACCACCTTCAACATCCAGGTCCAATCAATTCGATGGTTCATCCCGATCTCAAGGCGTGCCCCGACCATGAAGAAAGAGGGCCAAATGAAGAAAATAAGATCCATCCTGAAGTTACCTTGCCCAGTGGAGCAAATTCCCCAACCGAGACACGCCTCGCAATGGCCCTCGCCCCTCACAATGGAGTTTATGCCTCGTAATGGAGAAGAAGAGGGTTCTCTCACGTTTTGAAAAGACTAATAGGTTTCAAGTTAACGGAGTTACAATTGAATTGGAGTTTAGGGCACGGGGTGGAACCGTGGAACTTTACAAAAGTTAAGGAGCACCATCCGGAAAAAAGAAAACCTTAGGATACCAACCGAAATTGCTTTAAACACAAGGGTACCTGACCGAATTTCCCTTTAAAATATTTAGATAATTAGATTTTTTCTCTCTGCCTTAAACTATTAGAATATAAAATATTTTAAATAAAATGTCTGCATCCACATAAGTATATCCTAAAAATAAATAAGTAACAGAATATAATTTATATTATTATATGCAAAAAAAATTAAAATCTTGCTAAAAAATACTGTTTTTAGGAAAAAAATCATCCTCGATTAAAACGGGTTTGAAAACAAACTACTGTTTAAATAAATTCTACAATTGATTTTGTTGTAACGAATTTTGTGAATTTTTTTTTTTTGATAAGGTAAAAATTCGAGGGTCAGACAAGTCTGACACCTCAAGAGGCCGACAAAGTCGGCAGACAGTGAACCGTCTACAAAGTAAATAACAAAAGGTGCAACTCAGGTGGTAACAAGCAAACAATTCCGGGCGACCTAGAAACCTAATCCTAACACGTTAGGGACAACATAGACTAGACTACAAATCGAAGCCAATCGCCACTAAACAGCGACACCGCTGGTCAGGGTACATCAGGAGTCCCTTTCGGGTGTTTATATATATATATATATATAATATGAATCCGACAATTATTATTATTATTATTTAATAACGGACATCTTTGGACCCAAGAAAAAGCCTTGAGCTCAAAGGAACAACTAGGCCCGTATTACGGGCTGCAATGCCCAGGAAGGCCCGAAGCCAGTGAAGCAGGTTTACGGTTTACCAACCCTGCGAGGATGAACAACCAACTCACCGGCGGCCACCAACCACCAACCGACAACGGAGAGAGGAAGGGACACCGGGAGACAGGCGGAGTTCACGTCAGCACCAAGACCGGGACATGGGAGACATCCCCATGCCAGCCATACGATTGATGCCATAAACCTGCTCATTCGATACTTTTTTGGTGTCCGCAGATGACCATTAATTATAACCAACTTGTTCAATCTACAAAACAAGGCTATGGAAATTAATCCCTTACTTCTATTAAAACTAACTTAATGGAAACTTCTTAACGTGAATTGATACAAACAAGCCTTCAAAGTCTGACTTAGACCGATAACTGGGGGTCGTGTGCACGGACGCACATGCGTTAGTAGCCTAGCACACAAGCCGGATGAGGTTCCATTCTAAAGCCAATTGACAATAGAAGGAGTAGCCCACTGACTCATATACTAGGTTTTGATATGTTCAACTTTCTGACGTGGGACATTTTATCCTTTCACATCTTAACAACGGGGAATTTCATAGTGGCAAAACGACCAGTAGACCGGAGTCCGTCGGAGCCGCGATAGAGGAGCAGCAAAGTGGAGGAGAGGAGGACACCCAAGGCGGCACCACCCGCCGCCACCGCTATAGTTGCAGACCGGCATACCGCCGGGTGTAAGGTTGCGAAAAGCCACGAAAACCTTCGCACGCCGGATGGATATGGAGGGATACGCTTGAAATTGGGCGGAGAAGATGAAGAATTGGGGAGGCTAACCCAATACCAATAAAAGCCCCAGCACAATTTGGGATTATCACAACGATCCGAGGAAGAAGACTCAGACCAAGTGTTTCATGGTACCATTTACACCAGAGAGAGACTATGACGACACCACGCGGCAGCAGGGGGCAGCCAGAGTCGGGTTTAGTTAGCTGAAGCCGAGTTTCGCCGGCCGAGGCCGGAGTCGGGGCTCCCTCTCTCTAGAAATCTAGAGAGAGGAGAGAGCACGTATATTATAGTGCTACTTTCATTCGTCACATAACTAAAAAGCTTTAGGCGGCCGCTAGACGGTGGGTGGTCGTCTAGCGCCTAGACAGACTTAGAACAAACTTGATTATTTCCTTATATTTTAACGCATACCATATGTCATTAACTCATCCTATACAATACTAAAGTAGTGGCTGTTCTGCCACGTGTCGCATTGTGATGAAAAATTTTCCCGCCTTTTTTGTAACAACTAATATTGCACCATGTGTTCATTTTTTTGCCACCTATTTTTAATTTACATTATGTATTTTAATAATTATTTTGTTATATATGGTAATGATATTATTTGTGTACTATTATATACACATGTATATAACCTGATTAGTGACTTCTTGCCTTATAAAATTGTCTTTCTATTATTTATCATCATTTTTGTCTCATTTTGATTGCCTAATATATATTATTTATGATTTTTTTATTTTTTTTGTCTTGCACTATTGTCGATGATTTGCCAAATCATACTATCAATTATCATACAATCACATTTATAACTTATATTCCATTGTTTTTTTTCTAGAATATTAATTATATTGTTATTTTTTCAAGATCGTTTGCCATGTATTTATCTATTAATTTATTCATTATTTTAAAATCATTTCTATTTGTACATATTCTTTTTTTTATACGTTATCTGTATATATTCTGAAGTAGGTAACTTTTAAAATCAATTGTGCATAATTAGGTCATCCTAAGTAAAAGACTTTTTATGCATAAAAACCCAATATTTAATTTTGTTAATTATTTTTATTTATCACACATAATTAAGTTAGTGAGTTTCTTAATTTTTTATGCATTCAATTAATGAACCCTGTACTTTTACATTTTAATCATAAGATTATTAAATTAAAATAGAGCTTTCGTCAAAGGATTTTTTTTAATAAGGTGATTTGAGATCCTGAGTCTGGTACGGTAGATAATTGGTTACATTATATTGTTACTAAGTATACAATATATTTGAACAACTTTGGTATGTAGTATTTGGTGGATTCACAATTATTTTCTCTTTAAAGGGGTGAACCATAAGCTATAATGGGTGATCCATGATGTTTATGAGCTAATTCAGAAATTCAATCAACTAAATAAAGTCTTGCATCATATGTCATTGTTGAATATCGAGAGAAAATGTTGTCATATGGTGCACACCATATATTGTTGAATATCCGGGGGTAGAGGGGCAGTCAAATAGTGCAAACTCATGAAAAGATATGATGTTCATCTCAATTAATTAATATAAAGAATGTTCAACTAAGATCTTTCTCAATTGTTGCTTACAAAAAAAAAAACATAAAAGATGAAAACAATTGTGAACCTGTGAGTAATGATAGAGTTATGAATTGTTTTATAAGGGAGGCTCAATTTTTTTTAAAATAATTTTTCTTTATACCCATATATGAGAAGAAATGTTAGAAAAAATATTTTTAAAACTTCCTTAAATTTATTATTTTAACCGTCATTTTTAATTGAAAAACTAAAAGAAGCAAAAATTTAGTCAAAGGAATTGGACCTCATGACTTCATGATTTAAGACTCCCTTTGTACCAACTAAGATAAATAAACTTTATAATTTATTATAATTTTTTTGTATTATTACTTTAGTTCTAAAATTAATAAAAAAAAATGTTTTGAAAACACATGCGATTTTTTTCCTTCCCAACTAGAGAGGGCTTAAGCCACCCCATACCCCTCTGACTCTTGCTTGTGTATAAGAGCTATTCTAATGGTATCAACCTCGGAGATGGCAGAGACAGGGGCATATCATTTGTGTTTTCCAATTAGCATGAGGGGATGGTTTGACACATATCATGATATAATTGTGGAGAGTTATTATAGAATTGTTAAATTCACTTAGGGGTCATTTTTATTTTATAATATACAAATTATATAAAAATTATTATAATATCTAGATTTTTTTTGTTTGTAGATTTTTTTTGTTTGTTTTGTTTGTAGATTAATCATGGATATACATTATTTATTTTTGAAGGTTGATATTTTTTATAATTAAATTTGAAAATAATTATTATAATTTATCATATTTTTACATTAAACCCGTGCATAGCACGGGGAATAGACTAGTATAATGTAATAATAATTCACAATATCACTTATAAACCCAAATTTGTGGCGCTTAACTAATACGGAGTACTAAAGTAAATAAACGCAAAAAGTACGCATCCGACTAATGACTCTAAACCTCCTAAAATCTAAAACAATATGTTCGACTCAATGACAAATACCTCCCGACTTGGGTGATAAAAAAAAACACTAAGTCGACTAATCACATGACTAGAAGCTAAAATTGAATAATCGTTGGGCTAGGCGGGCCTAGGTGGCGCCTCGACAAGACTAGGCGGAGTCTAGACGGGGCGATTTTTAAAACACTGGTTATATGTTATAGTGATTGTAATCCAAATGGTAACGAATTGTGTGAATGTTTGATTTGATTACTGATATATGTAATGATATTTTTTGCTAAAAAATTTGATTAAAGAAAATATTTTTTATACACAAAAGGCGCTAAAATGAGTATGAGAATAAAATTTGTATTGAATACATTTTCCAAATCAAGAATTCATTACTCTTCATCGATCTTGCTTCCGACCCCTTTCTTTTTATGTGTACGTCAACATAGTATCAAAGCTTCTACATGTTCACCTTCTTTGGTTGATCCTTTGTTTCTTACTTTTTCCGCTTCGCACCAGCAATGATGACTTTTGAAGAGCTGTTATGACCTATGATTAGTATAAATAGGTCACATTGTACTTGAGGATGGGTATGAAATGAGTATAATCCAAATCATATTTTCCCTCCTTTTATCTCTTCACCTCACCCCCTTTTAACTTCTCATCTCTCTCTCATTCTGGTTCGGTTACAACACAGAGAATCTGTTAGGCCATAACAGATTTTTGGTATCAGAGCTTGCGCTTGGGAGCTTCCATGGCGGACGGCACAAGAGCAAGAACGATGGAATCTCAGATCCAGGAATTCCGCGAGGACACAAAGGCGCATATGGCGTCAACATCGGAATCCCTGGCGAATCTGCAGCGGATTCAAGAAGAGCAGGCCAGACAATTCGAAGAATTCAGAAAACTGAATGATCAACGAATGGAGCAGCTGGCGGATTTCGTGAGGCACCCGACTCAATTCGGTGAACACCAGGAGCACCGACCAGGGCCGGAAAGAGGAGGCAGCTCCAGAGGTGGCGCATCGGGATCAAGAACTGGCCAGAGGATGTCAGTAATGGGGAATGGACCTGAGGATCAAGAAGTCGCAGGCTCAAGGTGGCATCCAAACTTCAATGGAGGCCACGACCACGCCGGAAACAATGGAATGGAATTCCGCTTCAACAGACTTCCGAAGCTTGATTTTCCAGGGTTTGATAGGAAGAAGCCACGCAATTGGATCCGGAAATGTGAAATTTTTTTCGGAATTTTCCAGATCCCGCCAAGACAACAAGTTGAGATTGCGGCCATGTACCTCACGGACAAGGCTGATACATGGTTGCAAGGATACATGATGCAGAATCAGAACATTTCTTGGCCCGAATTTTGCGATGCCATCTGTTTGCGTTTTGGGGATCGCAGAGAATCGGAGATCGTCGGCGAATTTAACAAGCTAGAGCAACAGGATGACTTGGAGGAGTACAACGAGAAATTCGAGGAGCTACGAGCCGGAATGCTCTCTTTCAACCCTCTCCTAACCGAATCTTACTTTGTTTCTAGCTTTATCAGCGGTCTCAAATCGGAAATTCAATCCCTAGTTAAGCTGGGAAGATCGGCATCAATGGCGGAAGTTCTTGACCAAGCTCGGCTGCATTACAAGGCTGTCCAAGCCCTGATCCGAGTATCACGCCCGCAGTGGAGACCTCCGAATTGGGGATCACAGATAAGTGGGAATAGAAATTCGTCTTGGACGAGGAATTCGTCATTCAAACCAGAGACGAGGAATTCAGGCCCTACTGGCAGTAGCACAGCTGAGAGCAGCAAAGGGTCAGCACCTGCACCCTCGGAGATGAGCTTCGGACGCACAAGTGAGACCAAGAAAGGCCTATGCTACCGATGTGGTGAGAAATTCTTTCATGGTCACAAATGCAAAACTCAATCCCTTTTTAGTCTGATTGCACAGGAGGTGCAAGAAACCGAGCAGTTGTATGAGGAAATGGAACAGGAATTGGCGCCAGATGAGGAGCAAGATGATGAAGTTTATGTTCATGCCCTCACAGGTAACGAATCTGGGAGTACAATCAGAGTTAAAGGTTCAATCAAGGGGAAGGAAATAACTATCCTTGTGGATACTGGGGCTACCCACAGCTTCTTGGACTCAAGGGTTGCTTTAGAGGCTGGGTTTGACGCCTGTAAGGCCAGTTTGATGCAAGTGAATACCATTAATGGTACAATGTTCAGCAACCGTATTTGCAAAGCTTTTGTGTGGGAGATGCAGGGTAGCAACTATGAGCATGATATCCGACTTTTGAAGATGGATGGATGTGATATGATACTGGGCACTGACTGGTTAGCTAGCTATAATCCAGTCCTATTTGACTTCATTAAGGTGCAGATATCCTTTGACAAAACTGGTGAACAAGTGATCCTCAAAGGGTTCAAAGAGGAGAAAGAACCTCAAAGAGCATGTGTGAAGATGATCACAGGAAAGGAATTGGGGAAGCTATGCATCCAGGACCACCCTGTGTTGTTGTTACAGGTTGCTCAGATTTGTAGCATTAGTGGGTCACATGACCACTTGCCAGAGGCTATTACTGCTGTCCTTGCTGAGTTTGAAGATGTCTTTCAAGAGCCAAAAGGACTGCCACCTCTGAGAAACCATGAGCATGCCATTGTGCTCAAGCCAGATGCAGTCCCAGTAGCTACAAGACCATACAGGTACCCCTTCTTTCAGAAAACTGAGATAGAAAAGCAAGTCTCAGACATGCTTACCAGTGGGATTATCAGGCCTAGCCATAGCCCTTTTGCCTCACCAACCTTGCTTGTCAAGAAGAAGGATGGGACATGGAGATTCTGCATTGATTATAGGAAATTAAATGAGTTGACTGTGAAAGACAAATTTCCTATACCTCACATAGAAGATCTGTTGGATGAACTCAGTGGGGCATGTGTTTTCTCCAAACTGGATCTCAGGGCCGGGTACCACCAGGTTAGAATGGTGGAATCTGACATTGCTAAGACTGCCTTTCGTACTCACCATGGCCATTATGAGTTTCGAGTAATGCCATTTGGGTTAACCAATGCACCTGCAACCTTTCAAGGTTTGATGAATGATGTGTTCAGCAGTTTCTTAAGGAGATTTGTTTTGGTATTCTTTGATGACATTTTAGTCTACAACAAGAGTGTGTTGGATCATGCCAAACACTTGACTGAAGTACTAGCTGTAATGAGAAATCACAAGCTGTTTGCCAAGAGATCTAAGTGTGATTTTGCTCAAGAGAAAGTTGAGTATCTTGGCCACATTATCTCCTATTCTGGTGTCTCAACAGATCCTCAAAAAATTGACGCAATGCTCAATTGGCCTGTGCCTAGAAACATCAAAGCCTTGAGAGGATTCCTGGGGCTTACAGGTTACTACAGAAGATTTATCCGGGGGTATGGAGGCATTGCAAAGCCTTTAACTGAATTGCTCAAAAAGGATAAGTTCAGTTGGTCAGTTGATGCTGAGATTGCATTCAAAAAGCTCAAGAAAATACTTAGCTCTCCACCAGTTTTGGCCATGCCAGATTTTGCATCCCCTTTTGTGGTTGAAACAGATGCTTGTGATTCAGGGATTGGAGCTGTCTTCATGCAACAAGGTCGACCATTAGCTTTCATCAGTCAAGCTCTCCATGGTAGACATTTGTTACTTGCAGCTTATGAAAAGAAACTCCTTGCAATTCTCCTAGCCATTGACAAATGGAGGCACTACCTAGAGGGAGGCAAGTTTATCATAAAAACTGATCACCAACCTCTCAAGCATCTCTTGGATCAGAAACTCTCAACTCAAGTGCAAAGAAAGGCTGTAAGGAAACTACTTGGGTTGGATTATGATATAGCTTACAAGAAAGGGGTGGAGAACAGAGCTGCAGATGCCTTGTCTAGAATCAGTGAAAATGATTCTTGTGCAGCTATTTCAGTAGTGCAACCTACTTGGCTCACTGAAGTCATTAGTAGTTATGAGCAGGACCCCAAGGCTCAACAGGCAATGATCCAAGCTCTATCTGAGAACCCAGGCCCCTTTACAGTTGCTAATGGAATAATAAGGTACAAGAGGAGATTGTTTATTGGTAGTAGCTCAGACTTGAGATCCAAGCTGTTAGCAGCTTTGCATGAGGAACCTGTAGGAGGCCACTCAGGGATACATGCTACATACAATAGGCTTAAGAGCCTTGTGTACTGGCAGGGCATGAAGAGTGATGTGGGTGACTTTGTCAAAGCCTGTGACACCTGCCAACGAAGCAAGCCAGAGAATGTACCATCACCAGGACTCCTACAACCACTCCCCATCCCAGAAAAGCCTTGGAGCCACATCAGCTTGGACTTTGTGGAAGGGCTCCCGAGATCACAAGGCAAGGACACCATCTTAGTGGTGGTAGACAGACTTACAAAGTATGCTCACTTCCTGCCACTAAGCCACCCTTTCACAGCAGCAAAAGTAGCCTCAGTCTTCATGGAACCCATCTACAAACTCCATGGAACTCCTGCAAGCATTGTCTCCGACAGAGACAAAGTTTTTGTAAGTCACTTTTGGCAACACTTGTTCAAATCTTTGCACACTAGATTGGATCTTAGCACTGTCTATCATCCTCAATCGGATGGCCAAACTGAACGAGTAAATCGTTGCTTGGAAACCTACTTGAGATGTATGACCTCTGATCCTCCCAAGAAATGGTGCCAATTGTTATTCCTTGCAGAATGGTGGTATAATACTACCTCACACTCATCCACCAAAATGACTCCTTTTGAGGCTTTGTATGGGTTCCCTCCTCAGCAACTGGGTCTCCCAACACTGTCTTCTACTGGAACTGCTGTAGATGATTGGTTGACAGCCCGCCAGAAAGTGGTTAGACAACTCAAAGACCACCTACAGCAAGCACAAGCCCGAATGAAGGCATTTGCTGATGCTCACAGGACAGACAGAGCTTTTAATGTGGGTGATCTAGTGTTTGTCAAATTACAGCCTTATAGACAAACTTCAGCTGCAGTAAGGAGGAATTTGAAGCTTAGTTCCAAGTACTATGGCCCTTACCCTGTGGTGGCGAAAATTGGACCAGTTGCCTACAAACTTCAGCTGCCTGACACTTCAAAAATTCATCCAGTTTTTCATGTTTCACAGCTGAAACTGAAGAATGTGGGCAACCATACTACCAGTAATGTAATGCCAGTGACAGATGATGATGGCATTATCTTGACTGAGCCTGAGAAGATCCTGGACACACGCCTGCACAAGCTTCCCAATGGAGATCCAGTGACTGAATGGCTCATCCAATGGAAGAATCTGTCTGAATCAGAAGCTACTTGGGAAGCTGCTGCTCATGTACTTTCTCAGTTTCCCCATTTCCAGTTACACACTTAGTGCTATTGCCTTAAGTCCATGTAGATAAGTGAGGCACTGTTATGATTGATCACCATATCAAGCCTTGAGACAAGGCTTTATATGGGTGAGGCACTGTTATGACCTATGATTAGTATAAATAGGTCACATTGTACTTGAGGATGGGTATGAAATGAGTATAATCCAAATCATATTTTCCCTCCTTTTATCTCTTCACCTCACCCCCTTCTAACTTCTCATCTCTCTCTCATTCTGGTTCGGTTACAACACAGAGAATCTGTTAGGCCATAACAAGAGTCTCGTTCCACCGTCGTTCCTCATGATCCACTGTATTTGCATCCATCAAACAATCTTGGTTGTGTTCTCCCCACCAAAGTATTCGATGGATCTGGTTTTTTCGCTTTGAGGCGTGCAATGGTGATCGCACTCTCTGAAAAATAAAACAAATTGAGATTCGTCGATGGCAAAATCTCTCGGCTGCCATCCGATTCTCTGTTGCTTCATCGTTGGATCCGATGCAATGATATGGTCATTAGTTGGCTATTGAATGCTATGGCGATGGATATTGCAGACACGTTTTTGTTATCTCGCGATCCTTGTCAGAAATGGCTGGATTTGAAGGCTTAGTTTTTTCTTTCAAGTGGAGCTCAATTCTTCGCCGTCGAACATGAGCTCAATTCAATTTCTCAAGGTTCATACACCATTGCAGGTCTTACTTTACTTCCATATATTGTTGATTTTTTTTTTTGTTGAACTTATGATATTTTTTTTAGAATTAAATCCTTTTATTACAACTTATATTATTTGCTAAAAATACCTACCATAGGTAAAACTAAGTCTTACTTTACTTCTTATCACTGGAACAATCGACCGACAGTGGCAGATCCGGATACAATTAGTTATTTAGTTGAGGGGGCGGAAAATTAAACCATAAATTTGTTTCCCAAAAAATCATCAATATTATGATGGTGTAGTTAGAATAAAAACATAAATTGCATATACTTTATTTCGAGGTTTTGAAATATTTTAATATAGCATACTAATTTGAAAGTTTCGGGTTCAATTATAGTATTAACTATTAAGTTATGATGTTTAACAAACAATAATTACGATAAAAGTATATAAGTTATGTAAATAATATTCAGGTTCAATATTTAAACGTTTATAACTTTTTACTCGGGTGTCGGATTTGACCTTATAATATATCAAATCGAAGCTATCGACGAGAAGAACATATATATTATATTTTATTTTTGATTGGGGGGCAACTGCCACCCCTGGTCCTTTAAAGGATCCGCCCCTGTCGACCGAGTCACTATCAAACTTCGCGGATCAACCGGTATCGCGAACAATTAACTAATTACCACTAGACGCGACAGGCACCGCGAACAATGGCGTGGCCCTCTGCAAGGCGAACCCAAACTTCTCCTCCATGTCGAGCCTCGCTGGAGTCAACCCTTCCGGAAGCTTCCAGTCAAATCCATGGAGCAACGAACCCAACACTAGGTGTAACATCCGTTGTCCAAGGGGCAGCCCGGGGCAGATTCTCCGACCGGCCCCGAACGGCACATACTCGAAGTCCCGGCCCTTGTAGTCCAGCCCTGAGGCAAGAAACCGCTCCGGCTCGAACGAGCGCGCGTTCTCCCACACGCGCTCGTCCCGCCCCATGGCCCACACGTTCACGAACACTTGCGCGCCCTTCGGCACGCTGTATCCGGCGAGCTCGGCGTCGACGGGGAGCTTTCGGGGGACTAGGAATGGGACCGGTGGGTGGAGGCGGAGCGTCTCTTTTACTATCGCTTGGAGGTACGGGAGGCGGGCGCTGTCGGATTCTTCGACGGCGGTGTCGCGGCTGATTGCGGCGCGGAGCTCCGCCTGGGCCTTGCGGAGCTTGGAAGGGTTGTGGAGGAGCTCCGCCATCGCCCACTCGATGCTGCTGGAGGTCGTGTCGGTTCCGGCAGTGAAGAGGTCCTGCACGTGAGAGGTGTACACGGGGTCACGTGCTAGAATTTGTAGCTCGTGTAACAAATTGATATTTTAATACAGTATAATTTTATATAAATGATTTTCTAATTATTACTCCGTAATAGCTACGTAGATTTTTAGTTAAAATGTTTTAAAAAAATATAAAAAATTAAAAATTAAATAAATGATGATATAATAATAATTTTTTTTATATTATTCTTAAAACTTGTGTTATTTAAATAAAATGATATGGTTGTATTATCAAATTTTAATGTATTAGCTGATTTTAATCAGAAAAACTTAACATATAAGTAGGCACCATATTTGTTTGATTTGATTTTGTGAAAACTAGTAAAGTTAGGTTTTAGGTGAATGAAAAGTCTAATTAATGACAAAAAAAAAAGTATTAATATTTAAAAAGATGTAATAACCAAAACAAAAAAAAATTACTTCTACTTCTATTGAAATAATTTTTTCCTAAAAAAGTGTTTTATAATTAATTTTTTCCATCCATCACAAATTATAACAATGAAATAATTAAGGAAAATCTAACATCTTAAATGTATACTCCGTATAATAAAGTAACATTTTAGAATACTTTAATCGCACAAAAGTTAAAATATTTACACTTTTTTCAAGTGTAAGGATGAGGAAAAGATTTACTAAAATAAATCTAGCTAAAGAGTAAAATCAAAAAATATTATATAGTTTATCTATTTATATTTTGAAAAACTATTTTTTTCGTTATAAATCAATTTTATTAATTATTAATTTATGCTAAAGTTTTATTATTTTTATTAATTAGTTAAAAACCCATGAAGATTAAAAACTCAGAAAGTATGATATATTTCCGTGTTTAGATGACAGAAAGACACCTAGAAAGGTTCAACTTCAAAAAGCTAATTTTTTGTATTTTCTTATTTATATTTCTAAAATTGTTAAATTTTTTAGAATTATATTTTTCGCATTCAACCAAACGAGCTCGTTAGGCTTACCATTAAAAGATGGCGAATGTCGGATAGTTGAAATCCGGAGTCGTCCTGATGGCCCATGTTGATGAGAGCATCCAAGACGTCCTTCTCCTCCGCCGCAGCACCACCTCTCGCCGCCAGCCTTGCCTCCGTGAGGCCGTCGAAGATGTTGTACATCCGCTCCATGTGGGTCGCCATCCGGGCCCGGAAGCCCTGCAAGTCGGCGAACTTGAGCGCCGGGAAGAAATCGGACACGTTGGGCTTTCCCGATTCCTCCATAAGCCCCCAAATCAGCTGCTTCAGCTCCCCTGATTTCTCCGATCTCAAATCCGTCATGTCGATGGAGAAGAAGGTGTTCGCTAGGAAGTTGAGCGACGCCGTGAACGCCGCCTCCCCTATGTTCACCGCCTTCCCTCCGTCGCAACAACCCTGTATTCGTCGCAATGGTGGAAATATGAGATTTCAAATTAACTAAGCAATTAACAATAGGGTTAATTGCGCTAAATATCCTGACCTTTGTGGATAATTGCACTTAATATCCCGACCTTGTAAGATTTCACGAAATATCCTGACCTTTGATGTTAGTTGCGCTCTCTACCCTAGATAGATTTCTTAAATTAAAAAATTACACAAATAATGGAAAAATTACACAAAAGCACCCATATTTATATAAAAAAAAATTCAATAATCCCTATTTTAATCAAAATAAAAAGGAAATTTATACCAAACATATAAAAATGCGTGATCTAAAAAATTAAAATAAGATCAATTATTTAAAAATAAACTTGTTTCTTATTATATTTTATATTCCTTAAAAATTTATTTTATAAAGCCATAGTTATAATTTATGTAAGATTAATATGTAAGTACCCTATTATATGCCCAATTAATCAAGTTTCCATGAGTATATACCCAATTTTCCTATTTTTAATATATGTTTATCATATCTTTATTAATTATAAATAGTTATCATATACTCCATATTTTACTATTTCTTTTTAAAAAATATATTTTATTTTATTTTTTAAAAGTATTATATTCCATATATGTATAGTTAGCATTTTTATAGAATCCTTTTTTTAATGCTGTGGAATTTAGATGAGAAATATTTTCTTAAGATTCAATCACAAGATTCCACATAAGATGTTATGTATTAGTTTTAGTGTATATAAAATAATATGTACCAAAAAGAATATATATATATATATATATATATATATATATATATATATATATATATATATATATATATAATAATAATAATAATAATAATAATATGTAGAGAATATATGTACAAATCCACATTTATAGATCGGTATATATAAACATAGATTTTTTTATAACACATATTATGAAGAAAAATAATAAAATTAATTATTTTCAATAATTATAATAATTATGGGAGTAGATGTTATCTATTAGAAATGATTTTTGGTTTTTTTGGGGGGGGGGGGGGGGATTTTAAATATATTAGGGGTTAAGTTTATTGAAAATATTTTATGAATATGGGTGATTTTGTGTAATTTTCCATTATTTATGTAATTTTTTAATTTAAGAAATCTATCTAGGGTAGAGAGCGCAACTAACACCAAAGGTCAGGATATTTCATGAAATCTTACAAGGTCGGGATATTAGACGCAACTATCCATAAAGGTCGGGAATCCTAACAAACATAAAAACTAAATATATTAAAATACGAGTTTTCTTTGGGGCATAAGATAACCCATTGAAAAAGATTTCAAAACTTTAAATTATTTTAGCTTTTTTTAATATTGATTTTCTATAATCGCTTCTTTATTTGGTAGAAAATCTTTTTTGATTAAGGTTCTTATGCTCTGTCCAGAAATATCGATAAAAATAACCTAAATTTCGTAGGTGTGATAAGAAGATATCCCTGTCTCTATCTTTCAACTTTAAGTAATGGTTTGAAAAAAACGCAATCCCATATAATTTGGAAGGGTGAACACTTTACACAAATTTGTATCAGAAGATAGATTTTGATATTATAACTAAAAAATATAATATAATAAACCACTAGACATGATTTTTAATTTCTATTGCCTTACCTTTAGGCTTTAGAGAGGTGATAATAAAGTGCCACAATGTTGTTTGGCCCAAGAATCTCGTAGTTACTCGGAACTTGTGGTTTTAATATTATATAACTTTAAATGAAATAATTATAAAATTTTACTTTATTAGTTTTTCATCAGTTATCCACCAAAATTTTTCAAAGCTCACAATTTTTTATTCACATGTTTTCGTCAATTACCCTAGCAACTAGGTTTCCCAAATACCATACTATTAGCTTATTAATTAATCTATATTAAACACAAATAACTCATCAACTTTAGTTACCCAATCAACTTCAAATACTCCATCAGCTACCATATTACCAAACATACAAGACCAAAAATATGCTATTTTATACTGACTCCGTTAATTAAAACATGTTATTTTAGACATTTGCACATTTTTTAATAAAGCAAATAAAATCAAACAAAAATACACTTATATCTCTAATTATTATTTTACTTTTCCCCTTTATTGAAAACTACAACTAACAAATCTCTAATCATTACAATGGTAATTTTAGAAAGTGAACACTAAAATACTTAAAACAACGTGTTTTTCTTAACAAGATTTTACTCCTAAAACGACATGTTTTTCTTAACAGATGGAATATATATATATATCAACCATTCCGGAATGGCTCACCGGAAAGGACTTGTGGATAATAGTCATAGGTCCCCGGTTCGAACCCCGGAATGGCCGCTCTTTATTTACCAATTCAAGGAATATATATATATGAATTAAAAAGTTAAATATATAAGTCGGTAAACTATTTATCATATTACAAAATGATTAGGATAAAACCACTTCACGAATCCAAACAAACCCCAAAACTAATATATTAAAATAACCTAAACTTCCTATTTGTGGAATGGTGTGAAAAAAGCTCAATCCCATATAATTTGGGAGGGCAAAAACTTTACAAATTTGTATTAGTAGATTTTGATTTTATAATTAAAAAAATAATAAATTAACTAGAGACAAGATTTTTATTTTCTAAAGTGTCACACTCTGTTTGGCCCAAAAATAGTTTTTTTGAGAGTTAGTGATTTTGATATTATATAGGTTTAAATAAAATAAAATAAATATAAAATTTTAATTTAATTAGCTTTTAGTATCATAGTTGTTCATCTGTTACTCACTCAGGCCACTCAGGCTTTTTCGACCTGACTTTACTCACAAGTTTTCATCTACTATAATAGCTAAGTTTCTCAAACACAAATAATCCATCAACTTTAACTACTCAATCAGCAGCTTATTAACCTAATATTTAACACAAATAATCCATCAACTTTAACTACCCAATCCGCTTCCGCTACTTCATTAACTACACAAAATATCACAATTAGATTTTGAGCAGGTTATACTACTCAAAATGACATAAAATAGTAAGATATTTAGAGTAGTATAACAACTTTTTATAAATTAGATTTGTGGTGTACATTTAAATCGGAAAAATATCACAATTTTAATTTCTTACTACCAAACAGAAAAACAAAGAGATTTTGATACCTTAACGTAATCGAGAAGCTGCTGGACCTTCTGGCGGCGGAGCTCGCGGCTGGCTTCAAGGCGGCTGTTGCTGAAGACCTGCGTGGCGCAGATCTTCCGCATCTCCTTCCACCGATCGTTCGGCGGCAGGAGGACGATGGAGGCGTCGGAGTGGCCCGTCACAGTGTGCGAGTCCAGCACGGACCGCGTCGAGAACACGGAGTCGTGCTTCTGGAGGACGACCTTGGCCGCCTCCGCCGACGACACCACCACCGTCGTCATCGATCCGAGCTGCAGCGACATCACCGGCCCGTGCGCCTTCGCGAGGGCGGTGATGGAGACGTGAGGCTTGCTGCCGAGGCTCAAAAGGTTCCCGATTACGGGGAGCGGCAGGGGCCCCGGCGGGAGCCGCCGGCGACGGAGGAGGGAAAGGAGGAAGCTGATTGAGAGCCATGAGAGGAGGATCTGAAGGATGGTGCTCCAACTCAACATTGAATTAATTGTCATTTTATTTGTTTTTTTTTTCAGTAATGGTTGAATTGGGGGTTTGGTGATTTTGGTGGGATCGGTCGATATTTATAGTTATGAGCAGCACATCTATTTAGTAAAGTAGATTGTACCAACAGATTATTTTTTTTTTGTTTTTTTAGGTTTTTTTTTTTTAATTTTGATGATGTACAAAGAGAAGATCCATGTTGAAATGTTTGGTATTAATTGTACACCAAAATTGACTTATATAGTTTAATTTAGTAAAGTCTTTGGCTATGTTTGATCAATCTACCAAATAGGATGTGGCCATGTCTAGGGGTGCAGAAAAACCCGACACGAAAAAACATGAAATTCAAAAAATACGACACGAAAATGACATGAACCGAGAAAACACGGTTGTAAATTGTTCGTGTTCGGGTCGGGAAAATCTCGGGTACCCGACACGAACTGTTTAAATTTTTTTTAAAAAAAATTTAGATAGTTTGGTATAATATTAGTATGGATAGAATCATGCAGGTGACAATAAGCTTCTCTAGTTCAGTTTGTTGAAGGGAAGCGTTGATCTAGGCAATTGCAAACCAGCCCCGGGTTCGACCTCTCTCTTTGTGAGTATGTGACTTTTTTTTTTTTTTTTTTGGTTTTCAGTATGACAGTATTAAACACTTCTGCGAGTGAGAGCGACGCCGACCAAACCTAAGTCTCAAATCTCAATCTGAAATCGAAAAAAAAAATAAAAAAACTTGGTTCGTGTCGGGTACCCAGCTATCCGACATGGAACCGAATACTTTAACCGTGTCGGATACCCGGGTTAAGATGGTTAAGGTACGGTTCGACCATGTTGAGTTTAATGGTTTCGGGTACCCGACACAATTGTGTCGGTACCCGGATATGCACACCCCTAGCCATGTCTATAGTAAATGGGTTACCCGGATATGCACACCCCTAGCCATGTCTATAGTAAATGTTAATCATTGGAGTTATTCATATTATAGTTTAGAGGATCACAATTTTTAAAGCATCTAATTGTTTTCGAAAATTCAGCCATTAGAGCTAGGCGTAGCCACGGGTCAGACCCGTCGGGTCGACGGGTTCGACCCGCCGGGTCAAGGGTCAGGGTTGGTCGACCCGAACCCTAACCCACAAATTCACGGGTTGACGGGTTCAGGTCAACCCGTTGACCCGGCGGATTCCCATATTAAAAAAAAAAAATTTATTTTAAACGTAAAAAAAAAATTAATTTTAAACATAAAAAAATTTAATTTGACCCACATTGCATATTGAAAAGTAGTTTATGTTTATATATTATGAATTATTCTATGAATAATATACATAATAATTATTATAAACATAAAAAAAATATTTTTTTCAAAAAAAAAAAATCTGATAGTGGGTTGACTCGTCGGGTCAACCCGTCGGGTTTGACCCGCCGGGTCAACGGGTTCAAAACCCCTGACCCTAACCCTAACCCGCAACCCGCCCCCACCCGTCGACCCGTTGACCTGGACCCGCCGGGTCACTGACCCGTACGACCCGTCGGGTCACGGGTTGACCCGTAACCCGTGGCCACCCCTAATTAGAGCAGTAATACAATAGCAGCCATGGCCAAAAAAAAAAAAAAAAAACTTGGTTCGTGTCGGTTACCCGGCTATCCGACATGGAACCGAATACTTTAACCGTATCGGATACCCGGGTTAAGATGGTTCGGGTACGGTTCGGCCATGTTGAGTTTAACGGTTTTGGGTACCCGATACGATTATCCGGTTCGTGTCGGATACCCGGATATGCACACCCTAGCCATGTCTATAGTAAATGTTAATCATTGGAGTTATTCATATTATAGTTTAGAGGATCACAATTTTTGAAGCATCTAATTGTTTAAATTAATATCAAACCAAACAAAAGAAAAAACATAAAACAAACCAAATTCAAGAGAATGTATATAACAAATATAAGCCAATGTCAAGATAAGAAGGGATACGAAGGAAACTAAGACGATATGGGGTAGTTGAAGTTGATTGGATGGTTGTGGCTGATGGATTATTTGTGTTGATAAAATATAGGTTAATAAGTTAGTATGGTGTTTGAGAAACCGAATTGTTATAATACCTGATGGAAACTTGTGAATAAAAAATCATAAGCTTCGAAAAGTATGGATGAATATAATAGCCGATGAAAAACTATAATTTTAAAAAATAATTAGACTAAAATTTTATAATATAAAAAATCACAAGCTGCGAAAAAGCTACTTAGTTTTCCAAATAAAGCCTAAATTGGAAAGAGGAGTAAAATAGATGAGCAAAACAAGCAAAGCAAAAACGCTAAAGAATACGACCACAGACATAATACCGATTAACCCTCTTCAACTTTGATAGTAGTCCTCTACTATATTCGATTTCTTTCCATAGTATTCCTTAAGGTTCAACAAAAAAATCATGTCTAATTAGGGGTGGAGGGAGAGGGGGGCAGGAGGTCGCTCGAGCCCCCCTCCGGCTCGGAGGAAAATGTAAAATGAAAAAATATATTTTATAATTTTTGATAATTTTAAGAGTGAAATTTTATAAAAGGGTAATAAATAAAAAAATGTCTTCCTACCAAAAAAAATTCAAAAAGTGTCTTTAGCTTAGTTGAGAATAAGTGGAAAATTGTATCATGAGGTCTTGATTTCAAATTCTTATAGTTTTATTTTATGGAATTTTTTTCCTCCTAGCTTTTTAACTTAAATATCCATTTAAAACACATATTTAATCTATTTTCTACTATATTTTTTTTATAAAAAGTTGTATCTATATATATTTAAAAAAAATTCTAACAATAAATACGAGAATTATATGGATATTTATATTGACAATAAATATGTGATTTAAAAAAATTCTGACTATAAATATGTGATTTAAATGGATATGTGATATAAAGTATAAACATGTAGAGTATCACAACTATTTTCTCCAACCCAAAATTCATCCAAAAATACTTATATTTAATCAACAAAATTAAGACATTGATACATTTTGGTTGATATTACGTTGGTTATAAAGATAATCGTGTCATTTTATCGATTTCATAAAAGTCAATTTTTTATCAGAAAGAAAAAAAGAAATAAAACAAGCAAATCTTCAATACCCCTTCCTACAACCTTCCCTACTCCACTAATTTTTTTTAACATTTATTTAATTTTTAAATTTAAAAAAAAAATATTTATATTTCTAACATCCATTTCTATACATTTATAAAATTTTATTTTGAAAAATAATATTTTAAAAATTTTAATAATTGTATTTTGTAAAATATTATCTTTTTATTTTTAAAATATTCTAAAACATAATGTTTAAATTAAATTTTATAAATATATAAAAATTGATATTCGTAATTTAAATATAAACTAGTACGATTCCCGCGCCATGGCGCGTTTTTTTAAAACTAAAATATTATATATAAAAACATTATAAAATATTAATAAATATTAAGATAAAAATCATAAAAAAAAAACTTTACAACAAATGTATCTTATAATTATCTCAAAAAATTATTTTTCAAAAATCTCATGTAAAGTATAATACATAAATATATATTTTAAATTACTCAGCAATAATAATATCAATATCATTATAGCATTGTTTAAATGTGAGTTAAGCCCAATAGTTATAATAGATTGAATTCAATGTTTTGAATTAAGCCCAATAGTTAGTAAAATTAAAGAAAAAAGAAAATTAAAGGAAAATGAAGAAAAAAGGAGAATTAAATAAAATAAATCCAAAATGGCAAAAAAAAGATTGTTTAAGACTCCTAAAATGCCTCTAAGATTGACACATCATCCTAAACTCTTCTAAATTAAGAGTTTATATAGATATAGATATAGATGGTTATTCAAATTAAAGAAAAAAAATAATTAAAAGAAAAAGAAGAAAAAAGGAGAATTAAAGAAAATAAAATAAAATGGCAAAAAAAAATGATTGGTTAAGACTCCTAAAATGAATCTAAGATTGACACATCATCCTAAACTCTTCTAAATTAGGAGTTTATATAGAATAGATGGTTAGTCAAATTAAAGAAAAAAATAATTAAAAGAAAAAGAAGAAAAAAGGAGAATTAAAGAAAATAAAATAAAATGGCAAAAAAAAATATGATTGGTTAAGACTCCTAAAATGAATCTAAGATTGACACATCATCCTAAACTCTTCTAAATTAAGAGTTTATATAGAATGTTAAAATTTAATAAATATTAAAATAATTTTTTTTTTATATAGGGAGGAGATTAGGAAAGATGAGCAGAAAATCCACTGTAAAACACAATCTAGCTATACAGTCAACACTACAGTCCAATTTCACAGTAAAAAAAATATGTAGTCCAATTAGCACACCAAACAAGATCCAAAAACATTACAAGGAGTTAATTGATGAAAAAAAATGATAAAGTAGTTTTTTTTTTATTAGGAAAAGTTTCGGGTAAGAGGATCCTACCCGAGATCATATTTACGGATGAGGTCTAGCAGACCGGAATCTTATGAGATGTCGTAAATCCTAGTAGAGTGGTTAAGGTGTGCAACCTTGTCAGTCACTCTATTACTCATACGAGAAATATGAAAGAAGACAACTTCCTTACAAACAACATAAAAGTTTTGATATCTGCCATGATAAATTAAATTTCCCACGAGCACTTATGCTTACTGGTCAAATGATTATAATAAGTGAATTATCCTCAATTTGCACTTTGTCAATGTGAAAACCGCTACAATAGCTTTGAAAAAACGCCACAATAAATAAATAAACCGCTACAATAGCACCGAAAAACCGCCACAATAAATACTCTTTTGTGGCGGTTTTTTACTTGTTGTGACGGTTTCAAGCCCTTTAAAAAAACCGCCTCAATTGATATAAAAACCACCACAATAGGTCTAATGCAACGCGAGCAACAGAAGCCGCAGAAGTGGTTCAAAATCGCCACAATAGACCTATTGTGACAGTTTTTGTACCTACTGTGGTGGTTTTCAACCGCTACAAAAAGTCCTAATTGTTGTAGTGTCTAATTTTTTGTACTCCTAATTTGAGGGTATATGATTCTGATTTAAGCGGAGTTTGGGAGGAAAAAATATAGTTATTCTAATTTGCGTCCCAAACTTTAGGGCATAAGCAAATACGTAGTATAATAAAATTTTAAAATCTTGCCTTTTGTCATTAGAAAAATTGTTTCTATTATTTTTACTTCTATTTACCCGATAAGAGCCCTAGCCTTTAAAAAAAAAACCAAGGTCTCAAGCTTCAAATTTCATGTCTTCTAGTTTTTTTTTTTCGGATAAAAATTAAAATTCAAAGAATAGATTAAAAGAATAGAAAAAAATAGATTTTCGTGTAGTCTTCACTCTTCACTCTTCATGCGTGACTATGAGCCAATGTACAACATTTCCATTTTGAGGGGCGTAAGTGCGTGACTCATATTACTTTTTTACATTTACAATACTAAAGTTCAAATTTCATTAAAAAAAACAATAAAATAAAATATATATATATATATATATATATATATATATATATATATATATATATATATATATATATATATATAAAGAATAATCTAAAGTAAACAAAGCATCCAAGTATTTCGGTTGATTTTTTCTTTAAAAAAAAAAAGCAATTGTCTACCGAGATTGTTAATTGTTTGGCATATTTGAGAATTTGTGCCCACATCTTGTTCTTCCATGAGCGTCAAATTAAGCAGGATTTTCAAAAGAAAGGTCAATCAAATGGTTAATAAGACTGCATCTCTTCGTCTTTTTTTTCTATCATGTGTTTTTTTAGCTGAAAATTCGTTTTTTTTCAAATCAAACACTTATTTTTAGGAGGGTAAAAACTATATAAAATATTAAAATTTTAATTAATTTTTTTAATAATATTACACTAATTGTAATAAGTATGAGTTTATAAAAATTAATATTTTATATTGTTTTTATCACCTTAAAATACGTGAATAAATATATAGTAAAAAGTCACTTACTTGGAAACGAATGGAGTACTTAATTAATTGTTAAATTGGATTTAACACCTCTGCAATTGTTATCTCAATATTAACAAAAAAAAAAGAGAGAGAAGGATATTTTTATAATTTGAAAATTTACACCATTATTTTTTCTAATGATTCTTTTACTCATTTTGAAGAAGAAGTACAACAATAATCCCAATATATTTCGCTAAAAGCAGAGTCTGGAGAGTCGAGTTGTACGCACCCTTTTCCTCAACTAGGTCGAGATGGTGTTTCTTAGTGACCCAAGACAAATCAACAAAGGCGAACAAGACTCCACATCGACAAGTATCAAATAAGAGAATCTAAAAAAAAGCACACACTCTATGATCTAAAATACAAGATGCGCATAGGTAAATAGTAGTAGCTAAAAACCACGATTTAGTACACTAGAGATATCTAAATGTACCGAGAGATCGGATAATTTGGTAAACCAACAACAAATAAGTTAGATGGGATAGGAAAAACATGAAACCGTAAAAAGAGTAAGGGAACGCGGTCAATATTCAGAATCATGAGGTCAAACATGTTAAAACTTTGGATGCACATATGGCTGATGAACAATTTTTTGCCCCAGTCGGGGTGGCTCGTTGGTGGGGAGCAAGGGGGATGTCAGGAGGCATCGGGTTCGATCTCTACCTCCGCCCCTTTCCTTGGATTAAAATCCAAGGTTTACCTTGCTCCTTTCCAGTGGGTCGAGCCGGTCGGCGCAAACCGGTTTACCTGGTTTGTGGCTCACCAAAGGTGGGTTCCTCGTCATAAAAAATAAAATTAAAAAAAACATATGGCTGATGAAAAACAATTGTGGATATCTCATATTTGACATGGAGCCTGTAGGAGTCGACAGTTATTTTTCCCTCGAGAGACTCGATCAATGAAAATTAGGCATGGAATCGAAGTATCGAACAAGGGTTGGGTTTTTGTGGTCTAGTGGTTGTTTTAGCCTTTGCCCTTCTCTTTGCCCAGGTTCGAATCTCCATAAATACAAAGTTACCCCTTTTTTTTTCCCTTGATTTTTTTTTTCTTCTTCCAAATTTAGCCTACCTCAATGCATCACACTAGAAAGTAGAAACGATAAGCACAATAGACATGAAGCCAAACACAAAACGCAATCCTTATAATTGAAAAAATATACTAGAAGTGTAAGGTTTGGCTAAAATTCCAAGTTTAGTCATGACAGTTTGTCTACATTTTAGTCAAGCCCTCGATTTTTAATTTTCAAAGCAAAGAAAGGAGCAAAACTTTGACTAATGACCATTTTCATGATGGGTTGGTGGCTTGAGTTGACTACTAGACAAAATACCGGTTCTATATAGTCAAATGCATGATTGTTTTACCGACTTTCAGTGTCAGACAAATAAAAACTTGCTAACATCAACTTGTTAGCAACTTCCCATGACGATAAAATGTCTATTGTGTAAGCATGGGAAGCCAATGTCGACAAGCTTTTTTCAAGGAAAAAAAAAATGCCGTTACAGAAAGCCAGTGAATTTGACTGTACATACAGTAGCCCCCTCAATAAAATGGTGATTAAATGAAATTAAGCTTTAAAATCAAGGGTGGTATTGTGCAAAATGATCCACAATAACTTATTTATTTATGCCAAGTCCTAATTGATGCCATCAATTACCTCCAATGGCTGATTTATGATTCATTATCAAATGCCAATCACAGCAACTCTAGTTGAAGCTGAAAGGGTTTGAATTTACTAGCTCAAAGAACCAGGACCCAAGATTCACAGCCAGTGGATACAATGAACATGACAGAACAAGTAGCAGTAGATACTACACTGCTTCCAGAGCTGCTGACTGGCCTATTATGGCGTGTATGAGCGAAAATACAATGGAGACTAGACCTTACTTGAGATGAAGTCGCTGTTTGTTGCCTCCCATATGGTGGTTCCATCGCAGGTGCAGAGCTTCTTGTAGTTCTCACCGACCCCAGCGCTCCTGGCAATCACGGCTGCAGAAAGGCCCGGGTCTGATCTGTCTTCTGCGCTGTAGATTGCTATTGATCGTCCGATCAAGTCTGCAATCCTCAGATTCTGTTTTCCGCCTGAATAAAGGGCTTCGCCTTTTTCATTGGCATCTAATGTTCCCAGGTCACCAACTGGCTGAAGAACAACCCAATGATTGTCATTACAAAGATTCTGAATGAACAATAAGGCTTTCTGTAGAGACCAAGAGTCTGGAGTATGCAAAATAAAAATTATACCCACAAGGTAATTGTCCATTGCTGCCTCAAAATTTCGAGGAAAATGAGTAAGAAGATCAAGAATTCGTGGGGATTCATACATATTTCACGTGTAGTTGCAGAACAGCTCACGATTTTGAAGAATATGAATAGGAGGTGGATACTAAATGCATCTAGGGTTGCATGTTTCTAATACCAAGGGTTTAATTCTATGCGATGATTAAATGAAGAAAATAAACAAATGACACATCACATATAATGTATGTCTTCACTTAGAAATTAAAGTTTGCCATATTTCCCTTTGTTCTCGAGGAAGCATACACTCCAATTTTAAGTAGAAAAAACTCATCATATTGACACATTTATCAACTACTGATAAAAAATCTACCATGAGTCATAAATCTATCTTTGGCAAGAGAATGAGAAGCATACCTGAGTCTCACTACCTTGTTTCACTGGGTTGTACACTTTCCCAGTGCTCGCTGCACCCTTTGTCAGGTCCCCGAATTCATTTATCGACCAACCATGTTTTCCAGGTGACAACCCACTAAAATTGGCTTCTATCCTAGCCAACTCCATGCTCACCTGAGCAAAACGAACTACTCCAAAGACACTGGGGCCCTTAAATTCAGCAACAGCAGCAGAGATAAGAAAATCTGCACATCATGACCAGTATAAACCACGCGGTAAGTGCAAATCCAATAAGAAAAATGTCCAAGAGAGGCTATTTTAAAAGAAAAAAGAAGCAAACACAAGGATAAGCCAATTTAAGTTTCCAGCAGCAAAACCAAAGCCTTTTGTAGATCGTACATAGTGATGGTAATCATAGATTCATAGTATGCTACGAAAAGAAAAAAAAAAGTTCAGGGTTTACCTTAGGTATATAGCACCGAAAAACTATGCATCATATAGATTAAAATTTTTGGAAATAAAATTTCCCTTGCAATTAACAATTTAGAAAGTGACAGACCCAAACTATACACCATATAGATTAAAATTTTTGGAACTAAAATTTCCCTCGCAATTAACAATTTAGGGGTAGGAACATACATGAAAAATTTGCTTCAACTTCGTTAGGCTATCTCATTTTTTTACAGTTCACAACACAAGCCCCTTTAAACCACCTTATCATCATTATATACTAAACAAATGTGAAACTGTGACCTTCAAAAGCCCCCAACAAATCAGTGCAAACTATACACCATATAGATTAACCAGCAAAACAACGAAACAATCTAAAGTTTGAAAACCAACAGAGAGCCCTGGGACAGTACTTGGTAGTTGGTAACTTGGTACCATCTAAAGCCAAGCTAACAACTGCAACGCAGATGCGATTGGTGAAACACTCTTACTAACATTTCACATTCCCCTCCATTCTAACAAAATGAAGAAAGATCATGTGGCAATGCCCACGCACTTAACAACAATAAAGAATCGTGCAACATCTTGGAACTCAACTCCCTTCATATACAAAGAAAGAATTATTGATGTACAGTGCCAAAGTTTGGAGCATTTTAATGGACTTAAATTTGCTTAAAAAAGGTTCTGTTATGCATAATCTCATCATATCTCCACTGTCAACTAAGCAAAAGGTTCTATTAGGTCAAGGGGAAATTATCAGAGAGAAGAAATTCTTCACCACAGCTTTCAATATCTGACCTTCAGGTACACCTTGGCCAATCAATCGAGCTTTAAAACCTGTTTGCTCCAAAGCTTCTTCAAGTGATTTCAAAGGTGTCAATGCCTGAATCCTAACAACCTGATTACTCAGGTCCACTTCAATGTTCTTGACTCCTGATTATATTCATTAAAACAAGAATCATAAATGCCGAAAAAAAAGAGAGGCCAAGTTCAAGTAGTTAGTTGACTCAGAGGTTCAGGTATACCTTCAACAGTTTCCAGCTTTTTCTTGACAGATTTAACACAACCTTCACATTTCATATCCACCATGAACTCAGTCTGTTGCAAGAACAATGGAACAATTAGCTGACGAGTGACCAATAATGTTTAAAATCTACGCGAAAAAATAGTTCAAAAATAAGATCATTGTTAAAAGTTAAAACTGCATAATCAGGGATAACTGAGGAGGAAGGTATCATCGCAAAAGTATATGCAGGCAGAATTTTTTTTCAATATGACCGCACAAGTATATGCAGGCGGAAGGTCTCATGATTCAGAGACTGGAAAATGTGAGCTGTCTTGTTTATTAGAACGTGAAGAATTAACAAGAATGAAGAAAATGAATTTCTCTTATTTAAAACTATTGGAGTGTTGGCTGAAAAAAAAGAAGAGGAAATAATGCATGAAAAGCTCTAATTTTCCTTCACTCATTCGGCTAACTTCACATTTAAACAGTCACCTTCCATTCCCATTGATTCTACACATATCACCCATAGATCCTTTCGGAATGTTTATTTCTTATGAACTTGTAACTCAATCCTACATCCACTCAATTGTTATTACTAATAACTGGGCCACATTGCCTTCATTGCTCATATATAGTTACATGTAATACATACTACTATCCTAAAATGATTATCTGCGTAAATTTGTGTAATTCATATAACACACTCTGCCATCTGCTAGATTCAGCAACATGGCTACAACCTACCTCCACAAATAGAGCTTACGAATGGTTGTACTGCAAATGTCATTCTGAAACTAATAAGTCTATCATTTGCAAAGCTCACTACTAGGTCTTCAAGAGGTGCAAATCTGAACTCAATTTCCATTATTTCAAATTACATTCTTTCCATCTTTCTCCAAAGCTCGCAGAAATAAAGTCAACGGCATCACGCACACAGGAGAACGAATAAGAACTCCAAAAAAAAAATATGCAATTCGGATAAAGAGTTGGCCGAATTTGCTCATGAAAACGCAAATTAACAGCGATAGGAAGAACTCACCAGCAACTCAGGCAAAGCCACATCTTCCTGCGGAAAAAAAAAAGAAAAAGAAAAATAAAAGTTAAATTAAGACGATGTTGATCATGAAAAGGCAGAAAAAGATGGAGAATAGAGAAATAGGAGATCGGGAGGAAGAAACCTGAGAGGTGAGCTTGTGAGCATCCATGTGGAGAGCGGAAATCGGAGAGCTGAAGCTCTTCGATAAACCGAATCTACTGGCACCGAGAACCGGCGTAGGGGAGAGGAATCGGAGGTCTAGAAACTTCGAAGACGAAGATGAAGAGGAAGATGAAGGAGAGGAGAAAGCAACGGTAGGTGGGAGAGCAGTGGCTACAATCGCCGCCGCAGAGGTTGAAGCGACCGACCAAAGTATTTTCATTTTTTTCCCCTTATATTATTTCATCCATATTCTCTGTTCCGTTTTTATATGTTCCAGATAGAGGTTTCTCCTTGTAAGAATGTTTTCTTCACTTAACCACAAAAAACCCTCACCAACAACTCCTTTTAGGCTTGTTAGGGATTTAGTGGTAATAATAAGGAGCGCGCAGCAGAAGAACGGAATCACAAAATAGAGAGAGTAAGGCAAGATAGAACACACAAATTTAACGTGGGAAACCCGAGTACCGGGAGGAAAACCCACGGGCGGCAAGAGCCAATAAAATCCACTATATAACGAAAAGAGTACAAAGAACCTTGTAGGATAGTACAAGGTAGTGGAAAGACTCTTAATCCAAGTAGTGGATGTGGGATGAAGGCTTTGTGTGTACAAGGCTTTGGGTGAGTAGGTTTTGTGGATGGTTTGGGTGGATGGAGATGGTGCCTATTTATAGGCTTCAAACCAAGATGGTTGAATGATCTAGAATTCTCCAATTTGGATGGGATTAAAGGAAAATTCTAGACAAGTAGAGAAGATGGACAAAGAGAGGAGAATTCTAGAGAATTGTGGAAAGATATGCATGGAGAAGCTTCTAGAACAAAGCTTGGATCTCCATTAGCCCACTTAATCCACTCTTGCCCATGAGCTTAAGCCGAAACCCGATGAGGATTGGATGCAACCCAACAAGGCTCCGTTTGCATAGCATACTTATAATGTCATTAAAGTTTATTTTTGAAAATGTTTTATTAAAGTGATAAGTACTGATTTATGATATATAAATATTGCAAAAAAATGGGTTTTTAGACCTTTTGCGACTTTTCACCTTCCAACCCCAATATGCAACTTTACCTAACCGGCTCACCCACCTGATCGGCGACCACTCTAGCTACTGCGCGCAACCTGAGACACTACCAACAGCCTCGCCACTCGCGACCACATTCTCTCCTCAAGAATCGTCGGCCACCACCTCGCGATTCTAGTGCCGCCTAATCCATTCTTTTCCCTTTTTTTCTTCTTCTGGAAACTAATTATTTTCTCACCATCCCAATTCATTATTTCTTCTCTGGTTATCGAAATTGCAAAATTGGGGATTTGATTTGAAATAGATGGATTTGATGAATTTAGATAATTCACACATAGTTTTAGGTTTCACTATTTAGATTTACAAGGTAAGAAAGGGGGGAAAATAGACTTTTGATGAAATTGAGTAATCCCAATTATCGTACCAAATCGGGGGATAAATGGTATCCAAAAAAAACAAATCTTGATTCTCCTTGTGTTTGAGAGCAACAAATTGGGAAAATTAAGCTATAGAACCAAATCGAGGAGCAAAATCAAGATTTTGACCAGATGTGAAATTTGTTGAACACCCTCAGTGTAGACTCGCAAGGCACAAGGGAGAAGCACTGGACCCCTTATCTATCTCGCCTCGACACTCAAACCCTTCATAAAGTCCAAGGTTGGTGCTACATCCGCCTTGTTGTTGATGGCGGAGATGGAAGTGAACAGTGAATACTTATTGGGGGAGGAAGAAAGTCATACGAGGAGATGAGTTTAGACTTGTATAATGAATGAATTAATTTGTGGCAGCCAAACACCACTGGAGAATGGTTTTGTTTATAATCCATAAATATTGTATTATAAATCTTAAACTGGATATCCAAACGAAGCCTTAGTCTTTTTGATGGGATAAGTTGAATGATTGTGTTGATTATGGTTGTGTTCGATATAATGTTGTGTGATTTATATTGTCTCATATGTTACTATCTTCGTACATAAGTTTCAGTTGTTCGGTTGTTCAGTTGCAAGATACCGTGATAGTTTTTACCATCTTTATATCTCATGTCTTCTCATACTTTGTCTATCTCTAAATCGCCCATTCATTCCCATCTTCGTTTCCATTTTGACTTATCTTATTCTTATTTGATTAATATGATTATTGTTTTATTTCGTTTTTCTTTATCTCGGGTCATTTGTAACTTCTCTTTAATATGGCAAAAAACCAGTCTGCCATTTTTTAGTTTCTCAATACACTATACTTGTCAAAATTAGTTTTCTTCTTTGAAAATAAACCCTAAGACCATATAAACTAAATGTTTTTTTGGGGGGGATTTTGTACAAATTTTAGTTTTTAAAATACTAGCATAATTGCTTCATAGTTCATATCATCAATATGTTTTGAACTCTTAAAAAAACCTTTTTAAAAAGTTGTAAATAATTCTTCTTTCTTAACCCGGGTCTCAAGTTCGAGCCTTGTTGGTGCATAATGATTATTGAATAGGTAAATATGAAATGAGTCCATAAATAACCATTCACCACTAACCACTCGAGCCTTATGGATGACATTTATAACTAATGAGAGAGAGCACGACGGACCAACCCAAAATTTAAGCAAATCATTCTACATTGTCCAACCAAAACATGTCAATCCAGTTAGCAAATATGGTATCTCCATAGTAAACCACACATATCATTAGATCAATACGGTAGCCCTGTCGAAACCAGTCAAGCGTTTGCCTTGAAGAATGTCCATAATCTGCAGTACCATCTGTTCTACAAGATTGAAACTATTTCTGCTGTACTGGAGATCAACGGAGTAGCAAAATATGTAAACTACTTCTAGATGCAATAAATAGGAATGATTACATGACAGACTATGGTTAATCACAAAAATGAGTTATCTATTTAACACCAAGAAGGAAGAATATGGTATACCTTGAAATTTCATTTTACTTCCAATGGGGTAAAGATGTTCCTTGTTTTTGGTGTTCCAACTGTAATGGAGAAGACAATCTCCAACTTCTAACAACTCCAATTGAAAAGGAGCAAAAGAACATCAACCAAATCCAGGAGGCGCATCAAGGTCATCGTCACTGCCATCAGACAGCTCTTTGTGCTTCCCATTAGAAGGGAAGCCAGGAGGTGGACTGGGATCTTCATCTTCTTCGTCCACTTGCCCAGGAGCCTGATTAGGCACTCCAACCTTTTCTGTAGGCTGTATATCAGCAGAAACAGGATGATCGGATTCCAATCCCGGCTGCTCATCATGATTATGACTCTGGGCATTGAGACCTGCAGAATCCCTGAGTTGTCCATCAGAAAGCTGGGCAGGGCTATTAGGTGTGACCCCTTGTATTGGTACTGTATGGGACAAAGAAGTTGACTGACCCTCCATTTTTGCAGAAGGGTTTAGTTTATCATATACAGACTGTACTGCCTCTGTAATTTCAGTCTTCATCCCATCAGCTGATCTGATTATTTCCCACAAACCATCAGAAATCTGGCCCATTACCTTCTCTCTGGATACCAAGTAACCAACAATTAGAACATAATAGCGGAACAATGGTTTAACACAGATAAAGATCCACTGGATATACTACACAGATGCATATTAAAAGCAATCCACACCTAGCGTCATATTATGTTTCTAAAAACCAATTGAACATAAAAGAGGCCGATTTTGAAGTTCAAAGTTCAAACCAAGGTGTTCATTGTGTGTAAAGTCACACTACTTTGTTCCGACTTTTAACAAAACTAACTCCTTCCTCTATTAAAGAATTCAGCTGGCGTTTAGTTACAAAATTTGATGTCTGTTTTCCAAATCTTTCTTTGTTTTCACATTCCAGTATTACACAAGTTTCTGCTGAAAGAAAGCCTGAAACACACAAATCAGAGGAATGAGATTTAATTTTGAAAAATCTGAACTTTCAAAACTAAATGTGAAAGTTAGAAGGAAAAAAATATACTTTCAGCTATCTGTTTGAGATGGAGCAATAAACCAAATTAGAACAGAAACACATAAATCAGATCATTGGAAGAAAAAATCTACAGGTAACTCTTTCTTGTCTTCAAGAAGAGTCCAATTTTACAAATCTACCTCCCTTGTATCCTGTCTCCTTTTCTCAGTGCCTTGTACGGCACATATGGAACAGAACGTGAACTGAAAGTTTCCATGACATTGAGATCCAGATGAAGAAATAAAACGATTCAAGTTGACTACAGAGTTTATTGGAATGAACCCTACGGATACAAAATCTCACCTGACCTCCTCATGAATTAAGTCAGCAAGTTCCCTTGGTTTCATATTTTCTGCACCTGGACGTTCAAGTGCTGCTGATTGTTTCACCACTTCAGTAATACTATTGCGCAGTTCCTCCTGCAACAATCCAAGATTTCCAAAAGGCCCTATTTAATACCTCTAAAAAAACTTGTAAAAAATACAATATCAACATGTATGAATCTGTGATGCATTTAAGAACAATATGATTTTACTTGCAAACCCTTTTTCTTGTATTAAGGACTTCATATTTATCAGAATCGACTAGATAGCACCACTTATCTCTCCTCCATTCCCCACAATCTATTCCCCGGGTAATTTGGTCTTCACAATGAAATACTTAAAAACACTGCAAATCCAACTACATAAAGTCCCGCAAGTTGGGGTTCTGGTTTTTATGCAATGCTTCACTTGGAAGCATGCATAAAGGTTTCAAAATCTTCTAAACTTCTC
This sequence comes from Persicaria maculosa, assembly GCA_963922045.1. NCBI lineage: Eukaryota > Viridiplantae > Streptophyta > Magnoliopsida > Caryophyllales > Polygonaceae > Persicaria > Persicaria maculosa. The sequence goes on from OY998253.1 coordinate 4,788,583, forward strand.
TAATATCTATTAGCTACAATATAAATTGAATGCTAAACAGCATGAACACAAAAGAAAAGGCCTGCAACAGAAAAGAAGAGAGATGTTGCTAATGAGAAAGCAGGTGAGAGATTCACCTTTCTAATAATGCCAAGACTGGAAATTCATCTTTTGAAACCAAAAAAGGAATTGGCCGTGGTGATTTAAAAACTATCACAGGATTAATATCGTATAGCATTTCGAAAATCATCTTGAGAATAATATTCAGAAATGAATACTTAACTTGATGACAATGATATATCAATAGGCAAGTTGATCAGTCTAACTAAACACTCTAAGGCCTACTGCAAGTTGGTTTGGCAACAGAACATTTAAGTTAATTGTCCAGATTAAACAAAATCTGCAACTGATCAACACTACCCGCACAACTAATACAGATTCAATGACCAAACCATTGCTCCTTGCATTTTTCGGTCCCTTTAGAAAGAGCAGAGACAATCTGGCAGCTGAATCATTCGAGACGGAGCAAAATCATAGATTTCTATTCCATGTTATCTTCAAACCGAGAAAGCAAAATCATTCGAGACGGAGCAAATTTAGGGCTCGAAACAAAATCAGAAAGCACAGAACCAGATAAAAGCATTCAAAAGTCAAATCCACTCCTACCGCACGAAAATTTTCCTCGTTCTATGTTTCACTTTAGTAGCTCATTCGGATCAAAGAAAAAAAAACACTTGAAAGGATTAGATGTGAGAGAGAGAGAAAGCGAGTACGTTGTCTTTGAGCTTGCGAATGATTTTGATACGAAGTTTATCGAAATCGCCATCGTCTTTGAGCTTCGATATGACCTCTTCCGCCGTGATTTGCCGGCCACCGGCCATCGGCAACTAGGTTTCACGCCGTCCGGCGTTCGGTGTTTTACGCCGTTTATTTTCTTAGAAGAGACGGGTGAAATTGCAGAGAGCCCCAAAAACAAGTGTTAAATTTGGAGAGACGCCCAAGGACATTCTTGTTGAAATATTTTATTTTATCTTAGGGAAATACAGTATAAAGTTACTTATATACTTCGTATTTTATTTTTATTATTTTTCGAAATGCATTTGAAAATTTTATTAATCCAAAAATTGTATCGAAATTCATTTGAAGATTTAGATATTCCAAAAACAAATGTTAAATTTAAAATATTTTATTTTATTTTAGGTGAGTTTTTTCATGGTCGTATCTCAAATTTTAGGTGAGTTTTTTAAATCACCTTTTATAACTCGATGGCAAGTATGTTGTCTCTAGCGTTTTTGGATTAGGTTTCGTTTGTTCGCTTGGTTCGTTGCTTTTCACCTTTTGTACTGCACCTTTTTATTTTATGTTGTAGGTTTGACGGTTCGCCGTCTGCCGACTTTGTCGGCCACTCGAGTTGTCAGGTTTGTCTAACCATCGAATTCTTACTTAATCAAAAAAAAACCTTTAATTAAGTTGTTGTTTGTCTTGGACATGACATATTTCCTCTGCAAATGTAACAACTATAACCATATTCATCTGTCGACAACAAAAATTGAACAAATAACCTTTTCAAGAGGTCCGACATCTCCAATAGATTCTCCATTTTGGAAATTTTGAAGTTTTTAAAGAATTTTAAAACGTTTTATAATCCAACAGATTCCCCATTTCATTCTCCAAAATGAGAAAGTGGCAGAAAAATAAAAAGACTTCCTTAAATTTGCAACATTCTTCAAAAGTAAATCATTCTTCAAATTTTAGAAATGGAAAAGCGATTGGAGTCGAAGCAAAAATAATTTGAAGAATATGTATTTTGTTTCACAGGTCTTGCCAGCTGGACCAACAAGTGTTGTCTAAAGACGATATAGACACCAAGTACTTAGCCTCGCTAGTTGACAATGAATATGGTTAGACACCAAGTGTTGTCTAAAGACGATTTCGACAACAAGTGTTGACAGCGAACTAGAACTCGCAACCAGCAATATGGTTAGCAAACATCATAGAACTGATGGAAGAAATATTAGTTCTAGTAACACAGTTGGGATCAATGACCTTGCGGATAAAATTTACAAACATCCCCCTCAAAAAACGACCCAGAAATATCGAGGGCCACGAATCGAAGATATAAGGAGCTGGCACATTTGCCGGATTAGTTCATGTACAAAGTTTGGTCACCACCCCTTGCAAGATGAAATCCTTACAGACAAATATGGTACAAGGATGACAAGAACCTGACAATAGTTGAGGGTTGCATATATACCACGAACGGTTCCTTCAATGACATGGTGAAGCTATGTAGGTTACCGAAAAGTACACCTTCTAATTAGAAGCCACGAATAACACGCTTCTTGATGCAGAAAATAAGCCTGCCAATAATGGAATCAATGGCGACTCCTCTTGCGAGAGTGCTTATGGTCACTGAGAGACGACCTGCAGATTATATATACTGTCAAAAGCTAAATAAATAACAGCAACTGTATATATTTGCTTAGTTGGGGTTCATGAAGAGGTATAAACAGCATCTCACTCCATCCTTGTAAATAAACAACTAGGACAAACCATAAATCGATGATAAATCAATTTTTTTTGTCTAAAACATGAACAAAAAGGCTAGAGAATTGCACGGAGATATTTCTTTTGAGAAAATCCCTAATTTGGAATAGCTCGGGATGAAACACAGATAATGTGTTTTCCTTGTCATTTATTTGGTTAAGTTTTGACATGAACAATGACATCTGGCTCTTTTAGTTACTTTTTCCAACCCCAACTAAAGGGAAAACTTTAAGCAAATAGCTGCAATAGACACAATCAACTTACACATCCTCGTCATCCTCCTTATTAGCCTGCTTTACTCTAGATGGTGAAACCGCCTGTAAACGATAGCAAAGAGAAAAGCAGCTTAGTAACCTGGCAAAATATGGAACTCACTTGGAGGGGATTTGATATATAGTCATACCCATGAAAAATCAGAGCTGGAACGAATGAACTTAGGGAAGCTTGGTAGAAGACTGGGTTTCTAGATTAGTGACTAAAATGTGTGCAAATCAATGATCAATTTCAATTAGAGCCATAGTGCCATATAACTTTTCAATGGTGATGTTATGGTGGATCTTTGCAAGGAAATCTGTTCAATAACCTATTTTTGTTTGGAAGTTATTGTGTAAGAAAGGAAAAGATGAATGTGTCCATAAATCTATATCCTAATGCAGAGCAACGACGAATTTAAATAGTCGAAAAGGGAGGAACCAGATATCAAACAAATATGAATAAAGCATCCACACTGAGTAAAATACACAATTGGAGTATTTGCTTATTTAGAAGACAATATGAACATTGATTCTTTAATCCTAAAAAAATGCACGAAAAAATTATGGTGCTACTTTACAGAGAGCTCCGTTTTCATAGTGGCACAAATTAAGAATACTTCCATTCCATTCTCTCCAATATCACATCAACCGCTACCATGATGTTGTCCCTCCTCTCTCCTGTCCCTCTTCCTCTCCCTCCTGATCTTCTTCGTTCATCTCTACAGGCAGCCATCACATCTCATGGCCATTGGCTCGCAGCCTTCATATGCAATCCAGGCCCTAATCTCTATGGCTTTGAACTTCTTAAAAAAGGTGAGGCACTATTGCATGAAAGCAAGTCCTTGGAAGTTTAATATTGTATGAATTAGCACATTGGAACTAAACCCAACAACATTACGGGCCATCTATGCCCCCTCATCACAAAACTGGGTGAAAACTATGAAAGAAGATAGGCAGGACTCACAGGAGGTTAGAGGACAGGTGGATGGTAGGGTGGGGACTAGGTAGGAATGGGTCCAGTGATGAGCATCGGAGCAATGATGTGGGTCATGGTTGTCACAGGAGCTGAGCTCACCAGTCCATTGTTAACAGTGTAATTGTTGTCGCCAGTCATCCTATTATTTGTAAGATTTTAATTTAAAAGTATTCTTCTAAAAGGAATCTAAAAGGATTCAAGCTTTATGGATTTCCTGTTGATACAGACTCAATAATGTAATCAATATACAAAGGAAAGAACAAGGTCAACTGACAGGGTTACTTCGTCTTTTACTGCTTCCACTGTGAGCCTCCAAGTATTCTTCATAAGACTGCAAATAAAAGACCATCTTTTAAACAAAGACTAACTGTATTGCAAGTGCAAACGAAAATTAATTGTACTGCAAGTGCAAAAGAAAATTAAATGCATCGCATAAAAATTTATCACAGTCAACAACCTCCACAAAACCACCAAATCACATGCTTTCTAACTACATAACAACTTTAGACAGAAGAACATCAAACTAACAGAACTGCTACCAACAATACTCCACCGGAGTAAATCAGATTCTCATACCAATAAATGTTAGACTGTCACATTCCTATTAAGGTTATTAAAAGAAAAACATGCTCAAAATGGTCAGAGAACTGTTGGCATGATGGATCATGGGATGACGCATCTTCAAAGTTATTCGGAATTGAAAAACTTTTACGCTACTGAAAATAAATAAGAATAGCTTGATGATTGAGAAAAACTTAAAACATCTATATTCTAGGAATATGAATAAGTGAGACATCACAAACTGATTTACCTAAACTTATATAAAAAGCTAATGATTAGAAACTATACCATTTCAAGAAAATCATCCTCGGAGATGGTATTGTTTAAGGGATCTGCATCACCGGACGAACCCCATCCATCTAATTGTGAAGAAGCATGAGGGTCTTCTGCATCGACAATCTTCTGGATCGGGTTAGAATATCTAGAGTGTGTAGGCTTTGATGTCATGAAAGGTATACATCCAGGATAAAATACACCAACTGATCCCTGATAAGTTACATGAGACCTACTTGCTTCAGCAATTTGCTGTTGAAGCAAAGCAGGATAAAGCATGGATCTTCCCCCCAGATTCGCATTAGGAGGGCCATTATAATCCTCGTTCTGTAAAGAGCATGTGGGTTCCATAGCATGCCATCTCAGCTGAGGATCATCCCTGGAAACCAGTTCAAAATTGATTAGAATCACAAAGAAGAATCAAGGAAGCTAAAATAGCAAGATTAAAAGTAAACCCATACCTTACCCCTTTCTCTCCATCATCCATCTCTTTATCAATAAGTTCACAAAGTAACTCTCCAATATCTGGAGACAGCTCCTGAAATTAAGCACACAGAATACCCTGTAATTAGTACACAGATAAAATTCAACTGCAAGTATAAACAAGGGAAACCTTATGGAAACCATACTTGGCAATCTCTGCTTATTTTTACTGGTTTGTAATCATTCAATGGATTCTTGAGATGGAGAGTCTTATGGAAGGGTAAATTATTTAATCGCAACCATTTAACTTTAAAGCTGCGTCCCCATGGATTACTACCACCTGTTCCTTGGCTCCAAACATCGTCTCGTCTCCAACCAACAGATGACATCATTTGAGCATACCCTTGAAAGAAACCACTCATGTTGACACTAAATATTAGGATTACTCTGTCAGAGTTCTGCAAGACAAGCATAAAGCTTCCCTGTAAGATTCCAAAGATGGATAGTAATTAGTAAGCATACGATCTTAACTGAAATCAATCTTACAAGGAAGGCTTCGTCTAAGATTGGTTCATTCATCACTTGAGTAGCCCAAATTCCCTTCTGAACTGACCGTTGGATATTATGATGATTCAAGCTTTTGATAATAAAGTATCTTGCAATATTTTTTTCTTTTTTAGCTGCACAGATATTTTTCACCAATTTTTCACAACGCCCTCGCCGTTCTGCAGTGGGGAGTTGACCAACCTCAATTGCTCTATAGCTAGAATTCTCTGAAATGAAAATTCATATTGTTCAATGACAATGAGCAACAAATAAAAACAACAGAAAATAACTGCAAATAATTTAGAATGTCTTGTATGCAAATTGAATTTTTCAATATCAATCTGACCCCAAAACCCTGGATTTAGAGATTAATGACTCCAAACTACAATAGATATTGCAATTACAACATATTTTCGCTTGCCCATTCAGCCAACAATTACTATCCAAATATCATTACAAGGGTAGTTTGTTTTCATGTACATATCATGTGCCTGTTACTTGATGCAACTCAACTGATAAATCAAGCAATTTGATAATGCCTTACAAGAGAGCCCGATTAAGCTGTATTTTGTATGAACATACCGAGCCAGAAATTTCACAAAGCTAGTTAAACTTTATTTTCTATGAAGATACAGACTACAGAACCAGAAATTTATCATTACTAGTGTGAACAAATGATGCTTGAAGTTAGGTGTATTGCAGAAATTTGGGATGGTTGTTTGGAGACATTGTTCCGAGAGTTCATGTCGAGTAAGTTAAAGGGATATATATTATCTTATGAAAAAAGACCAGGACCTACTCAAAAGGTTTTACATCAGCAATTACAAACTAGCACAGTAGCCAGTAGCCACAGAGGTTGCAACAAATGAAGATTTGAGGCAAGGCGCCAGTACAGCTAAAGCATATCAAATTTCTATAAAAGCCCTATACTATTCCCATCTCCTTGTTGTGCTTGAGATATTGAAACATGGAGAAACCTGTGGGTTTGGTGCCTAAATACTTTGACTGATCATAGAAAAGGTCATTTGCATTTGCAGCAATAAAAGAATCACTTATTATCTTAGTGACAGTAGCAAATGTGGCATGAAGCAAAGGGGATAAAATGTGCCAGTTGATTTTACAGCCAACAGAAGGACTAAAGAACAACTGTCCAAAGGTGATTCACTGAGCTCAAACAACCAGCAGAAAGTGGCCTCAACTGACAGAACCAATCGACCAATTATACATCAGCTATAAAGCATACCGATGCAGTGTGGATGAGGAACTGCTTGCTTATTAGCAAAAAGTAAAGAGAGCCTGAATTCTTTTGGTGAAAACATTCAACATGCTAGCTGTTGCCCCAACTAAATATTTTCCCATGCCAAAATAAAGAATATCCAACTCCATACTCCCTCTAATCAACAATATAAATCATTTTATCTCCTGGCACATATATTAAGGAAACTATGAATTACCTAAAACCTGTCAGCGGTTTCATAAATTTTATCACTTACACAACTCTTTTGAACTAATGAATAAAAAGAAAAGTGGTAAAAGAAACAGATTCCAATAACAATTCTCGTAAGTCATAACCCAATGTTAATTAATTAGCTTAAAAATCTAAATTGACTTATTTTGCTGATGCTAAAACAACATATTTATGATCGGACTATTGGAGGGAGTATCACTTAATTCACGACTTGGTTTATAGAGGGAACATGTAGTTCAATCCATCAACACAAGGCCTTCATGCAGACATGCTTATGAAGGCAACTACTAAGTTTGAAGTTCAAGGGGCAGCTGAAAAATACTGCAGCAGTAGTTCTAAATTTTCTCTTGTAATTTCAAATTGTCAGTATCTGATAGCAATTACTGCTCTTCTTTAAATCAAATTTGTACTTTGTAGCTCCCAGATGAGAATTTAGGATAACTAACACAGACTATATAAACTACTGGATTTGTGGCCCACATGAGCCTTGCCCTATCAGACTCAGCATCAGATCGGCTAAAAGCAAAGCCTCCAAAAAACTCTCCTGTTCAGCCATTTCTATTATTCCTCCATTTTAACCAGTGGATCTCACAACTATATTAAGAAGGAAATTGAAGCATGGCAACCAAAACTTCAACTGCATAAAATACTAAGAGATAGAAAAATATAACTACAAAACCACTCGAAATTATATAACTGAGTGAAGTTTCTCGGCATTAAAAAAAACTAATATAGATTGATATAGTTCCACATCTACAGCTGAGGAATACCTACCTGCATCATCTCCATATCCAACGTCAAGCTTTTGAGTCACAGATGAATCAACCACGGATGCATTATCCTTTGCAGTGTCAGTAGACATGTCCTGGGAATAGTCTACTGTCACTTTAGAAAGAAGAAAAATAAATCAGATGAAAACCAGAAAATAATAAACTGAACAAGAAAGAAAACCAGAAAATAATAAACTGAACAAGAAAGAAAACCAGAAAATATGTTTTATATTCATCGATTAGTTAAGAACAGATGATATCCATTGAAAGTTGAAACAATAGATGAAATATACAGATCCATAACAGAACGAAATCGGAAGACCCAGATCAAGAGCCCCAGAACCAGAAGAATCGTCTTTAACATGGGCACGTTATATTTCCAACACCAGGATTAAAAACATCCTGAATGTCAGTTTTGGAATCTATTTCCAATTCTTATACATTCCTTTTAGGAGGGCCAATGAGCAAGTAGAGTACTGCAATGATATTTCCACTTTATTGAAGCCTGTTGAAACCCCTAACCTCAACATGATGCCATAATGCCATAATAAACCAAATGCCTAATTCAGTACAAGTAAACCAATCAGAAAAAAACGTTGCCTAGAAGAACAAACACATAAATGGCACGACTAATTTGTGAAAAATGAGAAAACTAAGATCTGCTTTCCAAGATTAACCCCTAGATCTTTCTGATCTCTTCAAGAAACCACCAAAAACCCATCATTATGCTAAAATTCTCCAACATGGACACCAATTCTTTCATCGGTATTCACTTTCTCTAATTAAGACGGAAATTGAATTGAACATGGGCTTCAATCTCCTGACATATGAAAAACCTATCACTGACTCCATTTTAATACAGCCCCAGCACTTCTATTCTTGCTGCAAATGTAAAAGTCTCTAGGGATTTGCAATTTGGGAAGTCTCTTAGCTGTTTGTATCCTAGTAATTGGAAATTGGTAATGATTGCTAACTGCTAACAGCGGGGTGACCTTGGTAAGTTGGTGAAGTTGCGAGGTTGAAAGATTGGATTCAAGCACTCGCCAATCTAAGAGGTTTTTATTATCTACGCATCAAACATTCAAACAGAACCCGACTCAAACAAAATTCTAACTGGAAAATTGCCAACTAGTCTTCCACATCAATTAGTCCTCCCAATAAGAAATGCTACAGAGGAGAAGATTTCTACCATTAACCGCACATGTGAATTCCTCCCAAAACGCTAACCAACAGAATCAGCGCAGACACACCAACAGAACCCACATGAAAAGAGCAAAAACAGTCACCTCCAAAACACAGAACAAGTTTAGAACTCTTGAGCTTCTGAAAAACGAGGGTTCACCGCTAAATCGCCAGAAAAATCAACGAAGCTAACATCCAGTAAAAAAATACCGTGAAGAAAGCAATTGAGATTAACAGCGAGCGTAAAAGGAGAAATTGGAAGCCTGGAGAAGATGCAGACGAACGTACCTTCGAGGGAAGGGGAGGAGAGAGAGAGGAGGTCGGAGAAGCTGGGAGCCCTAATTTCTTCGTTTCCCTCCGGTGAGAAGGAAGGGAAGGGGTTTAGAGCTTTTGAGTGTGTCTGCGTGTCTGAATCTATAATATATATCTAGTAAAAGTTGTGTTCAGCCCACCATAAATGCTATAATTGTGTTCTCGGTTATCCAATCTATAATATTCTCGGTTATCCGTTTAACCGGTTATTCGTTTAATAGAATCATACAAATTGAAATTCATGCTATCTTTCCAAACACACCCTTATTTGATATCGATTTATAAAGAATATTATATTCAATAATCGCTCTTTTAGATAAGTACAGTAATTAAAATTCTTATAGCTTTAGATAATACTCCTACAAAACTCAATTCAATTCAATTACCGCTGCACGTTACATAATATCCTACAAAATTGTTAATTACTGCAAAATCAAACACTATAATTGCCATTGCACGTTACAGAGGCAATTCAATTCAATTGCCGTTGGACGTTACAAAACTCAATTCAATTCAATTAGGAGTTCAAAACTTTGAAAATCCAATTGATTACAAAGGCAGTCCGATCTTTACAATTCATATATATAAAGGGTGTCCGTGTCCCCCACTAATTACCACTCAATCATTTTACACCGACACTAACGGCATTACGCAATGGCTTCCAAGTCGAAAGTTCTTATGGCTTCCACGTCGAAAGTTCCTACAAGTGAAGAACCATGGAGTTTTGTCGGAGATTTGACGGAAGGGAAGGATGCCAAAATCAAGGTGATGATTTGTCGAAAGTGGGACGTGCGTACCTCTTTTGGAAAGTACCTCAGCACCGACTTCATCGTTTCCGACGAAAAGGTAAGCATTCCAAACTCCAGACTACTCATTGTACACACCTATAAACCAAAACAAGTGACATTGTGTTAAAAATAATTTTGCTACCTGCGCAGGGAAATATCATCCATTGCACAGCACATCGTAACATCGCTCACTATTTCCTCAAGTTGAAGGAGGGTTCCATATACTCCATAAAGAACTTCGTCTTCCAGCAAGCGAAGAGTGAGTATCGCATCCTGAAAAACAACACACATATGCTTGAACTAGATGGGTCTACCATTGCTACCAAGTTAGAGTGTCCCATAGATGGGTATGTCCGTTACCCTTTCGAGCTCATTGAGTTTGAAACTCTCCGCTCTACCAACAACAAATATTTGGTTGGTAAGAAAGACAATACATTCTTTATTATCTATTATACTATTACACAATATTTTTCACATCTCTAGATCCTAACATTCTAGATTTGCAGATGCTATTGGTTGTGTCACACAAGTAGGGGAGCAAATTGGTCGAACAAAAACCTCCAACAGTGTGGATTTCCACTTGATTAATGAAAGGTTAATTTCTAATCCCTATTTCTTCTCCCACATATATATTAGTCAGCATGCTCTCCTTGCTTTGCTTATGAGGTAACTGCAACACTCAATTTTCTCTCTCATAGGGGCAAACGCCTTCGGATTACACTATGGAACAAATTGGGAGATATCCTACTCGAGAAGAATGCTCAGCACCCTCCACCTTACGTTATCATACTTTCTTCCATGAATGTCAAGGAATACAATAGTACTAATAATCCTTTTGTCCTATATTGCATAGCTTCCATTATATATATTGAACTATATTAATAATCTAATCTCTAATGTGCCTAGATGAGCTGTACCTGTCAAGCACTTCAGCTACATGTATTTTTGATGATGACACGATTCCTATGGTGAAGGAGTTCCAATCTCAGCTACAGTATTTTTCTTTTAACCCTCCCACCCTTTTAAGTAATTCCTTCTATTATTGTGCATCTAATGTCTTCTATTGCATTTTCAGAGGCATTAACCTCACTCAACTCCAAGCAATTCAAGAAAAGAAGGAAATTGTTAAAGGAACTCTACTCGAGTTGCTAGAGTGGTCTAGACCCCAAAAGAAGGTAAGGCCTATAAACATAAGGTACCCTCTTACTTATACTTTTCTAATATTTGTTGGTTTAGGGGGTGAAAAATCCAAGCACCATTTTCAACTGTGAGGTGGAAATTACTCGGATTCGCACAAAGGAGGGGTGGTACTACTTTGCATGTAACAGTGGGAAGTGCAAGAAAAGACTTTCACATCTTGATGGGAACTTTTGGTGTGAGTCTTGCGAGGAAGCCATTGAGTACCCTACAATAGGGTACCTAACCTTGCCAATTACTACTGCTGTAATGCTTTAAATGCCCATACCATGATCAATGACCCCTCTAACTCTAATCTCACCTCTTCATACAAATTCCCCAGTTTTAGGGTGCAGCTAGAGGTGCAAGATTCAAGTGCTTCAATTGTTGTCACCATGTTTGATGATATAGTTGAGAAATTGGTGAATAAAAAAGCATCAGATTTACTCCAAGAGCTTGATGAGGTACGAGTTTTAAGACATCTATCAACTTACCTCTAATAATTTAACAAACTAACCAGCTAATATTGTGATTCTTATTTTATATTACTAGGCTGGGTGCGATGATACGGTCTTACCTGATGCTTTGCGAAACTTAGTCAATAAGGCCTACATTCTTCAAGTGAAGTCTCACACGTACTTTTGCCCAACAGCTCACGGTCAAGAGAGTTTCACCTGTGCTGCTATATGGCCAGCACCAACGAGACCGGTATTTCCACCTTACCTACAATAAAAAAAATTGAACTCATTGTTAATAGTATAAGCAAGTTATTTTGGTACATTATATAATTATGGGAAACTACACTATTCAGGCAATTGAGGAACATATTACTGAAGAGGAGGATCAACAACCATTGAAATGGTCGAGAAAGGGTGCTCCAAGTAATAATTCAGTTGAGGAAACACCGCTGGTCTGTCCGCCTTATCTGCATATCGAAAATTTGAAGTATTGTTAATAGTTGAACCAATTTATTTAGATATGTTGTGTAAATACTTGAAAGTGCATTGTTTAGGCAATAGAGGAGCATATCAGCCAAGAGCAAATCACTCCACAGTATATCACTGGGGAGGCAGAACAACCACCATTGAAAAGGCTGCGAAAGGGTGTAGCAAGTGATGGTCCACCGGAGACAACATCTATACTTAAGAGGAATGAGTGAGTAATATAAAAAATACCTTATTTCATCTGTTGTAGGTTCATAAGCTAACTATGTAATTCTACTTCATTCTAGGCACTCAGAGATTCAGCCCAGCCCAACGACTATTGAACCAACAGAGAAGTAACAGGATGCACCGGTCGATCACCTATAAGATTTCATCCTTGAATAATGGCTACATCTATTAGGATATTTTCATCTTTTCAGTTTGCTACTTGATTATGTAATGCATAGGCTTTGATATTTGCTAGACCGTGGAAATTATCCCTTTTCATGTTTTTTAGCTTCCAATTATATTATGCAATTCCTGCTCTTTAGCACTCATATTGTTCCCATGTCCATGTTAGAACTTCTATTGTCCAACATTTTTAAACATATTGATTCGACTGCAGCTGAATTGACAAAATCGACAGCAATTTTGCTCAAACAACAATTCCACTTAAATAAACACGTAATTCAGTTGAAGCCCTTGGTGAAACCAAGGGGATTACAAATCAATGTTCCCATTTCAAATCAGTTAACAGATAATGCAGTAAGAGAGGAAACATTTCTTTACACTTTTATGTCCATTGGGAAACTTTGGACCAAGAAAACAAAGTCCAACTGAATGGGACTAACAAATTTGTGCCAGAAAAGTTAAGCTATTAGAATATTTCGATTTTAAGCAAAAATATTAGACTTTCTCATTAACCTGGGTAAATATGATAGAAGGTCCATACTGTTCCCTTGGGATATCATTTACAGATTTTGTCAACTACATATAAAATAAAAGAAAAAGGAAATTTTTATTTTCAAAAGTGATGAAGAATGATGGCTTGATTTAACATCAAATAACTCACAAAACCAACAAGCTATATATGGTAATGAGTTTATTAGCAAAAATAAAATAAAATCTTTAGTGGTCATCCTATTCTTTATCTCCACTAATTATTGTTCTATTGGGTATTTACTGGACAAATTACCCATAGTTTGTTATGGAAACCTCATGCTCCATAAAACAATCCATTTAAACCATAACATATCCATAAGATGATTTAATTATTGATAATAAAATGACAATTATTTTAATTCCAGTATTATTTAGACATTTAATAGATATGATGAGTCTATTAGCTGTAAAAATCAAAATATTAACAATCCCTCCTTTTTAAAAATACACTTAAAATTCATATCACCCAATACATATCCATCTACTGATTTAATTGAATAAAATATATGACCAAATTATTTTTAGTGCATACTTAATTTGATATTAATTTATGATGACTCGGTTAGCCGTTACAGATCAAATTCTTAACAGCTCCCGTCTTCAAAGGTACCCTACATTCAATATAAATTCAAAATTCATCCCCAATACATATCCATCTACTGATTTAATTGAGGAAAATACATGACCAAATTATTTTTAGTGCATAATTAATTTGATATTAATACATATGATGACTTTTTTAGCTGTTACATATCCAATTCTTAACAGCTCCATTCTTTAAAGATACCCTACATTCAATACAAATTCAAAAATTTTAAATCACCTAGGTAATTTTTTTATTAATAAATTATAGATTATAGATATGTATAGATAAATGAGAATTCAAAATTTGTACAGCCATTTAGACACACTGCATTCAATTCAAATTAAATCCATAGTAATTAAGATAGACAAAGGTATTTGTATATAAAGCTATATCTTTCATAGCTGCATGCCTGCATCCCATCTATCATCACTAATTTGTCTTTCCCTAGCTCTCACACATTTGCCAGGCAAGGAATCGAAGACACAATGGTTGAATGCTCATTATCCGAGTTGCTCGATTTATCTAGGGCTAATCAAAAGGTTGTCACCTTATATACTTCATACATATAGCCTCATGAATTTCATCCACTTTTATTTGTTGATGTAGTGGTTTCAAACGTTTTATAGGTCTTTTTTAATTTGTTGATTTAGTGTTTTGAAACATTTTATAGGTGACTCTTAGATGTGAAGTTCGCATCACAAACATTCATAACAAGGACATTTGGCATTACTATTTATGTAGTAATGTCAAATGCAAGAGAGCCCTGTCAAGAATAGACAAACTTTTCTGGTGCGAGACATGTGAGCACATGATTACACACCCAATATCAAGGTGCAACATATACAATTATTATACTTAATTGAGTGTTCTAAGGATCATATATCTGACTTATTGCCTATTTCAATATTATGTGTTTCCCATCCCATCTCCATCCGTGATTGTAGATTTAGGCTTCAGCTAGACGTTGAGGATGACACCGGCTCTGCTGTTGTCATCATGTTTGATGACACGGTAGAGAAAATATTCACCCAAAAGAAAACACAATTGCTTTTGGAGAAAGTGAAGGTCTGGTTTTCGTCAACATGTTCAAATTTTTTTTTTTTTTTAAATCTACATGAAATAGATCTCTTCATTTGCTTCTTTAAAGTTCCTCTCTTATCTTTTTCTTCAGGTTGGAAATGATGATTCGGATTTCACAAAGGCGTTTGATGACTTGATCAACACCACCCACATTATTGAGATCAAAACACTGACTCACTACATGGATGGGAGTTTTGAGAGCTTCACATGCAATGATGTCTTCCCGATCGCATTTTTTTAGTTAATTAGGCTTTGGCATTATTTACTTTGCAAATCCAGTCTTTATATTCAAGTAATATGTAATGTTGGATCTTATGAAATAAATTTCTTAATAGTGACATTATTCTCTCTTCTCCCATTAAATTACAAAATCTATTAACAAATGCTAAACCAGTCTCTTTATCGTATTTTCTCCCATCTTGAGGGTGTTTTCCAAATTGCTAAACAAAACACCTTCTCAGGTTTCCACGTTTCCAAGGACCACTAGCCAAATTTCATCTAAAGTTCATTAAAAATAGCGACGCGAATTTGCAAGCTTCCTAAGGTCTGAACTTAAATAAACTAGACAAAATCAAATCAAATGAATATCCTATATCATTTTATTTGCTAAAAGCACATAAATGAATATGACAAGAAAAATCTTATAATTATAATTAAATATTTGAACTATCACATATGTTCTATCATAACAATTTATATCAATAAAATAAGATAAAGAATATAGATGTTTTCCAGCAGAAAAACACACACCAACTTAAAAAAGATAGATCTAATGTTCATTAATTCGAATTCCCTATTTTTTTGAATTTGAAAATTTGAAAATGTTCATTAACTCATGATATGAATTTGAAAATGCTCATTATTGAATTTGAAAAAGTTTCATGCATAACCACATTCAATTCCTAATATTTAAGTCATTAAATCACAATACTAATACCATTAACCTATTTTTCAATAAATTAAAACAAAATTGAGCTTATAATAGGAAAGAAAAAGCATACCTATGATGAATTCCTCGGATATCATTAAATGTCAAAAGTGTCTCCATATTTTTTAACCCTTATTTCCAAGTTCTCCAAATCATTGCCTGCAACATCCATCACCAAATAGAATTCAGACACCAATGGATAAAGGTATGTTATTTATGCATATATAAATCAATGTAGATATGTCATTTTTCAGAAAATCATCTTTCATCCAGTATTTATGCATATGCAAGTCAATGTAAATATGTCATTTTGCAGAGAATAATCTTACATCCAAACATTCAGATTTATTATCAAATTTCATGCACCAATCTTCAAAATCGCCCATGGTCGAAATGTCAATTGCACTACATTCACAGACAAACATGAGGAGTGATGGAAAAATCGAAAGCTATTGTGGAATGAAACTAATAGCTACAAGCACACCGTGTTCAGGTAACCCGTGCTCTCATAGCCTCCACACCAAGTTTGAAAATTCAGTATACAAACAGATATTCTATTATTGTTATAGAGTAAGAAACTGTTTTTATTTCCATTCGAACCTCAAAAAAAATATTTGGAGTGAATTTAACAAGATCGATAACAAGGACAAAAATAAAACTAATAGCTATGAAACTCTAAAAATATGTACAAACCTTATTATAAGTCGGTGACCCAATTTCCAAATTCAAAACATCAAAATTCATCAATTAAAAATTGCAGAGCAGTTAAAGTTAGCAAATAAGACAAAAAATCAAGAAGTGAATATTATAGGGGCAAGAACTAAATGACAAGAAGAAAGAAGACTAAAAGAAGTTCAGATAGACCTTATATTCAGGTCTGTCAATTAACTTCACTCAAATGCCTCATCCCAATGGCCTACATAGAGTAAAACAAGCTCAAAAGGACAGGTGCAACCTCGATTTTTTTTTTAAAGAAATGCTTACCAACTATTGTCTAAAATACAAAGAATTCCATAAATTAGCCATCATCCCCGTATAGGGTTTTACGGAACCACACAGACACACACAATGCGTTAAAGTAAACACTTTCATAATCAACAAGCATAGATCGAAATTGAAAAAACGAAATAGAGCATTGCAATTTCTGATGAACTGAAAACAAATCAGCAAAAGGTCAAACAATGATCTTGGGGAATCCGATAATGAAAGACACTTACAGATCTACACCTTATTCTAAACAAAGTAGACAAAAATGTAACAATTTTTAGTTATCTTTTGCAGGAGACCAAGGCCCATCGTGTTCGAATGCAGAGTCTCGGAGTGTTGCAATATCAAGTTGTTCAAGTAAGTCCCGTAAGATAGGGAAAAACAGGTTTCATTCATTGATAATGAAAGAAGATTACAGATGTACACCTTATTCTAATCAAATCAGCAAAAAGTGTTAATAGTTTTTAATTATCTTTGGCAGGAGACCAAGGCCCAACATGTTCAAAGGCAAAGCTTCGCCCTTTTGCAACATCAAGTTGTTCAAGTAAGTCCCTTAATATATGTAATAATAACAAACCAAAATTGGCATCCACACAAGATGAAAGTTATTCTAAACCCCTTTTTCTAATCACATTATGCAGGATCTGGGGTAGTATTGCCTTTAAGAAAAAGACCTCCAATTACTGCAACGTCCAACCCTGACAGTATGCGATAATACCAAGCCCCATAACAAATAGCTTTTTATTACACTACAATAACAAGTTTATTTTATGGAACAGGTGCAGAAATCACCTACCACAAGCTTGACCCTCCAAAAAAGTGTCCGCATTGTAATGCAACTATGTGGTACGAGGAAAGGAAAATTAAATCAAGAAAATGTGTCAATCCTACATTTTCATTATGTTGCCAAGAAGGAAAAGTACTCTTGCAGAAACTTCGAGAGGCGCCTAAACCGTTGAAGCAGTTGTTGGAATATACGGATGATCCCAATGCTGCCAAGTTTAAGCGCAACATACGAAGTTACAATGCATTGTTTTCATTCACATCATTTGGAGCAGTTATAGACAACTCAATTAACGAAAGAGGCGGAGGGCCCTACACTTTCAGAATTAGTGGCCAGAACTACCACATGATGGGATCTCTATTACCTCCAGTTGGTCAGAAGCCGAAATTCGCTCAATTATACTTTTATGATACATCAAATGAGGTGAAAAACAGATTGCTAACCACACCAAGGGATGCTTCAGACCTCGACCATTCTATAGTCAGCGAGCTTATGGATATGCTAGATACACACAGTTGTATTGCCAAAGCATTCCGAATGGCTAGAGATTGGTGTCATGAAAACAATTCACATGGATTCAAACTTCGGCTACTAGGAGAGAGGCAGCAAACCGGACTCCAATACAACACGCCAACTGTTTCGGAGGTCGCAGCTCTGGTTGTAGGAGATTTTGGTGAAAACACTCAAGGGAGAGATATTATTGTAGAAAGTAAGGCAAGAGGTACTCAACGCATCTCTGAACTGCATCCACTCTACATGGCAATGCAATACCCTCTTTTATTCCCTTATGGAGAAGATGGATTCCATGAAAACATACCATACCATACTAACACAGGGAAGAGAAAAACCAAAAGAGGATTTGTCACAATGAGAGAATATTATGCCTACAGAATTCAACAAAGACCTCATGAGGGCACTACGCTGCTGAGAGGAGGAAGATCATTGCAACAATATTTGGTGGATAACTATACTTCAATTGAAGAGCAGAGATTAAAGTGGGTTAGGTTTAATCAAGAAACTTTGCGGGCAGACCTATACCAAAACATTTATGATGCCGTCACTAGAGGAGACACACAGGCAACAGCTGTTGGAAAGAGGATTGTGCTTCCCTCTACATTTACAGGTAGCCCTCGATATATGATACAAAACTACCAGGATGCTATGGCAATTTGTCGAGCAAAAGGGAACCCAGATCTTTTCATCACATTCACGGCTAATCCTAAATGGCCAGAAATAGATGATATGCTTGCTGAAATCCCAGGTCAGAAAGCATGGGATCGTCCTGATGTCATCTCAAGATTATTTGAAATTAAACTCCACCACTTAATGGCGGATATTGAAAAACGCAACATTTTTGGTGAGCAGCATGCAGGTAACCTGTCATCTTATTCATTGAATAAATACAGTTTGATCTATTCGAATAAATATTGATAATTATTCAAATTAAATATGCAGGTATATATACAATTGAATTCCAAAAGCGTGGGTTACCGCATGCACATATATTAATATGGTTACGAGAAGAATCAAAATGCAAGACTCCAGCAGAAATTGATGACATCATCTGCGCAGAAATACCTTCTCAACAAGAAGACCCAGTAGCCTTCAAGATCGTCACTGAATGCATGTTGCATGGACCATGTGGTAGTGCAAATCCAAAGG
Organism: Persicaria maculosa; assembly: GCA_963922045.1. NCBI lineage: Eukaryota > Viridiplantae > Streptophyta > Magnoliopsida > Caryophyllales > Polygonaceae > Persicaria > Persicaria maculosa. The sequence goes on from OY998253.1 coordinate 4,807,730, forward strand.
CCCCATGCACCACGGATGGAGCATGCACTAAGCATTTTCCTAAGCCATTTTATGCCGAAACAACAATTGATGCAGAAGGTTTCGTAGTTCATCGCCGGCGTGACAATGGTGTGCATGTTATAAAGGCAAAATCGAAACTTGATAACAGGTTTGTCGTTCCTTATAACCGTTATCTTTTGGTTAAATATCATGCACATATCAACGTGGAGTGGTGTAACAAATCAAGGGCGATCAAGTATTTGTTCAAGTACTTGAATAAAGGTCCGGACCGTGCTACAGTAGGAATCCAAGAAAATGTGCTCCAACAACCCGGATCAGGAGGTGAAACCATTGTAGATGTGGATGAAATTAAACAATTTCTGGATTGTCGATACTTATCAGCAAGTGAAGCAACTTGGAGAATTTTTGGTTTTGATATTCACTACTGTAATCCCTCGGTCATGAGGTTGACATTCCACCTACCGAATCAGAACGTCATCACATTACATGACCATCAAAGTTTACCAGCCCTGATCCATAGATATGGCATTAAAGAGACAATGTTTACTCAATGGTTTGCGCTAAATGTTGTGGATAAGGAAGCAAGAAAATTAACATACGCAGAGATTCCAAAAAGTTATGTGTGGAATGCTCGAGAGAAAAAGTGGCACCTAAGGCAACAGGGAAGCTGCATTGGCAGGATTGTTTATTCACATCCAACATCAGGTGAGCGATATTATTTGAGAATGCTCCTAAATGTTGTCAAAGGGCCAACTTCATTTGAAGAGATTAGAACGGTTAATGGTAAGGTGTTTGGCACTTTCAAAGAAGCTTGCTATGCTCTTGGGATGGTGAATGACGACAAAGAATGGACAGATGCTATTACGGAGGCGAGATTATGGGCGATGGCGGGACAACTACGTGAACTGTTTGTCACAATATTGTTGTTTTGTGAGGTCAATAGCCCTCAAAAGTTCTGGGAACAAAATTGGGAGGCACTAGCTGAAGACATTTTGCATAAAAAAAGGAAACAATTCAGATTCCCTGATTTGAAGCTCACAGATAAGCAATTGAAGAATTACTGTTTGCTAGAGATACAAGAAATCTTGAACCGTAATGGCAAGTCTATATCAGATTATAGTGGAATACCAATGCCAGATGCCACTCTTTTGACAAAGATGGATAATCGATTGATCCAGGAAGAAATGAGCTATGACTTTGCTGAATTGGCCATCCAACACAAGCATCTCTATGAATCTCTGAATCCAGATCAATCCCACATTTATAACAGTGTCATGGCCTCGATACAAGAACAACAGGGCAAGTTCTTCTTCGTGTATGGACCCGGTGGGTGTGGGAAGACTTATTTATACAAAGCTCTCATCACACGAATTAGATCAGAAAAAAAGATAGTGCTTGCTGTTGCATCTTCAGGTACCATTCTCCAACTTCGAACTTAGTACTTAGACACTGATACAAATGTATGTATATCATATCTCTTATTTTTATATCATATATCTTATTCTTATATCACTAACCCATCAGGACGTTGTTTCAAGATTATATATTAATATATGTTTATTTTTATTTTTATCACTAACTCATTATTTATAATTTTATATATAACACTACATTCATCAGGAATTGCTTCCCTATTATTACCGGCTGGCAGAACAGCACATAGTCGATTTGTCATCCCGCTTGAACTAATGGAAAATAGTACCTGCGGCATACGACAAAACACACATCTGGCAAAGCTTATGCACGAGGTGAAATTGATAATATGGGATGAGGCACCAATGACACAGAGATTTGCTTTCGAAGCACTTGACAGAACATTGAGAGATATCATGGGATCCAAGGATGAAAGAAATCGGGACAGAGTGTTTGGTGGAATTACAGTTCTACTGGGTGGGGACTTCAGGCAAATTTTACCTGTGATTACAAAAGGCAAGAGACAAGAGATTATTCGGGCTTGCATCAACAATTCTGATCTATGGAATCATTGTCAAGTACTTCGACTCTCACGTAACATGAGAGTAAATGAATTTGACAAACAAGGTGAAGTGGACATTGCAAAGAAAGAGTTTAATACCTGGGTCTTAAAAGTTGGCGATGGGGCTGTTGAGGCTAAATCAAGAGAAGGGGAAGATCAGCCTACTTGGATTGATATCCCACTAGACTTTATTGTCAACCCAAGGAATAATCCTATTGCAGAAATTGTGAATCATATATTCCCCAATTTCGTCCAAAACCAAAATGATGACAACTACCTAAGAGAAAGAGCCATTCTAACACCGCTAAATGATGATGCAGATGAAATCAATGATCACATGTTTCAAAAGTTACATGGATCCTTGAAGACTTACATGAGCTCGGATGAAATTTGCAAAGCCTCAGCAGACATGTCTGACCAAGAACACATGTACCCGCCTGAATTCCTCAATTCTCTACAATTCCCAGGTATGCCTCCTCATGCTCTCAAGTTAAAAGAAGGGCTACCAGTTATGCTACTTAGAAATGTAAATCCAAGTCAAGGATTGTGCAATGGAACTCGCCTAATCATCTCCCATCTCGGAGAATGGGTTATCGAGGCAAGAATCATTACTGGCAGCAACATAGGAAAGAAAGTGCTAATTCCGAGGATAACACTGACTTCTACAAAAACAAAATGGCCATTCATCCTGAAACGAAGGCAATTTCCTATAAAACCCTGCTATGCTATGACAATCAACAAAAGTCAGGGACAATCACTAGACATTGTTGGAATTTATCTGCCGAAACCTGTGTTCAGCCATGGACAACTATATGTTGCAATCTCAAGAGTTACAACCCCAAAAGGACTCAAAATCCTCATGGCGCACGAGAGCTTGCCATTCAACAACCATACTAAAAATATTGTGTTCAAGGAAGCTTTTAATCACTTGAACGACAAGGTACACTTGCCAACAAATACTTTACACATTTCTTCCTTCTGAATTTTTACATTTTAATACTGATTTCATTCCTTTTTTTCCCTACAGGTATAACATATATTGGACCTTCTATACTAATGACCAAAGATTCTTGGGTATGTTTTTTCACAGTTCAAGTAACTAATTATATGGGAAAAATATCTTTGTCTTTGTTCTTGGTCTCCATCTTGATTATGGATCTCAAGTTTTTGGTTAAGTGTCAATTGATCTCTTTTCCTAAATTCCCTCAGGCATTCATCTAAATTAAAAAATCAATTAAAATGCATCATGAACCAGAAATGCATCATGAACCAGAAAGATAATAATGTCAAAGCAGTTGATGCAATGTCTAAGCCAAGTTTGAAACAGATTAGTAGATATAACTACATACAAAATCAAGTAAATCCTGAGCAATGAAAATCTCAAATAATGCAAGTGTAACATAGATGGTAATCAAATTGTTTGCCGAACTGCCCATTTGCTGACCAACTTTTAGGCAGATGTAGGCCACAGTAAGAAAGATGTATAGGAGACCAAATAAAAGGAATAGAACTCACATATAACGGTCCAACATTCCAGTCATGAGCAATAGGAGCCATGATAAACCACAGAACGACAACTGCTCATGCCTTCACACTGAGAGAGAAAATTGTCATCAAAATGATATCTACCAATGAAGAAAAAACAATCATCAGGCAAGTGTCTGATAAAAAGATGTACCAGATATAAAAAACAAATAAAGGTGCTCACCAGGAAGCTTCAACTTTTCGCGTAGTAAACGGTATAGCCTCCACTTCCACTTACTGACTGTCTCAGTAAGCTGAAACTTCTGCAAGTCAAGCATGCAAAGCAAAGCCACATTACATGAGAATTTTCAATACAAGCAAGTTCCCAAGCAATGAACTCATTAGAGTCAGACCAGTTCATCTCCATCATCTTCATCGTCATCTCTAAGTGGAAAGCGTTTGGGTGCTGCTTTTGGTTTAACGGATACCATCAGGGTATCTACATCAAAGTTCTACATGTTAATATTTAAACATATAAAGGCACACATGTTTAAAAAGTTAAAATAAACGCAGCAAAAATATAACGTCACACAAACTCAAGTTTAATGCATCATGCAAGGGAGCCTGCAGTTGCATTGCAGTAGTGAAAACCTCAGGAAAAGTTAAAAGCCTCTTTTTTTTTTTTTTTGTCTAAATAGATTTTTGATTTATCAAAGATCAATTAAGTTTTTTCACCATAGACGTATACAAATTTAAAAGTCCAGGCTCTTCGTTTGGGTTTAAGTCTAAAGTTAAGCTTAAAGATTCACTTATGTCAGAAATAAAACCTTGAGGCTTCATCTCTTCTCTCTATTTCCCCAGCCCATAAACATAACTGTGATGTTTAAAAAGTCATTTAAGCAAGAATGCGGATTTCATCATAAACTCATGGATCTAATATGCAGTTCACTGGAAAAAAATCTATAAAGGCAAATTTTCTTTCCTTGCTTTTGTCTTTTAAAAGAACAGAGGATATTACTAATTTCCTATTAATAGTCTATGGTGTATGTAAAAACACTAGAAGATATCATGAACAAAAGATCATTTGAGCAACTTTGAAGGAAGATGCATACCGCGTCTTTAAAATGGGCATACATGTCCTCTCCATCTTGCTTGTCATTCAACACACTTCCACGCAAAATAAGACTCAGGGCTTCCATTGGTAACTGCCCATTTTCAGCTATTAATTTCCTCAAGTCACATACCTATTTGATAGTTAAAAAAAAACATACGAAGTAGTTTAGAAACTATTAACAATGAACATAAAATTAAGGCAACCTACAGTACTTACAAATCACCTTCATTGGCAGGCTGACAAGAGAAGACCAACTCCAAGGATTCCCGATAAGCCCTAACCCTCGCCCCTCATCTCTTCGTTCAGCAGCAGGATTCATTCGGCAACAGGAGTAGGGGGAATCAGAACCGACTAAATCGCTCTCAAACTTTCATGAAATTGAAGGCAATTACTCAAGGGCACCAAGCGATGGCGGCGCACAGTTCAATTTTGACTTCCTCTACCTGCGTATTCCCCTCGACTCTTGCTCTGGTTTCTTAATGGAATTGATGTCATAGATGATACAATAGATCTCTTTTACTGCCCATTTTACTTTTTACTTACCTTTAATGTTTTTCAACTTCATTGAATTCAATTAAAATTACCGTCCTATTTTTCTACTCCGTAATTCTTTATTTAATTTCCCATATATAATACCCCAGTCTTCTTTTAGGAGATATCTTTATTAAAAATTAAAGTCCCAAATATATATTCACAAATATAGGTTTTTGTAAAATTTACTTTAACATTCATGACATATTTCAAGCTAAAACATTATTACTTCTTTTTAATGTGAATTACTACTTTAACCACTCATTTTATTACTCATTATTATCCCTTGAATTTTCAATTTCAAATCTTTTGGTTTTTCTATTTTATTACTCATCATTGCTCTAAGAATTTAGTTTTATCACATCAACTTTAGAACTGTTTAATTCACTTTTCTTTATCTATGTCTCATGTGTATGCACGGACATACCGTTAATTTTAATTGAATTCAAAACCATATATTAACTATAAGAGTCACTAACACTTTAACATTATGCAAAGAAATTTGACTAAACTATGTCCCGTGCGTACGCACGGGCATGCTACCTAGTCGTCTGATAAATCGAACTGTAGAGATAAGGCTTAATTTGTGATTAGCAAGTGATTAATTACTTAATTAGCTTATTTTTCCTTAATCACAATCTAAACCTGGTTTTATTTTTATTTTTTTGGTAGGATCTAAACCTGCTTTTATAGTGTATAACTTAAGGACACGTTTGGTTGAAATTTTTGAAAGGCAAAATGTAATCCATTTATAGTTCAATATACATTGTTTAAAATGTTAATCATTGCTCACTTCTCCCAAATTTTCATACAAAATTGGCTTTGTTTTCCCGTTTCAATCGCTTATTTAAAATAAGGCGGTGAGGATATGTTGCAGCACTATAGTGCACCAATAGGTGCATCACGATATTATTTAGGATATTTGATTACTTTAGAAATAAATTAAAAAATATATTTGTATTTCATACACTTATATTTACACTTTTATAAATTTTTGTCATAAAAAATGATATTTAAAAAAATATAAACTAATATAGTCGTTCTTTTAATTATATATATTTTTAAAACATATTTTTTTCATAATAAAATTTTATAGACATGTAAATATAAGCATATGAAATGCAAACATGATTTTTAAAATTTTTTTAAGTAAAAATTTGTCTCAAATAATTTTGTGGTGCATCGTAGAATGTAGAGGATATGCTCTAAAAACAAGGGGTAACCATATCTCCTATACTCCTCTAGTCATTACCTATCCTATCTTATTTTTCATACAAAAAAAATAACATTCTTTTCTCAGTTAGACTTACAAATATATTTTTTCATACAAAATTTATGTCCGTTCCGTTTACCTTACACAATCTTATACCAAACAAACCCTAATACGGAGTAGTATGATTATGATTTTATTTTATTTTTGGATATTCTGCTAGTCCTTTTTCGGAATATTCAGCTAGTCTTTGACACTCCAAATTTGATTCTTTATTTTTTAAGTGATGCACACACTTATTAATATTTTCACAAGGTGATGATTAGACCAATTTAATAATATAAAACATATAGATTTTAATTTAAAAATTATGTATAAATTATACAAGATAACTCATTCCATTAATTGTGAAGTTTGCCCCAAATTATCTTTTTTTTTAGTAAAAAATTACCACAATTTTTCTATGTGTGTTTAAACCTGACAATTTAATTGCGCAAGGAAATGAGTAAATAATAGTATAAACTAAACATAATAGAGGGCGCTTTTTAGAAAACAACTTGAAAGTTAGGAATTGGAACAAATGGTTGGTGAGTTAAAAAATAAAATAAGTAAGAGTTTGGATGGTTTCATTTAATTTATAATTAATGTATAAGAGATTTTATGAAATAAAGATCCTTTAGTCACTAATGTACGTAGTAATATACTAATATGGGTTGGTTGTATAACTTGTATGTGATTTTTAAATTTAAATATCAAAATTGGATGGTCTTGTGTAAATTTTACAATTTGTGGGTTGTTTTATGTAATACATCCCTGACCTCTAATTGAAATTTAACGAATTTGATTATCGGATAAAGTTATCTGAAGTTGATTAGCAAAATTCTTAAATAGTTGGTTTACCACGTGAAAAATGTTAAAGCTTGTGACTATTGATAAAATTTCCCCATTAATTTTTTTATTTGCATTTTCCATTCTTAAAATTTGCAAAGAAAATGTGTGAGACTAAATATACGGAAAATATTAATGAGAACAAAAATTAATTTACGAATTATCATTAAGATTTTGAAGTTGTGATGAGATATCTTATATTTGAGGAAGTAACAATAGGAGAAAAATTCTGCTACAATTCATAATAAGTTAAGTATGTGGTTGTTCTGCAATTAGGATTTAGTAGTTAGTTGTTGGTTTTAAAGCATAACTAATAGTGATTAGTTGGTTGTTGGTGGTTGTTCTCTAGAGAAATAAGATTAACTAGTCATATCCCCGCACCATGGCGCGTTTACATTAAAAAAAAAGTAATCAAAATAATAGATTAGTAGATACATTATATTATATTTTGTATAAAACTATACATGCACAAATAAAGTGTAGGATTTTGGGTGTGTGGTTAATTTCCAGCAGACTTATTTATTGAGTAGATGATACGTGTAATATGCAGGTTTAGCAAATCCAGCTCCAATAATTCAAACATTTTATGCAGAAGACCAGATCGCTAATGATGTCAAGTTGGATGGTGTTGTTACTTTGGTTGATGACTTGATGCCAAACATGCTGGTATGCACTTGGATGAGGTTAAGCCAGAGGGAGTGGTTAATGAGGATGTAGAGCAAGTTGCTTAAATAGTGAATAAGGTAAGTTTTTATTAGTTGTTACTTGTCAACTAACATATATAAAAAAATTAAAGAGCTGCTATTTATACTTCCTGAACTCCTTATCATCTAGTGTCTTTATGCCTTGTGTAACATATTACCTTATTGAAGGTCTAATTCTAGCTTTTAACTGGTGTGCGTGTGCCCACTGGTTGACTTGGAAAAATCATCAAATCGAAATAATGATTTAACCATAAATATATTATATAAAAACCAAATAACATGAAGAAATATGGGGTCTGGATAGGGCATGATGTCCAAAAGAAACTGACTAAAGTAAAATCCCAAAATGGGTGATAGGAAGAAACTGCATATATAAACACTACTAAACAAACAAAACAATGTTTATTCATATTGCCCTCGACATCTCCACTATCAATCGCAATGTACTTTTTTTGAGTAGTCAAGAATGTTGAGATAACTCCAGAAGAAGATACATCAGAATGAGTATCCTAATAAACACTCAAAAGGAATGTATGAATTAGTAAAGTAAATTGAGAGAGCATAATTAAACAAATATATGTGTGATGTGTAGGTAAATCAATTACTTGTAGGGAAAGATTATGTGCTTTGAATTGCTCAATACAATTTACATGAGCTGAATAGTGTGCGTCTTGTCCCCTTCTTCACAAAACATCCTCTTACCTCAACTCAAACTTTGCAAATTTTAAAATAAGAATGAGTCTAGAGCCCTTAAATGAGGAAAGGTGCATAGAGACCGAGCTCAACAGCAAAGTCCTCCCAAAGAGCGCAAGGTAGAACATGGTTGCTACATTAAAGAAACATGTAAAGCAAGTTAAAAAGGTAGATAATACGGTGGAAGACAGACATATATAATGAGATATAAAAATGAAGAACATAGACATAATGGGATTTAAACATAGACAAAATATGAGAAATGTACAAACCATTTCATCAATGAGAACTAACTCCAAGGCTAGTTTTGTGGTGGTTCCGAGAAAAGATCTCTTAGAGAACATTCGCATTATGAACACCTTGATTGTAGAACCTTGACAAATATCCCTGATGCTAGCAATCGTGGTTATTGCTCCTTTCATCGCCATTGAACCAAAGTGAGTGCCAATTGATGGGACGACGGGGGAGTGGATTAATAAGGGGCCGGTATTTATAAAAGTGGGGGAAATGGATAAACTCAAATCAGAATTTAAGATTTTTTTTTTTAGAAAATATGAAGAAATTAAAAAACTAACCACTTTTGTAGTCATCTAATAACAACAAATCAATTGTCAGATAATAAACAAATCCAATTCAATAACAGAAAATAGGAATAAATAAAAAATGGATAAAATCAATGGCTAATTTGCATGGATATACCAAAATCTTGGCAACTTTGCAAAAATGACCCCGGCCTAAAAATTTTGCAATGGAATGACATTATGACATTCTTGCAAATTATTGGGGAAAGGTTACAATGGGTTGCCGGTTACCATTGGAAAAGGAGGGAAAAAAATGGACAGGTGTCGAATGTATAGAGGGAGGGAGGTAATCATTTTGGCCAAAAAAAAATAAACAAAAGGAATGGTTGCAGAGGTACAGTGATGTTTGTGAGAGAGGGAGGAGAGAGGGTGTGGTGACAAGCATTAAATGCTAGGAGAGAGGGTGTCACATTATCACAAAAACAATTCCCGCCAAAACCACATGGAGGGAAAACACAGGGGGAATTTCAGAGGGAGTATAAAAGGAGATGTGGGAGCTCGTCAGGTGGACACAAAAAGTGCAAAACATCTGCTTCTTCTCTATGGCTGCCATTAACGTCTAGTTGGAAGGATAAAACCCAGAAATTCTGTTACTAGCCAGGCAAAAGGAATTCCTAGTCATCAACAGAATATATGTAGCCATAGACAGGAATACACGTGACATCTGCAAAATCCAGACCTCAACGAAAATGGGTAAGTACGGTTTATGTTTTGTATTCACATGTAGTAAATTTTCCCCATCCCTCCCTTACCTCTAACATATACTGAGAGGACCATCTTAACCTCATAATTTCGCAGGGGAGAAAGGGGTGGTATTACTTACTCTCGTTTGCAATGGTCGATGGGAGTATCTCGAAGGAGGATGGGTGTATCAAGGTCAAAACGCCCACAAAATAATGCTCATAGAGGAGACCATGTCGTTTGGGTCCGTCAAGAGTAAGATAATGGAGAAGCTCGCGGTTGACCGAAGGTGCTCTGAGTTGGAGTTGAAACTGCTGGACGTGGACCGAGGGAGACAAATCGTATGTCTGAGTAGTGATGAGGAGGATAATATAAATGTGGGAGGGCATAAAGGGAGGGTTGTTTCAGTCAACTTGGCGACCTCGCCGGAGAAGGAGTATGGAAACATCGGAGTACTCAAATTGGAGTCGATAGAGGAAACTTCATCAGTGGGTTGTATATCATCCGATGATGAGATGTACGAGGCCGAACGGTGGGTTTCGAGGAGGAAATCCCCGGGGATGTCGACCGAGGATGTTGAGAAGATGTTGGACAAAGCTTTTTCGAAAGGAGGGGACCCCCGAAGAAAGTTGACCTTCATGAGGGTTTGTTATTGAAGTCCAAGGAGGAAGTCCAAAACCGGGTAAGGTGGTCTGCGTTGGATGGTTGTTTTGACACACATGTGAAGAGGTCGTCGCCGGAAGTGTACTCCGTGGTGTGCATCGATCCCGAGTGCAAGTGGATGTGACGTGCGTCAAAATACCTGAAAACTAGTTTGTGGAAAGTGAGGAAGTACGTTCCGGAGCACACCTGTGGGGTTAATGTTCGACACAACCACGATCGACAGGCAACATCCGAGCTTATTGGGAAGAGTCTTGTATCCAGGTAAAAATTATTATTACTGACCCCCTACCGTTAAACACTAGCCACTCTATTATGTGTCCTACTCAGTGTTCATAACACTCTAGTCAGTTTGTAACCTGACACGATTGATGAAATGCAATGCAGTTTCACCGGTACCCGTAAGCCGGTAACTCCAGCCCACATACAGTCGTTATCGAAGTCCGAGCTTGGAGTTACTTGCAGCTATTGGAAGGCACGACGCGCAAAGGCGACAGCAAGGGACACCCTATACGGAACGGATGAGGATTCGTATCGGGTAATGGCGAGTTATTTGTACATGCTTCAGAAGACGAACCCAGGTTCCCACACCTGGCTCGAGTGGGATGCTGAACGTAGGTTCAAGTACGCGTTCGTCAGCTTTGGGGTATGGATTGAAGCCATCCCCCACTTACGGAAGGTATGTTCATTAGCCACTTGTTTTTTTTTACCTAGCCAGTCAATACATTTACCCAGCCTTTCACAAGGTACGTATAACACGGATGTATATTTGCCAAATGCCCGTAGGTCATCTCCGTTGACGGTTCCTTTCTGAAAGGCAAGTTTAAAGGGACATTGCTCTTTGCCACTGCACAGGATGCAGATCACAAAATTTACCCAGTTGCGTTTGCGGTTGTGGATGGCGAGAATGACGCTTACTGGGCATTCTTCTTCCGACAAATGCTTCGAGTCGTCCCGGACACCACAGACTTGATGTGGGTCTCCGATCGGCATGTGAGCATCGAGAAGGGCATACGTGACAGCTACACCTTTGCCAAGCAGGGCTGCTGCACATATCACCTCTTCCAGAATGCGAAGCACCACCACAAGTGTGGCTCCTTGCAGCAGTTATACTTCGACATGACCAACGCATACACCATAGCCGAGTTCAACCAACTGTTCGCAGACTTCTCCTCCCATAACCCCACAGCCGGTCAGTATCTTCGTGAAGCAGGATTCCGCAACTGGGCAAGGGATCACTACTTGGCTAACCGCTACAACATAACCACAACGAACAACTCCGAATGCCTGAACAACGTCTTCAAAGAGCCTCGGGATATGCCGATTATAGCGCTATTTGATTGCATCATCGAGAAGGTGCAAGAGTGGTTTGAGACACGGAGGAAGGCAAGTGGCACAGCCGGGAAGGTGGTAAGTGATTGGGTTGTGAAGGCCATCATGTCTAGCTATCATGCATCCATATGCATGGTTGCGAGGCCCCTCAGCGATCACGAGTTCCAGGTCATAAAGGGAACCTCAAAGTGGCTGGTGAACCTCAACGCCCGTTCATGCACATGTCGACACTTCAACATAGATCAGTACCCCTGCTCTCATGCCGTAGCCGCGGCGAAGGCTCGAGGCCTCGATGTGTACTCCCTAGTGAATGACTACTACAGGGTGGAGGCGTGGCACGCGACCTACCACGGAGTGGTGTACTCTGTACCCCCCATGGACACCTGGGATCCGCCCGAAGGAATTTCGCAGATCCGTTTACTACCTCCAGCTGTGAAGAGAAGGCCTGGGAGACCGAAGACCAGCAGGTACCCATCGCGCGGGGAGTTCGTTCGCCGGAAGCGTCGGAGGACATAAGTATTGGGTGTTGGTTTTGTCGTCGCAGGTAGTCTTTTGGTAGAATGCGTGTAGTTGGGTTGAACCGATGTTGAACAGATGTTGGGTGTTGGTTTTGTCGTCGGAGGACATAAGTATTGGGTGTTGGTTTTGTCGGGCTTTTCTATAACATGTAGTTGGGTTGACCAGATGTTTTGGGTTTTGGAATATTTAGCCAGGCTTCTATATTTCCTATCCACTGAAAGTATTTTCCTAGCCAGTGTTATGTAATGACCTAGCCATTATCTTCTTATACCTGACTACATTTTATATTGGTGTTAAAAGGCGAAAACATCAAACTCTGGGAGACAACAAATACCTTCTATCTGAAACAAACCTGATGGTTAACAACAATGTTGGCGAAGACACCAAAACATGCACAAAAAGCTAAACCGTCATATGTTTCCAAGGGTTCAAAAGGGTGCAACTGTTATATAGTCAAACAATAACGACGACAACACCAAAAGCTATCCATAACGACCAACAACATCAAGTCCTACAACACACAAAAGTACTTTGCCTACGTTAACTACGGTGTTACATTTTGTGACATTACAAGAACCATCAAGTCTCCGCAGCCTCCAAGATAGTAGCAGTTGGGCTGGAAGGAGGAACGGGACACCTCACGACGATCTTAGCAGCAAGTGCGTACCTGTACGCGCTTATGACGGCGTCATCGGTATCTCTGGACAGGTCCGTCACGCCTTCAGCAAGCAACTCCATGAACCGCAGGGCGTAAGCACCATAGTCTCCACTGTGTACATTTCCCAATACAAATAAGACGACTATGCTTAATGCGAACGGAAATGACAAAATAAACTACAAGGAAGGGCTTACGCTTGGCCCTGTTGGGGTACGTCTGGCATTCGGCTCAGCTTCATGGGTGACGTGCCCTTGTCGGCAAAGCGAAGTGAGAGTTGTGGGTGAGCGACAATGACGTGGGGAAGGAAGTCAACAACAAACCGCATCTCCTTTGCAAGATTGCGATCGCGGACGAAGCTAACATCGCTATTGTATAACTTGACAGTCCACTCGTCGAGACATACTTCCATTGCCACCCAGTGCTTCTTGCGGAGGTTGACAGGGGCGAGAATATACTTTGCCTCAACCCAGCTCTTCCCCATGAACGCTGGGGCCGTCCCATCGAGGTAGGCTAGCATCTTCTTCCCGACAGTGTACCCGGTTGTAGATGTCGTGTGAGTCGCCCACTCCGTCTCCAACACAATTGGCCAGAAGCTATCCATAACGACAAACTCTTTGTACTTCGGAGCATCTCCATGCACTTTCTCCCGTTGGAAACACAGCAGTTGGTCCATGTGCTGGTATGAAACGCAAGGGTGTGAGAATGTTAGTAGCAGCTGTGCATATACGATGACACGATTAACTCATAAGGTATAGTTCACATACCTCAGTAGACATCCAGAACGTCGGAGTCCTGACGATCTCAAAGAATCCCTGTGTGATTGCCGTCCCAAGATGTGCTGCATGCAGTTAGTGTGGGACCTCCCCTGTGGACGCATTCGTTATTCTCAAACAATTAAAGGGAAAGGGGGAAAGGTGCATAGAGACCAATATAACAACGCACCTCGACAACCACCCGTCGACGGCGTCCACTTCCTCCTTCGTGATTAGACCCTCAGCCACAGCAGCTTCTGACGGAAGTACCTGAGATAGCTTGAACTTGACAACACGGGCTCTCTTTTTGACTGCGGTGACGACCTGGTCATCTACGTCCGCATCTTCCTGATTTGTCCGTTTCTGCCTCCCCTTCCCCTTCGGCTCAGGAGCTGCAGGTGTAGGATGGCCCTCCTGCGTCATAGTGGGATCGTTTTGGGTGTCCACTTCTACTGTTGTCGCAGCTGGCTCCGCCTTCTTTGTCTCAATCTCCTGTTGCTTTTTGCCGCGTTTAGGCCTCCCTCTAGGCTTCGGCTTTGCAGGGGAATGTGTAGGGGAAGGCTCCTGTGTGGGAGCAGGATCGGGGTTGTCGGTGCCAAGTTCTTGAGTTGTGGGAGCAGGATCGGGGTTGTCGGTGCCAAGTTCTTGAGTTGTGTGTTGAGGGCTCCCCGTCACCTTCTCCGCAGCCACTGTAGGGGGCTCCTGTTGGGTTACAGCCTCCTCTTGTGTGACAACGCCCTGTGTTGTCGTAGATGGATCGGGGTTTTCTGTCCCATTATCCTCCTCCTTGTCCTTGTCCACCTCCATGAAGACAGTCTCCTGCCAAGTCCGCAGGTTAACTAGCCATTAAGTTACTGATCATAGCCAATTTGACATTTTTGACTAAGGGGTGAAAACGGCCTCATGGCATGACTAACCTCTTCCTTTGTATCTGACTCTAGGCCGACATTTTTCGCATCCTTGACGTGGCTCTTGATTTCTTCCACTGCTCTCTCGAGGCTTGACAACCGCGTAAGTACCTCTCGGAGCATCGTGATAATCGTTGCATCCTCAGGGGCTCCATGGCTGGGGGAAGGTGGTGTTTCTTGTGCCTGAATGCCGACAGGTGGGAATGAATCCTCGTACGACTTCGCCACCTTGTCAAAAAAGGCATCGGGTTCCTCGTGGGGGTACCCAGCACCCAGATAACTCTCCCGCTCAGCCGCTTCAGGAATAAGGGTCGTCCGAGCATCATCACACTTGATCCCATCCTCATTCTCTATGTCCAACATCGTCTTCACCCTCTCATAGGGGAGGTGGGCCTCCGTTATGGTCCACCGGACGCATCGGGGAAAGATAACCCCCCGACTCCTGTTGGCAAAGTGGTTGTCCACACCCGGCACCGCTTCATAGATCCAAATCTACACGCCAAGAATAATAGTACTTTACTAGCCAGTTTAGCAAACACCTTGGCCATACTCAGAATTACCCCAGCCATACAGACAAAAAATCTAGCCAAGTATTGAATAGCATTAAGTTTGAACTCGTACCTGGAACGCTAATGGGAATCCATTGAGCGAGTACCCGGACCTCTCATTCCCACCTTTCACTCCCTGCTCCACCTTCCTGACCAGTGCCCCATCAAGACTCTCGTGTGTGGCTTCATAACATACCTTACCCCACGAGTAGTCAAAGAATCGGTTGAGGTCTTGAACGAGGGCGACCACCCACCCTTTCACTCCCCTGCCCACGTCCCCTGGCAGCAGGATGCACTCTACAATGATGAGGAGTGCAAGCTTCAACCTCTTCCGCTCACTTCTCTCTTTCGCCTTTGCGACCTCCCACATGACAGGAAGGTCGGACACCTTGACCTTGTCCCTTCCAAAGAAGCTCCGGACTGCGCCTTTGTGATCTTCCGCCTCAAATGCCTGATTCCTTGCACCACATTTGAGGCCTGTGACTAGGCAAAATTCCTTGATGGAGAACCGGAGGAGTCGCCCCTAGATCTCATACCATGTCTCACATTTCTTGAGGGTCTTGAGTTGCCTCTCCAGGAAGTAATGGATAAGGGCTGAGCAGTAGGGCACATTGGCTCCTATCTTTACAATGCCGCCGAGCCTGCTATCCTTCAGCATCTGCCAATCAGCTGCAGATAGCCCATCATCCATGCCCGTCAGTACACCCATCTTGGAGAACTCGTTGGACCTCCCTCTAAAATACTTCGACGGAGGAAGGGCAAGAGTCGCCTGCACAAATATAATAAGAGAGTAGCTATGTTCACATCACATACACAAAAAAAGTAACGCCCCTAATCTACTGGCTCATAAGATATTACAGCTTATACCTTCTTGCTCGAAGGGGTCGACACCTTTTTTCCTTTGCCTTTTGCCATTGTCCTTAATCTGTCATTCAGATAACACCCATTTCAGCAATAATCCTAGCCAGTACTTACAAATAAATAACCGATCAAAGTAATATTCCTGCAAATTCATGCCATTGTTTCCCGATTTTTCTGAAGTTCGCCTTTCCCACCTCTATGACTAACTACCCAGTACCCACAGTTTCAGACAAAATAACCACCAGCATAGCACAAAATAAACCCTTCCCAGATTTTCCTATACCTAGCCATTCAATCGTTTCCCCTATCCACAAGCAGGACCCCGCTCGCCATTGACGAGTTTTCCCATCCCCAATTTCATTGTTTGATTGGGGTTGTCTAACCTCTTCTACCAATTTTCGACCTTCAATTTCATCCTTAACACCCCTATCCCCAAAACCCCGACCACATTTTCAGTTAGGGTTTTCCATTCCCATTTTTCGAACCCCAATCCCCCAATTCTTCCAACCGGCCCTAAATTGATTTTACATGCTTTGAATCCCCCGAACTACCATTAAAGGAGAAAGCTTCGAGATCTATTACAGGGGTTTACCTCTCTTCAATGGCAAAATCGGCACCAGGGCTTGTCTTTCTCCAATCTCGGGTCGTCCCTCCCTCTGGTTTCCGCCGTCACTGTAAGCGCCTCACCTCTCTCTCTCTATCTCTCCCGGCGTCGTCCTCAGTTCCGGCCTCACAGCAACCAGTTCCACCTCTCTCTCTCTCTCTCTCTCTCTCTCTCTCTCTCTCTCTCTCTCTCTCTCTCTCTCTCTCTCTCTCTCTCTCTCTTTTCCCTCCAATGATTGTGACTTAAGACGTTGATGTGAGGTTTGCTTTCTTCACTTTTCTCTTTCCATTTTTCAACCGTAATTCTTACCCGCTGCAACAGGTTTGGGTTACCGGTTACATTTGCAATTTGTTGGATCAAATTGACATTTTTGCTATTTGGGCCGGGGGGGTTATTTTTGCAATGGCCCGATCAAAGTGGTATATCCACTACCATTTACTGAAAATCAATTCAAAATTTAAGATTTTTATTAGAAAATACGAAGAAATTAAAAAATTAACAACTTATGTAGTCATCTGATAAAAACAAATCAATTGGCATATAAGAAAAAAATCCAACCTATTAATATATGTGTGTGTTGTATAGACGTATGATAATCATTTAATTTTTATACCGCATCCTCCTTTCACAATATAGTTTAGCACTTTAGCCCGGACTCGCGGCGGTGTTACTGCAACTGACTTGGTTTGAGAGAGGGAGAAAGTGAAGATGTAAATGCCATTGGGATCTTCAGGGAGAAATTCAAACTCACTCACCTTTGATGAGAGAGAGGACACGGGTGTTTGAGTTTTATTTTAGGGTTACGAAATGAAAATTGAAAAGGAAGGATAGAAAAGAATGGGACGAATTCGGAGAAGGAGATGACATTGGATAAGGGGATGGGATCGGCGCCCTGAGCGGAGAATGAGATGGGCAGGAGGGGGAGGAGATGGCTAGCCGGAAGGAACAATCCTAAAAGCCTTTTCGGTTAGGAGGAGTAAAAAAAATTAAAGAAAATAAAGAGAATTAAAGTAAAAAGAAGGAAAAGGGAGGAATAAAAAAATCAAGAGAAAAATAAAAAATATACGGAGTAATTGATTAAAACTCCTAAAATCACTCTAAGATTGACACGTAAGCTTAAACTTTTCTAAATTAAGAGTTTATATAGATATAGATATAGATGAACCCTATACATTCATCATGTGTATTATTATAACAAGTGTAAGTGAGTGATTCTCAATAAAGTGAGTGAGCTACTCTTGTGCGAGAAAGCTTGTATATATTATCATCTGATTGATTAAGTGATGCATAATTCACACTAGTGAATATTCATTGAGACTAGATCATAAAAGTGAAAGTCTTTGACCTAGAAGAATCGTGGAATTTTAGGGAGACGGAGACTATTTTAGGGATTATTGGGGGTGATGATTACTTTTGTGGATGATAAGATTAGATGAAACCGAGATTTCATAGTATTTGACAAGATGGGCGTTATTTTTGTGTGAGAAGTCAAACAACGAAAGTGTCCCACATTAATAAACCTCGATGACTCCTACCTTCTCTCCTTCTTGAAACAGTAAATATATAGTCATGGTGGTTAAACCAAAAATACAAAAGTGTACTGATAATACCATGGGTCTTACGTAAGAAGGGAAGGTCAAGTTACACTCAAAAGTCCCCTCTATACCCCAAATCACCTGCACAGAAACCTCCCAAATATCCATAAACCATCATACGCTCAAGCTAATAGAACACTCTAACTCCAACATCAGCTATCCACATCCCATACGATCCAAACTACCCATGGGTGCACTTCCACGTCATGGATAGGCGGGATCGACAACTAGCTATCATAAAATTTGCACGTCTAGAAACATCACATGCATGGCTCTTGGCTAAATACAAGCTTGTTTCGAGCAAGCCATGTAAAATAAATAGTCGCTTGAAAACTCATGAGTTTAGATTGATATACTTGCTTTCTTCGAATTTTCTTGGGCTCCATTGCAAACTAGTGTAGCCAATCAGCAATAGTATCAAATCTCCAAGAGATTCCACACCAATCAAAGACAGTCTGGTAGAAAGCTTTGATGAAAGGGCCCCCGAACCACCGATAGTCCACCGTCTCCTCAGCGCTGCAGCAGAGTGCACATACATCAGCTTCGTCTCTTAACCAATGCTTGGTTATGTTCCCTGTTTGAAGACGCTTCCTAGCTGCAAGCCAGGTGAGAAAAGCCCATTTTTTACATTGTGGTTTATCCTAAATCAGCCCTCCCCAGTTGACCTCCTGGTCTCTTTGTCGGATTAAGTCGTACAAATTGGAGCAAGAGATGCTCCCCTTCTCGTTCAAAATGTTGTCGAGCCCTATGGAAGAGTTGTCGGTAATGACAACCGTGGTCCTCATGTCCTATTTGACCTTCACAGTCCCTCTCCAAAGCCAAGTATCATCAACCTTTACGAGTGATGTCCCACACATCGGTGCCCCTAAGATGATTTAGGGCACACCAATACGTACGCCATATCCCAGGTCTTTGCAGGACAAGAACACCACACAACTTGGCGAAAACACACTTGTTCCAAGCGTGGAGCTCACGGATGCCAAGCCCTCCTTCATAAACCAGCTTGGTGACATCCTCCCAAGCAACAAAGTGCCTCGTTCCTTATGAAATTCCACTCCACAAGAATCTTCTCATCATCTCTTCGACTGTATCAATCACCTCCTTTGCAAGAAGAAGAGATTGGCTCTAGAAGGTATTTATACCCGTGCAAACTGACTTAATAAGTTGCAACCAACTTGCATATGAGAGTTTCCTCATAGCCCAAGTGTTGATTAACTTGTTGAGAGGATTGCCAAGATATTTAACCAGAAGAACACCTCTGACAAAACCGAGCTGGTTAACAATGTTTTCAACATCTTCTTTCGAGCAACCAACAACAAAACCGTGCTTTTGTCAATGTTAGCCTTTAATCCAGATATGGCAAAGAAGTCCTCTAATCAGCCCTTAATAATACGCACAGATTTCAGATCACCATGGCAGAAGATGAGAAGGTCGTATGCGAAAGCCAGGTGAACCAAGTGCAGGCTCTACACTTCGGATGGAATTTAAACTCTGGACTTGGGCAAATCATCTTACATCACAACCACACTGGAAATGAGCAACCCCGGATGACCGCTCTTTATTTACCAATTAAAAGAATTGGGCAACCCACATCCTCTCTCTCAACTCTTCATCAAGGAGAGCTTCAGTAGCATATCCAACGATGTCGGTCACTCAATTGTCCATTTTCGACGAGTCAAGGCAAGTCGATGTACACCTAAGGCTCACGACAATGACCGCGATTATGGATGATTGTGGACTGGGAATCCTACAGAATAATGGATTAGGGAGAAGAGATGGATGTCAACAGGGAATGAGACAGAGAAGGAAGGAGAGTATCTCGTGCTAAAGTAAGAAGAGAATTAGCGATTTTCGACGATTCTAAGTGAAGAACCACTACTAGAGGCGATGACATACACAATGAATGAATCAGGACAATTGTGACCTGATAAATTTTATCTACCAATTTCACCCTTTATACATTTAAGATTTTCTTACAATTTCATCTCACCCATCACCTATCTCAATCACCTTCACCTTCGTTCAAACACCAAATCACACCCCTCGAGATAAGTTTTGGCACCCGATCATCCTGGCACACCAAACAAGGCCTAAGATTTAGCCAGGTCGATATAACGCCCGAGTGGATGGTTCATCGTGGAAGCTTCCATTCGAGGCCCCTCAAACACGTGTCAGGCCAAGAGCACGAAATGACAACCTCGTACAGCCACTGAGCCACGTCACACCACAGACTCAACCGTAAACAAGGAAGAAATCGAGTGCTGACATGGCAGATTCCCGCGAAATCAAAGAAAATGGCCCAAGTGGCAGATGAACCACACATTCATCCTCCGCCTTATCTCTTTCCCTTTCCAGATTTTCTCATCACTCGAGTCCACAATGAACCCCAAAACCCCTCCTTTCTTTCTCATCCCTACAACAAGCTCGCTAATTTCTGATCCATCGCAGCAGTTTCAGAGCCTCCATAGGTTTTGGAGCTTCTTCCAATGGCCTCCAGATTGGGGATTACTTTGACATCCCCACGCTTGTTTGCCGCCCCTCTTAAGAAACCCTTGCTTTCCCTCTCATCACCCCTGCCGGTTTCTCCTCCGGGTTCTTCTCGTTGTCTTGCAAGTGAGGAATCGCTGCAATTGATTGGCCGTCGGTTGGGGGTTAGGCGGAAATTGTTGATTGTTGCGCCTAAGGCCACTTCTGATCAGCCAAGTAAGTGTTTTTTTACTTTTTATTTTGCTGGTTTTGTTTTGTTATTGTGTGATTGTGGAGCTAAGCATCAGTGTGAATTTAGTTTCGTGGACAAATTTATGGGCTTAAAGGTTGAATATTGAAATTTTAGGTGTCTTCAATGAGTTGGTGATGAAAGATGTATGCTTTATAAATTTCCTTTTTATGATTTGAGGACTAGAGTGATAAGTTAGGTAGGGTTTGCCCTAATTTTGGTTGGAAGAAGTCAGGGTTTGTGCTTAGGGCCAATAGAACTCTTGAACATGTTTATATTGGTTGAAATTCGGGTATCAGTTTGGAATGACGAATGGAGTTTCGAAGGTATTTCATCAGGTTTGGAATAATTTGTTTTTCTGAGGTGAAATGCAACTTGAATTAGCCAAAATGGATCCCAAAGATGGTTTGGGAGCCCGTTTTTTCGGGGATGAGATATCAAATTCAGAAATATAAACATCAACCCGATGCCAAAAATCGAGCTAGATTTCCACTACTTGAACAGTCATTCCCCATTTCAGTTACCTAACTACTAGGAAATCTTGGTAAAGACTAGGCATTAGTTCTATCCCGGGAGTTGGAATGGAAGGTTCAATACTCCAATTGATCAAAATAGTGAAATAGATTCCACTTTGACCTCAATGTTTTGGGTATTTAGTTCTTTATAGTAGGCAATTTTAAAAACACTTTTCATGATCTTTCTAGTTTACATTTGTTGGAGGTGGTGACTTTGGCTAGATAGAGCTCAATGGTGGCAAATAGTTCAATGCAGCAATGGGAAATGGCTTCACTTTGCACAGTATAGGTGTATACTGTATAGCAGCAATTGAAGAAATCATAGCAGCTGCTGATTCATTAAGATTATGTGGAGACTGTTTTTTTTTTTAAAAAAAAAATTAATAAAGGACTACAGGTTGATTTTATGATAAATGGCTATTACAAAACTTTAACATGATGTTGCTTTTTTTTCCCTACCTCTTCACATTATCGCCATGCATTACCTTTTGAAATTTTTTTATTTTTTTTTTATTTCCTGTTGGAGCTTCAAGCTAGATGAATGTGTTATGTTCTTGAATTCTGCAGTCAGATAAATCTATTGACCTCACTTACCATACAGGTCAGGTTGAACAAGATGAAGTTATTGACAGTAATGTATTGCAGTACTGTAGCATCAAGAAGGAGAAGAAGACTCTTGGGGAGCTCGAATCGGATTTTATACAAGCACTGCAAGTATTGGCTTCAAATCCCCCTTGATACTTTAAGTTGGTCCCTACAATTTATCACGATGCTTTACAGACTTCAAAGCAAATGCAAAATTTTTGCTTACATTGTCATGGTCATCCAACTATAAATTGTTCAAAGAATAGAGGAAAAATTGCTCAACTAAATTATAAGATGCTAATGGTTAATTTCTTAAATTCTCCAGGCATTTTACTATGAAGGAAAGGCTATAATGTCGAATGAGGAATTTGACAATCTCAAGGAAGAACTTATGTGGGAAGGAAGCAGCGTTGTCATGCTAAGTCTGTAACCATTCAAAAAGGATCAAGCTGGAGGATCTTTTCATTTTAGCTATGACAATTTTTATTTTTATTTGTCAAACTGTAGCTCAATTCAAGTGTAATTTTCTTGATTGATCCATGACAGGTTCGGATGAACAGAGGTTCTTAGAGGCATCAATGGCTTATGTAGCTGGGAAGCCATTGATGAATGATGTGGAATTCGATGAACTGAAGCTGAGACTTAAGGTTTGTATGTGTATTCAGAGAGCCTGTGAATCCTCATGCTCCGATTGATTACTTGAAATTTCTACTCGGAGCGTGATAAGGAATTTGATTACTTTCCCAGGATAGCGGTAGTCAAATTGTTGTTGAGGGTCCGAGATGCAGTCTGCGCAGCAGAAAGGTACTAATGTTTGCTTTCCCACTCGGTGAAACATACCAATCGTAATGGTTTTTCATGCTTTACTCCGATGAATTAGTTTATAAGTGCTGAGTTGCTGATTCTGTCGAGTTCTTATGTGGTTGCTTAGAATAGCTTATCTAAATCTTCATTCACAAAGTTACAAGCCCAGATTTCATTTTATGCAAAATACATCTATGCAATAACAGTAGATAATCGGTATTAATGATCAAGTTAACTTTCTTAGGGCGTGTTCGGTAAATGGCAGTGAACTTTACAAGGTTTCTGTATCAGTACACTATCACTTCATTAGTTATCTTATGAGATTTTATCAACAGCCCTATCATCAATGTCTTACCAAACACGCCTTTAATCATCCTTGCAGCTAGTGACCATGTCTGTCTACTTTAACCACAACAAATCAAACCGGCAATTACAAAACACCGGCAATAGATCAATGTTGAATGTTTATATTTTTTTTGAAAAAATCGCTAAGGTTAGGTATGATACAACATGATTGTTCATCAAGTGATAGTGTGATCTTTTTTTGTTGTTTTAATAGGTGTACAGTGATCTGTCAGTTGACTACATTAAGATGTTTCTGCTGTATGTACCGGCTGCTGTTACCGCACTTGGACTGTAAGTACATCATCCTCTTCAATATAGAACACCCCACCTCTATACGTTCATCAACCTGTATTTTGGCGTTTTCAACAGTTTCTTCTTTTTGGATGATTTAACCGGCTTTGAGATCACATTACTGTTGGAGGTGAGTGTCTTCAGATATATGCCTATCTGATTGCAAAACATATGATTTAGGACTCAACTAAGCTCGTTTTGGTAAAATCTCAACTCCCCCAAAGCTCATTGCTGAATAACAATTTGACATTGCAGCTTCCGGAACCCTTCAGCTTCATCTTCACCTGGTTTGCAGCTGTTCCTGCGATAGTCTGGTCATCTCAAGCTCTCACGAAACTCATCGTTAAGGATTTCCTCATCTTGAAGGTAAAAAATGGCCTTGAACCCGAAACCCGTGCAATATAATTTGTAGGATTTAACGCCATAAACGACTGTATGATCATTCTAACATCTTTTCTTTTTTCGGGTAATAGGGTCCCTGCCCTAACTGTGGCACAGAGAACGTCTCCTTTTTTGGGACTATCTTGTCGATTTCTAGCGGTGGTACCACAAACAACCTAAAGTGCTCAAAGTAAGTTGAACACTGTCCACCCTCTTATCTAAATGTTACCTTGGAGAGTGTACTTGGTTTTTGCGGAGCAATCAATTTCTGACTAACCATTTTCTGGGTGGATTTTTTATTTGCCCGTGTAGCTGCTCAACTGGATTGGTCTACGACAAAAGAAAACGCCTGATAACGCTGCCAGAGGGAAGTGCTTGAGAAAGAGAGGTTCGTACCTCCTAGTATCTGGCCAATCTTCTGCTTGTTGAACTGAGAAATGAGAACTTGTGTTGGACATTGCAGTGATTTTCGGGTTCAAACCCGAAACCGGGCATAGCATATGTAAATCAGTAAATGTACTTCTGTTCTTATAACTAAAATCCTGTATCCAGAAGTGCAGGTGACAGTATATACTGTGTAAATTCTGTATAACCAAAATCAATTTGGGGCTTTTTCACCCTCCACACTAAATAGACATTGTATGCTAAGGTTGTAAATGCTAGGGTTCATCTTAGCAGACTCATCCAGTTGTTTGACAAAAATCCATTCATATCCTTTGAATCGATGATGATGGAAACCTGAAATCCATAAATAAAAAATCTTGCATTGTTGCATATCAATGAAGCATTACCAAGCTCTCACAATATAGCCCCTTGCATTTTCCAATAAGCTCTATAGCCCTTTCATCGCGGTTGATCATCTTCGTCTTAATGTCGTATGCGAAGACCGTTACACGATCATGCCTCCAACTCAAGAACCTCCACACCAACACTCCATCCTTCTCAATGCACCAAATGTTACAACCGTATGGCTTCCATGCCAACCAAAGCTCCCCCGTCAAGAACCACTAGTTGTTCAAGATTGAAGCTTTCGTAGAAGGTCTCACCGGTGGTGTATCGGAATCTCTCCGAGTCAAAATCGAACCAAACCAAGCGATGGTCATGGAATCGGTTGTAATTGGACTCGATCCAGATCACTCTGTCGTTGAAAGATAAGCTTTCGCTGAAGTGGCTATTGCTTTCGCTGAAGTGGCTATTATAACATATATGTATATGTTATAATAAGAAGTATTGAAGAAATCTAGTTAGTTGATTAGACGGGTATATTAATATCAAATTTATTTAAATTAAAAAAACCGCACATGGTGCTGGTACTGAACTAGTTATGACTTATAATGTACAATACGTGACAATCCAAATAGCCCCAAATTTATGCTTGACGATGGCAAAGACGATAGCTTTTCAATGTAAGGTTTTGATAAGAATTGTGCATAGGAGTAAAAAGGAGTCTAACAACAACAGCTATACATATATGAAAAGTCTAACAACAATAACTAGGAATATGATGACCATTTCCACAGACGCAGCTAAGCAAAAACCAATCATGGTAAGTAAATAACCAAGGCAAGAACACAGAGGGATCAACATTGCACCTCTTACTCGTGCTGTGCCTAAATACTTGCTCTTCTCTTCAACTGCTTTTTCAGCAACATTTGATCCTCTGTGCTTTTAAGAAGATGCAGCATGGAAGCAACATATATCAAGTTTAATCTGCAATCTGGATACATAATTGCATTTTCGGTAAGCTACAAAATTTGCTAAATTATGTATAGAAAAATGCACTATTAGGGGTGGCTTTCTGTAGTTACCCTTTGGATCTAACACATTCCATGAATTCAGAGGCCCTTTGCAAAATTGGATGGATCTCAGATGCCAGACCTTAGAATAAAGGAGTTGATACTTTGTAGGCAGCTTAGAACATCGGAAGTCCGAATCACACTGGAAGAATGTCTCAAACAGGAGCAGGTAAGCCCTGAACTTTCATCATGAAGTGGTACTTTTTAGGCGGCTTAGTACCCGCCTGTGCACAGAGCTCCACCAAAGCTGGAGCCTGACCATAGAAACCCCGACCTTCGTGCACAAGGACACGAGGGTCTTGAGGCCTCCGCCGCCAGGCAATCTTAGGTGGCACCAAATCATCAACACTTGCCTTGTTCCAAAAGTGTGCACCGCGCCAGCTCTCGTACTTGAATACACCACAAAGTCGAGCCCTGTGGCCTGAAGGTCCAACATGGACTTCCGAACAGTGCTTGCAAACTTTTGCTGGATAAAGAAAGAGAAGTTTTTGCACACCAGATCTCACTGTTTCCCAGGACTTCAGTGTTTCTTTCGCCACCCAACTCCAATCATCATTAGACAACGTATCAGCGGCAACCGAAGCAGCATGTTCAATAAGCATGCTCTCCTTGGAGGGTTCAACAACTTTGTCATAGGGATTTGCTCCTGCCTGCCAGCATAGCTCAAGAACTGCAGGAATACGGTCGAAATCAAATCTTTGCTCATGTTTGATTACACCTTGAAACATATTCTCAAGGTGAAATGCCTCTACTGGGACAATTATATCGTTTATGGCACCCGGGATCCATTGATGGTGCATGTTCTTATTAAGACGCTTGGAACCACAGCAAGTCCTAATCAAATGGCCCTCCTCCCCAATGTATACCTCAGAGCAGAACCTGGTAGCAGTTTCAGGTTTTAGAGCAAAGGATGGACTATTTCTACGTTCTTAAAAACCAATTAGATATACAAGGATTTATCGATCTAATAAAAGCAGGAAGACACACATATACATAATGGATTTTCGGGTAGGGGACCCGAAAATCTTAAACAAAAGTATGATAAGAAATGGTAAGCATTCAAGACATAGTACACATTCTACAGCATAGTCAAGAAAAACACTGTCAACCCAACTTCAACAAACCAATTACTTGTGCAGTGTGAAAAAGTTGAACATTTATTTCAAAACGAGAAGCTCAATCTCTGCAGATTATGTTTTTTTATAAATGAAACAAAAATCATACTATGCCCCAATGCATCCAGATTTGCAATCAGTAAATCAAACTCTGAATTACATTCCGTATATATGGTCTTCCACATTACAAGTTACGTTCTGTGGGACTTTAAATATTTGATATACAAAGATATAGAGTGCGCTCCTTTGGTCGATAACCTAACTTTAACATGACCCAAACTTGAAAAAAAATTTAATATTTTCACAATTTACTTTAATGAAAAAATTAGAATTAAACCAACACAGTAATAACACGAACCCAGAAATACGAAACTAAATTGGAATGGCTCAAAACTCAACGAGTTATAAACCTCGCCTGTTAATGGAGGGTAAATCTTACTACCACATGCGGCAGATGCAGTAAAAGACTGAAAGGTATTTTGACATTAGAGGTCAAACTTCTTAGAAGTTTAACCAAATGGCAGCTTGTGCAAGATCTAAGGTGGTTCATTGCTGGTCAGTGGTTTTTCCATTGAAGCTACATCATAGAGTTCTAGGTTTTCTGCCTCCAAATTTGGCTGGCTTAATTTGCTGTGCTACACAACGGTTTTGTTTCAATTTGATTTTTCTCATAGCTTACTAGTGCTGCTCTACACTAACATCAGGTTACTAAATCATTTCACGAGTCTCTTGGACCCTTGTAGAAATTGTGACTAGACCAATACACACAGAAATTGGAATTTGGAAGTAGTAAACTATGAAATTTCGACAAAATTTGCAAAAATTAAGAAAAGCAATCAGAGGATTAACGGATACCTACTTGCAGGCAAGGACAGGAACAAGTTTGAGAAGAGTGGAGACGCCATGGATGAGGGAGGACCGAGCTTGCAGTACCTCACGAGCCACAGGAATCATATCGTTCACGGGGTAAAATCCAGCCCTTTCCTCTATCCTCTTCATAATCATCGGCCGCAGCTTCCTCAAATCATCCTTCGTGCTATAACACCTTTTCCCCATTTCAATCTCAACTCCGCCATCCATAACAATGCTCCAAACCCCAACTCTTTTCCAAATCCACGGCCAGTCCTTAATTATCCTCATAGACATATTCAGATCTCCCAGAATCTGAGAAACTAAGCTCAGGTTAGGGCCGTGACCAGAGACGGAGCACAATCCAACCTAAGTATGTTAACCTAGATGGTAAATCCGTAAGTTCTCACCAATAGCGACAAAAATTCTGCTAAAAATATAATATTGATAGTATTGCAAGCAAAAGGAATCCGAAGTTAGAATAGCTGGTAGAGGAATGGTTTAGGATCACAAAATAAAACCTATGCCAGATGATTAGAGAAACCAACTTGCCCTCGATAGCTCATCATTCAACACAAATGCAGAAACATCAATCAATGGTGACACTATCTAAATGTGATTTATGATAGGCTTGCATAAAGTGAATGATATCAGAAACATCACAAACACCTATCTTCATCCTTGGAGCTTTACACAGCTGCTAAAAAGAAGATGAAGCCAGAAAACAAGTTCACTCGGGCATAAAACTAGACAAAATGTGATCCACTGATTGTTAAAAGAGAACAGTTATTCAAATTCATGAAGTTAAATTTCTTAATCCTATTTGCCATATGAGGAATTCCTCAAGAAATTTCAACAGATCAATGACCAATGTGGACAGGAATTGAAGCCGATAAATCCAATCAGATCAGCCATTGGTGGATTCAACAACAATCAGAATGCATCTCTCGCCTACAGTGGCGGGTTCTTAATTTTGTTTAGTGGGGTGGTAATTTTT
The DNA here is from genome assembly GCA_963922045.1 of Persicaria maculosa. Classification (NCBI taxonomy): domain Eukaryota; kingdom Viridiplantae; phylum Streptophyta; class Magnoliopsida; order Caryophyllales; family Polygonaceae; genus Persicaria; species Persicaria maculosa. Next base: position 4,836,402 of record OY998253.1, read on the forward strand.
TTTTTCGAGAAAAGAGACTTTACACACGTACACAACCATAAGAATACAAAATTGAAATTTCAGCAAATTCTAATCACAAACCGCAAATTCTAATCACAAACCCTAATTGAAAATTCCCCAAATTGAAATTCACAAATTTTTTTATCAAAACCACAAATTCTAATCACAAACCCTAATCGAAATTTCCCCAAATTGAAATTCACAAATTTATTTATCAAAACCACAAATTCTAATCACAAACCCCAATCGAAATTTCCCCAAATTGTGGCTCAAATCCACAAAGTCTAATCTAAATTGATTCTCATCTCAATCAATTGAATTTAAAAACAATCAAATTAAAATGAAGAGGAAAACTAACTGGCCGGTCTAGATTGAAGGAGTGATTCGAGTGAAGAAGAAGAAGTGGTCGAAGGGGCTGGGTGCGATGGCCGGCCGGAGGTGAAGGTGGCGGCTCGGGTTCGCTATTGCTCAATCTCACTTTTCGCTGTCTGTCTGTCCCTCGGGGTTACTGGCTTACAGAGTTACAGAGAACAGGAAGTGGAAAAAATAAAAGGGAGGGCTTTTGAGGTTTAAACCCTAAAAAATAAACTGGAGTGTATATAAATAGGATTTGAACCTGAGTTTGCTCCCTCGGTTTGAATTGACTCCCGCTGAGCCAAGTTGTTCTTGTGCCTATGATCCTCTTCGGCTTTTTTCGCCTTTTTATTTCTCAGGTGAGCTAATTTACGCTTTGCTTTCCGTTTTTTAATAATGCCAAAATCGGGTATATATCATCGAAACCTTATTAATTGGATATATACCCATTAAAACTTTAAATTTGTTTATATATCCATCAAATCATTTAAATTTTGTGCGATTGTTCATAATATATTTGATCTAATATTATTGAGTGAAAATTAGTTCAAAATTTAATTATATACTAAACTTAAATAATTTTCAAATAATTATAAACTTTATCACTTTGCAATTATTGGATAGAAAATACAATTAAAATTTTAATATGAAAGTTAAACTTCAACGTAATTATAATTATATTTTTATCCAGTGATTTTATTTTGAATATCAAGTTTCATGTATAAGTTCAAAATAATTAAGTTATAAAAATGACCATAAACCATAGTAAAGAAATAAAATACATATTTTTTTAATGTAAAATCACATCAAATTAAAAAAAATTACTTAGTTTTAGAGAAATTGAAATTACTGTCTCATTTTAATAATTATTTGAAAGTTAATTAATTTTGATATTTAAATAATTAAGTTTTAATAATTTTTACATTGAATAGTATAAATTAAATATATGACGGACAATTAAACAAAATATAAATAATTTATTGGGTATATAGATAATTTTGAAGTTTTGATGGGTATATATCAGTTAATAAAGTTTCGATTCCGTAATTTTACTATCGTGTTTCTTATATACACCGCAAATACTTCCTCGGATCCAACGTTGGATTAGACGTTGCTACAACGTCCAATCTGATGTTGTTAATTGTGTGCTAATTTCACTTATCGGATGTTATAACAACGTTGAATTAGACGTTGTTACAACGTCAAATTGAACGTTGCTAATACGGGTCAGATCGGGCCTAATATAAGATATTCAAAAAAATGATTTACAACGTCCTTTTGGACGTTGTGTTTTGGGTTTTTTTTTTGTGAGTGGGGTGGATGGGTATGAATTTTTTTTTTTTACCCTAGCAACGTCGGATCCGCACATTGTTAGCCCGGTTAAGACTCCTAAAATGACTGGTTAAGACTCCTAAAATGACTCTAAGATTGACACATCATCATAAACTATTCTAAATTAAGAGTTTATATAGAAGCTAGTAAAATTCAAGAAAAATCAGAATTAAAGGAAAAAGAAAAAAAAAAGAATTAAAGAAATCAAAGAAAAATTGCAATAAAAAAAATGATTGGTTAAGACTCCTAAAATGACTCGAAGATTGACACATCATCATAAACTCTTCTAAATTAAGAGTTTATGTATAGAACAACACCTTCATTTCCTTGATTCCTAAGGTCTCCAACCCAACCTATGTGAAAGATCTCAGACCGATCTCCTGCTGCAACACAGTCATGAAGGTGGTAACAAGGTTGATTGCTAAGCGAATTAAAGGGGATTTGAGTGGACTGATTTCAGAATGTCAAGGAGCTTTCATCCCTGGTCGCTCAATTGCGCATAATTATGCTGTCGATTTAGAGTTTGTTAATGGATATGGTACAAAAAGGGTGTCTCCAAGATGCACCATAAAGGTAGATTTGAAAAAAGCTTATGACTACCTAAGTTGGGATTTTATAAATAGTAATTTGGTGCACTTCAATTTCCCCAGCAGTTTGATAGAGCTGATTATGGATTGTGTTTCTTCGACATCCGTCTCGGTGTTGATTAATGGTGCGCCAGAAGGGTTCTTCCCAGGAAAGAGAGGGCTTAGGCAAGGTGATCCATTATCACCTTACCTCTTAGTCCTTTGCATGGAAGTCTTAAGTCGAATGCTTCTGAAAGCCACTGAGAACCCGTTGTTCAAATTCCATCCGAGATGCAAAAGGCTAAAGCTCACTCACCTAGCATTTGCGGATGACCTCCTTATTTTTTGCCATGGAGATGTTGACTCTGTCAGAATTGTGAATGAATGTTTGGATTCTTTTTTTGTTGTATTAGGACTGTGTGCTAACAAGGACAAGAGCACGGTTTACCTGTCGGGTGTGAGTACAAAACTGGGGGATCAGATCACGCAGCAGCTGGACTTCGCTTCTAGTTGCTTCCCCGCGAGGTATCTCGGCATGCCCTTACACTCTAAAACCATTGCAATTGCTGAGTATGGAGAGTTGTATGATAGAATTGGCTCCCTATTGCACTCCTGGTCATCTAGGAGACTCTCATATGCTGGGCGACTCCAACTGTTGAAGGCCGTTTGTGGGGGGGTCATCTTGTTTTGGAGCCAAGTAGTGATGCTCCCTAAGGGGGTAATGCATCGTATTGAGAGCATGTGCAAAAGGTTTCTATGGAATGGAAACACAGAGGGGAGGAAATGTTTTGTGACTTGGAAAGATGTCTCGAAACTGTTCAATGAGGGAGGGTTAGAGATTCGAGAACTCCTCTCGTGGAACAAAAGCATCCAATCGAAATCGATAGGGGATCTGGCCTTGAACAAACCGTGTATATGGACTAGTTGGGGCAACCACAATCACTTGCAAGATGAACCCTTCCCAGGGATACGGTTAAGGAGGTATTGCAAGATGAGATTCAGGCAACGCCACCTCTTCACTCTATTCTAGGGCCGAATGGGGGAGTGTCCAGCTCCAAGTTGTACCACTTGATTCGAGAAAGAAATGAGGAAATCAGTTGGGGGGATGATTTGGGGAAGACTACAAAGCCGTAAGTGGTCGTTCATCGTTTGGCTTGCTTCAAACAAGCGACTCAGTACTGGAAGGAAGGTAAAGCATTGGAAGGGGTTAGAGGCTGCCGAATGTGTGTTTTGCAGAGTAGGTGAAAAGGATGAAGACCATCTATGGTTCGACTGTTCTGGAACTCAAGAGGTACTGACCTTAGTCCTTGGCTGGATTGGGATATCATGTCGGCATATGAATATAGTAGATTGGCTCAAGTGGTTTGCTAATGAGCCATTGAAAGTCCAAAAATCACCGCTCTTTCATGCTAAATTGTTAGTGTTTCAGGCGGTAATTTACTTCACATGGTGGTATAGAAACAAAGTTGTATTTAGTGGGGAACAATTTAACCCCCAAAATGTGTGCTACGCATATCCTCAATAGTTGTCGATCCCGCTTTTTAGCAAAGTGGAAGTGCAAGTCACTTGTTAAAAAGTTGGATCGGAAGCTTAGTTGGAAAACTTAGTTGGGTAACACATATCCTTTTTGATTGGATTAGTGGGTGTATGTAGATATGGTAGGAGTGTTATATGGGGTCGTTAGGGATGTTTTGGAGGGTTAAGAGGAATCCTTTTGTTTTATGATTCCTTTAATTTACACGAGACCCATTGTTTGGTCTTATATCTTTTGTAATTTGGTAACTCACCACGTCTATATATTTACCTATTCAGGAATTAAAGGAAAAAGAAAAAAATAGAGAATTAAAGAAAAATTGCAAAAAAAAAATATTGGTTAAGACTCATAAAATGACTCTAAGATTGCCACATCATCATAAACTCTTCTAAATTAAGAGTTTACTAGTATGATCCCCGCGCCATGACGCGATTTTTTATAAATAAAATCTTACTAATATATTAAATTAATATTATAACATAATTGTAAAAGTTCAGATAGTTAAATATTTTGAATTAAACTCATGGGTTGAGAAAACGATTAAAGTAGTATATATAAATATATATATATATATATAGATGTAGATTACTAATACTAATTTTATATTTTCTTATTATTAATTTTATATTTTGAATTAATCCCATTGTTTTTTTAGAGAAAAAAACCTACTAAAATTATAATTTAGGCTAAGATCAATGTTTTGAATTAAGCGCAATAGTTAGTAAAATTAAAGAAAAAATAGAATTAAAGGAAAAAGAAGAAGAAAAAAATTAGAATTCAAGAAAATCAAAGAAAAATGGCAAAAATAATGATTGGTCGATACTCCTAAAATTATAATTTAGGCTAAGATCAATGTTTTGAATTAAGCTCAATAGTTAGTAAAACTAAATCAAAAAGATAATTAAAGGAAAAGGAAAAAAAAATAGAAATAAAGAAAATCAAAGAAAAATGGCAAAAAAAATGATTGGTCAAGACTCCTAAAATTACTCTAGACTTGACACTTCATCCTAAACTCTTCTAAATTAAGAATATATATATATATATATATATATATATATATATATATATATATATATATATATATATATATATATATATATATAGTTAGTAAAACTAAATCAAAAAGATAATTAAAGGAAAAAGAAGAAAAAAATTAGAAATAAAGAAAATCAAAGAAAAATGGCAAAAAAAATGATTGGTCAAGACTCCTAAAATTACTCTAGACTTGACACTTCATCCTAAACTCTTCTAAATTAAGAGTTTATATAGATTAATATAGATAGTTAGTAAAACTAAATCAAAAAGATAATTAAAGGAAAAAGAAGAAAAAAAATTAGAAATAAAGAAAATCAAAGAAAAATGGCAAAAAAAAAAAGATTGGTCAAGACTCCTAAAATTACTCTAAACTTGACACGTCATCCTAAACTCTTATAAATTAAGAGTTTATATATATGTTTTTTTTAGAAAAAAACTACTAAAATTATAATTTAGGCTAAGATCAATGTTTTGAATTAAGCCCAATAGTTAGTAAAATTAAATCAAAAAGAGAATTAAAGGAAAAAGAAGAAAAAAATTAGAAATAAAGAAAATCAAAGAAAAATGATTGGTCAAGACTCCTAAAATTACTCTAAGCTTGACACATCATCCTAAACTATTCTAAATTAAGAGTTTATATAGATAGTTAGTAAAATTAAATCAAAAACAGAATTAAAGGAAAAAGAAGAAAAAAAATTAGAAATAAAGAAAATCAAAGAAAAATGATTGGTCAAGACTCCTAAAATTACTCTAAGCTTGACACGTCATCCTAAACTCTTCTAAATTAAGAGTTTATATAGATAGTTAGTAAAATTAAATCAAAAAGAGAATTAAAGGAAAAAGAAGAAAAAAAAATTAGAAATAAAAAAAATCAAAGAAAAATGCTTGGTCAAGACTCCTAAAATTACTCTAAGCTTGACACGTCATTATAAACTCTTATAAATTAAGAGTTTATATAGATAGTTAGTAAAATTAAATCAAAAAGAGAATTAAAAGAAAAAGAAGAAAAAAAATTAGAAATAAAGAAAATCAAAGAAAAATGATTGGTCAAGACTCATAAAATTACTCTAGGCTTGACACGTCATCCTATGATCCTAAACTCTTCTAAATTAAGAGTTTATATAGATAGTTAGTAAAATTAAATCAAAAAGAGAATTAATGGAAAAAGAAGAAGAAAAATTAGAAATAAAGAAAATCAAAGAAAAATGATTGGTCAAGACTCCTAAAATTATTCTAAGCTTGACACGTCATCCTAAACTCTTCTAAATTAAGAGTTTATATAGATAGTTAGTAAAATTAAATAAAAAAGAGAATTAAAGGAAAAAGAAGAAAAAAAATTAAAAATAAAGAAAATCAAAGAAAAATGATTGGTCAAGACTCGTAAAATTACTCTAGGCTTGACACGTCATCCTATGATCCTAAACTCTTCTAAATTAAGAATTTATATAGATAGTTAGTAAAATTAAATCAAAAAGAGAATTAAAGGAAAAAGAAGAAAAAAATTAGAAATAAAGAAAATCATAGAAAAATGATTGGTCAAAACTCCTAAAATTACTCTAAGCTTGACACGTCATCCTAAACTCTTATAAATTAAGAGTTTATATAGATATAGATGGCAAGAAAAAATTATTGGTCAAGACTCATAAAATTACTCTAAGCTTGACACGTCATCCTAAACTCTTCTAAATTAAGAGTTTATAGTTAGTAAAATTAAATCAAAAAGAGAATTAAAGGAAAAAGAAGAAAAAAAATTAGAAATAAAGAAAATCAAAGAAAAATGATTGGTCAAGACTCTTAAAATTTCTCTAATCTTGATACGTCATCCTAAACTCTTCTAAATTAAGAGTTTATATAAATAGTTAGTAAAATTAAATAAAAAAGATAATTAAAGGAAAAAGAAAAAAAATAGAAATAAAGAAAATCAAAGAAAAATGATTGGTCAATACTCCTAAAATTACTCTAAGTTTGACACGTCATCCTAAACTCTTCTAAATTAAGAGTTTATATAAATGGAAAAACAAATGATTGGTCAAGACTCCTAAAATTACTCTAAGCTTGACACGTCATCCTAAACTCTTCTAAATTAAGAGTTTATATAGATACTAGTGCATGCCCCGTCCCCTGCACGGGAATATGTTAACATAATTTTATAAAATTACATTTATCATCTATAAAAAAAATTATATCATAAATATGAAAATAAATAAATAAATAAATAAATATGAATTACATTATGATAATTAAACTAATAACTGAAAATATAAGATTAAAATTAATCTAGATCTAAATAACTCAGTCCCCTGAAAAATAATATAGATATAAATAAAATAACTATGAAATAATTAATTTTGATATAAATAATTCCTTCCACAAAAATAATCGATAACACGTATCAAATATTTACTACTATGTATCTATTAACATTTTTGGTAATTATGATCATTGTTCTAAAAAAATCCTTCAGGGCCCGCCTTGACTCCCGCTTAAACCCCTTACCTCACCCCTCCCGCAAGGCTTTCAGGTCACCAAGACCCGCCTAGACCCTAAAGACCCGCCATAAAATTCGTCTATATGGCAATTGGGTGAACCTAATGTCTTTTTTAGGTCCCGCCCATATGGTATAATTTATATATAAATCGTCCATTGGATAGATTATTTATAATCCAGATGGAGATACATTTATATGACAATTTGTATATTTGTATATGCCAAATTTATTACTATTACTGCGTTTAATTATATTGATATAGTTGTTTCCTTATATAATATTTACTCTTTTATAAGATATTCCATCTATTCAATTATATGAGTTAATGGTAAAATAAAATAATTATTTTTAATTATATAGATTAGAATTATCTTAATTATTATTTTTATTAGATTTATTTTTTGACGGGAGAAAGTTTTGCGAGATGCACTCACGTGCCACCACGTAAGCAGATTCACTCACACGTCGCCATGCAGGCAACAATGCATCGGTTTTAGTATATGTATATAGATAGATAGATAGATAGAAGTTAGTAAAATTCAAGAAAAAAGATAATTAAAGGAAAAAGAAAAAAAATTAATTAAAGAAATCAAAGAAAAATTGCAAAAAAAAATATGATTGGTTAAGACTCATAAAATGACTCTAAGATTGACACATCATTATAAACTCTTCTAAATTAAGAGTTTGTATAGAATATAGAAGTTAGTAAAATTCAAGAAAAAAGATAATTAAAGAAAAAAGAAAAAAAAAGAGAATTAAAGAAATCAAAGAAAAATTGAAAAAAAAAAATGATTGGTTAAGACTTATAAAATGACTCTAAGATTGACACATCATCATAAACTCTTCTAAATTAAGAGTTTATATAGAATATAGATATAGATATAGATTGAAATGATATCAACTTCGGAGATGACAGAGGTAGGGACATATCATTTATCTTTTACATAGATGAGAGAATCTAGATTGATGAAAGTAGAGCTAGGTGTATATAATAATGGTTCCCGAATGGGTAGAATTTAAGCATGATTCACTTAATGCAGTTATCGAATACGCGAACGATGAGAATTACATCTAAAATAACTCATTCCTTTCCGAACTCCTCAATGGCAAAGCTTAAAATTTTTAATCATATGAAAACAGTGTATCTCTATAGTTATGAGTATCTAAAACAAGGATAATAAAGTTTTGAGACATCTTTTGATATTCACACTCGTTGCTCGAGATAAGTGAGCTTGCATCACATAAGAAACAGAGTTAACTAGATTTTCATTGGCTTTCGTCTTAGCCTCGGAGATGGTATCAACCCCTCGGAGATGACAGGGGTAAAGTCATATAATTAACTGAGGTAATAATTTGACACATATCATGATATAATCGAGGAGAGTGATTGTCGAATTGTCAAATTCGCTGGGTGTCATTAAAAAGAACTGCTATTCAAATAAATTTTTATTTTTTAGTATTAATTTATATAAAAATTATTATAATATCTAGATTAATTTTTTTGTTTGTAGATAAATATACATTATTTATTTTTGAAGGTTAATATTTTTTACAATTAAATTTTAAAATATTCATTATTACAATTTTATAATATTTTCACATGAAATCCTTATTTTTATATTAATTTTATAATATTTTTATAATTAAATTTAAAAAATTAGCCAAAAGGTTAATATTTACGAGGAAATAGACTAGTCTTACCCGGAAGTCCGGAACGGTAAGATATTACCAAAAATAAAAGATCCAAGCTGGCATAGTTGATACCTGTTTAATAAAAATGACAATTGGCTTATAGTTCCAACGGGTAAATTAAATGTTTCTAAAAATATATCTAGGGTTAGAAAATATATACGGTCTTCTGTTACGCCGCTCGCTCTCACGTTCATCTCTTTTCTCTTGTGTCTTCCGTCGGCGGTTGGGACTTGGGACGCCATCCGCCTCGCTCGATCCTCCTCTACCTCCTTGATTTCTTACTCTGATTTGTCCGTCGCCTCCTCTCGATGCCGCCTCGCTCGATCCTCGTCTGCCTCCTTGATTTCGTTCTCCGATTTGTCCGTCGCCTTCGCTCGACGATGCCGCCTCCATCTCAAACCCAAGCTCTCCGACTCGATGAAGGATGAATCGCCAATTTAGGAGGAGAAGAAAAGTCTGGCATCGAGGAGATGAGCAGGGAGACCCTCCAGGTTCCTCGCTTCGCTTCCTTCTCCTCTCTCAATCTTCGGATTCTTTATCGACGCGTCGTTTCTCTCTCAAATCCCCCTCTTTCTCGCTCAGACACACAACTCGAAACCCTAATTCCCGTTTCTCACCGGAATCGCGATTTCTAAACCCTAATTCCCGTTTCAAACTGGATTCGCCGTTTCTAAACCCTAATTCCCGTTTCAAACTGGAATCGCTGTTTCTAAACCCTAATTCCCGTTTCAAACTGGATTCGTCGTTTCTAAACCCTAATTCCCGTTTCTAAACCCTAATTCCCGTTTCAAACTGGAATCGCCGTTTCTAAACCCTAATTCCCGTTTCAAACTGGAACCGCTGTTTCTAAACCTTCCAAAATCCAAAGGGTGTAAGTTGAAGTCCGATTCAGTAATTGCTTTTGGTTCACATGATGTTTTTTCTTAAATTTGAATGCCCTCTAATTTATTTGGCTTTTTGATTCCTGTGGCAGGCAGAGGAAATCTTCCGAATTGTCAATCCTTCGTTTATTATCAGTCTTCAGAACATTACACAGATCATGGCGTCACTTTTCACAGCTAGAGTCTCTGATGTAAGTTTATAAGCTATAACACTACTCTGCATTATCTTGATGCTGGCTCTTCATCAAATGTTTATTCTTAATGCTGTTCCTGCATTCAAGCTTCGTTGGAGCACTGTGAAATCCTTTTATCTCCTTATATTGCTCATTGAAAGTCTTTCTTGTATATGAGACTATGAGAGTTTTGTAGGTAATTTATTTGATGCCAGGTAAGCTATGTTTGTTGCTATCTATACCTTGAAGTTGAATGAATGCATCAACATCATGCTTTCATATCCTTGATCGTGCTTGACATTTGTTTGATGACCTCTTGAAACTTTTGATGCTCTAGTCAGTTTCCTTAGTTTCTTGGAGGATCTTCTAGATGTGTAGATGAGGGGAGTGTGTCTTATGTGAGATAATTAAAGGCCCTTGAGAAATCCTTAAATATTAAGGGTTCCATAATTCAATATTTTATATGTGATTTATAATATTCGGATTTGTGAGTCCCTCTCATGTATGAGTGAATGCCGCCACCTTGTTTCTTTCTAAATATTTCCTTGTGCATTCATGCAGATAGTTCTTAATGGGGATGCTGATTGGATCCAATGCAACTTCTTCTTTCGGTCCGCTTCTTTACTGTACTTCTTGTACTAGCATTACACAAGATAAGTAACCTTACTTGGTTCACATGTTTTTTTTTCCTTCTGAATGCTCTCTCAATTATTTGGCTTTTGCTTCCTTTCCGTCAATGCATGAAGGTTGTTGTGCTGTTAGTGTTGTTGTGACTTGTGAGAACTGTCCTGATAGCAGCTCCCACCACTTAAAAAACAAATTGTAGGAAATCCAGGCTGGTTTTCTTTTTGCTTGTCCGATTGATCAATTTTTTTTAAAAATAGTTTCCTTTTGTGGATTAGAAAAGTTTATGAATGAACTTATTTCTTGGCTTTTGTAAGAATGTGTTGTAAAGTTTATGAAGGATCAATGCATTGAACAAAAATAGTCTCGCTAGATCTTTTTTTTTACAAAAATTATTTGAAGTCACCTTCTTTACTTTTCTTTTCTTCACGTATCGGTAGAGAGATAGTTGGTGCATAAAACAAAAATTAATGGGGAGATCTCATCTCCTTGCCGTAAACCTCTTTTTCCAAGGAAGAAGCCCTGCAAGTTACCATTTGTATTTTTTTAGAAAAAGATGAAGTGCAAATGCATTCATGAAGCCAATTAATAAAAGTGCAAGGAAGTTAAGACGGGTGCTCATTTCCTTGATGAATTTTCTTGTTAGGGTATCATAGCTTTTCTAAGATCAAGTAGGCATCTCCAACTTATCCTCTTTCTTGTATACTTCCTAATGAGTTCTTGGAGTAGTATTACATTTTCTCCCCTGAACATTTTTTCTATAAATTCAACGTGTGGAGATGAGATGAGATCTTTTAGTTCAAAACCGAGTCTAGAAGCCAGGATCTTTGAGATGACTTTATAGGTTACATTGTAGCATGATATTGGTCTAAAATCTCCCACTCTATTGGCATTTTGTGTCTTAGCAATCAGAGATACGCTGGTGTGGTTGATTGTTTTGAGGAGCTTGCCAGTTTCAAAAAATTCAAGGACAGCATCATAGAGTTCTCTCCCTGTCTTATCCCAAGTTTCTTTGAAATTTTTCGAAGTGTACTTGTCATCTCCGGGGGCCTCCTGATGGATACACTTCGAAGTTCTTCAAAGCGACACGGCAGACCATAGGAGATCAGAAATGGAGAGCTGTTAAAGAATTTTTTGACTCTGGCCAACTGTTGAAACAAATAAATCACACTAGCATCTCACTTATTGCAAAAACAACAAATGCTAGCACTGTGGGAGACTACAGACCTATATCTTGCTCTAATGTCACATATAAAATCACCTCTAAGTTAATAGCCGAAAGACTAAAACCTGAACTAATAGACGCTTTGTCTCTCCTGCACAATCTGGGTTCATAGAAGCAAGGTTGATGGGTGAGAAAATTATGCTATTACAGGAGCTGATCAGATGGTACTCACGAAAAAGGATAAGTCCAAGATGATGTCCCCTAAAAATTGATCTAAGAGAGTCTTATGTTTCACTGACCTGGAAATTTATTGAAGAAATGCTTGTCCATCTCAACTTCCCTCCTATTTTCATCAATTGGACTCTACAATTCATTTGCACATAATTTTTCTATTTGAATATTAATGGTTACTTGCAGGGTTATTTTCATGGCAAAAGATGGCTAAGGCAAGGTTATTCTGTCTCCCTATTATTTTTTTTTCTATGCTCCGACTACCTATATAGGATCTTAAAATGTAGAACTAGACACCCCTCATTTAACTTGCTGATATTCTGACTTTTACTCTGGCTTTGGTGTAGGAATCATCTTTCAATTATATCTATATATATATATATATATATTTTTTTTTTTTATCAATTGTGGAAGTATGCCTTAATTTTGTTGAGGAGGCCGATGTTTTGTATTGCATATTTTTTATGATCTTTACCTTCATAAGCTGCTGATTTTGTCCTGGCATTGGGTTGCACCATGGCAGAGAATAATTCTTTTGACTACTAAACTGTTCACCGTTTTCCTTCTAATGTATCTGTTTCCAGGGGATCGACGCCTGGCTGTAAGGGAGAAGTGGTGCTGGCTTTTGAACTAAATGCATCCTCAAAAATGGTAGTTAGATTTGACAAATCAGTTCCTGATGCCAACAACCTTGCCGGTCATTGTGAAGAGAATCGTGGTTTCTTTTGCTCAGGTGCTTTTCGTAGTTCGGTTTTGAATAGATGCTTCTAGACGTTTGAAGTTAGGCTGTGTCCTTGTAAATTCTATGTTTGTGATTGTTTTTCTTTTGTTGTTTCTGTTACACTAATCTGACAGTTATGTGAAACTTGGTTTGCAGCTAATCTACTGTCCTTGGAAAGCCCATCCACTAGTGATTACAACGATAAACATGCAATTGATGATTTTTTATTTGGTGAGATGCTCTCCTGAGGCAGAATGTTTGTTTTTCTTTATCAGATGACTAAATTTGTTCATAACAGGTTGCAAAGAGTGAAAGTAAAAATGGACCATTAATTTTGTTCCTAAAACAGATGGAGAAGCTCATGACGGGGAATTCTGATGCCTATTGTGCCCTGAAAAGTAAGTTTGACAATCTGCCAGAGAACTTAGTTGTAATTGCCTCACACACTTAGATGGATAGCAGAAAAGAAAAGGTTTGCTACTTTTTGTGTCTCTGTTTTTTCCTATTTTTTCAGGGTGTTGTATTTTCTACCTTTAAGCACATAATGTTTTAACTTTTTTTTTAATTATTATATTCAAAACTCTTTTCATAACCACTAGTCACAACTTGGTGGTCAACTGTTTACAGAATTTGGCAGCAGCCAGACAGCCTTGCTGGACCTTGCATTTCCGGTAGGTTTCTCATTTCACATTCTTTATCTTTTGCTTTTGTTCTCATTTCTATGTCATATTCTTCTAACGGATCCCGCTTAACCTGTAGGCAATCGGTGAGAGTGTAAATGGAGGGTACGTGATGGTTGGGTAAACCTATTCCAACGCCGCTCCACGTATGCATTCAACTCACTTGGATTCGTGAGTTCCTCTCGTGTATGAGTGTATGTACCCTAGCTTGTTTCTTTCTAAATATTTCCTTGCGCATTCATGCAGATGGTACTTAATGGGGATGAACGGCGATGGAGACAAAAGTTGGGAAAGTTTTGAACAGTAAGTAAAAGTTGATTGTTTATGTTAAACCCAATTCCTCATGTGTTCATATGTCCAGAAACATTTTAGCCGGTGCAACAATTCATACAACTTGCATTTCTTCTTTGAATGAATTCACACCAAGATTATGGATATCTGACACTTTTAATGGCAGTATACACTCTACTGACAGCACACTCCGGTCAATTTTATCTTTATTTGACACTTTTAATGGCAGTATTCATGCAACCAAATTTTTTGGTGGTTGTATATTTTAAACTTTTAAATTTTACTTGTAACTTATATTCTATCTCCTCAAGAGGTGGTGTTATTTTGTGCAGCTAAGGTGGCTGATTGGATGTTTGATGAGATCATGCTTCAAATGAAGGTTGTGCTAATCCAAGGCAAAACTAAGGTGTTCTTCGTTTCCTCTTAGTATTGATTATTATTACTAGTGTTCATTTCTTTGTAGCCTTTTAATGTCAAGTAGGAAGGAAACCGGGAAACATTCACACAACTATATGCTATTACCAATGCTGAAAATTTTGAGCTCTATTTATTGGCTTGTGCTTGTCTAATTGGTAAATTTTGTTAAAAATAGTCTCCTTTTTTGGATTAATAATTTGACGAATGAACTTATTTCTCGGCTTTAGTAAGAATGTGTCGGAAACTTCTTTAGATTTTTCTACTAAGACTTGTTTTTAACAATGTGCTGCCTCTTTTGCTGAAATCAGCTCCAACTCTTCAAAGGATTTGAGCAAACTCATTTACTTGACGTTGATTTGGGCATTATCTTTTCTTTCCAAACAATCCCATTCTCTTCTCTCTCTTTTCGCTATTTCTAAACCCATATTCCTCTCTAAAAAATTTTGAGCTCTATTTGTTGGTGATCATATCAATGGAGGTTTTTTTTCCCGTACTTCTGAATGCTCTCTCTTATTGGCTTTTGCTTTCTTTTTGTCAATGAATGAAGGATTCATGCATTGAATAGATCTGTTTTTAACAATGTGGTGCTTTTCTTTTTCTTACCAAAAACTTTTTTTTATACATTTTCTTATGATTTTTCTTACCAAAAACTTGTTTTTAAACATTTAGTTCTTATGATTTTTCTACTAAGACTTGTGTTTTTAACAATGTGCTCCCTCTTTTGCTGAAATCAGCTCTCACTCTTCAAAGGATTTGAGCAAACTCATTTACTTTTCTTTCCAAACAATCCCATTCTTGTTTATCTCTCATTTCGCTATTTCCAAACCCATATTCCTCTCTAAATTTTGAGCTCTATTTGTTGGTGATCATATCAATAGAGGTTTTTGTAAAGAACATTATTTAAACTCCGCTTCTTTACTTTTCCTTATTTATTCATGTTAAACAAGACATGTAACTTTTCTTATTTTATATGGATTTTTTTCCGTACTTCTGAATGCTCTCTAATTTATTGGCTTTTGCTTTCTTTCTCTCAATGAGAGAAGGATTCATGCATTGAACAGATCCTTTTTTAAAAATCTGGTGCTTTTCTTTTTCTTACCAAAAACTTTTTTTATACATTTTCTTCTTTAGATTTTTCTACTAAGACTTGTTTTTAATAATGTGCTGCCTCTTTTGCTGAAATCAGCTCCAACTCTTCAAAGGATTAGAGCAAACTCATTTACTTGACGTTGATTTGGGCATTTTCTTTTCTTTCCAAAGAATCCCATTCTTGTCTCTCTCTCTTTTCGCTATTTCTAAACCCATATTCCTCTCTAAAAAATTTTGAGCTCTATTTGTTTGTGATCATATCAATAGAGGTTTTTATAAAGAAAATTATTTAAAGTCCACTTCTTTACTTTTCTTCATTTACTAATGTTAAACAAGACAAGTAACTTTTCTTATTTTATGTGGTTGTTTTTTTCCGTACTTCTGAATGACCTCTCATTTATTGGCTTTTACTTTCTTTCTGTCAATGCATGAAGGATTCATGCATTGAACAGATCTGTTTTTAACAATGTGGTGCTTTTTTTTTCTCTTACCAAAAACTTTTTTTTATACATTTTCTTCTTTAGATTTTTTCTACTATGACTTTTGTTTTTAACAATGTGCTACCTCTTTTGCTGAAATCAGCTCCCACTCTTCAAAGGATTTGAGCAAACTCATTTACTTTACGTTGGTTTGGGCCTTTTCTTGTCTTTCCAAACAATCCCATTCTTGTCTCTCTCTTTTCGCTATTTCCAAACCCATATTCCCACCTAAAAAATTTTGAGCTCTATTTGTTGGTGATCATATCAATAGAGGTTTTTATAAAGAAAATTATTTAAAGTCCGCTTCTTTACTTTTCTTCATTTACTAATGTTAAACAAGACAAGTAACTTTCCTTATTTTATGTGGTTGTCTTTTTCCGTACTTCTGAATGGTCTCTCATTTATTGGCTTTTACTTTCTTTCTGTCAATGCATGAAGGATTCATGCATTGAATATATCTGTTTTTAACAATGTGGTGCTTTTCTTTCTCTTACCAAAAACTTTTTTTTATACATTTTCTTCTTTAGATTTTTCTACTATGACTTTTGTTCTTAACAATGTGCTACCTCTTTTGCTGAAATCAGCTCCCACTCTTCAAAGGATTTGAGCAAACTCATTTACTTTACGTTGGTTTGGGCCTTTTCTTGTCTTTCCAAACAATCCCATTCTTGTCTCTCTCTCATTTTGCTATTTCTAAACCCATATTCCTCTCTAAATTTTGAGCTCTATTTGTTGGTGATCATATCAATGGAGGTTTTTTTAACGAACATTATTTAAACTCCGCTTCTTTACTTTTCCTCATTTATTCACGTTAACAAGACAGGTAACTTTTCTTATTTTATGTGGGTTTTTTTCCCGTACTTCTGAATGCTCTCTCTTATTGGCTTTTGCTTTCTTTTTGTCAATGAATGAAGGATTCATGAATTGAATATATCTGTTTTTAACGATGTGGTGCTTTTCTTTTTCTTACAAAGAACTTTTTTTTATACATTTTCTTCTTATGGTTTTTCTACTAAGACTTGTGCTTTTAAAAATGTACTCCCCTCTTTTGCTGAAATCAGCTCCCACTCTTCAAAGGATTTGAGAGACTTCATTCAATTTTCCTTGATTTGGGCATTTTATTTTCTTTCTAAACAATTCTATTCTTGTCTCTCTCTCATTTCGCTATTTCCAAAAACCCATATTCCTTTTTAAATTTTGAGATCTATTTGTTGGTGATCTTACCAATCAAAGTTTTTTAAAGAAAATTATTTAAAGTCCGCTTCCTTACATTTCTTCATTTACTCATGTTAAACAAGCCAAGAAACTTTTCTTATTTTATTGCGTTTTTTTTTCTGTACTTCTGAATGCTCTCTCATTTAGGCTTTTGCTTTCTTTCTGTCAATAAATGACATATCTATTTTTAACAATGTGGTGCTTTTCTTTTTCTTACCAAAAACTTTTTTTTACACATTTTCTTCTTATGATTTTTCTACCAAGACTTGTGTTTTTAACAATGTGCTGCCTCTTATGCTGAAATCAGCGCCCACTCTTCAAAGGATTTGAGAGAACTCATTTACTTTACCTTGATTTAGGCATTTTCTTTTCTTTCCAAACAATCCCATTCTTGTCTCTCTCTCATTTCGCTATTTCTAAACCCATATTCCTCTCTAAATTCCGTACTTCTGAATGCTCTTTCATTTATTGGCTTTTGCTCTCCTTTTGTCAATGCATGATGGATTCATGCATTGAAAAGATCTGTTTTTAACAATGTGGTGCTTTTCTTTATTTACCAAAATTTTTTTTTATACATTTTCTTCTTATGATTTTTCTACTAAGACTTATGTTTTTAACAATGTGCTGCCTCTTTTGCTGAAATCAGCTCCCACTCTTCAAAGGATTTGGGAGAACTCATTCTCTTTACCTTGATTTGGGCATTTTCTTTTCTTTCCAAACAATTCTATTTTTGTCACTCTCTCATTTCGCTATTTCTAAACCCATATTCCTTTCTAAATTTTGAGATCTATTTGTTGGTGATCATATCAATCGAGGTTTTTTAAAGAAAATTATTTAAAGTCCGCTTCTTTACTTTTCTTCATTTACTCATGTTAAACAAGACAAGTAACTTTTCTTATTTTATATGGTATTTTTTCCGTACTTCTGAATGCTCTCTAATATATTGGCTTTTTCTTTCTTTCGTTCAATGAATGAAGGTTTCATGCATTGAACATATCTGTTTTTAACAATGTGGTGCTTTTCTTTTTCTTACCAAAAACTTGTTTTTAAACATTTTGTTCTTGTGATTTTTCTACTAAGACTTATGTTTTTAACAATGTGCTGCCCCTTTTGCTGAAATCAGCTCTCACTCATCAAAGGATTTGAGCAAACTCATTTACTTTACCTTCATTTCGGCATTTTTATTCCTTTCCAAACAATCCCATTCTTGTCCATCTCTCATTTCGCTATTTCTAAACCCATATTCCTCTCTAATATTTGAGCTCTATTTGTTTGGTGATCATATCAATAGAGGTTTTTGTAAAGAACATTATTTAAATTCCGCTACTTTACTTTTCCTCATTTATTCATGTTAAACAAGACATGTAACTTTTCTTATTTTATATGGTATTTTTTCCTTACTTCTGAATGTTCTCTAATATATTGGCTTTTGCTTTTTTTCCTTCAATGAATGAAGGATTCATGCATTGAACAGATCTGTTTTTAACAGTGTGGTGCTTTTCTTTTTTTCTTACAAAAAACTTGTTTTTAAACATTTTGTTCTTATGATTTTTCTACTAAGACTTGTGTTTTTAACGATGTGCTGCCTCTTTTGCTGAAATCAGCTCTCACTCTTCAAAGGATTTGAGCAAACTCATTTACTTGAAGTTGATTTGGGCATTTTCTTTTCTTTCCAAACAATCCCATTCTTGTTTATCTCTCATTTCGCTATTTTTAAACCCATATTCCTCTCTAAATTTTGAGCTCTATTTGTTGGTGATCATATCAATAGAGGTTTTTGTAAAGAACATTATTTAAACTCCGCTTCTTTACTTTTCCTCATTTATTCATGTTAAACAAGACATGCAACGTTTCTTATTTTATATGGTTTTTTTTCCGTACTTCTGAATGCCCTCTCATTTATTGGATTTTGCTTTCTTTCTATCATTGAAAGAAGGATGCTTTTCTTTTTTTTTACCAAAAACTTTTTTTATACATTTTCTTCTTTAGATTTTTCTACTAGGACTTGTTTTTAACAATGTGCTACCTCTTTTGCTGAAATCAGCTCCAACTCTTCAAAGGATTAGAGCAAACTCATTTACTTGACGTTGATTTGTGCATTTTCTTTTCTTTCCAATCAATCCCATTCTTGTCTCTCTCTCATTTCGCTATTTCCAAACCCATTCTTTCTGGATGTTTTTTAACGAACATTATTTAAACTCCGCTTCTTTACTTTTCCTCATTTATTCACGTTAACAAGACAAGTAACTTTTCTTAATTTATTTGGTTTTTTTTCCCGTACTTCTGAATGCTCTCTCTTATTGGCTTTTGCTTTCTTTTTGTCAATGAATCAAGGATTCATGCATTGAACAAATCTGTTTTTAACAATGTGGTGCTTTTTTTTTTTCTTACCAAAATTTTTTTTTTATACATTTTCTTCTTATGATTTTCTACTAAGACTTATGTTTTTAACAATGTACTGCCTCTTTTGCTGAAATCAGCTCCCACTCTTCAAAGGATTTGAGAGACTTCATTCACTTTACCTTGATTTGGGCATTTTCTTTTCTTTCCAAACATTTCTATTCTTGTCTCTCTCTCATTTCGCTCTCTCTAAACCCATATTCCTTTCTAAATTTTGAGATCTATTTGTTGGTGATCATATCAATCGAGGTTTTTTAAAGAAAATTATTTAAAGTCGGCTTCTTTACTTTTCTTCATTTACTCATGTTAAACAAGACAAGTAACTTTTCTTATTTTATATGGTATTTTTTCCGTGCTTCTGAATGCTCTCTAATATATTGGCTTTTGCTTTCTTTCCCTCAATGAATGAAGGATTCATGCATTGAATAGATCTGTTTTTAACAATGTGGTGCTTTTCTTTTTCTTACCAAAAACTTGTTTTTAACAATGTGCTGCCTCTTTTGCTGAAATCAGCTCCCACTCTTCAAAGGATTTGAGCAAACTCATTTACTTTACGTTGATTTGGGCCTTTTCTTTTCTTTTCAAACAATCCCATTCTTGTCTCTCTCATTTCGCTATTTCTAAACCCATATTGCTCTCTAAATTTTGAGCTCTATTTGTTGGAGATCATATCAATAGATGTTTTTTTAACGAACATTATTTAAAATCCGCTTCCTTACTTTTCCTCATTTACTCATGTTAAACAAGACAAGTAACTTTTCTTATTTTATATGGGTTTTTTTTCCGTACTTCTGAATGCTCTCTCATTTATTGGCTTTTGCTTTCTTTTTGTCAATGCACGGAGGATTCATGCATTGAACAGATCTGATTTTTACAATGTGGTGCTTTTCTTTTTCTTACCAATTTTTTTTTATACATTTTCTTCTTATGATTTTTCTACTAAGACTATGTTTTTAGCAATGTGCTGCCTCTTTTGCTGAAATCAGCTCCCACTCTTCAAAGGATTTGAGAGAACTCATTCTCTTTACCTTGATATGGGCATTTTCTTTTCTTTCCAAACAATTCTATACTTGTTGGTGATCATATCAATCGAGGTTTTTTAAAGAAAATTATTTAAAGTCCGCTTCTTTACTTTTCTTCATTTACTCATGTTAAACAATACAAGTAACTTTTCTTATTTTATAGTGTATTTTTTTCCGTACTTCTGAATGCTCTCTCATTTATTGGCTTTTGCTTTTTTTTTTGTCAATGAATGACAGATCTGTTTTTAACAATGTGGTGCTTTTCTTTTTCTTACCAAAAATTTTGATAAATATTTTGTTAAGAACAACCCCCACATAGACATACATAGACATTCTGGTATGGGTTCTATCTACAAATACACCATCTTCATGATAGTGATAACTCTCAGATTCTTAATTTGCTGCCAACAATTAAGACTCTTTTTGTAAGACTCTTCCTTTATTTTTGCATCTCCTGATGTTTTTTATTCATATAATTGGAATTTTGTGTGTAACTTGTGTTTCTTCTCCTGATGTATGTCTTGTGAAGTTGAAATAGTTAACATAAGTGCCCTTTGTTTGTTTGTCCGTTTTAACCTTTTTGTATTTTTTTTTCATGCAATTAGACAGTTCATAATAACTCTTGCGAGAACCTCACATTTGTCATCTGCGACCAGTCGTTTGGATGGACCAATGCTGACTTTAAGTTTCTGGAGTATATGTCCTTTAATCACATATTATTGAAAATTATTGAGGGCTTTTTTTACTGATTAATTAGCTATATATTGATGGAAGACATTGTAGTAGACTTGCAGACATGCACAGCCATTCATCCAGAAGAATTATACTACGTATGTGGTGATGATATCTTGATCTTTCTTGGGCACAGCCAATCACATATTATTGAAAGAATTATTCTGCAATGGAAGAGTTTCCTGGGCAATGTGAGAGATATCTGTCATTTTTGCAACTGGTGAGACATATCTGAAAACAGTTCTCCTGTAGGAGTTGAATTATACTACGTATGTGGTGATGATATCTTGATCTTTCTTTTCTATTATTGTTTCATCTCTCTGTGGATGTCTGGAGATTACTGATGACTGAGCTAGTGAGAACACAAATTCTCGATCCAGCACTCAAATTCTCTATATTGTATTCAAACACAACCTTCTCCCACCTCCAGGCTAAATGCTTCTTGCTCTAGACCTGTCTTCTTTATAGTAGGGTGTTCTTCTGTTAATCTGTAAGTTCTAAATTATTACTAGTGTTCATTTAATTTTTTTTATGGGTGTTTATTTTATTTATTAGGAGTTTGAAACCCGTCAAGCTTACAAAAGAGTATATTTTAACGGCTAATTAATGTGTTTATTGCAAAAAACTATGTTATAGAAATGGATTTTTTTTTATATGTTTCGGAGTTTTGGCCTTTGGAATTTTTTTTACCCAAAACGAAGAATAATAGTATATATATTTTTACGGATTTTTTTAGTTTTCATTCTTTTGAGGACGAGTTAGTCAATGAGCAGTGGGTGGTTCTGGATGTGCTTCTTCTCCAGGTTAAATGCTTCTCTCTCTAGACCTATCTTCTTTAGTAGGGTGTTCTTCAATCTGTTCTTTCATAATTTCTAAATTTTTATTAGTATTCATTTACTTTTGGTTTTCTGTGTGTTTTTTTCACTGCATTCATTTATTGTATAGGTCTTTCCCTCCTCCCAGAACTCTTTTTCTTTCACAAAGTCTGCACAATAATTATCTTCTGAATGCAGATTGTCATTGGTTTTTCAAAAGTTCTTACCCCATTCTTTGAAAATTTGTCCTTAACTTGGTTTGATGCGTGGATCTTTCATTAATTTTTCAGCTTCTGGAAGATCTAGTTGTTATAAAGACTTCTACTTTTGAAATCCTTCTTCCATTCACATTGTGCAACCTGTGTTCAATCCCTGAATTTAAGAGGTTATCATGTGAAGGGAAGTTATTCTTCATACGAATAGATCCTGCTGCAAGTTAATATCATGCTATAGCCAATGCAAAACCAGGGGGGTACATATGATAAATAATTGTATTTTTCTGTTTCTCTGCTTGTTTTGATATCTAATTTTAGCTAAAGTAGTACTACCTGGTTATTGGGTATTAATCCTTTTGTTTACAAGTTTGCTTGGCTGCTTGCGAGATCATGGTCTCTTTCCCTGCATATTTAAGCGATAACACATAATGCAGTCTTCTGTCTTCTTCAGTGATTGTTGTTTCCTTTCAACTATACTTGAGGAAACTGGTTAGTTTACGTTGATTTGGTATTTTTTTTCTTGGGTATGTTCTTTTGAAGAGTTTCTTTTCCTTAGCTTGTGCATGGCTTTAATCAGTCCCAATATATATGAAGATGTGCAAAGATGTTGAGTTGGAGGATCTAGAGGTAATATTACTTGCTTTCTCATAATTTAAAAATGTAGTATGATTGTTTTCGTTAGTCTCTCTCTGGTTCTTGCAGTTTGAGTTTTTGGTTTTTATGATTTACTTCTGATTCCTTGATTAGATTTATCCTATTTTTTGTGTTTGTTTTGCTGCATATTATCATCACAGTTTTTGTTTCGTTTATTCAACAATGTTGTCAACCCTAGCATGATCGGTTCTGTTCCCATCCTTCACATTCTTTTTCACAATCAGTTCTTCCTTCACGCTACCTCTCTAGGAGATTTTCATATTTACTTACGTTTCATGTGCCATATAATGTCCCGAAAGTGGAATGTCACTTTCCTGAATCAAAGAGCTTATGCCTCACCTCGAACTGAGAATGGGTATTAATGTATTATGTCCCAAAAAATGGAATGTCCTGCGGAGTGTCCCTTTAAAAGAAAGGTCAAATCCCTTGGAATAAAATGGGAAATTGAAATGTTACTCATAGTTGTAGCCATGTGTTTCTTGGTGCATAGTTATTTGACTCTTTTGGCCTAGTTTCCACTCTATAACTTAGCCGAGGATGTTAAAGTCATTTATGGTTTCTTAGTTCTTTCTAGGGACTTATTGTTTGCTTTATTGGAAAGCTCCTTTCTCTCTCCCTCTAGCTAAAATTTTACTGCTTGACTATGAACGCTACATTTCCTTTGTGGTTTCATACTGAAAGGACTCTTCCAAGTCCTTTGTTTTCTTTTCATACTTGTTGTATGTTTTTTCTTATGGTTTTAGAGTACAGGACAGTTATTCTAATTTACAAATTTGTTATATATATATAAATCAACTTGTGGATATGATATTTCACATAAAAATGTATCGGATATCCTATAGAACCGATTTGAAGAGTTTAAAGCGATTTTAATCAAACTGTAAAAGATTATGTGACTCCACCATTTCTCCATTTCTTATGCAAGGTGATTTAGCTCTCCTGTTAGAACTTCAACAAGTGCCAAGTGGTTGCACTAGCTGATTTGTTAGTCAAGTGATTGTGAATGGGGATTTATCTAAAATGGGCAACGTTTTATCTATAAAATAATATCATTGCTATCATATTATAGAGTTTTAATTGCAGTACAAATATATATTGTCCCCCTTTCGATTTCTATCCTCCTGACACCCGACTAATTGGTGCGAGATATGCTATACATTGACAGATTTGTGTTTTGATTATTGCTATGGCAATAATTATAGGGGTGGTTTTAATTTTTGATAAATTTTAAAAGTAATAATTTTGAGTGTATTGTATTTTTGTTTGCTTTCTTAAATTTTATACAAATTTCTAAAATAATACATTTTAATTACCAGAGAGTATCAAACAAGACTAAATTCCACTTAAATCAAACCTTTTTTCCTAAGTGTCACCACTTAAGTTTAGTGTCATGTAGATATTTAAAAAACAATAATAATAATAATAATATTTGTTTTTTTTTTTGCCGGATATCCGGTTATAATATATTAAATCAAGTTAAACTTTTTATAATCGAAATTTAGGAAAGAAAATCAATTTTCGAAAGCTAAAAACTGTGTTAGTATATGAGAATCGGACTTTCAAGAAAAAATCAATATGTCCATTGGCCTTTTATTAAACACCAATATAGCATGCTCACGGGGCTAGTTTTAAATACCAAATTGTCATTTTGGACTATTTTATACGAATTGGCTCATTTAGTGAAGGTTTGTGTTTGATTCTTCTCAATGAAATAAAATTGGTGGGCAATTTGTAATCATTTATATAAGTCGTTGCTAGTCTAGAACAGATCCTCTTGTCCCCTTTAATGACCCATCTTGTCACAAAATTATTTTGAGTATAAACAAATGCTAGTAGTGTCTGCGCCAAGCCGCGGTTTTGTTAAAAAATCTTAATAATTTTTTTTATTATATAATAATAATTAAATAAATGATTAACAAAGGTAGCATAGACTAATAAATGAAGGTATTAGCAAAAATGTTCTCATTCATTAACAATTTATGTGATCATTTCATCAAAATGTTTCTTTTTTAATATTTAGATATAGATTAAAGTACTTCCTCCGTTAATTAAAACTTGACGTTTTACTATTCACGCACGTTTTTTTAGGTGTTAAAAACTATATAAAAATATTAACTTTTTTAATAATTTTTTTTAAATAATATCATACTTATTACAATTAAGTATGACTTTATAAAAATAAATGTAAAAAAATGTTAATATTTTATATAGTTTTTATCATTCTAAAAAAGCGTGCATGAATAGTAAACGACAAGTTTTAATTAACAGAGGGAGTATAATTTAATGTTTTGAATTAAATCAATTGATTAAAAAATATAAAATATATTAATTTAATATGTTAAGGAAATTAATCCTCATTCCCCCCAATACAACTACTTTATAATTTTATAGCTCTAGACTTCAATTTCTCAAATTTTGAGTTTTTTTTCAATCAATTTTTATGTCCAAAATGGAGGTACTATATAATAAGTCATAATCCTTTGGAAGAAGGTTTAAAAAACGATTCCCCCAAAATTCAAATTTTTGTACCTTACATTAATAATTGCAGTGCACAATACATTTAGAAATTTTTGATTTATTTTGGAGGAAAAAATACGGCTTTAAAAAAAAAATTCAATGTTTCCGTCTAAAAAATTTAATTTTTGGGCCTAGTCACTAAAAAAGTCATAATGCTTGTATCTATCAAATCTTGATGATTTTTTGGCACTGGATATTTGTTTGTTAAATTTTTGGTTTTTAGCAATGTTTATACTCTATGCCTTTGAAAATTCTTGGAAACAAGCAATTTTATCAAAAAAAAAAAAAGAGGCAAAATTGCAGAAATTCACCCTTTAAAACTAAAATTCAAATAATCACTCGTTAAAAGTGGGTGAAAATCGATTTTACTCTTTATTCTCATTATCATTAGAGCTATTGACAAGATGTTAAAATAACTATTGACAAGATAAATTTTAAAAATTTTCACTTAATCCTTTTTATTTTAAAAATCGTTTGGACTGGATGCATCTAAAACTCCAAGTGGCCTTCTTTGATGGTTTGTTGGGCTGATTTTTTATTTGGCCAGGTTTAAAAAAGAATTTTGTTGGGCTAAATTATTATTTTTAGTAGACAAAATTGAGCCCTGTTTATGTTTTGAGGAGATTTCTAAACTTGCTCCATTTTTTTTTGTCTTAATATTTGCTTTACTGATTTTTTAAAGAAAAATTTCAAACTATCTTACATTGTCCTCTTTTCTAAGCCATCAATGACAAAAAAAAAAAAACTTGTAATAGACAAATGTTAAATTTTATTTGGATTCTTTTTTTTTCATTCAAAATTTCTTTTTGATTTTTTTTGGGTAAGAATTTCTTGGGTATTCTTAATGTATCGTATTTGATTTTACTTTTAAAAAATTTAAATGTAAAAATAATGTTTGATTTTACAAAAACTTGTAATAAGTCATTTTTGCTAAAAATAATGTTTTAAAAATAATGTTTGATTTTACTTTTAAAAAACTTGTAATAGGTCATTTGTGCTAAAAATAATTTTTGATTTTACTTTTAAATTTAAATGTAAAAATCATTTAAAGAAGAATTATGAATTAAATGAAAAGTAAAAATATATTTTATGACAGAATATATTTTACTTTTATTATGTCAAAACCAAATATATTCTTGTCAATATATTTTACTTTTATTAAGAGAATAAAAAATTGACAAGAATATATTTGTTTTTGACAGGATATAGGTTTTTTATGACAAACCAGATGACTAATAATGACAGGATGAAGTCTATAATAGGGAAGAGTAAAGATACGATTTTATCTATATCATAACTGGAAATTAAAGGCATATCCAAGATGACAAAGTTATTTATTTACACTGACAGGATTAATGTTTATAGTGACAAGACTATAGATTTATGTTGACAGGATTGAAGCTATAATCGGGGAGAGATTGACTAAAGATACGGTAAATCATATCTACTGGATTATTAGTCATATTTAACAAAAGTATTGTCATTATATGTCTTGAAACCATAATAGTATCAAATTGACGGAATGAATGTCAACGTTGACAATGCCAATTATGAACATTGATAGGATGTGTGCAATCGATTGATTGTTATTGCAGTCATGGGTATGAACAACTACAGTTTATGAGATCATCTGACTAGTTAACAATCTAGTTTTGGCACAGTGTTTTCTTTGAGCATTGCATTCTGTTTCTTAATCTTTAGAACACGATGAAAATGCAAGTTCGTCAAAGTAAGAAATCAGACAATTTCAGATACAACACAACATACACTTTCTTCAATCACAAAATAAAAGTTTCAGATATCATATTGTAAAAGTTTCAGATATCATATTGTATCAAAACTTGTGTCCATTCATGTCCACAAAGTCCAATTTCATAGCATTACCCTCATCTTCTCCTTACAAAACTTGCAAAATTTCATGAGACTTAAATTTCTACCGGAAACAAAAAAAAAATCCAAAAAAGAACCTAATAAAGCCGGAGATTTCATTGATATTCAGCTTGCTAATCGCACACGAGAACACCCTATCATCCACCTTAGTTGCGGAAATAGTGTACGTAGGCACAGTTCAAGGGCCGAAAACCCGTCATAGGCAGGCATGAGCAGTATCGCATCCTCCTTACCAAGGCCCTGTTTCGCCTTACCAAGCTTCTTGTCCCCTGCAAAATCGACAACCAACAAAGCCTAATCTTCCCATGATTTCCTAACACTAGCCATGTTAATACGAGCTTCCTTTGATTGTTATACCGGACATATCGAAGAACTTTGTCACTAGGGTATTTTTGTACTTGCAAAAATGTTGGTAGTAGCTCGGAAGCATTCGTATAAAAACCTAGTATGATGAATAACCAGCATCATATTTAGCAAAGATTCGAAATAAATTCCATGGAAATGGACTACACTAAATCAAGAATTTCCATCTAACCTTAACTTCAGACTTCCTGGCCGTCTTTATCATCGATCATCTTGCGTTAGATAAAATGAGCTTCCACTCCCGGGCGAAGAGAACTCCCTTAGAGCATCACTCCCACAAATCGCGAGCATGTATTCAGCTGGATCGATTCCAAACAACAGTCTCAAGTATCTGCTCAAATTCAAACAACAATGAAGATGAATTCCACATACAATCATTTCCAAAAACCAGGTAATGAAATTCCAATGTAAACCACCTGAACACCATAGGACAGTAATCCTTCCACTTGAAGTCCACTGATTGATGTGAAGGCGTCGATTTCAATCCTTCCGGTGGAAACCTGGTCCAATACTTCTCTTTGGGCTCGAAATCGGATGGCTTTAGCTCTCTAGCTTTAATTTAGACACATGTTTCCCGGCCAACTGAATGCCAGCTATATTTATACAAATCAAATCGGGTTTTCTAACATCAAACAGATTGTTACCTGATACCCAATTGTAAATTAAGCATCAATATAAGGGGAACTCAAAACAGCAAAAAAATCCAACAGAAAAGGATGAATTTTGACCTATGTTTGTGATTCCTATACAAAGACCGGTTTTAGAGCAAAGCATTATTGTAATAGCAAAACCAAGCAATGGAAGTGGCCATTAAACACCAATTGAAATTCTTAAAATGAAAATTAACTATAAGGGTACACCAAATCGGATGTCAGTGCCTCAACATTTCGTCATGGGAATACAAGGGCACACTAGTACAAAAAAGCACATTAAGAGCGTTTTTTTATTGGGAAGCATAGCGGTTTTCAAAGCGTTGTTAACGGAAGCGCTGTCAACACTATTGAAAGCAGTATTTAAAAAACGTTGTTAGGAAATACAAGCATAGCGCTTGTTTCAAAAAAGCGTTGTTAGAAATACAAGCATAGCGCTTTTTTGAAACAAACGTTGTCTAACTTCAATTTTTTAAAAAAAAAATAGAAAATAAAAATCAATACTGTTGATTGTTGAACACAGTCGATTCTCTTGCAGTACCCACCACCAATATACGATCCACCACCTCTACCTACAACAACATATCTCATACCACTTTGATCTGGGTATATCCATTAACATATCCATTACCTTACTCAAAAACTCAATATAACAAAAATAAAAATATTGGCAATTGGGAAAATGAAACCAAACATAAAACATAAACTGAACATATCAGTCAAGAGAAATTAACATTAATACAATCACTTACAAAAAAAATGAAAATGAAGAAATTGCACAACAAATAAAATTTCTACAAAAATTATTCTACTTATTGAACAAACCTTAGAACATCAAAAATCCTAAAATCGAACCTAATAATGTCTTCAATTGCATAGATGGATCCATCTTGACAGTCCAAGTATTCAGGTATGCATCTAGCTTCTTGCTTGCAATTTAATTTCCAGCATGCGGATTGTCTTTCTATCGACAATAAATACCAAGTTGCTCCTAGAATATGCCCACAATGACAAGAAACACAGTGTAGCAAGTAACTAAACCAAATTGCACATTATAAAAAAGATCAAATTCCCACCAACAATGATTTAAGTTACTTAATTGTTTGGTTTTCAAAAAAAAGAAAAGGAAATCAGTAGCTAATTGTTTGATTTAAGCTACTTGTTTGGTTTGCATCTATGGGGTGCTACGTACAAATTCTCTGCATCAGTTCGGTACTATGAACAACCTCATACTCGAAATCATGAATCACCTCCAGGTAACGTAACGGTTAAACAAAGCAAAAGAGCTTCTGTCAAGAGTCATTTACCAACCATAATCAGCTTGACTAATTAATTTAGTGTTCGTCTCTATTCTTGTCAATTCATCTCCATATAACATATAATAATTAAACATGATTGCGAGTGATCAAGCTATACATATCCATATAACATATAATCTTATTTAGTTGTACTACTGAATTTAGAACATTCTTTACAACTTTCAGATGCTATGGCTAAGAGGGGAATGAACGTACATGACTGCGAGTGGTCAAGCTATACATCTAGCTCATATTGCAAAGACTCATGGTGCGCCAGCTGCAGAGAACTATTTTGTTGATCTTCCTGAAACATCAAAGAACAAAAACAAAAGTTCAAAAACCCTAAAAATCTAAATCCCTCATGGATTATTGATAGCGAATCAGAAACACACCTATCAGAAACACAATCAAAATCGCACCAATCTTCAGAAATCGCACAATCAAAACAGAGAGGAAATCGACCTCAAACTATCAACAACAATGGCTATTAATTTGGAATTATTCACAAATTTCAGAGAGGAAATCGACCTACTGCTCGACGAGGACCGTTGGTGGCTGAAGCGGGCACTGATAAGGACTGATTGTGGCTGATAAGTGCTCATTGATGGTAAGGGTGGTCGGAAGTCGGGCTGGTCGACGGCGAGGGCGGTCGGAAGTAGTGTTGGACTGCTGGTCGACGCTTAACTGCAGGGAGACGATCGGTAGGGCTGCTCAATTAGGGATTTGGAAATCAAGGAGATGATCGATCAATACGACTTTTGTAGGGTGAGGGCGGCGACAGTCGAACTGCGCTTGTTTGTTCTGGTTAGCGATTGGGATTGGGTTGGTCGGAGACGCGAGCTATGGTCCGAGCGCCAGAGATCTTGGGTTGGGGCTGAGCGCTAGAGACCCTAGGGTTGGGGCCGACGGAGTCGGAGAGGGATGGGGTTGTGTGTTTTGGTTAGGGTTTGAATTGGGGGTCTGGAGTCGGGACTATCAGTTAGGAAGGGGATTGATAAAAAAAAAATGGCCGATTTGCGAAAATACACCAACTCGGTGTTCTGTTTGCAAAAATATACCCGTTTTGTGAGAATAGCAAAAATAGGATAGTGGGTCATTTATGCTAAAAAATAAGGGATGATTTTACCTTTAAATTTAAATATAAAAATCTTTAAAATGATTATTTTAAAATAAAATAAAACATTAAAAAAGTGAAATATTTATTAAAATAATACTTTTATTATCTTTTTTCGAAAATAATAAAACTCACAAAAATAAAAATATTGACTTGGTAAGGAATTAGAAAGGGAATGGAAATACGTTTGGATCCACACCATAATTTTTTTTATGGTGACAGGATGAAGGTTGGTAGTGACAAGCCAAACATTAATATTGACAGGATGAAAACAATAATCGGAAGAGACACTAAATATACGATTTTATCCAAAAGCATAACTACTAGATTAGTAACCCTAATTAAAACAGGCATGTCAAGACTTGTGTCAACATACTATAACATTTCAATATTGACAGGATAAATATCCATGATGACAAAGTGTGGAATCGACATTGATATGAATAATGTCTATGGTGACAAGTTGATTATATATTTTGCAGGGTGGAAGCAATAATCGAGGAGGGATTGAGAATTAGAGTTTAGATGAGATTTAGAGGGAGGATAGAGAAAGAGATAGACAAGAGAGGTAGAACAAGAGAGAGTAGGGTTTGATTATTCAATACTTGGATAATCTCAATTACAACTCGTAATGGTTATTTATACTGACGATACCATGAATTTAGGGTTAACCGTTTAATACAGTGATTCGACCGAGAGAAGGTTATATGGTTTAATAGAGGAATAAATAGGGTTTCCCGCTATATAAATTAAGCCCTCGGAGAAAGTTATATAAGAATGGAATCATGTTAGGCCATAATACGACACATATACAGATCAAACCAGGAATCGTTTCGGGTCTTTACCGCACCTTATACATATAATACGTATAAAGTACAAATGGCTTCCAATAACAAAGGGATCCCAGTGGAGGCGAGCTGGGTCAGGACGTCACCTGGGCGCCACCGGAGCCGGGATGGATCAAACTAAATACCGACGGTGCATCGAAAGGCAACCCAGGACCCGCTGGAGGTGGAGGAGTGTTCCGATCCGCTGAAGGGGAGTTCTTGCGTGCGTTCGCCTTTCGTTTAGGTACATGGCGAGCCCTCGAGATTGAACTACAAGCAACTTACCATGGCTTGAAAATGGCCAAGGAGATGGGGATTTCTAAGCTAGTGTTGGAGCTAGACTGTGCTGAGGCTTTTAAAGCCCTGATCAACGAACATACGTACCCCTCCTGCCTACTACAATCTGACCGTGCAATGCCAACAGCTGTTGGGAGATGAAGGCTGGGAAGTGGTCGTCAGGCTGATTAGAAGACAAGCTAATAGGGAGGCGGACGTTATGGCTAATTTAGGGGTTAATCTTGCTGTAAACTTTCAAAATTTTGAGACTTGTCCTGGTTTGTTACTAAGGGTTTTGCCCTCCGGGACATCTGGCCTTTGATTAATTAAATAATATATGGGGCTTTAGCCCCCAGTTTAGACCAAAAAAAAAAAAAAAAAAAAAGAAGCAATGTATAACAAGTAATAAAGTAAGTAGCTCTTGATTCTTGCCCACATCGATAGTGAACATATATAAGCAAGGAGGAGGCTCCCACATCCGGGACCATGATGAATTCCGGTGGGCCATATGACGTGGGGGTCCACACGGCAGAGCGCATCATGGCACACAAGACCAGCGGGGGTTCTATCCTAAAACCAATTGGCAATAGGAGGAGTGACCCACCGACTTATATGCAAGGCTCGAGTATCGTGTTTGTCGATGTGGGACAATCCCAAGACATCACAACATTAAGTATCCGTCTATTTTTTCCTTAATTGGGTTCAATAATATACGATTCAACGTTTCTTAAAGAAACAAGAGCTACCGCGAAACTAAGGAAATATGCATATTTGATTCATATAACTATCTTTGGGTAGTACGGTATTTGTATTTTATGTATTATTATGTGTTTTCTTACATATATCACATGAAATTTATATGCTATATTTCATTCGTATACTATCAAGGGGGGAAAGGAAGAAATTTATATGCTATATTTCATTCGTATATTATGTGTTTTCTTACATACTCCGTATATCACAATAGTTTGCGACTTCGTCAAACGCGATAAGAATTTCCAAACACGATCGTTGACATCAGTAAAACCCAGGCAGGCTCACAGGACCCTTATTCGCGTATCCAAAATGTAAAATATGGAACAGAACGAGCAAGGGTTGAGCTACTGTCATAAGAGTGAAAACCAGTACATAAGCTTATTGTGTTGCCATAACTAATCTTTTGTAAAGACCTAGGAAAGGATGTGAGCACTGACTCCGGGGATTCAAACTTGCCCCAACTCCTGTTCGCAAATCTCCATCGACAAGAAGACAAACTGACAAGGAGTCTAGAGAAAAAACGAACAGTCTAAAGGAAATTAGGCGACATAGGGCACCAAATTAGGCGACTAGAAGAGGGCAACGATGGCGTAGGTTGAGGGAGGCGATGAAATTGAATCGACACAAGATGGGAGGGTGAAGGCGATGGCGATGGTGCATGCAGGATAGTGAGAGTGACAAACCGGAGAGGGTGGGTGAGGGCGATCCTACACCAACCAATACGATTCGACATAACGCCAAAAAGTTAGGTCGATTTCAATTCGCCGGAGGGTGACTGCGATGACCCTAGAGTACGTCTGTGGGTGACGAGCCGACGATGAGGGCGGCGAGTCGGAGCCAGAAGGTGAGGCGGCCTGGGGCTCAACAGAGGAAGGGTGGGTGTCGCTTGTGTTAGGGCTTAGGGTTGTTATGATTTTGTTTTGTATGCTTTTTACATTTTTATTCTTTTTGTTTATTTTTATTATTTCATTATTTAATATAATTTAAATATAATAGAAAAAAAATGAATACCAAAAATATTTTAACTTTTTTTATTTTCGGATTTTTTAGGTGGTTGGGTAGTTTTGCTAATTAAATATGGTATTTTTGCAAATTTTGATAAATGTGTGCAATTGTTTTCAAAAGTGAGTATTTTTGCAACTCAAATATCAAAGTGGGGTATTTACTAATAATTCCCCAAAAAAAATTACTTCCAGATTTTTATTATTATTTGATTATTTAATATAATTTAAAAATATCAGAAAAATGAAAAATACCTAAAATATTTTACTTTTTTTTCTTGATTTTTTTAGAGTGGTGGGTAGTTTTGATAATTGAATAAGGTATTTTTGCAAATTTTCAAATGAGGATGCAATTGTTTTCAAAACTAGGTATTTTTGCAAACCAATTATCAAAGTGTGGTGTTTACTAATAATTCCCCTTTTTTTTTAAAATAATTGTTGTATAGTTTGATGAGTGATCGATCTTAGGGCTCGCAAATTGTACAGAAATTACCATACCAACCACAAACCGACTATGGTGGTAACCATGTGAAGGCGGTACGGCAATGGTAATGAAATCTGAATACCATGGTTACCATGGTAACCGAGTATATACATTATATTTTTTATTTAATATTTTATTGGTTATTACAATTGAGTTTTAAGTTTTTAATTTATATTTTGTGTTTTGATTTTGAATTTTGAAGACTTTGAACTTGGTTGGTTTGAATTGGTTTGTACTTTATTTTGTGAACTTGATTTATTTGAACTTTTAAAAGATGGTAACCACATTATTTTTTGTAACTATATTTTTTCGTTCGATAACTTTGATAACCACCGAAAGGTAGCCAAGGAGTTACAAAAAAATACAAACAGAATTAAAATTTGGTAACTATGGTAAAGTACCGATGGTAACCACAAATCGTGGTTACCACATATGCGGTAACCACGACTTGTGGTTACCACTAGTTTGTGATTGGTACGTGGTAATCACCATTTTTGTGTGGTAACCGTACCAATTACCATGACAACCCTATTCGATCTTCTTATTTCATTTTCCCGGCCTTATTATATATAGAGAGAGAATAGATCAATTGTGCACTTTGTGCACAATTATGAGCCATTGATCGGACATAAATTGATGACTGAGATTAAAAGAGATTTTTCTTATTTTTTTTAATTAAAAACAGGTGGGTCCCGCACCAAATTGATGGAATCCATACAAGTCTCTTCGAATCTCTCAACAAATACAAACACACCCTACAGAGTGTGATGACCCAAAGGTTGAATAGATCAAGCTTTCCATTATTGATGCCTGAGTAAGATCAACCGAGAGAGGAGCTGAGAGGTTAGTTAAGAGGAGTTGAGAAAGATCAACCGAGGGAGTGATAGAAGAGAGAGATGGATCAAACAGCTCCCCAAATTCAGAGAACTCAACACCCGTAAAAATCAGCTAAGAAAGCACCCAATAAACCAGAAAAATTGTGTATATACGTCTCTGTCTTCATTCCAACAATCACAACAACGCCATGATGGAACACAAAAAATCAGCAATTTTAGTGCCCTTTTTCCTCACCTCACAGCAAAAACTAATTTTATAAAAAATCAGGAAACTAAACTCAGTAGCACCATTACCAAGGAAAATACAAATCATCTGTCATCCTATTTGACACCAGAAACAACACAAGTTCATTTGTTGAAGAATCAGAGGCAGGAAACCAACCCTGGCCCAGGGAGGCTCTTGATTTCAGTATAGTTGTTTGCTGATTTGGTTGGGTTTTTTTTTTCTTTCTTCTGTTTTCAAGTCTTCAAATTGCAGTCCCTCTGGTTAGTTTGATTTCACCCCTATTTTAGGCTTTCATTTGATTTTGGTATAGTTGTTTCCTGATTTGTGTTTTTTTTTTGGAGCCTTCAAATTGAGGTCCCTTAAAATTACGATTGGTATCATCCAATTTAAGGCCACAACATTGTAACTGAATCGGGATCTTGAAATCCAGTTCCGCCCCTGAAATTGTGGATAGAGGACAGTTAATTGTATGTGTTGGTGTACCTGCAATGTGTTTTATGAAATGCCCTTGAGGCTTTTCAAAGACCATTGTGAAGATGTTAAGCTTCTGCTGAATCAGTAAATTCTGTATCCAGAAGGGCAGGTGACAGTATACTGTGTAAATTCTGTATAAACAAAATCAATTTGGGGTTTTTTCACACTCCACATCAAATAGACTCATCTTTGCAGACTCATCCAGTTTGTTTGTTTTTTTGGTCGAAATCAGTAGTAAAAAAGGAAATATATTATAAAAACGACAAAAATCCGTTCATATTCTTGAATCGACGATGATGGAAACCCGAACAAAAAACCATGGATTGTTCATATCAATGAAGCATTACCAAACTCTCACAATATAGCCCCTTGCATTTTCCAATAAACTGTATAGCCCTCTCATCTCGGTTGATCATCTTCGTCTTAATGTCGTATGCGAAAGCCGTTACACGATCATGCTTCCAACTCAAGAACCTCCACACCAACACTCCATCCTTCTCAACGCCCCAGATGTTACAACCGTATGGCGGCCACTGGTGACCGATTTCGTATCGTCTGGTCCACGTCGCTCTGTCGGCTTCCAGGGTCCACACCGAGGCTTGCTCGTTCGCATCGACTCCCCACACCCCAACCGAAGCTCCCCCGTCGAGAACCACTAGTTGTTCAAGATTGAAGCTTTCGTAGAACGTCTCGCCGGTGGTGTATCGGAATCTCTCCGATACAAAATCGAACCAAACCAAGCGACGGTTATGGAATCGGTTGTAACTGGACTCGAACCAGATCACTCCGTCGTTGAAAGATAAGCTTTCGCTGAAGTGGCTATTGCATCCCCACTCGCAGTGTTCAAGGCCGGGTTTCGAAATCTCGGTCCAAGATCCCGTCTTGACGCTGTAAAGCCAAGCCTCATCCCTCAACGCACACGCCGCGATGACTTTGTAGTCGTTGTGGTGGTATCCGAGGCCGAATTGCGTGAGCTCCGGCGACGGGAGAGGCACTGGACGGCGTTTATTGATGGAAGGATTGAACAGCTCGGCAATTGGACGATCGTCGTCACTCGAAGGAAGCGATACGAGGAGAAGTAGGCCGTCTAGAGAGGCTTTGAGAAGCTGATACCTGCCGAGTTCGTAGCTGGTGATCGGATATGACAAATTATTGATGCTGTCAACGGCGTGGTAGGTTGTAATTCGGCGCTTTGTGTCTTGGTGGACGGTGAGGATTAGGGTTTGGGAGAGGTTGTTGGGGAAGCGGCGGAGGTGCAAGGA
Organism: Persicaria maculosa; assembly: GCA_963922045.1. Classification (NCBI taxonomy): domain Eukaryota; kingdom Viridiplantae; phylum Streptophyta; class Magnoliopsida; order Caryophyllales; family Polygonaceae; genus Persicaria; species Persicaria maculosa. The sequence goes on from OY998253.1 coordinate 4,873,181, forward strand.
GACGAAGTCAGGGTCGTCGATGATGGAGAGGAGTGATTTGCAGACGGCGCGGAGGACGATGAGAGTTTCGACCGGGAGGAATAACAAGATCTCTATCCATAGGTCTAGATGGAGGTCTCCTCCATCTCCAACTTCATGGTGCCTGATTCCTTTCTCCGCCATGGTTGATTCACAACTCTCAAGTGAATTTGAAACCTAGTATTTGATAGGGATTGAATTGATGATAAATATTGATTGTAAAATTAATTAAAATACCCCACAAATTGGTCATCACATTTCAAATGTAAAAAAATTACCCAACTTTGCGAATTGAGGTAACTTCATATTGACACTTATTTTTTCGCGGGCCAAAAATGTTGAAAACGTTGAAAAAAGTTTCTTAATTTTTTTTTTAAAAAATCAATACTAAAGTTCGATATAATTCCTAGTTTCATGAGAAAAAAAAGAAATGAGGGGTTAAATCGGTCAAATAAAATAAAATTTTGGTTTCATGGCAGGCAAGGGCCAAGGAGGTAGAGGTAAAATCGGTGGAGGAGGAAGTCATGTGTCATTGAATAGGATGAGGGAAGGAGGAAGAGATCAATTAGGGGAGGAGGTATGAAGTATTAATCCGAGGTGTTTTTGTATATTGTTTGGAAAATGGAAAAAAATTGAAAAAAAAATAAGAGAAAAGATTTGATTGGTGTGAAATGATATGGATGATAATGAGGATTTGTTAGCTAAATTTTGAGTTGAACAATTCCAGGCTAGCCTATTGGTTGATAGTAGGATTTAATATCCAAAATTTGTCTTTAAATAAGCAAACATGTGGATATTGCATTTCACAAATTGCAGCTTACTAATACTCAGTCGGCAGTCTAGACTAATTAATTATTCAGTTCCTAATTTCCATGAACTAACCAACATATGTTAGGGCCGGTCAGCAATAAAATAATCGATCAATCATTTCGGCCAAAAGATTCTTATTCTACACATTTTCTCATTTAGATGACTCCCTCTAACAATTCTCTTTGTAGTAAAATTAGATGCGCGGCGAAATTGTAGAAAATTATTTTTTAACATCTAATTTGATATCTCATTATATGAACAATATACAAGTGAAAAGTCATACCTTTCTTGTATCTCTTTGTGTTGTTTGGTGGGAGAAGAAAGATGCACGATGCTCAAAAGACTTAATCCTATTTAGTCTCTTTATATAGGGCAAAAATTAGGTCAAACTTATTTCTAATAAGTTATCTTTTATCTTCTATCTATAATATATTTCCATAAAGATATTATATCGACAATAATAACTTATTATAATCATTAATCAATTATCTAATTCCCAATATTATCTTATGTGTGACCTGATAGGACCCAAATAAAATAGCAATAGATTAAATCTAATTTAATCCATAAATTATAGTTGGCTTATAGCAAAACACTTTAATTACCTAAATTATTCCGATTACAAATCTCCATTTCAATCCTATTATACCATTAGTATTTTACACATCAATTAAAGGATACAATTCCTTCACTCTTAAAATAACATCTATATAACTACTTAATTTTGTATACTTTCCGCTGACGTGGCGCGCTCTTCTTATTTCACTCTCTTCTGACCAATCACATTCTTTCCTTTTTTTCTCTCTCTTTTTTTTTAATTTGCTTTCAATTTTCTTCCCCCTCTTCACAATTGGGAAAGAACACTTTGTTAGGGTTTAGTTCTCCTCCGCCGACTTCAATCGTGACATCCTTCGCGCCTCATGCCTTCGTTTTCCTCATCCGTTGAAGATATCCCGCCTCAGAACTCCGTCTTCTTCCTTCACCGAGGTTAGACCGCCTCCCGTCACCATCTTCCTCACTGAGTTTCAATTTTCGTTTTTCTTTCCCACAATTTGCACTAAAGAATGATTAGGGTTGATTTCTCTCCCACACCTTGCCTCTGCCGGTTCCCTCCTTCTCCCGCACGCCTCTTCTCCCATTCCTTCTACCTCCTCTCTCCCAGACGCCTCCTCTTCTCCTAAATCGAAGTTTGATCTTGCCTCTGCCGGTTCCCTCCTCTTCTTCGCCTTTTCGCTGATTTCGCTCGCCATCTTTGTCCAATCGCACACCGAATCGAGCGACTGGATCTGCAACTCTAACTCAGACGCCCGGATTGTTGCCGAGGTCAGACCAAGAATCATCACCTTCAATGGCCACGCCAACGATTGGAAGCCGGTGGACACTTGACAGCCACAGATTCCCTCTCCTTCCTGCTCTTGACCCTCGACGGTTGTAGCTCAGCATCCAGGATATGTTCCCGTGCCAATGGCAAACCGTAAGCCCCAAATCCTTTTCTTTTAGTTTCAACCTCTCTCCTGTTCTTTTTAATGAAAATTTAGGGTTCGCCTTCTGTATCTTTGTTGAATTGTCAGTTTGTATTTTCCGTGTTTCTCTAGGCGTGATGTATTGATTTCTTCTTCTCCGCCATGACTAGAATGATTTAAGTCCTACATCGATTTAACACTTGGTTGTTTTTATGCTCATGCGGTTCATAATTCAGGCCTACATCACCAACTCAATCTGTGCCTTTTCTAAACACATATGTCCAGTGGCGGAACTCAATGGGGGCGGGAGGTGGCCATGGCCCCTCCGGGCGGAAAAAAATTAATGTTATATGTAATATATTTTTATAATATGTAAATTGTAAAAGAACATTTTAACAACAAATTACTCTAGTTTAGTTGGTAAAGGATGAATATTTTAAACAACAACTTTGGGGGTTCAAATCTCTATAACTCCTTTTTGAAATAGTATTTTTAATAATTTTAAAAATTATTATATACTTGGTATAAAATAAATCCGAATATATTTTTTGGCCCCCTCGACCATATATCTTGCGTTCCGCCACTGCATATGTCGTTCAATAATAATTTTGTTGTTTTATACTTTCCAAACATTTGTTTATATTTTATTTGGTCATTCCTTATAATAAATATTATATATTCTCTTCTTTTTTTTTTCCATCGCAACCGCGCCATGGCGCGGGTATTACACTAGTTCATCTCAAATTCGAGGTCTGCTATACTTTGCCTCATTTTATTTTAAAAAAAAAAGATAAAAAAAATCAATTTATCTAGTTTTAATTTCCAATTGCGTGCCAACATAGAAGACGTAAATAAATCGAATGTTGTGGCTGACTACCTTGCTCGTAGTGCCTATGTATCCCCTGCCCACGTTTGCTGTGAGGATGATCCAGAACTGCTTGTTCTCGTCCGGAAGGATGCGCTAGGAAGGACCTCAGCTGCGGCCGATCCGACCTAACTCTTATCTTGCGTCAAAAAAAAAATATAGAAGACGTAAATAAGGTTTACTTTTGAAAACCTTCTATAAGATATTTTATTTTATTTTATGGGCTAGCCATTATTTTTTGGCAACCAAAACGGCAGATGCATGCAAACAGAACGTACAAACATGAGTTGTGCGCGCGCACGTCCATTACATTAAGAACTCAGAAACACCAACCTTACCTAATACCTCCCTTAAGTGTTGATCACGTACACTACAGGATTTCTAACTCAAATCAACACCCTATTTATAGAGAGTCCATTTGATTTCTCTTCCAAGCCTAACAACATCAGCCAACTACCTTAACATAAGAACTCATCCGAAAGGCCATGGCGTCTTACAACTCCTCCGGTTACCAATCATGGAGACTGTCCTTCGTCTTGACAGGATGCGTTCTACTTTGCGCGGTAGACTCCTCGCTTGGGGTGTCCTTCCAGCCGACCCCATGGAAGCTCGCGCACGCCACCTTCTATGGTGATGAGACTGCCTCCGAAACAATGGGTATGTTTTATGTATGTTGTGTTGTCATATCAACCATATAGACAAGGTTTAATATATGCATAATGTACTCATGAGGAATGTGCAACTGCAGGAGGAGCTTGTGGGTACGGGAACCTGTTCGACAATGGGTACGGGACAGCCACAGCTGCACTGAGCACGGTCCTGTTCCACAATGGGTATGCCTGCGGGACCTGCTTCCAGATGAGATGCGCGCAGTCACCTTGGTGTTTTGGGGGCAGTTCCATCACTGTAACTGCCACAAACCTTTGCCCACCCAACTGGTACCAAGACAGCAACAACGGTGGCTGGTGCAACCCACCTCGCGAGCACTTTGACTTGGCCAAGCCTGCTTTCATGCAGATCGCGCAATGGAAGGCTGGCATTGTCCCTGTCATGTACAGAAGGTAAGCATGCTAGTGTATGCTACATCGCTACACAGTCTACAATGTCTACTTTGTTACGTACTTATGGCACCTATAACTCTTCTGACCTCGCCTTTCACTTGGCAGGGTGCCTTGCAAGAGGAGCGGTGGGCTGAGATTCTACCTCCAAGGAAACCCGTACTGGCTCTTAGTCTATGTGATGAACGTAGGAGACGGGGGTGACATCTACAAGATGTGGGTGAAAGGAAGCCGAACAGGGTGGATCAGGATGACCCATAACTGGGGTGCCTCTTTCCAAGCCTTTTCCCAGCTTGGTGGCCAACCACTCACCTTCAAGGTCATGTCGCTTACAACCAAACAGGTCATCACCGCCAACAACGTGGCCCCTGCCTACTGGACTACAGGAACCACCTACTCGGCCAATGTCAATTTCCAGTGATCATAGCAAAGAACTTCACGCTCAGACTCAGCTTCGGTATTCAGTAAAATCAGGAGAATCAAGTTGGGATTCATTTGTAGCGTCTTCTTTCTTCATGTACTCGTAGCCTGTACTCTTGTTTTAGCCGAGTACTGTGTCCTTGTGATTCGCTCCCTGGCTCTTGTGCCAAGAGGAGAACGCAAGTGTAATATTAATACACAAAAAGTTGTAATCTCCTTATAACAAATCAGCACACCTCATTCTAAATCAACCAGCTTCTTGTAAGAAAACAGCACATCACATCAAGCAAACCCTAAGATGTATACAATATATGTCCCTTTGCTAGATGCAACATTCAAATTCAAAGCATGATCTCTCTTTGCACCAAGTGCATCTAAGAAAGACAGAACTCAAAAGTCATATATAATTAAAAAAAAATATTGTTACATATAAGTCAAGCTTAATGATTGATAGAAAGAAAACACATCTAAGATGATGAAGAGGACCCACAAGATTATCAATTAGATAGAAGAGGAAAGAGTTGAAAAAATGAAGGCCCCAAAAAGTGTTTGGTGTGGCAACAACATGTTATCAAGAGGATTAAAGAGATTTGCAACCCTAAAAGAGAGGCCATGTATCCCCACCATCTTCTCATTCCAATCTCTCAAGCACGCTTGAACAACCCATTGCACCTCCTCCTCCTCCTCCTTTTTTCCTTTACTTTACATTTTACAATTACTATTTTTTTTGCCATATGAAGTATCATCATCACCCTCATGCCAGAAATCATTCCTCCCAACCCCCTCTAAATGCCTATCACTTTGGCTTTTTTTAAAGACCATTTCCACCTCAATTAGATTAATTCAAATTCTCCCCAAATGTTTGTTTAATCATGGGGATTAGCATCCCAAATCCAGTTTTCGTGTCATTACAAAGAACGCGATCACTAGTTCCTTGATCGATTGCAGCTACTAAATGAATGTGAAATCGACGCTTTTCAAGCCTTTAAGACATATTTATGCATTGTAATGAAAATTTGACATACCTGAGGTTCAGAGACTCATGGGTCATGATAGACTTTGATGGCAACGAAACACAACGCACGAGCCAATACCACGAACTGCAGCCGTGTGAGTGTGATCATCTCTTGGCTTACAAAGGACTGCAGAGACACAAATGACTTATGAAAGTTTGCTATTTCTCCATTAATGTATAAGAAGACATAGAATTTTAGACCATTGGCCCTTTCTCACCTCATACATGACCCTCATCATAGGTTCATACCCTACCGCCAAAAACGTATCATTTCGAATCTAAATCCAAAGTCACTCCTTTGCTATATAAAGCAACACAAAAGGATCCAAACTTTACCTTACTTTCTCTAAAATCTCTCCTCTCCCTTTCAACCTTTCAACTCAACAAACCTCTTTCCCTTTTGCCTTCAAACTTCCACTATCACATTTAAACTCATCTTTCTCTCTTGGTTGTTCATACAAACAAATCACTTTCCAATTCCCATTGCTGAATTCCAACACGAAAATACGAACAATTTGCAGTTTCATATGGGCTCTTTGTTCTCCGCTCTTCTTCTCCTCATTACCGTCTTCTCATCCTCCCCGTCTTCATCATCATCATCCCGAGCAATCACCTCCCCACGAATGCTTGACCTCCTTGTAAGAGACTACATAACCAACCTCTCATCCTCCACTGCCAACAACAGCATTGAAACAGGGGTCCCAAGAACCATCCACCTCCCAGCCAACCTCTTCAGTGTCACTGCCACCGCCATACGCCTCCGCTGTGGCAGTCTCCGACGCTATGGTGCTCAGATCAACGAATTCCAGCTCCCTGCCAGCGGAGCCATAGCGGTCCTCCCCTGCGTCGAAAGGGCCCTCCTTATCCGCCAGAGCTTGCATCAGAACTGGTCCAAAATCTATTACGACAGCTACGATTTCCGAAGCTACCATCTAATCTCCCCAATCCTCGGCCTCTTCGCCTACAATGCCGGCGAGGACGCCGACCACCAGAGCAACGCATTCGAGCTCGGGGTTTACGCGAGCGCCAAAGCCCCAATCAAGATCGATTTCAGAAGCGCCGGCATTTCGTCGAACACCTTGAGTGCAAGGCACTACTGCGCGACCTTCGAATCCGGGAAAATCAAACTGCTAAACATGATCGCTCCCCTCGTCTGCGTAGCGGAGAAGGAAGGGCATTTCGCGCTGGTCGCCGAGGCTCCGCCGCAGCCGCCGCCGGCGCCGGCGGGAGAGCAGAAAACGCCGGCGGCGGACGCAGGGGAGGGGGAGGGGGAAGGGGAGGGGAGGGCGAGCAGGTGGAAGGTGGCGCTGGGGAGCTCGGTGGGGGCGGCGCTGGGGGCGTTCCTGCTGGGGCTGCTGCTGATTGCGATGGTGGTGAGGGCGAAGCAGAAGACGAAGGTGGAGGAGGAGAGGGTGAGGAGGGCGTATGAGGAGGAGGCGCTGCAGGTGTCGATGGTGGGACACGTCAGGGCGCCGGTGGCGGCGGGGAGTCGGACTGCGCCGGCCATCGAGCATCACTACCGGCCGTCCCCACGGACACGGTTGTGAGTTTGTGTTATCGCCAATTAAACCGTTTTTGGTTTGGTTATTTATAGCTATGCATCTATATTACAGTACACTAATGCATATGATTTCGGGTATGTATTTTTGTGAATTCAATTTAATATTAATATATTAATATTCTTATTGAAGTTTTATTTAATTCTTTTTTTTTTAAGTATAATGATTTTTTTTATTGATTGTTGTTATAAGGTCGATTGGGTTAATTTCTTATACAACATAAGATTGCATTCATATGTACAAACAATCATAACTACGATTTTCATGTTCAACGCCAATATACGACATGTACAAAGGATAGATGATTTTCATTCCTATCTAAAGTGTTTTAAAGATCGCGTCTAGACGTTAGGCTGTCTTTCATTGACTATAATTCATCTGATGTCTACATTCGACTTTATTGAAATTGATTGATTCAAAACATATATAATAAGAAAAACAGCATTTTCAGTTGTCCCGCTGGGACAGGGTCTAGGGAACCAAGTTGTACGCACTATTTCCCCGATAAAGCCGAGAGAATGTTTCCTAAGACATACAAGTCTGAGGGGCAAGTTTTTTTTTTAAACAAGATAAGAATTCAGTTCCCTAGACAAGCCTAGGGTAACCGAGAGACCGGACAAGCCGGTGGATGGACTAACCATCATGTACAACTGAAAACAAAAAAACAGAAGCAAATGACTGAAGCAAATAACAGAAGCAAATGACAGAAATAAAATTACAAATAAAACGTACAAACCATCCTACATTGAGAAACACAAGCCAAAGAGAGAAACACAATTGGTCAAAGAGACGACGCACACAGAGAACTCTGGGAATACCAGCGGACACCTCAGATTGTGGACTCAAAACAAGCCATCAGATGTCAACGCACATTCACGACGTCATCGAACATGACAAACCAAACACCGCTCAAAGAAACCTGCAACACAACAAGAACAGCACTGCACAACAACCCGCAAAACCGACTCAAAGCCAAACTATTGACCAGTAAAACCCCCAAACCCTCCAAGACGATAACAAAATTGTGAGCAACTACTAAGTAGTCAAAATAGAGGCGGATGAAATGGACCAAAAGAGAGAAATTGAACAACAATAAAAAGGCATCGAGTCGGAAGAAAGGATTGAGATTGGGAAGCCAAAACAAGGTAAGAGAGCTAGGTTGTTCCAATCGTCCAAGGAAGAGGCATACCCCTGAGAGGTGAACCGCCGACAAGGGAAATCAGAGGCTCGAAACAGCTGCAACGGGGGACAGACGACCGAGAAGGAAACCATCGGAGGTGAGCCAAGATGGCGGTGGATGCACCCCAAGCTCGGTGAGAGAGAGATACCAGGTGGTGGCCAGCGAAGCCGCGGAAGACGGCATCGAGGCCACGGCGAGGCGTCAGGGTATCATGAAGAAGAAGGCCGGCCGGAGAGGCGGAGACGAAAGCGGTAGAGCCCGTGAGTGCCGTGGTGGATGACGAAGACCTTGTAGGACAAGGGAGACGAACCCGTGGAGGCTGGTGTGCCGTGGTAGGAAGCCGACGAGCGGCGGCCCAGGCCATCGAGGAGGAAACGGAGTGCCTCGGGACGACCTGAAAGGAGGAGGGGGGGCCGGTGTGGCCAAAGACGGTCGAGTAGAAGCCGGTGCTCGGTTGGAACTTGGAAGGGCCATTAGATGGCGACGGTGGCGGAGAGGCCAATACGCTTGGGAGCGTTTTGAGAGGCCATCTGAGAGGCAAGTTGTACGCACTCAAAACATATAAGTTTAGTATATACGGAACATATAAAATCCAAATAGAATTCTCACTAGATCAAGGTTTGCTAAAATATCAATATCGCTTCTCAAAAAAAAATCAACATTGGGGCAAACATGGTGTACTTATGAATGTTCGCCCCGATATTGATATTTTAGCAAACCTTGATTTAGTGAGAATTCTATTTAGATTTTATATGTTTTGTATAATCAAGTTTGTATTTAGTGATTTATTCAAAGTTTATCATTTTTATAAATGTTTGATATCAAATTATTTCTATATAACAAAAATCATGATGTTAATGAAAATCAAGACCACAAATTTATGGTTGCAAAATGTCAAAATATATATCTTTAAATCTAAAGTTTTTTTATAATGTGTATCCGCTATCCACAAACACACACAAAGAAAAATACTTTCAATGCTTTAACTCTATGGATTAATGTATTGAGATTAGAACCAATGACTAATTTCCTTAGTGGTAAGGGAGAGGTGTCCATTGCTAGAGGTTAAGGATTCAAATCTCATTTCTTACACAAATTGTGTGATTAGTGGATGCTCAAGCCTTCATTGGCTTAAGTGAACCTGTCTAATGGCTTGCCGCCTAGCTAACCCGTTCGCGTCATTTGCAGGATAGGGCTCGGACCCGTGGGGAACTAGTTGATAACCTCGGAACCCCCACGTTACAAAAAAAATGCATTGAGATTACGGGGGAGTGAATCCTTCTAGTTTTTTTGTATACAAGTAAGAATTCAATATACCAGACAACCACATCTGATACACTAAAAGACCAAAAATGTCGATAAATGGACAAATCATCATGAGAAATAACCGAACAACAAGCTAACACCACCCAACACTATTGGAAAGTACGAGAATGAATGCCTCAATCAAAGAGTGAATCCTTCTATTTGAATACGGAGTATTGTTTAATGTCTCAATCAAATAGTGCATATTAAAAAAAATCCAATCTTTAATCTTTAATTAACCTTTTAATGCTATTAGGGGAAAAACCATAAATTAGAAAAATAAGTATTTTAGATTTTCATAAATAAATTGTGCCTGAGATCGATAAAAAAAAAAAGCATGATAAGACCCAAAAAAAAAAAAAAATCCTTTTATATAAATACTTTTTGACAAAAACAAAATATTGTACAATATTTTGGATACTTCTAGACAAAATAAGTTGTACATACTACATAGTCTACAAAACATTGTCAACGTCTCCTTCATCTATCGTGGTCCCACCAAAGGGACGAGGCAGAGAATGGAGGAGATTCCCCAAAGCCCCAACACTTCACCAAATCTTTGCAATAAAGCGTAGACGTGAACAAAATTGACTTTAATTATTTGCGAATATATTTGTAGTAAAATTCAATGCATTAGTTAATTTGGGAATTGAATGGGTAATAAATACTTGATAATTACTTAAACAAATATGATAATTACAAAAGAGATGATCCATATGAATGGATTCATAAGATATAAAAAGAAATAAATCAAATAATGGTTCTTTCATAAGATACAAAATTGAGAGCCTATAGTTTTCAATGAGATAAAAATAATATTTAAAGTAACAAATACGTGTTAGTGTGTTACCAAACTCACCTTTTGATCTGCTCTTCTCCTAAATCTTCTTTAACCATACGTCTCTCTCAATCCTTTTTTCAATATCATAAGAACATTAATCTATTATCACATACTCTCCTTCATGTTTTCCCCTATTTCTAACCTACATGCAATTGTCACAATTGCATTGATTGCCACCAATTTGATAAGGACTACAATTCTCAGTTTCATCTTACTTCTAACAAACCTGTAAAAATCAGATTTCGGATCTAAATCCTAAAACAGAAATAATGGAAAGCTAAACACATATAAACGAAAGTAAGAGAGAACACGAGAATTGATGACACAGTTCGGTTACCCTACTCTACGGAGCCTAAAGAGAGAGAGACTCAAACCCATAAATCCAATAAGTATGATCGAATACAGGTCATGGATACAGATGATGGATAAACTAGAAAGCAATCCTAGATCTAGCGGTTCAAGCAACAGGTAATCAAAGAGAAACACGAAAAGGAATAGATACTCCCTTCACTCCATCTGGAAGACGAAGGTGAACAGAAGCTGGTGAAGAGCCGAGGTTGAGCACCAAGCAGCGTCTCCTTCCTAAGTCGAGCTCGGACTCCTTGGATCACATTAAGAGCTTGGGAATCAAGCTCGTCGGAGTGTGAGACAGCAAGCGTCGCCGGATCGCCCGAATCGCCTCTAGGGTTTCTCTCTCTCTCTCTCTCTCTCTCTCTCTCTCTCTCTCTCTCTCTCTCTCTCTCAGAAGCGGAAGCGATGTGATAGCGATCAAGATCCGATGATTCCTGATGACAAGACGATTCACGGTGAAAGCTTGCATTGCTCAAAGATCAACCGTGAACTCAAACTTTTGGTGTGCAACTTCATTCCGCCTTGACATCGTCTAGCCTGACTCGATATCGAGTGAGTGTCACTCGATATCGACTGGGCCTTGTCTTGCCGGATTTTGTCTTGGGATATTTTTATTATATCTTTCTTTATTTTCATTTATTAGTTGAATAAAAAGTGGAGAAATTGATATTTCCTTACTTATGGTTATTTTTGGATATTTAGGTAGATGAGATATTTTTAATATTTATCTATGTTTATTTTAATTTATTAGATTAATGAGAGAACTAGGGTTTCCTTTGCAAGGAATCACTCTCATCTACTATCAAACCCTATTTAAGTTGTATTTGTTATCTTTTATTCTCAGGTTGAAATTAAAAGAGAAGCACTTGGCTAAGTGCTTTCTCTTCGTCAACTCTAAACCCTAATTCGTATTCAACCCTACCCATATTTCGATTCTCATGAGAGGCCACGTTAAATTGATCCCAATTAACTTCGTGGAATTGATTCCAAGTGGTGTGTGTGCGGTTTGGGAGACTTCAACCGAGGCTCTCGCAAGTCAACATAAGCGGCTGTTGGGGTTTGCCAATTTGAAGGTAGATTAGTTTGTTAGATTGCTAATTAATTTCATTATGGTATAAGTTACCCCTGAGGTCGACGTCAACCCTTTACGTGACGATTCGGATCGAATCGTCACGTATCAACTGGTATTCAGAGACAAGGTTATACAAGTCTTAAGTCTTGATTCGTTTATTTGAGTGATCTAATTTCGTGTCTAATTTTTCAGCCCCTATTGCCGATTTTATTTGCTATTAATTTCTTCAATTTCGCATCTTTTACTCTAAAATTGGCACTAGTTGGTGATTTACTTGTTGGATCTATAACTTGGAAGATGATTGAGTTCTTAGTTGCAAGTTTCATTGCTTTATTTTGCTATATCATGCCTATGATTGAGTTCTTGGTTGATTGTGATTGTTGATCTTGCACCACAAAGAACCCTAAGTTTTCCAATTTGTAAGCCTTTTTACCCTAATTGTTAATTTTGCTTACTAATTAGATCATCGTAAGTTTATTTTTATTTGTTTTTTTTTCTACTTTGCATTCGGCATTCGGCATTTGCTTTTGTGATTAGGATTTGTTCGGTAGTTGCAAATGTGTAGCTTCTGATCGGCATTGATAATAATAAAAAAAAAAGAGGCCGATCTTCTCAGAACAAAAAAAAAGGAAGAAAAAAAAAAGAGAAATGTCGAGAGCAACCTTTGCATTTGTGTGAGTTAGTACCTCACTTATCTTTGTTAATTTGTTTAGTTTACATCTTTTTGCTATATATTGATGATCTATTAGGTTTTAAGTATCACAAAGAACCCTTATTTGTGTGATTTAGAGCCGTACCGACACCAGGGTCGTGGTCACACCCATCTCTCTCCGAACCGTGTTGCAACCATCGGATAATAGTCGACGGAGTGTGTGCACTTCTTAGCCCTTGTGTTGCTCGCTTTATTTTACTTAGTTGCTGATTTTTTCGAGCTTCACATTGTATTACTTATTGCATCCTCTTGTTAGTTGCAATTTCATTTTCTAGCCGCATATCATCGATTGCATCTCCTTGTTTACTCTTTTTGAGGCTATCTTTCGCATTTTGCTTTGATATCTTGCTACTTTCATCATTATAAAGTTCTGTGTCCAGGGTAGGTTGTCAAGTAGTGCCTTGTTTTCCTTTGTTTTCAAACACTTGATCACTCATAGGATCAAAGACTTGCATTGCTTGTTCCTTTGCCTATTTGTTCGGATTACTTGTGTTGTCACTTTGCATATAGGAACATGGCTGAAAATTCCGACAAGTCTACCACCTCGGGCACACACCCGCCACCGGGTGCTATTACGGATGAGCAAATGCGTTTCGTCATTGATTCCTCTAGCGGAGCGGTGGAGAAACGGTTGGAGTCGATGCTCTCCGCCAACAACGCCCAACTTACCGGCATATTGATGGGATTGATGAAAAAGAAGCTTGCTGAATTTCATATAGAAGGGTCATCTTCATCGACCGGTAAGAGACATGGTAAGGGTCATTTAGATGATAGCTCAATTTTTATTCCTAAACATCGTTCTTATCCATTTCCCGGCGAGACCGAGGACGATGATGAAGTTTTTGCTGCCAAGACAACTCGCCAGGAGGGTCATACCACCGCTCCTTCCCCACAGCAACCACATCGGACTCTCATTTGAGACCACCCGGTCTTCGACGATTGGGAAGGACAGCGAACCGAGAGGAATGTTGATGGCATGCCCCTCCTTGAGGACCCATTCCAGGAGGCCGATGACGCCTTTGATGATATTCCTCGCCCCAACTTTGGTCGCCCTAACTTGAATCGCAACAATGATCAAGCCGCCCAACGCCGTGACGTGAAGGTAAAGCTTGACACCTTTGATGGCGCCAATGATCCTGAGGCGTACCTAGCTTGGGGGACTCACACCGACTACGTCCTTGACCACCTCTGTTATGATAAGACTGAAAAACTTGAGGTAGTAACTCTCCACCTTACAGGACTTGCTCGCTCTTGGTGGTTTCGCACAAGGGACATCCGTTGGAGGCAAGGTAACCAACCAGTAGAGACATGGCCTCAACTACGTTACCTCTTGAAAAAGAGGCATGTACCCGAGGAATATTTCGAATCTATGAGGCTGAAATTAGCCACCCTTCGCCAAGGTACTAGGACTCCTATGGAGTTTAGAGATGAGATTGAAAGAATCTCCCACCAGGCGAATGTTTTTCTTACAGAAAGAGCTATTTGTAGACAATTTCTTGCTGGTTTAAATGTTTCTATTCGCAATCCTTTGGCTATTCATAGTTTTAGAGACATTAACACACTTTGTCACAAAGCGCAGCTCTTATATGAACAACAACAGGAGGAGAAGAGGTCGAGCCAATCATCTTTTGGTCGAAGGTTTGTTCCTACACCTACTTCTCCTAATGCTTCTAAGTTTTTGCCTAACTCTTCCTCGCAGCCCAAGGGAGTCTCTGACTCACCTAGCACAGGGTTTGAAATTCAAACAAGAAGGGTTGCCGCCTCATCTCCGCTTGATCGTTCCCGTGAGCAGCGGTGCTTCACGTGCGATAGCACGGAGCACATCGCTAGGAATTGCCCACAAAAGAAGAAGGTGTTGCTCAACGATATCGGAGATTACTACTATGAGGAAGAGGCGCTCGAGGATCCCCGTAGCTCAGTCAAAGTGGAGGAGTCAGCCCATGTGTCTCAGGAAGACAAGATCGACATCGACCCCAACACCTTCGCCGATCCACTTTGCTTGGTCAATCGGCGCGTCCTCGCTCTTCAAGAAGCACCGCCGACCGATCAACAGGAGAACCTTATTCATACCAAGTGTGTGGTTAGGGAAGCCACACTCTCGGTCATCATCGATGGAGGGAGCTGCTGTAATTTGATCAACGAGAAGGTCGTTGATTACCTCCACCTTGCTACAACACCACGAGCTACTCCATACGGTCTTAACGGCATCACCGACGGTAACTCCGATACTCTTGTTACTAGACAATGCTTGGTTTCTTTTCATATTGGGTCTTATTATGATCAAGTATTGTGTGATGTTGTTAAAATGGATTGTAGTCATATGTTATTAGGCCGCCCTTGGTTATTTGATAGGCAAGTCATTCATGATGGTCGCTTAAACACCTATTCCTTTAACTATGATGGGACTTGGGAGGAGAGTTACTCTTCTACCCCTTTCTCCTCTAGCTAATTTGCAGGATCAGGTAAGAAAGCGCCAACAACAAGCTGAAAAGGCGGCCATGACCAAAGAGACCGACTGCAGAACAATGGAAGACCCGGCTGTGCAAGCCACACCAGCGACCAAGGAGGTCGCGTCCGCGGCCACGGTCCATCCAGCTCCTGTTTTACCCGCGTCTTCTCCGGTAGTGAAGATTCCATCTCCGTTCTCGACGCGTTCGTCGTCTAGCCTTAAGAGATCCGTGGAGAAAAGGGCTCTCACTATTCGGCCTTTGCACTTCAAGATGCCTCCGGATTCGCCCAGGCCAAAGATCGCTGATTTCTTCTTGTTTCTTCCGGATGATCCTTCCGACGATGATTCGAGGACTAATCGTGATCAAGTGGAGGAGAATGATAGCGATCAAGATCCGATGATTCCCGACGACAAGACGATTCACGGTGAAAGCTTGCATTGCTCAAAGATCAACCGTGAACTCAAGCTTTTGGTGTGCAACTTCATTCCGCCTTGACATCGTCTAGCCTGACTCGATATCGAGTGAGTGTCACTCGATATCGACTGGGCCTTGTCTTGCCGGATTTTGTCTTGGGATATTTTTATTATATCTTTCTTTATTTTCATTTATTAGTTGTTGAATAAAAAGTGGGGAAATTGATATTTCCTTACTTATGGTTATTTTTGGATATTTAGGTAGATGAGATATTTTTAATATTTATCTATGTTTATTTTAATTTATTAGATTAATGAGAGAACTAGGGTTTCCTTTGCAAGGAACCACTCTCATCTACTATCAAACCCTATTTAAGTTGTATTTGTCATCTTTTATTCTCACGTTGAATTGAATAGAAGAGCGCTTGGCTAAGCGTTCTCTTCTTTGTTCAACCTTAAAACTCTCGGCCTTCATCTTCTCCTTCCGATCAAATTCATTTGCTATTAGCAAATTGGTCAAGCCACCATTGTTGACTCAAAGTGTTCAATTCCTTCGTTTCTACGTTGATTCAATTTCAATTGATTCACTTTCGATTACAATTAAAGTAAAGCCGTCATTTTTGACTTGGATTGTGACGGGAAGGACGTGGCTTCGTTTATTCATTCGGCCGATCACAATTCCTCACGTCATTCTTTCACGCTCAATTCAAGAACGGGTCAAGATTCTCTTAAGACGTCGCAAGATCCGATCGATTCAAGTCGTTGGGGATTACAACGCATCACGATGGAATGAAGCTCTCAACCCTTTAGGGTTTCCAAAGACGAGGCTATATACCCGAGCCCTGACTAAAGGAAACGCAGCGTTTCATCCAGCAAGGACACAAGCAAGCGAGCCGTTGGAGCGTCTCCAGAAAAGGTATGAGCCGGAGAGATCAGAGAGTTGGGCCGAAGCTACAGAAATGGGCCGACGTCTTTAGCTTCTGGCTTTAGACCGTTGGAACATTTGAAGTCAGCTTGGCACCATGGAACCCTTGGGTCAAGTCGGGGTCTCTTCCACTTGACCAGTACTTAAGCCACCTTAGATCCGGTCCTAGATTCTAGCCTAACCATCCATGTATCCATAGCCCCTAGTACATATGCATCTAGATTATATTAGGCATAACAATTTGCCCTCCTAATCTAGCCACCATATGTGGTACTCGATCATTTAAATAGGGAAAAATGAGTTTAAGTCTTCGATCCGTCCGTCCTCGGCTCGTGTACCTACATGGTTAGTGAACATCAAGTATATGAAGAAAGTTCCTGCAATAGTAAAACTTGCTGAAAGGAACTATCTTCATGCCAAAGTCAGCTGGGTTGAGCTCTCCCTTGATCTTCTTGACATCCAATGCCTTGTCTTCGACCCTGTGCCTGATGAATTGATATCTAACATCTATATGTGCTTGGTTTTCTCATGATACATAGGGTCTTTACACATATACAAAGCACTTTGGCTATCCATGTTTATAACAGGTACAAATTTCTTTCTGAAAATCTCTCCAAGAATGCCTTTCAACCAGATAGCTTCCTTTGCAGCTTCAGTTGCTGCCATGTATTCGGCTTCAGTTGATGATAAAGCAACCACAGATTGTTGTTGAGACTTCCAGGATATGCAATTGCCTGCCCAGGTGAAGTAATAGGCAGTGGTGGATTTCCTTGTATCTTTGTTGCTGGCATAGTCAGAATCCACATACCCTTGGAGATCACCAGCAGGTGCATAATCTGAGTATACAAGGCCAAGATGATTAGTGCCATTTAAATATTTAAGCAAATACTTCATAGCATTCCAGTGTGGCATTCCAGGATTGGACATGTATCTACTAAGAACACTAATGGCAAAAGCTAAATCATGCCTAGTACATAGCATGACATACATGATTGAACCAACAACAACATCATAGGGAACATTAGACATGTCTTTCTTTTCATGCTCAGTTTTAGGGCATTGAGCCTTGCTCAGAACAAGGTGCCCTCCTAAGGGTATATGTGAGGATTTAGAGTCAAGCATACTAAACCTTTTTAGAACCTTTTCAATATAATCAATCTGGGAAAGCATGAGCTTCCTCTTGGGTCTGTCTCTAAGGATCATGACCCCCAGAATTCTCTTGGCATGGCCAAGGTCTTTCATATCAAAGTGTTTCATCAAATTTCTCTTAGTGCCAGAGATGATTCTCACAGATGCACAGACAAGGAGAATATCATCCACATAAAGCAGAATAAACAAGGGAAATTTAGTAGTGACACCTTTGATATACAAGCAGGAATCATATTCACTTCCAATAAAACCAAGAGATCTCATGCAAGAGTCAAATTTTATGTTCCATTGTCTTGGAGACTGTTTTAGACCATAAATAGACTTTTTCAACAAACAAACATGATTTGGTTTGTTTTTATCAGTGAATCCCCTAGGTTGTCTCAGCCAGATCACCATGAAGAAAGGCAGTCTTAACATCCATTTGTTCAAGTTCCCAATCAAAGACAATAGCAATAGAAAGGAGCAATCTTAGGGTCTTATACTTAACAACTGGAGCAAATATATCATTATAATCTAACCCTTCTCTTTGATTAAATCCTTTTGCTACAAGTCTAGCTTTGTACTTAGGTGGTTCATCAGATTTCATCCCTTCTTTGACTTTAAAAACCCACTTACAATCAATAGTTTTAGCATGCTCAGGTTTAGGAACAAAAATCCAAGTTTTATTTGCTTTCATAGACTCAAGTTCTTCTAGCATAGCTTTAAACCACTTCACAGAATCAGAGGATCTCATAGCAGATTCAAAAGTCTCAGGAATAATATTTTTGACAATCTCATAAGCAATATAAGCAAACTCAACAATATTAATGTCATTTGTATACCTTCTATTAGGAATTCTAGGTCTAGGACTCCTATCTCTAGCACGTTGATAGTCATGCAACATAGAATTATCAACAACAGGCACAGATGAAGCAGAAGAAGAAGAAGAAGAAGAAGAAGAAGCATGCTCAGACATAGAAGGAACAACAAGTGTATTTGAAGAACTAGAAGAAGAAGAACTGGGAGATTCAGAGGTAGAAGCAGAGGATTGAAGGTTTAGAGGTACTCCCTGAGTTGTGCTTTCTTCATTTTCTTCAGGTTGTTGTTCTTCATCATTCTCTCCTTCTAATTGTTGTGTTTGCTGTAATGGATCATCAGCTGGGATTGCTTGGTTTGCAGGAGGAGATCTATAGTGAGTTGGGACATAGCCTATGTCAAACTCATCATCTTCTTCTTCAGAGGTGGTGGATGATAGTAGCTGGTCATCACGAGCAAAAAACTTTGAGCTCTGATCAGAGTTACATGTATTCTCATTTCTAGGTGTTAGAACACTTTTAAAATGAAATTTAGATTCATTGAAGGTAACATTTCGAGAGACAATGACTTTATATCCTCCAGGTTGTATAAGGAGGATTTTAAAGCCCTTAACTTCTTCTGGATACCCAAGCATGACACCTTTGAGGGACCTAGGTTGCAACTTGCCTTGAGAAACCTGTGCATAAGCTGTGCAACCAAAAGGTTTCAGGTATGACAAGCTGAGTTTCTTACCAATCCACAACTCTTGTGGAGTTTTAAAGCCAATTACAGAGGAGGGGGATCTGTTGATTAGATATGCTGCAGTAACAACAGCTTCTTCCCAAAGAGCGTGCTTCATGCCTACTGTGAAGAGAAGACATCTGGCCTTCTCTAACAGTGTCATGTTCATCCTCTCAGCAGTACCATTCTGCTGAGGGGTGCCAGGCACTGTGAGTTGCCTTCTTATGCCATTCTCCCTGCAAAAATCATCAAAGGCAGTATTGCAAAACTCCAGTCCATTATCAGTTTTGAAGCATAGAAGTTTGTTACCAATTTGAAGCTCCACTTTAGTTTTCCAAGTTTTGAAAGCTTGCAAAGCTTCATCTTTTGTTTTTAGCAGAGTGAGCCAAACTTTCCTGGAGAAGTGATCAATGAATGAAATGAAGTATCTCTTCCCACCAATTGTGTCCACCTGTGCAGGCCCCCATAAGTCTGAATGAACATACTCAAGTGGCTTGTTGGATGTGTACAAGGACTTGGGGAATACCTGTTTAGTAGCCTTCCCAAAGACACAGTTCTCACATAAAGACAAGTCAATAGGTTTTTCAGATAACAAACCATGCTTATGCAGATAATAAAGACCTTTGTTTCCAATATGACCAAGCCTAATATGCCACAACTTTGTTAAATGAGAAGTCATGTATGCAGAGTTGGCAAGAAGATTGCATTCATTTTCAGGAGTAATGACATGATATAAGCCTTTCTTTCTAATGGTCTTGACAATGCATTTTCCATTCTAGAGAACTCTTTTAATGCCATTACTAGTAGTGATGTCATAATTCATGCAATCAAAAACAGACTCAGACATAAGACTCCTCCTTAATTCAGGCACCCACTTAACATATTTAAGGGTGATAACATTCCCATCAAACATTTTTAGTGATACATCCCCCACTCCCTTGATGGCAAGAGAGTGATGGTCACCAAGTTTGACCACCCCTCTCCTACTCTGATCAAGGTTATCAAAGCAAGCTTTGACTAGAATTCTTGAAATACACATGAAAAGCTTTGACTAGAGAGTGATGGAAACCAGAGTCAAGAATCTAGGAGGATGGATCACTATCTTATGAAATACACATGAAAAGTTCATTAGGATAGTTACCAACATCAGACTCAAGCAAAGAAACAGACATAGAATTCTTGAGTTTATTTTCATCAGCCCTCTTCTTCTTCCTACAGTAATTGCACTTGGAATC
Organism: Persicaria maculosa; assembly: GCA_963922045.1. NCBI lineage: Eukaryota > Viridiplantae > Streptophyta > Magnoliopsida > Caryophyllales > Polygonaceae > Persicaria > Persicaria maculosa. Next base: position 4,893,537 of record OY998253.1, read on the forward strand.
CTTGGGAACCTTGGAACTGGATTCAAGATTAGAAGCATTAGAATTTTCATCTTCCTTTTTCTTTTTATTTTTAGACTTATTGCCATTAGGTTTGTTTGTTTTTGCAAACAAAACCTCAGATTTCTCAGAGGTGTCAGACTTGACACTACACTTGGATTTGAACACTTTGAGCATCTCATTCTTCTCAGAGATGGTCTCCACTATACGTTCCTTAGTGAGAGGCTCTCTTGAGAACTGAATGACATCCTTAAAATGATCAAACTGTGAGGGCAATGAGTTTAATAACAATATGGCTTGATGAGAATCCTTCATGCTATCATCACATCTCTCTAGCTCTTGTGTCATTTTTAAAAACTTATCCAGATTATCATTTAATGTAATAGATGTGTCCATTTTAAAAGTGAAGAGCCTACAGAGCAGAGAGATGCGACTAGACAGGGATTTAACAAGAAATAAGTCCTCCAGGGCTAACCAAAGGGCCCTGGGGTCATCTACCTTGACTACCTGCCTAGCCACATCATCTGTGAGCCTTAGCATAATCTCGGCATGAACTTGTTCTGAAATTTCTAGAGGAACTAGAGGAATTGCAGGAGGTGTTTGTTGTACTGAAGGGTCTCCCTGTGGTGTGGAGGGTGGAGTGACTCGTGAAACAGCTCTCCAGCATTTTTCTTTGATCAAGATGGCTTTCATCTTGACCTGTCACATGGCAAAATCTATCTTGCCATCAAATGGCTTGATTTTGACATAGGAATCTGCCAAGGTATCTGAGACAGAAAAGAAAAAACCAGGGTTAGTTTGTTCAACTGAAGGCTTAAGACAGTAAATAAGCTAACAAATAATGAAACTAACACATAAGCACAGAGAAAATGTTTTAAAAGACAGATATGTTTTGAAAACAGTGTGGTACGTCGGACGGGAGAGGAACAACGCCCGGCCAGTGGACACTATATGCGGCCTGCCCAATGTCCACGCCCCCAGATCTATTTCCCACATCTATAGAGATGAGATAAAGGAAGAAATGGGACACTCAAGCTCTGATACCACTTTGTAAAAACCAGATTTCGGATCTAAACCCTATAACAGAAATAATGGAGAGCTAAACACAGATAAACGAAAGCAAGAGAGAACACGAGAATTGGTGACGCAATTCGGTTACCCTACTCTGCGGAGCCTCAAGAGGGAGAGACTCAAACCCATGAATCCACTAAGTATGATCGAATACAGGTCATGGATACAGATGATGGATAAACTAGAAAGCAACCCTAGATCTAGCGGCTCAAGCAATAGGTAATCAAGGAGAAACACGAAAAGGAACATATACTCCCTTCACTCCATCTGGAAGACGAAGGTGAACAGAAGTTGGTGAAGAGCCGAGGTTGAGCACCAAGCAGCGTCTCCTTTCTAAGTCGAGCTCGGACTCCTTGGATCACATCAAGAGCTTGGGAATCAAGCTCGTCGGAGTGTGGGACAGCAAGCGTCGCCGGATCGCCCGAATCGCCTCTAGGGTTTCTCTCTCTCTCTCTCTCCCCCTCAAAAGCGAAAGCGATTAAATGAAGCTCTCAACCCTTTAGGGTTTCCAAAGACGAGGCTAAATACCCGAGCCCTAACTAAAGGAAACGCAGCGTTTCATCCAGCAAGGACACAAGCAAGCGAGCCGTTGGAGCGTCTCCATAAAAGGTATGGGCCGGAGAGATCAGAGAGTTGGGCCAAAGCTACAGAAATGGGCCGACGTCTTTAGCTTCTGGCTTTAGACCGTTGGAACATTTGAAGTCAGCTTGGCACCATGGAACCCTTGGGTCAAGTCGGGGTCTCTTCCACTTGACCAGTACTTAAGCCACCTTAGATCCGGTTCTAGATTCTAGCCTAACCATCCATGTATCCATAGCCCCTAGTACATATGCATCTAGATTACATTAGGCATAACAGAACCAATCGACAATGATTCAAACGGAGATGTATTAGTCTAGGAGTGATAATAGTTACACCCTTAAAATTTACTATATACATCACACTCTGTTCTTCTTGAGTCACACGTCTGTAACTCAAGAGGAGTAGGGTCTATTTTAAAAAAATATTAAAAAAAGGGATGTTTGGTGTATATAGTAAAATTTTGGGTGTAAATAACATTGGCTATTAGCTAGTATATTCCCTCTTTTTAGGGCTGGAAATTACCCGCGGGTAACCGCTCCATCCACTCCACCCGCATTAATTTTGCGGGCGAAAACTCGCAAAAAAGTGGGTGACGGGTGGAGCGGGTGCGGGTGAAGCGGATGATGGATGGATTATGGGTGAAGATTTTTCACCCATCACCCGCCCCAATAGTCCACCCATTAACCCGCACCGCATACCCGCATAAAACCCTAAAAATATACTCCTATCTATATGTGTGTGTGATTTTACTATTTTACCCTTTCCAATTGAAAATGTAAGTTATTTTTGTCTAATTGTAGTTTTCTATCTTATTTTTTTACATGTTTAATAGAGAACATATAATTTTACTTGATCATGTGCATGCTAGGATATTATGGTGGATCGGCTTAATTACTGAAAAGGGAAAACATGCAATTCTGCTACAATCTACTCTTCCAGTTCCATTCTCATATATTTTAGTTTCATTTTGTAATTTTAGGTAACACATTATTGTGATGCATGAGTATATAACGCATATTTTAATTCCACGAAGTTATATTTGTATTATTTATAAATTAAAATTTAAGTTTTTAAAAGAGGCTCTTTAAAGGGTTTGTTAAATTAGCTTAAGATCAGGGGTATTTGGATTCCAATTGCATTAGGTTTATAATGTAAATAGATAAGAATCTTTAAAATGGTGTTTGTTAACATATAATTTTTAAGGTGTTTTAATTTCAGGGTGTATTTGAATTCCACAATGTATTAAATATAATGCAATTATTTTAACTTGATTTATGTGATTATTTTGTTACATTACTATTTTACCTCGGTTTTTATGTGATTTTTATCTGTACAACCAAGCGTTTGTATAAAACGAGGTAAAATAATTGCATTATAATTAAAATGCAATGGAATCCAAATACACCATAAGGAGATTAAGACATTGTTTGGTTGACAATTCAAAAACCTAGAAAATATAAAATTCCAGGAAATAGGAGAAAATTATGCGTTTGGTTGGTATTTTAAAAATATAAAAACTCATAAATTCAACTTCATGGGAAGTTAAATTCTTTTAATTTGGATGAAGTTCACTTACCTAGTCACTGTATGTAAGTTCAACTTCCACTATTTTTTAATTTAGAAATTTTCAATTCCCCCATTTAAATATCTAGAATAAAAAAATTAACTATATTTTAACAATTTTAGTTATTTTTAAAATAGATTACATGGTTCACCTATGTTATTTAGAGAAACGGTTCCCAATTTGACTTCTTAAATCTTAACCCATACCCTTACAAGTTACAACACACGATCGACTAACTATACATATAAATGGTCAATAACAACATAGCGTATTTCGCATTGGAGCAGGGTCTAGAGAATTGGGATGTACACACCCTTACCGAACTAGTCAAGAGGGTCTTTTCGAGACAAAAACAAACCTACGAGTGACTTTCTAAAAAAAAAAACATTTATGGATTGTTTTGTACAAAATCACATATTTGAGGGGCGATTTATGCAATTTCCCCAAAACAAAAAAGGAAACCGAGAAAACCCGCAAAGAGGGGATGGGGGGAGTAACGGAGTGGCATGACATTTCTAGCTTCTCTCTGTCTCCTTTGACTTCTCCCTCTCCGATCCTCCCCCCACCATCTCCATCTCTCTCCTCTTCCCCTGTCTCTGTCTCACTCCATCGTCAACCCCACGCCCAAGCCTCCAACGAGCCTCCTTCTCCCTGTTTCCAGGTACTCAGATACTGGCCGGAGTCCGCGTCCATGGCTTCGTCGTCATCGGAGGAGCAACCTCCGCCGCAACCGCCTCCGCGCAGAGAAGATCCTCCCAAGGAATGCCTTCACAAGACCAAGGCCATCCAGTTCTTCGGCCGCCCCATCCCAATCGTCCTCCAGAACGACAATGGGCCCTGCCCCCTCCTCGCCATATGTAATTTCTGTTATTCCCTTTCTCTGTGGTTTCTAGGGTTTCGATTTATTGCGATTTCTCCGTTTGCGGTGTTGTTGCTGTTGATTTGATCGATGCTGCTGTGTTGGAAATTAATTGGTTGAGAGTGAATTGAGGCGTTGGTTGTTGTTTGTGTAGCCAATGTTCTCTTGTTGAGGAATCAACTTAACTTGAGCGCGGACATTAGTGAGGTCTCGCAGGAGAAGCTACTCTCACTTGTTGCAGAGCGGTTGATTGATTCTAACAGCAATATCGAAGTTAGTGTTGTTGTAGCCTAATCAATGTTTTTGATGGAATGCTTTGTTTCATGGTGACTGATTTTTCTTTTGGGGGGTGCAACACAGAATAAAGATGCTGAGTATGTGCAGAATCAGCAGCAAAACATTGCTGATGCAATCGATTTGCTTCCTCGCCTTACGACAGGCATCGATGTAAATATAAAATTCCAAAGGTCCGAAACTTGTTTGCCATTTCTCTCATTTTTTTCCGTGTACCTTTGCTTAATTAATGAGCTGTTTAGTTAATTATTCAGAGGGCATTTCTTTCAGGATTGGTGACTTTGAATTTACTCGCGAGTGTGCAATATTTGATCTCCTTGACATTCCATTATACCATGGTTGGTTAGTTGATCCTCAGGTATGTGATTTTTAGAGGATAATGTTCCCAAATTGGATGAATAAGAGAGAGGATAAATGCAGATGGATAGTTTTTTCTTGTTTTTCTCTTATTGGTTGTCTTGCTTTTATGGAACTTAGTAATACTGGAAAATTTAGGGTTTCTATATTATGCCCTTTAGATCATCTTTATTTCAACAACATAATAAACTAGTGTTTGGGTGCGTCAGTGCGTGTCTTGTATATTTCCATGAATAAAGGTATCAGAATTGGATTGTGATCTTAATAACTTCTTGCTTCTGTGATCTTAATTATTCATTACTTTATTTCTTATGATTTTGAGCTTGGGTTCCACAAGGGATCAGAACTACATTAGGTGGATCAGGGAAAAGATTAGCAACCAAGTAGAGTTCCAGTGAAATCGACTTTCACATTAAAATAATTAACACCTCCTGACAAATCAAAGTTTCAATATTCATAGGAATTATGGCACATGAAAAACTTAGTTATTAGGGGAAAAATGTTACAAACTTAAAAACTTAGCATTAACCTTGCAAACTTTGACTGATTTTGATACGAGGCTTTTAAGAACTGAACTAAAAAAAGATCATCTAGCTTAGCTCGAGTTTCTAAGTAGCAAGTCACTCATAATTCTGTTGTTGGAGACAGCATTGCAAAAGGTCCCAATTAGTTTTTATTATAGGCTGAAGTGTAGATCTAATTTCACTAAGACTTATCATCCTTAACCCATTTTCATCTTTGGTGAGGTTTGCATCAAGGTGATTTTTTAATAGTTTCTTTTATTGGTTGACACGTAGGCACTTTTAACATGAGCAAGTAGTTCAGTTTTGTATCTAACAAGGTCAAAATCAAAATATGCTTATCAGTGGTAATCTTTTTCAAATTACGAGTACTTCGTAATCTTGTTGACCAATTTTCCTTATTGGCATTTGCAATTTTGCATCATCTTGAAAGAAAATGCAAAATGTATCTCAATCAACTACTACAATGCTTTCTTAGTATTTGATGGAGTATTATTATTTTTCAAAACAATTCAAAATGGAAAAATCTATCTTTTTGGGCACACTGCTGATTATTACTATAATAAAGACACGTGGTAACTGAGGCACCTTCTCGGCTTCTCATTAACTTCATTTGCATTCTAGGTAAATTCTTTTAGCTTACAATCCATAGCAGTTTATCCGGCAGCAGACCTTTCTACAATTGTTCCAAATTGTTTGAAGGTCTTTGAAACATTTAATGTAAAAGTTGCCTTGCATTTCCGCCATTGGGTTTGGCGGGTCTGCATTTAATGGCATTTCTAATTTTATCTTGCTAGAAACAATGTCCTCAAATGTCCTTGAGAGTTGGGAGATGGTACAACCCTCTTGATCCTTCAATTGGCACCTTCTTACAAGATTCCTATGACAGTCTTAAATCAATTGTGTTAGGATTGTCTTTTCTAATTGACTTGACGATTATCTTGTTGGTGGCTGTTGAGGCTCTATTGATTGAATATTTGGTAGCTTTTGCTTACATTGCATTTTCTGGATCAACTTAAATGAAAATGCTTAGTATATTATATACTATCTCTTGGTTCTTTTGTAGGACTATGAAACTGCAAAAGCAATTGGTTCAAAGTCATACAATGCCATTACACGCGAGCTTGTTTCTCTCCAGGAAATGGTCGGAAAGGGGAAGGAGAAATCTGAGGAAGATTGTATTGATTTCGCTGCTGCAACCGCTGCAACTTTGGGAGTTCCGTCTCCATGTCTTTCAAGAGGTAAGTCATTTAATGATTCCTCTTGTGGTGCATCTGAAGAATCTAATATTAAGAAAGGAGATGCTGAGGAAGCAGCAATGTTGTTGAGAGTAATGAAACTCTCTCAGAATGAATCATACATTGAGGGGAGTGATTCAATGGCAGCTGGCCCTTGTGAAGAAAACGCTTCTGTCAATTTTGGTGAAAATTTACATCAGATGCAAATTCCACCTATGAGCTCTAAAGATAAGCTACAAGAATATGATACCAATGCAAAAGTTCATGGAGAGCCATTGGTATCAGGTGGAAGTGATTTGCCTTGGAGTAGTGATGATTTAATATCCCTTGGGGGACCTGATCAAGCTGATCAATCATCTTCAAATGCCGTGGTGGCTAGACCCAATGATCAGCCTAGTTTTACCCAACCTGAAGGTTCTGTATTTGATGATCTAACCAAGGATGCTAGTGGCGCATGGGGTCAAAATGAAACCAAAGCATCTTCTTTGTGTGGAATAGATTTTGTGTCAATGCATCATCAAGACACTCAGCATCAAGCTTCTATGGATAGTTTGGTTAAAGAAACACCCACATTCAGTGGGCATGGATATCTTGCCTCAACTGGACAGGATGAGAATCTCCAAATCCATTCCGCTCCTGATGTTTGTTTGGATGAGAAAACACACAAGGAGGATGGCATTGAAAATCCAACTGTATTAAGTGTCGATATTGATTCTCCTAGTGGGCAGAAGATTGAGGCAACTGAATCATTTACTTCTAGTCTCAATGACAGTGAGCCTATTTACGAAGGAGAAGAATGCATATTGGATTCATCTTCAACCATTTGTGAAGATCGAGAACCCATATATGAAGGTGAGGTGGTTCTTGCTAAACAAGGTGATGGAAGCAATACTGATGTCCATGATTCAGGTTTGAAGGATGAAATTACTCCAGAAGAAGGTTAGTGCCTCCATACATTGAAAAGTTTCCCTTGTTTGTAGATGCTTGTTCAGCTTGCGAAATATAACTTTGTTGCATATTTTTCTGTGTACTTCTGAATTTACTGCAGGAAAACTTATGAGTAACTTCTTGAAAAACACTGCAAGTCAGTTGACCTTTTACGGGTATATCTTTGTGCTAATCATTGGTTGGGTGAAACTCCTCAAATATTTATGGAAGTTAGCCTTTTCTTTTAATCAATTTCATGATTTTGCAGCCTGTTCTCTTTACAAGAGGGTCTCAAAGAGAGAGAGCTTTGTGTTTTCTTTCGTAATAATCACTTTAGCACCATGTTTAAGGTCAGTTTATTTTAGCATCTATATATGTTTGATATGTTGATTTATGCATTTAGCTTCCATTGAGAAACTAATGCTGAGTTTAATTAGGTCATGTTTCTTAGGGTTTATGGATTTCTTTGTTTCACTAATGTGGCAGTTCGATGGTCAACTTTTTCTTTTAACCACTGATCAAGGATACCTCAATCAGCCTGGTATTGTGTGGGAAAAACTGAATGAGGTAAGACCCCCTTTGCATTATTATTTTCCAAAGTTTCAGCAAATAGCATCTACGTGAGCTTGGTGAAAGCTTTGTGTCCTACATGTTTTACCGTCACTTGACAAGAAAGGGAAAAGGTAGCAAAGAGATCCAAGGAACACTTTGCAATATGGATGTTTCACTTATGTACACTAAATTTGTTTGTTATCAACAACAATTATTATGATATTTAAAGTAGCATTTTTTCTTGACTTTGTTGAAAACGTTGTCCAGAACAATTATGCGGTGACTGACATTATTTATTTGTCATTTTATTGTAGTCTTGAAATGCTTTGACACAAAGTGATATCTTCTTAGCTTCTAGGTATTTTATTCTGATTGATTGATTAGGTAATATAGTTTACTTCTATGTTTTTATCAAACCCATATACAATACCTAGAATCTTTCTTCTAACTTAAAATACTACGAGGATGATGGTTTGGACAGGGAGTGTCAGGGAGCCTTATTGTTAGGTTCTCCAAGTTACTAATGTTAACATTTCCATACTTTGCAGGTTAATGGGGATACTGTATTTTTTGATAATGATTTCAAAGAATTCAGGCCAGAAGCCCAAGCTAATGGCACGTGGGATGAACAAAATGCTGTTGCAAATACAGCTGTATGTTTCTCTTGTTCACTTACTTTCACTAGTAATTAACCCCCCCCCCCCCCCCCCCCCCCCCAAAAAAAAAAAAAAAAATTGACTAAATGACAACGTTCTAATCATTAGGGAGTTGATGTATCTTGAAGGACATGGTTTCTTGCGAATTTGGATCCAAGCTTGAAGTTATCAATTTATTGGATTAATCAACCTTTTCCAATATTATGTTGCAGGATTATCTGGCTAACTTCGGGAATCCTGGACAGGATGGATCAAGTATAAAGTAATCATCTTACTCAGTTGCTCAGTTATTATGAACATTGTTGTCTTATTGAGCATATTTTATGTTGTTGTCAAATGCCTGTTAGATCCCCATCCATCCCTTTGTTTGCCATTGTGTCCAAACTTCTAATTAAGAGCTTCTCATGATCTCATCTGAGTTTCAAAATCTCAGTTAAGGCTCCTGTTCATGTACTTCATTTTGTAGAAAATAGCTAATTTGCACTTTTCTTGTTGCTTGTGTGCTATCCTTAAATGCCCATCCTGCAATTCATTCAACCTTCTGCTCGGCTTTTGGATAAAGATCAAGTTCTATTCCATACAGCCGGAGCTTTTGCAGTTCTTTCACTGCATCTTTAGGAGCCTGAATTTTTTATGCTAGCCATGTAGCTTATGGGCATGTTCTATTTATGAAAAAAAAAATGGAATTCCTTGTGTTGCATTGGTAGTCTTAGTCCCTGTTATCGTTTAAATAACTTTTCCTTTTTGTTCCCTGGTCTTTGATCCATCAGTTCTGATCTGCAACTCGCAATAGCTTTGCAACAACAAGAGTTCGAGCAGCAACAACCACAAAGGCGTGCTCCACAACAGCCACCACCATCTACAGCCAGTGGTGGTTCAAGACTAATAACTGGTCCCCAGGTACCTTGAAACTTCTGTGGTAATTACTTTATTGGGTCAAGGTTGTTAAAAGTGCCATCTTTTGTCCTCTGGTGGTACCTAGGTTTTGTTCTCTGCAACACACCCATGCGTTCTCACATAAGCTGAGGATAATTTTTGTAGTAAATAGAAGCTTCCAACAAGATATTCATGGAGAAGATCATTGCACTTCAGTGGTTACTGTTTGGATAAAACTTTTACATAGTGAGGGTTGATCTTCTTGATGGTGCATTATTTTTCTTTCACATAAATCCAGAAAGACACGGTTATAGAGCTATGAGGGGTTGTTGAGTGAAAGTGCAATCGTATTTTTTAGAATTTTGATCCATTCTTACCTACTAAACCATGAATGACGGCTTTGCATATAATCATGTTATTCAACTAATGACAAGCTGATAGTGAGAGATTTTCTGTAAGAACATTCCCATTCCAACATCTTGACATTCATACATTCAAATTTTCTATTAGCATATATCAGCAGTTGGTGAAGAGCGTCTTTCATCTCCTTCATGCCCTGTCTCATGTCGTATTCTATTCCAGTTTCGCCAGTTCTTACAGTTTCTGTAGGATTTAGAGGTTTACATATTTTGACGCAACTTTGTTCGTTCTTCATCTTTCAGTTTGGTCCATCATGTTTGTGATTTTGTTATCCTTGAAACATTTACTGCAGACATCAAGACCCAGTGCCAAACCCTCATCATCCTCTCCGAAGCAGGATAAGAAATCCAAGGATAGCTGTAGTATCATGTAGAATCGTCTCAAATGGTTGGAAAACTTTTGGTGCTGTTGTGAATGATGGGTTTGTACTTATAGTTTGTACCTTCCCATTGCCATGACATTCCATGTCAATAAAAGCACCCTTCTCTATCCTACCTTTTTCTTAATCTTAGGAACATTTTTCTTTGTAATTTTTTTGTTAAAAAAGTACTTTTTTGGGGGTGACTGATTTAAATGTTTTTTTTTTTTGGATTTTCTGGTTGTAAATAAATGGAAGTATATAAAAATGGACACAGTGCGAGCCCTTCTGTGCTTCTCTGAATGGTTCTCCCCTTGCCTACCTTTGTAAGTATCATTAACGGAGTATTTATAATGGATCATATATCGTACAGATTTCGAGTTGTAAGTTGTAACTATCATTTATATTGCATATATTTATTAGAAAAATGATGATGCTAAGTTGGTAACCATCATTTGGCATGATAGGCTTAACATTTTTTGCAGGCAACTTGCAGCCTGCCGAGGTTTCTTCTTTTGGTGGGTTCATTTTGGAATTTATGTTATATATAGTTGCTACTTGCTAGATACTCCCTCCGTCCTAAAATACATGGCCTTTTAGCATGTTGCACAAGTTTTAATAAAACACCTTACTTTTAAAAAAACATCATCATTGCACTAACTTTTTTATAAATTTTATTATTTTTTAACACACACTACACATTTTAACCAATCAAATTATTTTAAAAAGTCAACAACACACAAACTAATACAAATCATTATAACTTTTTATCTAGAAAACCTAAAAGTCCATCTATTGTTGGACAAAAATTTACCTCTAAAAGTCCATGTATTGTTGGACGGAGGGAGTAACTCTGAAAATCTCTCTCTCTTGGGGATTCTGCAAATTAAAGCCATTGCTTTATAATCTTGTTAGTTTTGGGATTCGCAAGATAATAATTGAAAATGACAATCTCAGAGTCATCAATGTTATAAATAAGGTTTGGACAACTCCTTGAGAAATTTTGAGGTTCATCGGGGATATCCAACGTATAAGGTCACAATTCGAGAAATATGAAGGTTATCATTGCTTGAGAGATGCAAATCGAGTGGTAGACTTTATTGTTAGATCTGATTATGATTGGAATATGTGGAGTGCTGCCGCTTAGGCATATTCCCTAATTTTTTTCATACAATTAAAAAATGTGGAATATAATAGTAAACCAATGCAGGAATATGTATTGGGGAAAAATAATTCATATGTTATCTTTTTCTCCAATGCGACTGGATCTCCTTTGATTATGACCGTTCTAGTTTTCTTTGGGTTTCCTTGGCATGTCTCTAGTTGTTTACTAGATCTTGTTGTTTGCACGATGGCTAGTCTATCCGTTAATTTTCAGCCCCTCGATACACTAGACATGTTTGATGAATTGAATTATTATCCTTTAAAAAAAAATCATGGGCCCATCTTTCCTTTTACATTGTAGAGTTTGGACCTATTATAACATTGTTCATCATTCGATCATACAGTATTATTTTGGATTCAAGTCGTTATCCTGTCGAGTTATTACAGTTAGGTCGAGTTAAAGGTTTGATACGGACTATTGAGTTCATGTTTAGCATGAATTTCTATAAAATTGAAGGTCAGATTGAGTTTGGATTTGTTTCAGCTCATTTTAGCTTCCGTAAGCTTTTGAGTCATTAAGACAAAAGCTTCCGTAAGCTTTTGTTTCAGCTCATTTTAGCATGAATTTCTATAAAATTGAAGGTCAGATTGAATTTCTATAAAATTGAAATGTTTTGAACAACATATAAATATGGCAGACTTGCTCCCTTCATTACCAATTGGATGAGATGAACCCCGTTAGATTTATGTGTTATGTTTGTCTCTCACATGTAGACTTGTACTGTTGTATATGATCTGAAGAAAAAAAACTTGTATTTTAAATTTTACATGTCATCGGATAAGTTTAAGTAGTTTCTCCTTTTCTATGGGTGTTCTTGGCGATATTTTGGATTGTTGAAGGTGCGACCATCTCAACCGGGACTGGGCGGGGTCAAGGTTTTTCGAGAGATTCTTCCTTGAAACATTATCTTCACTATCCACAAGAGATCGTGTCCTTACGTAGCGGTGCTACCATAGTGATACTTGACTTAGTTCTCGTCCGTTTCTTCGACTTGTAGGTTTTCTTTTGGCCTGAGTTCCACTTATAGTGTTGCGAGTTTAGCTTTCGACTTGTAGGTTTTCTTTTGGCCTGAGTTCCACTTGTAGTGTTGCGAGTTTAGCTTTCGACTTTTAGGTTTTCTTTTGGCCTGAGTTCCACTTGTAGTGTTGCGAGTTTAGCCTGCTCAATGCTTTTTTTTTTTTTTGGCTTGTTTCGTATTTTTCTCTATTGGGCTTTCATTGTGTTAGACTAACTCCAATGGTTAAGTGTGCAAATGTACATATTTGCACAAGGTGTTTAAAAATGCACATCACTTTTTGATGTTTTACTCTATTGGTTAAATGTGCATTTTATACACATCTATCTCTAAGTAAATATGATTAAATTAAAAAGGAAAAGAAAAAACTTAAAAACAAACAATAGAAATGACCTTACTTTATTGAAAAGTGATAAAATGTTTTTGCACATGGAGGAGGTGATGTGCTTATATTTGAGCACTTTGTGTGCAAATGTGCACATTTTAAACACTCAAAAGTAACCATTGGAGTACAATTTACATTAAAATGTGCATATTTAAGCATTTGCACCATAGCATTGGAGTTAGTTTTAAAAACACCAAAAATGGATAGAGAGAGGATTAGGGGAACACAAAAGAGTGAAAGCGCATAGAATCAAAAGTCACAATCGAAGGGAGAATTGGTGTTCGACGATGGAGGAAGAGGAGGGAGGAATCAGGTTGAGCAAGAGGTTTTCGGATCAAGGAGGAGAGGTTGACTACAAGTCCAAATCCGGCACTGCTTGGAGCCACAACTTCCTCAACCAGAAGCCATGGCATCCTCTCTCTTACCCTAACCAACGCCGCAAGTGGATCGCCGAGCAACAACACGCCCAGCACCAGCGCCGTGTCGAAGAGGTCTCCCGTGAGGTACTCCCATTCTCAATTCGCTCTCGACCCTCATCTCTCTTCATCTATCTGCAATCTGTCTATGCGTTCGATTATTTTTTTCCCCTCTTTATAAACCCTAATTTACCTACCTGGCTATCTACGTGCGCTTTTGATCTAATTCTCTCTCTTTCTTCTCTGTTTTTGTTCTTGCAGTATGCTCAGGAGCAGGAGTTCTTCCGCCAATCCTCTCTTGTTTCTCAGAAAGAGAAGGAAAAGGTTGGATTTTGCTTGCGATTTTTACCGATAATTGCTTTATTAATTTTGATTTTCTTTTAATAAAAAAATCGAGTATGATGGACCTGGCATAGTTATCTACCTTCTTATAGTGAGCTGAAATTCACAACTTACAACATATGCATATTTTGATTCAAAATGAGGTAAATCTTTGGATATCATTTGAGGATGGAAAAAACTAAATCTTGGAGCTATTAAGCGTATTATGTAAAGAGATATTCAAATTCCTCCTAAATACTTTCTTCCACCAGCTTTTGATTTTTGATCTTTTCTCTTACAATCTTGCTTGCACCAAAACTAAATGTAAAAAAAAGAGGAGGAAGTTCACTTCAACATGGAAAATACTAAAGAGCTTGACATTGTAGTAAGAGGGAGTTGATTAAATTTTAGAAATAAAGGAATTAAGTGATTCCTTTCAAATCTGCCCAATCTAGAAGGTATTTTACTTGATTGAGCCCGTGGCCTTCATGCTCTCTTCAAATCTCCCAGCAACCTCATTGCTATCCTAATTATATGCAAGCCAGAGACATTAGCCTCATTAGAAAATATTTATAACTGTTTAACTGTGTGAAATCTTAGAATCAGAAGATTTACTCTCCATAGGACTTTGGCTTTGTTAATACCTCACTGAGATTTCTTGTATATTTTCTTAGGTTATGAACTCTATAATAGTTTTTTAGTTTCATTGACTCAATGCATTTGGCTGTGCCTTTTCATATAGATGGAGATTATGCAAGCGGTCAGCTTTATGTATGTTCGCCCTCCTGGTTATAATGCTGAGAGTGCAAAAGCAGCAGAGATTGCTGATGTAGTGAAAACTGAGCAGAAAAACCAGTCTGAAGGACCTTCATCTTCCATGTATCAATCTTTCCTTTTTGTTGTATGTGAGATTTCATACATAGGTTTCTTGGGTTATATTCACAGGCTTTGCTGATGTCAATAATTGGATATTTTTTTCTCCATCCCCCTTCTGTTACAGGCCTCAAGAGAGTGCACCTGTGCAGGAAGAGAAGAAAAAGTCTAGGCCAAAGGATGTTTTTGGCCGAGCTTTGCCTACTGAAGAGGAATTTGGAGTTCTTAAAAATGCTCCTAAGTACGTATTATTATTTTTCTAGTTTGTTGCTGTGCCAGGGCATAGTTTTATTAGTTTCATTTTAAGCTTTGTCCATGATCATAACTCATAAGCTGCTGCTGCTGCTGCTTTTCTGTTTCATTTCTAGAAGTTGATCAACTTTGTCACACTATACCCATTCTTGTAGGGAGAAAAAAAAAATCCTTTTTGAGGAATAAATATCCCATAGTTTGATTACCTATAGAAAACTCGGAATAGCAAAAGAATAATGTCCCACTTGATACTAATTCTGCACACATGTTTTGGGGAGCAAAGGTAGGCAGAATTTTGGGTTTGGTTTGAAAGCGAGCGAAGCAGTCATTCTAGTGAAAGTATTTGAGATCAGGAAGGTGTGGTCAGTGGTGACTGTGTATTCTTCTAGAATATATGGAAGTGCTAAGCAGTTCTTCATTTTTTTTTACAGAATTTAATAGCAAGATTATTCTTTAATGGAGTTTAATCTATTTCCCTTTTATATGGTTTGAAAAACTTGTAGGGGTATATTACCTCTGTAACCTTTTATTATGGAAGTTTAATCTTTTAATGTTTGAGACGTTTTTTTTAACTCATAATCCAAATTTAGATGATATTTTCTAGTCGATGAAGGTTGTATATCATGTTAATGAGGCAGCTAATGGCATTTTAACCTGTAATCGCAGGATGGATACGGGCGTCCATGGAAGAGCTAAACCATTTGCTGTGGAAGTTCGTAATGTTAAGTGTGTTAGATGTGGGAATTTTGGGCATCAAAGTGGTGATCGTGAATGTCCACTGAAGGATACTATTATGCCAAGTGAAGAGAGTAGGTTGAAGAGGGATGATCCCTTGACTGCGATCCTTGCTCATACAGATGTTGCTGAGGTTAGTTTCTGATACATTTGCTGGGATTGTTGTTGTTGTTTCATTAGTCATTGCAGCTGCCTTTTCATTTCTACCTTTAATTTTACCAGCACTCTGATGCTTCAAATTGTCTGTTTTTAATTGCGTTACCCCTCTTTACCTATTGACTGTCCTTTCGTTATGCAGTGGAGGGCCCTTACCTCAAGCTTCTACGTCTACAAGTTTTAGACATGCAGCAACATAAATATTTACAATCATAATGTGGTTATATATATCTTTGCAAAAGTGCCAACATCTAGAACTAGCCAACTCTAAAATCAATGCCAGTGTCTTGTGACATTTTGTTCTACTCTGTCGGGTATCATGATTATGTGAATTATGTGTTTTACCTATAGTATATTCTTGACTTTTATATATTTTTGGTTTTGCGATGGTTAGCTATGCTCTTCTTGCCTCTGATAGTCTAATCTTGCACCTAAACTATAAAACCCTTGTCACTATATTGTTACTCACGCTTTTTACTTCACTGAATAGGTTTCTTTCTGATTGGTGCTTTGTTCTGTGTTTCTATATGTTTGGACATCATTAGTAGGTTTAAGTTTTGGTCCAATCAAAAAAATGTATTCAAACCCAAGTTTTGGGATTAAACACACTTACAGAGCTAATTATGGGGTTTTAATCTAAGCAAAACTCGCACGACATACTGCATACACATACAAGAAGACGTAGAAGTGAGGTGGGACTCCTATGGTTTTTATGATGAACTGAATAATCACGTGATTGTGTTAGCTCATAAATTAAACAAGTTCTCAGAATGCTTGTTTAAGACTGTGGATTAGCTTATTTATCCATATCTAAATACATTGTTGTAAGCAGTAATTTTTTTCACTCGTCACTGGATAAGAAGCTCCTCTCTCTTGTGTCATTTCTTTCTGTGCCGTGGTGGTTACGTAGGAAGTATCTAATACACATGAGCTTTTTTTTTTTTTTTTTGGGGTGGGGGGGGTCTAGTCATTATCTTAAAATTCTTATATACTCAACTTCAGCAGGCTATCAATCCTTGAAGCTTCTTCTGATGTATTTCCTTCTCATATTTTCAGCCTTTGAAGTGGGAATTGAAGCAGAAACCCGGATTAAGCCCCCCACGTGGTGGATTTGATCCTGATGATCCTAACCAGCAAATTGTTGCTGAGGACATATATGATGAGTATGGAGGTAAAAGGCTTTTGGCTCTATGAATAAGCATCATATCAGTTCATGTTTTTGTAGCCCTTTATCTTCAACCTTTTATTAATTCAATACTTGCTACACAAACAAAATGTTTAGGGTTCCTTGGTGGGGGAGATATGTCTGAGTTACTAGCCAGTTTTCCTTCGTTAAAACACAAAAAGAAATCCAAGAGAAAGAGCAAGCACAAGAAGCAGTCATCATCTTCAAGCAGTGAGGATGATGATGTTGATGGGAGAAGGACAAGACGAAAGGAAATAAAGCACAAGAGGAAGAAAAAAGACGAGCATTCTCCAACTAGTCATTCAGAGGACTCGGGGTCTGAGAGGCATAGTAAAAGGAGCAAGAAAAAGTATTACTCTTCTGACGATCAAGAACTTGCTCATCACCGAAAACGCTCTACTTCTAGCAATAGAAACAAGAAGCATGGGCATTCCTCCCCAACAGCAGAGGAATTGAAACCTCAGAAGCAGAGTAAACGACGGGATTTGAAGAATTCTTATTCTTCTGATTCTGATGATGGCTCTGATCACGATCATCACAAATCCTCAACTTCTAGACATAGAAATACAAGAAGGCATGGGGATAGCTCATCGTTGCTCTATGATGATGGTAAAAGGAGCTCAAGGAAGGAAAAGAAGAATACTTATCCTACAGATGATGAAGACTACAATCCTGATCGTAAAAAGTACACTACTTCTGAACACACTAATGCAAGAAAGCAGGCAGACAGGTCACCATCTCCTAATGGCGATGATCATAGGAGCTCGAGGAGGAAGGAGAAGAAGTATTATTCTTCTGACGATTACTCCAATCACGGTCACAATAAACAGTCAACTTCCAGAAACAGAAATGCAGGACAACAGAGGGACAGGTCAACATCACCTTATATTGATGATCAGAAGAACTCGAGGAGGAAGCAAAGTAAAAATTCTTTTTCTTCTGACGAGCGCGACTCTGATCATGATCATAGAAAACACTCAACTTCCAGAAACAAAAACGCAAGACACTCGGTGGACAGGTCACCACTGCCTTGTGCTGATGTTGGGAGGAGCTCAAGGAAGGAAAAGAGACATGGCAAGAAAAAGAAGCTGAAGGATGATGACTCGGAATATGATCCACCTGAGAGGTCTGAGTATGACAGGTGGCATCCAACAGACTCTGGTGGGCCTCACAAGCACACGAGCCAGCACCATCCTCAACATAGGCATCGTCGTTAAGGCTGACAGATTGGAGAAATTCGGTGATGGCTTTGGTAGTTTTATACCTGGCGGATGCATTTGCACTTTGCATTTGTTTCACAGCATGCAATGAGGTTTTTGATCAGGCCCTTATGGTTGGTTTGGTTTCTCCAACCAGGGTTCATATCGCATGCTATGATGAAAAGCAGCGGATGAAACAATCTACAGACCAACAGTCCTTGATTTGCAGTGACATTGAGGAACTCATCAATGATTTCAGCCTACATGTAATCGATCATGTTATAAAAAATGTCATATACCCACAACTAAAAGGGATTTGTAAACCTAAAAAATCCCTAGGCACTTTGATTGTTTACTGTTTGATACTAGCATTTTTTGGGTAAAATGTAATTCAGATCATCAGGTGTTCTGACGTTTAAATTTTATGCAATTCAAGTGATGGATGCTAATTCAGTTACCTATGCTTAGCCTTTATTTGACATCAACTCAATTTTTCCTTGTAAGGTGCACCTTTTTTTCATTATAATGCATTATTGGAAATAATCTGTTAAGTCACCCTCAAAGTGCATTATTGTATGATGTTTACAATTACATTAAGCCTATTTATGTCGAATATTGAAAAAGTAACGGAGAAAATGAAGTAGGATACACACTATTTTCGAGCGAGTATTATTAAATATTACACGAGGAACCTAACTCTCAATTCTGTTAGTATTTTGTATTAATATAACTATAACATACATATACATATTATACCCTATTATACACACCATGATGAATAATAAGTTTCTCTAGGCGGAGCCATTTAACCTTGACAGTAGATAAAGACAACCGGATGAAAGAAGAACAGAAGCTGAGAAGCAAAGCAAATCAACAGGAGACTGTATGACAACTTTCCTACTCTTGTCGAACAAGCCAATTAGTAGCAACATCACAATCACATGCCCAAGCTTGGTCTTTAGCTCATTGACTGATTTAATTTCCAACCATTTTGGCCTTTGCTGCAAACAAAAAGAACACAGATGTAACTTCTGTAGGTAAAATTCTTTTAAAGGCCTTCATTTTCCCTCTTCTAAATGCTAAACCATTTCAAGAACAGAGTATAATTTCATAGGTGCGGTGTGCATATTTGAATTATACAAAACAAAGAAAGTTACCCATAAGACTTACCATCATGGTGAACAAGCCAAACAGATTTGAGCGCTGCAGATCCTTCCCTCGTGAATGTGATTTTGCAATGTCCAGATTGCTAATAAAGAGCTCATAGATACCCATTCCGAAAACCAACATCACTGTTCCTAGGAGATAGGCATCTGGTATACAAACAATAAGCAAGAAGTGAAGCAAAAAAGGAGCCAGTTAGAAACTAAATATCAGTTGTCAACCAAACCACCAAATGATCAAGTATTCCAAGTGACTTGAGTAAAATAAAATCAAATAAAAGGACTAACTTCAAGTGGTATTGATAACATATAATTACCAGTATCTAAAATTGCGCTACAGAAAATCAAATATTTTCATCACATTCTCACAAGTCATGAGCACATTTGGTATGGTAAGGTGAAATAGCACAACCTGTTTCATGCTATTCTTGTGCTACAGAATCAAGTGCATCTAATATGCATTGATCTCAGGACTCAAGTAGCAAATGTAATACATGTAACTAACACAAAGCCATAAACTTGCATAGGTTTTGGTACGATGACTATAGTGATTGAACAATACAACCAAATTGACTAAAATGTGCAAGCTAATCAGATGGCATACCGACTGCATCAACAAGCGGTATTATCACTTTTCCATGGTTCACTAAGTATCCTGAAAATGCAGCTGCAACAACAGTACAGCCCTGCAGATCATTACACACAACTGAATCAGCTGCAACAACAGCTTCACATCCAGCAGTAGAACTATAATCACTCACAGAAAGAGTAGGCACCTTAACAAAGCAGATGAGTGATCCAACGAGAGATCCCATAACCCCCAAAAACGTCACGAATCGGAATCTGTACACAGCCTGAAGAAAACACACAATTCAAACAGCAAGCAGCTCAGCGAAACCCTAGCGATACGATTTCAGATCCGGAGAAATCAATGGACAGCGATTCAACAACTCACCTTCTCGATCTCCTCCTCCACGGCCTGGGCCTGCGGCTTTGAGGAATCGAACGGTTTAGCCGATCCGAAATCGGAAGCAATCAGCGAGGTCGACAACGATCGAGCTGATCGCGGCGGAGGATTGAGTCTGGAATTGGAACTGGAAGCGCGAATTGTTCTCGCGGACGGTAGAATCGGAGGCCGGAGATATCTCGGAGGGATCAGACGAGTGGCGGGAGCGGCGAGGAGTAACGCCGGTTTCATGGTGGGTGGAACGAGTTGGTGAACCAAAGCTACTTGTTATTTGTAGCAGTCCGATTTTGTTCAATTTGGCTTAGATTCAATGTACTTGTACAACTCAGATTTTGTGCAATTTGGCTGAATTCAAAGTACATTTAAAATAGAATTATATATTTAATAGGATATTTCTACGAGCATAATATAATAACCTTATAAAGATTCCCTACTATATTTATCATCGGTCCTAGAAAAATAATTTTAAAAAAAGTTAAAATAATTTATTTTAAAGAAATGATTCATAATCAAACATTTTATCATATGCCCCAAATGCATAGAATAGAAAAACCGATAAAAATAGAAGTTGATTGTGATAAGTTATAAAAGGTGTTTGGTCAAGGCTTGACGTTTGGGGTAAGGTTAAGGATATATGCAGGGTTTAGGTAGGTTTCTTTGCAATTTTTGGTGGTCTCGATGAGCGTAGATGATGTCTAAACGACTTTGCAAGAAGATTTGTAGAATATTTATTGTATTTTTTTTTTGAAAGAGACAATGATTCGAAATAGCAGACATCACCGACATATGTTATTTTAAGAGGTTGAAAAAGATAGGCTGACAGATAGACTAACCATTATGAAACGAAAAGAAAAAAAGCGTACAAAAAATCCCATATTCATCAATCCATTATATTTACATTTAATTATTTGAAAAGTATTTAATGGGCTAATTTTGGTACTCCGTATGTTATTATTAAAATATGGATAATTCTTTCAAATCCTATGTTAGTTAATTTTTTCTAAAAATTTAAAATAAAATCCTATGTTTAGTTATTAAAAAAAAAAGACCAATCGACTCCATATTCATCAAATTGTCACGGATTATTATGTCTCAATATATGGTAACGGTGCCAAAATGCTCAATAAAAACACATGAATGTTATCCTCATATCGAACAACCTCTATCATACAAACTTACGTACAATTCCCCCAATTGAATAACTTTCAAATATTCCAAAATTCATCAAGAACAATTAATAATCAAGAAGATGGAGCATAAAGAACTGTTAGATCGTTTTGATAGTAAAAAATTTCTAAGTAGATCTAGAGGTGCAGTGGGAGACGACGAGACCATCCCCTTGTTTGCGGAACAAGAAGCGGCAGTCGAGGCGGCACCAGAACCTGAGCGATCCGAGCAGCCTCGCCCTGGCTCGCCCCGTGAGCACGAACGGGATCCGGTTGTGGTCGAGAGCTCCCACCGCGAACCTCGTCTGCTCTGAATCGAGAGGTATCGGTGTCGCCGACACCACGTAGGTGAGGCTCACCGAGGAGTTGGTCGGCACCTTGAACGGCATTGCCTGTAGTAACGCCACCTTTATGCCCTCGAATTCTAAGGTGTACCTGTTACGTACATTTTATGCATTAGTTTCCTCAACCATATAAAATGTCAATTTATAAGATTTAGTTCGCATCACAATTCAAGACACTAGTGTCTCTCTCCTCCGTGCACAAAAATTGTATACTCCCACGAAAATATTTAATGTTTTGACTTTCTACACATATTTTAAGGAATTAAAAACTATATACTCCGTCCAATCTTATTTATTTTGATTAATTTTTTTAAAAGTTTAATACTCCATCCGTTCCAAAATAAATGTCGTTTGTCCTTACATGCACGCTTTTTAAGAAGGTAAAAACACTATAAAATATTTTTTTTAATCAATCTTTTTTAATAATTTTATACTTGTTAGTCATAAGTATGAACTTATAAAAAAAATTCGTTAAAAAATAATATTTTATAGAGTTTTTACCTCATTAAGATGCGTGCCGAAAAGTCAAGCGACTTTTATTATGGAACAGAGGGAGTATTTATTAATAATAAGTACGTAGTATTAAACTGTGAAAAAAAAAATTAAAAGATTAATATTTTATATAGTTTTTAGTTCTTTAAAATACGTGCAGAAAGTCAAAACATCAAATACTTTCAATCGGATGTAGTATTAACGTAATATTCTATCATTTATTTTAAAAAAACATAAAAAATATCACGAGAAACAATAAATCCGGATTATAATATGAGAATTAATCTAAAAAAAATAATAAAATAATTAATTTTGGTATATACATATTTTTACCCAAACTGATTTAAAACAAGGAATTGAAATATTGTGAAACTGTGAAACGGACACCTTATTTGCCATGCTTTTCACAATATCGCCCAATATATTTTTTTTTAAACGTTCGGGTTCCGAGGTTATCGACTAGTTCCCATGAGTCCGATTTCTAGCATGCAAAGCACGTGAACCGGTTAGCCAGGCGGCAAGCCACCAAGCAGGCTCACCTAAGTCAAGGAAGGCTCGATCACCCACTAATTACACAAATTGTGTAAAGTGTGGAATTTGAACTCTTGACCTCTAGTAAGGGTCATCTCTCCCTTACCACTAGGGCAAAGGGTCATTCGTTATCGCCCAATATGTTTAAAGTTGCACAAAATTACCCGCTATCTACCAAAATGTTGCACAAAACCACCCTTATTTTTTATTTTCACAAATCCACCCCTTATTTTCCATGGTTTGCACAAAAATCACCCAATATTTTCAAAGTTACACAAAATACTCGCTATCTACCAAAATTCTGCACAATTGTCACAAAACCACCATTTATTTGCCAAACTTTTCTAAAAAATTACCCACAATGGCGGATCTTAAAATTTTTATTTAAGGTGGCGAAAAACTACCATTGAAAAATTGTCTTTTTTTTAAGAAATCATCAATGTTATGAATGCATAACAATAATAAAAACATTAACCGTGTATACCTTTTAAAACGTTTTTTCAATATTTCAATATAACAAGCTAATTTGAAGTTCTCAGATTTAAGTATAGTATTAAGGTACGAAATTTAACAAATAAAAATTACGATAGAAGTAACTCGGTTTTGTAAATGTCAGAAATAATTTATTTGTCCAATTTCGAAACCTTTATAACTTTTTTACTCACATGTCAGATTTGAGCTTATAATGTATCAAATCGAAGCTATTGACGAGACGAACATGTATATTAAATTTTATTTTCGATTGAGGTGCAACTACCACCCCTGGCCGGCCCTAAAGAGGATCCGCCTTTCACCCACCATTAACACAAAGGAGGAGATCAATCACAAAACACACCATCTACAAATCTACTTGCAAGTTGCAATGACCTAAACTCACTCATAAAAAGGGTGAGATATGATAAGAAACATGTACCTGAAATCAGAGAAGGTAGCATAAGCCTTGGTGTTGTCATTCTCGGCCTTGATGACGACGGTGAGCATGGTGGTCAATAGACCCGACCGGTTGATTTTGAAGGTGTCGAGTTGAGCGTAGGAGACATTAACAAAGGGCACCTTGGGCCTCACCGCAAGATAGCCTATGAACACCACTATCCCCGTCCCAATCACCATCACCGTCACTAGGGTGCACCCAACCGCCACGCACCATGTCAATGGGTGCGTCCCGGATGGCCCCTCGAGCTTTACAAACTTCGTCTCCTTCGGCATCTATCTATCGATCGATCAACAAGTACGTTTCGGCCCTTCGGGGGATGAGGATGTGTATGTATATAATATATGTGGGTCGTTTTTAGGCATATGCTTTTCCTTCTAGGAAAGCTATGTAGCTAATTTGTGTTATTTTTAATGTGATTTTAGGGATTCTATAGTTACGCTTTATTGAACCTTTTGCTTTTGATGTGAGAAGAGAGTATCTATCGGCAAGTACCTTAACGGTTAAGGTCTTCCAAAATTGCAATTACATCTCCATTCAATATTACAAGTTTACAACCTATCGCAAATTCTGATCGTGGAAGACAACCTCACGGCGATCAATCCTCTTAAAGGTTATCCTTGGGAGATAGACATCCATATCACCGATATTCGCCTCATTCTTCTGAGTTTTGAGGTGGTAGAAATCACTCACATATCTTCCGTGAGGTAAATAGATGCGTAGATCGCCTTGCAGACCTTTTACATACTGCTGGATTGCAGTCTCATTTTCAAAATAGAAACATTTGCATTTGCATGCGGAATGATATAGGTCATTGGATGATGGTCTAACAGATGTTAACCGCAAATGCATTTGAGTGATATATCGAATCATTTTTTATTTTTTAATTAAAAATCAAACTTAAACTAATAGTTAAAAATATACCACCAGATGCATTTTTTCGAGCTTAAATTTTTCCAGTGTAAAGTAGCTAAGTTTAATTTATATATGAATTTTTTTTTCAAAATAGCCAAAAAAATAAATGAAAATAATTGAGGATTGGAAATGATCAATTTCCGGAAGTAATTAGGGAAATAGTTTAAAATATGTGATAGATCCGTTGTTGGGTCTATCACATATTTGAGCTATTGCATATTTAAAATTGAAATAAATGTAAATTTAATATTTATCATTTATGTTAATTAGGCAAGATTCAAACCATTGATCCACATAAAATATAGTTCAATATGTGAAACCAATAAATATAAATAAATTTTGTTTATAAAAATAAAGGTATAAACACATAATTGGTTCAAAACATAACTTTTAATAAAGAGAACCAATTATGCAAACTAATTAAAGTAGCTAGATTTAATTATATCCAATCATGTAATTTTTTTTATATAAGTTGCAAATTTTAATATTTTAAAAATAAATGCATGAGATGGAAATGATTCATCAAATTTGTACTTGGCATTGGGTGCACTTTGTCACTGTGGATTCAAATGCTTTACTTGATACGGCTGCATAAGCATATATTAAAGCAACACTAAATGTCCCTTTCTCATTATAAAGCCCTTCCTTAACCTATTGATCTATTGTTGTATGGCATATATAATCGGAGTTCAACTAGTTTTGCACATATTTTTGAAATAACAATTAACATTTTTTCTCATTAAATAATCTATTTGATATGTTTGACGGTCTGCTATCTGCCGACTTGTCGATCCCTCGAACTTTACTTGTCTGAACTCGAAGTTTTACTTAATTTTAAAAAATTCTATTTGGTCTTACATATGCTAAGCTAAGAGGGCAATGTATACCATGCACTATATATTGGAGTTATACACAAAGTTAGAACGATGACGTTTTTGTATTATTCACGGGTTTGTCTCGTACTCAACCTTGTATAAATAATAGAGATTTGACGCTCAAACAGATCAAGTTGTATAACATATTTCAGTTCATCTTCTTCTTCAGTCAATTTTGTCTTCGTTTTTCCTTCTTTCGTTCTTGATTGCCTCTAGACCTGGTTAGTTCCGAGTTCCGACATGGTATCAGAGCGATAAGCCACTCCTGTCTCTTCCGCGTTTTGTTCCTCTATTTTGCTTTCGAACACAACACCATGGATATTGCGATCGATCGTCAATTGGCCAGATCTGGTGTCGACACGAGGGATCCGTTGTACCTTCATCCTTCCAATAATCCCGGTATGGCGGTATGGTTCTTGTCTCTAAAGTTTTTGAAGGAACTGGATTCAATACCCGGAAAAGATCCACGCTCATAGCTCTTTCAGCGAAAAATAATATCGGTTTTGTGAATGGATCTGTAGTGAAACCTGGCATAGATTCTCTGAATTTTAGGGATTGGCAGCGCTGTAATGATATGGTAGTCTCATAGATTTTGAATGCACTTGTAAAAGAAATCGCGGAGAGTGTGATTTATAGTGATTATGCAACTGAAATTTGGCTAGATCTGTGTACACGATTTGAACAAACCAATCTGGTCTTGCGATTTGCTGTCCGTAAGGAATCGTATGTCATTTCTCAGGATAGTGATGAATTTGCTACCTATTATACAAAGATTAAGCGGCTTTGGGATGAGTTGAGACCTTGAGGGCTTTGCAAACGGTTCCCTGTTGTTCTTGTGGTGCTAGTCAGGGATTTTGTCGAGCACATAAGATCAATGTGATTTCTTCCTAAAACCAATTAACATTAAGTGCGTGTTTGGAAAAATGGGTTTTTTTAGGGGTTGTGTGTTTTTTAGGAGGTGGAGATTATTTTGGGGTTTATGGAGGTGTGGGAGATGGAGTTTATTTTTTAAAATAACCTTATAAAAAACCTGAATATACGGTGTTTGATGGTTATATGGTTTGAAAGATGTTTTTATGGTTAAAATTACTACAATACCCTTATTAAAAGATATCACCTACCCCTCCTTTCTAAAGTTGCCGAACGTCAACCTGTATATCCTCCCAATCAATTGCCTTCACCTACTTCTCCTCCACACATCGTTCATTGTCGCCGGCCTGCTTCTCCTCCTCCCCCTCCCAAATCCTCCTGTTCCCTAAAACTCCGAGAGAGCGGGAAATTGATAAGCAAATCGCCCTTCCCGTAGATGCGAGAGAAAGAGATGGCATCAAAGGCACGACTAAAGGCGAGGATGTTAGTAATGATAATCTCAATTTCCCACGAGCAATTCATGCACCCCTTCAGAACATTATTCATTGTAAGACAGTCACCCTCCACCTCAATACGTGAGTAGCCGCTCTTTAGAGCTTCCGAGAGACCATGTAGTAGGCCACAAGTCTCCGCCTGAAAGTCGAAACCTACCCGTATCCGATAGCGCCACACGTCAAAGGTCAGCGACTCACGAAGCCGCAACCGTTTGGCCCAAGGGAAGACTAGCGACCAATCATGCGTTAAATGACAAATTCACCATGAGCTAAACATAATTCTCTTATATTTACCCAGACTAAATTATTGGTTTTATTTTCATCTTTTATTTACTTTTAAACAGTTTTTTTTACTTATATTTAATAAAGGAAAAAAAACGTAAATATACTATACTGTAGTAGTGTAGTATACTGCAGAGGAGGTAAGAATCTTAAGGGATTTAATTAATTAGTACAAAGATCTCTATTAAGTATTAACCCTCATTATCTCTCCACCCTTAAATCTTCGCAGTAAAGCTTTGAATGTAATTTTTAATTTATTTTTCCCGTAAAACGCCTGACGAGGAGCACCACTTCGAATCCAAGGTCGACGTCGGCGCCTCCAAGACTTATCCTCAGCAGGCTGGTACTATCCGTAATGATGGTCACATCGTCATTAAGAACCGCCCATGCAAGGTTTTATCTGATTTTGTGTTTTCGGTTTTCTAGGGTTTAGGATTTTCGCTTGCTGTTGTCTGTTGATTTGGGACCCCTCCCAAATCCTCCCGTTCCGTAAAACTCCGAGAGAGCGGGAAATTGATAAGCAAATCGCTATGTTTGACGAGGAGCACCAC
The DNA here is from genome assembly GCA_963922045.1 of Persicaria maculosa. Taxonomy (NCBI): domain Eukaryota; kingdom Viridiplantae; phylum Streptophyta; class Magnoliopsida; order Caryophyllales; family Polygonaceae; genus Persicaria; species Persicaria maculosa. Next base: position 4,921,093 of record OY998253.1, read on the forward strand.
TTCGAATCCAAGGTCAACGTCGGCGCCTCCAAGACTTATCCTCAGCAAGCCGGTACTATCCGTAAGGATGGCCACATCGTCATTAAGAACCGCCCCTGCAAGGTCTGTTCTGATTTTGTGTTTTCGGTTTTCTAGAGTTTGGGATTTTCGCTTGTTGTTGGGACCTGAAGAAATAACCTCCAGAAGCTACCCCGGGAAGTTGATCGTAAATTATCCAGATGAGCTTTTTTTTTGGCAACTCCAAAACATTTTGGCACCTGATAAAACCTCTTGCCAAACACGTGCTAAAAGACGTATTCCACCGACTTATATACAACAACAACAACAACAACAACAACAACAACAACCCAGTCAATCCCGCTAGAGCAGGGTCTGGGGGGTCAGGATGTACGCACTCTTGCCCCGAACAAGTCGAGAGAGTGTTTCCGATAGACCCAGAATAGTAGGATACAAGAAATACAGGCAAACATGACTCAGGGAAGTAAAGCATAATCAGGCACGGAGTTGGAAGGAATATAAAAGAAGCAGGGACCAAAGTACAAAACAACAATGCCCAAGACACTAAACATCTGCAGCCCGAATGCACCTCCTCCAGTGATCCCTATCCGCAGTCATTTCTTCCGACAGGTTTAGAAAAGTGAGATCGTGGCGAATGGCATCCAACCATTTCTTCTTCGGTCTGCCTCTCCCCCTTCGAATATCTCCAAGATCCAAACTCTCACATCTACGAACCGGGGCCGAAGACGGTCTCCTACGCACGTGCCCAAACCAACGCAATCTGCACTCACGCAATTTGTCCACTATACTCACAACTCCAACCTTGTTCCTAATATCTTCGTTTCTGATTTTGTCGAGTCTCGTGTGCCCACTCATCCAGCGCAACATTCTCATCTCAGCCACTGACAGCTTGTGCTCTTGAGCTTTTGTAGTAGGCCAGCACTCCGAGCCGTACAGAACAGTCGGTCTGACAACCATCTTGTAGAATTTCCCCTTCAGTTTTGCCGGTACTTTCCTGTCACATAACACTCCCGACGCTCTTCTCCATCTTAGCCACCCCGCCTGGATTCGGTGATCGATATCCCTGTCTATATCCCCATTGCTTTGAACGTAAGATCCAAGGTACCTGAAAAGCTCTTTTCTAGGGACCAGATCGTCCCCCAGCATAACAGAATCCCCATCATCCCTGCCCTCTTCAAAGCTGAACTGAACATACTCAGTCTTCGTCCTGCTCAATCTGAAACCCTTAGATTCCAACACACTTCTCCAGCATTCAAGCCTGCGAGCCAAATCAGATCTTGAGTTGTCCACTAGCACTATGTCGTCTGCAAACAGCATACTCCAGGGAACCTCTTCCTGAAGTGTGTTGGTAATTCCACCGACTTATATGCAACATTTAAATTCTTTATATTATCAATATGGGATATACATTTCACATCTTCCCACACTACCCATGATTGGTAATATTCAATTATATACATCTCCAATTCTCCATCCTTGACATTACAACCGTTTTTAGCTAAGCGACGGTGTTTGACCGTCGGCAAAGAGCCATCCTCCAACGATTATAATTGATGGTTGAAGGGCCATGATGAACCACCAATTGATTTTTTTTTTATTTTTTTTTGAAACGGAAAGAATTTGGCCATAGAGCTAAGTTCTATCAGCCAAGGGCATCCTTGCGGATGAGACTACGCAACAGAGAATCATCAGGAGTCATAGATCCGTTTGAAGCAAAGACAATACGTGACAAGCGGTCAGCCACCAGATTTGCCTCACGGAAGACATGACGAATCTCAACAGAACCAAAGAAGCCCAGCGAGACTAGACTGTCCGAGACAATCATTTCAGAGTCTCCAGTAGGCTTCCCCATACCTTTTAGACTTTTGATAATCGTTAAGTTATCTCCTTCAATGATTAGGTTCATGATTTTCAGTTCTTGTGCGGCTTGCAGGCCCTTCCAAAGGCCCATGCTTTCACATCCACTAACCGAGGTGATTGGTGAGGTTCCTGAGCCACTGAAAATAGGAGCACCAACGGAATCCCGAAGGATGAAGCCATACGTGCCCCTACCAGCAGGGGAGAGAGAACCGTCAAAATTCAGTTTATAAGTTCCATTTGGAGGGGGTTCCCATTTGGTTCTTTTTCTTTTCGATTTCAATCTGGGTTGGTCGACTTTTTTGGACAAGTTTTTGTCATTTGTGCAGTAATCCGGTGGGCCCGAATACGCTGTTTTCCAGATAAATATTTGTTCTTTTACAAATGATAAGATGCGCCTTATGTCTGGGTTTATATTTTCAAAGATCATTTTGTTTCTGAAATACCAAATTCCCCACCAAACAAAGGCTAGATCCTCAAAACATTTTTCCCTAATTGTATTTTTGATATCCCAGATTGTGTCGTTGAGGTGTTCCTCTTTGTTGAAACAGCCCAGGATTTTCATAAAGGCACCTGGGTTATTTGCAATAAGGGTTTCCCTAGAAACAGGACAGTCCCATAGTAGATGGTTTAGGTCTTCATAGCAGGAGTCACAGTGTGGGCAATTCGTCGGTATACCAAGACGGCGAGATGCCAGTTTAACCGTAGTGGGTATTCCGTTCTTAAGGATTTTCCAAAGGAAAGATTTTATTTTAGGAGGAATCTTTAGCCCCCAAATCCAGTTTATATCCGAAATTTCATGGTTTTTGTGTCTATGTATCATGTCAATTGCAGACTTTGTGCTGAACCAGCCATTTTTGCTCCATTTCCAATATAGTCTATCAACATGGATGTGTTGTGGTATTGGGGTTGTTTTGATTGCTTCTATTATGTCATTTGGGATGACGTTCTGTAGATTTTCATGTAATTTATCTTGGTCCCATGTTTTATTCTGTTTTAGGAAATAATTTATGTTGATTGTTTCGTCAATTTGTTGTGTTCCCGAGATTAGTGAAATTAGCGGCGAAGAGCCTAGCCACATGTCCCGCCAAAAATTAATGGATGAGCCATCCCCAATAGACCATTTTAGACCTTGCTTGAATAAAGGTAATAATTTTATTAAATGCGTCCATTGCCAGGAAGAGGTCCCATGCTTATGATAGTTCAGAATGTTTTGATCTTTGAGATATTTTTCTTTGATTAATGTAACCCAGGGGCTAGATGGTTCTGCTAATAGTTTCCATAGTAATTTCATCTGAAGGGCTTTATTCATGTCCTCAGAGCTGCGTAGACCAAGTCCTCCATTTTCCTTGGTTTTACAAACCTCAAACCAACTGATGAGGGGTTTGTGATTCGGGCCCTTGTTCCAAAGGAAGTTTCGGTTGATTTTATCAAGTTCTGTGTGAACAGATTTGGGTAGCATAAAACATTGCATTATATGTAAAGGTTTAGCTGCTAGGGTCGTTTTGATCAAGGTGCAACGACCCGCTTGTGAGAGGTAATTCGCCTTCCATCTGTGTAGCTGTGACTCATTGCTTGTTAATAAGTCTTTAAATTCGTCCTTCGTCACCCGTCCTTCAATGATCGGACATCCCAAATAGCTCCCCAATTTGGGGGTGTGTGCTATTTCAAGCTCATTTCGAATAAGATTTTTTTGTGTGGTCGAAACATTTCCGGATGTTTGGAATTGAGATTTGTGCCTATTCACTCGTTGTCCTGACAAAGATGAGTATTCTTGCAGTAATTTGTTAATTTGGTCACAACCGGTTTTGGTTGCTGATGCAAAGATGACAATATCGTCGGCAAAGGCTAAGAAGGGGATTTTCGTACCACCGCGTGTTAGTTTGATTCCTAGATGGCTTTGCGGCCTTTCTGATTCATGATGTAGCCCTCGAGCTAGAATTTCTGATATTATTAAAAATAGATATGGTGATAGCGGGCATCCCTGCCGTAATCCCCGCTCGGGGAAAAACATATCCGTGGGTTCATTATTTACTAGTACTGAGTATGTTACAGTAGTAATACATTCTTTGATCCATTCCGTGAATTTGGGTGAGAAACCAAGTTTAAGCATGGTGGAGAGTAAGAAGTTCCAGTCGACCATATCAAAAGTTTTTTCCATGTCAAGCTTGACTGCCATCCAACCTGAATTTCCTTTTTTCTTTGAGAAAGAGTGGAATATTTCATTTGCAATTAAGATGTTATCCTGTATTGATCTGCCAGAAGAGAAGGCACTTTGAAGTGGGTTTGTTACTTTGGGGATAATCCTTTTTAGTCTTGATGCTAGTATTTTGGATATAATTTTGTATGTTGTTGAGCATAGGCTGATAGGCCTATAGTGAGATGTTGTATTCGGGTTGTCTATCTTTGGTATTAATGCTATGAACGTGTGGTTTGTTTGTTTTAGAATTCTTCCACTCAGAAAGAAGCTCTTCACCGCCTTTATGACGGATGGTTCAACTATGTGCCAGTATTTTTTTGAAGAATCCGGCAGAAAACCCATCAGGTCCTGGGGATTTGTCATTGGCAAGACTGAAAACCGCATTCTTTATTTCAGAATTTGTGATTTGGCGAGTCAGTCAGTTATTATCTTCGTTCGAGATTTCATTTCCTACATGACGGAGTAAATTGCTTGGTATTTGTTGCCTGGGTTGCTGTGAGAACCACCAATTGATTAGTTTCGCCAAATGGAATGAAACGTTTTGTTTTTTAAAACAAATTTGAAATTATGAATTTATTTTTGTTAATTTACATAACTTTTTATTATATTTTTAAAAAATTAAACATCCAACATCCAAGTCTTAAAAAAAAAATTATTCTAACTCTATACTTTATTTAAGCACCTAATTTCCTTCAATTACCCGGTCAACATTACCAACGCAGTACTTAATAAGCTTTAATTGAATTATGAATATAGCGGCCACAAGCAAATGGTTTCCGCAGCTGCGAACAAAGTGACAAACCATGAGCCAATTTTTCAATAACTCATTTCAACATCAATGATTTTCAATCAATGTTTTTTCTTTGATGACTTCAATCATTTCAACTTATAAATATACATCCAGTATTCCTTCCGTAACGAAATTATTGGCCTTTTGATAATTTTTTCTTGTAACAAAATATTTTTCTATTTGAACTTAATTAATGACAAAAATTTCTAATTTTATCAATTCATATCATTAATTATATTTGATTTTCAAGAAATTCTATTAATACTCCAACTTCACATACTATTCTTTTTTTCATTGGTCCATTCTTTTAATTTGTCCACATTATTTATTTGCTAATTTTTTAACTATTCTACTTTCTAATTATTTCTAATTATAGCTTTCTTAAGAAGTGTGAAAACCCCTAAAGGGTCAACTATTTTGTTACGGAGGGAGTATTATTTTAAGGACAATTTTTCAAATTTACTATAGCTTGTACCAAGTATAGCATTAATATGAGAAGGGGAAACAAGACTAGCTAGATAGACCCGAGTAAAATTGGATCGGTCTAACGAGCGAATTACAAGCATTGGCGGATCCATGGGGGGCTCGGGCCTTGGGGTGGCTGAAGCCCCCCTCGTCCGAAAAAAATGTAAAATAAAATAATTTTTCGAGATTTTTTGGTATTTTTTTACTAATTTTTTAGATAAAATAGTGTAAAAAGAGTAATGAATTACTAAGACAGCTTAATTTAATTGGGAAGGAAAAGGATTTATTAACTTGCGGTCATGAGTTCAAATCCCATTAGCCTCATTTTTTTTATAATTTTTATTTCTCTTAGTTTTCTTCTACTAAAAATGTCTAATTAAATAACAAATTTAAGGTCCTCTCAATGATATTTAACAAAAACATTATTTTCTATATTTAGATATAAAAATAATTCTCAATTTTTTTTAATTTTTTGTGTTTCTTTAATTTTTTTTATAAAAATGTCTATTTAAATCACAAATTTAAAGTTTTTTCTAATATATTTAAACAAAACAATAATTTTTTTCATACATACACGCAAACAAAATTTCTTAAAATTTTTTTTAGTCCCGCTAAAATAAATTCTGGATCCGCCCCTATTTACAAGCATGTTTGTTGCTATGACCAGGTTGCTCGGTTAGGTTCGAGAGCATGCTTCAGTCTGACCAAATCGAGCGACTAAGATAGTCAGCCAGCCTAATCAGGTCACCAAGCCTAGCTCGAGTCATGGATTCTCATATCCGAAAACAAGTTGTACAAAATTCCAGCTAAAGCTAATTTAAAGCATGTTTGTTAGAAAAATAAGGAATAGAAATAAGTCAAGTTTTCGTCCGAAAATCCCACATGATCATCTCAGTGGCGGATCTTGAAGCAGTTAGTTGAGGGGGTGGAAAATTGACCTCTATTTTTTTTTCCCGAAAAAACCATCAATATTTGAAGTTTTTGGGTTTAATTATATTTTTAAGGTACAAAGTTTAACAAATGATTAGTATGATAGAAGTATATTAATTTGGTAAATGATATAAACAATAATTTATATCGCTTTAGTCTTGAAATGTTTATAATTTGTACTCATGTGTCGGATTTGAGCTTATAATATATCAAATTGAAGCTATCGAAGAGAATAATATTTATATTAAATTTTATTTTTGATTGGAGAGGCGACTGTCACCTCTGACCCTAAAGAGGATCCGTCCCTGGATCATCTCTTTTTTAGGTCTAAAGAAGAAAAGAGGAAATAGATTGAGGATGAAGAGGGTAGGTAACTTATCCATGTTAAAATTAGACAATGAAACAAGGAGAAGGAAAATAAACTTTATAAGAAATATAGAAAAGGAAGAATAATTGTTACAATTTTAATCAATAAATCATAAATTCCTACTATCTTGAATTAAAAAAAAAATTAACCGTTTCCTTTTCCCTATATATAAGTATCAAATGTCACATTTTGAGTTAATAATTAATTTAGTATGCAGTTTATATAATTTTACTTAAACGACCTATTTTCTCCAACTTTTTCTCACCTAATTAATATCCCTTTCATTACTTAAGTATACCTTCTTTCTCATTTTTTGCCACTATATTATCATCCACATCATTTACAATATCAATAACAACCCAATATACATCACGAATAAGCGGGGTCTGAAATCACTAATCAGGATGTACGCACTTCTTCCCCAATTTAGTTGAAAAAGTATTTCCGAAAGACCCAAAAATAATAGAATAACAAAATAAATGGGCAGAAAGGTGGTAGAGCAATAAAGAATAATTAAGAAATAAACCGACAGAAATTCAGCATAGAAGTATAGCAATTAGCAACAATAGACCTCACACATAACAATACACCAAATTTCTAACGCCCGCATGCACCTGGTTCCGCTAGTGATCTCTATTCAAAGTCATCTCTTCTGAAAGATTCAGAAGATTGAGGTGTTGTTTGATGACATCCATTTAACTCTTTTTCGGTCTATCTCTGCCCTTCAAAATTAAATTCTCGCTCCCACAAACCGGAAATTAAAAAATAAAAGTAATCATGAATCTACAAATATAATTGCTTCTATTGTACTGTGTAGTGGGAAAAAAGCTTATCATCAACTATTGTACCTTTATAAGAAATTTCTACAAACTTTACTGCAATTTCCTATCTTTTAATTGAAATGTAAGAAAGCGACATTTGTCACAAAAATATCTGCATAATATATCAAAGACCATTTCTTATAGGGGAAATTACAGAAAATCACCCTTTAAATACGGGTGTTTTTACTTAACCACCCCTTAAATTCAAAATTATAGAAAACCACCCTTTAAATGGTTTTTACTTACAACTCACCACCCCTTAATCTATTTTCATTAATTTATCATTACATATATTATATTTTAGTATCTTTAAACTCAAATTTGATTATGAATATGTTCAAAATTTGAATTTAAGGGCTTGATTATATTTTAGTGATCATTTTATTTATTTTTAACAAATAGTTAATAATTTTCAACTTAAAATATGAATTTGATCCATTTTATTTGTTATATGTAACTTTTTTCTTTAAATTTACCTAAAATTTAAAAAAATATAGGTTATCAATTAATCATATAACTTAAATATAATTATTAAGATAATAATTTTAAGCTATATTTATTATTGTTTTTTAAAAATAAACAAAATTATCGATCACTAAAATATAATCGAGCCCTTAAATTAAAATTTTGAATATATTTATAATCAAATTCAAGTTTCAAAATATTAAAATATAATATATTTAATGATAAATTAATGAAAATAGATAAAGAGGTGGTGAATTGTAAGTAAAAATCATTTAAAGGGTGGTTTTCTATAATTATTAATTTAAGGGGTGGTTAAGTGAAAACATCCATATTTAAGGGGTGATTTTCTGTAAATTTCCCTTCCTTATATTGCCACAAACAACCCACCCCGTAGAAACAGGGAAGTGACATTCACATACCTTTTTGGACTTTTTTTATGTTTAGATTTTGATTTTAGAAGGGTGCACCGTGCACACCACGAAACCGCGATTTTTTTTTAATTAATATGGATTCAAAAAATAATTTTGCCGGAATAAAAAATAATAAATGAAAGGTAAGATTGAAATGCTTCACACCTAAAGAAACCCGATAGAGTGTAAATTTAAGGCGATCATAATTGTTTCTAGAAGCCTTTTCTTTGAATTCGTATGGATTTTAAGTAATTATTCGTTATTATTATAATATATTTATTTCAGGGTTAGTATAATTGTAATTGTATTATAATTATAATTATAATTATTTGGAATCCAAACACATATACGGGTCGTGTGTACACGTGCGTCTACGCGCTAATAGCCTAACACATAAGTCGAGCGGGGTTCCATCCTAAAACTAATTAGCTATAGATGGGGTGACCCACTAGCTTATATACTATGACTTCTTTATTTGTATAATCAATGTGGGACTCTTTTGATCTCTTCACACCTTCATCTTTCAACAGATGTTTGTATTATGTTGAGAAGCTTCAATTTTCACGCCGAAAACCGAAGAAAACCATGATAGAGATCTGTGTGTACAAAACCACAAAATCAAAACAAAGAACTCAAGCTTACAGAGGAGAGGTGTGTACTACTTATACCCGAGCTCATCTCTAAGCAAACAACCTGATCTCTACCCTACACGTGTAAGCCATCGGCCTAGTTTGTAACAAACTTACCGCTCAACATGCTAAGTTGTGTACACTTCCATAATTTGACTTTTCTGCACGTAGTTTTAAGAGGTAAAAACTATATAAAATCTTATTTATTTTAATTAATTTTTTTTCATATATAGTTTAATATTTATTAGTAATACGTATTGAATTTTGAAAAAAAGTCATACATCGTTTATTTCCGATCGGATGGAGTAACAATTAGGACCTAGTCTTTTTCCATCAAATTTTCTTTTATGATATATTTGTGAATTCTTACCTTTTAATATATCAAAATAAAAAAGAATCTCCTCAGGGTCGCCTATCCAACATAAATAAATATTAAGCAATCACCTCAAATTTTCAAAATTAGTTAAAAGTTTGAAGTATTTAGACATGTTTAATACAATATTTGATAGGCCGAAAAGATCAACCTAATAATCTAAAAAAGAGCTAAATGAATTAGATAAGTGATGATTAAAGGACTTGAGTGTTGAAACTAATTAAAAAGGTGTGAAAAACTATACTCCCTCCGTCTCGAAATAGATGTCGTTTTAGACTAGTTGGGTTATATCAAAATAGATGTCGTTTTAGGTTTTCTAGGTAGGGGATAGTAATGATTTGTATTGATTTGTGTGTTGTTGACTTTTTAAAAGATTTTGATTGGTTAAAAAATGTAGTGGGTATTTAAAAATAATAAAATTTATTAAAAAAGTTAGTGGAATGATAATGTTGATTGATGTGTGAGTGTTTTATTAAAAATTGTGTAGAATGCTAAAATGACTTAAATCTTGAGACGGAGGGAGCATCTATTAATAGCGATGACAGTTTCAAAAGTCGTGAAAAATTTAACTCTTTCAAAAACTTTAGGATGAACATTGACTACAATTTTTTAAATCATGCAAGTCTGTCCAACTTTTTTTTTTAAACATAAAATTTATTTAATCGCTTTAGAAAAAAAAAATTATCTCATTATTTTCAAAACTGTGGCTGACTAACATTAGCCAATTCTAGAAACAATAACATTATATTATCTCATTTCTTTCAAAACTGCAGTTGGTATTGCCACACTACTTTCAAAACCACAACCAACATTATTTATTTAGTGAGATTTATCCGAATTATTAAACACTACTCCTATCTTAATCAATGAAATATTTAATTAATGATATGTATTATTAAAGTAGAAAAGTCGAAAAGTAGTCGATTTCTTCACCTTTATTTATATGCTGATCGTGATGAGTGTGAACTGCGTGACTGATTTTTCCCTTCCTATATCTTTGTTTGTGTGGGTGGCTTGACAGATTTGTTCGGGTAACCGTCACACGTGGCGCGACGCGATTCGTCTATCTCGATTATAAATAGCACCCCTCGATTTCCTCTGTATCTCAGAACAACCCTTTCTAAGCAATTCCTGATTCTGAGACGACGCCGTTTTTCTTCGCATAACCCGTACGTGCAACCTGAAGCTCCACCGAGGGGGAGGGAGATCTGCTCGCGGCAGCCTCTAATTCGCTTGGTGCAGGTCGGGAACCGTTTCTGCCGCTGCCGTCCGTTGCCGGAAATTCAGAGTTTTCCGGCAGCTCTTCTGGAATTTTTTTTTTATCCTTCCGATCCTGTGGTGGCGGCATGTCGACCGTTCCCGCCTTGCATCAACTGAATCGGAGCCTGCGGCGATTGAGACGAAGATCGAAGGTTTTCATGGCACCTGTTACAGTTCAGCTTGGCTGATTTGGTCTTTGTTTGCTTGATAGGTTAGAAATGTTCTTCCTCCTGTTCTCATCTTTCCTTAGTTGGATTTGAGTATGAATTGGATGATTTATGATATTTTATTTGGATTTGCTTTCTTTTTTTCATGCTTTAGATCTTTCAAATTTGATCGATCTGAGAAAAATGATTGAAATCTGCATTAAATTCGTATCTAGAAATGTGAATTTGTAGATTGGGAGTAGATAACCCCAGCTAGCTTAAGCTGTAGGCGGAGTTGCATCTTTTTAGCTACTCCGTTCTATTTTGGATCACAAATTTGAAACCTTTGTATTTATCTTGCGGTCCCTACTCATTCAGATAGGGTCGGCGTCGACGCGTCGTTTCCTCATCTGTTTAGGGTGCGTAGACATTCATTAATGCGCCCGTGGTTATTCCAGATGATTGTTCCCGAATAAAATCTTTATCTGTGTGGTTTGCAACTTTACATTTAGCAGTTCTGAGTAACTCCAGCTAAACTCATGTACAGTGTTGCTAATTAATTGATATCATATATGTTTTGGCATGCCTTAATTTATTTATATACATTCTGATTTCTGATGCTTGGCTGCATAACTTACTCTATGCATTTTCAATGGCCTTACCAAGGCGAATTCAGTTTAGTTAGTAATATCATATTTGCATCTATGATCAATCTGGAACAGGAATTTTATCAAAGTATTAATCTTGAGTAGGGCAGGTCCTTGTTGTCTCTTATTTCACATTTGCATTTGTCATTCCAGTTTGGCACTGGTAACATCTTGTAGCATGAATAATTGAGATTCTTTCTTTTGTCTTTTTACAAGTGTTTTACTGTTATAGCGAGATCTGTCTAACTATGTGTAGGGCAGCTCCTTGTTGTCTTTTTATAGGTTTTATGCTGTTATAGCACCAATTATTGGGGACTTAGGAGGACGGTTTGTTGGTGTAATAACACGTAATACTCATCGCGTGATATACTTTGACTCCGTACTAAATAACCAGATTAAAACCATTCCTCCATTTTTTGATTTTGCTCTTTCCTTTCCAGTTCATCTTTTCTTGAACTTGATTTGTTCATACGATCTTATATCAAGCAAACTTTACATGTTTGGCTGAATTACTCAATTCCTTCACTTAATTTGCTCATGAATGAGGCTGAATTACAGTTTCATACAAAAGGAAAGAGTTTGTTTTTCACTTGGTTTTGTGTGAGGTGTTGTTGTCTTTGCACAGCAGCAGTTTTGGTGTAGGTTGAATATCATTCCATTGATACACCAATTATGGTTGAGGGAAGCTATTTAGAGGTCTAGGTACACAAATCTCACGGAGGATGAAAACACAGCCCTGAGTATTTGCTGCAGAGGCAGCAGAGTCTCACGGAGGATGAATCGGGAATCCTGCAACGAATATCTCTTGCACACAATTTGTTTTTCAGGGACGATGCAGTGCTGTATATGTCACAAATCATCATTAGCGAAATGTGTAAAGGAATTTCAAAAATAACTGCTTCCAGGTTACCAGGTACATGGTCAGCTTCCGTGTTCTCTTTCATTGGCATTGTATCAATATATAACATGTTGCATCATTGTAAATTTGCAATGCTTGTTTGGCCTTTGTACTCATATATGTAGACAGAGCACATGACAGTCGACAACCATCCTATTGGATTCTATGGTGAAGACAACTTTCGTAGACCGAAGGAATTTGCCACTGGGAAGCAATGAAGGGTCCGTGAGGCAGCAGAGAACGAGAGGCTGAGGCTTCCTTAATTCCGGATCCCCATTTGTGGGCTCACAGAATAAAAAGATCAATTTGTTATCTCGGGGCTGCCTTGTGCACCATATATGTTCTCCAGGTGACAAAAGGACGCTCTTAGATGGGTCACGTAGCTCCCACCCTCGAGCAAGGTGGTCACACCTAGAGCTAGCCGGATTGCATCCATAGGCATTGAATGAGTGTAGAATTGTAGAATTGATGTAAAGTTCTCCTTAGGGTTTCCATTCATTGATATAACATATATATATAGGTTACAAAGGTATTGAGCCATTTTAGCCCACTATACAATATTAAGACCTATGTAATCTATCAAACCCCCGCAGTCGAAACGGGAGGGGTCCTTACAGTGAGACTAGAACGAAAATCAATGAATAACTGTCGAGGTAAACCCTTGGTGAATATATCAGCGTACTGATAAGAGGACGGGACATGGAGAACGCGGACATGTCCAATGGCAACCTTGTCCCTTACAAAGTGGAGATCAAGCTCAATGTGCTTCGTGCGTTGATGCTGGACTGGGTTGCTAGCCAGGTAGACGGCGGAGACGTTGTCCGTATAGACCAGAGTGGCCTTCTGAAGGGGACAACGGAGCTCAAGGAGGAGGTTCCGGAGCCAAGAGCACTCGGACACAACGTTGGCAACACCCCTGTATTCGGCATCAGCGCTGGAGCGAGATACGACGGACTGACGCTTGGCTGACCATGACACAAGGGTGTCGTTGAGGAAGACGCAGTACCCAGACGTGGAGCGACGTGTGTCAGGACAACCACCCCAATCCGCATCAGTGTAAGCAACAAGATCGAGCTTAGAGGAAGGAGTGATCGTGGTGCCGAGCTCAAGAGTGCCGCTGATGTACCGAATGATCCGCTTCAAAGCCTGAAAGTGAGGTTCCCTAGGTGCATGCATGAACAAGCAGACCTGCTGAACGGCGTAACTAATGTCAGGCCTGGTGAAAGTGAGATACTGAAGAGCACCAGCGAGGCTCCTGTACAATGTCGGGTCATCAACCAAGGGACCAGAATGAGCATTGAGCTTGTTGGATGTATCGACAGGGGTGGCGACTGGATTACAGTTGACCATCTTAGCCCGAGCAACAATCTCTGCAGCATACTTACTCTGTGAGAGAAACAGACCTGACGCATGACGCTGAACAGCAACTCCCAAAAAGTAAGACAACTTACCCAGATCAGACATGGCGAATTCCGCACTCAACTGCGAAATAATAGACGTCCGAAGAGCATCAGAAGAGGCGGTGAGAATGATGTCGTCGACATATAGCAACAGGAATGCCAAGTCTGAGCCTTGGCGATAGATAAACAGAGACGAATCGGAACGGCTGCCAGTGAAACCCAAACGAAGCAGATGAGAGGCAAAACGCTGGAACCAAGCCCGCGGAGCCTGTTTCAGACCATACAAAGAGCGCTTGAGGAGACAGACATGCTTCGGACGGTCAGCATCAGCAAACCCCGGCGGCTGAAACATGTAGACCGTCTCATTCAGATGGCCATGAAGAAATGCGTTCTTGACATCTAACTGATGGATGGCCCAGTTGCGCGACAGAGCTAGACTCGGGACCACTCGGATAGTGGCAGGCTTGACCACAGGGCTGAACGTCTCATCACAATCAATACCTGTCTGCTGAGATCTACCGTTCACCACAAGACGGGCCTTATAGCGCTCCAAAGTCCCATCAGATCGGAACTTGTGACGAAAGAGCCACATACAACGAATGACGTTCGCCTCAGGAGGGCGAGGAACAAGAACCCAAGTACCATTCTTCGTAAGGGCCCTGTATTCGTCGAGCATAGCCGCCTGCCAATTCGGGTCTTGGAGGGCTGTTTTGTGGGAGGTGGGAATGGGGGAGAGGGAGGTCTGGGTGGAGGCAGAGGGTGATTGGGTGTCGGGACGGATGGGAGCAAGAGGGGCTAAGTATGGGGATGAGGCGGCGGGCGCAGCAAAGCTGCGGGTAAGGGGTGCAGAGGCGGTGTGGGATGCGGCGGGCGCAGCATACCCTGCGGCGGGCGCCGCAAGTGGGCGATGCGAGACGGGGAGGGATGCGGCGGGCGCAGCATGTGTTGCGGCGGGCGCAGCATATGTTGCGGCGGGCGCCGCCAGTAGGTTATGCGATGCTGGGGGCATGGGCAATTGATAGGCTGCGGGCGCAGCAGTGTGCGGCGCCCGCGGCATTGGTGTTTGGCGGGGGGTCTGCTTTGCTAGGCCATGAGGTTGTATGGTGGGGCGATGGGTGGTAGTCATGGATACGATCTAACGGGGTCGGAAGACACCGGAGACGCTGCGGGTGTGTGGTCTGGTGGTGGGGGGTGGTGGGGGTGGGGGAGGGGGAGACGCAGGAGCACCGTAGTGAGCTTTTAGCCCACTATACAATATTACGACCTATGTAATCTATCAATGAGGCTGGTAGATTGTAGCCATGGACCACCTTCTAAGACTCCTTAGGTATTAGTGTATTACTACTATATATGAGCTGCTGATATATGAAGGAAAATGTCTCTTTTATCTTACTATGGTATTTGACTATTTGTGGTTCTACAACGGGATTGATTGCATTTACTCAAACTAGTAGCTCAAGTGACAGAAAAAAACCACATTACAACGACTCGAAAAAATCGACAGTTGCTTCCTTTGGGTGCGGTTTCGATCAATTTTAGGACCTGACACTGATCTCTAACTACACTGATTTGAGTGAACCCTTACAACAAAAAAACCCTACAAGACCTACTTAATAACACGCCCCTAGAGTGATAGAATAAAGTATAAACATGATTAAGGGTCCCATTTAACATGTCATACTTGAATGATATTTTTGGCTTATAAAGCATTAAAGTCATTTATAAGGTAAAAAAATGATCATATAAGATCATTAAGCTCATTCAAAGGGATTGTATGCAAATGTGTATTTTTTAGACCATCCACGCCCAAAATAATTGATGGAGCTAAAAAAAACATATGGACACCACCATTATGGATGGTCTGAGCATGTGTAAATTTGAGCACATCATCTCTCATGTGGATAATTTTTTACAAAAAGCAAGACAATGTCATTGGGTTTTTTTTTAATGATTTTATTTATTTTTTGTTTCAAAAGTATTGTCTTGAATGATGTGTAAAACATGCATATTTCACTAATTGAGTAAATTACTAAAAAAAATAATGTGTATATTTACTTATCTTTTACAAATATGTATATTTTAATCAAAACTATTGTGGACGGTCTAAATGGTCTTTGGATATTGCATTTTCAGAATATTTTTTTTGGTTGTCTTAGTCTAGATTGATCTTGCTCGGTGTGATTACTTACTACATATTTCATATGATTTTAACTTGAATCTTTTAGCATGATGTACACTACGACAACTACACCGATATGGTATTTTTCGGATGGGGAACAGGAAAATGTGATCTGTCGGTGATTTGTTCTGCAATAACACTTCACAAATTATTGCACTCTAAACAGCTGTATGCCTTTTCCCTCAGGGCAACTTTAGAGTGTATCTTCAAACTTTGTTTCTTCTAAAATAAAAATAAAAAATAAAATGAAATGTAATTGTAACCAAATCTTTTGTACTGTTATACTTTATTGCCATTTTTCAAATGGAATAATTAACTGTAAAGATAAAAAGGTTAAAAAATATTTTGGCCCATTGGGCCTGGCCCACAATAATGACTCCTGTCACAGCCCAGTCCAGCTCACGTGCTCTCTTCCCACCACGCACCTTCGTCAGTGGACCCCACCCTGTAAAGGCGGAAACTCCCAAAAAGAAAATGATTTTTTTTTAAAAGAAAAGGGAAAAGAAGGAAAAAGCAGGCCTGGAAAGACGCCATGTTTCATTCATGAAAGCTCTCCATCACTCTCCACTTCCACTGCACTCCTCCCTCCTTTCACGCAAATCGCCTCTCCCTTTCCTCGGTGTTCGTGTCCGCGCCTGGAATCCGGACATGTAGGTGTGAGGAAGCTTTTGATCTCGAGTTCTTGTCGATGGCGGAGGGAACTGCAGATCTGTGCTGTTTCGTTGCGATTAATTGTGCGGTGCTCGCGTTCCGGGAGATTTTGATACAGAATGTGGAATTAGGTTGATATTGACTGCGACGGGATTCAGATCTTGGAGGTGCATTGTGTTGGAATCACCGCCTAAGGTGTGGGAAGAGGATGGGATCCTCAGGTAGTAAAACGCGGCGTTTCGACGGGGCGGGGTCGTCTTGCTCCTCGTTTTCATCGTCCGTTTCGTCTGTTCCTGGTGTTGATGGTGCTGGCTGTAGTGATGGAAATCGCAGGAGATTGAGAGCTCGGAGTGTGTTTCAGTCGTCTTGTCTTGGATCGACTTCGAGGACCTGCGACAGTGACGATGAAAATCAGGTTTCAACACTCTTTCTTTCCCTCAGCTTTCAGTTTCAATTGGACGGATTTCAATTTCAATTTCAATTTTGTATAACTGCATTGCCTTGTTCGATTGAATTCCTGTGCCAGTTCTTTCTGTTTGATAGAAATTCTGGTTGTTTTTGCATTGAAGGAAATAAGCAAGCTTTCTATAAATGTCAATGATAGCTTCATTATATATCATAACAGTAAAATTTACCGTTAGGGAAATGATGTGACGAGTATCTTTTACATTCCATTGATGAATTGTTACATTTTGGCTTCTAGCAAGCATAGGAAGAACCGAAGAACACATTAGATAACTGATAAGTGAGGCTGTGAGAGAAGCTCTATTATTATTTTTATTTACCTTCTTTTAGCATATGCATTGCTCTCCCAACAACTGTCCTAGTTTTGAATTTGAAGTCTCTGCAGTACACCACATTAATTACCATCAAGAATTAGTGTTAGTCCTGTGTGGAACACTGCTATCTATCTCTAGATCAATGCAACTAAAGGATGTTTCGTCTTGAAAGAGGCCGGCTTTAGATTCAATTGTATAATCTTATACTCAATCCATCAAATATCATACCTGCCAATAGTGACATAACTCCTGTTATTGATTCCTTTACAGATTCCTAATCCTGATCATGAAGAAATTGGTGTAGTAGATTATGGCCAGCGAATGCAGAGGGATGATTCAGTTTCAGATGAAGTGAAAATTGAATGTTTTCGGGATCTTAAAGTTGATCAGCCTGATGAGATGGCTTGTGTATCTTCTAGTGTTGATCTTAGTGAGTGGATTGAAGCAAGTGACAGGGATATTATTAGAACTGTCAGCGGTAGTCCACCTCCAGCTTCTTCTAGCCAACCATCGAATCTTTCAAGTCGATTTCGCTCTTGCTTCAATATGGCCCCTGCTAATGTTAGCTTCAGGTTGAATAGGGCAAACAGTTTACGTTCAGTAAGGGCTGGTCCTATTTCCCCAACAAACTTTACCTTCGGCAATGCTAGAGAAGAATCTTATCTACCTGATCGTCCTAGTTTTGGTTCAGTTGATAGACATGAGAACCAAGAAGATAGTCACTTGGATCCAGATCCCTCCAGTACAGCCCCTAGACAATACTACAGCAATTCACCTGTTAATTTATCCCTGGACCCAACAACATCCACTTCAGTAAGTAGTTCATTGGACTATTATCCTGTTGTTTCTACTCGAAGTCTGGCAAGAGATAATGTTAGTAGAAGAACTAGAGGTGAACCGTGCTCGCCATATTCTAGAAGTCATAGTGAAATGCCCAATGTTAATGCAAGAAATGCTGGTGGGAGAAATGCAACTCGTGAACCAATGGATCGTAATTCCCGCTTCAGCAGAACCCTCAGTGTTGGAAGGCTTCGTGATAGGGTTCTTCGCAGGCCATCATTTTCAGATTTGACATTCCCTCCTCAACAACAAGAGAGGGTGGGTACTGATTCTGATGAAGCTCACGGATTAAATGCCAGTACTACTGAGACTAGGACAGCTACTTCGGATGAAAATCCTGCTGACTCACTTGCTTCAAATTACCAAGTATACAGTAATCAGAATGTGGATAATGAAGTATCCCAATTGAGAGAATCCAGGTTAAATGATATTTTACAGCAAAGGACAAGTTTCTTGGAGCGCCAAAGACGAATAAGATCCCGGGTCTGTATGCTTTCCTCTTCCTTGCTCAATTCTTTTTCCTCAGTGGATATGCAAGTTGCTTCTCTTCACACATTTACCTGATAGCACGTTATGTGAATCTTTTTTTTTTTTTGGAACTGCATACCAAAACACAAGATTTTTTATCTTTATCATGAACCCAAGATCATGAGTAATTGAGTATAGGCACCGATGTGCATCATCTTAGGAAATAACCTTGTTTAGATCTTGCAAATCACCACCTGCTTGCAATTGTTTCATCTCACCCTTATCTTCTGTTATCGTTTTTTCAAAGTTGTCTAGCTTGTGTTTAACTATGGAGCCTACTCTCAGGTCCGTGCACTTCAGCGTAGCCGTTTTGAAACCTTATCAGGGCATGAAAGATCTTGCATTTTATCTGGTCATCACCGAACAGGTCGGTGTACATGCCACATGAATGCTCGAGTTCCCAATTCAAGTGATGATACTGGTGCTCGGGCTAGCATATCAAGGATCGTAATGCTAGCTGAAGCTTTGTTTGAGGTAATGCCACCTTTTCATTCCCTTCCAGCCATGCTTGTTGGGTTTTAATTTTTGGTTCCTTTTATTCTTTGTTGTTATTATTTTCTTGATTACTTAGCATGCAACTTAACTAGGTTCTGGATGAAATTCACCAGCAGTCAGTGGCTTTGCCTTCCCAACCTTCTATTTCTTCAATTGGGTCCATCCCTGCACCTAGCGAAGTGGTAGACTCCCTGCCTTTGAAAATATTCAGCATGCCAACAAAGTTTCAGAGTGATGATGCGGGGCAGTAAGTTATCCTTTACTTTTATCAAATGGTAAAAGAAGCATAATTAACGAATAGAGAAAAGTTGGTTTCTTTGAGTTGCAAACTTCGAAGCAATAAAATGTATTTATGCAATAGGATGAACTCAGTCATATGTTACGTGCACTCGCTGAACGGTTTTTGACAAAATCTATACAGGATTTGGTTACATGGTTCCATATATTCATACACATACATATATTGATAAAAGAAGCTACATGGTTCCATTTGTTTTGAATACCATATTTCTTGCACCTTCATGATAGGGTATTACTTTTAGCTTTGGATGGTTCATTCACCTTTTATCATAGGACTATAGGAGTGCTTCCTGTACTGCTTCTTGAACCATTAAAGATTTCAAGTAATGATTTTGAATATGAACGCATGTTGATTGACCAACAGATGTTACATTTGCCTTGTGGAGTATGAGGACGGAGATGACATGCGAATACTGCCTTGCCATCACGAGTTTCACAGAGCATGCGTCGACAAGTGGCTCAAGGAGATTCATAGGTATGGTGTATTGTCCTCTATTTCCTTCCCTGTTGGACTTAGGAGATTAATAGGTATGATAATTTAACGGGGAGTAAATCCGGTTCTATTTTCTACAGAGTGTGCCCTCTGTGCCGTGGAGATATCTGCAGATCCCGTTCATCATTAACGGAGAGCTAATCCAGTTTTTCGCCATCTTTGAGAACCAAGCTCTCATCTGGTCTTTCGAAGTCATTCAATCACATTGATCATGTTCAGCAATCCCACTATACCTTTTGCTGCTCTATTTCCATGGTAATATCGCAAACATCATCCCGCTGGAATAGCATCGAATCCCTACTGAGAAGGAAAGATGCTGCCTCCATCATGTCGAGATTCATAGTACCTTTTTTCGATGCAACAAAGCTGTTTAGAGATGAAGTAAAATGGCATTCTTGTTATGCCTTGCATCCTATTTTTATTGTAATCTCATGTGCATTTATTTTGTATGCCCAAGTTCAGGTGATGGTTGAGCAACTGCTTTCATACTCTACAAATATGATTTTACAATTCAAGCTCAAATTACCTGACTGACAGTGGAGGATTTCGTACTGTTGAGATCTCAATATTTAAGTTTGATTGTGGAGAGGAAAAAAGTAAACAAATTGTGCATACTCATTATCAATTCCAAAACATTTGAAGTTGCTTAATGTAAAGTGCTGTATTTCCATGGTTTGGTTTGTTGTTTGATTAATTGATTTGAAGGCAATTGTTTACAACTGTTTGCACCAAACGAAGCCTTAGTATAATGCAGTATGAAGTACTGAATAATGCAGAATTTTACATGAATGTCATGAAAACTACCTTTCCTTGGGATCACTTCATGCCCAAATCATGTCATTATTTCACAAATTTGATGAATATATATGCATTTGTAATCTGTAAACTTTCTACCTACTATCCCGATTTTTTCGAACAATCGAAGAAAACATGTATACCCCTTTTCTTTTGGATCTTAAGACCCAAATATGAATAATGATCTAAAGAATATATGATTTGTGTGAATCAAGTTAGCCTATACTCCAGAGTGCCGAGTGTTGTTCTGGACTGAAAACCCGGTTATGGCACGTTCGATCGCATGGATACGGGCAATCTATCCGCTGGAACGGGATTCGATCGAAGAACCAATCTCCGACAGCCTCTGCTATTGTCTGTCATTATACAAGAATTCCATACAAGTGATTTATATATGGAATTGCAAGGAAGAAAGCTTCCATACTTGAAGGAAAAGGGCCAGTAGAGATGTACCGTATTGGTCAGTTTCGGAGAGTCGGATCTGAACCACGTCTCCTGCATTTCGGTTTGACAGTGGGCAAAGCAAGAGTTTATGAACAAGCCTCTGGACACTGATCTGCCTAACCCGAGAAGCGCAGATAAGAACTCCACTCTGAACGCTGTCATTATAAAAAAAAGTTAGTTGGTTCAGTTGGAGCTTCGGATTCACATGACAGTGTAGTTTAGAAGAAACCTTGCATGACTCTGAGCTGACCAGGAGAGCAGTTCTTTATGTCGAGCTTGCAATCAGACCAATCGCCCCGAGGATCAGCAGCAATCGGCGCCAGGATATTCTTAATCTAAACCAACACAAGACCTCAGATTTAGAAACCAAAAAGAAGGATAACAAAAATTTGCCAAGACTTTCACAAACCTGCCACGAATCATATGCTGCGTTCAGCAAAAATAGCGGTGTTCGTATCTGCCTTGCAACGTACTGCGGAAAGAAGCACTATAGCAAGAAAATCAAAATGCAATGGTAAGAATGAACGATAGGTACAGGAAGAGGATCCGGTAAGGAGAAGACCGAAGCATAGTGTTAAAGTCTTACCAAATGTGGTCTAAGTGACCTTGCAGTGCAGTATGAAGGCAAGTTCCTCACCGAACCCTGTGTGTTACGGGTTCAAGATATAATTAACGGTGCAAACCAAAGGCAATATGATGAAGAAAGTGAAAACATAATGAAAGGAATGATGGCTGATTTTTGTCCCTCGTCGCATATCCACTTCCTTCGAGAAATTTGAACTTGAAGGATGTGGCTATCAAATACACAACACCATATGGAGGATAACTATATTAACTCTCTTCTTCTTCATTTTCAATGAGAATTAGTTAGACTGGATACTTCAACCTAGAGCATCATTTCGGAGGGATCTTGAGATGCTGATCATCAAAATTTCTAAGGTCATGACTCATGATGCAAGTGGCCCAGTTCCACATTATATGCCACTTAATTTCCCTTTTTGAAACAATATGAAATTTCCATTGTTACAAATCCATAAAGGGATCCTATGTATAAAAAGATCAAGATCAGAGTAGAGGTAGTGTTGCTATATAAGTTGCACATGATCCCCGGTCACGAATGGAGGAAAGGGCAAGTGAGAAGAATACATACATGTAATTCAACTATTTGATAGAAGTAAGATTCGATATAACGTGCTCCAGACACATCGGGCCTGTAGAAAGGAAAATCCATAACGTCGGGAGAGAACTCAACAGATATAATGACAACTGAACAAGGGAAACGGTAATTTGAAAAGAAAGATCCGTAAGAGAGAGTGATGCTCACACATTCACAAAATAGCCGGCATCTGAAAGGCACTTCACTTTAGTACCAATTGGTAGGAGAGCTCGAAAGCTATCACAATGCAAAATGGAAGTCAATCCACCAGCTGAACATCCAGAAAGAATAGCCTAATGTGGCAACTCTTCAGTAATGATCACCACAAAGAAATGCGGTGCAAAAGCACATAAAAGAGAATGAAGCATTTGGTATTTTAAAAGCCATACATTTTCAGAAGAGTTCATTCCTTTTGCAAGCAGTTCTTCTATGACTGCAAGCCAAATCCTTGCTCCTCTGAAGTGAAGCTTAGTAACCTACATTGTCCAAACAAAAACAAGAAGGAACTATTCTGATTAAATAAATAACAAAAAGCTTCACCAATTTTTTTTTTTAAAAATTGCTCAAATGAATTTCAATTTGCTCACAGGATTGACAGCTTCTACGTCTCCTGTGAAAGATGATCCGTCACAGTACCGAACCTTCACCCTATTCCAGTTATAGAACTCTGCACCATGAAATTCAATTCAAGTACGTGTCTTACTGTATAGAATGGAAAGACCCAAAAATTTGGTTCAAATTTACCAGGGTATGGCATTCACCTGGATTGAACACTGGATTGTTACTCAGGATCCCAGAGAAAGCGAGTTGTGTCACCATCTTCCTTGAAGATCCTAGACCACTGTTCTTGCGAGCAAGACAAGTAGTGACATTATTGCACCATCCCCCTCCCTAAGATTAAATATACAGGCAAAACAAAAATCAGGGAAAAAAAATGCTTGTTCAATGTTCAAGACTTCAAGATTGCCAACTCCTATATGAACAAAAGCCCGAAAATTGGCTTATTCATTACAACTAAACCAATGTATGGCAAAACTGACAATATTAACGCGTAACTTTGCAAGTTGTTTTTAATGATTTGGCCTATTATGTAATTCAATCGCTCATCATATATTCATATCCTTCAAATCATAGCAACCTCTATTTCAGCAATCACACATAAATGATTTGCAGCCAAATACAATGTGTTTTAAGCTATTCACTCCATTTGATAATGAATTCGATTAGCAAGCAATGTCTAAAGGTTGCAAGGATAGAACTAACCTCCATGTGAACTAACCAACTATTAACCCCGGTCCCGGATCCCCTATCAAGGTGATAAGCAGCAGGGCTTCCATCCAAACAAACTGCCAAAAAAAAATCCCAAAGAACAATGCATACAGATTTTATCAAAGGGAATTTTCAGAACATAAAAGAGAGGAAAAAAAAATTACACAGGTTTGCCATAAAAACTTCTTACCAGCTCCTTTGGCCACAGCACTTGTGAGATAAGTAATTCCAGCATACAAGGCATCAGTTTTCACCAAGCTAAGTGAGCATATCAAAATATGCAAGCACTTTTTTAGGGTTCCCCAATCCTCCATTCTACACACAATGCCACAAATTAGTGAAATTAATCACCAAATTTCATCCTGAAAAGCTTTGGCAAGAAAATAGCACAGCTGGAGAAAATCCCCATTACAATTACATCATTCAAATCTCACAAACATGATCAATCATGAAAGTAAAAGGGCATCATTGAAAAAAACACACAAAAGTGTGCCCCAAAAATAGTGCAAAAACAACACCCATCTAAAACCCCATTTGGCGATTTCCATTTTATCAGGCCGTTCCGCATTCATAAAAGAAATACACAAAAGATTCCAAATAAGAGGGGAAACATGGAAAATTGAAAATTTGTAACCCACATTTTGATGGGTCCTCGACGAAAACGAGGCCTTCAACCCAAAAATGTCACCTTTGAGACTCTTCCTCTCCCCTCATCCAAAAAAAAAAGAGTATAAGAGCAATGGCAGCAATGCAAAGTGCAAATTACCTGTTCATGGCGGGTGAGAAAATGGTGTGGTGGATGACAGAGTGATCAAAAGTTAAACCCTTGCTCAGATTGAGGAGTGTGTTGCATTGGTTTTTCAGTATTTTATTGGATTTTTTTATGATTAAAAATCAAATCTTTTTTAGGGGAGAGGGAGAATGAAAGCGCTTGGAGACTGTAGAGAGGAGAGGAGGGAGAAGCGGGCACAGAACCCAAGGGCCGACACTCATTCGCCGGTGCTTTATATATACACTCCTCGTTTTATAATGGGAATGTAGGATTCATTCCACAAATATATTTGCCAAATAGGTAATTTAATTCGGATTTACCATCCTATGTTTTTTTGGTCGAAATTTTAACCAATTCCATACTATTTATTTAATTAATAAAAATAAAATGAATGGTATAATTAACGAATAAAACTTTATGATATCGTTTTTTCTACCATTCATTTTCAGGTTATCAAAATATAGATAAAAAATACAGTATTTTTAAAAATAGGAAAATTTGGTATTTTCAGTATTCAAAACTTATGACAATAATAGATTTTTTTAAAAATATTTTTAATGCATTAGCCTATGATATTTATGCATATAATCCTATCATTCCTTCTTAGTTCTTATGTTCTTTTTGTAATCAACCCATTGAAATGTATAGGTAATAAGCATCCACCATAATAAAGGCTTGTACATGATATGACAATAGTTTTATCTATTTGATCGTATGTTTAGAGGCACACATATATAAAAACAATCAATTGCCATCTTAATTACACTGGGTTAGCACTTAGCTTTTCTTTACTATTAATAATTATTAAGAAATTAGTCGAATAAAGAATTATAAATAAAACTTCTAAACTATTTTTTTTTATATAATTATTATTCCATTATTTTTATATATTATTTAATTCTTTTGTACATTTTGCACATAATACTTCCATTGACTTTCAAAATTAATTACATTAGAACCTAAACTCAAAATTTAAAATAAGTACCCATTTCTTAAACACGGGACTCACCCTAGTAAGTAATTTACACCAATTCAATTGGCTAGCTAGCACAGTAATATGCAAGTCGTGCACATTTACTAAGTTTGATATAATGATATTGAGCTTTGCTCCCTTCCATCTAAAAGTTTGTTCATTCAATTCAAATGATGAATTTGTTAAGCTTTAAAAGTAGAGATATCAAATTAGGACTA
The DNA here is from genome assembly GCA_963922045.1 of Persicaria maculosa. Taxonomy (NCBI): domain Eukaryota; kingdom Viridiplantae; phylum Streptophyta; class Magnoliopsida; order Caryophyllales; family Polygonaceae; genus Persicaria; species Persicaria maculosa. Next base: position 4,946,661 of record OY998253.1, read on the forward strand.
ATGGTAGGTTTAAGTAGTTGATATCTATAGAGTTACATCTTTATATATATATCAAAAGATACAAAAATTTGAATCATTTTGAAAACATAATCACCTCGAACTGAAAAGATCAACCATTTAAATGAGTTATACAATATTAAATCCAAATATAGAACGACTAAACTTAGGGTTCGTATGGGAAGAGGTTAATAAACTGACTAAAATTATAAACAGGGTAAAAATTTATAAACTGTTGGTAAAAGTAGTTAAAAATTTATGAAAAAATATAAACTCTGTATGGGGCGAAAAACAGTTTATTTGTAAAAAGTGGAGTTTAATTGGTTTTTACGAGGGGTATTGTGGTACTTTCAAACCAAATAAGATAAAAGAGAAGGGGTAAAATAATAATTATGGAATATAAACCTCAAAATAAGCTTCAATCTGCAGCTTATTTATAAACCCTTTTTTTAACTGACTAAAGTTTATTTGTTGTTCCCATACACCGTTTAAACCCGTTTATTTGTTTTAACAGTTAAAAAATTTACACTTTTAACTTGTTTATATTGTAACCATACACACCCTTATTTGAACTGAATTAAAACCAACAAGTAATTTAGGGCAATTGAGATCGACTTTTATGAACTGGTAATCACCAGTTTAGAACACAAACGAGAGAGAGAAATTAGAGACAAAATTGGTTTGTTGCAACTGGGATTTCATGCCCCTTTCATTATCTGTTACAGAGGAGGGAAACGCCTTATATAGGCTGCCAAACATACAACTGCCAAAGCCATCCTCACCACACACGTGTCACTCATCCACTAAGCTACTAGCTCACCTTGAACCACATTTGTCCGAGCTTGTTTCGACTTGACCAGTCCTTCACAAGCTTGAGCTAAGCTGGTCCATACCCCCCCCCCCCCCCCTCAAGTTGGACTTGGGGGAGTATCTACCAAGCCCAACTTGAATGATAAGTGCCGATGCTGAACTTCACCCAAAGGCTTGGTGAGTATATCTGCAAGCTGAGCAGAGGATTGAACATGAGCCGTCTTGATCACCCCATCATCAATGCGTTCTCTGATGTAATGGCAGTCAATGTTGAGGTGTTTAGTGCGCTCGTGGTAGACGGGATGAGCAGCTATGTGCTGGGCAGCTTTGTTGTCGCAAAACAAAGTGATTGGCATAGGAATGGAGATGGAAAAATCCTGGAGAACACCAGTTAACCACACCACTTCACCTGTAGCAGTGGACATACATCTGTATTCCGACTCAGCACTCGACTTAGATACTGTCTTTTGTTTCTTGGTCTTCCAAGAGATCAATGATGAACCAAAAAACACACAATAACCTGATAATGAACGAGCTGAGAATTGACAAGCTCCCCAATCAGCGTCACTGTAAGCAGCCAGAGAGATAGAGCACTCACTGGGGTAAAACAGTCCCCAATTGATAGTTTGTTTCAGGTATCTAACAATGTGCAAGGCAGCTTGCATATGTGGAAGGCGCGGAGACCCCAAGAACTGACTGAGGTGCTGTATGGAATAGGATAGATCTGGCCTGGTAAGGTTTAAGTATAATAACCTTCCAATTAATCTTCTATATGATTCTGGATCAGGCAGCAATTCACCATCATCAATAGAGAGTTTTAATCCTCTTGGCAATGGAAAGATTGCAGGCTTGCAATCAAGCATATGTGTATCAGTAATGATATCAGCTATGTACTTCCTCTGGTTGAGAAGCATACCATTAGCTGATCTGGCCACTTCAATGCCCAAAAAATATCTCACTAACCCGATGTCTTTGATTGTAAAAGCTTTGTGCAACAAAGCCTTGGTGTGGGTGATAAAGACTGAATCTGAACCTGTGATCAAGAGATCATCCACATAGACAACTGCAATGGTTTGAAGGCCAGATTTGTCCCTTACAAACAGTGAATGATCATGTTTTGACTGGACAAAACCCAGAGAGCATAAGAACTTTGAGAGTTCTAGATTCCATTGTCGGGAGGCCTGCTTTAAGCCATACAAAGATCTTTGTAGTTTGCACACCTGGCCTGGAGATCCATTAAAGAAACCCTCTGGAGGTTTCATGTACACATCTTCATCAAGGAATCCATGTAAGAAAGCATTATTTATGTCGAGTTGGTGTACATTCCAACTTCTAGCAGTAGCCAAGGCAAGGACTAGCCTGACAGTGGTGAGCTTTGCTACTGGAGAGAAAGTGAGCTTGTAATCTTTGTCCTTCACTTGTGTAAATCCCTTAGCTACTAGTCTGGATTTGAACCTTTCAACTAAGCCATTAGGTTTGTACTTAACTTTGAATATCCACTTACAACCAATTGCCCTCTTATCCTTGGGCAAATATGTAATAAGCCATGTGTTGTTCATCTGAAGAGCATCAATCTCCTTTTTCATGGCTTCCATCCATCTAGGATCCTTAGCTGCTTCTTTGAAAGAGGTGGGTTCCCTGACATTGAGCATGGCATGAAAAGAGGCTACATAATCTGGTGAGAAATCACTGAGATCAAACAACTGTCTTAGCATGAAAGAGGCTGACTGTGAAGGAGATGCAGGTAATGTGGGACACACAAAGTCAGTCAATGTTGCAGGGGTGTGCCTTTGCCTTCCAAACCTTCTTAGTGGCTGGACCACTTCCTGAACTACCTCTGAACTGCTGCATCAATGCCATTAGTATGTCCACCACTAACTACTTGCTCACCACTAACTATTGGATCAACTGCTGCATCAATGCCATTAGTATGTCCACCAGAGTTGTCATCATGAGAGGATGGACCACTAATTGCATTTGGAGGATCTGGGACTGAGCTGACTTGGACCACACCATCATCAAATGGTGTCACTCTAGGAAGACTTGGTCTAGCATTTGAGCCTTTTTCTGAGCATTTCTCTGAGAAGGGAAATTCAGTTTCTCTAAAAACCACATCCCTACTGAAGAAGATGGTATTTGTAGCTAAATCAAGGAGTTTATAACCCTTAATGCTCCCTTGATATCCCAAAAAAACACTTCTTATGGCTTGATGACCAAACTTATCTTTGTACTCAGTCCTCTTTTTTCCAAAACACAGACAATCAACAACTCTTAAGGACTGATACACTGCAGGCTTATTATGCAAGATCTCAAATGGCACCTTCCAATTTAAGACTGAGCTAGGAAGGAGATTAATAATGTGAGTGGCTGCAGTCACACAGTCACTCCAAAACCTGATTCGAAGGCTGGAATGAAGCCTAATTGCTCGGGCTGTCTCTATCAAGTGCCTATGCTTACGCTCAATACGTCCATTTTGCTGAGGAACCCCAGGTATACTTTTCTGGTGAACAATTCCCAAATCAGCAAACAATCCCTGGCAGCTTCTTTGGATGAATTCAGATCCATTATCACTTCTGACCACCTTAACTGTGCAGTCAAACTGGTTTTTGGCATAGGCTAGGAACCCCTTTATAGCAGTAAACACTTGTACCTTTGAAGCTAACAAGTAGGTCCAAGTGTATCTGTTGTGGTCATCCAAGATGGTCAAGAAGAATCGAGAACCATCATGGGCAGTCACCCTATAGGGTCCCCATACATCAAAATGAACAAGATGGAATGGAGCAAGAGCCAAAGATTCACTTCTATTAAAAGGAGATCTGTGATGTTTAGCTAGTACACAACTATCACAAAAGAAATCTTTACAATTCAAATGCTTAAACTGTTCCAAGTGCATAAGCTTGGACATGGAGCTATGGCCAAGTCTTGCATGAACAATATCTAATTCATGACAATCCTTAACCTTTATTGAGTGACTACAAGCCTTTATTGAATCTGAAAAACCACCAAGTGGCACACCAAGCATAGCATCAGCATCCTCAGTCTTGATGATGTACAATCCACTGATCCTGTGTCCTCTTCCCACAATCCTGTTAGTGGTAGGGTCCTGAAATAAGCACTTGTCAGCCATGAATATGGCTATCAAACCAGTTTCTTCAACTAGTCTACCCATAGACAACAGGTTGTGCTTGAAACTAGGGACATACAATACATTCTTAAGCTCAAGACTTGAACTGAAAGTGACATATCCCACTGTATCAATTGTTATAGCAGAATCATCTGGCAATGCTATCTGTATAACTTTAGCAAGTCTGTGTCTATTCTTGAGCACATTAATATCATATAACATGTGATATGTGGCCCCTGTATCTACAATCCAGAATTCTTTCCCAACAATTTTCTCAATCATCAAGGCTTTAGAGTAATTGTAATTACCTGAAAAGTTTGCTGCAGCAAAGCAATCCTCATTCTCCATCTGCACTTGCTTTCCTTTCATCATCTGTATGACCTCTCTGCATACAGCATTCACAAGGCCATTGTCAAACTGGCTTTCTTTTCCCATGTCCAAAGGAGACTCACTGGATCCCTGCACATTCACTGAGTTAGCAGATGTCCTAGCACCTTGCTTTCCCTTTGCACCTTTCTCTTTGTCTGGATAACCATGTAGCTTGTAACATGCATCCCTCTGGTGTCCCTTGTTCCCACAATAGTCACACTTTGGGAATCCATGAAGCTTGTAGCAAGTTTCTCTTATGTGTCCCTTGTTACCATAGAAGTCACACTTCTTGAATTCTTCATGCTGTTTCTTCTCTCCTTCCCTTTTCCAATTGCCAGATTGGTTTCTTCCTGCATTCAAGGCAACAGCATCTTCACCACGCTTAGTCTGAGATCTAGATTCTCCCTTTGGAGTGCTTCCACATTGCTCAACTTGATTTACAATGTAAAAGGCACGATTCAGGTTAGGCAAAGGATCAATTGCCATGACCTGATTTCTAGCAGACTCATATTCATCGTTTAATCCCATTAGAAATTGCATTAACTTGTTTCTCTCTTCCTTCTGAATTATCTTTCGTAGCACTTGACAAGTGCATTTCTCTAAGATTTCACAACTACACTGTGGTACACCTTCAAGACTTGCTATGTCATTCCAAATTCTCTTCAATTTCCCGAAGTAATCTCCAACGGAATCCGATCCTTGAACCATGGAGTTCATTTCCTTCCTTAATCGATAAAGTAAAGGAATATTGGATTGTCCATACCTCTCAAGAATCTATCCCCATAGCTCTTGAGCTGAAGTCGCATACATGAGCGATTCTGCAATCCTTTGCTCCATGGAATTGAAGAGCCAACACCTCACCATGTAGTCGGTTCTCATCCATCTCGGATTGTTAGGAGAATCTGCCAGCGGCTTCACCACTGTACCGTCTATGAATCCGAGCTTTAGCTTAGCTCCAAGCGCCATCTTGACGTTCCTCATCCAACTGAGGAAATTCGATCCATTGAACACAACATCGACCAATTGAGCGCCTGGATGATCTCCATTCGCCAGTGCGAGTGGATCATTTGACGCCATCTGGACCTGTTGATCTCCAATCTGGTTCCGAAGATGCTGATCTCCGTTCTGGTTTCGAAGGATTGAAGCGTAGGTGTCTGCCATCGTCTTCAATCAACAATCACAATCAATTTCCTTGATCGATCGATCTTCGCTCTGATACCATATGAACTGGTAATCACCAGTTTAGAACACAAACGAGAGAGAGAAATTGGAGACAAAATTGGTTTGTTGCAACTGGGATTTCATTCCCCTTTCATTATCTGTTACAGAGGAGGGAAACGCCTTATATAGACTGCCAAACATACAACTGTCAAAGCCATCCTCACCACACACGTGTCACTCATCCACTAAGCTACTAGCTCACCTTGAACCACCTTTGTCCGAGCTTGTTTCGGCTTGACCAGTCTTTCACAAGCTTGAGCTAAGCTGGTCCATAACTTTAAGGCTCGTAAAATTATCCAAATTAAATACGGAGTACAAGTTTTTGAAAAGTTAGGCGTATCATATTATGATGCTCGTAGAATTTGTTTTACTAGAAAACACTTTTATAACAATATTTAGAATATTCTCTATAATAGGGCTCGTTTGGTTGAATGCGGGAAATATAATTCTCAAAAATTTACTTTTCATGAATTGAATTCCCGTGAAATGTACTCCCCATGAATTGAAAAAAGTTATTTGGTTGAATTTTGGTTTTTAGAAATATAAATAGAAAAATAAGAAAATTACCTGAAAGTTAAACTAGTCATCTAGGTAAGTGAACTTCTTACAATTTAGAGTAATTGAAATTCCCGGGGAGTTGAATTCTTGTGTATTTCTGTCAACAAAATACAGAAATATATCCTACTTTCTAAGTTTTTAAACTTCATGGATTTTTAACTGACTAACCAAACGAGGCCTAATATTCATGAAATTATTTTTCTCCAGAAAAACAAAACTTTAACACACTTGGGTGTGTTTGGGTTCCATTGTATTTTAATTATTGTATTTTAATTATAATGCAATTATTCTACCTCGTATTATGTGCCCGTTTGGTTCTAAAAATAAAAATATCGTAAAAATCGAGGTAAAATACTAGTAATTTAACCAAATAATCACATAAATTGAGATAAAATAATTGCATTATAATTAATACATCGCAGAATAAAAAAAACATCATAATTTAAACACCTTAAAAATTGGGTCAATCAAACACTGCCTTATCATTTTGCATTATAAACATAACGCATTTGGAATCCAAACACACCCTTCCATTATGCACGTTTTTTTTAAAATAAAAATTACAATATATATATATATATAATATCAAATTATATATATATATATTAACAATTTCATAATTATTAACAATAATTTTGAAATTGCTCACAAAAATTATATTTTGAGCATTTAGATCTAATAATCGATCTAAAAACTCGATCCATCAGTTGAGATTTCCCTATCAAAGCCTCATTCATGCACTTAGCAATTCATGAAAATGACATACTCCGATACTATTTCTGCCGATGAAGTTGTGGAAGATAAATAAAAGGGGCGGTGGTGATGAAATAAATGGTCGACATGTGCATACAATTATTGTTATTAGGTTAGCTGTATTTATCATTTAACTAATCACCACTTAGCCACCACTTAACTAAAGACCCACACCACCAACCAGCTGTTGCACTTTTTTTCCCTCTTTTTTTGGAAGATAGATTTCATCCAAATAGACTAGGAAATATACAAAACACCACAATAGATATCACATAGTATATCCCATAAACAAAACTCCATATTCATTACAGTTTTACTATCCTATATTCAAAGTATCGAATAAAAATTATTTTTATGGCAGCAAATCTTTCTCGATCTATGTTCTTATCATATGTCCTTAGAACATAAAATAAAAAAAAATACCGTTTTAGTTATTGTCTCAGTTCTCTTGATATAACGCTCGTTCGCCCACAATTATTATATATATAAAAGTATTACAAAAATGGGTTTATTCATAACTTGCATTCACATGTGGACTACATCTTAGGAAATTTCATTTATGGATGTCTTAGGGGGGGAAATGAAAAAAGAAACTTTTTTGTGACCTATACAATATATGGAAGAGTCCCACCGACAAAAAAATATTGCCACTAGGGTATCCTAAAAGAAATTCAAAATCAAAATGATGTTAAAAAATAAATAAATGTGGATTGATCAAATGATAATTCATAAATATTTGTATAAGAAAGAATGTGTAAAATCATAGTTAAAAGATCTCCACCAATTAAAAGGAGATAAGGCGGTTATGGTGATGTGCTAGTAATTATTTGGTTGAATGAAATATATTTTATATTTATTTATATATATTTTTTAACCTATATCCTAAAATCATATGTTAAGAAATTACTCCGAATAAGATTTTATATATTTCAGAATCAATATATAAACAATGGGAAAATAGTTTTAAAAATGTTTAAGATAATTAAAATTTGAAAATCCTTATAAATTTGGTCTATGTGAGTATTAAAAAAAATGTACTCACTTCATTCCTAAATAAGTGTCGTTTACTATTCACACATGTTTTTTTAGATAATAAAAACTATATAACATATAAATTGTTAAATACAAAACTATATGAAATTATGTTAAAAAGTAATTTATATTTTGTAAAATATTTTTATATTTTTGTGAGAATAGTTAGTAGTGGGCCTAGTGGCCTGGTTAGAGCAACGATGTGGATGGGCCTTTAGTGCTTTTGATGTACAAGCCCGTTTTGTTGGGGTAATGTGAGATACTGATTGGCCCTTTCTTTCCAATGAAATCACCAAAACATGTGCGCTGCTGTATTTTTTTTCGGTGGATAATGGGCTTAAGCCCAATTCCTATAGATATAAGCAATCCATTATAGCTTAGGGGAAATTATACAGTTAATTATATATGAGCATATGTTAATATAATATTTTAAAGTTATATCCATTCTATAAAAAGGAATTTGCTAAAAACATGTTAAAAATAATAAATCTGAATTACAATGTGAGAATTAAACTAATAATGATCAAAGTATACATGGAATATAAATTAAAAAATAATCTAGATAAAAAATAATAATTATAACAAAAATAATATAGGTATAAATTAAATTATAAGTATCAAATAATCAAATAATTAATTTTAATATAAATAAATATTTTCACTAGAAAAATCTAGATATAAATAAAGTAACAATATCGATTAATATTTTTGGCAAGTATGACAATTAAATATATTATTTTATATTTTTATTAATTAAATAAATAAAATATATATATATATATAGATAGATTTTGGTATATGATAATTTTTTTTATAAATTATGATAACATATTATTAATAATTTTTTGGAGGGGATTGTTTTTCTATAAAATCGATCACAACACGTCACGAAGAACGCCATACACCGATTTTAGCATATCCTATATAAATATATAGATAGATTGGATCTATGATTGGATCCATGATTTTATATTTTATTTCCCACTTACATTTTATTTTTCAATGAAAATTTTAGAAATTTGACTTCCTAGAACTTTCAACTTATTCAAAATGCGAGAATTTAATTTTACTAGGTAAGAAATACAAAAAATATCCACTCTTCACATTTCACATTTTAATTTGATAGACATCAATCTAATTCATACTCCCTCCGTTCCAAAATACATGGGTTTTGACTTTTCGTCACGTTTTTAAAGGAGCGAAAAACTGTATAAAATATTATTTTTTTAATGAATTTTTTTACATAATTTGATACTTATTACTAATAAGTATTAAATTATATAAAAAAAATTAATTAAAAAAAAAATTATTTTATAGGTTTTTCGCTCCTTAAAAAACGTGTCGAAAACTAAAAACCCATGTATTTTGGAACGGAGGTAGTAAAAAATAAAATTTATGAGAATTAACTTAATAAAAAATAAGTTTAGTTTGTCTATTTTACTGGTATCTTTCTCATATTTTCATTTGCGCCATAATCACCCTCTTGAATAAACGAAATATGATCTTGCAATTGAAGTAATATGCAAATGTATCTTAATCATTTTTTTTAAATGAAATAAAATTAAAGGTTTACTATAAACACGAAAAAATCGAAATCCATCTATTGAAAAATCAAGGGCAAAATCTGGTTAATTGGTTATGATTTACATATTTTTAAAGCAAAATATTCTACCGAATACATGAATAAATTAATGGGTCTTAAAATTTTAATTAATTACAGATCACAACCTAATGTTTTGTCATATATGCTTTCATGCACCTGTTGAATAAAACCGGAGGCTGCAAAATTCCAAGAATTAAAATGATTTCCAGAACGTTAATCGATACTTCATCGTTCCAATTGGATTCCATGTTTAAAATAGCATGCACGGTGACGTGTTCTTATATTTTATATCTGGTTTTCTATCTTATACCCTAAGGATATAGAATAAGATTCTAAATTATGAAAGATTCCCTACAAAAAAGACAAGCGATGCTAATAATTTAATTAAAAAAAATGGCTAAGCTAAATAAAAAATTTATAATTTTTCTAAATTTAAGATCTTATCCTATACACTTAGAGCACAGGATAGAAAAATCGATTTTATATATATTACTATATAAAAGTATAGGTTAATTAGTCGGTTATTTTGAATAGTTGTTTATAGATGTAATTGGTTTGTTGAAATATATAGTTAATCTATTTTGAATATTTGTTTATAGATGTAGTTGATTTCATATATTACTATATAAAATCGAGCTTGCGTGGGATCTTGAGCTTCGCAAGGTGGAATGTGATACCGACTCGGAGGATGCATTGAGACTGTTTAAGGGGTCAGTGAAGCCATCACAGATTCACAGTGTTCACACCCTGCGCCAGCTTGGTGAAGACTTGCCATGGCTTCATAAGTAGGAGATGGGATATCAAGCTCCAAAATTCTTTCCGTGAAGGCAATTGTCTTGCCGATTTTTTAGCTGATTCTGCCTTTTCGTTTCCTGTTGGACTTGCTGTCTTGAACTCTGCTTCGGAGGGCGCGATTGGCTTCCTTCTTGATGATGCGCATGATGTTACAAAACCCAGGGTGTACCTTGTTGGGTAGGAGGTCACTCACCCCTCGCTTAAGGGTAAAGCCATTTTTTTTTTTGGTGAACCAACTAGAGCAAGCTCTCAAACAAAAGGAAAGAACAAAATCGGGCTACAAGCGAGCGAGGCGGGGAGTAGCCCTCCCCCTAGAGTCATCCTCAACCAAACGTAAAACACCCTCAGGCGGGCAAGGCAAAACATGAGTCCCAAGCGGGAAAGAGAAAGCAAGAGCAGCAAGGGAGTCCGCGACGAAGTTCGCTTCCCTAAGGACATGGCGGATCTGGATTTCCCATCTCCGGTTGAAGAAGCCTTGGCATTGTAGAACCAGGCTGGAAAGCGGATGCCCCGCATTGATGCGCCCTTTGATCAGCGTGACAGCGAGCTGGGAATCCGTCTCAAACAATACTCTTCGAAAACCTTTATCCCAGGCTAAGCGAAGCCCACCGAGAATCCCCCACAGCTCGGCCATTGGGACCGAGCAAGCCCCAATATTGTGGCAGAACCCAACAATCCAGCGGCCACTGTCATCCCGGATAGCGCCGCCAGCCATAGCCAAGCCTTGGTTGTTGACCGCCCCATTCGAGTTAACTTTGACCCACCCGACCTCCGGCTTCTCCCAATTCACCATAACGAGAGACCTCGGCACATGGCTCGTCTCGTGCTCTAAGCTGCACCAAGCCTTGCTATATTCCTTCACTCTATCATCGATGAACCTTGCTCTGTCGATCTGCACCTCCCTCCCGTTGAACACCCTCTCGTTCCTCCACCGCCAAGTCCACCACAGCGCTGTCGCAAACCAGCAAGCCCATTCCATCCCTTCGCTCCTCATAGCGTGGCTTGTCAAGTTGCATCTTACCCACTCTGCAAAAGGTGAAGAAGAAAACCCATCAGTATTTCCCAAATGTGTCAAGCCCACATACCTCTTGTTCGGCGACAGTCTCGAAACAGATGAGCAAGAGTTTCCGAATGATCCGGGCATGCAGCACACCCGTCCTCGGCCGCCATGTGCCTACGCTTCCGTTCAACGTTGGTAAGGATCACTCCTTTGAGTACCAACCAAACGAAATGCCGCACCCTCTCAGGAATTTTAAGCTTCCACATAACCTTGTACACCTGCATATCCACATCACAAAAATCAATGGAGCCAATAATACGATTATAGGCAGTGCCAATATAATATTGGCCGTCCGGGGAGTCTTTCCAACAAAGCGTGTCTTGAATAGAGCCGTCCTCTACCGGCGCCATTGATGCTAACTTCATAAGCACACCCGCCGGGAGGAGTGGAGAAAGCGCATCCCAATTCCAACCAACCCCATCCGTCCAGAAGCTCCTCACAGTAGCGCTTTCCTGCTCATCGACGACTCCCCCAAGCACAAGCTCGGAGAGCCTACCGCTGCCAAGCCAGTTGTCTCCCCAAAAACGGATGGAGACCCCATCGCCCAACATCCACCGAGCTCCATCCAGGACTACCGAGTTGAGACCCTTCAATAAACTTGACCAAACTGCCGATTGTGCTTGTCCCGACGAGTGCTGATTGCGCACGTATTTAGCCTGCAAGATAGAACTCCACACATCAGTACTCTTACTAGATAGGAATCTCCAGACCAGTTTACCTGAGTTTGCCAAATTAAGTTCGCTCATCGATCTTAACCCAAGGCCACCAACATGCTTCGGTTTGCACAGCTCCTCCCAGGCGACAAGGTGTATTCTCCTCTGATCCTCTCCGTCGCCCCACACAAAACCTCGACACAAACTATCGATTTTATCACAAGTGGACTTAGGCAGAGAGGCAATCGCCATGGAATACATAGGTATGGTAGACAAGACAGACTTGGTGAGGGTAACCCTCCCTGCGAAGCTCAACCGCTTGCACTTCCACCCCGCCAGTTTGCTCTTGACTCTATCAACCACATGAGAGAAGGTATCCCCGTTGACCCTACTATGTAACACAGGCATGCCAAGGTAGCTTCCCAGATTCTCAGTAACTTCAAACCCGCTCTCGATACGCAGCTCCTCAATAGTACGAGCATCCACGTTAGGAGAGACAAAGAGTTTTGTTTTGTTGACATTCACTTTCTGTCCTGAGGCCGAGCAAAAGCGATCCAAAATCCCCTTAATAATTCTGATTTGTTCTACCGAGGCTTCCGTGGCAAGGACAAGGTCGTCAGCAAACATAGCATGTGATATCACCGGCCCAACCCTCGACATCTTGACGCCTTTCCAGTCCCCACAATCCACCGCCCCCTGAATTAGGTTACTAAGTCTTTCAATGCACAAAATAAAGAGGTAAGGGGATATGGGGTCGCCCTGACGAATACCCCTGCTAGGAACAAAGGCATCGGTGAGCTCTCCGTTAATCAGCACCCTCGTCCGAGCCGTGCCAATACACTCCATCAGCCAACTGACCCAACAGTCTGGGAAACCTGCATCTTCAAGCGTGTCTTTAATGAAACCCCACTGAAGTCTATCGTAGGCCTTCTCGAGATCGATCTTAAGTAACATCCACCCCTTTTTGCCTCTCTTCCTTCTCATAGTGTGAACAATTTCCTACATGATGACGACGTTGTCCGATATGAGCCTACCGGGGAGAAAACTACCTTGCATCGGGCCGATAAGCGTCGAGAGCAAGGGCCTTAACCGGTTAACCATAACTTTAGTAATCACTTTGTATAACACGTTGCACAGGCTGATGGGTCGATATTGGGATATCGTCTCCGGCTTGGCGACTTTTGCAAGAAGCACAATGAGAGTATCGTTGATTCCCAAACCTAACGACGCAGAATTGAAGAAGTCACGAATGAACGCCTTCACGGAAGCACCGACAGTACTCCAACATTTCTGAAAGAACACCGGTTGGTACCCATCTATGCCAGGTGCTTTGAACGCCCCTATCTCCATAACAGCCGCGCTAATTTCCGCGTCCGAGACCGGCCCAGAAACAGCCTCCCAGTCCGTTAGGGAGAGCCGAGGGAAGCTACCTCTCTCCAGAGTCTGCTGATGCGAGTCGTTGGGAGAAACCGTGTAAAGCTCCCTGAAGAAATCCGTAACAAGCTGTTCGATCACCTTCCCATCCTGAACAAACTCACCATCAGCCCCTTTGATACAATCGATTCTATTCCGCTTCCTTCTAATAACGGTGGATAAGTGGAAAAAGGAGGTGTTACGGTCCCCAGCTTTGAGCCATTGTTCCCTTGACTTCTGGAACCAGATTATCTCTTCTTGTTCAAGAGTAGCACAGAATTGATCTTGGAGCTCCTTTTCCTTATTAATAAGCTCCGCCGTAACACCTCTTTCCATAGTAGATTGGACAGCCCTGATTTCCGTGGCAATCCTGTCTTTGCGCTCGAAAATATTACCAAAAACCTCCCTATTCCACTTGATTAGGCAGCCCCTGAGGTGATTAAGCGCAATCGGCGTCTCGCAAGCACCATCCCACGACTCCCTAATCAGCCTAGAAAAACCAGCATGTGTCATCCAGGCGGCTTGGAATCGAAAGGGGCGGCGGTTTCTATCAAGCTGAACCTTGGGGTTGATAGTCAGGATCAGCGGCACGTGGTCGGAGCCAAAGTTCTGGAGATGGCGAACCGAGGCCTCCGGCCATTCGAGACGAGCAGCGACGTTAACCATGACCCTGTCCAACCTCTTAGCGACATACGTCTCAGGAGAATTTCCCCTAGACCACGTAAAGGTTGGCCCCGTAAACCCAAGGTCAATCAGGTCAGCCCTATTAACCCAGTCTTGGAAGTGATCAGAATCCGAAGAGAGCTGCCCAGAGTCACCATCACGCTCCCAACTTTGCAAAGTACAGTTGAAGTCGCCTCCAACAAAAAGAGGGCCGGTGATTTGATCGGTAGCGTTACCCAGCGTCTCCCAAAGTGCCCGTCTCTCATACTCGTTAGGGTAGGCGTAGACCACCAGAAGGTGGAAACTCTTGTGGCCTGACCCCACCTTAGCGAGAATAAACCGATCGTGAGAGCTCACAATTGTGATAGTAACTTTATCCTTGTCCCAAAGCAACCAGACCCCGCCACGAAAACCGTTAGCTTCAACAATAAATCTATCAGAGAAGTCCATTCTGTCACAAACTTCCTTCGCTTTGGTCCCCGAGATTTTGGGCTCGAAGATGGTGAGAACATCAACCCTGTTGCGTTTAATCATGTAACGGATAGATCTGCGGAAACCAGCCCTGCCAGCACCACAACAGTTCCAAAAGAGGCAATTCATGATGAACCGGAGGAAGAGAGAACTCGCCCATCCCGACCTACAGATTCACATACTGAACACCCCCCATGGGAGTGTCTGAACTTGGCTCGGGCCCACCGTTATTCATGTTCAATAACATATCAACATCAGTCGCCTCCCTTCTCATGTGGCAATCACTAGCAGGCGAAGAGAAATCATCCTCTGCCGGCGAATTGATGCCGCCCATCTCTGTGTTTGCCAGAATAGAAGGGTCCAAAGTGCCCTGCATCATAACATTAGAGATAGATGAGTTAGTTTCTTGATTAACCGGATTAGTGGTCACAACATGGGCCTTAGGCCCATTACTTGAGTCCACCGAGGGAATTAAAGCTTCAAAAGAATTGTGTAACACAGGTTTAAATGTGAGAGGTGGATCCTCATTCCTAGCTCTCTTCTTAGGCCCGGGCTTGGATTCCTGGCCCAACCCACTGCCCTTTAGCCCATTCTTCTTTTTCTGCCCATTTTTCTGGCCTTTTTCTCCCACTCTTCCTCCATTCTTTAAAACCCCCACATTAAATGTGGAATTTCTTGGGATCTCTTTCTGGCTGCTGGCAGTGGTGCCGCCGTTATTCCTAGACCCTTGTGCCTGCCCATCTATCTTCGTGTTGAAGCTTTTTTCCTTTTCCGAGGCAGTCCTCATAATTGCATCCTCCACCAACGGCTCTTTGCCCTTGGACCCCTGCACTGGCGCCTCTCTATCTCCGGTAAGACTCCTCCCGCCGGAACCGGACGCTTGGCCCGCCTCACCGTTACCCTTATTGCCTGCCAGGTTTCTTGAGGTGTTCCTTGGGCCCTCGTTCTCTTTGTATTTGGATTTCTGTTTGGGTTTTCGGCGGGCGACTTCCATCCAGGGGCCGTGGGTGCCACTGCCAATCCTGGGGGCCTCCCCCAACTTGCTCGTTTCCTCCGCAGCCCTATTCCCCTTCTGTCCGTCTCCCATCTCTCTCTCTACTTCCTCACTTTGCTGGGAGGCTTCCAGTCTTGCCCCCAGTGAGCACTTCGAGGCGATGTGGCCATACCGCCCACACTTGAAACAGATCAGATGGAGCCCCTCATACTCAAGGAACAATTTCTGGCCATTGATTGTGATTGTTCCCTTCAGAGGCTTTGTGAGATCCAACTCGACGCAAACTCTGGCGAATCTGCACCGGTTGGAGAAGAGGGTCTTGGTGTCAACTTTAACCGGCCTCCCGAACCCCTCAGCGATTTTCATGAGGACATTCTCTTCATAAAACATGATTGGTAACCCAGATATCCTAACCCAAGCCGGAGATGTTGTGATCTCATCCGTTTCCGGATTAAAATCGGGGGACCAATCCTTGATTATTAAGTAGTGGCCGAAGATGGTCCATGGGCCACCAGCTAGGGCGCATATGTAATCGTGATCGGTCTCGAAGCGAATGATGTAGTATCCGTTTGGCAGATCAGCAACCATCATCTTACCGGTGGGTTTCCATAGATCCCTCAATTTCTTGTCCATCACATGGAATGGGATAAATCCTCCGAGCGGCTTCACGATCAGCGAGGGTCGCCAGACAGAGGCTAGGGCCTGCATTACTTCAGCATCAATGGCGACTACTGGATCCCCATGCCCTCCGTTAGGGTAGGAGATAGATATTTTTCCTTCGATGAACTTCGGCTCCAATACCGGTCTGCCAGCGCCGGAATCCCCAACCACCATTTCCTTCCATGTTTTCCGGCCATCCGGGGGGTCGCTCGTGTGGCCACACGGGGTGACCGGCGTGGGAGGCACCATCAACGGCGAGAGCCTAGGGCAAACTAGAAAAAGCGTTTTTAGAGAGCGTGAATAGTAATTTTTCACGCTCAGTTCGGATCTTCTGTTGTAACATGAACACCCCTAATGTTAAGGGTAAAGCCATTTTTCCCCCAAAAAGAAAAGAAAGCGATAAAGTAATATAAAATTGTATGAATCAGCACGGTTTCTCATCACCGTTACGAAAAAAGTGATACACACATAAGATAATGTGGATGACACGCCGATCTCTCACCTAAATATAATATCTTCGGATACCTCAAACACTACCACAATCACCACAATTAATAGAACATACTATCGTCTCTTCGGGATGGTCTAGTAATGTGAAGCAAAGAGTGGTAAAAAGGTTATGAGTTTGAGTTTGATACCTGCCTTGGTGGTGCTCCTTGACTCCAACCGTCGTCAAGGTTTTTCAAACAAGTTTCTATCCATACATGATACATGACATATTGACAGGTAAGAGAATCATTATTTAAGCATAAAAACGATTTCAATTTCGGAATAAAATAAATAGCCATTGTTTTTCAGTTTCAGCCCCCCATAACAAAACAACTAAACATGGCGCGCTTCGTGGTGGCGCAGCCCTCTCAAAACCAACTAATAAGCGCGCTCCTATATAAACGATGGCTGGCACTGGCAGCATCCAAATTCCAATCACCTCTTCCGCCGTTTTCCTCCGCCAACCGCGCACCATAACCGCCTCAAATCCTGCAGCGATCGAGCGCCAGTCCTTGCGATCATGGCCGAGCAGTCGAGGAAATGGATGATACTCGTGGCGACGATCTGGATACAGGCGTTCACGGGGACCAATTTCGACTTCTCCGCGTACTCCTCGGAGTTGAAATCGGTGCTCGGAATCTCGCAGGTGCAGCTCAACTACCTCGCGACGGCGTCGGATTTCGGCAAGGCGGTGGGCTGGTCGTCGGGCCTGGCTCTCCTCTACCTCCCGCTGCCGGTGGTGATGTTCTTGGCCGCGCTGATGGGGCTCTTAGGGTACGGGACTCAGTGGCTCGTCATCCGCAACGTCGTTTCCTTGCCTTACATTGCGGTATGCGATCGTTCTTCGCCTTTGATTTTGGATGATTTTTTGTTCGATTTGATCTGGTTTAGGTTTTTTCTTCTTGATTTTGGTACTGATTTGGTTTCTTGAGATGAGGAGTTCGTATCAATTGAATTAGAACAGAGATTAATTTGCGATGATAATTGAATTTTAAAATTTGAAAATTACGAAGAAACCGAGGGTAACGCCAAATAGTCTAGAGTGGGAAAGAGACAGATGACAGATTGTTTGTGATATACTGTAGAGTAGATCTAGTCTTACATGTGCTAAGTATTGATTTCACTTGCAAATTTTCATTTGGACCACTCCAAAGATAATTGTTGTGAAGCCAGAAAGGGCAACAACACAATCACAGTCATGAAAATCAAGTCCATGAAAGGAAAAAGGAAGGTCAAGTATCAGTTCTGGCAACAATGATCAGTATTTCTATCTATAAGCTGATATTTGATCTTCATGGGCTCTAGCTTCTTGTAAAAACATAACATTTTTTTATACTTTGATGGATAGGATAAGTGGTATCTTTAATCTCTGCAAGGGCTTGTGACACTAGGCGGGACACCATTTAGTACAAAAGAGCTTGATTATGTATTTATGTTTTACATAGCATAAAGTTTCAATGTTGCTACTTTAATGTACTTGTGTTGTGATGTACCTACTCTTCAATTGAATCAATTCTGAAATCTACTTTTCTTGGTGTAATTAGCTGAGCTAGTACCAAGTACCAACAATGTACCTACTCTTCAATTGAATCAATTTTGGAATCTACTTTTCTTGCTATACTTGTTAACATTCTGTTCATCCCGTTCATTTGTTCCGTTAATTTTAGGTCTATCGGAAACACTCTCTCGACTAGTTCGGGGAAAGAGTGCGTACGTCTTGACCCACCAGACCCCGCTTTCGCGGGATACACTGGGTCATTGTTGTTGTTGTTGTTGTTGTTGTTGTTGTATGTCGTAATTTACAGCTTAAAATAGCATATGCTGATGTTTTAGCCATTGCTACTTGTACAAAGACGTGATTATAAAAGCTTCATTTTGGATGATTTTGGCAAATACCAATGCAGTTGAATCATATTCAAGCTCGTCTTTGGGATGATTTTGGCAGGAAAAAACTTGTGTCCTTCATCCATTTTCACCCAGGGTAACTAGAACCCGATTGCTATATGGTGTCACGTTTTCTTGCTTGATTTGAGAATGAAATGAAACCAGTTGCAGTAGACTGGATCAGTTAATCCACTGCATCAATCACTTTAGGCTGTATTTCAACTACAAAATAGACATTTCAGGAAAACTTGTCTTGTTTTGTATTGTAGCGCGATCAAAAAAAAAAACCTTGATTTGTTGGTTTTCATCGTTCATGGTCAACCACCATTTATGACTCAAAGCACATTGCTGTCATAAAATTGGTGCTAATTAATACTGTTATCTTCTTAAGGATGTGTTGGTAAGTTGATTAACCAATGAAGCGCTTTCTCAGGTGTTCCTTCTCTGCCTACTATCAGGGTGCAGCATCTGCTGGTTCAACACCGTCTGCTTCGTCCTCTGCAACCGCAACTTCCTAGCCAACAGAGCTCTTGCAATCTCCTTAACTGTTAGCTTCAACGGCGTCAGCGCAGCTCTCTATACGCTTGCAGCCAACTCCATCGATTCCTCATCTGACACCATCTACCTTCTCTTAAACGCAATTGTCCCCCTTGTGATCTCTTTTGCTGCTCTAATTCCGATCCTAAGACAGCCAGATCTTCCTCCCCTCCCACCAAACTCCGTTCATAATGATTCTGTCATATTCCTTGTATTGAACGTCTTAGCGGTAGTCACAGGCTTCTACCTCCTCTTTGTCAGCTCAGCTGCTACAAATCTAACTGCAGCTCGCCTCCTGTTTGGTGGCGCCCTATTCCTCCTCATCTTCCCATTGTTCGTCCCTGGCATTGTCTACGCAAGAGAGTGGTTCGAGCACAACATCTCCTCTAGCTTTCGCCTTGATGGCTCAGGCTTTGTACTGGTCACTGACGATGATCTTGAGACTCACAGGGAACTGACTATCAGTCGTCAGGGTAGCTATTCTAACGCTGTTCCCCTTCTTCTTCCCATGAATGGTGCTAACGCAGGCTCAGGAATTATCATCAGGAAGAGTGATAGCTGCTGTGATATAGTACTCAGGAAAGACCACCTGGTCATGCTAGGGGAGGAGCACTCAGCCTGGCTACTCGTTCGTAGGTTAGATTTTTGGCTTTACTACCTTGCTTATTTCTGTGGAGGCACCATTGGCCTTGTTTATAGCAATAACCTCGGCCAGATAGCAGAGTCTCTTGGACATAGCTCACAGACCTCAACACTCATAATGCTCTATTCGTCATTCTCCTTCTTCGGCAGGCTGCTCTCCGCTGCACCAGATTATCTTCGCGCGTAAGTCAGTCAACCTTTTCGAGAAGCTCTAACACGGCCCTTTGCCTGAACAAATTTTAAAACTGACAGAAAAATGGTCTATCTTAATGCAGGAAATTTTACTTTGCAAGGACTTGGTGGCTTGCGATTGCGCTTGTTCCAACCCCACTCGCCTTCTTCCTCTTGGCGGCATCAGGCAGCAACTTAGCGTTACACACAGGGACAGCACTTATCGGTTTGAGCTCAGGGTTCATATTTGCAGCTGCAGTATCCATAACATCCGAGCTGTTTGGCCCCAACAGCGTTGGGGTCAACCACAACATCCTGATCACTAACATTCCCATCGGGTCTCTGGGGTACGGCCTGATAGCAGCAATGGTATATGATGCGAATGCTAACTCCTCCATCGGGATAGCCATGGCTACTTCAGATTCAGTGGTGTGCTTGGGAACACAGTGCTACTTCTGGACCTTTTTAGGGTGGGGCTGTACCTCTCTTCTCGGTGTCGTGTCCAGTGTCCTGTTGTTCGCTAGAACCAGGATGGCTTACGATTCATTCGAACGTGACAGAACATCAATCAACCTATAGAGACTTGACAATCATGAGGACTCCATGATATGAACTTCTGTCATCCATCAACATTCTCTATAGATGACAGTTTAGCACAACATGATTTCCTGCACAGGGGGAGCTACATCAGACAATACCAACATGGATTAGGATTCGACATTCAGCATTCCGAACAAGGTACAAACTGACAAACACTTTGCTCACTTGTTCATGTTCAGCATTTGTAATCTCTCATTGCATCTTGGTGGGTTTTAGGCTAAAAGATTGAATTGAATGTAATGTGAATAATGTAGTATATAAGATGCATAGTCAATTGCAATTACAGTGAATTGAAGTATATATATATAACAATATAAGGTCTGAAATCAGTAATTGAAACTAGTAATTCAAACCCAGAAACCCTTGAATGGTAATTCACTTGTAATGAAGCTCATCGTCATCATCTACAATCCCAAAAGGTTCCATTCGAGCCGAAACATGCTTAGCTAATTTGGCAATCTTCTCAGCTTCTTGGCTGATCTTCATCTCCTCCTTTGCAGCTCTCTTGAGGATCTTCTCTTGCTCCTTCCTAGAAAATGATCCCACTCCAATACCCTCCAAAACGCCGTCGTTTACACCCCAATCGTAGCCCCCGCCGCGGTGGCGGCCACGTATTTTGGTAAAGCTCATCTTTTTCAAAGCCGTTTTCAGGGAGCGCCAAAGACCGCCGGAGCTTTTCTTCTTCGCCGGCGGTGAAATGGACTCGGGTCTCCGATTCGATCCGAATCCTTTCTCCGGCTTCAATTTGGGCGGGGTCTTTGGCTCCAGCCATGAAGTGGAAGACCCGGAGGAGGAAGACGGCGACGGCAACGGAGAACGAGAATGAGAACGACGTCGTCGGGAAGAACGGGATCTCGATTTTGCTTTAGAACCCGATTTAGGGTTCGCGGAGCTGGAAGCCAACTCGTTGTGAGTTGAATCGGTGGATTTGGGGGCCGATTCGACTGAGGGTTTGAGTTCCGGTGGCGAGTCGGCGGAGGCGGGAAGTGGCGGTTGTTGTTTGGGGAGAGAGGAAGGGAGAGACTTGAGGCGGCGGAAGCGGGACTCGAGGTGTTGGGGGAGGACGGAGTCGGAGACGCCGGAGAGGTTGAGGGCGGAGATTTGCTTAAGAGCGACGTGATCGGCGGCCTCCGCTAGGATCTCCTCCACCGCCGACTCGTCTGTATCGGAGAGGAACGAGAAATCCGCCATTGATGAGCAAGCCGAAGACAGGAACAAAGTGTGTGTGGAAACTGGAAAGGGGCCGGCTTGGTGGTGTGGAAAAATTGGGGTAAGGCCGAAAAGATGTGATTGTGGGGCCCTGGCTTACTGCCAACGGCTATATCTCACCGGCACGTAACGTCCCCCTTTTTTCCTTTTAATTTTTAATATGGATTAATAACATTGAATCAAGCTATTAAAAACAGGTAAACAAGCTCAATCTTTTTGGTAAACAAGCTCAATCAAATGATCTTACAAAAAGGAAGAAAACGGATTTCTACTCTTTTTTTCACTGGAGGAATTGATCATGCTGAGCAGTGAGCATTGAGCAACATCCAACTTGGTGAGATTTTCTCCCTATTTAGGTGTAAATGTGTAATGTTTAAATGATCAATAGATGATTCGAGTTGTGATTTGAGTAAACCGATTAATAGATCACCTAATTATAAGTTCATCCATGCAAGTAAATGTTAAATATGCATTAATTAATCAGGTAGTTGATCAGTACGCTCCTGACCAACAAGGGTTCAAGACGGGGTCACCCCTTGGAAGGCGACGCAGGCCCGTCCATTGGGCTGTGCAAAGAGCCCGACGGAACAGGGCTTCCAAATCTGAAGGCCCCATATATTTTTTAATATATATATATATATATATATATATATTAATTTTTTTTACCGGCAATTAATGATAACGCGGCTCCAGGCGCACGCTTCTCTCCATCTTCATCATCTGCTGGTTTTGGACGCTTCGTTTTCTTCGCAAGCTTTCAATTCATCTTCATCGCACGCTTTCAACTCTAATCGTGCCTCCATCATCTTAATTCTGGTTTAAATTCTAGGGCCCTCCACTCTCCCAATCCTCCACACTCTTTCAATTCATCCCACTCCAAACTCATTCCGCCATTATCGATCCGGTTTCGATTCAGTCAATCGTCATCATCGGATTTCGATTCAGCGATTTTGGTGTTTATTCAATGCTATGACCCGAATCCGAAGCCCAGTCCTTACATTCAACTCCTCGAGTCATCCTCTTGGGCCTCCAATCTTCGTCGTCCAAAGGTAAGGATGAATTTCGGATTTGATTAATTTTTCATCTATTTTTAATTTTAGAGGACGACTTTTAGGCTTTTTCCACTTGGATTCTAGTTGTTTTGGATTTGAATTCCATATTTACAAGGCTTAATTTAAGGAGGGTGAAGATGAATTTTAATTTTTTTAAAGGAATTAGGGTTAGGAGTTACAATACTACTGTTTTAGGTTAGGGTTAGTAATAATGCTCTGCAGTTCAATTAGACTCTTTTTTTTGGCCATTAGGGGTTAGGAGTTATGGTGTGGACTCGTGTAGGTTTCATTAGGGGTTATGAGTTTAGCCTTTAATGAAATTTCAAAGGTGCAGCCGATTAAAGGCTAAATTATTTTTATTTTTTTGACATTGTAACTTATTAAATGATTTGATAATTGCTACCGGTTGAATTTAGGGTTGTTTTATTTCAAAATTTGTGGATTTTGTATTTATAAATTCATCAATTTTTTATTTCAGAAAGGTGACAACCGGCAGGAAGTGGAGGACACTAGAGTTCTAAAAGAAATTCAAAGGCTTAAATACAATGGAGGAACTAAAAAACTCATCAATTCTTGTTACTAGGGCCCATTTTTAATTTCGCACAGGACCCCCGAATTCGATTGGACGGCCCTGAGGCGACGCACCCCTAGCTAAGGAGCTAGGGGTGCGTCGCCTCAGGGCCGAGGTCAGTTTTAGTTCTAGTCTGATTATTGCCTCGTATTTTCTATCTTCCGAAAACCCTACTTGTCTCCCAAGAAAATATGATCTTATTTGTGGTGGATTAGCTAACACGTTCTTTATGAACCATATAACAACAATAAAAGTGGATGGGATCATGGAGATCTATCTCTGTGCATGTAGTATCGAATGGGCTCAAGTAGTCAAGTACTAGCAACATCACTTTTTAGCTAGGGTAGTAACTAGTAACAAGTGTATCAATCAGACAAATATGGCATGCATGGTGATTAAGGTGTGCGACTTATCTATCACCATATCGCCGTTACGCTAAATATGTGTCAATGAAACACTAGAAAAGTTGTTGAGCAAGATCATGGCATCGGAGATGATCATTTCAATCTCCCAAGGACATGTCCAGTTCTTTTCACGGAGTTAGAGGGGGCTTTGTTTTGGTTTTGGAGAGCTCATTTATACCAATGGGACATTGTTTGTCATAATTTAAATGTGCCAAATAAGGCGATTTTTTTGTTAGTATATGGATTGATAAATATCTTCAGACATATATGTGAACACAATACTCCCTCCGATCAGAAATAAACGATGTTTGACTTTTGTGAACGTAGTTTTAGGAGCTAAAAACTACGGAGTATATAAAATCTTATTTATTTTAATTATTTCTTTTCACAATTTAAGGGCCCTTTGATCGGAAATATTTGATATTTAATTTTAGGAGGTAAAATTTGATCAATAATATTTGATTTTTTAGAAGTAATAATTACATTTTTTTTTACTTTTGCACTAATATCAATATAAGTTGTACTTTTTTTTGGCTTAACCAATTACATTTGTGCTTAATAAATGTGATCAAAGAGTAAATATTATTTGGTGGAGTATTTAAAATCGAAAAATGACATTTTTTAATTTTCGTGCATATCTCTAAAACGTCAAATGTTAATGTGTTGCTAAAAAAAAAGAAAAGGTATTAATGTATTATGGAGTACTTACTGGGCTAGGGCCCAGTAATCATTTGTTACGGGTCTGCTATTTGAATGCTGGGCCTGCCCAATACCAAAAAGTCCAAACATATATAGGACCAATAATTCAGATGATCTTTTTCATTACAGTAGTACAGTTCATTGGAACTTGGAAGCTAGTAATTAAATTAGGGGTTCGTATGGAACGGAGTTAATAAACTGACTAAAATTATAAACAGGGTAAAATTTATAAACTGTTGGTAAAAGTAGTTAAAAATTTATGAAAAAATATAAACTCCGTATAGGGCGAAAAACAGTTTATTTGTAAAAAGTGGAGTTTATTTGGTTTTTATTAGGGGTATTGTGGTACTTTCAAACCAAATAAGATAAAAGAGAAGGAGTAAAATAGTAATTAAGGAAAAAAAAAGCTCCAAAATAAGCTGCACTCTCCAACTTTTTTTTAAACCATTTTTTTTTAACCGATTTGTGGCTTATTTTGGTGCCCATACACCATTTAAATCAAATTATTTTTTTAACAACTTAAAAGGTAATAATTTTAACTGTTAAAAAAGGCATCCATACACACCCTAGGACAATTGGTGAGAATCTTGAGTTAATTATAGGTCTTTTTCTAAATATTTTTTCGAGTGAGGGATATGGTAAGTTAGATGATCATATCCAGGGGCGGAGGGAGGGGGGCATGCGGTGGCTCAAGCCCCCGGGAAAAAATAGTTTTACATATATAGTTAAAGAGCTGTCCCAAGATTACAAGTGAAGTGCAGCTCAGTTGGTAGCAAGCGTATAAGGTAAGGGGAAAGATCCTAGGTTCGATTCACCATTTGCCCTCAATATTTGATTTATTTTTAACCTCCTTTCTTAAACCCTTTTCGCCTCTTATTTTTGTTTAAAAAAAATTTCATTTCCCCATTCATAAAAGTGATAAAACCCTCTTATTTTTTTTTAAAAAAATTTCATTTCCCCATTCATAAAAGTGATAAAACCCTGCTATAATATGGTATGACCTTGATGTATGAATTAAATTTGTACTTTATGGTCTTTTATTTTTAGGATTATGGATAAATTTATTACACAATCTAAGAAGCCATATATTGCAATTTTTCATGAACTAGCGAAATTTTTTTGAGCCCCCCTAGATATATTCATGGCTCCGCCCCTGATCATATCATATTGGTACCCGTATTAGTTTTCTTGAAATATTGTTGGGAATAAAGGTTGCACTCGTTCAAGGTCCGATTAGGGTCGTAGTGGTCAATTAGTCCGGTTTAAACACAAGGATCTAGATTGATCCTAAACAAGAGAACCGAAAGCAATGAAGGAGCGAGGACACACGATATGTTTACGAGGTTCGGGCTAATCCCTACGTCCCCGGCTCTAGATGTCATCCAATATGCTCTAAAGGCCAAACGAGAAACCAATACAAAGATCCTAGGAGGGCAACTACTAAACCGAATACATGAGTAGGAGGTAAAATACACTTAGAACACAAAAGCAGTGGCAAGCTTAGGGAAGAAAACTCCCTTAAACCGAGGCGTCTCGACTCGGTAAGGCCTCGTCGGATCTGTCGTAGCTCCGTTGAAGGTGGCACCAAGGAGTCCTCGTCGACCGATCTCTCCATCAACGCCATTGCTGGTTCTTCTCCTATCTTCGGTGTAGCCATAGGAAGGCTCAACCTTCTCGTCCTCCTTGGAATCTCCTACTCTCTCTCTGCTCAAGTCGGGCTCACATGGAGATTGCTCAAGAGCCTTTCTCTATTGATGAGACCCAGAACTCGAGCCTCTCTCCATCTTCTCTCTCGGCTTCACTCTCTTTGGTTGAACCGAAACCCTAGCCCAATCTCTCCTTTTTAGCCATGGGAGAGGAGCTCCCAGGCTCCTTTTGGAGCGTCGTCTATAGTGCCGACCTCAAGGTTAGGGTTTGCTGCTTGAGAGGCTTATAAGAGGCTTGATGGGAGCAACGGTCTGAAATAGAGACGTTGGACAAAGCTGGGCTTGGGCCTAAAGGCCCAAATTCCTAGTAAACTAGAATTACAAACTCAACAAATATGACGAATTAAAATGTTAGAGAAAGATAGAAAATCAACATTAGTGTTTGATTGTATAATCTAAATTAATGTCCCTATTGATAGTGTTAATTAACAATACACAAGTTGTCTCCATTGATTTGTAATATATCAATTCCTATGTCTTTGGCTCTTTGAACATCCTTACGGAGGCCCATAGCTTTCTCAGAGGTAATATGGTTTTTACTACAAGTCCCTCCCTCAAGATGAATAATACCGCATCCCGAATCACAAACCCTTATGGATTTCTACTTTTTTTTCCGTTTTTTTTTTCACGGGAGGAATTGATCATGCTGAGCAGTGGTCAACATCCAACTTGATGAGATTTTCTCCCTATTTAGGTGTAAATGTGTAATGTTTAAGTGATCAATTGATGATTCGAGTTGTGATTTGAGTAACCCGATTAAGATCACCTAATCAAAAGTTCATCCATGTAAGTAAATGTTAAATATGCATTTAATCCAGTAGTTGATCAGTATGCTCCTGACCAACAAGGGTTCAAGACCACGGTCACCCCTTGGTAGGTGACGCACCCTGACTAAGGAGCTAGGGAGCAACTCCCCCGCCTGAAATGATATTTTGTGTTCCCTAGTTCATAGGTTTTATGAGCCTGAGGTCAATTTTAGTTATAGTCTGATTAAGATTTCAAAAATGCCTATATATATAAACTCTTGAATTGAATTCAAGATGTGTTACTTTGGTAATCTCCGAGTCTGATGGTGTTGGAATTAATTCACATATCCAAATACTAACACAATGGGCTGCTTGGTCCAAGTTGGAAATAAGTGGGTTGTTGGTATGGGCCAAATCAAATGGTAGAATTGGAGCTAGAAAGTTCTGGAAGAAAGCCGAACAATTCGGCAATATGAATGACTAGAACACTCCAGATTTTGTAATAATAAATTAGAGGTGAATTAGCTAGAAAAGTCTAGACAACTAGCTAGTATATATAGGTCGGTGGTGTTAGGCCTATAAATATGGCCTCATGCAATCATTTTGGTGTGGAGTTGTGAGTAGTACTCCCAAGAAGTGAGTGAGTGTGTGAGTCAAGTGAGTAAGTGTTTGTGAGTCGGTGTAGTATCGTGAGAGTTTGTCCATCCGATTCATACACTTGATCGAGGGTTAGCTATCCGGTTTTCCCCAACAGATGGTTATACATTTACTTGCAACTACGCACTCAAGGTCCACCTCCTGACATCCTCCATATATCATATTCCCTCCGTTTCAAAATAAAAGTCACTTGACTTTTTGCACGTAGTTTAAGGAGGTAAAAACTCTATAAAATATTATTTTTTTAATCAAATTTTTTCCACAAACTGATAGTTATTAGTACTACCTCCGTCTCAAAATTCATGTCGTTTTACTTTTTAGCACGCTTTTTAATGTGTTAAAAACTCTATGAAATATTATTTTTTTTTCAAAATTTTTAAAATAATTTCAAACTTATTAGTAATAAATTTGAAATTATTTTAAAAATTTTGAAAAAAAAAATATTTCATAGAGTTTTTAGATCCCTAGCTTAATCGTCATGTCAGCAACAGGGCAGCAAAAGCACATCACCGAGTACAATTTAACACTTCTTGATGCTTACATGCTCATTTGATCTTGGAGGAATGCACCGATTTGCAAATGTGCGATACACATACTATATTAATTTATGAATACACATTCATATGTTATAGGTTACTGCTGGCGACCTTTAACAACTTGTATATATATTATTATTTGAGACTAAAATCACAACTTAAACTTATCCGCAGAGGATAAGATTTTCTGAATTGACTACTGAGTCTTAGGACTAATAGTGTATTTTAAATTATTTTTTGACAGGTTATCAAATTTCTCATTCCATGATTCCATGTTTGATTCAGAAAAAAGGTTGATGGAGAAATCGAGAAGCTTAATAGCTATACATATAATGCTAACTTAAACAGCTCCGATCATCATGCATCTCATGGTGGTGAGGCATCAATTGCCAGGTAAAAGCCATGCTCTTGGTATATTTTAACCAATAATACAAAGCTGGTTGATTTCATGAAAATTACTACTGTATTATTTTTCTATATAATAAAATATGTATTCCAGGTGAACAAATACAAATTGGTCAAGAACTTGAAGAACGTACAAGTATGTGTTACATATTGAGGGTGAGATGCCATCTTGATCAACTTCATTCCTCTGCATTGCTTCATTCATCTGCATTGCTCTTAGTTGATTATTTGATTAGTCTTACAGGCCCAAGTTGGAAGGGAGTGGGCTGATGTTTTGGTTCAAATTCGGTGAGTACTTAAAGCCTTTTAGGCTCTGTTGACTCTAATTTGATTTTATATTATATGATGGAAGACAAAGAAAGGATTTGAAGATTTGGGTTGACTTTCTAAAAGCCTCTTTGAGGATTTTGTGGAGCAATCTTCAAACTCAAAAGGTTGTTGGTTTGTTGAGATCTTCAAGAGATTTGGTTAAACCAATCTTTGATTGCATTCAACGTTTTAAAACAAACCAAAGCCAAAACCTTGGTTTCCAGGTTTTGGTAAGGCCTTACCGGCTCTGGTAAGACCTTACCGACAGTGGCCTCAAGAAGATTAACATGAGCTCGGAATTGAATAACTTGGGCTCAATATAATTAGGTCTATTGTTAATGGGCCTAAAAATAGTGAGCTTACAATGCAGATTCTAAGGACCATTGTTTGGACCTTTGTTTGGGCCTAAAATTACTTCGGTGGATAGAAATTTGGTTTGATCCTTAAATCCTATCTTAACTAACAGTGTATATATTTGTGAGATTTAAGGGGATTTGTTTGAACAGGTCGTTAGCTTCCTTGCACGTTTCAAATAATTCAAATCCCAGGAAAAGATCTCAGCATATCCGGATGAAGCTTCTGGAATTAATTTCAAAAGGCTAAATATTCTCCTAGCCGGATTTGGTGCAACGTTCTCAACAACCGTGAAGCTTTTGGAACGCAGTTTGAATTGCCGGTTGTTCTCCCCGTATATCAAGCAACGTCTTCAAGGATTCAAACGTTCAAATTATTTCAAACTCGGAGAAGCCGGCCTTTATAAGGAGAAGAAGAGGATTGCAGTCGACACACATCAACATAGCGCTTAAAAGACAATTCAGCAATCTCTCGTCTCCTGCAACAACATCGTCTCGCATCTCTCTCTACGCTTTATTGTTTTATTTCTTTGAGAGTTTGTGAGATTTACATTGAGCTTTATCGTACAATTCATTCTAGGTTATACCAAGGGTACATCTCTACCCAAACGTATAGATACTTCGGTATCGGTAGGACTTTGTTTCACTGGAGTGTTTGGGTTGCTAGATAGTAAGGTAGTCTAGAAGTGGGTAAGTCTTCTAGAGGTTGTATCTAGGGCTCATAAGATAAAGTGAAATAAAGTTGTTGAATCCTACGGGTTGGATAACCCTAGGCGGGGACGTAGGCGGTTGTGCCGAACCTCGTTAACAAGTATCGTGTCCTTTACTTTCCGTTCTTTTAATTCGTGCTTGTGATTGCTTTGCTTCCTATTCGTCCTTCTTGCTTAACTAGTTACTGTTTTGCAGATAAGGTCTTATCTCCACTGGTAAGGTCTTACCAGTTTCAGCATTTGCTTATTAACTAGTTACTGATTTTCAGATAAGGTCTTACCTCGGGCAGTAAGATCTTACCAGTTTCAGCATTTGCGAAAAGTTTGCATACTCTTTCTTCCTCCCTTGCTAGAGTATTTGTTAGCCTTTTATCTGCCTATTCCGCACTTCAGGCTCCAACACTTGTTGTGTGAAAGTTGATCTACAGTGCACAGTGTATTAGCGAGACTCTTGTATTTTGAGAGTTGTACAAAAATATTTTGTATATTAATATATGCAAGTACTCGATCTATTATTTGTAAAAAGAGTTTGTTCATCCGAGTCTCACATGATACAATGGAGTAGCTACCCATTTTTCCCAACGACCTGTTATCAAACAGACCAACGATTCCCTTCCAGAGCCGGCCCTTGGGCTAGGCCCAAGAGGCCGGTGCCTAGGGCCCCCAATTTATATGGGCCCCGGGTTTTATAAAAGCTCATATATACATATCAAATGAAAAAAACCCATATGTAATATGTTTTTATAAAAGCCCATATATATATATATATATATATAGGGTTTACTTCAAATGAAAAAACTCTTTAACGTGTAAAAAGTACTTATCGTGTAAAATTTCCTTAACTAGTGTTTTTTGGGATTAGTAATTTACGCGCTAATTTTAGTATTTCTCGTTCGTCCCTCTTTTATCTCCGTCTCCACTTGCCAGAGCCCGTACTGGTTCCCCTTCTTCCTCCTCTCCTCTCACTTTCATCGTCCTTCCCTTGATGCACCGCCACTCAGCCACTCAGATCTGGAGGCGCCACGGCGAAGCTCCGACGCCATCGAGGTCATATCAGGCGCCTCTCTCCTCCCTTGACGGGACTGCCGATGGATCTCCCGCGCGCCTGAGATGAGTTGTCGATGAAGAACAGAGGGGATTACAACAATCTCAATCGGTGGTAATGATCACCGGCGCCCCATCCTCCATCGCCGCTACAATTGAGTTAGTGGTGCCGAGGTTGATCCCAACAACCTTCTCGTAAACCACCCTCAGGTAAAATCTCGCAAACCTTCTACCAACAACCTTCGAGGCTTTTGTTTCGTTTCGATTATGGCTTGAGTTTCATTATATATATGTTGGATATTGAGATTGAGCTTTATGGATTTGAAATTGAGATTGAGATGAGGTAAATTCATGCCTTCTAGGTGTTTGATAAAATGTCTAGGACATAAATTATATTCTTGGCTGAAATTTTAGCTTCAACTTTGGAGCTTTTGTTTCTGAAATTTGTCATGTCCTACACTAGATTTCTTTATGAATAATCCTCTCCTTGTTATGTCTGAAATTAGCATCTATCAATTCATCAGCAAATGTTGTTAGGTTAAGTAAATTTGTCTAGAGCTTGGAAACTAGGTGAGTTGAACTAAAGATATGTGCATTGTTCTCTCAAGTGTTTGTCTTAGAAATGCTTTGATCAATTGAGGGACTGAGAGAGTATTTATTCAATTCTTAGATGTATCTTCAAGTTCTAAGAATTGAATAAATTTACTGAGATGCTATGGAGCACCTGCTCAGCCCTTCATTAGTTTTGTCTATAATCACCCCACCAATGGAACCATCTGGTCATCATATCTATCCCTCAAAACTCAACCTTTAGTAATTTCTTATAACTACCAAGATCTGCTAGGAATAAATTGTTTTGATTTCAGTGTAATGAGTTGATTAATATCACTTTCATTCGCCATGGTAGGTCAACTATATTGCTAAGTAGTCAGGTTGTATACTTGTTAACGATCAGAGGTAGTATCTCTGGTAGTAGACTAAAGTGGCCCTTAAACACCAATTAACCTCCATAGCTTTGCAATTTTCGAGCACCTACTCTGGAGTTTGAGATCATCTTTACCGCTCGGGCTAATCCCATGACCTTCCTCCTATTTGGAATCTATTTTTTAACAAGTAAATATACATAATAAACTTAACAGCAGCTGAAGCAGGCCATCTTCCAAAATAGTATTTGGTTAAAATCAGTTTCCTAGATTTCCGTCTCCATTGTTTGGTCACCAACCGGTCACCCACTAACCAATCTATCATGAAAATATGCTAGCAAACTTATCTGAATCCTCTTTGATTGACGAGACAAACAACCGGTCACCCACTAACCAATCTATCATGCCTCCGATATGCAGTTTGTGCCGAATAACACCAACTGATAGCTTTTCGAATGCCAATGCTGGTATTGTTGGTATTTGTGGTCACTGTAAATTCTTGTTGCTTGAAGATTTGGACATCCCAACAGACAACCTTCATCGAAGAAGGCTGCGTAGAGAACAAAGATCTGTAAATAGTAGTTCTGAGTCAATTGAAGATTTTTTTTTCTCATTAATTCTCACAAATAATGAACTTGGCTAGGCGAAGCACGTGGAAGATTTTTTTTTTCATGAATTCCCAACAGAGATAGTATTACAGAGTTGTTTAATTCTATATAGAAAATGTCTCGATTCTTCCTCATCCTATTGAATTTCAATGGAACTGTAACATGATTATCTATCTGTATAAAAGTTTCGAACATCATAGGAGTCGATTTCTATTATTGCTTCTTTGAGTTACATCCATCTTCATTTCGTTTATGGTTTAAGGTTTAATTTTTCTCCATGTTCATTGCATTAGCATAATCCGGGACAAGTGGTTTAAGGTTTAATTCTAAAAAGCTGTTGTCTTTTTCTTAGCTTAGTAGCTAGATAGGTTTGACTATGTGTTTGAATTGTGTGGTAGGATTTACGTGAGTGGCCATTGTGTGGAGATGTGGTAATTCCGTAATTGTGGTGGGCAATACGTGTTAGGCTTCTGTGGGTTTCACTTTTTACCCGTAAGACCCGTAATTTGGTCTTACGCTATTGTACTTCTGGCTTTTGCCACCCATCTATTTATTTACCTTTTCAGGGGAATATGATTTGTGTACATATATCAACTGAGTTTGGATTCTACTAGGTATTGAGTTCAGATTGCACAATTGGTATCTAAAATTGCACTAATATGTCTTATTTTTGCACATAATGTAGTTCAAATTGCACACTTGTGTTATCAAATTGCATTAATATATGCGCAATGTATTATTAAAAGTCTATTAGCTCAAAATGGTAGAGCAATGTGCCACGCACAAAGATGCGGGTTCAAATCCCGCATAGGCTATCTATGTTTATCGCTTACAAGTACTATGTTTCTCTTCATGAATAAGAGTGTAAAGTGCATTTGTGCAACTGTAAAGTGCAGTTGTGCAACTGTGAAGTGCATTTGTGCAACTGTGAAGTGCATTTCTGCAAATGTGAAGTGCATTTGTGCAACTGTGAAGTGTATTTGTGCAACTGTGAAGTGCATTTGTGCAACTATAAAGTGCAAATATAAGAACATAAATTGCAAAAATAAAATTGTAATGTGCACATTTAGAATACAAGTGTGCAAAAGTAGGATACAATTGTGCAAATTTAAACTACAATTGTGCAAAAGTAAGATACAATTGTGCATATTTAGAATAAAATTGTGCACATTTAGAATACAAGTGTGCAAAAGTAAGATACAATTGTGCAGATTTAGAATACAATTTTGCAAAAGTAAGATCATAATGTGCATGAATAAGACAAAAGATGTGTTTTTGAAATCGATGTTTTAATTTTGTTTTTTTTTTTACTTTTGAGAGTTTGGGATCACCTCTCTCATAATTTAGGTTGATGGATGTGAGTTTGAAATCGATTTTTTTACGTATAACAATTTCAAATTAAAGTGCATACTTAAGGTTAAAAAGTGCATAATTAAGGTTAAAAAGTGAATAACTAAGATTATAATGTGCATGGTTAACAATTTGGGATTGGTGTGTTCTTGTTTATAATATAACCTATGTGGGATTCGAACCCACATCTTTGTGCATACGCACATCGCTCTACCAATTGAGCTAATAGGTCAAAAATATTCTATCAATAGTCCTTGTGTGTACCCTACACCAACTCAGCACCTCCTCCCGGCAATGAACTCATCTGCAATCTTCTAGCATTTCCAGATGCAAGAAAGCAAACAGAAGAGTTTATTAATGCCAGATTTATAAAAGAAAAATAACAGCAGAAAAACTTTGAGTGCTCATCTGCAATATAACACTTGGTTTTTGTCCAGCCAATATTACATTGTGGAAGCCTTTGGAGGATCATGGTTCATTAGATTGGAACACAAATGGCATAAACAACAGAGAACAGTGAATAAAGCAATTGTAAGTTGTCAGCTTATATGTTTTTAGCAGCTTCTTATCAACACATATTTTTCATTATCAGCTTCTAAGAAATCAGCACATTGCGGCAAACACAGATTTATGAGTTTAAAATCAGTTGCCAATTCAAAGTAAACCACTACAAATCCACAGAAGAACCACCAGTTTCACAGCAAATCCTGGTTCCATGATGTTGTTAGTATTAGCTGCTTTTGAAATCAAAGTAGAACTGTGTAGATGCAGTAATGGCTAGACAGACAGATGTGCCTTTTGCCATGTCTGAACTCTGTGGGATCTTGGGTACTTCACAAAGTTAAATGCCTAATAGCTGGAAATATGAACATGAATTTTATTTTCTATTTCACAAGTAATTCACAAGGGATTTGAGATTTTTAAACCAGATGCTAGATCTCAGATCACAACTTGTGTAAAAGCAATGGCATGGAGTATGGATGGACTATGGAAACACAGAAAGAAATGGGGGTTAGTATCCTACTCGGAAATTCACGATTTTTTATTCAACTTGATGTAGTTTTCCAGCCTATGAAGCAGAGGTATCAGAATTTTAAGATACATTTAACCCAGCAATGAATAGCAGAAGGGCCTGGACACTAAAATTACAACAAGCAAAAATCGACATTATGGGTGTAAAGGAAGAAAGCTACAGTGCTACTGATGATGATACGAAGAAATTAGACGTACATAAATCATTGGAGGAGCTCTCTACCAGTATCAGGAGCTGCCACTCCCAAAGCAGAATTCGACACCATTCCCACCAATTCCAGCGGTGAAACACTGGAATCCCTGGGATTCTAGATCTGCCATCACCTTCTTCACCACTGCACTCGACAGAGCTGTTTTTGCATGGTTAAGGAAAATTTCGGATGAATTTGGATGTTAGTCACTTGATTCAGTCTACAAAAGGTCAATCTCTGCACAAAACTCAACAATTTATGTTTCCTGCTAACCTGCCTTGATTCAGTTTAAACCTTTTTTCCCTGGGAAATTTATCAATTATTGACAGACGGGCAAATGAGAATGCAGTTATCATGTTCATGAAAATGTGAAAGGAAGAACAGAAAAGGGAAATAAGAAACTGAAGTAGGATACGAGTAGGCAGCAATGTCAAAACACAGCCTCCCCCCCAGCTCCTGTCAGCTTGGAAGTTAGCTTGTACTTCAATGTGGTTCTAAGAACAGCTTCTATCGAAGCATGGCTGACACCCATGCACTGGAGCAACCCTTGGTTCATTTCCATCAGTTCTTTCAGCTTCTCTTCCTTGTCAGTCAAAGTAATCTCATCGGTGGCAGTTGACTGGATAATCATGGCCAGGTCTTTGCTGATGGAATCAACAGCACTGAACACCAAAGCCATTGCATCTGGGTGCCTCGTTGTTCTCTCTGAGACCCCAGCAACTAATGCTTTGGTGTTCCTCCCAACTCTTGTATTAGAGATCATCTTTTTCAGAGGCATGCTCGACTTTAGGCGTGTGAGTTCACCAGATCTGAACTTGATCATATTGCCTGATACAACACAAAGTTTAGTCTCCAACATGTTGGGAAGTACTTGAATTAGGAAGTTGAGGACCACTAAGGCTTGAAAGGCAGCTGCAAGGGCTCACATATTACAAAATTGTGGTCTAGTGTTGGATTTGTGTTATATGATTGTTATCATGACTGCAATAAACGCTAGGTATCTTACGAGATTCCTGCTCACATTATTATTATAGTTGAGATGCCAATATCACAAATAGGTTTTTCAGTTGTAGAAATTTCTTAATGCTAGTATGTTATGAGGTTCCTGCTCATATTATTGCTATAGTTGAGATGCTGATATCACAAATAGGTTTTTCAGTTTTAGAAATTTCTTAATTTCATCAAATTTTCTTGCTTTTGGTTAGCTGAAAAAATACTTTTTACACATACATCTATGTCAACAGTAGAGTAAAGATCATGTGAATGATTTAGATGACCTCATCTGATCATTCAATCGGATGATCCTAGATGGCATAGTACTGGAATATAATTTCACTGGCTCTTTTTTTTTGTGTGTGTACGTGTGTTTGGTTTTGTTTTCTAATCTACCATACTGTAGCAGACTATAGTTTCAAAACAAAGCACCTGCATAATTTCTCATCATTATTGCAAAAAACAAAAGCAGCACCATAACTACCAAGAACTGAAATTACTGACAACAAGTACCATAAATGATGCTTCTAAGACCACATACCATATGTGCTTACAGTGTTGTCTATGCCTGATGGCCTCCCATGGATTATCTTTTCACCTTCAAAAGCCCATTTATTGACCAAATCAAGCTCACTTTCATCAAATGACAACCACTCATTTTTGCTGCTATCTTGGCTTACACTTTTCGATAGTGCAAGCAGGGCTCCTGAGAGCGAGACACAATAAGCAGCAGATGAACCAAGTCCTGCACCGAGCGGCAGCTCAGATGATACTGTCAGTGAAGCAGATCTACACCTGTGTTGGATAAATCACAACTCAACATGAAACCTAATTCGATCATGCAAAATCAAAACCTAATCATCTAAATCCAAAAGAGAGTTCCAATTTAGGAGACAGAATTCAAATAATCTCAACTAATAATCCAAAGGAATCGCTGGAATAAAACATATGAATGAATCAATCGCACCCTGAAACTGAGGCACTGAGCAACGACAGTCAAATGAATCGCTTGAAAGAGAATGAATAGCTTCGTCCGAGAATTACCTCCTGGAGATTCTGCAGCGTCAGCCTTGCCACATCGCACCTTCGAAACCAGCCCTAGCTCCGATTTCTTCCTCAGTGCCATCCTCCATGGCCTGATCTCCTTGCTCGAGCCCTTGAGCAACGACGCCGTCACAACGCCGCCGTGGAGGCGTTGACGTGGAGGGAGAGGCCGGTTTGGAGGAACTAGAAGACTTGTAGGCAGAGGGAGGCGGATAACCCGGTCGGCGATGAAACGGGGATGGACGAAGGCGAGAAGGAGGGAGGAGAGGGCGGAGATCCGGGAGGAGACGAAGTCAAGCGGCCTCGATGACGGAGGAGGAGGAAGGAGGCGAACTAGTGGCGGAGATCCGAGAGAGAGAGGAGCGGAAGAAACACCCTAACCCGGTTCATTTTTTTTTTAAATCAGACCCGCATGTCGGTTTTTCCTAAAACCCAAATTTTACACGTTAAGCATATTTTACACGTTAAGGACTTTTTACATTTTAAAGCTTCCCTATATATATATATATATATATCCACCCCTTATACTTATTATTTTAGAAGCAGCTTCTTTGTAAAAATTTGTGCCACGTGTCCACCTTTTTACAAAAATAAGAAACTGTCTTTCCCTTTCCTCCAAACCCACGTTCTCCCCATCCATTGCTCAACGATTTCAATTTCCTCCTCCATCCATCGCGATGTCATTTGAAAAGGAGGGGTTCGGTTTCGCGCAATCGGGCTGGTAGCATTGGACCCCAATGGCGCCATCAACCTTCAATGGCCTCACCTGGGCGACATGGAAGGAGGGAGGGAGGGAGAGAGAGGCTCACCGGCGGCAATGGGGGCAGCGGCGTTGACTGGGTTTGGCTCCGATGGGCACCTGTGCAAGGAAGAGCGAGGAGAGGCCTCGACAGCTTCCGGCGGTGGTCCTCAGCGAGCACGGCATCGTTAGTCGGGGTGCTCTCGTGTATCGGCGATGAAGATGGCGTGAGAAGATGGGAGCGAGAGATGTTGAGGCCGAGAGAGCACATGGACCGGTGGAGAGACGGAGAATGACAACAGAGGAGCCGGAGCCATGAGAGCTCAAAGGGGAACTCGAGAGAGCCTCTAATGGCGGCAACAAAAGAGAGAAGAGGTGAAGGACAAGGGAGAACGATGAAGATGGGAGAACGAAGCAGGAGAGGGTTTCAGATATGAAATTGAAGAGATGGAGGAGATGCACCGTGGCGGCTGCGGGTATACAAGGGTTATTGGTAGGTTAGGGTTAGCTAAGGTTAAATTATAAAATTATTTCGTTATTCTTTAAATTATTAAAAATCATCCCAAATTAGCTCACATCTCGTAACTCTATAAATTTATTTGAATTTAAAACACAAAAATGATTATCTCAAAAATCATCTTTATATACTTAAAATATAAAAAAATTATTTCAAAACTCCATAATTTATAAAAGTGCTCAATATTTTTAATTTTTTTTTAGCTAGTGTTACAATAGAGAGGGAAAGATGTTGCTTATACAAAAATATTACATTATTCTAAATAATGTTACATCCAATGTAACATAATTTGTGCTAATGTAACAATTTGTTGATGTAGATTCAAATATGTTACAATAGACACATAAGGTAACAATTTTTAAAAATGTTACATTTGAAATGTTACATAGGCTTGAAAATGTAGTAGTGTTATAAGTATAAGGGGTGGATATGATTTTATTTTTCCTTCAATATATTATAACCAATCAACACAGTGTATCAAAATTGACGGTTGGTTTTCCAATTATGACATTTTTGGTGTAATCAAGTGTAACATTTAATCTAAGTAATATGGTATTATCATTAGGAAAAATGACTGATAATAATACGAACTTTCAAAATTACCAATTCATATAAAAACTATAACACATTAAACCAAAATCGATACAAGGTCCAAAATTCACAAACTATGAATTATTTCAAACTCAAATCCACCCCTTATACTTATTATTTTAGAAGCAGCCTCTTTGTAAAAATTTGTGCCACGTGTCCACCTTTTCACAAAAATAAGAAACTGTCTTTCCCTTTCCTCCAAACCCACGTTCTCCCCATCCATGCTCAACGATTTCAATTTCCTCCTCCATCCATGCTCAATTTCCTCCTCCATCCATGCTAATCTCAAGTGCTTAGATTCGCCGACGCTCAACGATTTCAAAGTCTGCTACACTCTCTGCCATCCTCAAGACGAACACATGAGACACCAATTGCGATTTGATCGCCAGGTCTGCAGCACCTTAATCTCCACAAGCGACCGAATCACAAGCGGTTACTCTGGGAGGCCTGGTACTTGATCGGAGTAGACGAGGGTGCTACTCGATCTTCATCCACGGGTATGTATTCAATTTGAAGCTATCAAATTTGTCAAAAATTAGGGTTTACGGGATTCAATTTACACTATTTGTTCATATCGGATTCATGTTTCTCTGTAGTATGAATTGTTTGATTCATTTTGCATGTGCGAGTCGCAGCGTAAGGTTCATGTTCACCCCTCAGAAGAAAGCCCCTTGGACTCCGACCTCGACATGGTGGCGGATTGAAGCCATAGCGGGCCATCGACGCGGCTGACCAGCACCTCGCCTTCGATCTCTGGATCCTTCTTCGTTCAGGCCCTGCTAATCTTGGAAGTCTCTAACATAATTAGTTGCTGTTGGTGAATTTTGCTTCTAACTGGATTTAGTTGAGGAAAAATTAGTGATCGTGTGAGTCTCTAATTGGAAAAATTGGGGATTTTTTTTTTCCACTGATGCCTTTTGTAAGTCTGTAATTGGATTTAGTTGGCTAATTGAATTTTGCTTCTAATTGAATTTTGCTTCTGAATAATCCGATGGTGTGAAGCTTGATCAGAAAAATCAGTAGGGTTGATTTTGTACCACTAGCTACCCATCCATGGAAAGTCTTTACAGTACCACTAGCTACCCATCTTCAATTTATGTAAAAATTTTGCCCTCAAAATGGGTATTTGCTGAGCATTCGTGCATTTGATCTACATCATCATAGAAGTATTTGATTCTTATATTTGCTGTTAGAGTGCTTCTGAATAACATATGGGTTATAACTTATAACCCATATGTTGCACACATTATGTCAATTGGGATGTGCTTCGCTTATATTTGTTGATTTGTGTACATATTTCAATCAAAATTGAATTTGACTGTGAAATGTTCTTAATAAAAGTCATTATTTGGTGTTAAACACCCGAATTGTTTTAGGTCATGTGTATTTGTAATTTAATGTAGCTCACATCTTAAATAAGATATTTGGTTATAGTTTATGTTGAGTTGTTATGCTTGATTACTGTTCTTATAACCATAATGTTTTTCACGACATTGCTGTTAAATCTGTTTAACACATGCCATTGCTGTTGTTATGGCCATATTTGTTTTCATGCATGTGTTGTGAACCGTGCTGAGTAAAAGTCATTAGTTTGTTGTTAAGCACCAAAATTGTTTTGGGTCATGTGTATTTGTAATTCAATGTAGCTTGCATCTTAATTAACATAGTTTCATATAGTTTGGGAGTTTCATATAGTTTGGGTCGAGTTGTTATCTTTCATTACTGTTGTTATGACCATACTTTGTTTCATGACATTGTCGTTAAATCTATTTAACACTTCCAAGGATAGGATGCTAATTTGGGGGGGGGGGGGGGGGGGGGGGGTTGATTGCGAACAATGGGCAGAACGTTGATTGCGAAGAGAAGAAGAAAGTGAATGGGAATCAAGCAGAAAAGGTGAATGAGAAGGAAAATGCTAAAGGGATAATACAAGAATTGGATGAGGCTGCTTGAGATGTTGTGAATGGACTATAGAGAAACAAATATCTAATTCTTTAGTAAATAGATCAATCTGAATATGGATGTTGATGTTAAGATTTTAAAATGAATGATTAATGAATATTATATAGACTTAAAGATCTCAGTGGCTTAAGTATTGGTGATGAATTTAGTTATTTCATCATCTCCTTCACATTCTCTAATTCAGGCAGTTTTTTAATCTATAGAAAAGTTGTGTTTGCTTGTACTACAAATATTTCTATACAACTAGAGCTCCTTATCATGTGCTTAATGTGGAACACATGTGCATATGCAAATTCAATTCATTTATATAGTTTAGGTTGATTATTCTTTCTCCATCAGCTTATTTATGTAAATCCAATTCCCATTTCTTTTACTTTCTGTGTTGTATCACTATTTAATGTTTTGTTGTATTTTATTAGTCTGATTCACAGACAATGTGTGAACTATATTATGACAATGAAAAATGAGGTTTTAATATTACATACAATAAAATTAAGAATATCTGAAAATAAATAGTCTATTAGATGTCAAATTGAAATGAGTGGTTACTCATTTGTTTGAACTTAATTTTATGATTCCATTAGTTTAATTTTAGAGGGTACATTCAAATTTTAATGTACTTAAAATTGTTATTGAATAGATTTAGTTGGTGCTTATGAGTCTATGGTAGGTTGAGTTGGAATAATTGGACTACCATGATAACACACGAACTTAATACGAGTATAATCATAAAACAATTATTTTCTTCAGCCCTTTTCACAGTCATGGTATGAAGTATATTATAATCATGAAAATCAGGTTTCAATATCAGCTAGATAGGTTTCTTATTTTTTTGTTTAAGATTGACTAATTGGTTAATAAACCAACTAGATAGGTTTCTTTTTCCCTTTCTCTTTCTCTATGTTTGCATAACAAAATCGCTCTTTTAGGTAAAATTGATGAAGCTTCGGTAGATAAACAATTCAATGCGAGGAGGTCATCTCTTCAATAGAGAATCAATATGATGTCCGGCGATGAAAAAGGCATTGCGTTGGAGATTCAACCTTATTACAACAGAGAGAAGACTGACAATGACCACAAAAAGATGTCACGCCGACCAGTACGCTACCACTCTTCATTTCCCTCATGATGCAAGCTTTACTTTGGTTGTTTCTTCATTTATTATCACTGTTTTCAACCAAATTCGATTTTTTAAGGTTGATTCATTACATTTTGGATTTGAGCTAATATCCCCTGATGTGAGGTCTCTATTTTTCTTTTTGCCATTGGATTTTAATTTAGTAAGTAGTGAGATTGGTATTACTTTCTATTTTGGATTGGAGCTAATTTTTTTCTCCTTATTTTTGGGCTTGATTAAATAGTAAATTCTCCATTGAGTACCTGCGTCATTGAGAGAGAGCGAGATCTAGCCAAGCTGAATCTCCACCACAAACTCTGCCCCAATCAATCATCTGTCGCCACCCTTACGGATGTCGTGATTCTGAGGCAATCTCCATCTCCACCACACTTCTTCCTTGTGATTGTAGTCTTATTTGAATGGATCTCATAACCACATCTTGTGGATGCTGAATTGAATCGTTTCCTTCGACGATTATTAAGCGTGGGTATGGTGAAAATGGAAGAAATTGAGAGAATTTGATAAATTGCTTTTACAAATAAATTGTGAACATGGGTTCCTAATAATTCATTGAGAACGTGGGATGATAAATTGATGTAAAAATAAATGCTTGATTTTTTTTTTAAAAAGGGACACGTGGACCTTTTTTTTTTGTAAAGAATTTGCTTCTAATTTTATAAGGATGCAAAAAAAATTTCCTTATATGTGCGAGTCTTTTGTCAAATCTTTCATACAAAACACCAACTATAAGAATGTTATTTTGATTAGTTATCATTTACGATCTATCAATTTCTTGCATCTAAAACCTAATCGAGTACTCATAATTATTTTTCTACATACACAAGTCATGCCCAACTAATTTTCACATTCCATCAATTTGAGAGGTATAACATTTTTTTAATGTTTTGGCCTCTTTTTTATTTTTTTATTTTTTTACAGTAGGCAAGAAGTAGATCGACTCGGCGATCTAGAAGATCGATGGCTTGAATGACCCTACACAGAGGGTCGCCAGTAAAAAAAGAAAAAATTTCTAAGATTACAATTACAGAAATTTAAAAATAAAAATATCTATAAATTAAAACTATGTTTCTTCCGATCAATAATTGGAGCCTTGATTCTTGATATCTACAAATTTCCTTAATGTTTTGGCCTCTTAATGTTTATACACTTACAAATAGAGTTCTTTTTTTTCTAATTAAGGGTCTAAGTATTATAAAAACACACACTAAATATCATTTTTAAAATTCTTTAGCTATATAGGGTTTATACATTTAAACTTAGGGTATCTTTATCAAATTGGTTTATAATTTAGATCAATTTAAAAAGTGTGGAATGATGTGTAATAGATAAAATATCATAAAGGAACCGAATTCGGCTTTCTTAAGCTAAAAACTATAAGATTTCTTTTCTTTGTCTTCAATTAGGATGG
The DNA here is from genome assembly GCA_963922045.1 of Persicaria maculosa. NCBI lineage: Eukaryota > Viridiplantae > Streptophyta > Magnoliopsida > Caryophyllales > Polygonaceae > Persicaria > Persicaria maculosa. The sequence goes on from OY998253.1 coordinate 4,990,057, forward strand.
ATACTAGGAGAAGCGTAGAAGCGGGTGATTTACTATTTTTTTTTGTCAAATTTGAAGTATCGATTGTCTCAATTGATAATCAAAGATTTCGAAGAACAACATGACAAGAAGCAAGAGCAATATGTTAGTAGAAAATTAACGTGTCGAATATTATGTTTAAGATATCAAACTTGACCGTAATTATGAGACTTTTGTTTGTGATTGTAAGTGTTATTGTATTATAACGAGGGTTATAATTGATAACATGACAATAATTCAAATGAAATGAAATATATTCATAGTACGAGGGGAACTAAAACGGTAAATTTCAATAAAAATACTCACCCGTACAAGGTACGGGAAAAGTACTAGTATATATATATATATCAGATGAAAAAAAGGCCCAAGAGGCCTGCGCATCCTAAACAAAACTCAAACGGGGAGAAGGAATTCGGAAAAAAAATATAGGGTATTTTATTTTATTTTAGTTTTTCTTTTGAGTAATTATTTTAGTTAAGGTACTTATTTGCCGACTGCAATCCGTAAGGAAACGATATCTCCGCCGCTAATTTTTACTATTTCCACCGCTAATCACCGCATAGGTATGCGGTGGTCTTAATCCACTTTTTCCCAGATCCACCGCATGTATGTATACGAACCCACCGCATACCTATGCGGTGGGTTATGGCGACCGTATACATGCGTTGGGTTTTTGGCAATTGGAAAGGGTTTGTAGAAGTTATCCAAAACCTATGCGGTGGGTTATGGCGACGGTTTTGGACCGTTATGGCGACAGTTTTGGGTTGTATGGCGACGGTCTAAACCTATTGTATACCTATGCGGTGGGTTATGACGACGGTTTTGGACCGTTATGGCGACGGTTTTGGGCATGTGTACTTCTCGACCCATCGTAAAGTATTGCGGTAACCCACCGTATACCTATGCGGTGGGATCGTTGACTGTCATTAAACCCACCGCATACCTATGCGGTGATTAGCGGTGGAAATAGTAAAAATTAGCGGTGAAGATATCATCACCCCAATCCGTATCAATCTCCATTCCAGTCTTCTCTCATTCTTGTCATCTTGTGCTTGTAATTGATCAATCTTGTTTTTCCCTCTATTTAGATTTAATGGGTGTTTAATAATACACCCTACTACTGCTTGCGCCTGCCTTTGTTTTGATTTTGTGGGAGATGCTTTGAATAATGACAATCAGTTGAAAAAAAAAATTGAAGAAAGTGGTCATTCATCATCATTGATCATCTAATTTGGATTTTGTGGGAGATGCTTGAGCCTGCCTTTTTTTTCTTTCATTTAAAACTCATGCAATTTGGAATTTGAAATTATCAATTCTATGACTTTGTTTTTCTTCTTTAAATTGGTTAATTGGGAATAAATAATATTATTTCCATATATAGTTACTTCATTATGATTTATTTCTTAATTATGAAAGTCAATTGGTTGTGGTGAATTCGGTAATGATCAAATATTCAAATGATTCGTTCTTCAAAACTGAATTTCTTATAGCTTTTGTTAGATCTTCCGTTTCCGACCATTCGACATGGCTCCAGGTGGTAGGAGCTATCCTTCTGGTGCACAAAAGAGAAAAATCAAACAAAGGCTTATTGAATGATTTTGTATTTTGTGTATGAAGGATAATTAGATGCGTTTAGCGGAATTTCAGATCATATCTAAACATCTAATCATAGGATCTTCATGCAGAAACGATAGATCAATCATTGTTCATAGGAGATACCTGTTAATGCGTGAGCTGGATCAAATCGGGATGGAATCGAAAGAGAACGAAAGCCTCAAATGCGACTTCTCTACTTGATCTACACGAGCCCGGTGTCTAGATCTCTTTAGCCTTCGACTGCTAGGACGAAGGTCAAAAGACTAGCAATCAAATTGCTTGGAAGGATGATTGTGGTTAGCAAATCAACACTTTGATTTCTCCCCCTATTGCTACTGTTGTTCCGTATATATTAGAGAGGTAATAGCAACACTTTGCTTTTGTTTCTTACCCTCTCGAATTGCTTTCGTAAAAGCTCATCCGCAATATAGAACAATAGGTAGCCTTTTAATTAGGATGAGCAATTGAACAATTAACTAGGAGTTACAAGCTGTCAACGTTTAGCCTCTTTGTTTTCTCCTAATTAAGTGAGCCGTTACTTCTTCCTAATTAAACCCTTTTATTATTTATTTCCAAAATAAATAATAATACTTATTAATAGTAAATCACATATTATATATTAATAATCCATATATCATCAATCCCATGGATCTAGTCCGTAAACTCAATGTGTGTGACCTCATAGGACCCGTTTATAATAGCCATGGAACTAAACCGTTTAATCCCATTAATCGCAGTTGGCTTCTAGCAAAGCACTACGACTCCTAAAATAATCGGATTGTATATCTCTATCAATCGTCCTATTCCAAGTTTAGTCATTGCACATTTAATTAAATGACACAATTCCTTCAGTGTAGGCGAATTTGTTATTGCTATATATTTTGCTAGTAGTTATATGTTGTTTAATCATTTAATCTTATATTTCCTCCAAAGAAGTATAAAAAAAACTGTATTTTCGATAAGAAGGCCCCATTTTTAACCTCGCCTTTAGCCCCTAACTCAGGGCCGGCCCTGCTTCAGCCACACATACAAGAATTAAGAGTAATCCTATAGTCCAAATTGATCAACTAAACAAAAATAAATTAAACATACAAGTATATAACTATTCCTTCCCCTTTCACATGGCAGCTCGGTTAATTTCTGGGCCTTTGTACATAACTATTAATTCCTTCATCTTCAGCTCAGCTCATGCGGAGTTTCAGGAAGACTTTATTTCTCTCTTCTCTTGCTTTGTCATGGATCCAGATTTCACAGATTAACAGATTCCAAACAAATCCGCAAGCAAATTTATTTATACTTATATTCAAACTTTAAGGCAGAAGAAGTATTTAAAGTTCATACAGGACTTCAAAATCCCTAATTAGACGTAGGGGGATGAAAATGATAGCTTCCTCCCTCGCTGAAATTAAACCTTTGAAATTAAAACTAGAAATTAGAATTCAATTTGATGAGGGATGTAGAGGCCGGAGGAAGGCTAAATCGTCGGAGAGGACATGGTAAATTGTGGTAAAGATACATGTCACGTCCATGATTAAGATAAATCTATATATATATGCACTTATTCAAGGCCTTTATAAGACACAAAAGCCATGTGGGCTGTACATATAAGAAGTAAAATGGATCAAAAGAAATTAAATTAAATGAATATTTAAAGCCCTCACACAAACATATGATGCTTGATCTACAACTTGATTAATTGAATGATGGTTTCAAAATTGTTTCTACATCCAATTTTAACAATAAAATATTCGTTTAGTTAAGGTTTGGAGGCGTGATATATATATGCTGGTATAACATGCCTCCCTCATCTTCATGACCATGTCTTACAAGTTACAAAGGGAGCATTTGACTTTCTCTTCCATTTTATGTGAATCATTGGAAATTTGAACTCTGCTTTTATATAGATATTAAAAATTAATGGAGAATAGTGTAAGAAATGGAGAATATTCAAGTTACAAATGAATCATTGGAAATTTGAACTGTTATATACACACAAACATCAACATCAAAAATGGCAAATACCAAGTCAAACCATATATACCTACTAGTGCTTTGTATTTAAAAAAGGTATGTTAAAAATTAATTTATATAAAAATTATGAACTGTTATATAAAAAGGTATGTCAAACCATACCTACTAGGCTACTTGGTGTTTGTCAAGTCAAACCATACCTACTACTACTAGACATAAAAAATGGCAATTCAAACACCAATTTGAAGGGGAAAAGAGACATGGCAAATATAAATGAATAGCTAATCATACAGTCCAAATCAAAAAAAATATAATACACCTCGATCTAAAAGAGACATGGCAATGTGGTGGAGGGATCTTTCCTTTGACTTTCACCCAAAGTGATCACATGGATGCTAGCTGCTACAGCTGTATAAATGTTTCACTGACAGGCAAAAGGGATCTTTCCTTCAACTATCAAATTTCATATCAACAACTCCTTTGTCCCAAAAAGTGTGGTGGTGGGCCGAGACCAAGAAACAGAGGATCTAGTGAGGATGTTGTTGCCTGATAGTTCTCAGCAACAAAGAGGTGTTTCTGTCATTGCAGTTATTGGAATTGGGGGATTAGGGAAAACCACTCTTGCTCAGCTTGTCTATAATGATGATAGAGTTCAAAAGGGTTTCGATTTGCGTATGTGGGCTTGTATTAACTACTTTTCACATCTAAAGCCAGGTGTGATCACACTCCTAAAATCTGCCACAATGAAAGAACCTGAAAACCTTGATATAGATCAGTTGCAATCTATGCTTAGAAAAGAGATTGAAGGGAAACGATTTTTGCTAATTTTGGATGATGTTTGGGATGTGGATCTACAAAGCTGGCGCAAATTGAAAGAACTATTGTCTGATGGGAAAGATGGTAGCATGGTGTTAACCACAACGCGTTCCAACGCCATTGCCCAGCATTTGTGGGCGATGCAACCTTACTTTCACCTAGAGGTTTTGTCGGATGAGAGTGCTTGGTTATTGTTTAGGAAGATAGCTTTTGAAGATGAGGAATATCTAAACAACTCAGAGTTGGAACAATTAGGTCGAATGATTGAAAGAAAGTGTGCAAATGTCCCACTTGCTATTGTGACTATAGCAAGCTTATTGAGAGAGAAAGTGAAGGAAAGGTGGTCTCTTGTGAATGAAGAACTCTCCAAATTGTTCCTTTCTCGTGCTTATAATGATACTATCATGCCAGTTCTAGAGTTTAGTTATAATGAACTTCCGTATCCGGTAAAGCGTTGCTTTGGATATTGTTCTCTCTTTCCCAAGGATTACGAATTTCAGAAAGATTGTTTGATCCATTTATGGATAGCGCAAGGGTTTGTTGAGCCTTTATCGAATCAAAGGTTGGAAGATATAGCTGAAGAGTACTTTTCCTGCTTGCTGGATAGATGCTTTTTTCAGCTTACCACAGGAGATGAAGAGAGCGTCGTAACTTACCAAATGCATGATCTGATGCATGATTTGGCTACGAAAGTTACTGAATCCGAGAGTATTTTAGTTGATAATACTGATCAGAGGTCTTGGGAGAAAACTATTCGTCATGTTTGTTCCTTTTCTCATTCAAAGAGTTTAAGAACCTTTCTACAGCCTTGTAGAGATTTTTTTAACCCGAACACTTTGGAGAAGTTAATGCTGAGTTTTAAGTCTCTACGGGTTTTGAGTTTATCAGGAATTCAGGATCTACCAACTTCTATCAGAAAATTGATTCATTTGAGGTTTCTCGATCTCTCAGAGAACTTTATGAATAAGCTTCCAAGTTCAATTTGTAGCCTTTCGCATTTACAATTTCTTATTCTTCAAAGTTGCGAAAGTGAAGATCTCGAGTTTTCAAAGGAAATGGGGGATTTGCTAAGCTTGAGACATCTCGATCTTTCCGAGAACAAAGCGATTAGGCTTCCAAGGTCAATTTGTAAGGTTCGCCATTTAGAATCTCTTATTCTTCGAGGGTGTAAACATCTAAAAGAGCTGCCGGAGGAGTTGGGGGATTTGCTAATTAAGCTTGAGACACCTCGTGCTTGAAGGTTGTGACAGCCTAGTGAAGATGCCAACTGGATTGGGAGCTTCGACATCACTTGTGACTCTAGATAGGCTAGTTGTGCACAATCTGAGTGGTGGACTCAAGTATTTGGAGGGCCTTGACAACTTGACCGGATCATTGCGAATTGAGCTTTCTGGAACAGAATGGGAGATTGCGACAACAGATGCGGAAAAACCATCCTTGGCACAGAAGACCAGGCTCCATTCATTGGCTATCATTTGCAAAATTAGACTAGATAATACAGAGGTGGCAATGGGGCGATCAATGAGAACGTTAGAGGAATTAGAGGAATCAGAGAGCAGGTGTCGTCAATTGGATCCGTTGCTTGAACCTGCCACAAATAATACAGAGGTGAATGCCCTTCAACTACCTCTTAGTCTTGTGGGTTTGAGCATCATCAATTTTGGTGGTAAGGAAATGCTGAACGAGATTTCTCGCCTCCATAAACTTGTTATTCTCAAACTCGAAGGGTGTAAAAGATGTGTTAAGCTTCCGCGATTGAGTCGCCTTCCATCTCTCAAGGAGTTGTGGATTTCTGGTATGGTTTCAATGTTGACTATAGAGGAAAGCAAGTCCTATGAGCCTAATTCGTTCTTCCCGTCCCTAGAAACTCTTTCAATTAAGGGTATGTGGAATTTGATGGGCTGGTGGCCGCATGTACCAACTGTGCTACCTACATTCCCTCGTCTTACCAGAGTAAGCATGAGCAATTGTGGACAGCTAACAAGATGCATCCCTTTGTTTCCAGTAGTTGAGCATTTGGAGTTGAAATACGTTAGAGAGGAGATTATTTGGCATATAATTGGGAGTGAAGCGACCTCTAGTACATCTCATTGTAACAGTATCCTGAAGAAATTGCAAATATATGGCATTGAAGATCTAAGAAGCATTGCAGAAGCCCAAATAAGACATCTTTCTGCTCTCCAACATCTAAGTATGGAGGGATGCCATCAGCTAGAATCAATTGCTTTGAATGGCCTTGCATATCTTACTTCCCTTGAACATCTGCGAATCTATAGACCGGGAAAGATCAATTGGGGCGGTCAGGCGGAAGAGGTCCGAAGAATACACTTGCCAAGAGTTAGGCATTTGTCGATCCCAACTGTGAATCGCAACATTTTTGAGGGGATGAAAGACATGGCTTCTCTAGAATATTTGGTCATAGGAAACCATTTTAATGAGGAGCTTCAAGAAGAAGATGAAGAAGACGGGCTTCCGTGGAAACACTTGCGAAAACTGCAGCGTGTGGAACTTGCATTTGGAGAGGGATTTAGCATGAGAAACAATCAACGTCTTCTAAATGGGTTTCAAGACCTTACCTCTTTAAAATGGCTGGATCTCAGGAGATGCAAAGAGTTGTATTTGTCATGGAGAGCGCTTCTACGTCTCCCCCATCTTCAGGATCTGATGATTATAGAGGTAGAGGAAGTGATTGATGTTGATTCAGATCCAATGATGATACAAACACAACCGATCAACAGGTCTATCCGCGACCTGTGCATTTATGATTGCTCGGGAGAGTGGGTACATGACATACCATGGAAGTCCCTTCCCTTTCTGCAAGATGTGCATCTAGAGAGAATGAGAAACTTGGAATCCCTACCAGAAGGAATCCAACACCTCTCAGTCCTCAAACTCCTGTTTTTTTCTACTAATCTCAAGGTAGCATCTTTGCCACATTGGATGAGCTCCCTTTTGTCTCTTCGTTCTCTTTATCTCGGGGGTTGCAGTGAAGAACTAAGGAATCGATGCAATAGACAAACAGGGGAAGACTGGCCTAAGATTCAACACATTCCAAAGATCAATCTCCAGGTAGTATCAACTACGGAGTACAAAACAAAATTAAACCTAGTTAAGGCTCTCGCTTTGTTTGTTTGCAAATTTAAATGAGTTCATTTCATTTATTTTAAATTTTCCCGTGTGTAGGCATATACGAGACTTTCTACCTCTTATAGCCTCTCTTTCGATGAAGTGATGCAACAAAACTAGTTTGAGTGAGAGCTCCCTACCCTGCTTATTCAGTTCATCCAACATTCTCTTCCATCATCAAGCGAATAGATATTTTTGATACGTCTAATGGGAGCCTCTCAACTCGATCAATCACCTCTTTGTCAATTTGTTTTCTCCTTGTTGCTTATATTCCTTATGCCTCCCTCTTCAAATTAATGCAATGGAACATTTGAACTCATCTCTCACTTGCACAAATGCAGACATTGGTCCGGCCTCGTTCACTTCAGTCAAGAGGAAGGAAGATTCTCGGGAGTTGTCATCTCCCTTCTACATGGAACTCATCTATCACTTGCATATGCAGATATTGCTGTGACATGGTTTACTTCAATTAAGGATGAAAGTAGATTATTGGGTGTCGTCGAAGAAGGACAGTAACACGGACACTTGCATTTAAGCTTTCAAGTAATTACTCTCCCTACTGCAAGTAATTAAGGATGAAAGATGATTGCCTTCCATGTTGTTTACAATTATCTTTCGGTATCATAAAATATTTGAGGTGAACAAACTGGCCAAGTGTAGAAATTCATGAACATGTGTTTATAATGATAGAAGCTTCACCTGCACCCTTTGGCCCCATATGCAACAAAGAACATGTGTTTGATGTACGTCGTTGCGCGAAGGGATGAGCTCCCTTTCATCTCTTCATTATCTTCGGATTTATGACAGTCTGGGGAGGACTGGCCTAAGATGAATACACAATATATCCACAATCCATATATATATATATTCGGTGAAGAGAGCACCGCCGCTTCTCTGTCAGGTATGAACTACAAAACAAAAGTACGTACTAGCTAGTTGGAGTGCTCTCTTTACTTGTCTGCAAATTTAAAAGAAGTCATTTCATTTCATTTTTCCTATATGTATGTAGCTACAACACTTGTTATCCTCCCAAGGCTCTCTTTCGATGAATTGATTGAACGAACCTAGTCGGAGCAAGTGCTCCCTGCCTTACTTATTTGATTCATGCAATCTGGCTGCCCAAAATTGGAACTTCGATCAAGTGCAATATTCACTTCCATCGTCTTGGGCAGGGAATTCATAGAAACACAATGTGACTTCTTAATCTTGACCTCTGTTTGCAACAGCAGTGCCCCTGTTTCCTGTTGAGGTCCGTTTGCAACAGCATTACAACGGTTCAAGCTTGTGTCCTTGCTCGTCTTACATTACTAGTGCAATTGAACTTGTTTCACTTGCGGATTGATGTAGATTGATATGTTTTACTTCATTCACGAGGAAGGAGGATTCTCGGGAAAGAGCCATAAGTAGGAGAATAACAAGGACACTTAATTGCATTTAAGCTTCAGGTAATTAACCTCCCTATACTGTGATTTTAGTTTACTAAGTCCATTGGTGCTGCAAGCCAACTTAGTTATGGCCTTGTCATCACTTTTGCTTAGCAGAATCAAAGCACTTTAACTCTCTGCAAAGGCTAACTCTCAATGAGTTGAAGGCACTCTATTTGTCATGGAGGGTGCTTCTTTAGCCTCAGCTGACTTCAGTTCCTCACGTTTAGCAACGTAGAGAGTTATTGATATTGATTCAACCATGGTTCAACCACAACTCTGCAGTCTCCAAGAGCTGAAAATTTACTGTTTTCTCGGAAGGAATGGATACATAACATACCATGGAAGTCGATGACATCTCTGCAGTATCTGCATCTATCAAATATACGCAACTTGCAAGATCTACCGAAAGGAATTAGGCATCTTAATTACTGCACTCCAACAACTGCAAGCTGAAACATCCTGGGTAAGTTCCTCTGTTCTCGATAAATTTTATCAAAGTCCGACTCGGACTTATGACTGGGGGTCGTGTGCACAGGCGCAAATGCGCTAGTAGCCTAGCACACAAGCTGAGTGAGGTTCCATTCTAAAACCAATTGGCAATAGAAGGAGTAGCTCACCGACTCATATACTAGGGCTTGATATGTTCAACTTTCCGATGTGGGACACTTTGGTCTCATTCACATCTCTAACACACGCCCCCGCAAGTCCAACTAGGAATGACCATCTAGTTGAGACTTGGACAACTAGGTAACCCAGATCAGAATCGACACGGGCCGTTAGGCTAACCGCTCTGATACCATATCAAAGTCCGACTCGGACTTATGACTGGGGGTCGTGTGCATAGGCGCAAATGTGTTAGTAGCCTAGCACACAAGCCGAGTGAGGTTCCATTCTAAAACCAATTGACAATAGAAGGAGTAACTCACCGACTCATATACTAGGGCTTGATATGTTCAACTTTCCGATGTGGGACACTTTGGTCTCATTCACATCTCTAACAAATTTAATTGTTTTCTACTTACTGCTTATACTCCTTATGACCCCCTCTGGAAACTACAGCAGTTGAACTCATCTCCGTTGAACGTGCAGATATTGGTTCGGCCTCGTTTACTTCATTCAGAAGGAAGGAAGTACTGCAAGATTGTTCTTCATCTATCCCAGGTACATTCCAAATTTCTTGATATATTTTAATATATGATGAACATTTACAATCGTTTCTGGAATGTTTTAAGCCTATAGTGATTACAAAGTTACAAACAAATTCTTCATTCATCTCGAACTCTGTTTGCAGCAGCCAAATTCCTAAAACCAAGTGCAATGACCAGATTCCAATTCAACTTCAACACTGTGTAGCATATAAAAATAGCAAGAAAGCAAGTTGAGCTTAGATAAGCACATCTTTAGATCCCTTAATAGTCATGTCAGCAACAAGGCAGCAAAAGCACGTCACCGAGTACAATTAAACACTTCTTGATGCTTATGGGCTCATTTGATCTCAAAGGAATGCACCAATTTGCAAATGTGCGATACACATACTATATTAGTTTTTTTTTTTTGGTAGGCAAGATGAGAGCATGCTCTCAGTATATAAAACAAACACTACGGACTACACAGGCACAAGACGGGGAGTAGTCCTTCCCCTAACATCCTCCTCCACAATCATACCAATGTCTAAGGGAGGGGCAGAAATACAATGAAAACCAATCGGAAAGGAAAAAGCAAACGAAGCAAGGGAGTCAGCGACAAAGTTCGCCTCCCTGAAGACATGCCTCAACTGGACATCCCAGTCTCGGTTGATGAAGCTCTGGCACTGCCGTACCAGGCTAGATAGAGGGTGCCAATCCGCCACCCCCTTCGTAATGAGTGTAGTGACACGTAACGAATCTGTTTCGCACATCACCTTAATGAAACCACGCTCCCAAGCCTCACGCAGCCCATCAAGGAGACCCCACAACTCCACAACGGGGACAGAGCAGGAGCCTAAGCGTCGCACATACCCGACAATCCACTGCCCATCAGCATTCCGGATCACGCCACCGGCTCCGGCGTTACCATCCGCATCAACAGATCCATCCGAGTTAAGCTTAACCCAGCCCTCCATAGGCTTCTCCCATCGAATCATCATACGGCGCCTCACCGCAGTAGTTTTGTTCAAGTTGCTAGTCGTCCAGGCTTTGACATACTCATCCGCCTTGCGCCTAATAAACTGCGCCGGTACGACGGAGCACTCGTTGCCGTTAAAAACACGGTCATTACGCCACCTCCATATCCACCAAAGCACAATGGCAAAAACCGATGCCCATTCCACATCCAAGTCATGGCGGGTAGTCGATGACAGGCCGGTTCGAACCCAGCACGCAAATGGATCCCTGAAGAAAGCTTGCCTGTCCAGTGGCAGATCAATCTCCTCCCACAGGCCCTGAATTTTATCACAGTTCCGAAAATGGTGGAGAAGAGACTCCGAGTGGCCCGGGCACGCTGCGCAGGAAGGGTCCGACGCAAGGTGTCTCCGACACCTCTCCTCGTTAGTGAGAACGGCACCCCGGAGCACCAGCCATAAGAAGCAGCGGCTCCGTTCGGGAACCATGAGCCCCCACACCCGCTTAAAAATATACGCATCATTGAAACAAACCTCGTGATGCCAACATATCATATCGTAGGCAGACTTGATCGAGTAGTTTCCATCCGGCGTGGCTCTCCAGCTCATTCTATCAATCTCGACACTAGTCTCATCAATACCGATTGAAGCCAGCTTCATCAAAATTACAGCCGGAAAAACAGGCTGTAAGGAGCCCTAATCCTAGCCACTATAATCTCTCCAGTAAGAGCGAACGGTCCTATTCATCATATTCTCATCCAGGACCATCCCCGTCTCCTCACGCAGTGGTCGATCACCAATCCAAAGATCCGACTAAAATTGGACCAACCTCCCATCACCAACAATCCATCGAACGCCCGCTGCAACCACTGCACTCGAGCTTTGGAGCATACTCGTCCAAACATGGGAAGTTCCCACCACTCCACCCATCAAGGACCGAGTGTATTTAGCTCGGAGTATATCACTCCAAACTTCACCCTCTTTGCTAAGTAAGAAACGCCACATCAGCTTCCCGGTGGCTGCCAGATTAAGCTCCTTCATCGACCGGATGCCCACGCCACCGAGTTCTTTGGGGCTACACATCACCTCCCAGTTCACCAGGTGTAATCGGCGGCCATCCTCACAGCCTCCCCATATGAAGCTCCTACAAATTTTATCAATTTTATTGCACGTATCAGTCGGAAGCATAACCGTAGCCATGGTATAAACGGGAATCGAAGATAAAATAGCCTTAGTAAGGGTTAGCCTCCCTGCAAGGCTGGGATACTTCCCCTTCCAAGTCGCAAGCCTGGAGCTGATCTTGTCGATCAGAGGAGCAAAAGTCTCCTTGCTGACGCGCCTGTGCAGCACCGGCATGCCAAGATAGCTACCAAGGTTGTCCGTGACTTCAAAACCGCACGCCCTTCTCAAGTCCGCCACAATCTCCCGGCTGACGTTGGGAGAGACGAAAAGCTTGGATTTGGCGATGCTCACTTTCTGACCAGAAGCCGAGCAAAAGGTATCCAAGATGCCTTGGATTACCCTGAGTTGATCGACTGAAGCCTCCGCCACAAGAACTATGTCATCCGCAAACAAAACATGCGATATGTTGGGGCCCTCTCTCGTCAGCCGGGCCGGAATCCAATCCCCATCCTAGACCGCCCTGAAAATAACCTGGCTCAGTCTTTCGATACACATAATAAATAAATAGGGGGAGATAGGGTCTCCCTATCGCAAGCCCCTAGTCGGCTTGAATTCTTCCGTCATCTCTCCGTTCACAAGGATCCTTGTCGAAATCGTCGTGATGTAGGCCTCAACCCATCTCAACCAGATTTCGGAAAACCTGCATCGTGAAGAGTCTCTATCACGAAATCCCATCGCAGCCGATCATACGCTTTTTCCAAGTCGATCTTTAGAATCATCCAACCTCTGGCGCCCCTCTTCTTCCTCATCGAGTGCACCAGCTCCTGCATCGCAACAATATTGTCAGTTATAAGCCTTCCGGGCAAGAAACTACCTTGCATAGGCCTGATAAGAGAGGAGAGGAGGGGTCTCATCCTGTTCACGAGCACTTTTGTAATGGTCTTATACAACACATTACAAAGGCTGATAGGGCGGAATTGAGCGATATTCTCTGGCTTGGCCACCTTTGCGAGCAGGACAATAAGAGTTTCATTCAAGCCTTCGGACATCGTAGCAGATGTGAAGAACTCCCTCACACAATCCTGGACGGACGAACCAACGATATCCCATCACCGTTGACTTCCTCATTAGTTATCGGTTTGGCAACATCCTCCCGCTCAGCCTCTGTCAACTGGGGAAAGGTACCCAGAGGCAAGCTTTGGGCCATCAACTCCTCTTCCGGAATAGAGTAAAGTTTGCGGAAAAAATCCACCACCTCCCTCTCGATCGCAGCTCCATCCGTAACTTCAGTTCACTACAAGAAAAATGATCTTGGGCGACCAATTGTATGAAATTAAGGTGACAAAAAAATCACCCTCGCCCAAACTAGGTTTTCAGTGACAAAAATATACTTTGTCGCCCAAAACACGTTTTCTGTGACGAAATATTAAAATTGTCGCCCAAAAGAATCTAGGGCTACGAAAAAAAGGTGTTTAGTCGCCCATTTTATACGATTTTAGGTGATAAAAATGAAATATTGTACCACTGCCTTTTTATTCCCTCCGCGTCACTCTCTAAACCCTAGATCCCATTTCCAGGTCTCCCCCGCCCAAATCCGCCCAAAACCTAAAAAAAATGAAGGAAGTCCTCCAATTCATGGCGGTCAGTTCGGTAACCAGATCGGGGCCAATTGTTGGGAGGTCGTTTGAGCCGAGCACAACATTGATTCCACGGGAGGATACCAGGGGGACTCGGATCTGCAGCTTGAGCGCATCAGTGTCTGCGAAAATGAGGCCAGTTGTTGGAGGTTCATTCCGAGAGCGGTTTTGATGCATCTAAAGCCCGAACTCGTTGACAGCATCAGAGCTGGACTGTAAGACCAGGTTTTCATGCCGAATAACTTCGTGTTTGGTCAGTCCGGTGTCTTGCTCGATGTTGTTCACAAGGAGGCTGAGAACTGCGATTGTCTACAAGGTAATTTCGTCTTCTTTGTGTTAGATCTGAATTGTTTGGCGTTAGAATGAATTTGTAACTTTTCGAATCTGGATCTGGATTTACTGATAGCAATCGTAACTAGATCTATTGGCATTACTCGCTTTAAGACTATCGATTGTCTACAAGGTACTTTTCTTTTACCAAAAATACTCTGAACATTCCATTGTTGTTTCTTTGGGAATTTAATTTGACCTTTTGATTGGTGGTTGTGTTTGGTGCTTGGCGAAACTGCAATAATCTGAACATTCCATTGCTGTTTCTTTGATGTTTTTTTTTTTCAATCAGTCGTTGTCATATTGAAAAGTTTGTTAGTTTGTTGCGGAAGATTTCAGATTTTAACCGTAAGCAATGTTGATGCTTAATATCAGCTGACTGATGTGAAAGTCTCGGACAGAGAAGTTTTCTCCTTTTCAATTTGGTAGACACTTGAGTTGCTAGAGAAGAAAGAGAAAGTACTCTTGAAAAAGGCTAATGATGAGGTGGAAAAGGCCAAGGGATTTACAAGAGCAAAGAACAAAAGAGGTGCGTTTTGAACTTTTGACAATGATTCATATGTTCTTCATGGGGGAATCTATATATTTTTCATTGATGCAAATGCAATTTCATACATACTTGGTAGTTAGTATCAGTTCAGTACAGGATATTGTACTTGCTATGTTAGGAAATCCTTGGCTAACCTTGGTTGAAATGTACTTTTGCACTTCCATAATGTGTATTAATTTTTTTTTATCCCTTTTCATGAACCATTGGGATATATTTTGTTTGTCGGCTCAGTTCATAGTGCCTAGTCTGGCTGTTGTGGTTTGTAGCTTTGTGGTGTCTTGATTTTTGGTGATGTTATCCGTATAGCTTAAGATATAAAAAGAACAATGAACCATGATTTTATTTGGTTATGATTCGATTCTGATCATGTGGAAACAATCTCTATGCAGCGGCAATACAGTATTTGAAAAGAAAAAGACTATATGAACAACAAATTGAGCAGCTTGGAAATTTCCAGTTGCGCATTCATGATCAAGTAAGAAAAGATTGCTTTCCAGCTTTGCTTTGTCAGCAAATTAATGTATACTTATTGCTATAAATGCATTACAGATGATACTATTAGAAGGTGCAAAAGCTACCACTGAAACGGTGAATCCTTTGAGAACCGGAGCAGCTGTAATGAAGGCCATGCAGAAAGCAATGTAAGTTGAATACTACCCTTTTTCCTATTGCAGTACGATCCTGTTTCAAACGCGATTGATGAGAAAATTTCATTAGTTTCCAATCTTTCCATACTTGAACAAGACTTGTATCTCAAATCAGAAGGCAGATGCTGAACCGAGTGGAAATTAATGCAATATGAACATGGCTTACAGGAAATGCATGACTTGTAGAGACTTAATTTTACCCCACATTTCTTGTCTACTTGATGTTTTGGATTTGCCAATCTCAAATAAACCCGAGTTGACAAGGGCTTCCATTTCTGTGGAATTTAGACCTGAAATAAGAATATCATATATGAAATATCTTTTTTTCTAAGCATTTTAGTTGCTGCTAACAAGGTTCATTTTCAGGAACATTGATGACGTTGATCAAACAATGGAAGAAATCAATGAGCAGACCGAGAATATGAAACAGATTCAGGAGGCATTATTTGCTCCAATAGGTCCAGCTGCTGATTTTGATGAGGTATTTTTCCCCCTTCTGATTACATTCCTCTCTGTTGTATCACTTCAACCTTGCAATAGCTAATAGTGTTTCCTTCCTTTCAGGATGAATTGGAAACAGAACTTGAAGAACTCGAAGGCGCTGAACTGGAGGATCAGCTTCTCAAACCTATCAGTACAGCACCTACAACTCCATATGCAATCCCAGGCAGACAACAATCCCGTCCTGTCCCTCAGAGACAAACTGCTGAGGATGATGAACTCGCAGCCTTGCAAGCAAAGTTGGCACTTTAAGGTGCTTTTCTTTTACCAAAAATAACAAATACTCTCATTTTTTCACTTTATTCAATTAATGCTGCTTCATATTGTTTCGGAATCGCTTTATTCAATTTATGTTGATGGCTAGTAAGGCTATAAAAAATCCAAACAGATTCGTAATCATATTGTTAGTTTTTTTTTTTGTTGCACGTGACCGTTTCGGAAAGAATAAGACCGTTCAGAGAGGCGTTTTTTGTTGCAGAAATCACTCGCATCTTGAGAAGCGGAGCCGTTTTTATCGGAACCACATTTCTTTGATATAAACCTTCAACACCTCCAATAATAAGACTGTTCAGAGAGGTAATACATTCTCTCCTCCTAACACTATAATTAATAGTATGATAGATATGTAGTCATTTGATATTGCATCAGTGTTTTAATCTGGTGGGTAATATATGCAGAGTGTGGCACAAAATTACAATTACTTAATAGAGGAGGAGATCAAGGACTTGTCCTTATTCTGCGTTTTGACAAACTATTCGAGCAAGGTTCAACAGTCTCATGTTTTCTGGCCAGAAGCCCTGAAGCATCTCCACCATCCACATTATCTTCTTCTTGGACTTGAAGGTTGGTACACTTCACACTCACTTGCTTTGGATCCATATTCATTTGTATTTGCTCTTGCAATTCAAGAGAAGATAATCTGATGAGGGTCTAAATTAGCCGAAAGTCCCACTTTGTGCCTTCTTTTGCAGGAATTAAGGCTAAAGTCAGTCGAACCATCAATTTTAAGGTACATTTGTGTATGTAGAAACACATTGTGTTCATTTCATGAGTAAAATGCAACGATGAGATTTTTCAGGTTGTCTTAATTCGTTCCACATATAAGCGGTGACAACTTTAGTGCAGCGACTTTGAAAAATCTAGTGTTTGGAAAGTTTAAGGTAGAGTTTAGAGATTATAGATTTTTACTTTGGAATTCAGTCTGGTGAAATTCCCATATAGCATTAATGTTTTTTTATATCTTAATTTGCCGGTTGAGATTGCAGCATTAGCTCGGATTTTCGTCTTCCCGTTGGTTTGAGATACAAGAAATAGGAGAACTGAGATTTATATTGGCTGATAGATGAAGTTGAAAGTTTGATTTCTTTTATCTCTCTTTCCATATCATCATGGATTTGATATTTTTGAGTTTCTTTTTTCAATTGTCATTAGGGCATTTGGTCTAATGGTATGATTCTCGCACCTAAAGGCGAGAGGTCCGAGTTCGATTCTCGGAATGCCCCACCATGAGTAGCATTAGTTGATAAAGGGTGTTAGAAATGACATAAGGGTGTGTTTGGTTGGCGGTGTCAAAACATAATTCTTGGGGGATATATTATATTTTATCACTTTTATCTTTTGTGACAAAATAAAAAATTTATCACAAAAACAAGGGTACAATGGGTGACAAAAGAAAAAATTCGTCACAAAAAATAGTGTCTTTGGGCGACAAAACTAACACTTAGGGCGACCAAATTTAAAAATTTGTCACTATAACTCAAGGGCAACAAAATTTGAATTTCATCACAAAAGAGGTACTTATGGCGACGAAATTTTTTTTGGTCGCCCAAACTTTGTGCGACGGGGCTGAGGCGACGAACAGGGGACGAAACTCATTTTGTCACAAACAACTTTGGGCGACGAAAAAATCACTTTGTGCGACGAAATATTTTGTCGCCCAAACTGATTTTTCTTGTAGTGGTTCCACCTTCTCCCTTGAGCATATCAATTTTATATTAGTTTATGAATACACATTCATATGTTATAGGTTACTGCTGGCGACCTTAACTTTTACATTACTACTCGAGACTAAAATCAAAACTTAAACTTATCCGCAGAGGATAAGATCCCGTTGGACCATACCCAAGTCATTCCATTGTTTCACAAATCACAAAACTTCTTGTTTCCATATATTTACTTCCTTTATGAGGTTCAAATTTTTTCAGGTGGAAGCTGCACAACAGAAGCGTTGTCAACTGCTATATCACTTCTTGAATAGTACGTAGTAGCCTCTCGACTTCATCACTCGCTCCCTCGTAAAACTATTATTATAACTGAACTCATCTCCCTTTTATATGCAGATATTGTTGTGACATGGTTAACTTCATATAGCAGGGCTAGAGCTGGAAGAAGGGAAGAAGTAATGCATTTAAGCTTCAAGTAACTACTCTCCTTACTGCGTTGTCATAGCATACTACCGAAACATATGATTCTTCTGACTCTGCAAAAAATTAGATGCTAATACTTTTCTGAATTGACTACTCTTAAGAGTCTTAGGACTAATAGTGTATTTTAAATTATTTTTTGCCAGGTTATCAAATTTCTCATTCCATGATTCCATGTTTGATTCAGAAAAAAGGTTGATGGAGAAATCGAGATGCTTAATAGCTATTCATATAATGCTAACTTAAACAGCTCCGATATGATCATCATGCATCTCTTGGTGGTGACTGGTGAGGCATCAATTGCAAGGTAAAAGCCATGCTCTTGGTATATTTTAACCAATAATACAAAGCTAATTAAAGCTGGATAATTTCATGAAAATTACAATTATTTTTCTATATAATAAAATATTTATTTCAGGTGAACAAATACAAATTGGTCAAGAACTTGAAGAACAAGTATGTAGTGTTACATATTGAGGGTGATTCAAGTACACTCCCGGCCTGCTGGATGATTTTTCAATCGATCTAACGAACCCCACTTGTTTGTTTTTACTCCCTCAAGAACAGAAATTGGCGGTGACTGAGATGAGAATGCTGAGATGGATGAGTGGGCACACGAGGCTGGACAAAATCAGAAATGTGGATATTAGGAGCAAGATTGGAGTTGTGAGTATCGTTGACAAACTTCGGGAGTCCAGATTGCGTTGGTTTGGGCATGTTCGGAGGAGGCAAATAACGGCGCCTGTTCGAAGGTGTGAGAGCTTGGAACTTGGAGTTGTATGCAGAGGGAGAGGAAGACCGAAGAAGAGCTGGATGGAGGTTATTCGACAGGATCTCAATGCGCTGAATCTTTCGGAGGATATGACTGTGGATAGGGACCACTGGAGGAGATGTATTCGGGCTTCGGATGTTTAATATTCCAAGGATGGGTGTTGGGACATTTATTTTGTGCTTCTTTCTGCCTTCCTTTCGGCCTTCTATCTGCTTTCTGTTTGGTGTCTATTGCCTTTACTCCTACTAGGTGCCTTGGGACGTTGTGTTTCCTTTGCTTTATTGTTCTGGGTCTTCCGGAAACACTCTCTCGACTAGTTCGGGGAAAGAGTGCGTACATCCCGACCCCCCAGACCCTGCTTTATCGCTGGACACACTGGGTTGTTGTTGTTGTTGTTGCTTTTTTCCCCCTCCTGCAATTTTGTGAATCAAGATCAAGTTGGGAGTTTAGATTTCGGAATGCACCTATGGGGTTTCGGTCATTTCGTCTCTATTTTTTTTTGGTTAAAGTTAAGTGGTGATTGCTTCATTCCTCTGCATTGCTCTTAGTTGCTTATTTGATTAGTCTTACAGGGCCAAGTTGGAAGGGAGAGTGGGCTGATGTTTTGGTTCAAAGTCGGTGAGTACTTAAAGCCTAGTAGGTTCGAAGACTTGTTGTGCGAGAGTTGATCTAGAGTGCACGGTGTATTAGTGAGAGTCTTGTATTTTGAGAGTTGCACAAAAATATTTTGTATATTAATACAAGCAATGTTTCAAAAAACGCTTGGCGGGTGCTTGACGGTAGGGTATTGTCAAGGGTCTAAGCGGGGTGTAGGCGGGGTGTAGGCGGATTTCATGGCGGAGCTTTGCTGTCTAGACGGGTTTTGACGGCCTTGGCGGTGGGGCGAGTTCAAGGGTTTAGGCGGGGGTCTAGGCGGGTCTTGAAGGGTTTTTTAGAGCAGTGAATACAAGTACTCAATCGATCTTTAATCATTTGTAAAGAGAGTTTGTCCATCCGAGTCTCGCACGATAGAATGGAGGAGCTACCCGTTTTTCCCACCGACCTGTTATCGAACAGACCAACGATTCCCTAATCATAAGAACATGAGCCACACATTTAAGAATTAAGACTAATCCTGTTATCCAAATTGATCAACTAAACAAAATAAATTAAACATACAAGTATATATATATCTCTATTCCTTCCACTTTCACATGGCAGCTCGGTTTCTGGGTCTACATATTCATTATTCAACCAATTTGAACGGGAAAAGAGACCTGGCAAATATAAATTAATAGCTAATCATACCGTCCAAATCAAACAAAATATAATACACCTCTAAAACCAAAATTAATAACATACTTAATAAATCACTATGAATTTTTTTTAAGTAGGTTGAAGCTTTTAAAATTTTGAATCCATAATTATAAAATAATCTTGAACCTATCGTTAAAAAAATCTTAAACTTATAATTTAAAATATTGATCCTGCCATTATAATAAATATTTTGATAATATAATAAACATTTTGTAAATATTTTGACGTTATATTAGACCTATATTGACATATTTCCCAACTAACAATTTGATATGTAAGATAATATAAAAATATCTTGAACCCATAATTATAATAAACATTTTGGAAATATTTTGATATTATAAGTAGGTTCAAAATTTTAAAATCTTTAACCCATATTTATAAAGTAAAGATTAAAAAAAATAAAGAAAATGGGAAAAGATGACCAATCTTATTAGCCTAATATGAGTAATGTAACAGAGACGGGCCTAGGGGTGCTTCCTTGTGCCTCACTACCATGAGGTCAAGGGTTCAAATCCCACTATGAGCAATGTGTGCTATATATAGTGGGTACTCATGCCTTGGTTTACCTTGGCATGGGTTAGCCTGTCTTGCGGCTTGCTGCTTGGCTTACCCGGCTCGAGTGCTTTGCAGGCTAGTGCTCGGCCCGTGGAGGATTAGTCGATAACCTCGGAACCTCCACGCATAAAAAAAATAAAAAAATAAAAAAACAGAGACGGACCTAGGGGTGGGCTGGGCTTTGTTGCAGCCCACCCCAAAACATCAGAAGTTATATAATTTGGAGTAGTACTTATCACAATGTCTTTGTAGCCTAGTTGGTTAGTTATGAAAGAACAATAGGGATGTGTCCTGAAGTCCCATGGTTCGAATCCCACTTGTCCAATTTTTATTTTCAGCCCATTCATTAGTTTTTTTTTTATGTGTTGCATATATTAATAAAAAATTTATTTATTGTATATTTTATTTTTTTCTTTATTAGTTTTTTTTCTAGGTGTGTATATTAATAGCTCTTAAAATTTTGATAATTGTAACAAAAATTGCAGAAAACCTTCCTTTAAAACTATTTTCTTTGCAAAGTCACACCTATCACCAAATTTCCGTTAATTGAATATTAAAGTGCGTGAAAAATAAATTATATCCGTTGTTTTTATTATTATTTTACTTTATCCAATCGGTATTAATTAATTTTTACCTTTTTAACATGTTTTTACAAAAGTAATTTTTTTTATATAAAATATCATTTTTATATATAATTTCACACTTAGTAAAAACACTATTTTTAAAAATAGATATAATTGATTTGAGCATACACCGGCGGATAATCAACATTCATTCATACTTGGCCAAACCGACTTTAACCAGAAAAGGTTATTAGTATTACTCCCAGTAAAAATCACCATTGAAGGCATACCATTAACTATAAGATGCAAAAACGATTTTTGAGCAATTTCCCTTTGCCAATTCAAATTTTAATTTATAGACGAATGTTGATAGAATAGAGCTTATCTGAGGAATAATCATGAATGGAATATCAAATCAAATACAAAATATATTTAAATAATGTATACGACGCCGAAGGTCATCGCCAATTCGCCGTCATCCATAGACGCCAATTAGGAGGACGGTCGATGTGGACGTTTGCAGGAGAGGGACGTCACCGGATTGAGGACAAATCTGGTGAAACCATATACGGAGTATCTCACTTGTGCTTGGGCACCATGATTCATGAATTTGCTCAAAATTAAACTCAAATTATATACTAATATTTTCACATGATAAATGGAATTATTGATTAAGATTATAGCCCTCTCTATACCACTTGTTCAGAAGCTATCCATCACAATCCTCGAACAGCGTTGCTTCATCCTTCCTCCTTCCTAGCATCGCCATAACCCACGAGATTCGAACTCTAAAGGACACTTCCTAGCATCGCCTCCTTTCAGTTGGAAGACGAGGACGGCGGAGGATGCTGCTAAGTGCGACGCGAGAGGAGGCTCTGAATGAGATTAGAGAAGATAGGGAAAGGAGAGTGCGAGAGAAGAACGTCGGGATAAAGAAAGTAAATTAAGAATAGATCTTGACAATTCATTCAATTGAACGGTTAAGATTTATTCATTAGGAAGATATTAGGTGAAAGGATATTAGGAGAGGATCCATTTCCCCGATGTACTCAGCCCTTAACGTGTATCATGTGAACAAATTGGGGGCGTGTGTGGTGCACTCTCTTTGAATTATTCGAAGGTATTTGATCGTATCGACAGATTATGCGATGATATCCACGGATTATGCGACGATATCTGGATTTTTTTTATTAATCTTTACAAATGATTGATTATTCGGTCGTCTATGAATGAGACGATATCTGGATTTGTTTGTTAATCTTTAAAAATGGTTGATTATTCGGTCGTCTATGAATGATTATTTGGTGGTATATAGATGATTATTCGCTCATTTATGAGTGATTATCGGTGTCCGGTATCCCTAAATTATTCCATGTTATCACTGGATTAATCGATGGTATCACTGGATTATTCGATGATATCAATTGATTATTCGATGATAACGATGGATTATTCGATGATGTTATAGTATTATTCGGTTACTTATGTCATTTTACCAAATAACTAAAATTTATTCGATGTTATCGTTGGATTATTTGATGGTATCACATGATTATTCGATAGTATCACTTATCATTGACATCTTTAAATTCGCCCATAAACAAAACCCACCATTTTCTATAGATCAACGCCCCAGATTTGTTCACATGATACACGTTAAGGGCTGAGTACATATGATATATATGCGGGGCGGTACGGAATTTGCGGGATTCGAACTCTCCGTCCCACGTAATTTTAACGGAATGAGATCGGAACAGTATTGAATTTTTTTTTCTAAATCCCACCGAGATCGGGACAGGGTCGGGACGAGACGAGATTTGCGGGATTTGTGCCCCACTCACATGCATGGTTCTGCAAGAGCAATTAGTAGCCGGTGGTCCACACGGTTTCTTCATTTCAATGATTCATTGATTGATTGATTCCTATCTCATTCTCCTCCATATATCAAAAACTAGGCTGCTGTGATTGAACAAATTTCATTGATTCCGATCTCCAAACCCAACAGGAAAAAAAAACCTGCTCCAAAAATGGCTGAAGCTGCTTTGTTTGGGATTGCGAAATCAGTTCTGCACCAACTCGCCTCTCCTGCACTCGATGAGTTCCGACTCCTATGGGGTTACAAAGAACAATTCGAGAAGCTTGAGGCCACCGTCAGCACCATAAATAATGTCCTGGAAGATGCTAATCGCAAGCAGGCCACCGATGCTACTGTTCGAGGATGGCTTGCACGGCTCAGGGTCGTGTTGTACGATGCTGATGATTTCTTTGACGCCATCTCCGCCAAGCTATTGATCGAGAATAACAAGAAAGGCTCTAAGATTGTGAAAAAGGTACGCTATTTCATTTCGAAACCGTACCGTTTAGCTTTCTTGGTTAAAAATGCTTACAAAGTGAAGAAAATAAAGGAGCGTTTTGATTATATTGCGGGCGATATTAATGGGTTTAAATTCCTTATAAGTCAACCCGATGTAGTTGCAACATCTAGAATTCGGAGAGACCAAACCCACTCCTTTGTTCCAAAAGGTGTAGTGGTGGGCCGAGAGCAAGAAACAGAGGATCTAGTGAGGATGTTGTTGCATGATAGTTCTCAGCAACAAAGAGGTGTTTCTGTTATTGCAGTTATTGGAATTGGAGGATTAGGGAAAACCACTCTTGCTCAGCTTGTCTATAATGATGATAGAGTTCAAAAGGATTTCGATTTGTGTATGTGGACTTGTATCAACTACTTGTTAGATCTAAAACAAGTTTTGATAACACTCTTAAAATCTGCCACAAAGAGTGTGCCTACAGATCTTGATCTAGATCAGCTGCAACTTTTGTTTAGAGAACAAATTAAGGGGAATCGATTTTTGCTCGTTTTGGATGATGTTTGGGATGTGGATATACAGAGCTGGCGCAGGTTGAAAGAACTATTGTCCGATGGGAAAGATGGCAGCAAGGTGTTAACCACAACGCGTTCCAACGCCATTGCCCAGCATTTGTGGGCGATGCAGCCTTACTTTCACCTTGAGGTTTTGTCAGATGAGAGTGCTTGGTTATTGTTTAAGAAGATAGCTTTTGAAGATGAGGAATATCTGAACAACTCAGAGTTGGAACAATTAGGTCGAATGATTGAAAGAAAGTGTGCAAATGTCCCACTTGCTATTGTGACTATAGCAAGCTTATTGAGAGAGAAAGCGAAGGAAAGGTGGCCTCTTGTGAATGAAGAACTCTCCAAATTGTTCCTTTCTCGTGCTTATACTGATACTATCATGCTAGTTCTAGAGTTTAGTTATAATGAACTTCCATATCCGGTAAAGCATTGCTTTGGATATTGTTCTCTCTTTCCCAAGGATTATAAATTTCAGAAAGATAGTTTGATCCATTTATGGATAGCGCAAGGGTTTGTTGAGTCTTTATTGAATCAAAGGTTGGAAGATATAGCTGAAGACTACTTTCTCTGCTTGTTGGATAGATGCTTTTTTCAGCATAACGCAGGAGATAAAGAGACAAAGAGCATCGTAACTTACCAAATGCATGATCTGATGCATGCTTTGGCTACGAAAGTTACTGAATCCGAGAGTATATTAGTTGATTATACTGATCAGAGGTCTTGGGAGAAAACTATTCGTCATGTGTCAATGAATTGTGAATGGGATTCCATGGTGGATCATGTTTGTTCTTTTTCTCATTCAAAGAGTTTAAGAACCTTTCTACAACCTTGTAGATATTTTTTTAACGTGAACGCTTCGGAGAATTTAATGCTGAATTTTAAGTCTCTGAGGGTTTTAAGTTTATCAGGAATTTGGGATCTACCAACTTCTATCGGAAAATTGATTCATTTGAGGTTTCTCGATCTCTCGGGGAACTATATGGATAAGCTTCCAAGTTCAATTTGTAGCCTTTCGCATTTACAATTTCTTATTCTTCAAAGTTGCGAAAGTGAAGATCTCGAGTTTCCAAAGGAAATGGGGGATTTGCTAAGCTTGAGACATCTCGATCTTTCCAAGAACAAAGCGATTAGGCTTCCAAGGTCAATTTGTAGGGTTCGCCATTTAGAATCTCTTATTCTTCGAGGGTGTAGATATCTAAAAGAGTTGCCGGAAGAGTTGGGGGATTTGCTAAGCTTGAGACACCTCGTGCTCGAAGGTTGTGACAGACTAGTGAAGATGCCAACTGGATTGACAGCTTTGACGTCACTAGTGACTCTAGATAGGCTAGTTGTGCACAATCCGAGTGGTGGACTCAAGTATTTGGAGGGCCTTGACAACTTGACCGGATCATTGCGAATTGAGCTTCCAGTAACAGAATGGGAGAGTGCGACAACAGATGCGGAAAAATCATCCTTGGCACAGAAGACCAGGCTCCATTCATTGGCTATCATTTGCAAAATTAGACTAGATAATACAGATGTGACTGATCCACGCCATAAATTAGCATTAGAGGAATTAGAGAACCGGCGTCGTCAACTGGAACCCTTGCTTGAACCTACCACAGATAATACGGAGGTGAATGCCCTTCAACTGCCTCTTAATCTTGTGGGTTTGAGCATCATCAATTTTGGTGGTAAGGAAATGCTGAACGAGGTTTCTCACCTCCATAAACTTTTTATTCTCAAACTTGAAGGGTGTAAAAGATGTGTTAAGCTTCCACCATTGAGTCGCCTTCCATCTCTCAAGGAGTTGTGGATTTCTGGTATGGTTTCAATGTTGAGTATAGAGGAAAGCAAGTCCTATGAGCCTAATTTGTTCTTCCCGTCCCTAGAAACTCTTTCAATTAATGGTATGTGGAATTTGACGGGCTGGTGGCCGCATGCACCAACTGTGCTACCTACATTCCCTCGTCTTACCAGGGTAAGCATATGCCACTGTCGACAGCTAACACGATGCATCCCTATGTTTCCAGTAGTTGAGCATTTGGAGTTGGTATTAGTTAGAGAAGAGATTATTTGGCATATAATTGGGAGTGAAGCGACCTCTAGTACATCTCATGGTAACAGTGCCCTGAAGAAATTGGAAATATATGACATTGAAGATCTAAGAAGCATTGAAGAAGCCCAAATAAGACATCTTTCTGCTCTCCAACATTTAAGATTGAATTGTTATGAGTTTGAATCAGTTTCTTTGAATGGCCTCGCATATCTTACTTCCCTTGAACATTTGCAAATCTATGGTTTGATCAAATGGGGTGGTCAGGAGGAAGAGGTCCGAAGAATACACTTGCCAAGACTTAGGCATTTGGAGATCCAAACTGTGAATCGGAACCTTTTTGAGGGGATGAAAGACATGACTTCTCTAATAAATTTGGCTATAGGAGACCATTTTAATGAGGAGCTTCAAGAAGAAGATGAAGAAGAAGGGCTTTCGTGGAAAAACTTGCGAAAACTGCAGCGTGTGGAACTTGTATTTGGAGAGGGATTTAGCATGAGAAACAATCAGCGTCTTCTAAATTGGTTTCAAGACCTTACCTCTTTACAACTGCTATATCTCAGCGAATGCAAAGAGCTGTATTTGTCATGGAGAGCACTTCTACGTCTCCCCCATCTTCATGATCTGGTGATTACAAAGGTAGAGGAAGTGATTGATGTTGATTCAGATGCCATGATGATACAAACACAACCGATCAGCGGGTCTATCTGTTACCTGTGCATTTATGATTGCTCGGGAGAGTGGGTACATGACATACCATGGAAGTCTCTTCCCTTTCTGAAACATCTGGAACTGTATAAAATGAGAAACTTGAAATCCCTACCAGAAGGAATCCAACACATCTCATTCCTCAGATACCTGACTATTTCTGCTAATCTCGGGGTAGTATCTTTGCCACATTGGATGAGCTCCCTTTTGTCTCTTCGTACTCTTATTCTCGAAGGTTGCAGTGAAGAACTAAAGAATCGATGCACTAGACAAACAGGGGAAGACTGGCCTAAGATTCAGCACATTCCAGATATCAATATGTGATATACTCGGCAGGTATCAACTACAAAACAAAATTAAACCTAATTGGGGCTCTCTCTTTGTTTGTTTGCAAATTTAAATGAATTCATTTCATTTATTTTAAATTTTCCCGTGTGTACGGCACTTGATACCTCAGCATCTGTTTGCAGCAGCAGATGAATTGATGCAATAAAACTAGTTGGAGTGAGAGCTCCCTGCCCTGCTTATTCAGTCCAATCTCAGCATCTGTTTGCAGCAACAGTGATCTTTCCCGTCTTCCTTGCATAGAATCTTCAATCAGGTAGTGCATTCCTGGGGCCATCACTCCTCACAAATTACTTGTTTCCATATCTGAGTATATGTGTTTACTCAATGGGATTCAAATATTTCAGGCACGCTCGTGTCCTCTCTACTGACAACATACACTTTTTTGAAGCAAAGCTGGAAAAGGCATATAATAACGCTGACAGAAACTAGCATTGTAACTGTAATCATATGCTTCAAGGATCTTCGGAACATGGAGTCCACTTCGGCCAGTTTAGTACATGGTAATGAATCTCTTGTTGATCAGTAATCTGGAAGGCACCCTCAATTTCACATCTGTATTTCATGAGCTTTAAAATTTTCAGGTTGGAGCTGCACACCTGAATCCTAAACCTAATAAAGAACTATGAAAGGGCGCGTGCATCTGCTAACTCTTTGGGGACAACATACATTCTTAATTTACCTAGTGGGAGTCTCTCAACTTGTTACATACATATATGGTTTACTTCACTCAGGTGGACACTCGTAATATATTAAGCTTCAGGTAATTCATCTCCCAACTACATGTTCTAAGTTCACTACCAAAATAAATGATATATTAAACCATCACTACAAAAATTTGATTAAAAAAACAAGGATGATGGAGAATTTAACCAGGCAATTAATGGCAAAATGAGGGATATTGCTTGACATAAACATACTGGCTAAGTCTCGTTCCCTTGCTTGTTAATTGTTATATAGCCCTTAATTGGCTTCAAAGTGTTCAGTTCGGATTTGTGGGAACAACCAAGTGAGGAAGTATGAAAGAGCATGCTCAATCTGATATTCAAAAGCTCAATGTTTCTTGGAAACATTTTTGGTATAGAAAACAGCTCTGAGTTTGAAATAACTTCTTTAGCTACCGGTTCAGAGAAACATAAATGTGTCTTTTAATGTTAAAATTATTTGCCAAATAACTTGCAGCAACGATGATGTTGAGGCCTGGCTTTGGTAAAGTCATCACTGTCTAGCTTGTCGGCATTACAATGGTACATGGAGTCCACTTGGGTCAGGCAGTATGTTCCTGGGGCCATAAGGCTAGCTTGTTTCCTCTCTTATTGCAGTCCTCGTTTCCATATTTGTGCTTCATGATTGGAGCTTCAAAATTTTCAGGACCAAATCATTACTTTTTATTTAACTGCAGAGCAAAATGGGACCATAAGGCTTGTTTCCTCTCACACCTTAGGACTTATTGAAGAGCATCCTTGCCTACTGCCTACCTCTCTATAGATAACACCGACCTTTTGCATAGTGGGAGCCTCTCAACTCGATCAATCACCTCTCTCTCAATTCGTTTTCTCCTTGCTGCTTATATTCCTTATGACTCATCTCTCACTTGCACAGATGCAGATATTGGTCCGGCCTCATTCACTTCAGTCAAGAGGAAGGAAGATTCTTGGGAGTTGTCATCATGAGCTGGAAAATGGAGAATAACATGGACGGACGGACACCAGCTTCTAGCTTCAGGCAATTGATCTCCCTTCTACATGGTCTTAATTAGTGTACTGTAACTAAACTCATCTATCACTTGCATACGCAGATATTGCTGTGACATGGTTTACTTCAATTAAGGATGAAGGTAGATTACTGGGTGTCGTCGAAGAAGGACAGTAACACGGACACTTGCATTTAAGCTTTCAAGTAATTACTCTCCCTACTGCAATGTGATTACATCTTGGTAGAAAAAAGATGATTGCCTTCTATGTTTTTTACAATTATATTTCGGTATCATAAAATATTTGAGGTGAACAAACTGGCCAAGTGTAGAAATTCATGAACATGTGTTTATAATGACAGAAGCTTCACCTGCACCCTCTGGCCCCATATGTAACAAAGAGCATGCCACACTTGGTAATATTACCTGTTTGATGTACGTCGTTGCGCGAAGGGATGAGCTCCCTTTCATCTCTTCATTATCTTCGGATTTATGACAGTTTGGGGAGGACTGGCGTAAGATTCGACACAATATATCCACAATCCACATATCTGTATTCAGTGAAGAGAGCACCGCCGCTACTCTGTCAGGTATGAACTACAAAACAAAAGTACTAGCTAGTTGGAGTGCAAATTTAAATGAAGTCATTTCATTTCATTTTTCCTATATGTATCATGTATGTAGCTACAACACTTGTTATCCTCTCGAGGCTCTCTTTCGATGAATTGATTGAACCAACCTAGTCGGAGCAAGTGCTCCCTGCATGCCTTACTTATTTGATTCTTGCAATTTGGCTGCCCAAAATTGGAACTTCGATCAAGTGCAATATTCACTTCCATCATCTTGGGCAGGGAATTCATAGAAACACAATGTGACTTCTTAATCTTGACCTCTGTTTGCAACAATAGTGCCCCTGTTTCCTGTTGAGGTCCGTTTGCAACAGCATTACAATGGTTCAAGCTTGTGTCCTTGCTCATCTTACATTACTAGTGCAATTGAACTTGTTTCACTTGCGGATTGATGTAGATTGATATGTTTTACTTCATTCACGAGGAAGGAGGATTCTCGGGAAAGACTAACTCTCACTGAGTTCAAGGCACTCTATTTGTCTTGGAGGGTGCTTCTTTAGTCTCAGCCGAGCTGGCAGCAGAGCTGGAAAAAAGAGAATAACAAGGATGGAAACTAAATAGCAATTCAGACAAATGGCAATATAAAAGCTGGTGCTTGATATACACATACTGGATTTGGATTAAGCTGGTGTCTCTTGGTTTTTTTTTTTTTTTTTTTTTTTTTTTTTGATTTTAAAGGTAAATATATTGCTGAAATTTAAATATGTACATAAGGGGTTTGATCGGACCATAGGCTACAACCGAGGCTAGCTCTATTGTAGCCTTTAAAGTGAGTAAGGCTCACATCCTAATTTGACCACAAGGGTGTGGGACAATGTCCATGTGTGGTTCCTATCTCTTCAAGCCTCGGCTATCAGAAGTTGGACACACACCTCAAAAGTGTTAAGGTGAGACCTCCCCTTCGGCTCGGCCATCAAGGAGGTTCCACCCTAACACTTTGAGCACCCTAATCCCATATTTAGCCTCCCTAATTTCAAAAATTACTGCCTCTTGACAGCTTTACAAATCTGAGTACCCAAATACATTGGTGAAGCAACAAGAGACAAAAGGTTGCCTACACACTTCTTCTTTCTTTAAACTCGGGTCTGGCAGTTGATGTTGGTTGTTGACTTTTGTTAATCATTGCACAGCAAGATGCAAAAGGGGCAGTTGTGCACAGATTCCTCTTCATTCAAAAGTCTCTCCAGTGTAGTCCTCACTTATCAACCCTTCTTGAAGTATAGGTGCAGCGCTGAAGTGCAGTGAAAACCTTTGACTTAGCACCTTGTACACATGTGTTTTGATGATATGGATGATTTCATTCGGGCTCTTTGTAGTCTCTTCAAAAATCTTCTCATTTCTAGCCTTCCAGATATGATAGACGGTGGAAGCTAGGCCTATTCTTTTCGCTTTGGATTGCCAACTCCTTCCTCTTGCTTCCTTCTTCATCCACTTGAGAGCTCCCTGCAGTGTGGTCATTCCCCTCCAGAGGCCTAGCCAATGCTTTACCTGGGACCAGATGTGGTAGGAAAAATTACAACCAAAAAATAAATGTTCATGAGTTTCAATTGCTTGGTCGCAAAAGGCGCAACCTAAGTCAACTTCCCTTGTTTTAATTTTGTCCTTCGTGGCTAGTCTTTTTTTAGCTGCTAGCCATAGGATAAAGGAGTGCTTGGGTATGATTGTTGCATCCCACACCACTGGACACCATGGAGGCTTCATTGCTTTCCTCCTGAAAAATTCATATGCTGCGCTAATCCTAAACTTTCCCCCTTGGTACCACGAGCTTAGCAGCATTTGAGCTTGTTCCTCCGATCCTGCAAGTGTTAGTAACTCATTTTTTTTATAGACATTACCTTTTTGATTAAGGGAGAGTCATTGACTTTATGGGCTTCCCACGTCCAAATACTTCCTTGTTGTATATACTGGTGGTGAATCCACATTATCCAAAGGATGTCCTTTTTCTTCAATATGTTCCCATAACAGCCTAGACAGGAAGGTTGTATTCCATGTCTTTAAGTCTTTAAGTCCTAAGCCTCCCTCTTCTTTTGGAAGGCACACATCTTTCCATCTTACCCATAACAGCCTAGACAGGAAGGCACACATCTCTTGGTGTTATGCAATCATATGCTTCAAGGTTAATTTCCTGGACCCTTTTTTCCTTGTCAACTCTCAACCAAAGGTGAACACAATAAATATTTCAAAATTGTAATTCAGGAAGAAGATTTCGAACAGGAAGCAAAGCTTGGAGGAGCATATCATCAAGGCCGAACCACATTCAGGAGGACTGGAGGACACTATAATTTACACTTTGGGTATTGATCTCCCTACTGCAAGATCTTAATTAGCTTACTACCTATATATGTGATAACTCTTTTAAGTCTGATTAAATTTTCACTGTTCTAAGGCAGGAATCAGATTGATTATTACATCAGATTTCTGTTTCCATGGTTCAGAAAACGATGTAAATGGATTAAGCAGCTCCCACTGCATCTCTTGGCGATCTCCGAGACATTAAGTACTGCAAGATTGTTCTTCATCTAACCCAGGTATATTCCAAATTTCTTGATATATTTTAATATATGATGAACATTTACAATCGTTTCTGGAATGTTTTAAGCCTATAGTGATTACAATTATTTTTCTGTATCATAAAATACATTAGGTGAACAAACTTTCCTCTCTGAGCATCCTGCTACAAAGTTACGAACAAATTCTTCATTCATCTCGAACTCTCTTTGCAGCAGCCAAAAGCCTAAAACCAAGTGCAATGACCCGATTCCAATTCAACTTCAACACTTTGTCGCATATAAAAATAGCAAGAAAGCAAGTTTAGCTTAGATAAGCACATCTTTAGATCCCTAGCTTAATCGTCATGTCAGCAACAGGGCAGCAAAAGCACATCACCGAGTACAATTAAACACTTCTTGATGCTTACAGGCTCATTTGATCTTGGAGGAATGCACCGATTTGCAAATGTGCGATACACATACTATATTAGTTTATGAATACACACATTCATATGTTATAGGTTACTGCTGGCGACCTTTAACAACTTGTATATATATTATTATTTGAGACTAAAATCACAACTTAAACTTATCCGCAGAGGATAAGATTTTCTGAATTGACTACTCTTAGAGTCTTAGGACTAATAGTGTATTTTAAATTATTTTTTGCCAGAACAAAGGTTGATGGAGAAATCGAGATGCTTAATAGCTATTCATATAATGCTAACTTAAACAGCTCTGATGATCATGCATCGATCTCTTGGTGGTGAGGCATCAATTGCCAGGTAAAAGCCATGCTCTTGGTATATTTATTTTAACCAATAATACAATGCTAATTAATTTAAGCTGGTTGATTTCATGAAAATTACAATTATTTTTCTATATAATAAAATATGTATTCCAGGTGAACAAATACAAATTGGTCAAGAACTTGAAGAACGTACAAGTATGTGTTACATATTGAGGGTGAGATGCCACCTTGATCTGTGCTATCCAACGCCATCAACTTCAACAGTAGTTACACATCAGAAGATGGTTGCTTAAGTGGTGATTGCTTCATTCCTCTGCATTGCTCTTAGTTGCTTATTTGATTAGTCTTACAGGCCCAAGTTGGAAGGGAGAGTGGGCTGATGTTTTGGTTCAAATTCGGTGAGTACTTAAAGCCTAGTAGGTTCGAAGACTTGTGTGAGAGTTGATCTAGAGTGCACGGTGTATTAGTGAGAGTCTTGTATTTTGAGAGTTGTACAAAAATATTTTGTATATATATTAATACAAGCACTCGATCGATCATTTGTAAAGAGAGTTTGTCTATCCGAGTCTCACACGATAGACCCGTTTTTCCCACTATTAATGTTTGATTGGGTAATATTCTATGGTATTTTGTCATATTGAGTATCATATGTATAATATTTGAACTCACTTTTTATTTTGGGTTCTTCAAAAAATATGACTTTTTCTTACATTTCCTTTTATTTTTATTGTTATGGTACTTGGAGTACCACAATTAAAGATGCTCTAATAGGTGAGAAATATCCATTTCATACCTCCTTTTCTTTCTTTTCGAAATCATCAGCTTCAACCCGAGCCCGCTCCTTAGCCAAAAGTGTCTGTTTAATAATGTGAAGTTAAATGATTAAGGAATACATAACAAATTATTGCAACCTGTTTGGAAGCATAAACCAGCATGCATCACAGACTCACAGGCAAGCCTACAGAGCTTCGTAAACATATATCTAATGAAACTAGCCATCTCTTCTCATATATCTAAGCCTACAGAGCTTCGTAAACATAAGCCTATAGAGCTTCACAGGCAAGCATACAGAGCTTCTTCTATGGTTCCTAAAAATGTATATACGAAGGAAGAGTACACTTACCGTTTCTTTTTCAATTCAACCCGTTCATGTCAAGAGAATCTTGCTTTATTCTGCAAATTAATGAACAGAAAACAATTACACATGGCAGATAATGCCATTAGTTAGTTGGAAAGTGAAGTGCTAGATGAAATTCCTACTGTTACATATGTTGTATGATATAAGTTTCCAATTCAGCAAGCTTCTCGCTGTAAGCCCTCTCCTTCATCTCTGATTCCTGTGTTCATTAACCAGCTAAATGGTGGAGAAATAGGAAAAAAACAACCAAAGGTAAATTAGAAACACAGAAGACATAACACAAAGAAAAGCAATTTGTTTAGGAGTAAATTGCTTTCATGATCAAATTAACACCCAAATTTCTGATCTGTTCATGATTCCAAACAAATCCGCAAGCAAATTTATTTATACTTATATTCAAACTTTAAGGCAGCAGAAGTATTTAAAGTTCATACTGGACTTCAAAATCCCTAATTAGACGGGGATGAAAATGATAGCTTCCTCCCTCGCTGAAATTAAAACTAGAAATTAGAATTCAATTTGTTTAGGAGGAAGGCTAAATCGTCGGACAGCACATGGTAAATTGTGGAGCTGTCAATGGAATCCGGAGCAAATGGTAAAGATACCTACTTGGTGTTTGCCAAGTCAAACCATACCTACTAGACATAAAAAATGGCAAGCATCGACATAAAAAATGGCAATTCAAACACCAATTTGAAGGGGAAAAGAGACATGGCAAATATAAATGAATAGCTAATCATACAGTCCAAATCAAACAAAAAATAATACACCTCGATCTAAAAGAGACATGGCAATGTGGTGGAGGGATCTTTCCTTTGACTTTCACCCAAAGTGATCACATGCTAGCTGCTACTGCTGTATAAATGTTTCACTGACAGGCAAAAGGGATATTTCCTTCAACTATCAAATTTCATATCAACAACTGCGTTGTTTGGGATTCAGCAAACTTCACTGATTCCAATCTCCTCCTAAAAATTAACTAGCTATACTCTCTTCCAAAAATGGCTGAAGCTGCGTTGTTTGGGATTGCGAAATCGGTCCTTCATCAACTCGCTTCCCCCGCCCTCGATGAGTTCCGACTCCTATGGGGTTACAAGGAACAATTCCAGAGGCTTGAGGACACCGTCAGAACCATAAATGATGTCCTGGAAGATGCTGATCGCAAGCAGGCCACCGATGCTGCTGTTCGAGGATGGCTTGCACGGCTCA
Source organism: Persicaria maculosa (assembly GCA_963922045.1). Classification (NCBI taxonomy): domain Eukaryota; kingdom Viridiplantae; phylum Streptophyta; class Magnoliopsida; order Caryophyllales; family Polygonaceae; genus Persicaria; species Persicaria maculosa. The sequence goes on from OY998253.1 coordinate 5,025,377, forward strand.
GGGTCGTGTTGTACGATGCTGACGATTTCTTCGACGCCATCTCCGCCAAGCTATTGACCGAGAATAACAAGAAAGGCGCTAAGATTGTGAAAAAGGTACACCATTTCATTTTGAAACCGTACCGTTTCGCTTTCTTGGTTAAAAATGCTCACAAAGTGAAGAAAATAAAGGAGCGTTTTGATCATATTGCTGGCGATATTAAAGGGTTTAATTTCCTTATAAGTCAACCCGATGTAGTTGCAACATCTAGAATTAGGAGAGACCAAACCCACTCCTTTGTCCCAAAAAGTGTGGTGGTGGGCCGAGAGCAAGAAACAGAGGATCTAGTGAGGATGTTGTTGCCTGATAGTTCTCAGCAACAAAGAGGAGTTTCTGTCATTGCAGTTATTGGAATTGGGGGATTAGGGAAAACCACTCTTGCTCAGCTTGTCTATGATGATGATAGAGTTCAAAAGGGTTTCGATTTGCGTATGTGGGCTTGTATTAACTACTTTTCACATCTAAAGCCAGTTGTGATAACCCTCCTAAAATCTGCCACAATGAAAGAACCTGAAAACCTTGAAATAGATCAGTTGCAATCTAAGCTTAGAAAAGAGATTGAAGGGAAACGATTTTTGCTCATTTTGGATGATGTTTGGGATGTGGATCTACAAAGCTGGCGCATGTTGAAAGAACTATTGTCCGTTGGGAAAGATGGCAGCAAGGTGTTAACCACAACGCGTTCCAACGCCATTGCCCAGCATTTGTGGGCGATGCAGCCTTACTTTCACCTAGAGGTTTTGTCAAATGAGAGTGCTTGGTTATTGTTTAAGAAGATAGCTTTTGAAGATGAGGAATATCTGAACAACTCAGAGTTGGAACAACTAGGTCGAATGATTGAAAGAAAGTGTGCAAATGTCCAACTTGCTATTGTGACTATAGCAAGCTTATTGAGAGAGAAAGCGAAGGAAAGGTGGCCTCTTATAAATGAAGAACTCTCCAAATTGTTCCTTTCTCGTGCTTATAATGATACTGTCATGCCAGTACTAGAGTTTAGTTATAATGAACTTCCATATTCGGTAAAGCGTTGCTTTGGATATTGTTCTCTCTTTCCCAAGGATTACGAATTTCGGAAAGATAGTTTGATCCATTTATGGATAGCGCAAGGGTTTGTTGAGCCTTTATCGAATCAAAGGTTGGAAGATATAGCTGAAGAGTACTTTTCCTACTTGTTGGATAGATGCTTTTTTTAGCTTACCACAGGAGATGAAGAGAGCGTCGTAACTTACCAAATGCATGATTTGGCTACGAAAGTTACTGAATCCGAGAGTATTTTAGTTGATAATACTGATCAGAGTTCTTGGGAGAAAACTATTCGTCATGTGTCAATAAATTGTGAATGGGAGTCCATGGTGGATCATGTTTGTTCTTTTTCTCATTCAAAGAGTTTAAGAACCTTTCTACAACCTTGTAGAAATTTTTTTAACGCGAACGCTTTGGAGAAGTTAATGTTGATTTTTAAGTCTCTGCGGGTTTTGAGTTTATCAGGAATTCAGGATCTACGTACCAACTTCTATCGGAAAATTGATTCATTTGAGGTTACTCGATCTCTCGAAGAACTGTATGGATAAGCTTCCAAGTTCAATCTGTAGCCTTTCACATTTACAATTTCTTATTCTTCAAAGTTGCGAAAGTGAAGATCTCGAGTTTCCAAATGAAATGGGGGATTTGCTAAGCTTGAGACATCTCGATCTTTCCGAGAACAAAGCGATTAGGCTTCCAAGGTCAATTTGTAGGGTTCGCCATTTAGAATCTCTTATTCTTCGAGGGTGTAAACATCTAAAAGAGTTTCCGGAGGAGTTGGGTGATTTGTTAAGCTTGAGACACCTCGTGCTTGAAGGTTGTGATAGCCTAGTGAAGATGCCAACTGGATTGGCAGCTTTGACGTCACTAGTGACTCTAGATAGGCTAGTTGTGCACAGTCGAAGTGGTGGACTCAAGTATTTAGAGGGCCTTGACAACTTGATCGGATCATTGCGAATTGAGCTTCCAGGAACAGAATGGGAGAGTGCGACAACAGATGTGGAAAAATCATCCTTGTCACATAATACCAAGCTCCATTCATTGGCAATCATTTTCCAAATTAGATACGAGGATTCAGAGAGCTCATGTAGTGAATCGGACCCCTTGCCTGAACCTGCGACATCTAAAACAAATGTGAATTCCCTTCAACTACCTCCTAACCTTGTGGGTTTGAGCATCATCGACTTTGATGGTGAGGAAATGCTGCACGAGGTTTCTCGCCTCCATAAACTTGTTATTCTCAAACTCGAAGGGTGTAAAAGATGTGTTAAGCTTCCGCGATTGAGTCACCTTCCATCTCTCAAAGAATTGTGGATTTCTATGGTTTCAATGTTGACTATAGAGGAAAGCAAGTCCTATGACCCTAATTCGTTCTTCCCGTCACTAGAAACTCTTTCAATTAAGGATATGTGGAATTTGACGGGCTGGTGGCCGCATGCACCAGCTGTGTTGCCTACATTCCCTCGTCTTACCAAAGTAAGCATATGCCACTGTCGACAGCTAACAAGATGCATCCCTTTGTTTCCAGTAGTTGAGCATTTGAAGTTGAAAAACGTTAGAGAGGAGATTATTTTGCATATAATTGGGAATGAAGCGACCTCTAGTACATCTCATGGTAACAATGTCCTGAAGAAATTGAAAATATATGACATTGAAGATCTAAGAAGCATTGCAGAAGCCCAAATAAGACATCTTTCTGCTCTCCAACATCTAGTTATAACGTATTGTCATCAGCTTGAATCAATCGCTTTGAATGGCCTTGCATATCTTACTTCCCTTGAACATTTGAAAATTTATACACGGAGAAAGATCAATTCTGGTGGTCAAGAGGAAGAGGTTCAAAGAATACGCTTGCCAAGACTTAGGCATTTGGAGATCCCAACTGTGAATCGGAACCTTTTTAAGGGGTTGAAAGACATGGCTTCTCTAGAATATTTGGCCATAAGAAACCATTTTAATGAGGAGCTTCAAGAAGAAGATGAAGAAGAAGGGGTTCCGTGGAAACACTTGCGAAAACTGCAGCGTGTTTCACTTGTATTTGGAGAGGGATTTAGCATGAGAAACAATCAGCGTCTTCTAAATTGGTTTCAAGACCTTACCTCTTTAAAAGAGCTGCATCTCAGCGATTGCAAAGAGCTGTATTTGTCATGGAGAGCGCTTCTACGTCTCCCCCATCTTTATGATCTATCGATTGCAGATGTAGAGGAAGTGATCGATGTTGATTCAGATGCCATGATGATACAAACACAGTCGATCAACAGGTCTATTCGGAAATTGTCGATTTTCGGTGGTTCTGGAGAATGGGTACATGACATACCTTGGAAGTCCCTTCCCTTTCTAGAACATTTGTATCTAGTCAGAATGAGAAACTTGAAATCTCTGCCAGAAGGAATCCAACATCTCTCCGCCCTCGAAGACCTGCGTATTTCTGATAATCTTGGGGTAGTATCTTTGCCGGATTGGATGAGCTCCCTTTTGTCTCTTCGTTCTTTTAAGGTCTCGACATGCAAAGAGTTGTATTTGTCATGGAGAGTGCTTCTATGTCTCCCCAATCTTCAGGGTCTATGGATTGAAGAGGTAGAGGAAGTGATTGATGTTGATTCAGATCCCATGATGATACAAACACAACCGATCAGCGGGTCTATCCGCGAACTGCACATTTATGATTGCTCGGGAGAGTGGGTACATGACATGCCATGGAAGTGCCTTCCCTTTCTGGAACATCTGCATCTAAAGAGAATGAAAAACTTGAAATCCCTACCAGAAGGAATCCAACACCTCTCAGTCCTCGAAAAACTTGCTATTTCTGCTAATCTCGGGGTTGTATCTTTGCCACATTGGATGAGCTCCCTTATGTCTCTTCGTTCTCTTTTTTTTTTTTGATGACGAGGAACCCACCTTTGGTGGCAAACCCCGAGCACGTGACCCAGCCGGCAAGGGCCACGTACCAGGTAAACCGGCTTGCGCCGACCGGCTCGACCCACTGGTGAGGAGCAAGGTAAACCTTGGATAGAAATTCCAAGGAAAGGGGCGGAGGTAGGGATCGAACCCGGGACCTCCTTCCCTCCCCCCTTGCTCCACACCAGTAGGCCACCCCGACTGGGGCCCTGTCTCTTCGTTCTTAATCTCAAAGGTTGCAGTGAAGAACTAAAGAATCGATGCACTAGACAAACAGGGGAAGACTGGCCCAATATTCAGCACATTCCAGATATCCGTATGTGGTGATATATTCGGCAGGTATCAACTACGAATTTAAATGAATTCATTTCATTTATTTTAATTTTTCCCGTGTGTAGGCTGATACGGCAGTTGATACCTCTTAGAGCCTCTCTTTCGATGAATTGATGCAACAAAACTAGTTGGAGTGAGAGCTCCCTGCCCTGCTTATTCAGTTCATGCAACATTCTCTTCCATCATCAAGCAAATAGATATTTTTGATATGTCCAATCTCAGCCTCTGCTTGCAGCAGCAATGATCTTTTCTGTCTTCCTTTGCATAGAATCTTCAATCAGGTAGTGCAGAGGCGGACCCAGAAAAATTTTAGCGGGGGGTCACCATAATAGTCGACAATAAGATGGAGAAAAAAATCGCAAAACACGACGTGATCGATAGTACAAACTAGTGTCAACATATGGTTTCGAAAATATTACAAATATATAATACGAAAATAAGGATAAAAAACGAAAAATAAAGATATAAAACGCAATAAATAAACATTGCATTATCAACATGTAATAATGTATAACTAGATATAAAAAAATTTAAACTTGCGTAACTTCTTACCATATTCTCAAAATAAGTAATATAACCTATGATTTCGAAGCTCTTGAGATAAATTATAATATGTCAATGTCAATTTAAGTAAAATATTAAAGTATTATACTCCGTAGTATATTGATATAAAACTAAAGTGATTAATACTGCTGTAATTTTCAAACAATCATAACTTTTTACTCAGATGTCGGATTAGGGCGTATTATATATCAAAACGAAGCTATCGACGAGGAGAATACACCTAGGTAATGGATCTCTTGTTGATCAGTAATCTGGAAGGCACTCTCAATTTCACATCTGTATTTCATGAGCTTTAAAATTTTCAGGTTGGAGCTGCACACCTGAATCCTAAACCCAGTAAAGAACTATGAGGCGCATGCATCTGCTAACTCTTTGGGGACAACATACATTCTTAATTTACCTAGTGGGAGCCTCTCAACTTGTAACATACATATATGATTATATGGTTTACTTCACTCAGGGACACTCGTAATATATTAAGCTTCAGGTAATTCATCTCCCTACTACATGTTCTAAGTTCACTACCAAAATAAATGATCACTACAAAAATTTGATTCAAAAAACAAGGATGATGGAGAATTTAACCACGCAACTAATGGCAACATGAAGGATATTGCTTGACATAAACATACTTGCTAAGTCTCGTGCCCTTGCCTGTTAATTGTTATATAGCCCTTAATTGGCTTCAAAGTGTTCAGGTCGAAGCTGTGCGCACAACCAAGTGAGGAACTATGAAAGAGCTCAATGTTTCTTGGAAACATTTTATGTATAGGAAACAATTCTGAGTTTGAAATAACTTCTTTAGCTACCGGTTCAGAGAAACATAAATGTGTCTTTTAATGTTGAAATTATTTGCCAAATAACTTGCAGCAACGGTGCTGTTGATGCCTGGCTTTGGTAAAGTCATCACTGGCTAGCTTGTCGGCATTACAATGGTACATGGAACTTCAAATTTTTGCTTGTTTCCTCTCTTATCGCAGTCCTTGTTTTCATATTTTTGCTTCATGATTGGAGCTTCAAATTTTTCAGGACCAAATCATTGCTTTGATCTTATTTAACTACAGAGCAAAATGGGGCCATAAGGCTTGTTTCCTCTCACACCTTAGGGTTTGTTGAAGAGCATCATTGGCTACTGCCTACCTCTCTATAGATAACATCGACCTTTTGCATAGTGGGAGCCTCTCAACTCGATCAATCACCTCTCTCTCAATTTCTTTTCTCCTTGCTGCTTGCACAAATGCAGATATTGGTCCAACCTCGTTCACTTCAGTCAAGAGGAAGGAAGATTCTTGGGAGTTGTCATCATGAGCTGGAAAATGGAGAATAACATGGACGGAGGGACACCAGCTAGCTTCAGGTAATTGATCTCCCTTCTACATGGTCTTAATTAGTGTATGGTAACTAAACTCATATATCACTTGCATATGCAGATATTGTTGTGACATGGTTTACTTCAAATCTTCAATTAAGGACAGTAACACGGACAATTGCATTTAAGCTTTCAAGTAAGTACTCTCCCTACGGCATCATCTTAGTTTACTACCGAAATATATGATTCTTTAATTTTGTCACTACAAAAATTTAAATGACAGTACTTGTCTGAACCGACGACTCTTAGGACTAATTGTTTGTTGTTATTTTTTTTTACTTCTATAATCAAATTCAGGAGCTCCATACCTCTCAATGATGCTGATCTAACCGTGGTACAAATACAACTCAGGACTCTCCGAGAGCTGAAAGCTCAGCAGAATGGAAACAGCACATGATATCATCTCTGCAGTATACGGAACCAGCAAGCTATATGAGAAGAAAGCAGGACATCCACTTGAGGCAAGGTCGGGGATGGGGACACCGCTGGGTGGCTTTGCAGGAAGGCGGTGCTTCCCTTCCCCTTGACATTGTCGGGATCCGCTCTTCTGCTGGGTGGCTTAGCAGGAAGGCAGAAGATGGTCCTAAGGCTGCTACTCTGGCACCCAACTTGGATGTTTTCTATTGTTTTTGGAAGTGACTAAAACCTCGCATTCACTTGTAGTTACTAGCAAACTGTGGCTTCAGAGCCCTTAATGTTTAAATTCAAATAACTTGGCTTTATTGCAAAAACATTTTGTAGCACAGAGCCCTTGTAATGCTGATATCATGTGAAGGATGAGTTCCAATGTATATCATAATTTAATTTCTTGATTTTCTCCGGGATCACTATTAGGATTTAGGACATAATTTAAATCAATATCATACCCATCAAGGAATGATCATCAGTGAGTCGGTCTCTCAATCTCTCCGTGTACGTTTGTCTCCCTCTCCCTCTCTGCTACTGCCGGAGTCTCCTTCTCCCTGTCCACCCCTCGGATTCTCCGCTTCCGCCAGGCGCCCGCCCACAAAGCCTCTCCTCTCCTTCTCGGTGACTCGGTCTTTCAATCTCTCCGCTTGAAGCACTAAAGGAATCAAGGTTTGTGATTGTGACTTCATCATTCTTAATCCAATTCTAATTGTTCTTCATTGTTTTAGACTAATTTGAATTACTGAATTCAATTTGTTCTTAAAAGACTGTTAGGGTTAAGTTGTGATTTGGTGAATTGGGATTTTGGGGATGACAGATTGATGTCTGAATTCAATTTGTTCTTAAGTCATGTAGGTCAGCACTTCTGAAGCAAAGACATAAAAGGGCTTGTTTAAGTATTGACAAACATATGTACAAGACAAGATCTTAGCATGAGCAGTCGCCCAAATATTAAAATTGTGATGCAACATGTATGGCATAAGATTAAGAGCTAGCTGTATGATTTAGGTGAATTGAATGACCAAATATAACCTTTCAAATCAAAAGAAATTGCTAAAAAAATTTTTCTCAATTTACAGTTCCAACCTGTAAAGCCCATCACTCCAAGTTCCCATCAGATGGAATCAAAGATCTCAAGTCTTGCTGAAGTTTTCTTAAATATATTTATAAGACTTGAAGGAACTTTAACTCCCTCAGGTGCTCATAAAGCAAGGCCCACTGCCTCGTAGGAGGGGCAAAACACATGCATCTTTCAACATATAGTATATTAGGTTAGGAAAAGCGGATAACTAACACTCGATTACATGACTCGGATGGAAAATTTCCTTTTTCAAAGTGTTTCTTTGAACCTTTTATTACAAAATTACTTCTGTTGTTTCTCGCTTATTGTTCAGGTTTTCAAAAAGTTGACTTGGTTTGTACTCGGAGAAAGATCAGAATAACAGGTATTCTATACCTTTTCTAGGTGGTTGGAGTTCCTGTCACCTTGAACGGTTGAAACTAATGTTGGTTTTGACACCATCTGTAAGGCAAGTCTACTTCTTCTTTTACCGTGTGTGTAGTACAAGTGTGAAAATACTGTAAGGGTTTAAGACTCTTAGGATCATATCACTCTTATACTGTATTGCAACGTACAACTGTGTTGGGATTATATTTGCTCGGGAGCCAAAGGATTGGTTGGAATTCCTAATCAGTCTTTTTTTTAATTGTCTGAATAGGTTAACTCTCAACTTATCAGCAATGTGTGCACTGATTCTTTGTCTGCGGAGAAGGTATTTTCTTTCCTAACATCATCAAATGTTGAAATTCTTCTTGGTTCTTCTTTCAACTTTGTGTTTTGTATGAATTGTATTCCTTGTGTACAGTTGGATAATTTTGTTCATGTACACGTGCTCTATCGATTGCTTGCAATCGTACGCTATCCAATAACTTATGGTGACATGATTATTTAGATATGTTTGATGTATTCAGGTCATTCTTGGTGAGTTCATCTTAATTGTTTGTCCCATCTCCTCTCACACGCGCAACTTGTGAGTTCATCTCCTCTCACATGATTATTCTTGTGAGTTGCGAGCAAAAGGGCACTTTTTCAATTTTCATTCCTTCATCTTAATTGTTTTGAGTAATGATCCTACCGTACATCCTCTAAAATTTGGCGTATAGTGAATTGAAGGAGATGGGGGATCTAGGGTTAACGAGGATTAGAGTAGTATTCATGGCTCTCCTGAGAGAGGTTTTGGGGCTCCAGAGTGTTTTTTCTCCGGTCACTAATGCACTCTGGTTATCAATCAAATGACCTCTCTTACAAAAGGAAGAAAATGGAAGAAAATGGTTTTGGGGCTCCAGAGTAGAAAATGGATTTCTACTTTTTTTTTTTATTTTAAGGAAGAAAATGGATTTCTATATTGATCATGCTGAGCAGTGAGCAACATCCAACTTGATGAGATTTTTTTAGTTCTAGTATGATTAAGATTTTAAAAATGCGTATATATAAACTCTTGAATTGCCCATCTGGCTCAGGGGTTGCTTCAATTGAATTCAAGATGTGTTACTTTGGTAATCTCCGAGTCGGATGGTTATACATTTACTTGCAACTACGCACTGATCAAGATCCACATCCTCCATATATCATATATGATATTGATTGCATAAATCCTTAGTGATTTTTTGCCGAAGGTAAAATTCACCATTGCTTTAGGCGAAGGTGATTGGTAGGTTGGTATTTACTGTAGTAAGTAAAAGTAGTCATTTTTGGCCTAGTTTCCTTCATTGGATTCCAATCTCCAACCAATATATGCTCCAACCATATATATATATATATATATATATATATATATATATATATATATATATATATATATAGAGGATAGATCATATGTACTCAGCCCTTAACGTGTATCATGTGAACAAATCTGGGTCATTGAATTAAGAAGATCAACGGATGAGATTAAAAGTAACTTCTGATTATTCGATAGTATTGGGAGATTATTCGGTAGAATGAAATTATTCAGTGGTATTGGACGATTATTCGGTAGAATAAAATTTGCATTTTTTACACTCTTATTCCAGATGAATAATTATGTGAAAATAGATGAATAATCATGAACAAATAGATGAATAATTTCTGAGTACATGATACACGTTAAGGGTTGAGTACACCGGAACCAACCCCTAGATATATATATATATATATATATATATATATATATATATATATATATATATATATATATATATATATATATATATATATATATATATATATAGGGTTTACTTCAAATATAAAAACTCCTTAACGTGTAAAAAGTGCTTATCGTGTAAAATTTCCTTAATTAACACAATTGGGCTCGGATTATTATTTCCCCGAATTGCTGGGTCTTCAATTGGGCGCGGGTTGGGCCTGTTTATTGGTCTCGCCGTTACCTTCGTCTGACTGCCTCGTCTCTTATCAATGGAGAACCAGGAACAACACGCCCGCCTCTCTTATTATCCATGGAGTCGGAGAAGCAAAGGCAACGATGCAGAGCCACAGCTAGCCGAGATCAGCATCTTCGATCCCGTCGATCCCGTCGACCCTCTTCGATCACTGCACATAGCCTTCTACTCTTTGCGTTTGTTCACTGCATCTCTTCGCCCTCTTTTGGCCCTCTTCGAACAATCAATCGTCGATTTCGTCTTCTAATTAGGGTTCTGAAATTGGTATCTATTTCTTCATCTTTTAATTAGTGTTCTGAAATTGGTATATGTTCCCTTGTCTTCTAATTAGTGATCGAGATTGTGTTTTTGTGCTTCTGAATTATTTAATCAGTGGATTGAATTTTTTTTTATTGAATTTATGAATTTTGATGAATGGAAATTGGATTGAGATTTGTGGATTTGAAATTGAGATTGAGATGGGGTAAATCCATGCCTTTTAGGTGTTTGATAAAATGCCCAGGAGAGAAATCGAGATTGAGTTATGGCTAAATCCATGCCTACTAGGTGTTTGATAAAATGTTTAGGATAGGATATGACTAAAGATTTAGGAATACAGTAGTGCTTAATTATGTTGTTCTCTTTCTTAGCTCGCTACTAGATGGCTGAATAACTCACAAGAAAAGAGAAAGAGCTCTGGTAACCGACTGTGTTTTCTATAGCCACTGTTTCGACACTGTAATATATATTTGTAATGTGGTTGTTTCCCTTTTTAGGAACTTTCGATTGAGCAATTAAACCTGACTCTTTGAAGAGAATTTAAGCTAAAGATGTAACCCTGCCTATTATAAGGCTCTTATAGTTATCTGTGTATTTCATTTGTAACATTCAATGTATGTGCATGCTAGTATAAGATGTTTTTGTATGCACTCTGGCTGCTTGAATTTTGATTCTTTGATCTTGAATGAATTTCATTGTGATATTAGCTACACAACCTTGAATATGGCGAGTGTTAAACATCCAATTTTTGGTCCTTCTTTTGTTTTGTATTAACTTGTGCTGCGTGTGCATAGTATCATATATAGTTATTCACCTCCCATGCTTTGTAGAAAATTTCAGATTCATCACTGCTTTGCGATGTAATGAAGGGCAAATGTCAATTGATTAAATTTATCATTTCACATGCTTTTTGCCTATTCATAGGTGTGCTGTAATTTTTTTTTTATACATCTCTAAGCTTGGGTTTCCCATTCTCTTGCTGCATTTGTTGATTCAAGATTATTTTTTTTTGGGTGAACTTCTCTCCCATAATCCCATTTCCAGCTGGTAGCTTTCCAAAAATTCCCTCATCTCTGCCAGTGCTAAATGTCAGTTCACAATCTTATTGTGCTGGGTGTTTTTCATATTCGATTCTGGTGTTCGCTTGGTGTTTGTGCTTCTTCTCGTTACCCAAATAAGCAGCTGGCCGAGTTGGTTGGTGCAAGTAATGCCATCCAGTAAGTTTACACAGCTGCTACAGACAATGTTCAAGAGGAGCATAATAACCAGCTCTTATCTGTTGTAGTGTTGGACAAATGAGATTGATGATTGCTCTACATTTTTTTTTATAAAGTGATAAACATGTCATTGCTAGATTTTCAACTTTGGTGTTCGCTTGGTGTATATGCTTCTCGCTACCCAAATAAGCAGCTGGCCGAGCTGGTTGGCTCAAGTAATTGCCATCCAGTCAGTTTACGCAGCTGCCACACAAAATGTTAAAAGAGGAGTGTAATAACCAGCTCTTATCTAAAATTGCACTAATATATGTTATTTTTGCACTTAATATAGTTCAGATTGCACAATTGTATTCTAAAATTGCATTAATATGTGTGATATTCGATTATAAGCCTATTAGCTCAAAATGGAAGAGCAATGTGCCTACACACAAAGATGCGGGTTCAAATCCCGTATAGGCTATCTATGTTTATCGCTTACAAGTACTATGTTTCTCTTCATGAATAAGAGTGTAAAGTGCAAAAATAAAATTGTAATGTGCAACTATAAGAACATAAAGTGCAAAAATAAAATTGAAATGTGCACATTTAGAATACAAGTGTGCAAAAGTAAGATACACTTGTGCAACTGTGAAGTACATTTGTGCAACTGTGAAGTGCATTTGTGCAACTGTGAAATGCAGTTGTGCAACTGTGAAGTGCAATCGTGCAAATGTGAAGTGCATTTGTGCAACTGTGAAGTGCATTTGTGCAACTGTGAAGTGCTTTTGTGCAACTGTAAAGTGCAAATATAAGAACATTAAGTGTAATAATAAAATTGTAATGTGCACATTTAGAATACAAATGTGCAAAAGTAGGATACAATTGTGCAGATTTAAACTACATTGTGCAAAAGTAAGATACAATTGTGCACATTTAGAATACAAGTGTGCAAAAGTAAGATACAATTGTGCAGATTTAGAATACAATTGTGCAAAAGTAAGATACAATATGTGCAAATTTAGAATGCAATTGTGCACTTTTAAGTATTGTAATCTCAATTTTAAGCATCTCAACTTTTAGTTTGAATGTCAAATTGTTGTTCCACCACCACATCCTGTCTTGAGGATTCTAACCTAATATATGCTGACATGATCTTTTTCGATTTGAGTCTTTCTTCATCTTTTTACTCATTTGAGTCTTTTATGCAGTCGCTTTGCATAATAAGGATATCCTGTTCGATCTGCTCCTGGTACATTATAGATGCCTGAGATAAATTAAATGTGAATAGGTCATAGCTAAACAACTATAAAGTTCCCTTTTTCGATTTGAATCATTTTTCATGGTTATTTGATGTGCTGCTGTTACTGCTGCTTTTTATTCATTTAACAAGAACAGGAAACCCAGATCATTTCTGTAATGTGTAACTGCCTCTTTTGCAGTTTAAAATTGATATGAATTGATGTTGGTTCCTTTGCAATTATTTCTATTAATTAAGCATTTGGTCATGTGTTGTGCAGCAAGTTGGAAATGATATGAATTGAACAAGGGGCTGATGTCATAGAATCTGAGAACGGGGTTGTGTCATAGAATCTGTGTGTACTGAACAGAAGGAAAACAAGAGAAAAGAAGTGGAAGCCAAGGAAAAAGCTGAGAATGGGGCTGCTGTCATGAAACCTGTGTGTACTGAACAGGGGGCTGCTACTGTCATGGAGTCTGTGTGTGATGATCTTTCTGCTGGTGTGGCTTTGCCTTGAGGGGAGGAGATCCCTTTCGTGTAAGTGAGAGGTAAGGACGCCCCTTGCTTCCTTTCCTCGATTTATCCATCTTTAACTTCAAGTAATGGGTTGCTCAAACTATCGTATAGGGACATTGTTGATTTGAATCCTGCACGCCGAAATCATAGTGAGCAGGAGCTGGAAGATCTCTGTTACTTGAAGAGGGATCGGTGATAGAGATGAGCTTGTTTCCCCTTTTATTTGTATTTTTATCTGTTTGACCTTTTGCACTCTCAAGTATTTGCGGGTCATAAATCATGAAAATGTCAATGAGATGGTTAATGATCGCACTGACCTGAAGGTTAAGATCTCGTGCTAGCTTTATCAACATAAACACCGCTACACGAGATTCTGATGTTAACTGGCTGGACATTTGGATGATCGCAATAAATAACGAATCTTGACAAGCAATATAAAGATTAAAAGTGCATTATTTAGTTTAAAACGTGCATAACTAAGATTATAATGTGCATGATTAACAATTTGGAATTGTTGTGTTCTTGTTTATGATATAACCTATGTGGGATTCGAACCCACATCTTTGTGCATACGCACATTGCTCTTCCAATTGAGCTAATAGGCCAAAAATATTCCAATCTGCACAAATCAAGAAATTTTGCAGAACCCAACAGCTGCATTACTTTTAACAAAAGCCCCGGCATCCTCATGACTCGTGTAAATCCAAAACCAGTGATAATCAATCATGACTGAAACTAATGACACACTAAAAGGAGGCATCAATAATACAATTCACAAGTTTAATCCTGAAGACAAACAAAAGGCTTAAATCTGGGGTATATGCTATTGGACACTTACGGAATTGTTGACACTGGAAAGAAAAGTGAAATATCAGCATACGAATCACTTGTAAGCTTCCAAAAGAATGGAAGATGAAAGACAAGGCTTACCAGACGAGAGTGTCTCCGCTTTTACATAAGCGTTGAGATATATGCTCGGGTTCAAGCTCCTAAAGCAATTTAAACTGTTCTACAAATTCTCCTGCCAACAGAAACAGCTGAATTCAGAAACTGAAAAGACCGAGTGAAGTCAAATGTTTAAAACTAAGTCTTTTTTAAGACTTAGTTTTATTTTCTACATGGTGAATTTCAATTGTTGGGCTTATGTATTGTATATGACCTCCATTTTCTGTTCTATGTGCATACTAGGCTGTCATCCTTGTTTAATTTTCACTTGTGTTTGGGATTGCTTATGCTGCTCCTTCGTTTTACATTATTTTATCTCTGCTTTTCATGTGGTATGATTTATCATGCTTTTCTGTTTACTTACAATCTTGTACTTTGCCAGCGGCTGTTGTCCAGCTTAAGACAATTCCTGGAATACTTTCGGTGGATGATGGTCTATCTAAGATTATTTTAGAGAAATATAGGCTGCTGCAACAGTTGCTTGTACATGTCTTGTCAATAATGTGCAGTTTCATTGAGTTGAAATCTGATGCATATGAAGTGGCTCAATATTTCATCAATACTACATTCTCTGGTCCAAGGGATGGGCTGCCAATGTTTGGTTCGTTTGGTAGTTTCAATGTTCTTGTATGCAGTATAACTTTACGTTGGAAAGAAAAGGCTGTGACAACAGTGATGGAAGCTGGTGGACTCAATTGGTTAGTAGGTAAGGTATGCATATTCTATCTTTTTTGCCCTTCCATTTAATATATACATGAAGATAGGTGTTGAACCTTTTTTGTTCCCTAGCTTGTGTAAGTGCGTGCATGTTTTTATCTTGTAACATGCTTCTCTTTGCATCTTACAAGACAGGCGTTGGATTTTTTTATTACAGTACATAGCTTTTTCCATAAGATATGTACATTTATTTTTTAGGTTCTCTGTAGACCAATATATTCTTTGGGCTTCATAAATTAAATAACAGGTGCTTTGTCTATTTGCAGATCTTTTGCTTGTAGTGAGAAGATTGAACATGAAAGAGCAGAAACAAAATATGTCGCTTTAGTATCTTATTTTGAGGGCTCTATATTCAGCAATCTCTGAGAACAGTCGTGCTCAAAAACATTTTAGAAGTGTTGGAGGACTTGAAGTTTTAATAGACGGGGTTGTACTTATTTCCAATGGTGACTTTCCAAAACAAAGTGCTACATTCTCCTTGGGATTTGGGTAAGTCTCTATATTTTCTCTTTCTGTTTGTAAATGACCAGTTGGCCACTAATTTTGAGTTACTTATGAACATGATGAGCTCATGGTCCTTTGTCTGTGTTCATCCTGGAAGTTCTATGCATGATGTTGGTGTAATTGCATGGTTTCATTTGTAAGAGCACGCGACTAAGATGTTTAATATTTTTTTATGGATGTCAGTATGGAACATGCATTTGTTCTATTTCAAAGCTCCTTGGCAATATTAGAGTTTTGAAAGATATTGCTGATACATTACTATTATTATCAATCAGTTTTCATAAAATTAAAAGTTGCCAAATATAACCATTCATGATTTTGGGTTTGTTTATGGTATGTGTGTTTGTGTGTTTATATTTTATATGGCTTAAGCAGCTTATCTACATGTGCCAATACTTGCATAAACTTTTCTGGTTGAACTGATTCCGTGTAATCCAAATTTCTGTGCAATTTGAATATGCTCACTATAGATGATGTAATGAATCATAAGATTCCAAATGTGAGGGCAAGACATAGTCCTTTCCATGACATTGATATGAACTAGATTGGTTTTCCAAAGAAAAATCTCTGATTGGTATATTCAAGAAAGGAAAAAGCATATTAACAAGCTTATAATTTCAAAATTGAGGCATTCATATGCAGATTGATTAGAGATCCAGGATCTAAACTTTCAGAATACATTGAAATGTGCAGATTGATTCAGAAGCTGCATTAGCCAGAGAGCAAGCTTGAGAATTGCAATCGATATCACCAAATGTCACAAAACAACACTATATGAACTACACACTCAACTGCAATCGATCACTAAATCAACAATGCCTAACTTCAAACAATCAATTGCAATCGTTCAGAAGCCCTAATTGAATCAGGAAATTAAAAACTTACCCGTCCAAAATCGAGGCACTGAGCAACGAAAGCCAAAGGAATCGTCGGAAAGAGAACGAGAACAGCTTCGTCCCGAGAATTATCTCTTGGAAATTCTACAGCGTCAGCCTCAATGCGCCACATCGCACCTTCGAAACCAGCCCTAGCTCCGATTTCTTCATCAGCGACGACGGCGGCATGTTGTGCGCCGTAATCCCCGGCCTGATCTCCTTGCTCGAGCCCTTGAGCAAAGGCGTCGTCACAGAACCGCCGTGGAGGCGTCGACGTGGAGGGAGAGGCCGGTTTGGAGGATCCATAAGGCTTGGAGGCAGATAACCCTAGGTCGGCGATGAAAAGGCGAGGGATGAAGGCGAGGATGAGGGAGAGGAGGGAGTAGAGGGCGGAGATCCGGTAGGAGACGGAGTCAAGACTGGCCTCGAGGGCGGAGTACTGGCGGAGGAGGAGGAAGGAGGCGGAGGACTGGCGGAGGTTCGTTCTCAGATCTGGAGAATTGCGGGAGAGGGAAGAAGAGCGGAAGAAACACCAGCCGGCTAAACCCGGTTCATTTTTTTTTTAAATCAGACCCGCGTGTCGGTTTTCCCTCAAACCCAAATTTTACACGTTAAGCAAATTTTACACGTTAAGGACTTTTTACATTTTAAAGCTTCCCTATATATATATATATATACACACCTAATACTCCGTATAAAAGAAGCTTTTTTGCCAATAAATGACCCTACACATTAAAAAGTGTTTTGCAATAAATGATGATGAGTTGATTATAAGAATTTTTTTAATTAATTCTTATACATATGAAGAAAATAATAAATCCTTAAGTCTAATAAATATTCAATTCTTATATATAATAAATCTAAAGATATAACAAAAATGATTATAAAATAAACTATAAGAAAGAATATTATGCATATAAATATAAATTTGCACAAATATCAATATTTTGTACTAAAATCAACGTTTTAAATTATATGAATGAATATAAGCCAAGTGTAACCGTATAAATTATAAGAATGAATATTATATATAAGCACGAGAATTTGCATAAACATCACTATTTTGTATTTATATGCACATAAATTATTCATCTGTTTTCACGTAATTATTCATCTGTAAAAAATGTAAATTTTATTCTACCGAATAATCGCCCAATACAACTGAATAATTTCATTCTACTGAATAATCTCTCAATACCATCGAATAATCAGAAGTTACTTTTAATCTCATCCGTTAATCTTCTTAATTCAATGGCCCAGATTTGTGTACATGATACACGTTAAGGGCTGAGTACATATGATATATAGAGAGAGAGGATAGATCATATGTAATCAGCCCTTAACGTGTAATATGTGAACAGATCCCAACCGTTAATTTAGAAATATTGGATGGTTGAGATTAATCTCAAATATTTATTAATTGAAAATGGAAATGGAAAATCCACCCCCACCAATTCCAATCAATGCGCATGTACATCACCCATCTCAACCCTAATCAATCTCCCCAGACTGTATAAAATCAAAACGCCTCTTCTCTCCAATCCAGAGGCGAAAGGCGATCGGGAGATGCCGGCTCCATGGCGGATGCGATGGCGATGGTGGATGGCGGATGAGATGGTGATGGGCTGATGCGATGGTGGATGGCGGATGTGATGGAGATCGGGAGATGACGAAGGCGGTGGCGAAGGAGATGGCGGAGCGGGCGATGGCGGTGCGGATGGCGAAGGCGAAAGCGATGGCGACGGAGATCCTGCTCATCGACCTCTTTCCTCCTCCCTTCTTTCAAAATCTTGCTCGTCTGTCAACCTCCCCTCTCTGATTTGAACGATCAGCTTGCCGTCACCGATCTGGTGGCTTCGATTAAGTCAGATGGACGAGATGGCGCTGCATCCTCTGTCTAATCCCCTCGTTGACTTCGATGGCAGCAGGAGGCAACACCTACTTCGGTGGCAACAGAGGCTTCGATCCTCTATCTCGACGTGATGGATCTGTTTCGAGGGGTTCGCACTCCACGGGTGACTCCCTGGTGGTGGATCTGTAGTCGGGAGTTTTGCCCTGGTGGTGGATCTGCAGTCGGGAGGTTTGCCCTGGTGGTGGATCTGCAGTCGGGAGGTTTTCCGGTAGTTGTGGATTTGCAGTTGGGAAGTTTCCTTGGTGATGGATTTGGAGTCTAGGTTTGTGATTAATTGAAATCGTTTTTGTTTGCAATTGCTTGATTTAATTGCTCGATTGAAAGACATATTCGGGGAGAAGGCCGAATTATTCATATGTATGGATCGATTTTGTGATTTTGTGCTTCGCGATTTGTTCTTTTTATTTGACAGTCATATGAATTAAAAATGCATCGATACTATCGAATAATCACGCGATATCATCAAATAATCCTGTGATACCATCGAATAATTTTAGACTTTTAGTTATACTACCGTAACACCATCGAATAATTAAGCTATACTATCAAATAATCAAGCGATACCATCGAATAATCAAGCTATACCATCGAATAATCAAGTGATACCATCGAATAATCCTGATATACCATTGCACAATTCGTCGATACGATCGAATAATCCAGATATATTATCGAATAATTTAAGGAGAGTGCACTACACACGTCCTCAATCCAGCAAGTGGGCAAAAAAAAAGAGGTAGACCCCACTAATTTTTAATTAAAAAAACTAAAATTGACTATTAATCTCATCCATCCATTTTATTCAATCAATGGCCCAAGCCAGATGTGTTCACATGTTACACAATAAGCCTTGATTACCCCTGAACCATCCTCTCTCTCTATGTACTAGGTGTGAAACCGTGCTTTGCACGGTGAAAGTTTGAGGAAAGTTTGGGGATAATTATGTATATATCTAATAAAGTCAACAAATTACAAAAACCAACTCAAAATATATATAAATTATAAACTGTATATGTATCTAGAGCGCAGAATAATAGACTTGAAAAAATCAACTAAAAAAAAGGTACCAATACATGCCCTTTTTTGTTTAGTCACAAGTCGTGGAGCATTGCAAACTCTGTTTTGGTATACAGTTGTGTCATTCTCAATGATAACGAACTGGTCCTTACTGTGAAAGCATTGCATAAGGATTTCATTGCTGCGACTGATGTGGTAACCACCTGCATTGAAAGTATAGAATTTCAGGCATAATAGACTACAAAAGATGAGTTAACACAATAAAGAGTGACACACATGTAGTTAAGAGGAGCTGAACCATAACATAAAGCCTCAATCAAAAGTGATGCATGAGATCATTAAGCTATTATGCAAGTTAGAGAGGCAAGTTTTAGACAATTTGAAGTTTTCATTTACTTGAGTTGTCATCGGCCCTGCTAACATCCACATTGGGAAATGTTGTTGTCGAACTAAATTTTGGTTGAGGAGGCAACATACTTCTTGAACAATATGAAGTTATCTATTCATGATAGGAGCAGTTGACAATCTTTGTGAATTGGACGTACTATGTGTCTTCCCTCCTATCTGTTTAGTTAGCTGAGCTATGGGGCCCCTTCATTTAATATAAATTGCTCCCATGGAATTTATATTAAATGTTGGGTGGTCTCTATTGCTACGACGGGTTAGCTTAACAAATAGGGGGTGTTTAGTGGGAATATTACGAGAGATAGACAGGAACAGTGGAATTATACTTTTGTGGGTTGCTCCGACCGATTTTACGTAAGACTCCTAGTATAGTCTTACTTTTGTTACTCTTTGGCTTCTGCCAACATCTATATATTTACCTTTTCGGGGGGGAGCAGTTGACAATCAGTGTATAGAGAGAATGATCAGGGCGGAAAAAAAAACTCATACCCAATTCAGCTAGCCTAAAAGTTGACATATATACTTTACTACATAGATTTCAAAGCAGTAAAGTAGGCTAACCAACTTCTCTCAATTTTAGGTAACATACTACATAGCAAGTCTTTAGAAACAAGCATATAGTCTTATGGCAACTCATAACTGGTAATATAAATAATACGGAGTAAAAAACAAGCTTTTACATATCAATGCTCATGAAAATCCTTTTGACTTCTTATCTTTATTCATGAATTTCCCATTCATCCAATGCTTGAATAGAAAGATGAAGTACTTAACAGTTCCTGTGAACTTGGTAAAGCACTCAAGTAAGATGGTTTAGTACCATTAAGCCTGTTGTTTTCTAGATTTCTTGAAAAAGGACAGTAAACTCAGAAAGGTAGAGAACTACTCAAAATTTAAGGAAGCGAGTAGAGAAATGACAGGAAAGTCCAACCTGGAAGCTTACATTATTTTCAAGCTGATTAGGTTGGTTAAATCTGGTATAGGACAGCAAACTCAGAAAGTTATAGGAACAGTGAGAGAAATACCATCCAACCATCCGAGGAAAAGTAAGTGGTTTGAGCTATAAGGAGTGGATCAGGCACAAAATATGATAAAACATTAAAATTTTACTCACAATTCCATTAGCCCATCCATGGTTCTTAGCTCAAATGGGATGTTTCCTATAATATTATCACTTCAGAGAAGTTTGTCAACCATGAGTTCATTGTTAGAAATCTCAATCTAAAACTATAAGTTGCAGTACTGTTAGCAATCTGAAAACTAAACATTTACAAATGCACGCACACAAGAATTAAATGGGCGTCTTTCCTAAAAGTAAACAAATAGCCACCTTCTATACAAGAAAACTGAGCTTCATACTTTACTCAATAAGAATTCTCTTAATAGAAGCACCATATTTCATATTAAAAAGTTGACATTTGGAAGTTGAAATTGTTGCCCAACAACAGTAACAACTAAAACAAAACATGAGACACTAAAAATTTTATTGGATACAAGTAGAGGAATGAACTGTTTGGAATAAAGTACAACTATTCTCTTACTCATGAGCAAATGATTCATTATAAAATTCATCTAATAGTGGGTTGTGTAAGTAATTATCAAATGATGTATGCAAGTCCAATATAAACACCTGCATCATAAATAATCTATACAAACCTAAAAACAGAAGCAATCTTCTCCTACGTGGCTTCACAAGAGAGCAGATTTCCAGATGTCAAAACCAGGAAGAGCGTTCCTGCTTTGCCTCTCCACTTCATACCAATGTGGCACTAGGTGGCAACCTTTTTTTACACCCTGGACTCCCCACGTTCGCCGCTCTGTCTCCCATGTTCTCCCACGATCTGCTCTACAACTATGTCGTTGAAGTAACGACGTTGATCTTCGACGATCTCAGAGGAACGCCTATTAGTGTCAGAGTTTGTCGCTTATCCCTCCCTCGCCCTCTCTTGCACCGGCGCTCCGCGCGCACCTCGCCGGCAGCCCTCCCTTGCCGATCGCGTGCCCTCAGACGATCACCAGACCCACGCTGACCCGAGCACCAGCATCCCCTTCACCCTCCCCCACCCCTTGTCTTCTTAGTATATATAGATTCAATCCATTATCCTTCAATTTCTTGGTAAACTCTCTTCCCTCAAATCTCTTTTATATTGATTTTTATTTGATTATTTTGAAGATTTGAAATTGTTAGGGTTTGAGGGATTCATTTAGGAAATTGGGGATTTGTGATTTGGGGAAATTGATTTAGGAAAGGTTCGTAATGAGCGCAAGGAAGGTTGTTCAGTCAGATCTGGGTGATTCAGACGGAGATGAGGTCGATTCGGTTGGGCTCTTAGGTCCGAGAGGGGCTGGCTCTTCCTCCTCTCCTCCCACTTCCAAGGTGGTTTAGCAGTTTAACGGACTGGATGGTAAGTTCTCTCCCACACTCTTATCGTAGTATATATATATATATATAAAACATATAAAAGAGGTTTTTTCGTCCATTTAATGCCCAATTGAAAGCTAAACCACCTTTGATAAAAAAAAAAAGAAAGATAAACCATCTAATTTATAATAATAATAATAATAATAATCTATAATTATAATAATATTTTTTTAATTAATTTTCAGTATTTTTGGTCATAATTAAGGATATTTTTTTATTTTGTACATAGTAATAAGTTTAGCGTCTATCCTAATAAGACTAGATGATAATATAAGCAAAAAACCATTAGAAAATATTTAAGATTAAAAATAATATCATAATTCATAATATTTCATATAAATTTGAACAAACAACAAAAATTTATTTTATTAAAAAATATCTTAAATTGTAAGAATTAACTTATAAAAGAGGTTTTTTGCCCGATAGATTTATTAATTAAATGGCTCATAAAAAATTAGAAAAAAAAAATTTAGATTAGCAATATTGACAATCACACTGTTTAGACTAAGCATTTCAAAATTAATATATAGCACACAACATAAAATATTATAGAATTTACCATTTTGCATTAACATTGTGTTTCGTTATTTAAAAAATCAATATCTTAAATTTTAAGAATGAATAAAAACATATAAAATGTTAAATTGTATAAAGTCAAAAAAACTACACATTTGATAATAATTTAGCGGTTAATGTTAACTATAACAAAATCTTAATATATTTATATAAATACTTTTTCAATTGTAATATAGTATAAAAATCAATTATATAATATGAAATATTATTATTTATATATAAAAAATTCGGGCTAAAACCCTAGTAATCTTATAATCATACATGGTTTTGCAAGAACAATTATTAGACGGTGGTCCACACGGTTTAATTTATTCATTTCATTAATTCCAATTTTTCTTTTTTTAATCCAGGTATCCAAGCTTACACATAGACTAGTCATGGATCCCAAGTTTCCGGCCCCTCATCGACTTGGGGAGGTAAACCGCGGGATGTGCCTCACCAATGGTCCAACTACCCCTTTATACCCTTTGACTCCAGGAGGCCCACTCCACAGGAGAAACAAATAATGCTCCTCTTGGGAATCGAACCTCCCACCCGAAGCTTCCAGATCCAGCGTAGGGTGACCTTTCAACCAGTGGCTATCCCGGGACATAGCTCATTAATTCCAATCTCCACCGGCCATTGGTTTAGGTGATTGGTAGGAACTTACGATGTACTGTAGTAAAAGTAGTCCCCACTCATGAATGGTTTTGCAAGAGCAATTATCAGCCGGTGGTCCACACGGTTCATTGATTCCTATCTCCTCCATATATTCAAAAACTAGGCTGCTGTGATTGAACAAATTTCATTGATTCCGATCTCGATCCAAACCCAACAAGAAAAAAAAAATCCCTGCTCCAAAAATGGCTGAAGCTGCGTTGTTTGGGATTGCGAAATCAGTACTGCAACAACTCGCCTCCCCTGCCCTCGATGAGTTCCGACTCCTATGGGGTTACAAGGAACAATTCCAGAAGCTTGAAGACACCGTCACCACCATTCGTAATGTCCTGCAAGATGCTGATCGCAAGCAGGCCACTGATGTTGCTGTTCAAGGATGGCTTGCACGACTCAGGGTCGTGTTGTATGAAGCTGACGATTTCTTCGACGCCATCTCCGCCAAACTATTGACCGAGAAGAACAAGAAAGGCACTAAGCTTGTGAAAAAGGTACGCCATTTCATTTCGAAACCGTACCGTTTTGCTTTCTTGGTTAAAAATGCTCACAAAGTTAAGAAAATAAAGGAGCGTTTTGATGATATTGCTGGCGATATTAACAAGTATAACTTCCTTCTAAGTCAACCAGATGTAGTTGCAAGATCTAGAATTCGGAGAGACGAAACCCACTCCTTTGTCCCAAAAAGTGTGGTGGTGGGCCGAGACCAAGAAACAGAGGATCTAGTGAGGATGTTGTTGCCTGGTAGTTCTCAGCGACAAAGAGGTGTTTCTGTCATTGCAGTTATTGGAATTGGGGGATTAGGGAAAACCACTCTTGCTCAGCTTGTCTATAACGATGATAGAGTTCAAAAGGGTTTCAATTTGTGTATGTGGGCTTGTATCAACGACTTGTTAGATCTAAAACAAGTCTTGATAACACTCTTAAAATCTGCCACAAAGAGTGTGCCTACAGATCTCGATCTAGATCAGCTGCAACTTTCGTTTAGAGAACAAATTAAGGGGAATCGATTTTTGCTCGTTTTGGATGATGTTTGGAATGTGGATCTACAAAGTTGGCGCAAGTTGAAAGAACTATTGTCCGATGGGAAAGATGGAAGCAAGGTGTTAACCACAACGCGTTCCAACGTCATTGCCCAGGATTTGTGGGCGATGCAGCCTTACTTTCACCTAAAGGTTTTGTCGGATGAGAGTGCTTGGTTATTGTTTAAGGAGATAGCTTTTGAAGACGAGGAATATCTGAACAACTCAGAGTTGGAACAATTAGGTCGAATGATTGAAAGAAAGTGTGCAAATGTCCCACTTGCTATTGTGACTATAGCAAGCTTATTGAGAAAGAAAGCAAAGGAAAGGTGGCCTCTTGTAAATGAAGAACTCTCCAAATTGTTCCTTTCTCGTGATTATAATGATACTATCATGCCAGTACTAGAGTTTAGTTATAATGAACTTCCATATCCGGTAAAGCGTTGCTTTGGATATTGTTCTCTCTTTCCCAAGGATTACAAATTTCAGAAAGATAGTTTGATCCATTTATGGATAGCGCAAGAGTTTGTTGAGCCTTTATCGAATCAAAGGTTGGAAGATATAGCTGAAGAGTACTTTCTCTGCTTGTTGGATAGATGCTTTTTTCAGCTTACCACAGGAGATGAAAAGAAAAAGAGCATCGTAACTTACCAAATGCATGATCTCATGCATGATTTGGCTACGAAAGTTACTGAATCCGAGAGTATGTTAATTGATAATACTGATCAGAGGTCTTGGGGGAAAACTATTCGTCATGTGTCAATAAATTGTGAATGGGAGTCCATGGTGGATCATGTTTGTTCTTTTTCTCATTCAAAGAGTTTAAGAACCTTTCTACAACCTTGTAGAGATTTTTTTTCCGCGAACGCTTTGGAGAAGTTAATGCTGAGCTTTAAGTCTCTGCGGGTTTTGAGTTTATCAGGAATTCCGAATCTACCAACTTCCATCGGAAAATTGATTCATTTGAGGTTTCTCGATCTCTCGCATAACTATACTATGGATAAGCTTCCAAGTTCAATTTGTAGCCTTTCACATTTACAATTTCTTATTCTTCCAAGTTGCATAAGTTTAGATCTCGAGTTTCCAAAGGAAATGGGGGATTTGCTAAGCTTGAGACATCTCAATCTTTCCGAGAACATAGCGATTAGGCTTCCAAGTTCAATTTGTAGGGTTCGCCATTTAGAATCTCTTATTCTTCGAGGGTGTAAATATCTAAAAGAGTTGCCGGAGGAGTTGGGGGATTTGCTAAGCTTGAGACACCTCGTGCTTGAAGGTTGTGACAGTCTAGTGAAGATGCCAACTGGATTGGCAGCTTTGACATCACTTGTGACTCTAGATAGGCTAGTTGTGCACAATCCGAGTGGTGGACTCAAGTATTTGGTGGGCCTTGACAACTTGACTGGATCATTGCGAATTGAGCTTCCGGGAACAGAATGGGAGGGTGCGACAACAGATGCGGAAAAATCATCCTTGTCACAGAAGACCAGGCTCCATTCATTGGCTATCATTTGCAAAATTAGACGAGATAATACAGATAATACGGAGGTGAATGCCCTTCAACTACCTCCTAACCTTGTGGGTTTGAGCATCATCGACTTTGGTGGTAAGGAAATGTTGAACGAGGTTTCTCGCCTCCATAAACTTGTTATTCTCAAACTTGAAGGGTGTGAAAGATGTGTTAAGCTTCCGCGATTGAGTCACCTTCCATCTCTCAAGGAGTTGTGGATTTCTGGTATGGTTTCAATGTTGACTATAGAGGAAAGCAAGTCCTATGAGCCTAATTCGTTCTTCCCGTCCCTAGAAACTCTTTCAATTAAGGGTATGTGGAATTTGAGGGGCTGGTGGCCGCATGCACCAACTGTGCTACCTACATTCCCTCGTCTTACCAGAGTAAGCATATGCCTCTGTGGAAAGCTAACAAGATGCATCCCTTTGTTTCCAGCAGTTGAGCATTTGGAGTTGGAATACGTTAGAGAGGAGATTATTTGGCATATAATTGGGAGTGAAGCTACCTCTAGTACATCTCATGGTAACAGTGCCCTGAAGAAATTGGAAATAAGCTGGGTTGAAGATCTAAGGAGCATTGCAGAAGCCCAAATAAGACATCATTCTGCTCTCCAACATCTAAGTATAAGTAGATGCGATAAGCTTGAATCAATTGCTTTGAATGGCCTTGCATATCTTACTCCCCTTGAACATTTGGAAATCTATAAATGGGGTAGGATGAATTGGGGTGGGCAGGAGGAAGAGGTCCGAAGAATACACTTGCCAAGACTTAGGCATTTGGAGATCCCAACTGTGAATAGGAACCTTTTTGAGGGGATGAAAGACATGGCTTCTCTAGAATATTTGGACATAGAACATTTTAATGAGGAGCTTCAAGAAGAAGATGAAGAAGAAGGGCTTCCGTGGAAACACTTGCGAAAACTGCAGGATGTGGAACTTGTATTTGGAGAGGGTTTTAGCATGAGAAACAATCAACGTCTTCTAAATTGGTTTCAAGACCTTACCTCTTTAAAATCCCTAACTCTCATGAGATGCAAAGAGCTGTATTTGTCATGGAGAGCACTTATACGTCTCCCCCATCTTCATGATCTGGTGATTACAAAGGTAGAGGAAGTGATTGATGTTGATTCAGATGCCATGTTGATACAAACACAGCCGATCAGCGGGTCTATCGGGAAACTGCACATTATTGATTGCTCGGGAGAGTGGGTACATGACATACCATGGAAGTGCCTTCCCTTTCTGGAATCTCTGCAACTACAGGATATGAGAAACTTGAAATCCCTACCCGAAGGAATCCAACATCTCTCCGCCCTCGAACACCTGAGTATTTCGGGTACACTCGGGGTAGTATCTTTGCCGCATTGGATGAGCTCCCTTTTGTCTCTTCGTTCTTTTACTGCCTGGAGTTGCAGTGAAGAACTAAAGAGTCGATGTAATGAACAAACAGGGGAAGACTGGCCTAAGATTCAGCACATTCCAGATATCTCTATGTGATATATTCGGCAGGTAGCAACTACGAACCAAAATTAAACCTAATTGGGGCTCTCTCTTTGTTTGTTTGCAAATTTAAATGAATTCATTTACTTTATTTTAAATTTTCCCGTGTGTAGGCAAATACAACAGTTGATACCTCTTAGAGCCTCTCTTTCGATGAATTGATGCAACAAAACTAGTTGGAGTGAGAGCTCCATGCCCTGCTTATTCAGTTCATGCAACATTCTCTTCCATCATCAAGCAAATAGATATTTTTGATATGTCCAATCTCAGCCTCTGCTTGCAGCAGCAGTGATCTTTCCTGTCTTCCTTTGCATAGAATCTTCAATCAGGTAGTGCATTCCTGGGGCCATCACTCATCACACATTACTTGTTTCCATATCTGAATATAGGTGTTTACTCAATGGGATTCAAATCTTTCAGGCGCTTAATGGGCTCGTGTCCTCTCTACTGACAACATACACTTTTTTTAAGCAAAGCTGGAAAAGGCATAATAACACGAACATAAACTAGCATTGTTAACTGTAATCACATGCTTCAAGGATCTGTTGTTGATCAGTAATATGGAAGGCACCCTCAATTTCACATCTGTATTTCATGAGCTTTAAAATTTTCAGGTTGGAGCTGCACACCTGAATCCTAAACCCAGTAAAGAACTATGAGGCGCATGCATCTGCTAACTCTTTGGGGACAACATACATTCTTAATTTACCTAGTGGGAGCCTCTCAACTTGTTACATACATATTTGATTATATGGTTTAATTCACTCAGCCGTGGACACTCGTAATATATTAAGTTTCCGGTAATTCATCTCCCTACTACATGTTCTAAGTTCACTACCAAAATAAATGATTACTACAAAAATTTGATTCAAAAAACAAGGATGATGGAGAATTTAACCAGGCAACTAATGGCAACATGAAGGATATTTCTTGACATAAACATACTGGTTAAGTCTCGTGGCCTTGCTTGTTATATAGCCCTTAATTGGCTTCAAAATGGTCAGGTAGGAGCTGGGCGCACAGCTAAATGCAGAACCAAGTAAGGAAATACTATGAAAGAGCATGAGCAATCTGATATTCAAAAGCTCAATGTTTCTTGAGAACATTTTTGGTATAGAAAACAGCTCACTGCAAGGCATTATTTTTGGTATAGAAAACAACTCTGAGTTTGAAATAACTTCTTTAGCTACCGGTTTAGAGAAACATAAATGTGTCTTTTAATGTTGAAATTATTTGCCAAATAACTTGCAGCAATGGTGCTTTTGATGCCTGGCTTTGGTAAAGTCATCACTGGCTAGCTTGTCGGCATTACAATGGTACTTGGAGTCCACTTCGGTCAGGCAGTATGTTCTTGGGGCCATAAGGCTAGCTTGTTTCCTCTCTTATCGCAGTCCTCGTTTCCATATTTTTGCTTCATGATTGGAGCTTCAAATTTTTCAGGACCAAATCATTGCTTTGATCTTATTTAACTGCAGAGAAAAATGGGGCCATAAGACTTGTTTCCTCTCACACCTTAGGACTTGTTGAAGAGCATCCTTGGCTACTGCCTGCCTCTCTATAGATAACACCGACCTTTTGCGTAGTGGGAGCCTCTCAACTATATCAATCACCTCTCTCTCAATTTGTTTTCTCCTTGCTGCTTATATTCCTTATGACTCCCTCTTCAAATTACTGCAATGGAACATTGGAACTCATCTCTCACTTGCACAAATGCAGATATTGGTCCGGCCTCATTCACTTCAGTCATGAGGAAGGAAGATTCTTGGGAGTTGTCATCTCCCTCCTACATGGAACTCATCTATCACTTGCATATGCAGATATTGCTGTGACATGGTCTTAATTATTGGGTGTCATCGAAGAAGGACAATAACACCGACACTTGCATTTAAGCTTTCAAGTAATTACTCTCCCTACTTGCATCATCTTAGCTTACTACCGCAATATATGATTCTTTTGTCACTACAAAAATTTAAATGACAGTACTTGTCTGAACCGACGACTCTTAGGACTAATAGTTTGTTGTTGTTTTTTACCACTATAATCAAATTCAGGAGCTCCATACCTCTCAATGATGCTGATCTAACCGTTGGTACAAATACAACTCAGGACTCTCCGAGAGCTGAAAGCTCAGCAGAATGGAAACAGTCCGTGATGCTGTCTCTGCAGTATACGGAACCAGCAAGCTATATGAGAAGAAAATAGGACATCCACTTGAGGCAAGGTCGGGGATGGGGAGACCGCTGGGTGGCTTTGCAGGAAGGCGGTGCTTCCCTTCCCCTTGACATTGCCGGGATCCGCTCTTCTGCTGGGTGGCTTAGCAGGAAGGCAGAAGATGGTCCTACGGCTGCTACTTTGGCACCCAACTTGGATGTTTTTGGAAGTGACTAAAACCTCGCATTCACTTACAGTTACTAGTAAACTGTGGCTTAAGAGCCCTTAATGTTATGCTTAGTTAATTGATTGTCTGATTTGAATCGATCGATAACATTATCAATTGACTCGATTTGATTGCATAGCTTGCTACAATCAATTGCTTTTCCAATTTTTGTACTTAGAGTTTGTGCTGTTAGTTGAGTACAGAATAAAAAACAACATTTACTCGAATTCGGATTGAAAGAAAAGGGCAGCAAGAGCAATTTCAGAGAAAGAAAAGCTCGAGGAGAATAAAAATCACTTAGAGAGAGTTGATTTCGGTTGGTGATTCGGGATTCATTTGTGTACTTTGGCTACTCTTTTCAAGCAATTTCATGTGAACACTTGGATTATTGATTTGTCAAATTCAATTTTAAAAATTTGTCAATTCTTAGGGCTGCAAGTTTGTCAATTATAACATTCCTAGGGCTGCAAGTTTGTCAATTCTTTATGATTGATAGTTTACTACGTCCATTGATTCAACCATGGTTCAACCACAACTCTGCAGTCTCCAAGAGCTGAAAATTTACTGTTTTCTCGGAAGGAATGGATACATAACATACCATATGGCAGTCCATGACATCTCTGCAGTATATGCATCTATCAAGCATACGCAACTTGCAAGATCTACCGAAAGGAATTAGGCATCTTAATTACTGCACTCCAACAACTGCAAGCTGAAACATCCTGGGTAAGTTCCTCTGTTCTTGATAAATTTAATTGTTTTCTACTTACTGCTTATACTCCTTATGACCCCCTCTGGAAACTACAGCAGTTGAACTCATCTCTCCCTTGAGCGTGCAGATATTGGTTCGGCCTCGTTTACTTCATTTAGAAGAAAGGAAGATTCTTAGGAGTCGCCTTCTAAGCCAGCGGCAGAGCTGGAAAAAAGAGAATAACAAGGATGGAAACTAAATAGCTATTGAGACAAATGGCAATATAAAAGCTGGTGCTTGATATACACATACTGGATTTGGATTAAGCAGCTCGATCCCCGTGTGTCTCTTGGTGTTATGTAATCATATGCTTCAAGGTTAATTTCCTTGACCCTTTTTTCCTTGCAGCAGCCAAAAGCCTAAAACCAAGTGCAATGACCCGATTCCAATTCAACTTCAACACTTTGTAGCATATAAAAAGAGCAAGAAAGCAAGTTTAGCTTAGATAAGCACATCTTTAGATCCCTTAATAGTAATGTCAGCAACAATTAAACACTTCTTGATGCTTACGGGCTCATTTGATCTCGGAGGAATGCACCAATTTGCAAATGTGCGACACACATTCTATATTAGTTTATGAATACACATTCATATGTTATAGGTTACTGCTGGCGACCTTAACTTTTACATTACTACTCGAGACTAAAATCACAACTTAAACTTATCCGCAGAGGATAAGATCCCGTTGGATATCACAAAACTTCTTGTTTCCATATATTTACTTGCTTTATGAGGTTCAAATTTTTTCAGGTGGAAGCTGCACAACAGAAGCGTCGTCAACTGCTATATCACTTCTTGAATAGTACGTACGTAGTAGCCTCTCGACTTCATCACTCCCTCGTAAAACTATTATTATAACTGAACTAATGTCACTTTTATATGCAGATATTGTTGTGACATGGTTAACTTCATATTCAGGATTAAGGTAGATTATTGGGAGTCGCCGTCTAAGCTGGAGGCAGGGCATCTAAACAGCTCCGATCCTCATGCGGGCATCTCTTGGTGGTGAGGCATCAATTGCAAGGTAAAAGCCATGCTCTTGGTATTTTTTAACCAATAATACAAAGCTAATTAATATAAAGCTGGTTGATTTCATGAAAATTACAATTATTTTTCTATATAATAAAATATGTATTTCAGGTGAACAAATACAAATTGGTCAAGAATTTGAAGAACAAGTATGTGTTACATATTGAGGGTGAGATGCCATCTTGATCAACTTCATCTCTCTCTGCATTGCTTCATTCCTCCTGCATTGCTCTTAGTTGCTTATTTGATCTACCGTGCACGGTATTAGTGAGAGTCTTGTACTTTGAGAGTTGTACAAAAATATTTTGTATATATATTAATACAAGTATTCGATCAATTATTTTTTTCTAATAAAATTAGTTATATTTTTTTTTATTAATTACGTACTTTAAACGAGATAATATTGTACCTATTTTCTCGCTAAACATATAAATTTGTTTTAGATTAGTGCAGCCGGATTATAAAAGATGACATGCGCGTAGTAAAAAAAAAAAAATTAGGCATTTGACTCGGATTGATTGTTCAAGTTAAATTGCATTTAAATAGATATATAAATAAAACCCAATTTGACCCAACCTGTAGGAATCCGTGACCAAATCTATCTGAATCTGAACCTGACTCGAATAACTTGATTGACGACTGGCCGTGTGGGTAAAACGCGTCGTTTTGGGCTTTCAACAGTCTCCCGTGTTCATGTGTACGGGCGAGAGCGAGATTGAGGCACGTAGGTTGGGGCGGGGAAGAAGAGAAAATGAGCTCGGAGATGGTGGAGTTGGATTCGGCGGGAAAAACTCTGCTTAATGGCTTCCTCGACACCGGGATATACAGATTGGGTTGTTCAAATGCGGTGTTCATATATTGTACCCTTGCAACTCCATCATCATGGAAAAATTAAGGGGTAAATTCATAATTTTCTTGGGCCAAGCTGTTTCCCAATTGTCTTTCATCTTCTTGCCCTCGCCGTCTCTCGCAAATCGCTTCTCTCTCTCTCCCCTCCGTGTGCCGGAGTCTCCCTCTCCCTGTCCGCTCCTCGGACTTTCCGCTTCCGCCAGGTGCCAGCCCTCACCTCTCCTCCACTCTCCCTCTTAGTGAGTCGGTCTCTCAATCTCTCCGTGTTTGTCTCCCTCTCCCTCTCTGCTACCGCCGGAGTCTCCTTCTCCCTGTCCGCCCCTCGGATTCTCCGCTTCCGCCAGGCGCCCGCCCACAAAGCCTCTCCTCTCCTTCTCGGTGACTCGGTCTTTCAATCTCTCCGCTTGAAGCACTAAAGGAATCAAGGTTTGTGATTGTGACTTCATCATTCTTAATCCAATTCTAATTGTTCTTCATTGTTTTAGACTAATTTGAATTACTGAATTCAATTTGTTCTTAAAAGACTGTTAGGGTTAAGTTGTGATTTGGTGAATTGGGATTTTGGGGATGACAGATTGATGTCTGAATTCAATTTGTTCTTAAGTCATGTAGGTCAGCACTTCTGAAGCAAAGACATAAAAGGGCTTGTTTAAGTATTGACAAACATATGTACAAGACAAGATCTTAGCATGAGCAGTCGCCCAAATATTAAAATTGTGATGCAACATGTATGGCATAAGATTAAGAGCTAGCTGTATGATTTAGGTGAATTGAATGACCAAATATAACCTTTCAAATCAAAAGAAATTGCTAAAAAAAAATTTCTCAATTTACAGTTCCAACCTGTAAGGCCCATCGCCTCGTAGGAGGGGCAAAACACAAGAAAGGACAAAGGGACAATTATATTAGGTTAGGAAAAGCGGGTAACGTACTAACACTCGATTACATGACTCGGATGGAAAATTTCCTTTTTCAAAGTGTTTCTTTGAACCTTTTATTACAAAATTACTTCTGTTAAGTTGTTTCTCGCTTATTGTTCGGGTTTTCAAAAAGTTGACTTGGTTTGTATTCGGAGAAATATCAGAATAACGAGTATTCTATACCTTTCCTAGGTGGTTGGAGTTCCTGTCATCTTGAACGGTTGAAACTAATGTTGGTTTTGACACCATCTGTAAGGCACGTCTACTTCTTCTTTTACCGTGCGTAGTACAAGTGTGAAAATACTCCAAGGGTTTAAGACTCTTAGGATCATATCACTCTTATACTGTATTGCAACGTACAACTGTGTTGGGATTATATTTGCTCGGGAGCCAAAGGATTGGTTGGAATTCCTAATCAGTCTTTTTTTTAATTGTCTGAATAGGTTAACTCTCAACTTATCAGCAATGTGTGCACTGATGCTTTGTCTGCGGAGAAGATATTGAAACATTATACATTTGATGACCATTTTCATTCATTCATCTTTTTTTGAAATGCCTATTGGTGGCTCTTGGATAGTTTTATTTAGATATGTTAGATGTATTCAGGTCATTCTTGGTGAGTTCATCTTAATTGTTTGTCCCATCTCCTCTCACACTCGCAACTTGTGAGTTCATCTCCTCTCACATGATTATTCTTGTGAGTTGCGAGCAAAAGGGCACTTTTTCAATTTTCATTCCTTCATCTCAATCCGGTAGTTGATCAGTATGCTCCTGACCAACAAGGGTTCAAGACCGAGGTCACCCCTTGGTAGGCGACGCGCCCTGACTAAGGAGCTAGGGAGCAACGCCCCCGCCTGAAATGAAATGATATTTTGTGTTTCCTAGTTCATAGGTTTTATTATTTACCTGTTTATCTAGTATGAGCCTGAGGTCAATTTTAGTTCTAGTGTGATTAAGATTTCAAAAATGCCTATACATAAACTCTTGAATTGCCCATCTCGCTCAGGGGTTGCTTCAATTGAATTCAAGATGTGTTACTCTGGTAATCTCCGAGTCTGATGGTTATACATTTACTGGCAACTACGCACTCGATCAAGATCCACATCCTCCATATATCATTTATGATGTTGATTGCATAAATCCTTAGTGATTTTTTTTTTTTTTGCCAAAGGTAAAATTCACCATTGCTTTAGGTGAAGGTGATTGGTAGGTTGGTATTTACTGTAGTAAGTAAAAGTAGTCATTTTTGGCCTATTTTCATTGGATTCCAATCTCCAACCAATCTATGCTCCAATCAATAATCTTATATTCATACATGGTTTTGTAAGAACAGTTATTAGACGTAGGTCCATACGGTTTATTCATTTCATTGATCCCAATCTCCACAGTCCCGACGGCTGAGTTATGGGGGATCCTCAGAGGGCTGCGTCTAGCCTGGAACAAGGGCTATCGAAAGGTGCTGATTGAGACGGATTCACAACTTGCTGTTACTCTAATCAAAGGGATTATTAATTGTGGAGGGATACCCGCTTTTCAGCCTAGTTCACTAATGTCCAGGCTTTCTCAACCGGGATTGGGACATCACATCCAATTCCGTCATGTCTTTAGGGAAGCGAACGCTATCGACGACTCCCTTGCTGCCCTCGCTTTTTCCTATTCTATTGGCCTTCAGCTTCTTTCTAATCCGCCTGAGGGTATTTCTTATCTTGTTGAGGAGGACGCTAGGGGACCCGTTCGTAGCCCAGAGACTGTTTTGTGTTATGTTTTATTTTATTTAATATATGAGAGCTTGC
The DNA here is from genome assembly GCA_963922045.1 of Persicaria maculosa. Lineage (NCBI taxonomy): Eukaryota > Viridiplantae > Streptophyta > Magnoliopsida > Caryophyllales > Polygonaceae > Persicaria > Persicaria maculosa. The sequence continues at coordinate 5,060,424 of OY998253.1, forward strand.
TCTCGGTTTCTCACCCAAAAAAAAATCTCCACCATTGCTTTAGGTGATTGGTATGGATACTATTAATACTACAATAATATTTTATTTTTCTCTCTTTGCCACATCATCCTAGCATCTCAATCTCATTTTTTTCACTTTATCAGTAGCATCCCTAATATCCCAAAACCATCTTTTCATACCAACTCAATTTACAAATATACATCTCTCCAACAATTATTTCCACTCTCGATTATATTATTATATTCATTTATTATTATTCAAATAATATGATTTATAAACTAAAGAGTGTGAACTATAGAGAACCCAAAAAAAAAGTGGCATTAATTAAATTAACAAAAGACATTACAATAAATACAATGTATAAACTTCATAATTGTTTCAATAACATAACGTAATTCGGGAAGCGAAAAACATAATGTAATTCAGAAAGTGAAAAACATTAATTAATAATTATTTATTTTATATCTTGCATTATTTATTATTTCAAATTATTTCATAATTATAATTCAATTTTTCGGATTATATTTGCCATATTTATAATCGAAGAGAAATATTTTCAAAAATATAGTCAAACATATTCAAAATTGATGTCTACATGTAGATAAAAATGAATCTAGTATTGAGGTAATTTTTATTTTTATTTATTTTTATATTTTTATGGTAAAACTAAATCAAATAACCCAAACTTTGATGGGGTGAGCAGGTAGCACCACGAACTTTATAAAGTGACAAAAATAACCCACACTTTTACTACTATGTGCTTATATCAACAATCTTAAGTCAAAAAAATTTATTTTTCATTTAAATTTTTTTACCTTTTGTGTAATTTTGATTAAAAAAACCTAGTTTAATATTGTTTAGGTTCTATTTCAAAACTATAAAATTTATGTGTTATTTTTTATTTTAAAAAAGAGACTGGTGGCGATATAAGCACATAGTAGTAAAAGTTTGGGTTATTTTTGTCACTTTATAAAGTTCTTGGTACTACCTAATTACCCCACCAAAGTTTGGGTTATTTAAATTAGTTTTACCTATTTTTATTACCGAAATATGATTTTAATGTGTAAAAAAAAAAATTGCCCAGCCAAATCTCAACCGTTCATCAGCAGGCCAGCTGCCCTCCATCCGCTTCCCCTCCCTGCAGCCCAGTGAGCAAGTGCCACGTGTCCAGTTTGCAGATGCAAGCTGCTGGCGCCAGTTTCCTCTCACGCGGCGTTTTGCCCCCAACAAAGACGATGCGACGTGGTAAAGTAAAGGTAGACCCAGTATCGTCGTTTTTTCCCACTGTTTCAATTTTTAATTATTAAAATCCCTAGTATCGTGAATACATGTATTGATGTACACCGATAAAATTGCCCAGTAGCCGGTGGGCCCACGGTTTCTTCATTTCAATGATTCATTGATTCCTATCTCCTCCATAAATTCAAAAACTAGGCTGCTGTGATTGAACATATTTCATTGATTCCGATCTCCAAACCCAACAGGAAAAAAAAATCCCTGCTCCAAAAATGGCCGAAGCTGCGTTGTTTGGGATTGCCAAATCAGTTCTGCAACAACTCGGCTCCCCTGCCCTCGAGGAGTTCCGACTCCTATGGGGTCACAAGGAACAATTCCAGAAGCTTGAAGACACCGTCACCACCATTCGTAATGTCCTGCAAGATGCTGATCGCAAGCAGGCGACTGATGTTGCTGTTCGAGGATGGCTTGCACGGCTCAGGGTCGCGTTGTACGATGCTGACGATTTCTTCGACACCATCTCCGCCAAACTATTGACCGAGAAGAACAAGAAAGGCACTAAGATTGTGAAAAAGGTACGCCATTTCATTTCGAAACCGTACCGTTTCGCTTTCTTGGTTAAAAATGCTCACAAAGTTAAGAAAATAAAGGAGCGTTTTGATGATATTGCTGGCGATATTAACAAGTATAACTTCCTTCTAAGTCAAACCGATGTAGTTGCAACATCTAGAATTCGGAGAGACCAAACCCACTCCTTTGTCCCAAAAAGTGTGGTGGTAGGCCGAGAGAAAGATACAGAGAAGGTAGTGGGGATGTTGTTGTCCGAGAAACAAAGAGATGTTTCTGTCATAGCAGGTAGTGGGGATGTTGTTGTCCGAGAAACAAAGAGATGTTTCTGTCATAGCAGTTATTGGAATTGGGGGATTAGGGAAAACCACTCTTGCACAACTTGTTTATAATGATGACAGAGTTCAAAAGGGTTTCGATTTGTGTATGTGGGCTTGTATCAACGACTTGTTAGATCTAAAACAAGTCTTGATAACACTCTTAAAATCTGCCACAAAGAGTGTGCCTACAGATCTGGATCTAGATCAGCTGCAACTTTTGTTTAGAAAACAAATTAAGGGGAATCGATTTTTGCTCGTTTTGGATGATGTTTGGGATGTGGATATACAATGCTGGCGCATGTTGAAAGAACTATTGTCCGATGGGAAAGATGGTAGCAAGGTGTTAACCACAACGCGTTCCAACGCCATTGCCCAACATTTGTGGGCGATGCAGCCTTACTTTCACCTAGAGGTTTTGTCGGATGAGAGTGCTTGGTTATTGTTTAGGAAGATAGCTTTTGAAGATGAGGAATATCTGAACAACTCAGAGTTGGAACAATTAGGTCGAATGATTGAAAGAAAGTGTGCAAATGTCCCACTTGCTATTGTGACTATAGCAAGCTTATTGAGAGAGAAAGCGAAGGAAAGGTGGCCTCTTATAAATGAAGAACTCTCCAAATTGTTCCTTTCTCGTGCTTATAATGATACTATCATGCCAGTTCTAGAGTTTAGTTATAATGAACTTCCATATCCGGTAAAGCGTTGCTTTGGATATTGTTCTCTCTTTCCCAAGGATTATAAATTTCAGAAAGATAGTTTGATCCATTTATGGATAGCGCAAGGGTTTGTTGAGCCTTTATCGAATCAAAGGTTGGAAGATACAACTGAAGAGTACTTTTCCTGCTTGTTGGATAGATGCTTTTTTCAACTTACCACAGGAGATGAAGAGAGCGTCGTAACTTACCAAATGCATGATCTGATGCATGATTTGGCTACGAAAGTTACTAAATCCGAGAGTATTTTAGTTGACAATACTGATGAGAGGCCTTGGGAGAAAACTATTCGCCATGTGTCAATAAATTGTAAATGGGAGTCCACAGTGGATCATGTTTGTTCTTTTTCTCATTCAAAGAGTTTAAGAACCTTTATACAACCTTGTAGAGATTTTTTTAACGCGAACGCTTTGGAGAATTTAATGTTGAGTTTTAAGTCTCTGCGGGTTTTGAGTTTACCAGGAATTCAGGATCTACCATCTTCTATCGGAAAATTGATTCATTTGAGGTTTCTCGATCTCTCGAAGAACTGTATGGATAAGCTTCCAAGTTCAATTTGTAGCCTTTCACATTTACAATTTCTTATTCTTCGAAGTTGCAAAAGTGAAGATCTCGAGTTTCCAAAGGAAATGGGGGATTTGCTAAGCTTGAGACATCTCGATCTTTCCAAGAACAAAGCGATTAGGCTTCCAAGGTCAATTTGTAGGGTTCGCCATTTAGAATCTCTTATTCTTCGAGGGTGTAAACATCTAAAGGAATTGCCGGAGGAGTTGGGGGATTTGCTAAGCTTGAGACACCTCGTGCTTGAAGGTTGTGACAACCTAGAGAAGATGCCAGCTGGATTGGCAGCTTTAACGTCACTAGTGACTCTAGATAGGCTAGTTGTGCACAATCCGAGTGGTGGACTCAAGTATTTGGAGGGCCTCGACAACTTGACCGGATCATTGCGAATTGAGCTTCCAGGAACAGAATGGGAAAGTGCGACAACAGATGCGAAAAAATCATCCTTGTCACAGAAGACCAGGCTCCATTCATTGGCTATCATTTGCCAAATTAGACAAGAGGATTCAAAGAGCTCATGTAGTGAATCGGATCCCTTGCCTGAACCTGCAACATCTAACAGAGAGGTGAATGCCCTTCAACTACCTCCTAACCTTGTGGGTTTGAGCATCATCAACTTTGGTGGTAAGGAAATGCTGAATGAGGTTTCTCGCCTCCATAAACTTGTTATTCTCAAACTCGATGGGTGTAAAAGATGTGTTAAGCTTCCGTCGTTGAGTCACCTTCCCTCTCTCAAGGAGTTATGGATTTCTGGTATGGTTTCAATGTTGAGTATAGAGGAAAGCAAGTCCTGTGAGCCTAGTTCATTCTTCCCGTCCCTACAAACTCTTTCAATTAAGGGGATGTGGAATTTGACAGGCTGGTGGCCGCATGCACCAGCAGTGGTGCCTACATTCCCTCGTCTTACCAGAGTAAGCATATGTCGTTGTCGACAGCTAACAAGATGCATCCCTTTGTTTCCAGTAGTTGAGCATTTGAAGTTGAAATACGTTAGAGAGGAGATTATTTGGCATATAATTGGGAGTGAAGCGACCTCTAGTACGTCTCATGGTAACAGTGTCCTGAAGAAATTGAAAATATATGACATTGAAGATCTAAGTAGCATTGCAGAAGCCCAAATAAGACATCTTTCTGCTCTCCAACATCTAAGTATAGGGGCTTTTGTTCCGCTTAAATCAATTGCTTTGAATGGCCTTGCATATCTTACTTCCCTTGAGCATTTGCAAATCTATACACGGAGAAAGATCAATTGGGGTGGTCAGGAGGAAGAGGTCCGAAGAATACACTTGCCAAGACTTAGGCATTTGTCAATCCCAACTGTGAATCGCAACCTTTTTGAGGGGATGAAAGACATGGCTTCTCTAGAAAATTTGGCTATAGGACACCATTTTAATGAGGAGCTTCAAGAAGAAGATGAAGAAGAAGGGTTTTTGTGGAAACCCATGCGAAAACTGCAGCATGTTGAACTTGTATTTGGAGAGGGATTTAGCATGAGAAACAATCAGGGTCTTCTAAATTGGTTTCAAGACCTTACCTCTTTGAAACGGCTGAATCTCTCGAAATGCAAAGAGTTGTATTTGTCATGGAAAGCGCTTCTACGTCTCCCCCATCTTCATGATCTTTCGATTGAAGAGGTAGATGAAATGGTTGATGTTGATTCAGATGCAATGATGATACAAACACAAACAATCAGCGGGTCTGTCCGCAACTTGTGCATTTATGATTGCTCGGGACAGTGGGTGCATGACATACCATGGAAGTCCCTTCCCTTTCTGGAACATCTGCAACTACAGAAAATGAGATACTTGAAATCCCTACCAGAAGGAATCCAACACCTCTCAGCCCTCGAACACCTGTGTATTAGTGGTAATCGCAAGGTAGTATCTTTGCCGCATTGGATGAGCTCCCTTTTGTCTCTTCGTGCTCTTAATCTCGATGATTGCAGTGAAGAACTAAAGAATCGATGCAATAGACAAACAGGGGAAGACTGGCCTAAGATTCAGCACATTGCATATACCAGTATGTGATATGTTCGGCAGGTATCAACTGCAAAACAAAATTTTTGAGGCTCTCGCTTTGTTTGTTTGCAAATTTAAATGAATTCATTTTAAATTTTCCCATGCGTAGGTAGATACGGCAGTTGATACCTCTTAGAGCCTCTCTTTCGATGAATTGATGCAACAAAACTAGTTGGCGTGAGAGCTCCCTGCCCTGCTTATTCAGTTCATGCAGCAGCAGTGCGTAGTTAATAATGGCTTGTTGGCATTACAAAATATAGTTGAAGCAGGCCCTCTTTCGATCTTTCCTGTCTTCCTTTGCATAGAATCTTCAATCAGGTAGTGCATTCCTGGGGTCATCACTCATCACACATTACTTGTTTCCGTATCTGAATATATGTGTTTACTCAATGGGATTCAAATCTTTCAGACAATGGGCTCGTGTCTTCTCTACTGACAACATACACTTTTCTGAAGCAAAGCTGGAAAAGGCATAATAACGCGGACATAAACTAGCATTGTAACTGTAAAGGATCTTCGGAACATGGAGTCCACTTCAGCCAGTTTAGTACATGGTAATGGATCTCTTGTTGATCAGTAATTTGGAAGGCACCCTCAATTTCACATTTGTATTTCAGGTTGGAGCTGCACACCTGAATCCTAAACCAGTAAAGAACTATGAAAGGGCGCGTGCATCTGCTAACTCTTTGGGGACAACATACATTCTTAATTTACCTAGTGGGAGCCTCTAAACTTTTTACATACATATATGGTTTGCTTCACTCAGGTGGACACTCGTAATATATCAAGCTTCAGGTAATTCATCACCCTACTACATGTTCTAAGTTCCCTGCCAAAATAAATGATATATTAAACCATCACTACAAAAATTTGATTAAAAAAAACAAGGATGATGGAGAATTTAACCAGGCAACTAATGGCAACATGAAGGATATTGCTTGACATAAACATACTGGTTAAGTCTCGTGCCCTTGCTTGTTTTATAGCCCTTAATTGGCTCAAAATGGTAAGGTAGGAGCTGCGCGCACAACTATATGCAGAACCAAGTAAGGAAATACTATGAAAGAGCACGCGCAATCTGATATTCAAAAGCTCAATGTTTTTTGGAAACATTTTTGGTATATATAGAAAACAGCTCACTGCAAGGTATTATTTTTGGTATAGAAAACAGCTCTGAGTTTGAAATAACTTCTTTAGCTACCAGTTTAGAGAAACTTAAATGCGTCTTTTAATGTTGAAATTATTTGCCAAATAACTTGCAGCAATGGTGCTTTTGAGGCCTGGCTTTGGTAAAGTCATCACTGGCTAGCTTGTCGGCATTACAATGGTACATAGAGTCCACTTGGGTCAGGCAGTATGTTCCTGGGGCCATAAGGCTAGCTTGTTTCCTCTCTTATCGCAGTCCTCGTTTCCATATTTGTGCTTCATGATTGGAGCTTCAAATTTTTCAGGACCAAATCATTGCTTTGATCTTATTTAACTGCAGAGCAAAATGGGGCCATAAGGCTTGTTTCCTCTCACACCTTAGGACTTATTGAAGAGCATCCTTGGCTACTGCCTACCTCTCTATAGATAACACCGACCTTTTGCGTAGTGGGAGCCTCTCAACTATATCAATCACCTCTCTCTCAATTTGTTTTCTCCTTGCTGCTTATATTCCTTATGACTCCCTCTTCAAATTACTGCAATGGAATATTGGAACTCATCTCTCACTTGCACAAATGCAGATATTGGTCCAGCCTCATTCACTTCAGTCATGAGGAAGGAAGATTCTTGGGAGTTGTCATCTCCCTCCTACATGGAACTCATCTATCACTTGCATATGCAGATCTTGTTGTGACATGGTTTACTTCAATTAAGGATGAAAGTAGATTATTGGGTGTCTTCGAAGAAGGACAGGAACACGGACACTTACATTTAAGCTTTCAAGTAAGTACTCTCCCTACTGCATCATCTTAGTTTACTACCGAAATATATGATCTAACCGTGGTACAAATACAACTCAGGACTCTCCGAGAGCTGAAACTGAAAGCTCAGCAAAATGGAAACAGCACATGATGTCGTCTCTGCAGTATACGGAACCAGCAAGCTATATGAGAAGAAAACAGGACATCCACTTGAGGCCAGGAAGGCGGTGCTTCCCTTCCCCTTGACATTGTCGGGATCCGCTCTTCTGCTGGGTGGCTTAGCAGGAAGGCAGAAGATGGTCCTAAGGATGCTACTTTGGCACCCTACTTGGATGTTTTCTATTGTTTTCGGAAGTGACTAAAACCTCGCATTCACTTACAGTTACTACTAGTAAACTGTGGCTTAAGAGCCCATAATGTTTAAATTCAAATAACTTGGCTTTATTGCAAAAACATGTTGTACTTGTAGCACAGAGCCCTTGTAATGCTGATATCATGTGAAGGATGAGTTCCAATGTATATCATAATTTAATTTCTTGATTTTCTCCGGGATCACTGTAGGATTTAGGACATAATTAAAATCAATATCATACCCATCAAGGAATGATCATCAAATGTGCGATTAATTGAAGCCCATCCTCATACAGATTGAAGGAGGACCTTGTTATAGTGGAAGCAGACGCCAGAAATGGCTGCTCCGATCATTCTCCGGCTATTGTTACATTGAAAGAGGATGTGAAAAGCCGACGGTATCCCTTCAAGTATGTTAGTACATAGATTGATATACTAATATCTAGATGCAACTACTGTACTATCAAGAGCATTAGCCGCCAAAGGTATCTATCAGGCAGTAGATCCTTTGGATTTGGCCGTTCATTTTGTTTTGCTGAAATAAATCAACGGTTTGGATCTTAATTTGTGGTTAATGGCCAATTTGTCCTCAAGAGTTTGCATTTGAAATTATTTATTTTTTTGTTTAGGTGGGTGTATCAGTCTTTTCATATTTTCATCCCTTACCATGGAAAGCCGGCGCCCATGGTTCTGTCACTCTGCTTTGTTACTCCAGGCAGTTCACGCTTCTCTTCAATCTCAGTTGTCTCCCTCGTGGTCGCCCTTCGCTCCCTCATATCTTCTTATTTCGTTTCCACCGCCCGTCTGTTCCGTTGGCTCGTCGTGGCAAATGCTATCTGGTCTCTCTCTCTCAGTGTCCCCAATTTGAAGTCCTCGTCGAGTCGCCGTCCAGCATTCCTCCGTCAGCCCTCGCCGATCTGAAGCCTCCTCCTCTGGTAAGCCTGTATATTTGGACTTTGGGTCTTTCTCACCCACCCCCTGTCCCTATCTCGACCTCGCACTGTCTCTTCGGGTCTCTCGAGTCTCGACCCTCTAAGGTTAGCCGATTAGGGCTTCAATAATTGAAACCTTAGGATGAGTTAGTCAGTTGGGTATTCGATTTTTTTCCCTTTTCGTTGAATGAGAGTTGCAGGCTGCAGCTTTGTACATCACTGCTTCATTTCATGTCTCTCCCTCCTACTCTCCCTCTCCCTCGGTTTCTGTGCTTCCGTCTTCTCGATTCCTCTATTTTGCTTCTGTATTTTGAATTAGTAACTGTCTCTTTGCAATTGGATTGCCATCTGCTTCGTCAATTTGGTTGTTGTAATTAGCTTCACCATCTCTCCTTTGACATTTATACTTTTGACTTTAATCTGTCAGGAATTGGATAAATCTTTGGCGTTCTATCTTTGTATATCCGAAGATCTCTGCAGTGGTTTATTTCGGTTGAATTGCTTCAGTCAGTTTCAGGTATGGTATGCTTGTGATTTTGATTCTATCCACTCTTTCTTCCTAATCACGTAGCCAAACATCTCTTGGTAATAGGAATTTGAATCCGCTACTCTTGTTTTGATTAGTTTTGTTGGAAACTTTTGGTTGCTAATAGGAGATTCAGTTAGGTATTCAATTAGGGCTTGAATAGCTGATTGGGGTAAAATTACATATTAACTAGAATTGATGTATTGATAATTGCTATATCCTTTGTATTACTCTGAACATTTGATTATTTGCTCTTAGCAATTTAAAATTTGAAACTAACCGGTGTGTAAAGGATATCATTAGCCCTATACTTTCTTAGATCATGAATCCCGCAGTAATGATGATTGAGTTATGAAATGAATAATTCTCTATCCTGACATAATTTTTCACTTTTGCTCAATTTTATACCATCTTTTTATCTGCTTCACTTACTCGGCTTGATATATTCAATATTTAGACAAATCTAAGCCTCGGAATGGCACTAACCCAAATAAAGACCCACCAGTTTCCAAGGATGGAGCAACTGCTTACATTGCTACACAAACATTTACATTTTGTGAACTTGCAAATGATATGAAGAATTTCAGACAGGAGTGTTTGTTGGGAGAGGGAGGGTTCGGGCGTGTATACAAGGGTCAATTGGATAGCACAGGACAGGTAACTGTCTCTTCGTAAAACTTCATATCTTGTCAATTTTACTTGTTAGTTTGCCAAGGCTCAAAATCAAATAATCTCCTATATTTGTCACTTAATTTGATCAAACAGCCATTTCTATAGGTAGTTGCTGTTAAACAACTTGATCAAAATGGCCTTCAAAGAACAGAGAATTTTCGGTGGAGTTTCTCATTTTTAGTCTTCTACACATTCAAATCTTGTCAGTTTGATCAGTTATTGTGCTGATGGAGATCAACGTCTTCTTGTCTACGAATACATGCCCCTGGGATCTCTAGAAGATCATTTGCACAGTCAGTAGTTAATATTCACTTGAGCAATTATTTATCATCTTGAATTCTTAAGATTTGTTCTTGTTTTCCTTATTCACAAATACTTGAAAGATGCTAAAAGAGTTAGCTCAATGGTGTCAGCATCTTTTGATATACTTCTTTGTTTTCTATTTCGGTGGTCCAAATATGGCTTTGAATCATGATTCTTATTCAATTGTTCGTTAGATTGCCGAAGGATGTCTTTTTTTTTCATTGTGTACTTGTTCTCAAAGGCATCAAAATACGTCTCCCTACACAGTTGAACTTTAGTCTTTAATTCTGTATGTTACGTTGAATTTCCATTAAAAAGGCCTTCCTTTTGTATTGTAAAGAAGTCATCTAAGTCCAATCAAATGTAAATTGAAGCTCGGGTTATTGTTGTGGATCACTTGTGTGTCTCAAATGAATTCCTGTTCGTAAAATAGTTATGTTGTGACAATTGGTTTTTTTTTCTCAGTGTATGTGTTTTTTGATTGCTAAATTCTGTCTTTATCTACTAGGTTTGAAGTTTGATTGGGTATCTGCTAGGTTTTTTTTAACTGCAAGTAAACTAAGTACTGTAATTATTACGTTTTTCACTTCTAAAATTAGTTTTAAAAAAAATTCAAAAAAAGTTTCGATATATTTAAGTTCGGGTTAGTTAAAAATCAAATAAAAAAATGCTAATTAAGGTTAATTAGGCCTAATTAAACATATACTAAGTATATAATAATTAATCGTTATCTGGGAAGTTCATTTAAAACCTCTAAGTTGAATTTTTTTTATCGGTCAAAACATAAATTCAAGATTTTTTTAAAGCAAATTGAGGAATTAGTATAGGGTAGCTGCTGAATTCTTTCATATTTCATCTCATTCAGGTGTATGCAGATTTTGCATTACTGGTAGGAATGTGTAAGCCATGTATCGTGGCAGTTATGTTTTTGAGGTCACTTGCTTCTCTCCAAAAGCAACAGAGAAAGCTATATGTAGATTTCTCTCACATTGTAGCACAATAGAGCATCTTCAGATTATAAAGGTAACATCTTTATGAAATCATCCTTTCTCTTGTTAATTACAGTTGTAAAATGATTGTCATATTCCATGACTTCAAATTTTTTGGGGGTTGCTGCCTCGAATAAAACCACCATCTACTGCAAATAAAGGTTTGCATGAGCATATACTTGCATCAATAGAAGACTTGTTTTGATTCATTAATCTCATAGACATTTTTTGTTATCAGATAACTGTCTTACATATCCCTCCCAATCTCCTCCTCCATTTCCTAAAAATGGGTATACGTATATGCTTTAAGATAAGTTGCATTAAAAAAGCAATGTTAAGCAAGCTTTTTCTCATTTTTTTGTGTTTTGATTTAAATCTGTTATCAAATACAAATGAATATCACAGAATGAAAAAGTCTGATTACAATTTAGGTTAAATGGAGCAAATCATTTCAGAAGTTTTAATGTCCTAAAAATTCCTAACGACACTCGCTCACACACCAAAGCTCAACATCCTTGAACTAAAATCCTTCTCTGTTTTCTTCTCTTCTTAGTCATCTCCTCCTTGTTCATCAAGTATAGGCAGGTCCCATTGGAATATTTCTGTTCATAATTGCATACAATTAATTGTCATTTACCACTGCAATTTCGTTACAGTTGTTCTTGTTTTGTTGTTTTGTTTTGCTGGTAGGATTTCACGAGTTAAGAAATCTCATGAATTCTTGGTTATAGTTTTTGCTGACGTGAATTATTACCACATTGGCTACCTTTTCTTCGGTAGTGTTCACAATTGATTGACTTTTTCCTTGTTAAATCAGGATGGTAATGTATTTCATACCATGAATTGTGCTTTCAGTGGGCTTTGCTCTTAGAGTGCACATTAAAAATTTACCATTCTTCTAGAAAACATTTACCATTCTTCTAGAACATTGAAATTGTTTTACTTTAAGCCTAGCTGCATTCATCTATACTCCCATTCTAGAAAATTAAAATTTAAAATCTATTCCAAGTCTTAGGACCATTCTCCCATTTGAAAAGGAGTATAGAAAGTTGGTTGAGTTGGAGAAATTGGTCTTTATGAAAACGATTGACAAATCTTATGTGTTAGCTTGCTTAGCTATATAGGTTTTATCTTATTATTATTTATATTTAGGTAACACGTTTTTCTGATTATTGTATTCCCTTATATTACATTATAATGGAATATGACACTTTAATTATCTTATGCATAAGTTAGTTGAGGAATCTGGATGGGTTTATAGGCGTTTGGCCCATCTCAATTATTGTTATGCATCAGGCTGCCCTTTACTATCAAAGTGATGCACAGTAAAATTTATTTCTCCCTTCCCTTTTTTCCTAAAAGGCAAGTGACTAGAGTAAAAAAAGTTATGGATGAAAGGCTAGACAAGAGAAAACCAAAAAGTTGAAGGAATGCTGATTATTTTACCCTATGTTTGTTACCAAAATGCCAGCTCTGTTCATTGAATGTGAACTGCATATTGACTCAGTGAATAATATAAAAGGAGTAGTTTCACCTTAAGATTTGCATGAATGCATCCTTTTAAAACAAATTCAAAGACCACTGCCTTTCCTTTTTTTCTGACTATATATCCGAAAACTTTTCTGAAATTTGTAATTTTACACAGTTGGGAGGAATTGACAAGGTACTTGGTGAATGCTTAACAGGAACAGTAAGCACATGATCATCCACTAGACCACCTTTGGGAAATGCATAATAAAGGTATTCTCTGACACTAATGATAAGATGAGAATCCACATTTGGGCCTTGACAAACAAAACCAGCATTATGTTAACTTACAGTGTCATTGTATCACTCTTTGTTTTGCAGAAAAGAGCTCAAGATTTACCAAAAAACAAAAGGAACATAAATGCAGATGGAAACATGAAAACATATCAAATGCTTGATCCATATAAACACCATCAGCACCAGGCCTGCGAACATCTCTAACTAGATTTTGTTTAAATTTAAAATCTGGGTAGAAGAGATCTAGGGAACTCACCAAGGCTTGATCTCAATCATAACCTATGCAACTGTACAATCGGTATCGTGCGCACGTCACATCCCTAGTATGAAAACAATACCAGTAGGTATTAATGTATTATGGAGTAGTTACTGGGCTAGGGCCCAGTGAACATTTGTTACGGGCCGGCCTGCTAGTTGAATGCTGGGCCTGCCCAATACCAAAAAGCCCAAACATAGGACCATTAATTCAGATGATCTATTTCATTAGTATATTGGAAGCTAGTAAATAAATTAGGACAATTGGTGAGAATCTTGAGTTAATTATAGGTCTTTTTCTAAATATTATTTCGTGTCAGGGAGATGGTAAGTTAGATGATCATATCATATTTGGTACCAGTATTAGTTTTCTTGAAATATGATGAATTAAAATGTTAGAGAAAGAAAGAAAATCAGCATTAGTGTTTGGTTGTATAATCTAAATTAATGTCCCTATTGATAGTGTTAATTTAACAATACACAAGTTGTCTCCATTGATTTGTAATATATCAATTCCTATGTCTTCGCCTCTTTGAACACCCTTACAGAGGCCCATAGCTTTCTCAGAGGTAATAGAGTTTTTACTACAAGTCCCTCCCTCAAGATGAATAATACCGGATCCCGAATCACAAACCCATAAGAAGCGCCAGTAGTATTTAACTTTTGAATTGCCCATGAGATATTGAAATGATTATTTCTGTCTCCCGTCCGGGCCTCCTCGAATTTTCCTCGGTCCACATTCGTCAAGTTTACAATTGTTAATAATAGAGTTGCGGACATGCTGACCCAACTGGGACACTTAAGCCCTAATGCTCATCTGGATACAAATACAGAACTACAAGTTCTCATCCGAAATGATGCTCTAAACCGGACTACAAGTTCTCATCCGTAATAGTATTTAACTTTGACCCATCAAATTAGTTAAGTTTTATTATGGGTCTCTTTGGCTACACATCATGATTTATAATGTACAATATTAATTACATTATACTGTAATATGGCAATCTCATTACATTAGTATATATATCATAATGTCTAACGATCCAAACATGCTCCAATAAGGTGAAATCAAGGGTCTGAGACCAGTGTTAACTGCGCACAATGAGCTCCCCTCCTTTGAGAGGTTGCTCCTACACTGTCGCTGGTGAGACTCGATTCTTGGTCCATGCTCCAAATGCCATCCCTGTGACCGATGGAGCTAAGCTCATGCGAGCATTTGACGATTCATACGAATCCTATACGTACGGTGGACTCGATCATTGAGGTCTCCAATTAGTGCTTTTTTTTTATTACAGTAGGCAAACATTTTGTACAAGTATGAAACAATCAACCCATCTAACTTTTTCTTTCTAAAATTTTACATCAAAACAACTTATAACTTACAATCAAGCATATTTCACCATCTCTCTTAAGTACCTCTCTTGACAAAGAAAACTACGGCACACATGGTTAAAGCATGAATATATTATAAGTTACATAACCACTACTCCCTATAGTCCCTAGAGGCAAGAAATACCATAAATGACAAAGATTGATAGCTTCATGTGAATCAAATCAAAAACCATATAGGAATAATGTGAAGTAAGAAAGTGCAAAAAGATATATGACCTAAAATTGGTTAGCTTGAAGATGTCACAACTTGAAAGAGAGCGGTTGAATTGCAAAGTAATAGTGGAGTAGGCAAGAAAACCTAAATTCATAGTCTACTTGTGCGTCACGTTATCCTCCCCATATCCATTTTATTATACATATTTATTATTATATACCATTTTAATATAGTAAAAATATAGGTAATAATAACAACAAGATTGACTATAGGTAGTGGTACAACATTTAATTAAACACTAATCAATCTATGATTGGATAGGATCGAACCTCAATTAAGATTTGCCTTCTCTAATTCCTATTTGACAAAAAGCTCAAAAATACTAAATTAGATTTGCTATGTCAACTATGCATGACACTTATTGATCGATTTGTATATGTCGGTAACATATCACAAACTTTTCTTTGACTAGATCAAATTATATATGTTACTTTGAACAAAGAAATTAAGTGTGTGTTTATATATATTAAAAAAAATTCATTTATTATTTAATGTTAGTATAGTATGTATAACTAAGGTATATTAAAATTATTAATTAATGATTTAATTATAATTTTAATATGTTATCGTGTAATTTTTTGTGAAATGTTAAACAATAAAAGAAAGTATTAAGCCCAATGGAAAGGGTACTGCCTATGGATCTCGCCTCTCTCTGTTGAATAGTTGAAGGCTTGAAGTAGCGCAATTCTAGAATTCCAGCGCGCGAAGAACCCTAACTCAATTCGGTAAAATCGCAACGAAGTTTTGTCATTTCAAACTTCTAGCATGGTTCTAAACTTCCAGCGAAGATCTCTCAATTGTTATTATGGTATATATCGTATCGATGGTAACCACAAACATGGTTACCAACATCAGTGGTTACCATGACTGGTGGTTACATGATGCAAAAATTAACGTACCATATATAGTTGGTATATATAGTAATTGTAATCACTATTTGTTAGTGGTTACCGTAACATGTACGTCAAACCTATTGTTAGCAACTTCTTCGGTCAACTAGTTAATGTTTTGGTTTATTTATATTGTCAAGGAAAAACACTCAATCTTAACTAGAATAAATATATAAGCTTAATTTTAAACTAACAATTGAAACTAATTAATCTTATATATTATAATAAAATTGATGTATATCATCCTATGTGTCCTTATCGTGTAGTAACTCAATCTTGTAGAAAAAAATTTCCGTCTAAGTATTTATCTTGTGAAAAAGGAAAAATGACATTTTATTTACTATAGAAATTTAAAAAATGGTTGCAATTGACATTATGTAAAAGAAAAAGATAATGTACTTTATTAGAGTGTAAAAAATCAACAATAACTTTAAAAACTCTTATAACACAAGTTAAAAATATTTTTTTTTACTTTTCTTTAAATCTTCATTTGTACATGGTTATAATTAATTCCTAATTTCAAGCCTCTATGAAAACATAAATGAAAAATATTATTTATATACTTAATAATTTGGCTTTATACATAACTTTTTAAAACTCTTATAACACATGAATTAGGATACTTTACCTTAGAATATATATCTAGATAGCGGCCTATATATGGGTACGTTGGCCAAACACATTTTACTTCTTTATTTTGAGAAACATAACAAGTAATTAATGATCAAGTCTACCTTACAATATTATTTAATTTTAAAGAAATGGTAAATATGTAACACGTATGTACATCTCTTACAAATTATAGTCATAACCATGTACCCTTAAGATCCTCCAAACGTTAATTAATCTTTTAATTCATAGATATTATTACTAATGATCTCAAAATATCAACCACCCTCAATTAAAATGATAGGTATTGAGGGTGATGTAGGTGTGACCCTTTGTCCTTTCTTGTGGCACTCATAAAAATTGCACACCCTCAAGCCTCTCTAAGACTCTTAACTATATACTATTCAATTCACAAGACACAAAACTTAAGGTACTAGCTAGCCCTAATAATTAAATAAAAAATATTACCCTACCAATTAAGAAAATCAACCAATCAATGTTTTTTTAAAGGATATTCTACATTATGGATAAGTACGTAAGAACAAGTAGGAAGTTTTAGATATTTTTGTGCGGTTGATAACCATATAGCAATTCTTGAATTCTAGACAAAACTAATTAAAATATTGTATATATAGCTAAAATATTTAAAATTTAATGTTAACTTTAACTAATTCATGAAATCTTCCAATTCTACACCATCAAAATTTATTGTAACACTTAATTATTTCCTACCTAAATTAAAAAAATTAAAAAATTACATTTAGATAAAAATTTATAAGCATGTCACTGTATACACTTATATTGACATGCTTATAAATTTTTATCAGGTAAAATTTATAAGCATGCCACTTATATTGACATTTGTTGTATATCGAGAAATAGAAAAATATTTATACATTAATTTATAATTGGTTTGAAGATATCTATCAATAGAGGATTTTCAATTCTCACATTGAAAGTTATAAGATTTTTAAATTTAGAGTATTAAATCAATGCAAACCATAATTAAACTTAGACGTAGTTTCTAAAATTAGATCTAAAATTATGTAATTTCATAAAACAAAACATAAAGCAAAGGAACACTCCATACAATCATTTACTCACAAAAGCCCTAAATATAGGAAACTAATTACTAAATTAATGACGTAATACCCTCTTTCCATTTTAATATGCATGAAGTTGAAAGGTGACCTTACCCAATCAAACCAAATAGGATAAGATTTAGCCCCAAAAACAAAACACTAAAACACACATAACAAATTATAGGAGAGTTGTTGGAGTAGTTATTGAAAAAACAAACCCACACCCTCTCCCTTTAATTTAATTAATAACCCCCAAAAATATCCCTCCAAAAACCTTCTTAAAACCCCCAAACCAAACCACTCCTCCAAACACATCCTTTAAACCCCCAAAAACCCCAATCCAAAACCCTAACAAGCCAAAATCGGCCAAAATGACCGCGAATTCAAAGCCTCAAGGCAAGCCATGGCGACCGATAACCTCCACCTGCTGCTCGGTGGAGGAGTCGGTCTACCTAGGGATCAAGTGCAAGCCGAAGCTAGCAAAGGCGAAGAGCGGTGGTGGGCCAGCCGGCCTGACCGGTGGGCCCCCGATGCCCTCGTTCAGGCGGCTGGCCTACTCGGGGCACCTCAGCAACATCAGCACCTCGTCGTCGCAGAGGATAACGGAGGACATGGCTCACTCATTTGGGAGCGAGTTGTATGACTTCCAACTCGCCGAGTTGAGGGCTATCACGCAGAATTTCTCGAGCTCGTACCTCTTGGGCGCGGGCGGGTTCGGGAAGGTCCATAAAGGGTTCGTCGATGAGGGCCTGAGAGGTGGCTTGAAGGCCCAACCGGTGGCCGTTAAGCACTTGGACAATGAAGGTCTTCAAGGCCATAGGGAGTGGTTGGTATGTTACACTTTTATTTCTATATATTTTTCTTCCTATATTTATTTTCTTGTTAGGAATGATACAATTTGCAAGGTTTTGATAATGTTTTATCCCAAATTATTGCTATATTTTATGTCAATAAAAGCATTTATAGATAAATTAATTAAGGGTTGTTTCTATCAACATATTTAAATATATCTTCAAATGGGTAATTTTGGGAGAAAAAATATTTTTGTTTATAGACAAAAATATTATTTATTTTACAATAGAATGATATAATAAATATAAGATTATGCAATTAGGAAATAGAATAAAATTCATATTAATACACCTATCAACTTTAAATTACATGTGTCTAATTTTTGTAGTTGTGATAAATTAATTAATCATAAAATATAACATTTCGCATGAGGTATAATATATGTGTTTCCTTTCCCGGTTTTTGCTATACTTTGGTGTGTGGTTTTCTTGTTTAGCATTAATTATTTTTGCAATCATTAAGAGGGGTTTAGTTGGGATTTGACCTAATTGCATAAATAAGTACTAACAAATCTGATCAAATAAGATATTGTTGTCATAACTCATAAAGTAATAAACAAAAAATCGTGTAATTTATATTTATATATGATCCGTGTATTCGACCAAACTCGGGGACAAGTTCATGTTAAATTGTCTTAATAGGCCTTTATTAATTCATTAGTTCACAATTCCTTTTTTTGCCATCTCTTTTTCGTTGGTTGATCAATTAATTATACTGATAATACTGTAACTTTTCTCATATATTTATTTATTTCAAGTGTCATATTACCAAACCAAATATGATTCAATTTCAATTGCATGATTCGTTTAAGTTGGCGCAATCCGACAAAATTAAAAGAGAAAGTTCCATAATTGTGATGAAATTAATTTGGGTTTAATGGTCCTTCAAAGAAAGGAAAAAAAAAAAGGGTTTAAAGGGTTTTTTGTTAAAATATACAATTTCTCTTGACTTTTAGGTTGCTCTTAAGTTATAATTAAGTCAAAATAGAATCTTTAAATTAAAAAATTGTGCTCTAAAAATAAAGTATATGTAAGTTGAGCTTGAGTAACTAGCTGATTAACCATTTTTATTTTATTTTATTTTATTATGGTTAATAGGCTGAAGTGATACTCTTGGGGCAGCTGAGACATCCGAATCTTGTGAGGCTGATTGGTTATTGTTGTGAGGAGGAAGAGAGGTTACTCGTCTATGAGTTCATGCCACGTGGCAGCTTAGAAAATCACCTCTTCAAAAGTGAGTTTTTTTTTACCCACCAAAAACTATATACATTGCAAATAATCGTTCAATCGAATTGTCCATTAAACAATATCCGATTAAACGTGGACAACGTTGGATTGCACATTCTCTAGTCGTCTTCTAACAATTGCAAGAGTTGCAATTAAGCATCTCCGATACCATGTCTAATTGAACGTTACACCAAATCGGATTGAATTGCTAGTTATAAATATACAATGTATCTAATAATACTATTTTTTAATATAAAAAAATCAATAACTATTTTTTATGGGAAATTTTTTGAATGGGCATTTCAGTATTATTATAGATAATAAAAAGGTTTTGTCAAAGATTTAAATGTGAAAAAAATAAAAAAATAACATAAATTTCTTCATTCAACATATTTCCATTTGGTGCTTCTTTTGTTGATGCAATTAGGGGAAATTAACCATGGTGAATAACAGGATTATCAATCTCTTTGCCATGGGCAACGAGGCTTCGAATCGCCATAGGCGCAGCCAAGGGACTGGCCTTCTTACATGGTGTCGAGAAGCCTGTCATCTACCGCGACTTCAAGACCTCCAACATCCTCCTTGATTCGGTATGTTGCCCTTCTCGGGTTGGATTTGGTTACTTTTCGTAGTCTCGAATGGATCTAATCTCTTGCTTTGTGTCGTCTACTCGTCTTTATTTAGGACTTCACAGCCAAACTCGCAGATTTCGGGCTAGCGAAGTTGGGACCCGAAGGGTCGAAATCTCATGTGACTACAAGAGTGATGGGTACCTATGGATATGCAGCTCCGGAGTATGTATCCACAGGTAATTTATGCTGTAGCACTCGAGATTTTCGTCTTTTAGCGACGAAATGAGAAATTGATGGAGAATTGTGACAGGGCATCTGACAATAAAGAGCGACGTCTACAGCTTTGGAGTAGTGCTGCTAGAGCTCCTAACAGGAAGGCGCTGCATGGACAAGCTGAGGCCGAAGATCGAGCAGAACCTCGTCGAGTGGGCCAGGCCCTACCTATCAAACAGCCGAAGACTCCACAGCATCATTGACCCAAGGCTCGGAGGGCAGTACTCGGTCAAGGGCTCCAAGGAGATGGCCCGTCTGGCGCTCCAATGCGTGAGCCTCAACATGAAGGACAGGCCAAGGATGCCGGTCCTTGTCCAGGCACTAGAAGCCCTGCAGGCACATAACAAAGACATGGCCATTGCCTCGGGCCAGTGGCCCGTGGCAAGCAACAAAAACAGCAATGCAAAGGGCTGCAAAAACGCAATCTTGGTGCGAGGCGGAAGAACAGGCCAAGGGGGCTACTGCAGACCCTCCCCGGTTGCACCCATCAAGAGGTGAACTGAACCCAGCTTCCAAAGACCAAATCTGAAACTGATGAATTTGATTTTTGGCAGATAATGAAATCTTAAGGTGTTGTAGTTTCAACTTCCTACCATATATATTGTGTTGTGTTCAGCAGTTTGGTGAGAATGTGTGTAGATGTTCATCCCCAGGTAAAATAACATATGACATATAAATTGCATATTGTAAGGGAGGATCAAGACATGTATATATATTATCTAAGTCTTGTACAACACATACATGATCGCATCACAATATCGTTTCAGTTGTATTGTAATACTTGTGGAAAGTGATACATTTGATGTTCAAAAACAGCAACCAACCAAAGCATGTTAGGAGGTTTAATCAAGGAGCATTACATTTACCAGCTACATTATAGGCATATGAATACCCTACCAAACAGGAAATAAGGAATTTGAACTATTTAGGGCATCCAACAATCATACTCAATGAGGATGAAGATATAAACAAGGTAAAAACTCTTGGAAGCTTGAGTAATCTGAAAAAAAGCTCATGGTATCGAGACAGGAAATAAGTTTCAAAGGGTGAAAGCATCATCTGAGGGATAGAAAAAATGTCTACAAACTATTGCAAGTTTCTAAAATAGAGGTGAAAGCATAGATAGCAATGACCTAATTCGGGTTTGATAACCAAAATTGTGCAAGATTAAAAAAAACACAGTAGAATGTAATTCATATCATCATCTGAAAGTGAATTAAGCAGTGGTTGCTTGGGCTTGTAGCCTCTTTCTAGCTTCCTCGATGATGGTAAGCTTGATACCCTTGCCCTTGGGAAGAGAGATCCATGGTTTCGTACCTTTGCCAATGATGAACACATTAGCCAGCCGGGTAGCGAACTCATGGCCCTGGGAATCCTGGATGTGGATGGTCTCAAAGCTTCCCTTATGCTTTTCACGGTTCTTGATGACTCCAACACGGCCTCTGTTCCTACCACCAGTGACCATCACGACACTGCCAACATCAAACTTGATGAAATCAACAATCTTCTGGTTCTCAAGGTCAAACTTGATGGTGTCATTGGCTTTGATGAGAGGGTCTGGGTAGCGGATGGTGCGTCCATCGTAAGTGTTA
Source organism: Persicaria maculosa (assembly GCA_963922045.1). Lineage (NCBI taxonomy): Eukaryota > Viridiplantae > Streptophyta > Magnoliopsida > Caryophyllales > Polygonaceae > Persicaria > Persicaria maculosa. Next base: position 5,082,240 of record OY998253.1, read on the forward strand.
ATGTAGGGGATTCCCTTCTGACCAAACTGAACAGAACGTACCTTGCAGAGCTTGAACTGTAGAAACAAAATGCAATAAAGTCAGTATAGCAATATTTCAAGACTTGAATAGGGGGCATGCAACAACAGCACATACAAAGTAAGGGCACCTCACGACTTGCAAAACAATATAAGGACAAAGGAAATACTAACCTTAGATTCCTCGTCCCTGATAGAGTGAAGGCGGAACCTTCCCTTGGTATCATAAAGCAAGCGGAAGTTCTCATTGGTCTTGGGGATTGAAACAACATCTGCAGAAATCCATCAAAAGCAAAGAACTGCCTAGTTATAATACAGATGATTGCAATGGAAAATCAAATAATATATATTGTCCCTGGTTCAAACACTTTAATGCACACATCAACAAAAGAAACATTTCACTAACAAATTACAACATAGCATATCAACCACCATAGTCATAATGCCAATAAACTTACAGAACATAAAACATCCATCCACGGATTTATCATCAAATTATTTAAACTACAATGGCGAAATTTAAACCCAAAAGTGAGTTAAGTGGTGCATACCCATGAAACCAGCTGGGTAGGTTTTGTCAGTCCTCACTTTGTTGTCCACAAGCACATGCCTCTGCATCAAGATGGCTTGGACTTCACGGTATGTAAGTGCATACTTCAACCTGTTCCTTAGGATAAGGATCAAGGGCAAGCACTCCCTCGACTTGTGTGGTCCAGATGATGGCTTAGGGGCCTGCACAGAGATGGTAAGAGAGTCAAGATATTATCACAAGCTCAGGTGACAGTAGGATTTATATAGAATCCGTAACTTATAGAAAAAAATAACATGCAGAAGCACTTACAAAAGCACCACCAAGTTTATCAAGCATCCAATGCTTTGGGGCATTGAGCCTCTTCATATGCTTCCTCAGTCCTCTCGCCTGCAATCAAGACAATTACACCATGATGATCATCAAAATTTCCAAGGTCCATTTCCGTTTACAGTTTCATTGTAGGCATGTGGCTATACATATTCAGTATAAAACACTGCGAACACAGACCTATCCATACATCCATGGAAGAAGACCTCAGTTTAAGGTGACACGGAAACAGATTACCGTTTATCAGAAAAGCATACACAGTTTCAGGCAAATGTGGCAAAACGTTCTCCCAATCCCTTACGTCACAACAACAAGCAATTGAAAGGAATGCCAGATCTATAGCGTTCTCCATAGTCGCACAAATTTTACAGAAAAAAACAATCCCGAAAACTTCGCTAAATTTCGCAGAAACAAATACAATTCAATACAGTTTCCTGTTCCCTTCGAAGATCAGTTACTCAACTAATGTAATCAAACGATGATACCGTTTAAAACCAAATCACAGAGAGAAATCAGCAAAAGCGCAACATTTTTCAACTCATCTTAGCCAAGTCAAGGGAGAAGAAGTGAGAGACTAACCATGGTTGAAGGATCGGATGAGCTCGGAGAGTTCCGGGGAGAGAGATGAAAGACGGGTTTTCAGGCGCTATCTCCTTCCTTGAAAGATCTGAAACCCTAGTTCTCGTAATGTTTTATTGCCTTGCAAGGGTGGGCCGCTGGTTAGCTTTTGGGCTCTACGGTGTGTTAGGAGCCCAAATTAGGCAGCCCTATATTGCCTTCTTTTTTTAATAAAATTACTTTTTAAAACGAATTATAGATACTTTATAATAAATAAATAAATTAGGCGGTCCTCGACTTTCCATATAATCTCGGCATTCAGAGTATTTGCTTGATGTCCTTCATCTATCTCTCCGCTCGTCTTCTTTATCGAGATCTTTTGTATTTGGGTTTTTTCTTTTTGTATTTGCTTATTTCTTGTATTATTATGACAGTTAGTCGGTCTACCGATTTCCTTCGACCTCACGTTTTTTCAAATTTCTGTTGTCGTTTGGAATTTCGAAGTATTTCCTTTTAAAAAAAAACATGGGTTTATTGGAGTTAAAAAAAATCAAAACCCGTTATTCTTAAACCATATTTATTTGAATTGCAATATTGAATTGTTTTTAATTAATCTTCCTCATGCCAACCTTTAATGTTGTATTTAGTAAGAAAACCAGTTTAAGAAAACCAAGTTTTGATTTTTAGAAAAATCCAAAAAACCCATGGTTTAACAAAAACCTATTAATATGTTGATTTTTAAAAGTTTCATTTTGTTATATTTTTTTTGCCATGTATGTGGGTACGTATGGGACGGAGTTAAAAAAAGTGACTAAAATTTAAAAATAGTTAAAATTGATAAATTAGGTAAAATAAACGTTGAAAGATTATGGAATAATATAAACTCTGTATGGGACGTAAAAGTGTTTATTTGTAAAAAAAATTTGAGTTTATTTGGTTATTATTAGGGGTATTATAGTAATTTCAAACAAAATAAACTAAAAACACAAAAAAAACGGTTTTGTTGTTTATACGGTGGAATTTAGCAATCCGCACTGTGCCGATCTCGAAGTCCGGCAAGGGTGGCCTGCCGACCTGGGAAGTCGACATCGACAGAGGAGCCGACTTGATCCAACGGTGATCTCCCACTCAGTGAAGGCTGCCACCGGAGATCCAACGGTTATCTCCCAGTCTCCCACTGCAAGGTTGCCGACTTGAGAACTCGGCATCGGTACCGTGCAAATAGCAAAAAAGTGGCCGTGTGAATAACAGGACCCCAAAAAAAACAAAAAAAAAGTAGCTTGATGTAGCTTTTTTTCAACACTGTTTTTAAACAACAAACATATTTTTTTAAGTATCCAAACACAATTTTTTTTAAACACCCATATTTTAACACTTTTTTAACTGTTTTTTTTTTGCCCATACATACCCTGTGTCACGTCATCAATTTTTTTTTTACTATCTCTTGAACAACTTGGAGTCGGGCCTTCTTTTCGCACTATTACATATATGAAAAAAATGGATCAATTTTGATTCAATTGTCAACTGCTCCTATCGAAAGTTGGATTGACTACGGATTCGAACCATAGCACATGGGTTCATAAAACCGTACGATTTTCCTGATCTAAATCTATCGGGTTTTACACGAAGAAGATTTGGGTCAGCATGCTCTATTCGATATAGGTAGGAGAAGAACACAACTCTGTATTAAAAAAAATATTGTATTGAGAAAGCAGAACCAAGTCAAGATGATACGGATCAGCCCAGAGATAAAATTGTTGTGATATTATTTTAACATCACCTATAAAGGATGAAATATTTATCTTATATTTGAAAGGTTGAGATATTTATCTTATATTTGAAAGATTGAAATATATTTATAACACCCATTAAAGATTGGGTTATTTTAATTAATTTTGCATTAAAAGTACAATAATTACCTCCAAGTAATCAAGTGACGATATATATATAACAAGCTCACTTTTCATTTGATCCTCGATGTAATTTTGATCGAATGTTTTTCAAGGTCTATTTTTTAATAATTTTTTTAGCAATTTTGTAGTTACTATTAATAATACTTGTTTAATTTTTTTTTCTATAAAGATGGATATTTTATAATTTTGATATCTTCTTTGTGAATAGTAAATGATATTTTACCAACGAAAAGAGGATTACTATATCAACGATATTACATCATAAAATAACATTATTTATCATATTATCTGCACTGAAAATTTTATGCCCCATGTACCTTCAAGTAATCAAGTGACGATATATATAACAAGCTCACTTTTCATTTGATCCTCGATCTAATTTTGATCGAATGTTTTTCAAGTTGTATTTCACCATCAGAACTGTACGTCAAGCAATACTATACAGCAGTCCAGTGAGTAGTGACCCTCCTCTCCGACATCTGGAAGACCCCCTAGACCCTAGTAGACAATAGTAGGTCATGTCCCTCTCTTGCTCTCCATGGAGTTTTGGGTGAGTTTCTAAATCCATTGATTCCACTTGTAAGTTTAACCTTTGTAATCATGGTTTCTCATCTTAATTAAGTTGCGACCCATTAATGATTTGATTGGGAGTAATGGAGTATGCATACATTAATCATTATGCAAGAAGAACACAAGAACCCTAACCCAGGTTTTCCCCATGTTGAAACCGAAGAATTCATGTATATAAATTTGGGCGGGTTTTGCTGTGAGTTTTGTAAAATTGGTCCCATAAATCTTTACTTTACAGAGTTAAATAACTCGATGTTCATATGGTTGAGTTGGAATTTGAAGGATTTAAATTGGTTCCTAACAACTGCTCAGTTGGGGCCTTATTTCCTGCCTTTCATTCTGAACTTCTTTGATGAATCCTGTCATATATATAAACCTGTAGTATCATTTGTTAGGAAATTTTAAAAGAAATTTAGTGGGTTTACTTACATGTTGCCTTTGGATGATTTTTTCTCACTGTTTGCTGCAAGTTTTGCTGTCATACATCTGTTTGATTGGGAATCTTGAGGACATCTTGAATTATAAATCATGGCAGATAACTTCGATAAATCATACAAAATGTGTGCTCGTGTTAGGGCTTTAAATCGACATTGCATTTTGTGCTTAATTCTTGTGTTAAGGTGTTAGGTGTGTAAAACTGAACCATTTCACTTGCACATATGACATAACACAAACTTTTTGCTTGGTGTCGATCCTCTCAATTCAATCACTTTTTCTCAATTATATATCTTACTTATACGTGTTTTGTCTGGCATTGCTAGCTCAGTTCAATGTACTCAGCAATACTTTATCGACATCTTCAAGTCTTCAACCTCGTCTTGGGATTTCGAGATTTCGGGTGTAGGATTGTCACATGCTACCCACTTACTGTTTCAACTTTCAGGTAATATTAAACAAAACATATTATTAATATATAATTCATGACATAGATGGAATCTTTCCTTCAGCTTTCAACGAGAGTCACTCAGTCACATGGCAGCTCGGTTTCCTGGCAGATTATATACACTGATTCATACACACTTCATTGATTCCAATCTCCACCAGAAATAGTTAACTTGCTACTCCGATCCAAAAATGGCTGATGCTGCATTGTTTAGCATCGCTAAATCTGTCCTGCAGCAACTCACCTCCCCTGCACTTGATGAACTCAAACTCCTATGGGGTCACAAGGAACAACTCGAGAAGCTTGAGAACACTGTCACCACCATAAGTAATGTCCTGCAAGATGCAGATCGTCTGCAGGCCACTGATGCTGCTGTTCAAGGATGGGTTGTACGACTCAGGGCTGCGTTGTACGAAGCTGGTGATTTGTTCGACGCCATCTCTGCCAAAGTCTTGCACGAGAAGGTCAAGAAAGGCAGTAGGTTTGGGAAGAAGGTACGGAATTTATTTTCGAGACCATACAGTTTTGCTTTCTTGGTTAAAACTGCACACAAAGTGAAGAAAATAAGGGAGGGTTTTGATGATATTGCTCATGATATTGAGGGGTTTAACTTTCTCCCAATTCAAACTGATATAGATTTAACATCATCTAGAATCGGGAGAGAGCAAACCCACTCTTTTGTTCCAAGAGATGAGGTGATAGGCCGAGAGCAAGAAAGAGAGGAAATAGTTAGGATGTTGTTGCCTGATTGTTCCCAGCAACAAAGAGGTGTTTCTGTCATTGCGGTTATTGGAATTGGGGGATTAGGGAAAACGACTCTTGTTAAGCTTGTTTATAATGACGAGAGAGTTCAATAGGGTTTTGATTTGTGCATGTGGGCTTGTATCAACTACTTCTCAAATCTCAAACAAGTCTTGGTAACGCTCCTGAAATCTGCCACAATGAATGAACCTGATGACCTTGATCTAGATCAGTTGCAATCTCTGTTTAGAAAAAAGATTGAAGGGGAACGATTTTTGCTCGTTTTAGATAATGTATGGGATGAGGATCCACAAAAGTGGCGCGAGTTGAAAAACCTATTGTCTTGTGGGAAGGATGGAAGCAAGGTTTTAACCACAACGCGTTCAGAACTTGTTGCCCAATGCTTGTGTGCGACCAAGCCTTATTTTCACCTACAAGGTATGTCAGATGAGAGTGCTTGGTTATTATTTAAGAAGATATCTTTTGTGGATGAGGAAGATCGGAACAGCCCAGAGCTGGAACAATTAGGTCGACAGATTGTGAGAAAGTGTGCAAATGTTCTACTTGCTATTGTCACTATGGCAAGCTTATTGAGAGAGAAAGAGATAGAAAGGTGGTCTTCTCTTGTAAATGATGAACTGTCCCAAGTGTTCCCTGATGAGCATAAGAAAATCATGCATGTATTAGAGATCAGCTATAAGGAGCTTCCATATTCAGTAAAACGTTGCTTTGGCTATTGCTCTCTCTTTCCCAAGGATTATGAATTTGAGAAAGATAGTTTAGTCCGTTTGTGGATAGCTCAAGGGTTTGTTGAGCCTTTAGTGAATCAAAGCTTGGAAGATAGAGCTGAAGAATACTTCTTCTACTTGTTGCAGAGATCTTTTTTCCAGCTTGCCGCCATAGATGAAGAGACAGAGAGTATTGTAACCTACCGAATGCATGATCTGATGCACGATTTGGCTACAAAAGTTGCAGGATCTGAGAGTATTTTAGTTGATCATACTACACATAGCTCTTGGGATAAGACTCTCCGTCACGTGTCGGTATATCATCGACCAGAGTCCATGGTGGATACTATTTGCACTTTTTCTCACTCAAAGAGTATAAGAACCTTTCTACGTCCTTCCAGAGTTTCAATTGTGAGATGGAGTGTTACATCACTGGGAAAAAACGCTTTAAATAAGTTAATGTCAGGTTTTAGATCTCTGCGGGTCATGGATTTATCTTACCTGGGAATTAAGGAAGTACCGACTTCTATAGGAGAATTGATTCATCTAAGGTTTCTTGATTTCTCGGGGAACAAAATGGGAAGTCTTCCAAGTTCAGTCTGCAGCCTTTGCCATTTACAATCTCTTATTCTTCGACAGTGTGACTATCTTAAGGAGTTGCCAGAGGATTTGGGCAATTTGCTAAGTTTGAGACACCTTGTGCTTCAAGATTCTTGTAGAGAGTTGAAGATGCCTCTTGGATTAGCAACTTTGACTACACTTGTAACTCTTGACGAGCTATTTGTGCACAATCCTAATGGCGGGCTGAAGTATTTGGAGGGCCTTGACAACTTGAGCGGATCTTTGAAAATCTTTCTCCCACCAACTAAATGGGAGAGTGTGACAGCCGATGCAGAGAGATCATTCTTGTTAAGGAAGAGCAGACTCCATTCATTAGCCATCATCCATGGAGGCTTTCGTTTACCTGAACCTGACAAAGTTAACACAGGGATGAATGCCCTTCAACCACCTCCTAATCTCGTGGATTTGAGCATCAAGCATTTTAGCGGTAAGGAAATGCCGCATTGGGTTTCATGCCTCCATAAACTTGTTATTCTCAATCTTTTTGAATGTGAAAGATGTGTAGAGCTTCCACCATTGAGTCACCTTCCCTCCCTCAAGGAGTTGTACCTTTATCATATGTCTTCAATGTTGGCTGTTGAGGACAACAAGTTCTATAAGCCTGATTTGTTCTTCCCATCTCTATAAACTCTTTCGATTAAGGAGTTGCCAAATTTGACGAGCTGGTGGCGGCAAGCACCATCAGTGCTACCTATATTCCCTCGTCTTACCAGAGTAAGCATATGCAGCTGTCTAAAGCTGACAAGATGCATGCCTTTGTTTCCACTAGTTGAGGATTTGCTGTTGCAACACGTTCGAGAGGAGATTATTTGGCTGGCAATTGGGAGCGAAGAGACCGAAAAATCTCACAGTAATAGTGTGCTCAAGAAATTGCAGATAAGAGAAATAAGAGATCTAAATAGCATTGCAGAAGTCCAAATAAGATATCTTTCGGCTCTCCAAAGAATACACATGGCAGGAGTTAAGCATTTGGAGATCCCAACTGTGAATCGGAACCTTTTGAAGGGTTTGAAATACATGGCTTCTCTAGAAACATTGATCATAGGCCAGAGCTTCAATCAGGATCTTCAAGAAGAAGATGAAGATGAAGAAGAAGAAGAAGGTCTTCCGTGGAAACACTTGCAAGAACTACACAGTATGGAACTTGTTTTCGAAGAGAGATTTAGCATGAGAGCCAATCAGAGTCTTCTACATGGATTTCAAGACCGGCCCTTATCTCCCTGAAAAAACTGACTCTATGCAACTGCAAAGAGTTGTATTTGTCATGGAGAGCAATTCTAGGTCTCCCCCATCTTCAGAATGTGAGGATTGAGGACGTAGAGGAAGTCGTTGATGCTGATTCAAATGCCATGATGATACAAACGCAACCGATCAGCCATTCTATCCAAGAACTGACGATTCGAGGTGGCTTGGGAGATTGGTTACATAACATACCATGGAAGTCCTTTCCCCTTCTGGAAAGTATGGGGTTATGGAGAATAAGCAACTTGGAAGCTCTACCGGAAGGAATCCAACATCTTGCCGGCCTCAAAAAGTTCAATCTTAGTAATATTACCGATGTGGTTTCATTGCCGTATTGGATGACCTCCCTTTCATCTCTTTGTTACTTTGAATGTACGGGAAGTTCTTCGGAACTGTTAGGGGGAAGTCTTGTTGGGCCCGACCAGAAAGCCCAACATATAAGCCAGACCGGGGCACCATCCCAAAACCAATTGGCATTAGGTGGAGTAGCCCATCCACTTATATGTTAGGTTCAGAATCCTCCCACTTCCGATGTGGGATTCACAAGTGTCCCAACAAATCCCCCTCTCACATGCGAATCCATCGTAAGTCTAGCCCGGTTGGAATCGAGACCTCCATGCAACGGGTTCGACTAACCCGTCATCGATACAGATGTGGAGTCCATCTCAATCTTCGGTGCAACCGGCCCACCTGCCGAACCCGGCTCTGATACCAGTTTGTTATAACGAGAACGATAATAGCGAAGAAAGACACAGAGATTTATGTGGTTCAGCAACGGTGTGTTGCCTACGTCCACGGGCAGAGAACCAGATTTCTTATTAGAGGAAGCGAAAACAGATTAGGTTACAGGGGTCGGCGTTCCATGAGTATATGAAGAGACTCATGGAACCCTAAATAGACAATGGGCTGAAAGCCCAAAATAGACAGACGATAGGCCCGTTTACAATAAACATCGCATACCGTAAAGGCGGGGTGGCGCTGCCCCCCCTAGCCCCCCCGCCAGGGGCGCGTTGCCCCCTGGACCCCCGACTCGCTAAGACCACAGCCGGGGGGCCCCCCCGGACCCCCCGATGCGTCGCCGGTCAACAGTCGTTCAAGACACATTAACAAATCTCCACCTTGACTTGAATCCTCTCATAAACAGATGCACCTATGACAAAAGTGCCCAAACGTTCTCTGCCTCAGATTGGTCCTTGAAGAAGGACCCAGACTGCCCCGTAGGGCAACTCAACAACTGGTGATATTAAGCAAGTCCAAACAGTGTTGGAACTAGCTTAGTGAACATATCAGCGGGATTATCAGCAGTTCCCACCTTCTTCACCCTGATTCTCTTCTCATTCCTCAGAAAATGGTAGCTAACATCAATGTGCTTCGTCTTCTCATGATGAACTTGATCCTTGGTTAAGCATATTGCACTCAAGCTGTCGCAATACACTAAAGCCTGATCCTGATGTAGGCCTAGATCATTGACCAAGCCTTTCAGCCAGATTCCCTCCTTAGCAGCTTCTGTCAACGCCATGTACTCTGCCTCTGTGGTCGACAAAGTGACTGTAGGTTGTAGAGTTGCTTTCCAACTCACCACAGAACTCCCAAGAGTGAAAACATAGCCAGTCATCGATCTCCTGCTGTCCACATCGCCGGCATAATCAGAGTCTGAAAACCCAGCAACCAAGCACTCTATATCATTCCCATAGCACAAACCAACATCAGTAGTGCCTCTGAGATACCTGAAGATCCTCTTCACAACTTGCCAATGTTCCTTCCCAGGCTGAACCATAAAGCGGCTTACCACACTAACAGCAAATGCTAGATCTGGTCGAGTGCAGACCATAGCATGCATCAAACTCCCCACTGCGCTGGCATAAGGGACCTTAGACATGTACTCCTTCTCCTCCTCAGTCTGAAGTGTGTACATTCCCAGCTTGCTGTTAGACGCCATTGGAGTATCTATAGACTTAGCCGAAGACATTCCAAACCTGCTCAATATCTTCTTGATGTACCCTTCTTGAGATAAGAAGAGTTTTCTCTGCTTCCTGTCTCTATAGATCTCTACTCCTAGAATCTTTCGAGCAGAACCCAGATCTTTCATATCAAACTCTGCACTGAGACAATCCTTCAGCTTCTGAATATCTGACTTGTTCTGCGCAGCAATCAACATATCATCCACGTACAATACTAAGTAAATACGCGAACCATCATCCAGACTGTTGTGGTAAACACAACAATCATATGAACTCCTGTTGTATCCCAGCTGCACCATATAGCTATCAAATCGCTTGTACCACTGCCTTGGTGACTGTTTCATCCCATACAAAGACTTCTTCAGTCTGCAAACATGGTTCTCTTTTCCAGGAACCTGAAAACCATCTGGCTGAGACATGTATATTTCCTCCTCCAACTCTCCATGTAGGAAAGCTGTCTTCACATCTAGTTGCTCAAGCTCCAAATCCTGATGTGCAACCATTGCTAGTAGCACCCTGATAGAAGTATGTCTGACCACTGGTGAGAAAATCTCATTGTAGTCTACTCCCTCTCGCTGATTGAAACCCCTTGCAACAACTCGTGCTTTGTACTTAATACCCTCAGCAGCTGATAGTCCTTCCTTCTTCCTGAAGACCCATTTGCAAGTAATCACCTTCCTATCAGCAGGCAATTTGACAAGCTCCCAAGTCCGATTCTTCTGAAGAGACTCCATCTCTTCTCCCATTGCTGCAAGCCACTGTGCTGACTCATCTCCAGAAATAGCAGCCTTGTAGGTGGACGGAGCATCATCCTCCACCTCCTCGGCCACCTGCAAGGCATATCCCACCAGCTCATCAGACCTATATCTCGCAGGGGGTTTGATGTCAGCCCTTCTTGGTCGATCTAGAGCAATACTGCGATGTGTCGCTCCACCTGCTCCTGTGTCTAGTGGTATAGCCTCTGTCTCAGCAGTGTCTGACTCAATAGTACCTGATTGGTTTGTGACCAAATCATGTACCTGACTCTCAGATGGAGTGAAGTCCAACTCCACCTCCTCAGTAACAGCCTCTTTCTCAACTGCATCACTGGTCTTCTTCCTAGAATTCAACAAAGAACTCTCATCAAAGACTACACTTCTGCTAAGTATAATCTTGCTATCAGACCAAATCCTGCACCCTTTCACACCAGTACCATAGCCCATGAAGACTCCCTTCTTAGCTCTTGGCTCTAGCTTACCCTCATCAACATGATAATAAGCAATGCACCCAAAAACCCTCATATTAGAGTAATCAGCAGCCTTTCCAGTCCACACCTCATAAGGTGTTTTGCAGTCGATACCTGTGTGTGGGCTCCGATTCACGAGATAGCAAGCCGTTGAAACTGCTTCTGCCCAGAATCTCCTATCAAGGCCTGAATTGGAAAGCATACACCTTGCTTTCGCCAGAAGAGTCTGATTCATTCATTCTGCTACACCATTCTGCTGTGGTGTGTATCTGACTGTGTGATGCCGAGCAATGCCCTCATCTCTGTAGAACCCATCAAACTCAGATGAACAGAATTCCAGACCATTATCAGTTCGCAGCCTCTTGACCTTCTTTCCAGTCTGATTCTCTACTAGAGTCTTCCACTCCCTGAACTTACTGAATGCCTCACTTTTATGCCTCATCGTGAATACCCAAGTCATCCTAGAGTAATCATCAATCAGAGACAAAAAATACCTGTGACCGCCCAAGGACTGAACACGTGAAGGACCCCAACAGTCTGAATGGATGTAATCCAGCGTGCCCTTTGTCTGATGTACTGCTTTAGGAAATTTGCTGCGGTGTAATTTCCCAAACACACAATGTTCACAGAACTAAAGGCTCTGGGCCTTATGGCCTCCCAGAAGATCTGCTTTCGAGAGAATTTGCATCCCCCTTTCACTCATATGAGCCAACCTCATATGCCAAAGCCTGGTCAGATCAGCTTCCTGAACCCCAGCAGAAACAGCCGCTGCAGCACCTGTAACTGAGGAACCTTGTAGGGTGTACAAAGTTCCATTTCCCCGCTTGACTCCCTGCAGAACCACATCAGAGCCTCTGAACACACGCAACTTTCCCCCATAACCTGTGTACCTGAGCCCCTTGTCGTCTAGCACTGTTAGGAATATCAGATTCTTCGTCATGGATGGCACGTGCTTGACATCCTCCAATGTGCGAAATTTCCCATCATCTGTCCGAAACCTAACTGAGCCAGTCCCAACAACCTTGCAGAGAGCATCATTCCCCATGGATACATTGCCCCCATCAAAACGGCTATATGTTGCAAACAACTCCCTTTTAGGACATATATGATAGGACGCCCCTGAGTCAAGATACCACACATCAGCCCTGTGTGTGTGATCATCAGCTAACAGAACAATATCCTCCTCAGAAGTATTGCCACGATCAGCTACTGCTGCAGACCCAGATTTCTCTTCCTCTTGCTTCTTCTTCTTCGGACAGTCATTCTTCCAATGACCTTTCTCCTTGCAATAGTTACAAACATCGTTTGGTTTAGGACCTGATTTGCGATCTTGCCGATGCTTCTTCTTATTGCCCTTTCTACCATCAGATTTTCCTCCGTTTGCCACAAGCCCGGAAGCCTGATTGTCTGTAACCGACGCGGTTGCCTTCAGACGCAACTCTTTGCTGTGAAGCGACGATCTAACCTCTTCCAACGTGATGGTATCCTTCTCAACGACGAACGATTGAACGGAGTTCTCATATGTGGGGGGTAGGGATACCAGCAGAATTAGGGCAGCATCTTCGTCCTCCACCTTAACATCAATATTACGCAATTCAAGTAATAAAGTGTTAAGTTGATCAAGATGATCTCTGAGTTGTGTACCTTCCTGCATATGCAGCCCGAACAACCGTTGTTTCAGAAGCAACTTGTTCGTCAGAGACTTTGTCATGTACAAAGACTCCAACTTTAGCCACAGCTTGCTTGCGGTTTCCTGATCAGCAACTTCTGTTTTGACATCGTCTGCGAGACACAACATAATCGTCGAATGAGCCTTCTCCTCCAGAAGGTCGTACTTAGCGGTGGTTGTATCAGCCCCCTTCTTGTCGGCGGCCAACGGTGTCCATAAACCTTATTGTTTCAGCAAAGCCCGCATCTTGATCTGCCACAGACTGAAAGAGTTTCTTCCAGTAAACTTGTCGATATTCAACACAGAACCAGACATCATTCTCGGCGGAATTCAATGACCAAAGCTCTGATACCAGTTTGTTAGGGGGAAGTCTTGTTGGGCCCGACCAGAAAGCCCAACATATAAGTCAGACCGGGGCACCATCCCAAAACCAATTGGCATTAGGTGGAGTAGCCCATCCACTTATATGTTAGGTTCAGAATCCTCCCACTTCCGATGTGGGATTCACAAGTGTCCCAACAGGAACTAAAGAAGCGATGCGAAAGACTAACAGGGGAAGACTGGCCTAAGATTCAGCACATTCCAAACATCCATATTTGGTGAAGAGAGCACCACCACTGCTCTCTGTCAGGTATGAACTACAAAACAAAATTAAAACTAGTTGGAGCTACCTTTGTTTGTTTCCAATTTTAAATCAAGTCATTTCATTTCATTTATTTTTCCCTGTGTGCAGGTAGATACGACACTTGTTTTGATCCAAAATGAGAATTCTATAAGACTGATAAAATTCGCACCATTCCAAGGCAGGAATCAGATTCCTGTTTCCAAGATGTTATTTGATTCAGAAAATGAAGTCTCAACCATCTCCGGGGTCTGGAGATTGAAGATGTAGAGAAGGTGATCGATGTTGATTCAGATGCCTTGATACAAGCACAACTGATCAGCAGTTCTAACCAAGCATTGAAGATTACAGGTGGATCGAGAGAATGGTTACATCGTATACCTTAGAATTCCTTTCTGTTTCTGGAAGATATATGGCTATGGGGAATAAGCAACTTGGAAGCTCAACCAGAAGGATTTTAGCTTCTTGCCGCCCTCCAAAGCCTCACTACTAATGGTATTGGTATCGTGTCGTCAACATATTGTATGAGCTCCCTCTCATCTCTTTACTGGCTTGGGATTTCCAAGCGCTAAGAAGAACTAAAGAAGTGATGCAGGAGACTGCTGCTGCTTCTGCCAGGTAGGTCCTTTCAACTTCCACACTATCTCTCGTTGCAAATAATAGAAGTATTATTGAAACCCGATTGTTATGGCAGGCACTTTGTCCTAGCTTCTTGGTATAGAATCTTCGGTCAGTTAGTGCTTAGTATGTTTCTTCAGTCACAAACTTGTTTCCATATCTTTGCTAGCTTTATGCGATTCGAACTTTTCAGGTGGAAAATGCACAGCAAAATGCAGAACCAACTTGGGAATTATTTAAAAGAGCGTCCTCAGCTGCTATCACTCTACAGGCAACACAACCTTTTTTTTGTGTAGTAGGAGCCTCTCATTTAGGATAAAGGTAGATTATCGGGAGTCATCGTCTAAGCCGGAGGCAGAGCTATAGCTGGAAGAAGGACAATAACACGCTGACACTTGCATTTAAGCTTCAGGTAATTACTCTCCCTACTGCGTCATCATAGTTGACTACCGAAATATACGATTCTTCTGTCACTGAAAAATTTAGATGCCGGTGCTTTTCTGAACTGACAACTCTTAGGACTAATAGTTTATTTTTGTTTTTCTTACCACCGTATCAAATCGTTCATTCCATGATTCCATGTTTGATTCAGAAAGAAGGTTGATGGAGAAACCGAGAAACTTTAATAGCTATTCATATAATGCCTACTTAAGCAGCTCCTCATGCATTTCTTGGTGGTGATCTTCAAGGCATCAAGTGGCAGGTAAATTCCATGCTCTTGGTAATATTAGCATTCAGTGTGTTTGTGATCTTAGCAGCTACTTTCATGCTCGCAAAATGGCCATCTTCTATGATTCAAGTCTATACCAATTACAATTATTTTTCTGTATAATGAAATATTAATTTCATAATTTTCAGATTAATGGAGAGAAAAATCAGATTTTTGCTTATTAAAAGATAAAGAAGTCCCCTACCTGTCAAAGCTGGTGAACTCTTTTCAGTTCTTCAACCAGATTTTTGGAATGTGCTGAATTTTAGGCCAATCTTCCCCTGTGAGTGTTTTGCATCGCTTCTTTAGTTCTTCGGAGCTGCCATTAATCTGGAAATACTTAAGAGATGAAAGGGAGCTCATCCAATCCGGCAACGATGCCATACCCTTACAATCACCAATACGGAGTCTTTCAACGGAGTGGTAAGGCATCTAAGTTTCTTATTTCCAATAGGTCCAGTTCTTCTAGAAAGGGAAAGGACTTCCACGGTATGTCATTTACCCACTCTCCCGATCCACCATTAATCACCAGTCCTCGGATACAATGGCTGATCGGTTTTGTTTGTATCGTCATGTCATCTGAATCAACATCAATCACCTCCTCTACATGTTCAATGCTCACATAGTGAAGATTTGGGAGGCCTAGAAGCGCACTCCATGACAAATACAGCTCTTTGCAATACATAAGAGTCAGCTGTATCAAAGAGGTAAGGTCTTCAAATCCATGTGGAAGACACTTGTTGGTTCTCATGCTGAATGTCTCCCCAAATGCAAGTTCCATATGTCTTAGTTTTTGTAACGGTTGCCACGGCGACATCCCTTCCTCTTGAAGCTCCTCATCAAATCCTTGGTGTATGATCAATGTTTCTAGAGAAGCCATATATTTCAACCCCTTGAAAAGGCTCATATTAACCGTTGGGACCTCCAAATGCTTGAGCCTCGGCAATTGTATTCTGCAGTGACCATCGCAATTGAACTTTGTATATCCGCAGATTTCCAAATGTTCGAGGGAAGTAAGATAAGCAAGGCCATTCGAAGACACTGATTGAATCCATGTGCATCCGCGTATACTCAGATTCCGGAGAGCAACAAGATGCCTTATTTGGGCTTCTGCAATGCTACTAAGATCTCCAATTTCCCTCATTTCCAATTTCTTTAACACACTGTCACTTTCGCTCCCAATCACATGCCAAATAAGCTCCTCTCGGACACTTTTGAACTGAAGATGCTCAACTGGTGTAAACAAAGGCATGCATCTTGTCAGCTGTGGACAATCCTGTATGATTACTCGGGTAAGGCGAGGGAATGTAGGTAGCACTGTTGGTGGTTGCAGCCACCAACTCGTCAAATTCGGCATGAACTCAATCAAAAGAGTTTCTAGAGATAGGAAGAATGAATTAGGCTTATAGAACTTGCTGTCCTCTATACTCAACATTGAAGGCATGAATTGAATGTGCAACTCCTTGAGGGATGGAAGGTGACTCAACGGCGGAAGCTCAACACATCTTTCACATTTAAAAAGTTTGAGAACAACAAGCTCATGGAGGTGTGTAACCCAGAGTGGCATTTCCTTACCACCAAAATGATGAATTTCCAACTTCACAAGAGTAGGAGGAGGTTGAAGGGCATTCATCCATGTGTCGGGTCCAAGACTCGTATAGTCATGGATGATATATAAAGCATGGAGACTGGTTTTCCTGGACAAGGATGATCTCTCCGCATCTGATGTCGCACTCTCCCATTCAGTTGATGGAAGCATGATCTGCAAAGATCCGGTCAAGTTGTCAAGGCCCTCCAAATACTTGAGTCCGCCATTAGGATTGTGCACGACTAGGTTATCTAGAGTCACGAGTGACGTCAAAGCTGCCAAACCAGTAGGCATCTTAACTAGGCTATCACAATCTTGAAGCACAAGGTGTCTCAAGCTTAGCAAATCCCCCAACTCCTCTGGCAACTCTATTAGATAGTTACAATCTCGAAGGATAAGTGATTGTAAATGGCGAAGGCTACAAATTGAACTTGGAAGCCTTATCATATGGTTCATTGAGAGATCGAGAAACCTCAAATGAATCAATTCTCCTATAGAAGTCGGTACTTTCTCAATCCCCAAGTCGGATAAATCCATAACTCGTAGAGATCTAAAACCATACATTAACTTCTTCAAAGCGTTCTTTCCCAATGAAATTCTACAAGGACATAGAAAGGTTCTTAGACTCTTTGAATGAGAGAAAGAACAAACTCTATCCACCATGGACTTCGAATCATAGTTTATTGACATGTGGCGAACGACCTTATCCCAAGGGCTATCTGCACTTCGATCAACTAACATACACTCGAATTCAGCAACTTGTGTAGCTAAATCATGCATCATATCGTGCATTTGGCAAGTTACAATACCCTCCATATCTTCATCTCTAGTGGTAAGCTGAAAGAAGCATCTATTCACCAAGTAGAAGAAGTATTTTTCAGCTCTATCCTCCAAGCTCCGATTCACTAAAGGCTCGACAAATCCTTGAGCTATCCATAAACGGACCAAACTAACTTTCTCAAATTCATAACCCTTCAGAAATAGAGAGCAATACTCAAAACAACGCTTTATTGGATACGGAAGCTCCTTGTAACTAATCTCCAGTACATGCGTGATTTTCTTATACTCGTCGGGAAACACTTTGGAGAGTTCATCATTTACAAGAGAAACCCAATGTTCCTTGTCTTCCTCTCTCAATAAGCTGGCTATAGTGACAATAGCAAGAGGAACATTTGCACATTTTCTCACAATTTGTCGACCTAATTGATCCAACTTCGAGTTGTTCCAATCTTCCTCATCCGCAAAAGCTATCTTCTTAAACAACACCAAAGCACTCTCATCCGACATGCCTTGTAGATGAAAGTAAGGCTTGGTTGCACACAAACGTTGGGCAACGAGTTCGGAACGCGTTGTGGCTAAAACCATGCTTCCATCATTCCCACTAGACAATAAGTGTTTCAACTCACGCCAATTTTGTGGATCCTCATCTCATACATCATCTAAAACGAGAAAAAATTGTTTGCAGCTGATCTGGATCAAGGTCTTTAGCTTCGCTCATTGTGGCAGATTTTAGGAGTGATATCAAGACTTGTTTTAGATTCGAGAAGTAGTTAATACAAGCCCACATACACAAATCAAAACCTTGTTGAACTCTCTCATCATTGTAAACAAGCTTAGCAAGAGTTGTTTTCCCTAATCCCCCAATTCCAATAACCGCAACGACAGAAACACCTCTTTGTTGGTGGGAACAATCAGGCAACAACATCCTCACTAGATCCTCGGTTTCTTGCTCGCGGCCTATCACCTCATTTCTTGGTACATAAGAGTGAGTTTCCTCTCTCCTGATTCTACCTATGCGATCTCGATCGGTTTGAATTGGGAGAAAGTTAAACCCCTTAATATCACGAGCAATATCATCAAAACGCTCCCTTATTTCCTTCACCTTGTGAGCATTTTTAACCAAGAAAGCAAAACGGTATGGTTTTGAAAGGAATTGGTGTACCTTTTTTGCCAAACTTGGTGCCTTTCTTGTCCTTGTCGAGCAAGACTTTGGCGGAGATGGTGTCGAACAAATCGTCAGCTTCGTAAAACACGACCCTGAGTCGTGCAAGCCATCCTTGAACAGCAACTTCAGTTGATTGCCTGCGATCAGCATCTTGCAGGACGTTACTTATGGTGACGATGGTGTCTTCAAGCTTGTCGAATTGTTCCTTGTGACCCCATAGAAGTCGGAACTCATCGAGAGCATGGGAGCTAGGCGAGTTGTTGCATGACTGATTTCGCAATTCCAAACAACGCAGATTCAGCCATTTTTTGGACTATAGGTTATGTTTTTTTCTGGTGGGGGAGATTGGAATCAATTAAATTAGCTCAATCACACCTATATATAATGGAGGTGAGGTGGTATTCAATATTGAACCGTGTGGACCATATATGTGTTAATATGCCTTGAATTGGGCTTATTATTTGTTTTGGGTTTAGGCCCATTGTCTGACTAGGGTTTCATGAGGCACTATATATACTCATAAACCTACCAATTTGTAACCTAGTTTCTTGTTTGCCTCCATAATAAAGATCCCTATTTCTCTGCCCGTGGACGTAGGTAACACACCGTTGCCGAACCACGGTAAATCTCTGTGTCTTTCTTCGTCTGTTATCGTTCTCGTTATAACAAATTGGTATCAGAGCTTGGTTGTGATTTCTGTCGAGAATGATGTCTGGATCTGTAGTGAAGATTGACAAGTTTACTGGAAGAAACTCTTTCAGTCTGTGGCAGATAAAGATGCGGGCTTTGCTGACGCAACAAGGTTTATGGGCACCGTTAACCGCCGACAAGAAGGGGGCAGATACAACCACCGCTGAGTACGGTCTTCTTGAGGAGAAGGCTCATTCGACGATCATGTTGTGTCTCGCAGACGATGTTATAATAGAGGTTGCTGATCAGGAAACTGCTGGCGGCTTGTGGCTGAAGTTGGAGAGTTTGTACATGACAAAGTCTCTGACGAACAAGTTGCTTCTGAAACAACGGTTGTTCGGGCTGCGTATGTAGGAAGGTACACAACTCAAAGATCATCTTGATCAACTTAACACGTTATTACTTGAATTGCGTAATATTGATGTTAAGGTGGAGGACGAAGATGCTGCCCTAATTCTGCTGGTATCCCTACCCCCCACATACGAGAACTTCGTTCAGTCGTTCGTCGTTGGGAAGGATACCATCACGCTGGAAGAGGTTAGATCGTCGCTTCACAGCAGAGAGTTGCGTCTGAAGGCAACCGCGTCGGTTACAGACAATCAGGCTTCCGGGCTTATGGCCAACGGAGGCAATTCTGATGGTAGAAGGGGCAAGAAGCAAGGTCGCAAATCAGGCCTAAACCAGACGACGTCTGTAACTACTGTAAGGAGAAAGGTCATTGGAAGAATGACTGTCCTAAGAAGAGGCAACAAGAGCAGAAATCTGGATCTGCAGCAGTTGTTCATGGTGGAAATACTTATGAGGAAGATATTGTTCTACTAGCAGGTAATCGCACAAATCATGATGTGTGGTTTCTTGACTCAGGCGCGTCATGTCACGTATGTCCTAGAAGAGAGTTGTTTACAACATATAGATGTGTAGACAAGGGCAATGTTTCTATGGGAAACGATGTCATCTGCAAGGTTGTTGGGATCGGCTCAGTCAGGCTTCGGACAAACGATGGGAAGTTTCGCACATTGGAAGAAGTCAAACATGTGCCATCTATGCCAAAGAATCTGATATCCCTAACTGTGTTAGACGACAAGGGTTTCAGATACACAGGTTATGGTGGAAAGTTGCGCGTGTTTAAGGGCTCTAATGTGGTTTTGCAAGGAGTCAAGCAGGGAAAGGGGACTTTGTATACCCTACAAGGTTCAGCAGTCACAGGTGCTGCAGATGCTGTTTCAGTCAACGTTAGGAAGACTGTTGATGAGGAGGTGGAGTTGAACTTCACTCCAGCAGAGACTCATGCACCTGAGTTGGTCACTGACCAATCATCACAGACAGGTACTACTGAGTCAGATACTGGTGAGACAAAGAATATACCACTAGACATAGGAATAGGTGGAGCTGTACATCGGAGTATTGCTCTAGATCAACCAAGAAGGGTTGACATCAGGGGGCCTGCGAGATACAGGTCTAATGATCTGGTGGGATATGCTTTGCATGTGGCCGAGGAGGGGGAGGATGGTGCTCCATCCAACTACAAGGCTGTTGTTTCTGGAGGTGAGTCAGTACACTGGCAAGCTGAGAAGAGAATCAGAGTGAAGAAGGTGAGAATATCTGATAATCATGCTGATATGTTCACCAAGCCAGTTCCGGAGAGCAAGTTCCAACACTGTTTGAACTTGTTTAATATCACCAACTGTTGAGCTGCCCTGCGGGGCAATCTGAGTCCTCATGTGAGGACAAATCTGAGGCAGAGAAATGTCTGGCACTTGTCATGGTGCATCTGTTTCTGAAAGGAGATTCTGGTACATCTGGCATTGAAGCGCATCTGGTACATTTGGCATGACATTGCATTTGGTACGTCTGGCGCTGCAATGCGATTGGTACATCTGAGAGGATTCAAGTCAAGGTGGAGATTTGTTAATATGCCTTGAATTGGGCTTATTATTTGTTTTGGGTTTAGGCCCATTGTCTGACTAGGGTTTCATGAGGCACTATATATACTCATAAACCTACCAATTTGTAACCTAGTTTCTTGTTTGCCTCCATAATAAAGATCCCTATTTCTCTGCCCGTGGACGTAGGTAACACACCGTTGCCGAACCACGTTAAATCTCTGTGTCTTTCTTCGTCTGTTATCGTTCTCGTTATAACAATATGCTTAGACCGTACATATGGTATTGGGTAGTGGAGATTGGAATCCAATGAAACTAGTGCAAATATGACTTTTTTTACTACAGTATATACCAACCTACTAATTAGTACAATATTGAATAATAATGAATAAACTGAGTTCACAAGTAGCCTCATATATTGTTTCAAATAAACTGAGTTCAGTAAATTAGATTGAAGTACCAACTCATGCCAAATTGATCCCTAAACTTGATTTTTAGGATTGCAAGAGCCAAAAAAATAAAAAAGCAACAGAAAACGCAAAATCATAACTATGGGCGACTGGGTGAGGGAATGCAATTACTTTTGGGCGAAATCATAATTAGCCCGACATGAGTACTCCGGGATATATGTAATTATGGTTCTGTAAACTGCAAGTATATAGCCCGGTTTAATGCCCGGGCTATTATAGCAGGGTCCTAAAAGGCTAAAACACCGCACTCTATATAGCCCGTTTTTTAAAAATATGCGGGCTATATAGTTTTCTAATGAAATTAAACACCAATAATAACAAAAAAGGTCTATATAGACTATAGGGAAAGAGTTTAGATCCCACAGGCCAAAATCTTTAGTCAACATTCAACATGAAAAACATAGTGATGTACAACAAAGAATCCGCTTAGATTAAGCAAGCAGGGGGGGCGACTCACTTCGAAGTTCGAATACCGCTTCCGGCTCCGCCTCCAGTCTCCACCGAATACCGCTTCCGGCTCCTCCTCCACTGAACCACCGGCCGGCGTTTGCCCTCCTGTGCAACGAACGCTGCAGTGCCAGCAGCCAGCAGCAACTTGAATTGAGAAGGTTAGTCATACCTTAATACTTTTGTGAATTTGTGCTATAGCTTTTAATTTGAGAGTTAATAAGTTTAAATTGTTCGTAGGATATGCGAATTCGCTTAGGGTTTGTCATTTGTGAATTTGAGATTGAAATTTGTGAAATTATGATTTGTGATTTTGAGAATCAATTTTGAATTTGTGAATTGAATTTGTGGGTTGTGATTTGAGAATTGTTATTCGCTCTAAGTCCTCAATTACTTGTTTGTAGTATTTGACAAGTAGTGAACTCGCAAGATGAATTTTATTATCGTTTGTAGTTTTCAGCCTTAGGCAAGAGTCCTGGATTCGCCACTGGGCCCATCTCTGATAATTGCAATAAGAAAATTAACGCGTGTTGTAATTTACAAATCATTTATACAGATTCATATTTTGGTGGTTGAGCAAGCTTCATTGTCTTCAATCTCCACCCTGAAAAAAACAAGCTGCTCCAAAAATGGCTGAAGCTGTGGTGTTTGGCATTGCGAAATCAGTCTTGCAACAACTTGTCTCCCCTGCAATCAACGAGTTTCGACTCCTATGGGGTCATAAGGCGCACCTCGAGAAGCTTGAGGACACTGTCACCACCATTAGTAATGTCCTGCAAGATGCTGATCGCAGGCAAGACACCGATGCTGCTATTCACGGATGGCTTGTACAACTAAGGGCTGCCTTGTACGAAGCTGACGATTTCTTTGATGCCATCTCTGCCAAATTCTTAATTGAGAAGAAAAAGAAAGGCACTAAGTTTGGGGAAAAGGTACGCCATTTTGTTTCGAAACCGTATTATTTCGCATTCTTGGTTAAAAATGCTCACAAGGTGGTGGAAATAAGGGAGCGATTTGATGATATTGCTCGTGATATTAAGGGGTTTAACTTCCTCCCAATTCAAACCGATCTAGATCCAAATTCATCTAGAATCAGGAGAGAGCAAACCCACTCATATGTCCCAAGAAATGAGATTGTAGGCCGAGATCAAGAAACGGACGATGTAGTGAGGATGTTGTTATCTGATAGTTCTCAGGAACAAAGAGGTGTTTCTATCATTGTGATTATTGGAATTGGGGGATTAGGGAAAACCACTCTTGCTAAGCTTGTTTATAATGACGAGAGAGTTCAACAAGGTTTTGATTTGTGTTTGTGGGCTTGTATTAACTATTTCTCACATCTAAAACAAGTCTTGATAACACTCCTAAAATCTGCCACAATGAGTGAACCTGAAGACCTTGATCTAGATCAGCTACAATCTCTCTTTAGACAAGAGATTGAAGGGAAACAATTTTTGCTCGTTTTAGATGATGTATGGGATGAGGATCTACACAATTGGCGTGAGTTAAAGCATCTATTGTCGAATGGAAAGGATGGAAGCAAGATTTTAACCACAACGCGTTCTGAAATAGTTGCCCAACGTTTGTGTGCGACCAAGCCTTACTTTCATCTACAAGGTATGTCAGATGAGAGTGCTTGGTTATTGTTTAAAAAACTAGCTTTTGTGGATGAGGAAAATCAGAACAGCTCAGAGTTGGAACAATTAGGTCAACAGATTGTGAGAAAGTGTGCAAATGTTCCGCTTACTATTGTCACTATGGCAAGCTTATTGAGAGAGAAAGAGAAGGAGAAGTGGGTTCCTATTGTAAATGATGAACTCTCCAAAGTGTTTCATGACGAGTACAAGAAAATCACACATGTACTAGAGTTCAGTTATAAGGAGCTTCCGTATCCAGTAAAGCGTTGCTTTGGGTATTGCTCTCTCTTTCCCAAGGATTATGAATTTGACAAAGATTTCTTGGCCCGTTTATGGATAGCTCAAGGGTTTGTTGAGCCATTATTGAATCAGAGCTTGGAGGATAGAGCTGAAGAATACTTCTTCTACTTGGTGCAAAGATGCTTTTTCCAGCTTACCACTGTAGATAAAGAGACGAAGAGTAGTTTAACTTACCAAATGCATGATCTGATGCATGATTTGGCTAGAGAAGTTGCTGGATCCGAGAGTATTTTCGTTGATCATCCTGCACATGGCCCTTGGCATAAGACAGTTCGTCATTTGTCAATGAATAACCGATCGGAGTCCATGGTGGATAGTGTGTGTTCTTTTTCTCATTCAAAGAGTCTAAGAACCTTTCTCCATACTTGCAGAGTTTCATTGGGAAAGAACGCTTTGAAGAAGTTAATGTCGAGTTTTAGATCTCTAAGGGTTTTGGATTTGTCTAACTTGGGAATCAAGAAAGTACCATCTTCTATTGCAGAATTGATTCATCTGAGGTTTCTCGATCTCTCAAGGAACTATATGGAAAGGCTTCCAAGTTCAATTTGTAGCCTTTGCCTTTTACAATCTCTTATTCTTCGAGAGTGTAAATATCTTAAGGAGTTGCCAGAAGATATCGGAGATTTGGTAAGCTTGAGACACCTTGTGCTTGAAGATTGTCATAGCATATTTAAGATGCCACCCGGATTAGCAGCTCTGACGTCACTTGTGACTCTAGATAATCTAGTCGTTCACAATCCTAGTGGTGGACTCAAGTATTTGGAGGGCCTTGACAACTTGTGCGGATCTTTGAAAATCATGCTTCCATCAAATGAATGGGAGAGTTCGGCAATGGATGCGGAAAGATCATTATTGTCCAAGAAGAGCAGGCTCCATGCATTAGATATCATCCATGAATATGGGCCTCTTGAACCTGATACAGCTAACACAGGGATGAAGGGCCTTCTAACACCTCCTAATCTCGTGGATTTGAGCATCCAGTATTTTGGTGGTAAGGAAATCCCGAATTGGGTTCCTTGCCTCCATAACCTTGTTATTCTCAAACTTGTTGGATGTGGAAGATGTGTTGAGCTTCCGCCATTCAGTCTCCTTCCATTTCTAAAGGAGCTGTACATTTCTAGTATGTCTTCAATGTTGACTATAGAAGACATTAAGTTCTATAACCCTGATTCCTTCTTTCCATCCTTAGAAACTCTTTCGATTAAGTTCATGCCGAATTTGATGAGCTGGTGGCTGCAAGCGCCGACACTGCTACCTAAATTCCCTCGTGTTACCAATATAAAAATACAGAGCTGTCCGAAGCTGACGAGATGCATACCTTTGTTTCCACTAGTTGAGCATCTTCAGTTCAACAGTGTCCGAGAGGAGATTATTTGGCAGGCAATTGGGAGCGAAGCGACCTCCAGTACATCTCACGGTACCAGTGTGCTAAAGAAATTGGAAATAAGTGAAATTGGAGATCTAAGTATCATTGCAGAGGCCCAAATAAGACATCTTTCTGCCCTCCAATATCTTAGCATATGTGGATGCAAACAGATTAAATCAGTGGCTTCGAATGGTCTTGCTTATCTTACTTCCCTCAAATATTTGGAAATCAAGCTATGCGAAGATTTCGATTTGGATGGTCAAGAGGCAGAGTTCACATATGATGGTCAGGAGGCTGAGGTCCAAAGAATACACTTGCCGAGAGTTGGGCATTTGGAGATGCCAACTATGAATCAGAACCTTTTGAAGGGGCTAAAATACATGGCTTCCCTAGAAACATTGATCATACAAAATAATTTTAATCTAGAGCTTCAAGAAGAAGGTGAAGAAGAAGAAGGGCTTCCGTGGACACGCCTGCAAAAACTGCACAGTATGGAACTTGTTTTCGGAGAGAGATTTAGCATGAGAAGCAATCAGCGCCTTCTACATGGATTTCAAGGCCTTACCTCTTTAAAAGTGCTGAAGCTCAGGAAATGCAGAGAGTTGTATTTGTCATGGAGAGTGCTTCTAAGTCTCAACCATCTTCAAGATGTGAGGATTGAAGACGTAGAGGAAGTCATTGATGTTGATTCAACTGGCATGATGGTACAAGCGCAACCGATCAGCCGTTCTATCCGAATCCTGAAGATTAAAGGTAGCTCGGGAGGGTGGGTACATGACATACCGTGGAAGTCATTTCCCTTCCTGAAATATCTGGAGCTATGGAGACTATCTAAATTGGAAGCCCTACCGGAAGGAATCCAGCATCTTGCCGCCCTTGCATTCTTCCGTATTTTTTATGTTACCGGTGTGGTATCATTGCCGTATTGGATGAGCTCCCTTTCGTCTCTTAGTTGTCTTCATATTTATGGTAGCTCTTCAGAACTAAAGAAGCGATGCGAAAGAGTGACAGGGGAAGACTGGCCTAAGATTCAGCACATTCCAGATATCCGTATTTGGAGAACCGCTGCTTCTCTCTGTTAGGTATCAACTACAAAACAAAATTAAACTAGTTTGGAGCGCCCTCTTTGTGTGTTTCCAAATTTAAATCATTTCATTTAATTCTTTTTTTCCTGTGGTGTATGTAATCCTCATAGGCTCTCTTGAATTGATCGAACAAACCTCGCTGGAGAAAATGCTCCCTGCCCTACTTATTTGGTTCATGCAATCTGGGGTAAGTTCCTCCTTTCTGGATATATTATGATTCAAAATCATCAAGCAAATAGATATTTTAATGACTTATAAAGCACTAGTTCAATTCCTGTGCCGTGCCCTCGTTTGGCTCCCTTACCCATATCAGTATTTCATGAGCTTCAAAATGTTCAGGTGGGAGCTGCACAACTGAATGCATAACCAAGTAAGGAAATATGTAAGAGTGCGCATCTACTACCTCTCCATGGACAAGATAGACTCTTTGCCTAGTGGGAGCAAGCCTCTCTATTTGTTTTCTTTTTTCTTATACATTGCTTACGACTCTCTCTTGAAATCACTACAATTTAACTCTATGTCATTTGCAATCGCATATGCAGGTCTTGATGCTACATAGTTTGCTTCATCCAGGAGGCTGCGGACACTTGCACATTGAGCTTCAGGTAATTCATCTCACATGTGTACATGATAACAACAACAACAACATTCCTAGGCAGGAAGAAACACATTTATCACCCAACAAAACTACATTGAGACTTGAGAGGGTTTTTCTGATGTGACCTGATAAATGATATGCCTCCAAGCTCCTCTTTACTGATCTGACTAACCCTCTTTAACCTAGATCTAGCGCTTCTGAGGGTCTTTTTCAATGCATTAATTCAACAAAACTAATATTTGGTGATCTTCAACTGCAGGATTCTCTTCCATCATCATTCATCTTGGGCAAGTTCCTCCGTTCTCCATGTATTATGATCAAGAGTCATCAAGCAAATAAAATATTCTGATATGAGTAATAACATATTTCAGGTGAAGGAATTATTAGCAAGGTTTCGGAAACAAAATAACACCTAGCTACAAGGTCATTAAGCAAATTGAGCCTCCCTTGATTTTTTTTCTGGCTCTGCCTCCTGTTTAGTTACAAAAACATTTCACCGCAAGGTATTATTATATCCTACATAAAATCTTTAAAATCCTGCATAGGAAAAGAAACAAGTACATCATAAAAGTTACAAACAAGTTCTTTATTGAAAGGTTGAGTGAAACACGACGTGTCTTCTTAATCTTCAACCTCTATTTGCAAACAGCTTGCAGCAGCAGTACCCTCAATGAGGTCTGGCTTTGATGAAGTCATCAATGGCTCGTTGGCAATACAATTGTTCTAGCAGCCACTTCCCGGCTTCTTGGCATCGAATCAGGTGGCACCATATATAAGGTTCGTGTCGTTTCTTGTTACATACGTACTCCTTGTGATTTTGTTTCCATATATGTACTTAATGGGATCCACAATTTTCAGATGGAAACTGCACAACTAAATGCAGAACCAACCTAGCTATGAATTATTACAGTGAGTGCCTCTCGACTTGATCACTTCTCTCTCAATTTGTTTTATTTTACTTTTATTCCTTGGAGTAATTGAACTCATTTCACTTGCAGATTGATGCAGATATGTTTTATACTTCATTCAAGAAGAAGTAAGACTCTCGGGAAAGAGCCGGAGACACTTGCATTCAAGCTTCAGGTAATTAACCTCCCAACTGCATGATTTTAGTTTACTGCTGAAATTGGTGCTGCAAGCCAACTTAGTTACAATTGCTTTACGATCACTTGTCTTTGCTTTATTAGTTGTATTATTACCCTTAACTCTTGGATCATTCTTTCCGTTGATGTTAGAGTAAATCTTCTGACAAACAAACATGGGCTAGCTAGTAATCTTCAAATATTAGACATATTATTCAAAATTTCGACGTGGGAATCTTTTTGTCCTGAAAAGGTAAATATATATAAGAGGGTGTAATAGATACAAAAGTAGACCGAACCGAAAGGTCGATCAATAAGATGGCACTACCGCCATATCTCCAACCAATCCTCTATACAAAAGTGAGTCCTACCCCTTCTCTAACAATCAAAGACTCTATACCCCATGCTAATAGTCTACCTCAAGATCCTATCTAACCATTTCTTCTCTCGGTGTGTTTTGCGTGTACACATAATAGACAATCTAGTTTTGCAAGCCTCCATAATCTGACCAGCCCAATTTGATGGGTTACAAGTGTCCATGTTGAAGACAAACCCATTTCTAGCTTTCCAAGTGGGAATCTTTTTGTCTCTTTATAGTTCAACACGCAGTATCGAGAGTACTGCTTTGATACCATAATAAAGTTTGTTCGAAAGCTCAGTTTTTAAGTCAAGTGAAGTTCGATTTTAAAACCAATTAAACAACAGTAGCTAGTAGTCCATCAACTTTTCGACACGGAGACACTCTTGCTCTTCTCTTAACGTCTCAACATGGAGCCAAACAAACAACCAGACAGCAGTTTGGTGTACCGGCCTGTGTTTTGTAAGACTCCTGGTTTTGTTTACCTCAAACCGGTTTCCCGGTTTGGTTATATAGTTTAAAGTAATAAAATATCGGTAACCGAATCCATTATATACAGACAGGTATTATATTTGTAAAGTAATAAATTAAGAAAACCGGTTTTGTTCCGGTTGCGAGGACAATGTTTTTCCAAACCTTGCGTGTTTCTATTCATACGCCCGCATTTTAAATTCCTAGGGGAAGTCCGGTTGATTTTGCATTTAATTTAGGCAAATATAATATGGCAATTGGCTATACCTATTGCTGTTGTAACTTGTAACACGTTACTATATAAAACAATACCATCTTCTTTCTCCACGAATCATTTATTTTTGTTTCTCAAGATATGTAAAGCTCAGGTTTGAACCTTACAGTATAACATCAAAGCGCATTAATTTATGCACTTTTAAAATTATTATACTTTACGACATAGACTATTCTACTTTTAATTAGTGCATTATTTACTATAAATTGATGGATTTTTAAAACCACAACTTTTTCAATACGTGTGCACATATTAAAAATCCAAAAACGGAGGGGGGAAATTTTAGTTTCAATTCATTAGCTTAGATTAATGCATTGAAAAATGTGGGAAAATATTTTTATTATAATAATTAGAAGGCTACGTCTAGATCGGGTACTGTATGATTCATTTAAGAGGTTAACCCTCGTAGCCCCACAATCTCTACACACCAACTTGTCATGATATATTTGTATTGTTGTTACTCACAAATATGCAATGCCTTGTAATTTGCACGTACCGCTTATCTTGAAATCCCTAAATAATTTTATAACGCCTTAATGATTGAGTTGTATTACAAGGCGGTTTGCTGATGTGCATTTGTTGCCAAAAACAACCTGCAACAGCAATTACCATTTAGCAATACCACTTGTACACACAGATCATCCATCTTCAATATTTTTTGATTGGTTTTTTTTACAAAATTTCCTGTGTCCACTCATGATACACTGATTGAAAATTTCAGTATTAATACTCATCTCTGGTTAATCATTTTCACACAATTTTTGCTGTTTCAGAGAAAAAAATCATTCACTGCAACCTCCAAAACACAGCTCTGAAAAAAATGGCAGAAGCAGCCCTCTTTGGCCTTACTAAAACAATCCTAACGGTACTCTCCTCTCTTGCAACTGACGAATTCCAGGTGCTATGGGGTCATAAGGCAGACCGTGAAAAACTCGAGGACACCATTGCCACCATAAGAGATGTCCTGCAAGATGCTGATCGCAGGCAGGCCACCGATGCTGCTGTGCAAAGATGGCTTGCACGTCTGAAGCTCGCATTGTACGAAGCAGACGATTTGTTCGATACTATCTCAGCAAAAGTGTTACATGAGAAGGCCATGACAGGCAGTAAGATCAAGAAAGAGGTACTCCTTTTCCTTTCGAAGCCGAAAAGTTTAGTTTTCTTGGTTAAAGCTGCTCACAAAGTTAAGAAGATTAGGGAGCGTCTAGATGACATTGCCAATGACATTAATCGGTTTAAATTTCTGCTGAATAAAACTGATGATAAAGAACAAGCATATAGATATGGGAGAGAGCAAACCCACTCGTACATTATAAGAAGCAATGAGGTTGTAGGCCGAGAGACTGAAAGAGAGGATATAGTGACAAGGTTATTGCCTGAGTGTTTCCGGGAACAAATAGGTGTTTCTGTCATTGCAGTGGTTGGAGTGGGAGGGTTGGGAAAGACCACTCTTGCTAAGCTTGTTTACAATGATGATAGAGTTCAACAAGGTTTCGATTTGTGTATGTGGGCTTGTGTCAACTACTTGTCAGATCTAAAACAAGTCTTGATAACACTCTTAAAATCTGTCCCAAAGAGTCAGCCTCGAGACGGTGAGCTAGACCAGCTTCAATCTTGGTTTAGAAAGGAGATTGAAGAGAAAAGATTTTTGCTTGTTTTAGATGATGTATGGGATGAGAGCACAGAAAACTGGAATAATTTGAAAACACTATTGAATTCCGGGAAGCCTGGAAGCATGGTTTTAGCCACAACACGTTCGGTGAAGGTTGCCGATAGTTTGCTTGCAGCAGAGCCTTACTATCATCTGCCTTTGATGTCAGATGAAAGTGCTTGGTCGTTGTTTAAGAAGATAGCTTTTGGGGAAAAAGACGGACATGTTAGTCGAGATCTAGAGCAATTAGGGTTGCAAATCGTGAACAAGTGTTCAAATATTCCTCTTGTTATAGTGACTATAGCAAGATTGTTGAGGCATAAAGAAAAGAAGAAGTGGTTTCCTTTGGTATATGATGAACTCTCTAAAGTTGAGCCTGATGAGTATAAGAAAATCACTCATGTACTAAAGATGAGTTATAACGAGCTTCCGTATCCAGTAAAGCGTTGCTTTGCATATTGCTCCGTCTTCCCCAAGGATTATGAATTTGAAAAAAGTACCTTGGTCCGTTTATGGATAGCTCAAGGTTTTGTTGAACCTTATGTTATAAGTCAAAGTTTGGAGGATAGAGCGGAGGAATACTTCTTCTGCTTGGTGGATAGGTGTTTTTTGCAGGATATGAGAGCAAGTGGGATCAAAGGTGTCGCACGAGACACTTATAAGATGCACAATCTGGTACTTGACTTGGCTAAAGAAGTTTCTGAATTTGAAACTATTTTGGTTGGTCAAATTGCTCAGAACTCGTGGGATAAGACTCTTCGTCATGTGTCATTGAATTGTAAATCGGAATCTTTGGTGGACACTGTTTGTTCCTTCTCTCATTCAAAGAGTCTAAGAACCTTTCTTTGGATCAGCAAATTTTCCGTGGAAAGCAATGCTTTAAAAAAGCTAATGTCAAGTTTCAAGGCACTTCGGGTTTTAGATTTGTCTCGCATGGATATCAAGGAGATACCGGCATCTATAGGAGAATTGATACATTTAAGGCTTGTTGATCTCTCGCATAACGTTATGGAAACGATTCCAAGTTCAATTTGCAGCCTCCACCTCTTACAATCTCTCATTCTTCAAGGATGTCGGTCTTTGAAGGAGTTGCCAAAGGACTTGGCGAGTTTGCTTAGTTTGAGACACCTTGTGCTTGAAGGCTGTAACGACCTATCTCAAATGCCACCTGGATTGGCTGCTTTGAAATCACTTGTGAGTCTAGACAGGATAGTTGTGAACAATCAGAATGGCGGGCTTAGCTATTTGATGTGCCTCGACAGCTTGAGTGATTCTTTGAATATTGAACTTCCTACAGCCGGATGGAAGAATGCGACAACTGATGCAGAAAGATCATGTTTGTCGAGGAAGAGTAGACTTCATTCCTTAGCTATACAGTGGAAAACTGGAGCCAATATAGAAGATCTGCTTGAACCTGAAACAGTGATGACAGTGATGAATGCACTTCAACCACATCCGAATCTTGAGCATTTGAGCATATCGGATTTTGGTGGAAAGGAAATCCCGGCTTGGGTTACTTCCCTCAACAATCTTGCTTTTCTCAAAGTTAAATCATGTGGGAGATGTGTTGAGCTTCCGCCATTGAGTCACCTTCCGTCCCTCAAGGAGTTGCACATTCAGGATATGTCTTCAGTGTCAGTTATAGAGGACAGCAAGTTTCATGATCCTGATTTGTTCTTCCCATCACTGGAAACTCTTTGGATTTGGGATATGCCAAATTTGACGAGCTGGTGGTCACAAGCGCCAACAGTGTTGCCTATATTCCCTCGTCTTACCAGAGTAAACATACGCTACTGCAGAAAGCTGACAACGTGCCTTCCTTCATTTCCACTAGTTGATCATTTGAAGTTGGACAGTGTTCGAAAGGAGCTCGTTTTGTGGAGCGTTGGCCTTAGATCTTGTAACAGCAATGCATTGAAGAGGTTACGAATCGCAAGAATCAGAGGCCTACTTACCATTCCAAAAACCCAAACACGACATCTTTCCAATCTGCGGAAACTAAGTATATACAGATGTGAAGAAATGGAATCAGTGTCTTGTATAGTCCTTGCATCTCTCACTTCGCTAGAAAAGTTGAAAATTACAGCATGTAAGAAGCTCAGATGGGTTGATGTCGATGATCAGAAGCCGGAGGTCCCATGGGGACACTTGCCGAGACTTAAGTATTTGGAAATCCCAACTGTGAACGCCAACCTTTTCAAGGGATTCAAATACTTAACTTCTCTACAGGTTCTCAAGATATACAATCTGAACCAGAAGCTCTATCTTGTAAAGGGAGTTCAACACCTTAACTCCCTACAAAGGCTAACTCTCACTGATTTCAAAGAGCTCTATCTGTCATGGAGGGTGCTTCTTAGTCGGAGCCAACTTCGGTTCCTCACGTTCAGCAGCGTAAGGAAAGTTAATGATGTTGATTCAACCAAGTGTCAAACACATCTCTGTAGTCTCCGAGAGCTGAAAATCTACGATGGCTCGGCAGAATGGATACATGACATACCATGGAAGTCGTTGACATCTCTGCAGTATCTGCATCTGTCAAAAATGCCTAACTTGGAAGCTCTACCAGAAGGAGTTAGGCATCTTACTTCCCTCCAACAACTCAAGATCATGGTGTGTACAAGCGTTGTATCATTGCCTTGTTGGATGATAAGCCTCACTTCTCTTCTTCATCTTGAGATTCGCCTAAGCTCTGAAGAACTAAAGAGGCGATGCAGAATACAAAGTGGGGAAGACTGGCCTAACATTCAGCACATTCAAGACATTATCATTACTTGAAAAGAGAAGACAGACTTTCTACCTGGTAGGCTCTCCTTAACTTCCAGTCTTCCATCCCTCTGACTACTGCATTGTCTTGTTTTACTGCCAAAATATATATACTCGTCGTATATGTTTTGGCTGAAATGAAAACTCTTAAGCTTGATATACTTTTCACTGTTCCAAGGGGGAATCAGATGGATCACTGTATTCAGAAATTAAAGTGAGGTCGATGGATTAAGCAGCTTCTCATGCATTTCTTGGTGATCTTCAAGGCATCAAGTACTGCAAGATTAATATTGCTCTTGAGCATATATCCCAGGTTTATTCCACTTTTCTTGATTTATTTTAATTTTTAAAGAATGATCAATTGATCATGTACAAAGCTGATTTCTGCGCACAATGTTGAGACTTGGAGAAACTGTAAAAAAGTTTCACTAACAATTGTTTTTCAGGTGAACAAACTGGTGTAGAGTTTCAAGAACACGTCCTCGTTCCTGTTGAGCAACTGGGAATCCAAGGCTACCAACTTATCATGTAAACAAAGGGGCTAAAGTCGAGATACGTACTCTTCTCTGGGAAACTGTCTCAAATGGTTCTCTGATTCCACACCAAAGAATTCAGTTGCGCTGAATCCTTTGGTATGATTCTAAGTACACATTGAATGCTACGAATCGATCTATATTTTTCCTTTACTGTTGAATGTGCTCACCTGATTATCCACAAGTGTAACTGTGTAGGGAGAGATTTTAATGCCAAAAATGTAATCTTGCAAGCTGAGAGAGGCCAGGAAATGATGATCACATTTGAGACTTTAGAAACCCTATGATACTTTTTTTTCACCATCATGAAATTTGTCATGTGAAGGATGAGTGCTTATAAATATCATCATTCTTCAAGGATTCTCAAATCATATATATACTTGAACTGCACAATTTTTGCATTTTTCCCAGTGTAGATGTAAATAGATAAAAAAGAAGAAGGGTGAATTAACCAACTCTTATACGAATAAGCCAGCGAACTACTCTTTTTAGATGACCACGTTCCATTGAATCTATAAGAAGCGAACGAAGAACACAGATCAAAGAACGAAGAAGAGTCGAGGAGTTGCAGACGCGAGGAAGAAGAGGAACCAGGTGAGACTCCGGCGACATGTGCGGGCGGTCGCGGTCGCGGTGTCTCCGACGGCGGCGCTCCGACCTCAATTGCACTTGAACAAGGACTGACGGTGACGCCCCTCAATTGCACTTGAACAAGGCAATTTTTGTTGCCCCTCTCTGTCTCCGTCTCTGTCTCTGTCGTCGTCACCTACCGGGGCCTCTACTCCCTCTGTCCATCATCGCCGGCCATGGTATGCTTTTCATCTATTGAAATCTTTCCACTCTGAAATGCTATGCGAATCTGCACTTTGTTCTCTCCATCTCTCTCCACTTGTCCCAATTCATTCTCTGTTGGTTCTTTTTCATTGCTGGATTTCTACCCTAGTCTGAACTGAACGTTTGCTTGAAATTGATTAGCTACTTAGAAGAAGAGGAAGATACATTTGGTGTTTTATCTGTCATTTCCCTACTTGTGTTGTTTTAGCGGTCACCTGAAGTTCATTTTGATAGCTTGTGGAGTGTGTGCTAAATCAATTATTAAAGCCCTCACCTTTGTTTGCAGTGGTAGCCTCCTCTCATCCTCTAGTCCTCTTCATTTGTTCTCCTATTGCAATAGAGAATGTCTTCTAGAGTCGGCATCAGTAAACTCTCTTCATTTATCTCTCGTAATGGCAAAAGGACTGCACTTGACAAGTTCTTGGACATTGATTGCAAATCAGGCAAACTGGATATCAGTGATGCCCATTACTTCTTCCACCACATGCTCTCTATGAGACCTTCTCCCCCAAATTCATGTTTTTCTATATTATTGGGTGCTCTGGTTAAGTGTAACCATTTCTCGGTTGCCATCTCTTTCTACAAGACATTAGATATATCAGGTGTTCTGGGGTCGAGATCAGATCCAATCATCTTGAGTATTTTGATTAACAGCTATTCTAGAATGAGATTAGGGAGTGCTGCATTCTCTGCTTTGGGCCTTGTGGTGAAGAATGGGTATCGCCCGAACGTCATTACTTTTTCTTCGCTCGTCAAGGGATTGTGCTTGGAGGGAAATTTGTTTGAAGCTCTTGGTTTGCTTTCAAAGATGATTCGGTTGGGATGCACTCCTAATGTAGTTACTTACACCACTATAATCGATGGTTTGTGCAAAACTGGGAATGCTGCCACAGCCCTTCAATTACATCAAGACATGGTG
Source organism: Persicaria maculosa (assembly GCA_963922045.1). Lineage (NCBI taxonomy): Eukaryota > Viridiplantae > Streptophyta > Magnoliopsida > Caryophyllales > Polygonaceae > Persicaria > Persicaria maculosa. The sequence goes on from OY998253.1 coordinate 5,118,070, forward strand.
CGTGGTAAGGTGGGAATTGCCAAACAGAATTGTAAACCAAGCACAACTTCTTATGTTCTGATTGATGGTCGATGCGTGGAGTGGCCTACATCTGATACTAAAGAACACAAGGCAAGAATTGCTCCGAATGTTGTCTCGTACAGTTGTTTGATTGATGGGTTGTGTCGCTCGGGTATGGAAGAAGATGCTAAGTCTCTCCTTGTTGAAATGTTAGATAATGATGTCCATCCCGATGTTGTGACTTTTAGCATTATGATAAACTCACTTTGCAAGAAAGGGAAGGTAGAGCAAGCAATGGAGGTTAAGGAAATAATGATATCGAGAGGCGAGCACCCAGACAGAGTTACCTATACCACTTTAGTGGATGGTTTCTGCAGAATTGGGAAGATGGAAGAAGCTCTGTGTGTGTACAATGATATGAAGTGCAGGGGAATATTAGCAGACAGTGTGACCATAACTTCCCTCCTTAAAGGTCTGTTTCACCTAAAGAAAGTGGAAGATGCTCTGAGTTTATTTAGGAGCATGAATAAGATGGACGCCAATGGTGCTTGTGGACCCAGTCAAGTTACTTATGCTACTATGATTGATGGACTATGCAAAGAAGGGGATGTAGATAAAGCAGAAGGGCTTTTCTTGGAAATGCAGGGTAACAGGTTTTCTCCGAATGTCGTTATTTATGCCTCTCTCATCGATGGGTTGTGTAAACAGGGGCAAATCAGTAAGGCTGAAGAGCTCTTCTCAAAAATGCTCTCTAGTGGTGTCTCTCCCAATGTTATTGTATATAATTCTTTGATTAATGGATTGTGTAAAGAGGGGCAATTTGACAAGGCTAAAGAGCTGTTTTTGCAAATGCAAAGAAGTGGCATTTCTCCGAATGTCATTTCCTATAATTCTTTGATTGATGGGCTTTACCAATGTGGAAATGATGCGGAGGCAAACATGGTCTTGGAGAATATGATTGGAGATGGTATTGTGCCAAGTGTGGTGACTTTCAACATTATAATCAACTATCTTAGCAAGAAGGGGAGTATCGAACAAGTAGCGAAAGTGTTAGAGTTGATGTCCCAAAGGGGTGAACATCCTAACGTGGTCACTTATGGTTGTTTGATCAAAGGGCTTTGTTTAGAAGGAAGGTTTGGTGATGCAAGGAGGGTGTTTTCTTTGATGGAATGTTGGGGCTTCGAGTGTAATGCCGTGATGTACAACACGCTCATAGATGGGTATTGTAAAGCCGGGATGTTGGAGGATGCACATGATTTGTTCCTTCAAATGAATACCAAGGGGTGTTCCCCTGATGTAATTACTTTTCACACATTGATAAATGGGTATTGCAAAGCAGGTTTGCTCGAGAATGCACACAATTTGCTTCTTGAAATGGTAGCCAAGGATTGCTCCCCAAATGTCGCAATTTATAATGCATTGATCGGTGGCTTTGCCCGTGAGAAGAATGGCACAAGAATTGACGAGCTAGTTCAGAAAATGCACACTGACAAGATTCTACCAGACTTGGACACAATGTCCATTTTATCGAAACATAGCAACATGGTTGAAAATTGCCAAACTTGGATAAACTCTCTCCCCGATTTCTCTTCATTTGGAAACCCAAACAAGAAACGCATTGAATCTCAATGTGAGTTTGCTCTTTGATCTTGATTCTAGTTATGTGTTTTCTTAATTCTTCAATTTCTTATCATATACTTCTCCCAGTGCCTTGCAAAGCATGTTCTGTTATTGGATATGTTACTTGCAATGACTCGTTTACAGGTTCGAACTCTTACAAGAAGAAGCAAAGAGGTAGATGATCAATGGGTGCAATGTAAGTGCTGATAATGGAGACATGATGTTTTCTTCTTCACAATGAGCTTATTTTTTTCTGTATCTCATCCAGAACAATTTCCTGAATCGGTGGTGAATTAATTAATGCATCTCTCTCTGACTGATTAGATCTTTTATAATTTCATTTACATAATCTTTTGTGTCTATTGTCTCTTATTTTCGAACTATTAATGTCTTTAAGAATATGCAAGATCTGTTAGCTTGGCCAAATCAATATTTTATCAGATTTTCCCTTCTTTGGCCTATTTGATATACAATATTGGTTACTGGCCGTTCTTATTGAAATGGGTTTTGCTGAAGTTCTGCGAGGATCTCCACTGTATCTTGTGTCTTATTCCAGGGGAGTCTTTTGCAGTCTCCCAAAGGCGATTTCATGGAACAATAATAAATTGTCGATGCACAGGCATTCTGCAGTGACTGAGATTGAGCCGGAAGATTGCATTTAACTGGTTGCTGATGATGTCAGAAACACTGATTTTTGCCCTTAAGATTGGCCTGGTGTGGTGCCGTAGTGGTGTGTGACATCTTGATTCAGAATTGGGTACTTTGTGCTTGATGATTCAACTCAATGAGCTTGAATAGATACTTAAACCTTTCAGTGACGATCCTACTGTCATGAAGCCATGAAGGAGTTTATTCTCAGTATGCACAAGAGAGTGACGGAGCTCAAGCTCTCCTCTGGAGATGACACAGCAAATATAAATAGCAATGAAGGAGTTTTTTCTGTGTAATAATAAATGACATTGCTATTTCTCTTGTTGATTCACATTTGGTTTCAACTATTGTCCTATGTTTACCCGAAAAAGGAAACAAAATGATGTTTTACCATAGTTGTTGTAGTTTTGGTATTCAGACTTAAGCATACGAAATGGGTTTTGCTGCCCAGCTGCATATCCGGCTACGCACTTTGTCTATCAAACTCGTGTACTCCGCCACAGCAACACGTCTTGAATGTAGAGGAATGCCCAGGTAAGTGACAGGGAAGGCCCTCTTTCGATCAGCCTCTTCAACGGAGGTGCCAACCACATACAGGGTTACTTTTCTCAGGATTAATCTTCATTCCCGCAGCTTTCAGAAAACCATCTAACCATCTAAACCATCCATGCGCAGTTTCACAGAGGTGTTATCGAGCGCCCAGGGATGAAGGCACCCTGAGTACCTCCAATGGGTGTAGCAAGCAGGGGCCTTGTGGGATTCACAATAGCTGCTCATGATACTTTTGATTCTATGTTTTCTGATTTCCTGTTCGCCCTCCATCAGCTTCCCATATATATATCCTCATTCTTCATAGCTAAAAAGCCTAAAATAGCATTTCTTTAACTTTGCCTAATTTTCTCTTATTCTCTGTTCACTAGAATTAGTTATTATATTGATATTGATATATTGATCTGGTTTAGTTGATATCTGGAGACAGGAAGATGTTGAACTCATATATATGTTGGGCTTTTCCATATCTCGAATCAGGGAAAATCACTGTGGACAATGTTAATGGAGAGGTAAGTTGAGGATATAATTCCTTTTCTTTAATAGAACAGCTAATTTACAATTGGAATGCCTTTGATTTGACTAATACTAGCAGTAGGTATTCTGAGCTTTCTAGTTAATGGTTTGATACCATTATAGAGTGGCAGTAGCTTGTCTGCTATAGATCTAGGGTTTTTGCCACACCCTGCTTGGTCTTCTAGACTTTGAGTTAATAAGGCATTGAACCACGGTTAAGTAACCTTACTGCAGTTTCCATGCTAATGGTTCTAGTCTCCACAACCATTTCGGAATGGCTCACCGGAAAGAACTTGTGGTAGTATTCATAGGTCCCGGTTCGAACCCTGGATGACCGTTCTTTATTTACCAAATTCAAGGTTCTAATCTCCAAGGAACCATTTCCTTAATCGATTCCATATATTGCTTCCATGACAGATAGGGATGCAAAGGTACATTTTGATGGCAAATAGTAGAGAGAAAAAATGCTAATGCTGATAGAAAGATGGGGTTTTCTTCTGTCTTCTGTACATGATTTAGGTAATTGTGTTGACATTAAAGATATAACTTAATGAAGAAGGTCTCTATATTATGTGAGCAAAGCAAACAAAAGTTCTTTGATGGTGTATTACACACTGAAGGACCAATATTTTGCCCATGCCTTTGTACAATAACCCATGAACATATGCTGTATATTACTGGCTCTTTAGTTTCATGTGCTTGTAAGGAAACTCATACATATAAGTCGTGAGTCATCTTCGATGGAATCACCATTATTCAAGATGTCATCTTGCTTTATTCCAATATAGGAGCAACTTGTGCCAATTACATTATTTAATTTACAGAAAATCAAAGGCGAGGAAAATTTAGCAGCTCTTAAAACAGTGAAAGAAGAACTGGCGTCCGTCCTGAGTCAGGAAAAGTTGCAATCTGAAGCAAGAGTTAGTAGAGGTGGAAAGTAGAAACTCTGATCTGAGATTATTGATTGACATTGGTCCTTAAAAAATGGCTAAAGGAATTTTATGAAAAAAGCTTGAACTTGGATTAAGGTTGATATTATTAAAGAGACCTAAACTATAGATATTGCCACCTTTGGAGAGTTGGTTGGCTCCCTTAGTTTCCCCACTTTAGTGCACTGCAAACACTTACACAATGCATTTTCTTGGGTCAAATTTTGCGTTGCAGGAGCTCCAATCAGTGCGAGCTCAATTTGACATTACATATTCTTCATCATCCTTTATCGCTGTCTGAATTACAATGGTTTCTGGCTTATGAAAATTTCTCCGTAATGGCCTTTACTGCATAAATTTGCACCTTTGATTAAACGGTGGTGTGCCATATTTGTTATTCCTTTGTTAGGATGTGAAAATGGTTGGGATTGGATTGCATTTGAGTAGCCAAATGTGTGTGAAGTATACGGAGGAGATTCCAAACTAGGATTTCTGTATGGATTGCATTTGTTTTTTTTCTACTCTATTTAGTATTTGCATTATTCAGACTTTGTTGTTTGTTTGAACTATAGATTGTGTTAAGTGTACTTGTGTTTGGCCAAGTGTACTTGTGTACTTGTCATAGAGGTGCTGTTGTGCTACTATTGAGAGAGCTTTTTCTGTGTATTGCTTGAACAAATTAATCACTTACCTATTTATTGCCTAAATGCATTAATTTAGTAAATCTGTCCCCTTTCATGAAAAATTGCTTCAATTATTTTTTGTTTTCTTAATATTTGTTGCTATTATGTAAGAATATTCTATCTAATTTAAAGCATATTAACTCAAATGGTAGAGCATTGCGTTCAAACACAAAGATGCGAGTTCAAATCCCACATAGACTACGATAATAAAAAAAAATCACAAATATGTCATTTCACATCGGGTAATAACCGATGTCTTTAAAAAAAAATCGATGCTTATGTGGAGATGTAAAAAGTCAAAACTTATTAACATTGGATAATAGCTGAAGTCTTTGAAAGACATCGGCTATTTGACTTTTTGCATCCCCACACAGACATTGATTTTTTTTTTGAAGCTATTACTCGATGTTAAATAACAAATTTCTAGTAGCTTCACTAACTCAAATCTTCACCCTTCCAAAAAAAAACCAAACAAAACTATTGGTACTTCAAAAATGGCTGAAGCTGCACTAAATATATTTCAAACTGAAAAAAAGAAAGTTTTCTTGTTAGTGCAAGATTGAGATCGTTCATGTTCTTCAATCTTGGTCGGATTTGAAATGTGAAGCTATTTAGATTTGAAGAATAAAAGAGAACTAATCATCTAAGGGTAGTTGCAAAATGTCTCATTCTTAATACAAAGAAAGAGCCTCTCATAAGCCAAAGCCATCTTTCTTGCAGTAAGCATCCTCTCCGCATACCTCCTACAAGCCTTCCCTCTCTCCGCCAGCCGCCCCGGCCCCTCAACTACCGCCACCTCCAATGCCACCTCGAGCGCCTCCTCGTTCGGGGCGAACATGAACCCGAACTCCTCCTCGACTATGATGTTCCCCTTTATGCTAGGCAACCTCGACGCCATTACCGGCCTCCCACTCATCATGGCCTCTATCAATGTCAAGTCAAGCCCCTGCGGCCGCAGCGTCGGGTGCACGAACACGTCGATACCGTTATAAAACGATCTGAGCTCAAACGGGCTCATCGGGCCCATCACCATCGCCTGCGGGCCTATGGCCCGGTACCGTTTCTCCCACGGCCCGGACCCGGCCACCACGAGATACACTGTGGGGTGCCTCTTGATCAGCTTCGAAAAGGCGGCGTACAATATTGGGTGCCCTTTGTCCTTAACCAACCTCCCCGCCACCCCTAATACCAATGTGGCGTTCTTGGGAAGCCCGATGTTGGCCCGGAACTTGGGCCCGGATTCCGGGTCGGGCCTGAAGTCACTTTCGTTGACGCCGTTGAGGATGACATGGACCCGTCCGGACGGGATCTGGTAGATGTCACGGAGAATCTCGCCGCAGCTGTCGCTGGTCGCGACATGGTGGGCGTATCTATGGAAAAACCGGATCTCGTTGAGGAGTTTCGGGATCATACTTCGGAGGCTTTCGTTGAAGCCCGGAGACATGGGCTCGTCGACGGGCCGGGTCAGGTCTTGGTAGATGCTGGACTGGAGGATCTCGAGTGCGATGCCGTGCCATGACACCGCCAGGTTGGAGACGTTGCGGGCCACTTGGTACGGCAGCGACACGCTCTCCGAGTGCACCACGTCGAACGGGGCCCGCTTGTTCTCCTCCAAGTACTGCTCCCACGCCAAGTTGTGCCGCCACTGTCCGGGCACGGCGCCCACATGACGATGGATCGTCGGGCCCGACGGGTCAGGCCGGGCCTGGATCGGGACAGAGGTGTTGACTTCTGGTGAGGTGAATACATGGACGTCGTGGCCGTGGCCGGTTAGGGCCGTGTGGAGAGTGTAGGCGTGGCGCTCCATTCCACCGGGAGCGGAGGTAGGCCATTTTCGGGAAAACACCGCGACTTTAAGGCGGAGCTTCGGATGTGTTTCGGGGAAGAAGAGGCGGTTCCATGGGAAGTCCGCCGTCCGGAGGTCACCGGACCAGGCAGAGGAGGAGGAGGTGAAAGGGGAGGTGCAAAGGAAGGAGGAGGATTGGGGGCGGAGGAGGAGGACGGCGGGGGCGGTGAAGATGACAGCGAACAAGACGGCGGTGCAGAGGAGGCCGGTGTTTATGGCGGGAAAGGTGAAGCTAGAGGGCTTGTTTCTTGAAGGCGTGGGGAGGATGGAGGATGCCATGGATCATCTATCTTCAGTTGGGAATTAATATTATACATATAGTGTATAAAATGATAATTATATACTTACTCCGTTCAGAAATAAGCGACGTTTGACTTTTTGACACGTTTTTTAATGAGCTAAAAACTATATAAAATATCAAATTTTTAATAATTTTTTTTATATAATTTTATACTTATTAGTTATAAGTTTGAAATTATTTAAAAAATTTATAAAAAAATTAATATTTCATATAGTTTTTATCTCCTTAAAAACGTGTCGAAAAGTCAAACGACACTTACTTATTAATGAACGGATGTTATTTTAAAAAAAAGTCATTTCATCATTGTTATATTCTTGAAACCAAACACAAACAATTAAGTTACATGCATGTATAAACCAAAGCTTGTACAACGTGTACGTCACTATGTTTTTCATGTTGAATGTTGACTAAATTAATTAATGAATTAATGAATATATACACCATGTCACAAGTGGAGGTAGCTACTTGCTTGAAGGTTAGCATGTACCACGTTCCATGACTGCCATCCCATGTGGAAGTAAACCATGTCAAACCTATATCTGCTTTTAAAAAAAAGTGAGATGAGTTCACTTGTAACTATTTTGACTAAGAGGATGTCATAAGGAATATAAGCAAAAAGAAAATAAATTGAACAAGTGATCAAGTTGAGAGGTTCCTACACTATGCAGTAGTTCCTTAGTTAGTTAGTTGGTCCGGCTTTTAGTTGCGTAGTTACCGGCCACTCGAGGATTTTATGCCAAGAAGACGGGAAAAAGTGTCTGCAAGAACAATTGCAGATACTCTTTCCCACAGTTCCGGCGGCCAACATATATATGATACTTATATATATCATGACATCTGAATCAACATTGAGGGCCTTCTCTAAGTCTTCAGAACCCTTGAATTGGTAAATAAAGAGTGGTCATTCACGTCTTCAGAACCCGATCAAACTAAATTGACATATACCCCAATTACATACTTAATTTATTAGTCATATCAAAATAGATATACGCTTGATGATTCTAAATCATATTGTTTCTGTTTCCTAAAAACCTTCCACGGGGAAAGAGTCCCTGATATGCCTAGTCGTTTTTTAAATGGAAATGGAAATCGATCACCTGATCTACGAGCACCCTTTGCCTCTTTCTTTGGCTCTTTGTCTATTAAGGTTAAACATTTGCTTACTAATTATTCTAGTTGGAGTTTGTGATTCTAGGCTATTGAATCTAGTTCAAATTAATTTAACCGGAGAATCGATTTCCACATTTCTGTTCTAGCTCTTTCTCAAATCCCCTTGCTGTCTTTTGAGGTGGGAAAATTGTCTTACTTTGTAATAGCGGACGGTTTTCTCACTAGTTAACTTTCTTTAGGATGTTAAAGAGGCGCAAGTTTCCAGTTCTTTGCACCAAAGAAGGAAGGGTGGGAGTAGATTAGGATATGACTGATATCATTAAGGCAATTTCATTCTGATTGTCCTAGGAAGAAAGAAAGGATAAAACATCCACGAACAGGGGTAGCCTAGCCCATAAGAGCGTCATTCTCAGATGGAAAAGAATTACCAATCGTCGGAAAAAGAAAGGGAATACTTTACAAATAGGGCTAATTGCTTCGGACCTGACTGTGATAGCCCTCTCAATACCTTTAAAGAGCTTTGTAACTAGTGGCCGATTTCCTGTCGCTAGAGCCTTTTCCTAGTGCACGGAGCCTCAACGAGGAAGGTGCTAGTGGTTTATCATTGGATCAATACCCCTGCCGAGCTCCTCTTTTTGTGCTATCGGTAGGAGTCGGTAGTTGGGCACTGGATCCCTTCGGACCTGGAGAACATGTGACGCTGGGTTGGAGTTTGGTGAACCAACTGGTCGCTCCTCTAGTGGAAAGCCTCCTCCGTCCCTCGAGACCAACAAGGGGCAGTACAGGAATATTCACCTGTTGTCCATCGACTAAGCCTTTCAGCCTGATCTTAGGCCTTGACTCACCCTCCGTGGACGAACCTTGCGGAGGAACCCTTAGGTTTTCGGAGCATTTGGATTCTCACCAATGTTTTCGTTACTCAAGCCGACATTCTCGCTTCCGCTTCGTCCACCGCGGCTCGCATCGTTGCTCCCCCCTAAGGCGGAACGCTCCCCTACCTTGAAGATGCTTGATGGGAAGGAGAAGTGAAGAAGGAGAGATGAATATATACTATATGGTAGCGGCAGGAAATTCTTTGGCCTTGAATCGAGATATTCAGGAAGAGGGGGTTGTTCCAACTCGATACCGGCAAGAATTACTAACTAGTGCATGGGAAGAGGTTCATTTTCGAAGTATTTTTCTCTTCCAATATTTTTCTGTTGGGCTTCCCTCATTTCTTTTATCGATCATAATGATGCGAATCGTGCTTTAATGAGTTCGAATATGCAACACCAAGCCGTTCCGCTTTCTCATTTCGAGAAGTGCATTGCTGGGACTGGGTTAGAACGCCAAGCGGCTCTCGATTCGAGGGTTCTCGCTATAGCCGAACATGAAGGAAAGATCATTTCTACGTTTCGTTGGAAAAACCAACACAAATATCATATTGACTTTCTCTCGCCCTACTTCTAAAGATAGATAGAAAAGGGTGGAGAGAGTAACTTTTAACAATTCTCTCCTTTCTAAACCTGCGAAAGGCGCCCCCTAGAACAAAGCCCGTCCCTCTTTTCCCCCTTTAATGAAAGACCCTCGCCCCGTTTCCTATTCATTTGTGGGCCGGGACCCGAGGTCCCCTTTTTTTTTTTTATCAAGAGGTGATTTCGAGAATCAACCAACCGAAAAATCCGCTATGGCAGGATTGGTCTACCACTCAGCTCATACAAGATAATCGAGTCGAGAACTAGACAGTGCCCTTGCAGACCTTATCTATCTCCCGCTCACATCGGAGATCGAAAGTTTCAATAGTCCCAACACCATTCTACCACACTGCTACATGCACTGATCCTTCTATTCAAAGTTTCTTTTCTCCTGTTGTACGAAAGCAGAGTAAGCGTCAGTGGATTTTCTGTCATTTCCACTTGGACCTTCGCTAGCTAAGCTACACACCAAGGGATATAAGAACGGAGCTTATCATAGATCGAACCGCCGAGTCGGAAAAATTGGGTGCTAACATATAGCTTTGTATCGGCTAAGTTCACAAGTTGGAGATAAGCGGACTCGAAGAAAAAGCTCAGGCTTGTGCGGTTGTTCTCTCCTCTTTCTATCTATGTGGAAGAGTGCTCATCTAGATTGATGGGATTTGGTATGATACTTATGAGATCGATGAGGTTGAAAAATATCTTATGTGGAAATTTGACCCCATAAGCGGGACCACCACCAAATAGTGCAAAACCCCCGATGGGCCCAATTTACGAACCTAATTAAGCAAATGTCCACCAGGCAATTCAAATTAAGCAAATGTCAATCGGGCAGAGACTTTTGGTTCTTCTCCCTTCTGTCCCTCTTCCTATGTTCTTCTCTCCCTCGTCTAGTCGTCTTCCTATCTCTCCCTTTTCCTTTTGTTCTCATCCTCTCCGACAACGTTTGCGGAGATGAGAACCGCTTCCAACCTTTGTTTCTGACCTCCAGCGACGATCGACATTGATGGCGACGTCCGAGGGCGAAATCTGTGAGAGAGGGTGAACCGAGGGCGAGAGAGATGGAGGTTGTCCGCTTCTTTGTGACCGGCACCGACCTCTGACCACCGCCAAGCGAAGGTACTTTATTTTTATTTTTTTGGTTTCTACATGCTGATTTTGGGGGGGGGGGGGGTTTAGGATTTTAGTGTGCTGATTTTGCTCTTTTTTTTTTAGGGATTTGGTGTGCTGATTTTGTGGTTTTTCATAGGGTTGAGTTTCTATTTGGTTTGTTTAAACATAGGATAGTTTTTTCGGTTGTTTATCATTCCGTTTGTCAGTTGTCTATTATAGTTAGAAGCTGACAACAATTAGGAGTGACCGACGGTCATTTAACTAATAAACCTTGGAGGGTGGACATTTAATTAATTAGGTCTTATTATATGGACATTTATTTTTTTCTCCCCTATTATAAAGTCTCCTTTTATAATTGTTGCTCAATTCTTCAAGTTCTTGCACCTATTGTATCACCTCAATCTCCCTCACATCAAATCTCGGTAGATGCAGCTTGTATATTACTCCGTACTACTACTAAGCTAGATTGAAGTACAAGTGCAGATAGTGCAGAGACGTCAAGGACTTCCATGGCATCATGTACTGTTTCCATCCTGCAAGTGTTCAGCTCTGGCAGAGTATGTGCTGAGTTGCATTTGTACCATGGTTAGTCCGGCATCAATCGCTTTCTCTATGCTGCTTAATGTGAGGATCTGAATTGAAGTCGGCAGCGACTAGAAGCACCCTCCCCTGAATAGTACCACTTTCCATGATTAGCATCCCATGTGGAAGTAGACCATGTCACACCAATATCTGCATAAACAAGTGAGATGAGTTCAATTGTAGCTATTTTAAGAGGGAGTCATAAGGAATCTAAGCGAAAGAAAATACAGAAGTCGTAAACCAACACAAATTTAGTCAGATTTCATCTTAAAATCAATTGACTTTAATAAGAGGGAGTCATAAGGAATCTAAGTGTCATATAGTATCTACCTACACACAGGAAAAAATAAATGAAATGCGTTCATTTAAACTTGCAAACAAACAAAGCAAGAGCTCCATCCAAGTGTGACTCTGAAGGTCAAATGACAGATATGCATATACAAGTGAAAAATCTTCCTTAGTTCTTTTGCTTGGTGCTTCTAGTTCAATCAAAATTGGTCCTCTTTCATTTAGAAAACTCGAAAGACGTTATTTGTTCAAAGAGATGGAAGTTAAGGAGAGCCTACCAGGCAAAAAGTCTGTCTTCTCTTTTCAAGTAATGATAATGTCTTCAATGTGCTGAATATTAGGCCAGTCTTCCCCACTATGTTTTCCGCATCGCCTCTTTAGTTCTTCAGAGCTTTGGCAAATCTCAAGATGAAGAAGAGAGGTGAGGCTTCTCATCCAACAAGGCAATGATACGACGCTTGTACACACCATGATCTTCAGTTGTTGGAGGGAAGTAAGATGCCCAACTCCTTCTGGTAGAGCTTCCAAGTTGGGCATTTTTGACAGATGCAGATACTGCAGAGATGTCATCGACTTCCATGGCATGTGATGTATCCATTCTGCTGAGCCACAGTAGATTTTCAGCTCTAGGAGACTGCAGAGATGTGTTTGACCCTTGGTTGAATCAATATCAGTAACTTTCTCTACACTGCTAAACGTGAGGAACCGAAGTTGGCTGAGACTAAGAAGCACCCTCCATGACAAATAGAGCTCTTTGAAATCAGTGAGAGTTAGCCTTTGTAGGGAGACAAGGTGTCGAACTCCCTTTACAAGATAGAGCTTTTGGTTCAAATTGTATATCTTGAGAACCTGTAGAGAAGTTAAGTATTTGAACCCCTTGAAAAGGTTGGCGTTCACAGTTGGGATTTCCAAATACTTGAGTCTCGGCAAGTGTCCCCATGGGACCTCTGGTTTCTGATCATCGACATCAACCCATCTGAGCTTCTTACATGCGGTAATTTTCAACTTTTCTAGTGAAGTGAGAGATGCAAGGGCTATACAAGACACTGATTCAATTTCTTCACATCTGTATATACTCAGTTTCCGCAGATTAGAAAGGTGTCGTGTTTGGGCTTCTTGAATGTTGCGTAGACCTCTGATTCTTGTAATTCGTAACCTCCTCAGCGCATTGCTTTTACAAGATGCAAGGTCAGTTTCTACACCCCCAACGCCCCACAAAAGGAGCTCCTTTGGAACGCTTTCCAACTTCAAATGATCAACTAGTGGAAACGAAGGAATGCACGTTGTCAGCTTTCTGCAGTTGCGTATGTTTACTCTGGTAAGACGAGGGAATGCAGGCAACACTGTTGGCGCTTGTGACCACCAGCTCATCAAATTTGGCATGTTCCAAATCCAAAGAGTTTCCAGTGATGGGAAGAACAAATTAGGATCATGGAACTTGTTGTCCTCTATGATAGCCAGTGAAGACATATCCTGAATGTACAACTCCTTGAGGGACGGAAGGTGACTCAATGGCGGAAGCTCAACACATCTTCCACATGATCCAACTTTGAGAATTGCAAGATTGTTGAGGGATGTAAACCAAGCAGGGATTTCCCTTCCACCAAAGTTGAAGATGCTCAACTGCTCAAGATTAGGATGTGGTTTAAGTGCATTCATCACTGTCATCACTGTTTCAGGTTCAAGCAGATCTTCTACATCGGCTCCAGTTTTCCATTGAATAGCTAAGGCATGAAGTCTACTCTTTCTCGACAAACATGATCTTTCTGCATCAGCTATCGCGTTCTTCCATCCGGTTGTAGGAAGTTCAATATTCAAAGATTCACTCAAGCTGTCGAGGCACATCAAATAGCTTAGCCCACCGTTATGATTGTTCACAACTAGCCTGTCTAGACTCACAAGAGATTTCAAAGCTGCCAATCCAGGTGGCATTTGAGACAGGTTGTTACAGCCTTCAAGCACAAGGTGTCTCAAACTAAGCAAACTCGCCAAGTCCTTTGGCAACTCCTTCAAAGACCGACATCCTTGAAGAATGAGAGATTGTAAAAGGTGGAGGCTACAAACTGAACTTGGAATCATTTCCATAACATTATGTGAGAGATCAATAAGCCGTAAATGTATCAATTCTCCAATAGATGGCGGTATTTCCTTGATATCCATGCGAGACAAATCTAAAACCCGAAGTGCCTTGAAACTTGACATTAGCTTTTTCAAAGCATTGCTTTCCACAGAAAATTTGCCGATCCAAAGAAAGGTTCTTAGACTCTTCGAATGGGAGAAGGAACAAACAGTGTCCACTAAAGATTCAGATTTACAATTCAATGACACATGACGAAGAGTCTTATCCCACGAGTTCTGAGCAATTTGATCAACTAAAATAGTTTCAAATTCAGAAACTTCTTTAGCCAAGTCAAGCACTAGATCGTGCACCTTATAAGTGTCTCGTGTGACACCTTTGATCCCACTTGCTTTCGTATCTTGCAAAAAACACCTATCCACCAAGCAGAAGAAGTACTCCTCTGCTCTATCCTCCAAACTTTGGCTTGTAACATAAGGTTCAACAAACCCTTGAGCTATCCATAGACGGACCAAGGTACTTTTTTCAAATTCATAATCCTTGGGAAAGAGGGAGCAATATGCAAAGCAACGCTTTACCGGATATGGAAGCTCGTTATAACTCATCTTTAGTACATGAGTGATTTTTTTATACTCATCAGGCTCAACTTTGGAGAGTTCACCATATACCAAAGGAAACCACTTCTTCTTTTCTTTATGCCTCAACAAGTTTGCTATGGTCACTATAACAAGAGGAACATTTGCACACTTGCTCACAATTTTCAATCCTAATTGCTCTAGATCTTGACTAACATGTCCATCTATTTCCCCAAAAGCTATCTTTTTAAACAATGACCAAGCACTTTCATCTGACATCAAGGGCAGATGATAGCAAGGCTTGGCTGCAAGCAAACTATCGGCGACCTTCACAGAACGAGTTGTGGCTAAAACCATGCTTCCAGGCTTCCCGGAATTCAATAGTGTTTTCAAATTATTCCAGTTTTCTGTGCTCTCGTCCCATACATCATCTAAAACAAGCAAAAATCTTTTTTCCCCAATCTTATTTCTAAACAAAGATTGCAGCTGGTCTAGATCACTGTCTTCAAGCTCGCTCTTTGGGACAAATCTTTTCTCTTCAATCTCCTTTCTAAACGAAGATTGCAGCTGGTCTGGTTTTTCTTCTTTAGACTCTTTCTCTGGGATAGATTTTAAGAGGGTTATCAAGACTCGTTTTAGATCTGAGAAGTAGTTGATACAAGCCCACATACACAATTTGAAACCTTGTTGAACTCTTTCATCATTATAAACAAGCTTAGCAAGAGTGGTTTTTCCCAAACCTCCCATTCCAACAACTGCAATGACAGAAACACCTATTTGTTCCCGGAAACACTCAGGCAATAACCTTGTCACTATATCCTCTCTTTCGGTCTCTCGGCCAACAACCTCACTGCTTCTTATGTACGAGTGGGTTTGCTCTCTCCCAAATCTATATGCTTGTTCTTTATGATCAGTTTTATTCAGCAGAAATTTGAACCGATTAATGTCATTGGCAATGTCATCTAGATGCTCCCTAATCTCCTTGACTTTGTGAGCAGCTTTAACAAAGAAAACTAAACTGTACGGCTTCGAAAGAAAAAGGAGTACCTCTTTCTTAATCTTACTGCCTGTCATGGCCTTCTCATGTAACACTTTTGCGGAGATAGTGTCGAACAAATCGTCTGCTTCGTACAACACGAGCTTGAGACGTGCAAGCCATCTTTGCACAGCAGCATCAGTGGCCTGCCTGTGATCAGCATCTTGCAGGACATCTCTTATGGTGGTGATGGTGTCCTCAAACTTTTCGCGGTCTGCCTTATGACCCCATAGCACCCGGAATTCGTCAGTTGCAAGGGAGGAGAGTACTGTTAGGACTGTTTTAGTAAGGCCAAAGAGGGCTGCTTCTGCCATTTTTTCAGAGCTGTGTTTTGAAGGTTGCAGTGAATGGTTTTTCTGTCAAACACCACATTGTGTGAAACAAATAACCAAAGATGAGTATTAATACTGAAATTTTCAATCAGTGTATCATGTGAGAACACAGCAAATTTTGAAAAAAGAAAAGGGAAAAATATTGAAGATGGATGAACTGTGTGTACAAGTGGTATTGGTAAATGGTAATTGCTCTTGAGTCTTGCCGGTTGTTTTTGGCAACAAATGTACCACATAAGCAAACCATCGCCTTGTTATGCGACTCAATTATTTAGGCTCTTAATTATAAAACTACACTAATTAAAAGTATACTAGTGTCACAAAGTATATTAATTTTAAAAGTGCATAAATTAATGCAGTTAATTTGATGCTGTTTTTATTATGTTCAAACCTGAGCTTTACATATCACATATCACTCTTTATCTCATAAATTGAGAAGAAAAAACGACAAAAAGATGATTCGTGGAGAAAGAAGCAAACTATGTAGCAAATTACAATAGCAATAGCCAATAGGTATAGCAAATTGCCATATTATATTTGCTTTTAAATACAAAATCAAGCAGTGGCCGAGTTTCCCTAGGAATTTAAAATGCGTTCCGGTTTTATTTGCTTGATGATTCTTGATCATAATACATGGAGAATGGAGGAATTTGCCCAAGAAATGATAATGATGATGGAAGAGAATCCTGCAATTGAAGATCACCAAATATTGGGAGCGCTCCAACTAGTTTTGTTGGATCAATATTGCATTGAAAGAGAGCCTCATAAGATATTAAGTGTAGCATCTAAATATACACAGGTGAGATGAATTACCTAAAGCTTAATGTGCAAGTGTCCGCAGCCTCATGAACGAAGCAAACTATGTAGCATCAATACCTGCATATGCAATTGCAAGTGACATGAGTTAAATTGTAGTAATTTCAAGAGAGTCATAAAAAGTTCAAAATCCCGAACCAAATTTCACAATCAATCCTATACCCAAAACAAAAACCTCACAACTGAACCCCAAGAGAAAAGCCCAGCGCCCCCGCTCCTCACCTCCATTAGCTAATACGAAACGATACAAACCGTTGAAATCACCAGCACAGAGCACAGATTCAAGCGATTTTCAAATGCTTAAACCATAAGAACAAAGAGGGGATCGAAAGCCCCTTGCCAATTTCGGGAGACGGTCACAGAAATGGAAAACCCCAAAATCTAGGGCTCTTTAGTGACCCCTCTTCGACGGTGGCCCGAAGAGATGGAATAATACAATTAAAATGAAGTCGAGAAGCAACGAAGAGATGGAAATCGACAAACCGTTTGATCAGTAGCGACGACCTCGCGGGGATAAGTTGCTCCATTGATGGAGGCTGCTGTGATGTTCTTCTTCCGTTTCAATTGAATCGCATATTAATTAATCAGCAAGCGAAATTCCACACACCGCACCTGATTGAACAAGAGTTGAGAGAACGAAATTGGTAGCTCCTATAGTTGCTAGATCGATCAACATCGCTCCAACACGATTGGCATACAATTAAGGGATGTGATTTAGACATACCAAAAAGATCACAATGCAAGATGTTGATTGCTGAATCTCTCAATTACCCAAAGAAGAGAACAATATAGGTGAATTTCGAATTCTCTCAACTTCGATCATCAAACCAGCACCTTGCACTCCCGTACATGTTGATGCTATGCTTAAATTGATTGCAAGTCCTACATCAGTGAATTCTAAAAACAAGTTCAAGGAAATTTACGAAGCAACCAATTCTGAGTCAAAATAGATGACACCCCGCCGCGACGGGAGTCCACAAGCAGGGCCGACTTTGGACAAGTGCAATATGTTGTATAAGAAAATTATTAGAACAAGAAATATGCCATATGGGTCTAATTTTTTTTTTTTTTTTTTGTATTCATTAACTTATTTAGCCAAGACTGTTTACTTCCCTTCAACTTAAAATGTGAATAGGAAATTTCAAACAATAAAACAGTTCACAAGATCCATCCACACCCTTGATTTTGTGACTTAACCAATGTGGTCCATGAAAACCTATACACCTATTTTCATTCAATATGATATATATGATGTAAGAAATTTACACTTGTAGACTTGTAGTATTTATCCCCTTTAGTTCATAGTTGTTTTCCTTTGTGTGGCTTATTGTTAAATATGGGGTTTCTCCCTATTACAAAAATCCTATCTCTTGGGTGTGTTTTCTTCGCTCTTTTTTTTAAGGGTGGAGGAGGTGGGGTGGGGGAAATTTCCCCACCTTGGTGAGAGAGGGTGGAGAAGGTGGGGTGGAGATGCACCTAGTCCACCCCTTAAATGAAGGTGAAAGGGGTGGGGAAGAAAACACACCATTAATGTCTATATGTATATGAGATATATGATCTCCTTCAACCTCCAAATGCTCTAACCGATCCTTTCCCGCCATGAACACCAACCTCATATTCGTCGTCCTCTTCACCATTCCCTCCCTCTTCCTCTATCTCCTCTCTTCCAACTCCACCTTCCTCTACACCTTCCACTCCTACTCCTCCACTTGGTCCGGCGACCTCCGAAGGGTCGACTTCCCCTGGAACCGACTCTTCCTCCCCGAAGCCCCGCCGCCTCCGAATCTTCGACTCAAAATCGCAGTGTTTTCACGGAAGTGGCCGACGTCAACACCAGGCGGCATGGAGCGCCACGCCTACACTCTCCACACTGCCCTATCCGCCCGCGGCCACGACGTCCATGTCTTCACCTCCCCCGCCACTAACACATCTGGCCCGACACGGACCCGGCCCGACCCGTTGGGCCCGACGATCCACTGCCACGAGGGCGCTATGCCGGGGAAGTGGCGGTACCACGAGGCGTGGGAGTTGTACATGGAAGAGAACAAGAAGACCCCGTTCGACGTGGTGCACTCAGAGAGCGTGTCGCTGCCGCACCAAGCGGCCCGAAACCTCTCCAATCTAGCGGTGTCATGGCACGGCATCGCACTCGAGCTCCTCCAGTCCAGCATCTACCAGGACCTGATCCGACCCGACGATGAACCCATGTCTCCGGGCTTCAACGAAAGCCTCCGAAGTTTGGTCCCGAAACTCCTCAACGAGATCCGGTTTTTCCATAGATACGCCCACCATGTCGCGACTAGCGACAGCTGCGGCGAGATTCTCCGTGACATCTACCAAATCCCGTCCGGACGGGTCCATGTCATCCTCAACGGCGTCAAGGAAAGTGACTTCAGGCCCGACCCGAAAATCGGGCCCAAGTTCCGGGCCAAGATCGGGCTTCCCAAGAATGCCACATTGGTATTAGGAGTGGCCGGGAGGTTGGTTAGGGACAAAGGGCACCCAATATTGTACTCCGCCTTTTCGAAGCTAATCAAGAAACACCCCACAGTGTATCTCGTGGTGGCCGGGTCCGGCCCGTGGGAGAAACGGTACCGGGCCCTAGGCCCGCAGGCAATGGTACTGGGCCCGATGAGCCCGTTTGAGCTCAGGTCGTTTTATAACGGTATCGATGTGTTCGTGCACCCGACGTTGCGGCCGCAGGGGCTGGACTTAACATTGATAGAGGCCATGATGAGTGGGAGGCCGGTGATGGCGTCGAGGTTGCCTAGCATAAAGGGGAACATCATAGTCGAGGAGGAGTTTGGGTTCATGTTCGCCCCAAACGAGGAGGCGCTCGAGACGGCATTGGAGGAGGTGGTGGCGGAGGGGCCGGGGCGGCTGGCGGAGAGAGGGAATGCTTGTAGGAGGTATGCGGAGAGGATGCTTACTGCAAGGAAGATGGCTTTGGCTTATGAGAGGCTCTTCCTTTGTATTAAGAATGAGACATTTTGCAACTACCCTTGATTTAGTTCTTCTTCATTTATTTATTTATTTTGAATTTCTTCTTGTATTGTTGGATGCTTAGATCTTAAATCTTAAATATATAAATCAGAAAGCTTCTTCTAAGATCAGTTAGAAGTATACTTCCATCTACTAGTAATTAAGATCCCTAAGTAATTATAAATGAAGGAGGATCTAATTAAATTGCTTATATATTGAGAACATAAGTAACTATAAGTGAAGCAAAGATTATTTTTTTTTTGGGTAAGCTAATTGAAGCTAAGATCATAAAAAAAAGTATAAGAGTGTGTTTGGATTCCATTGCATTTTCATTATAATGTAATTATTTTACCTCGTTTTATGTGTCCGTTTGGTTGTAAAAATAAAAATCTCATAAAAACCGAGGTAAAATCGTAATTTAACCAAATAATCACATAAATCGAGATAAAATAATTGTATTTTAATTAATATATCGTGAAATCCAATAAAAACATCATAATTTAGGGTTTGTTTGGTTGAATGCGAGATGTACAATTCCCGGGAACTTACTTCTCATAAATTGAATTCCCGTGAAATGCACTTCCCATGAATTAAAAAAAAATGTTTGGTTGAATTCGGTTTTTAGTAATATAAAGAGAAAAATAAATAAATTCATGTTAAAAAAATGGGGGAAGTTGAACTTACCTAGTCCCCCTGGGTAAGTGAACTTCCTACGATTTGTAGGAATTGAAATTCCTGGAAAGTTGAATTCCTGTATCATTCTGTCAACCAAACACAGGAATATATCCTACTTCCTGAGTTTTTTAACTTGCTGTGTTTTTAACGGACTAACCAAACGAGACCTTAAATACCTTAAAATTTTTGTTAACCAAACACCGCCTTATCACTTTGCATTATAAACATAATGCATTTGAAATCCAAACACACCCTTAATTATAATAATATCAGCAGGGCTCGTTTGGTTGAATGCGGGAAGTACAATTCCTGAAAACTCATTTCCCATGAATTGAATTCTCCGTAAAATATACTTCATTATTTAGTTGAATTTTAATTTTTAGAAATATAAAAAAAATATATTAAAAAAGGGTAAAAGTTGAACTTAAGTCATCACCTAACTAGGCAAGTGAACTTCCAACAATCCTACCATTTGAATAGGAAATTTTGGCTTTCGATTATAATTAAACCCTAAATAGGCATAAACTTGGTTCTATTTTGAATGATTCGATTACCGATTGCCACATTGGTCTAAAAATATTTGTATTGATTAACTTATTTAGTCAACCATTTAACTCCCTTCAACTTGAAAGAAATAGAAAATTTCAAATAACAGTTCTCAAGATCCGTCCACACCCTTGATTAACTTTTTTTTTTTCCCTGTTACTCAACACCCTTAAAACTTACTGGCCCAAGAGGTGAGATTCGGAATTCGAATTGTAGACGGAAGGCACTTGTAAACTGCCTTAAACTCTAGGATACATAAGTACATTTTTTTCAAAACTATATGTACTTTAGGATACATATATAAGTTCATTATTCATTATTAGCTTAGATTAAGTTTTCAAAATTCATTGTTATATCATATATATATATACATAGAGAGATAGAGAGGGGATAGATCATATGTACTCCAAACAATGAGTATATAATACTGTGATGCATAAAATCTGCATCATAGTTGATCGATCTTGATCATGCTCTCAATCCGAGCCCTAGCCTGCAAACAAGTACGAGCGAGGTCGGGGCGGGGCTTGTCTCCCCCGTAGGACCCTCCGACGCTCAAGTCAGTCCTCTCGTATTTATATTAGTCTAGCATAAATGAAACGGTCAAGGCATTTAATGCAAGGAATTCGAATAGTTTTGATACTTAATAAAAGAAACCGTTACCGTACTGATGCCGGTCGAGCCCTTAAATATAGGAAACGATCGATGCATTTATATGGGTCATCACAATAGAATAGGCGGTAATTGACAAAAGACGGAACTGCCCCTGTATCGTGATTTCGGGATTTTCCCTCTTACAATTGCCCCTCGGGTTTCCTCATCATGTCTCAATGATGAAGGAAGCCCGAAAAATCGGTGAATCATTGGCCGAGTTGGCGACTTATTGGCCTTGACCGGTGGTTTTGGCCTTGAGTGACTATCGTTGGCCGTAATTGGTGGTTTCCGGTGGCCGTAATTGGCGATTTCCGGTGGCCGTAATTGGCGATTTCCGGTGGCCGTAATTGGCGATTTCCGGTGGCCGTAATTGGCGATTTCCGGTGGCCGTAATTGGCGATTTCCCCGGTGGCCGTAATTGGCGATTTCCGGTGGCCGTAATTGGCGATTTCCGGTGGCCGTAATTGGCGATTTCCGGTGGCCGTAATTGGCGATTTCCGGTGGCCGTAATTGGCGATTTCCCCGGTGGCCGTAATTGGCGATTTCCGGTGGCCGTAATTGGCGATTTCCGGTGGCCGTAATTGGCGATTTCCGGTGGCCGTAATTGGCGATTTCCGGTGGCCGTAATTGGCGATTTTCGGTGGCCGTAATTGGCGATTTCCGGTGGCCGTAATTGGCGATTTCCGGTGGCCGTAATTGGCGATTTCCCCGGTGGCCGTAATTGGCGATTTCCCCGGTGGCCGTAATTGGCGATTTCCGGTGGCCGTAATTGGCGATTTCCGGTGGCCGTAATTGGCGAGTCTTCACTTTTTTGAACAATTGTTGTAGTTTTGAAGACGTCGTTTCATGACATCTACAGTCGTTGAACCTGGTCAAAAACATTGTAGTACTTCTACATAATTCAAAGCAGTTAAGTCATTAGAAGATTAGTATTTTGATGGGTAGTGCCCCTAACAGGTTATATGCCCCTGCACACAGTTTATATACCTTCGCGGAGATGTAGTAAGCTAAAAATCTACCTTGCAAGATCTATATATTCATCTTTCAATAAACTTTTCTACTTTGGGTAAAATACCGAACCTCTAACTTGTCTTTTTTCTCTTTATAGCTCTTGATGCCTCAAATCATTCTGGTTTCCCCAGCGTACTTGGTAGCATTGAACCTTGCTCCGATTGTGAGACTTGTACTCATGCTTCCCTCGAGGAGTACATTCGATATTTGTTGCTCATACCCCTTTATCAATATCTGTTCAAGAGCCAAGCAAACGAAAACAAAGCACATCCGACTATCGAAACAACAAGAATAAGAACTTGATCAACTCAATTCCTCATGTCTTGTAAGGTAAAATCGCAAAGAATCGAATGAATAATAGCAGGGTAGACTAGCAATACTCAAGTGTACTAGGAGCCTAATTTCAATTAAGAGTACGTAAGTGACCAAAAAGCACATAATCTAGCATATATGGACATTGAAGACTTGTATTGACAGCCATCCTTATCGTTTGGACCTCTGAACAAAACACTAGTAGCCACAAAATTTAGCATTTCAAAATGGAAGAATTCATATATAATTTAAAGCACAAAGGCAAATTCTTCAAGCTCCTCAAATAAACAACAAATTGGCCGATCACCACGCCGATCGAATTGGACACCAAATCATTAGGTTTCAAATTGCAGTCTAATTAGGCTCCTCTACATTTAATCATAGTTTTCAAATCAAATGAGAAAGCCGATTACATGTTTCATACCTGCACTTACCTGAACCAGAATGGATTCAAGGTCCGGCGCTGCGAGATTGAAATGTCTGAGATTGATTGATCGCTTCAGCTGCTCGACACCATCATTCAAATCGACTCCCATGGAGGGCTGTGAAGTCGACGACGAAAACCTAAGAAGGTCTCGCGGCAGGCGGCTGAGAGTGCGACCTCGTCACCGGAGTGGGAACAAGCTGCTCCGCTCTTGACGACGCTCTTAGGCTTCTCCGGCGAGGGAGACGCGGCGACACCGATGATGAGGCGGTGGCAGGCGTTGCGGATTATCTCTCAAAACCCTATCCACGTCGAATAGGATCCATTGCCGGCAACGGGATCCACCTGTTCGCGACACGCTCTCACCGGACCAGATCGACGACGTTGTCATACACCGGAAGCCGCTGTGGAGCGGTATCATCCCCTGCAGCGCAGCCACCTCGCTGTACGGTGCGCCGAGATTCATCGTCGTCTTCAAGATCATCACGTTGCGCTCCTTCAACTGCGCCGCGAACGTCCTCGTGTCCCCTCCGATGTCGATCCCCAGCCGGATCGGGGACTTGGCCGTCTTGGAGACAGCAATCGGCGAGCGGGAGGGGACTCACTTCCCCATTTCCCCTCTTTTATTTTTTGACTCGCGATCGGATAAGACAACGGGAGGCCTGGTCCTGTTCCATCGTCGGCAACTCGGCACCCATTCCAGTCCCACCGCCGACAGTGGCTCTCCGCACCGCCTTGCTCTCTCACAGCGTTGTTGGAGAAGATGATTGGAGCCGCCTCAGGCCTTGATTCGTCTCTCCCTCCTCAGCACGGCGGCGCACTCTCCTCTTCCCATCATCGATCAATGTTTTTTTTTTTTTTTTTTAAGATTGGGAGATCCGATCTCATGACTTTTTGATCGATTCCCACAGACGGTGCCAATTGTGATGCATAAAATCTGCATCATAGTTGATCGATCTTGATCATGCTCTCAATCCGAGCCCTAGCCTGCAAACAAGAACGAGCGAGGTCGGGGCGGGGCTTGTCTCCCCCGTAGGACCCTCCGACGCTCAAGTCAGTCCTCTCGTATTTATATTAGTCTAGCATAAATGAAACGGTCAAGGCATTTAATGCAAGGAATTCGAATAGTTTTGATACTTAATAAAAGAAACCGTTACCGTACTGATGCCGGTCGAGCCCTTAAATATAGGAAACGATCGATGCATTTATATGGGTCATCACAATAGAATAGGCGGTAATTGACAAAAGACGGAACTGCCCCTGTATCGTGATTTCGGGATTTTCCCTCTTACAAATACAATACAAAAATATACGGTGCATTGACTCCAAACATTACTTACCTCGGCTTGAAAAAAGTGAACAGTAAATTTGAAATCGAAGAAAAAGGAAGTAGTTTACTAGGGGTGGGCACAAATCCCGCAAATTCCGGTTCCGTCCCGGGTCCGTCCCGGTCCCGTCCCGATCCCGGTGGGATTTCGAAAAAAAATAGTGAATCCCGTCCCGCAAAAATTACGCGGGACGGGACACGGGACGACCCGTCTCAATCCCGCAAATCCCGTCCCGTCCCGCATATATATAATAATGTAATATATATATTTATAATATAGTATATATATATATTAGATTACCCACTGTATTATACGGAGTAGTATATTATATATAATATATACGTAGTATTAGATTACAGTATGTACAGGATAGTATGTGTGTGTATAGTATATATATTAGATTACAGTATGTTATATATATAAGATTACTTACAGTATATGTTATATAGTATATTGCATATATAGTAGATTATAGTATGTATTGTAGGAGTATTATATATAATATATATACTGCATCAGTGTGTATATAAATATAGGGGAATCCGTAAAATATAAAAAAATTATTATACGTGTTACGTCTTTTGAAAATCGGAAAATGTATAGGAAATTTTTTACTTTTTTATAATTTTTTTATTGGAGGGATAAGACCCGTCCCGTCCCGGTCCCGTCCCGTCCCGCGAGGGACAAGACCCGTGCGGGATTAAAAAAAAAGGGGTAAATCCCGTCCCGGACCCGTCCCGCAAAAATTACGCGGGACGGGACGCGGGACGACCTCCGTCCCGTCCCGTCCCGTCCCGCGCCCACCCCTATAGTTTACTGTTTACCCACAAGATCCGTCTACACCCTTTTTTATGTACTGAATGTACATGCAAATATATATATTAACCTTTAAGAGTATATATTCTTTAATTTTAGCTTATATGAGTTCTTGAAGGTAAAATAATTAATGATTCTTAGTTTCTTACCAATCTCACACAAGTACAGAGCCTATACTCCTATAGTACCTATACTAGCTACTACAAGGTGCTTGTAAACTGCCCTAGACTTTAGGATACATAAGCACATTTTTCTCAAAATTTTCCCATTTGAATTATTAGTGCAGTCCATTTAAAAAGAATAGTTCAATTAGATAAATTGGTTACAATCCGGAGTAATGGACATGACGTAAACACAACCTTGAAGACCATAAATCTATATTATAATACTAAAGGAGAAGTCGCCTAAGACATGTGGCGGCTTCTCCTTTAAAGTAGGGATTTTTAATTAATAATTAATTAAATTTGGATTTTTAGTTAGTAATTAATTTGAATATCTACGTGTCATTTTCTTGAATTTTCGGATTTTTTTTTAATTCCCCATAATTTCGAAGTCAGTTGAGATATTATAGATTTGGTTGTTGGTTGGTTTAGATATTCAATGGATAAAATCAAAATAAAATCATATTTATTTTTACAATATTAATAAATAATTTATAGTTTATATGTTTGAACTTTTGGGGTTTTATCTTCCTTTACACACCATCATATCCTATATAATAATTGTTCTTCTTTTCTTCCTCTCACTTTTTTCGATCTTTTTATGATATGACTCATACGTTTGTTGTTTTTGTTTTATAATTGCAGGATAAATGCTTATCACGATACAAACGATACCTTTGCTCAATTGGCATGGGTACGTTCCTACCACTCCCATTTGCTCAATTGGGTACTTACTTTATATGCAATTCATCTCATACTATTTTTTTTTTATGAAATTCAATTTGTTCAACGATCATTCAATTTCCACCACCTCTATTTTCAAAATACCCTTTTCCCCCTTCCTACCACAACAACAAAATCCAATGGCACAACACAACCCCCTCAGCCCCTAATTCATCTCCAATGAGCCCCCCTCCTCCAATCTCTTGATCATTCGATGAATTTATAAAGTACATTAACCGTTTCTACTTTTGATATATCTAATTTGGCCCAAAATTATTCAGAAAGTGGTGCTCAAGATGCTGATCGACGATGACATACGAGAAAACACAACAGAATGCAATAGAAGCCACTGGTACAGTGCCTGTAATTAAACTCAAAAGGTAAATGTTATGCATACATCATACAAATAGTTGTTTTCACGTATATTCATATGAATTTTAGACATATAAGTAATGTAATTAATCGTACCTTCGATTTTCTAATGTTTAGCCCATCTACTAAAACTTTTGCGCTCATTATGTGTAGAACTTTTGATTCATTTAATTTGAGACATTCAATATTCAAGGTAGGTTCATTCATTCTTTAGCTTAATTATTATATAGCTCAAACTAATAATTCATACTTTTTTCCCTCTAATTCAAGAAAGTTTCATTCATTCTTTCGATCGAAGGAGTTCCGTCACCCGTAGCAGTGAAGGCAGAAGCATTTCTCTTCGCGATCAAATTGAATTGGCACATTGGGAAGAGCTTACGTGTACCGTCATTGAGAGTGATTGTTTGTAGGTCTTGGCACATCGATCTTAAGCGAAAATAGAAGGCCAGATCGAACTTGGGCAACGTGATTAAGCGCACGGAGGAGCTGACTCAAGAGCTCATGAGTTGTGCATGGAGCTATGTGAAGAGGGAAAGAAATGGTGCATGTGGTTCATTGGTTGTTTGCACAAGACATGTAGATGAGTGTTTCTTTTGCCCAAATGCTAGATCTTTTTTGTTTTTAAACTCCTCTTTTTTTAAGTTGATGTCGAATGATTTGATTTTGATGATAATAATAATAATAAAAAAAAATAGTAGCCATATATGTTTTTTTTTTATGGGCATCACTTGATTTGGTTGTTGGTTGGTTTAGATATTGGTTTCCAATTAGTGGATTATAGAATTTATTAATGAAGATAGGCTCATTGTTAGATATTGAGATTCAGTGTTAGATATTGTTTTTTTAATTTTGAGATATTATAGATTTGGTTGTTGGTTGGTTTAGATATTTGTGGAATTTCATCCTTACTAATTATCTTTACCAATTAATTTAATTATCTTACCTTTTCATCTTTAAACATTTACAAATTAAAAGTGAAATCATAATTTAAGAATCAGTTGAGGTACTATGGATTTGGTTGTTGGTTGTTTCGATATTTATGGAATCATATTCTCAATAATTATCTTTACCAATTAATTTAATTATCTTATCTTATTTATCTTTAAATATTTATAAATTAAATATTTAATTAAATATTCAAAATCTAAACTAATTACACACTACTCCATCTTATCTTATTCATCTTTAGTTCTTTACTAATTAATTTAGCATAAATATTCAAATTCTAAACTAATTATACACTACTCCATCTATATATATGTACGATAAAAATAAATCTCAACTATTTATACTAAGGGATAAAAACAAATCTCAAGTATGCCTAACAAATCATAATAAATAAATAAATAAATTTAACATTTTTAAATATAAATAATACATTCAAAGATAGCAAATGCATTCGAAGAGAAGAAGAATAAATTAAAGAAAAACAATTACAAATCTAAATAACGGTACATCAATAGTATAATACTAAAGAAGAAGTCGCTTACGTCATTTGAGTATTTGACGACTTCTTAGTTTAAAGTAGTTTTTTTTTTAAAAATTTTTATTTAGGATTTGTTACTTATTAGATTAATTACATTAATAATAAAAAAGAATTAGATTTAAAATTTAAAATATTAATTGATTGTTATCCCACTTATTAGGTGGTTATGATTGTTATCTCACTTATTTTAAGATATGCTGATTAATTGATTGTTAAAGCATATTTTTTTAATTTGTTAATTAATTACTCTAATTAATATATGTCGATAACAAATCTACGAGAGCCAAAGGCGATAATTAATATATGCCGATTAGGTGGTTATGATTTCATATATATGCTGATAGAATTTGTTAATTAATTAATTTCAAATCAAATTAATATCCTTATAAACGATAGAGTAATTAATAATTAATAAATAGAAATAAACATATATACCGATAGGATAAATACAACTAATCATATATACCGATAGGATTTGTCGATCGGGTGGTTATGATTTGATTTTCATATAGTTCGATAGTAGTTAATTGTAAATTGAAAGATGAGGTAAGGCTCGGGTGGTTATGTTTAGATGTGAGGGGTATTTAGAGTTTAAAGTTTACTTGCAGAAATTTTTTATACATTTTTTTAATATTAAATGTATTAATTTAAAAAAATAGACCGCACAATAGTGCGGGTACTAAACTAGTACTAAAATATAAGCAATGACCAATTCTCTAAACTAACATGGATATAGTGGAGCATTTGGATGTTAAGGAACAAATCAGAATTTGAAAATGTCAGACCGGACATTCGGAATATCTCGGACTTCACCCAAAATCAAATCTATTATTGAAAACTATCTAAAATAGATTACGACACTGCTACTACATGTGACAAAACCACACAAAGAAGGAAGCAAATGAAATGGCAAAAACCTCCGGAAGGAACCTACAAATTCAATTTTGATGGGGCGTTTTCCAAATCTGGTAAGGCGTCCTACGGGTACATAATAGTAAGAGATAACAACGGAATGCCCGTCCATATGGCTTCTGGTTCCTCTCCTATCAACTCTGTTGTGGGTGCGGAATGCTTTGCTATGTGGCAAGGCATTAACAAGGCATTGGAAATGCAACTTACACGCATCATAATTGAAGGTAATAACCTCACCATCATAAATAGCCTCAAAGGCAATTGGTCACCACCAAGAGAGATTGAAATGATCGTTTCTGACGCTCTTCTCTCCATGAGCTATTTCAGCTCCTTTCATGTTTGTCATGTATACCGTGAAGCTAACCAAGCTGCGGACTATCTCTCGCACTTAAACTTAGCTTTTTCCGGTTCCGCGTACGACAATATAGAACTTCGTTCTATCATCCGTAAAGATGCTCTTGACAAGTGACAATTTGTATTGTGCTTGTCAAATTCTTTTCAGTTAAAAAAATATAGATAAATTGGTTTAAATAATAAAATGCTTAGGTATATGCCTGAAAGAAAAAACAAACAAACAAAAAAAAACAGAGAATAAATCTGAGGAGTTTTTTTTTTACTATTTACCCTCATTGTCAAACCTATCCGAAAGGGTTGAACTAAATCCTGAAAGGGCTTGATCAAAATCCCAAAAGGGTTTTCTGGTGCGTTTTTACTAAGGAGGCTCTCGATGACATTTCTGGGTGTTCGTGGCGATCCTTATCTTAGTTGGGGCTCTGGCGTCCGTTGTCGGGTCTGGTTGGGGTCGAGGCGTTGTGTATCGCGAGGCGACTCCGTGATCCAGAAATTTCCTTGGATGTTCGTCTTCACTGCCCACATGGACTTCTGATGTACCTCTGGCCAACGGTGTCACTGTTTTATGGCGCTTGGCGTCGGGGTGTAGTCTATGTTGTCCCCTACGTTTTAGGATTAGGTTCGTTTGTTCGTTTGGTTATGTTGCTTGCCTCTTTTTGTATTGCACCGTTTTATTTTAGGTTGTATGTTTGACGGTTCGCCGTCTACCGACTTTGTCGACCACTCGAGGTGTTAGGCTTGTCTGACCCTCGAATTCTTACCTTATAAAAAAAATTAAGATTCAACATTTTTAGCCACCACCCTTAGTGAGTCTATATATCAATTGATTTCATTAATAAATTTATAGGGTCTTAGCCCTCGTTTTATAACCAAAAAAATAAAACCTATCTCATTGGAGTTCAAATATCACTGAAATAAGAATCTTAACAAAGATTTCAAAATTTCTCCTTGGATTATTGAAAATAATATGGATTTCTTGAACTCAATCATGCCAAATTAATCATAAATAGTGCAAAGATATATATGATCAAATAATATAGATGTCTTGTTAGTACAAGATTGAGATATGTGTTCTTCAATACATCCAACGATCTAATCGAACGAAATACAAGAAGAATAAATACCCTCTTGAATCTATTCATGAAAATTAAATCCATTAATCTTGTGTATATTTTGAAATGTGAAGCTATTACAATCGCAAAACCAAAAAAAAAAAAAAAACCTTATCAAGGATAGTTACAAAATGTCTCATTCTTGATACAAAGGAAGAGTCTCTCATAGGCCAAAGCCATCTTCCTTGCAGTAAACATCCTCTCCGCGTACCTCCTACAAGCCCTCCCTCTCTCCGCCAGCCGCCCCGGCCCCTCCGCCACCGCCTCCTCCAGTGCCTCCTCGAGCTCCTCCACGTTCGGGGCGAACATGAACCCGAACTCCTCCTCGACGACGATCGTTCCCTTAATGCTGGCGAATCTCGATGCCAACACCGGCTTCCCACTCATCATCGCCTCCATCAGAGTTAAGTCAAGGCCCTGAGGCCGCATTGTCGGGTTCACGAATATGTCGATCCCGTTGTAAAACGCCCCAAGCTCAGACGGGCTCATCGAGCCCAATACTATCGCTTGTGGGCCTAGATCCCGGTACCGTTTCTCCCACGGGCCGGACCCGGCCACCACGAGGTACACCGTGGGGTGCCTCTTGATCAGCTTCGAAAAGGCGGCGTACAATAGCGGGTGGCCTTTATCCCTGACGAGCCTCCCGGCGACGCCTAATACCAATGTGGCGTTTCTAGGAAGCCCGATCTTGGCCCGAAACTTTGACCCGGAGTTCGGGTCGGGCCTGAAATCTCCATCGTTGACCCCATTGAGGAGGACGTGGACGCGGCGCGTGGGGATCTGGTAGATGTCACGGAGCATCTCGCCGCAGCTGTCGCTGATCGCCACGTGGTGGGCGTAGCTCTGGAAGAACCGGATCTCCTTGAGGATGGTCGGGACGGAGTTCCGGATGCTGTCGTTGAAGCCCGGTGTCATGGGCTCGTCGTCGGGCCGGATCAGGTCCTGGAAGATGCTCGACTGGAGGCTCTCGAGGGCGATCCCGTGCCACGACACCGCCAAGTTGGGGACGTGGCGGGCCACGTGGTGGGGCAACGCGACGCTCTCGGAGTGGACCACGTCGAACGGGGCCCGCTTGTTCTCCTCAACAAACTGCTCCCACGCCTTGTTGTACCGCCACTGGCCCGGCACGGCCCCCTCGTGGCAGTGTATAGTCGGGCCCTTCGGGTCAGGCCGGGTCCGGGTCGGGCCCGACGCGGATTTAACTGGGGAGGTGAAAACGTGGACGTCGTGGCCGCGGCCGGATAGGGCCATGTGGAGCGTGAAGGCGTGGCGCTCCATTCCGCCGGGAGCGGAGGAAGTCGGCCATTTCCGGGAAAAGACGGCGACTTTAAGGCGGCGATCGGGCGGCGGGGGGGAATCAGGCAGGAATAAGCGGTTCCAGGCGAAGGTGGCCTTACGGAGGTCGCCGGACCAGGCGGAGGAAGCAGCGGAGCAGGAGGCGGCGGAGAAGGTGGAGGGGGTGCAGAGGAAGGAGGAGGAGTGGGAGCGGAGGAGGAAGAGGGCGGGGATGGTGAAGAGGACGACGAAAAACAGGGTGGTGCAGAGGCTAGGGTTCATGGTGAAGCAGGAGGAGCTAGATTGCTTGCTTCGTGGAGGCTTGTGGGGGATGGAGGAGGCCATGGATCATCGATCTCATATACAGATCGAGATCCAGAGATGAGGAATTGAACTGATTTGAATGAAATTGATCAATTTGATTTCAATTGGGGGTTTGGGATCTGTGGGGAGGAGGAAGATAACAAGAAGTTAGGCAAGGTACCTCTGGCGTGTAGGGGCGGGCGCGGCGGGCAATGGGCCGGTAAGCGCGCACTCAGAATTTATATTGCCATTTTATTTCCACACCAAAGGTCAAAACAAAAGCAAGTGTTGTGTGAGGTCTACTCTCAAAATCATTTCTTTTTGGAAAAATAAAATATGTATGGAGTATTTAATTTAGAATTCACAAGATCGAGAGGAGTTATGATGATTTTTTTTATTGATATTGGTAATCAAATAAAACATACTTTGTTACAAGAGTAAAGAAATAATAAATAAAAAAATACAATATAATTTCACGGATAATAAAAATTTAGAGAAGAACAAGAACTAGAATGAGTCATTATATAATTATATACTTTGTCCTGTAAATTTAGGAGATTAAGAGAACGTAGAAATATGATTCTAACATTGGAGAGCCTTCATTTTAAGGACATGATTTATATTGATTTTAGGATAAATATTTTTATGTTTTAAGAATTTTTAGGTAATGATTTATATTGATTTTTGTATTTCTTTTTATTCTTTTAAACAATTTTGATGGGTTATAGAGATATTGACAACTTAAAAAAATAATAAATTTTATAGAAATTGTCAGAGTAATGATGATGATGATTTTAAATAAATAAGTATGTTTTATTAAAAAAAATGTGTTATTTGCTACAACATCCTATAATTTATGATCGGAGCTAGGGAGTATTTATTTATTATTTACATCCTATAATTTAGGATCGGAGGAAGTATTTAACTATTTATTAATTATTATTTTGCCAATTTATCTTGTTGAAAAACATTAATATACCACACTACTATAGGATGTAAATATCCTAAGTAGTATAAGAGCATGTTTGGCTGGAGCTTTTTGGAGTGGTAGATAAAGCGTTTTGCGCTTCTCGAGAAAAACGTTCTCCGTCCGTTTGTTTGGTTGTACATGGTGTTTTCAAAACGCTCAACCTTTCATCTCGCCTGAAAGCTTTCTAAGCGTTTCCGCCACAGCTCTCCCATGAAAGCGTTCGATAAAATTTGAGGAACGTTAGGGATCGAAAAGGACTGAATTAGCTCTCTCCCTTCTTCAATTTCTCATCTTCTTCGCCTGTCTCTATTTCAGTCGCTCAATCTCACGGCGACGAACTTCGATCTCAAAGTGAGATTTTCTAGTTTTGCAATAGATTCAATCTCTCAATTTACTTTTGAAAATCGATGATGTTCAATTGCTTTTGTTGGCAGAGTCTCTTCACATATTCCATTTCGACTTCTCCACCAAGCTCTTTCGCTTTCGTGTTCTTCAGGTAAGAGATTGCACTAGTTTGGCTTTGTTGTCCACTTGTGAACCGTACTTGTTCATCTGAAATTCTGGATTGGAAACAAACCCTAACTTTTTATTTTCATGGTCTGAAACCACCAATTTGAATTACACCCACTTTGAAGTCTGTCAATTAGAGAAAATTGAGACGGCTTCTGACGGATGTTGTAATTAAGATTGAGTCTGAGAGCGAGGAGGCATCAAGATATTTCTGATTGCTCATTCAATTTGTGTCTGAATCATGTGAAAACTTTTTGAATTTGTTAATGTGTCTTTCTGCTTCTTTCTCAAGATAGAATCTCATTGAAATGATTTTTGAAGATTGCAAGTCATACCTATAAACCTTAAAACAACTGGTTATCTTTTAATTAATGCTTACTTTCATGATAATAGTGTATGAATGTGTTGAACATCTTTGATGTTTGGACAGTAAGCAAATTCAAAAGAATAGTTATATAAAAACATCTTAATTAGGTTGACAATATGAAATACATTGCAAATTCAAATTTATGACAGTAAGTTTAGAAACAAACTTGAAAAAGTCTCAGTTTTTGTCTACTTTGGGTTACACATTAAAAAATTGAAGGTGAACCCAAAAGATAAAAGGGAAAAGTGTGACAGAGAAATGTAAAAGATTGTACATCTCAGGAGGGTCTGATTTGAATGAAGTAGCTTAGTTCTTCTTCATAATTTTTTTTTACAAAAAAGCCCCATTTTGATTTATCACATTTCCCTTTGGCTTACTATCTATTGGGAGTTTTAGTTCATATATATGTCAAGTGGTGGGGATTTTTGTCTACTGGGCAACATCACATCTACGATCTTTTTAGTCCTGCACAAGATCATGTTTAGACATATTTTTAGCTTTTATGCCCATTACTTATTCTTGAAGTGTGGATCTTTGCTTCAAAAGAGGAGTTAATTACCCTTCTCTGCCATTGTTTATGTAAAAAATCCTAAACTTTCAGATACATAGTAGCACATGTTTCAAAATTAGCAAGTGTTATCATTTTAAAATCCTAAACTTTCAAATTTATAGCAGTACATATAAATATTTGTTGGATCCTATGTTTAGAATGATGTTGATTTGGTTAGCTAATGATCGTTCTGCCAAGTCGACTTTGTTGGTCTTCATCTTATTCTTATTATGTGTCTATGATTTTTACATGGTTGCTAACTTAGCACCACATTACCCAAAGGCCAAAGAGTTATGCATAGCTGATGAGTTGAGTGCTTGTCTCTAATGTACATAGGCATGGAGTGGGTTCAACAACTAAATTGAGTTAGCTGATGGATGTGAACATTGGAAAGTTTAAATTGTTGCTAACCATATCTCTAGTTGTGTGATACCTTTTCAGCGAACATTGAAAAGTTTAAATTGTTGCTAACCATATCTCTAGTTGTGATATTTTTTCAGCGATGCTGTCAATTGCAGTGTAAACGAGGACAACATGACCAGAATATATCAACGATGCACAAGGAGAAAACCAGCAGAACAAGAAAGGTTTTAATAATGGAGCCTCTGAAGCCAAAAGGGATGCGTCTTGCTCCTTGAGGAAGTTGCAGAGATTTGTCACAAGGTCACCATCTTCTTCTTCTCAGTCTTCTTATTTCGTTTGTCATAAGAAATATAGTCTGTCAAGCAGAAAGAGTGGACATGGGAATGAATTGTATTATTGCTTGTGTCTAGTAACTCCGTGTACGGCAAGTCCCCAAATGCTTGTAAAAAGGCAATCTCCTATTCGTGTTTTTCAACGTTGCCGGTTTGTAAAAGGCATCAAAAGACAATATGTAAATAAGGTGATTGTCATCATTTATTGATGTTAGGCTAATTATTTGCTCATGTGAAGAGGAGTATTTTATTGATAGTGCATGATTTTGGTTTCATAGCCCGACCTTGTTGCTTACTGGGCTATAGAGTCATGTATTTTTTCTTATAAAGAAACTTTATAGCCCAGGCCAAATATGATCGGGTTGTAAAGTCATGCATCAAATAAAATAGGCTCATTGTTTTCTTCCTATTTTGATAATTTTATCATTTAATCTCCAAAAAGCTTGAAAAATCAATAGTCATGCCAAACAAGATGTTCAATCTTAAGCTAGATTATAATCTTAAACTAGATTAAAGTTTTATCTAGATTATAATATTAAGCTAGATTATAATCTTAAGCTAGATTAAAAAATGTGCATGCCAAACATGCCCTAAAGGTTTAGTGTAACTAACAGTAATACCATTGGACTAGATAAATTTAATTTGGTGATAATCACTAACAACTTTACATTTACATAGTTTAAGTTTAAGTACATATATAAGCTAAAATAATGTAGAATCTTAAAGTTCAACTAGTATAAATCCCGCGCTATTGCGTGCTCATTTTAAAATTACTAAAATAATGACGATATATCACATTACTATGATAAATATAAGAAATATATTCGTAAAAATTAACATAAAAGATTAGTTACTTTCAAATTAAGGAATATTTAATTTCATGAGATGATTTTCTTATTTTGTTGAAATTTTTTATTTTAAAATAATATAATTAATAATATAGAGATTATTTCAAATTTAATATAATTAGAGTGAATTACTTAAATAAAAATGTAAGTGAAGCCCACTACTTATTACTATTATGTTTTGAAGTAGACTAATTAGTTGCTAAAGAAAATTAATATCTTTGTAACATTAAAAAATTATATTTTGAAGAAATCTTATTGATCAATATAAAAATTTAATATCTCTATAACTTTTGTTAAAAATTATGTTTTGAATTAATGTAATTGGTTGGTAGAAAAAAAAAATATCTTCTTAAATTTATTTAAAAATTATATTTTAAATTAATCTCACTAGTTGCTATAAAAGTATTTTTAAATTCTATTTTAAATTAATATCAATGGTTAATGATTAATTAAATAATAAAAATAATTAATAAAATAATGAAAATTAGTCATTGGTTGAAATACCTAGAATTAAACTAAGAATGACACGTTTAATTAAATAATAAAAATAATTAATAAAATAATGAAAAAGAATGAAAATTAGTCATTGGTTGAAATACCTAGAATTAAACTAAGAATGACACATAATTAAAAAAAAATATGTTTTAAGAGTATATAAAATACAGATATATTTGGTTGATTTAAGTATGTATAGCGTGTTATAAAATCATCACAAAAATTATTGCCAATAGGGCAATAGGCTTAAACCGGTTCTTCCTCGGCTCATTAATCCTTATCAAAGCGCATTTGTAGAAGGTCGATCTATCCAAGATAATACCCTTATAGCTCATGAAATCTTCCATAGTTTCCATAGACAAAAAAAGAAAAAAAAGGTTGGATGGCCTTAAAGCTTGACATGGAAAAAGCATATGACAGAATTAGTTGGGATTATATAAAGGCTACTCTTCTCAAGTTTGGCTTTCATCAGCAATGGGTAAAGTTGATCATGAACTGTATAACCACGACCACTTTCTCGGTTCTGGTTAACAACCGCCCGAGACCTCAATTCAAACCCGAAAGGGGTATCCGTCAAGGAGATCCGCTGGCCCCTACATCTTCATTTTGGTCATGGAAAATTTGGCTAGAGAACTTAAAAAAGGAGCAATCTTAGAAGATAGTCTAGTGGGTATTAGACTCACAAAAAACGGCACCCCTATTCCGTTCTTAACATTTGTTGATGATACAATCATCTTTGCTCAAGCTTCCAACAAAAGCATCCACACTATTAGAAACATGCTCAACAACTTCTCTAATCTTTCTGGCTTAACTATAAACTACAATAAAAGCTCATTGCAAGTTTCGGACAATGTGAGCTCTTCTCTAACCAATTCCCTTGCCCATGAAATAAATAGGGTGATAATTTTTACACCCATAAAATTTACTATATAGACCACATCCTGCCCCTCTTGAGTCACAAATGTGTGACTCAAGAGACGCAAGGTGTTTTATATACAAAACACCATGCGCCTCTTGAGTCACACATCTGTGACTCAAGAGGGGCAGGGTCTATTTAAAAAAAAAAAGAAAAAAAAAAGAGATGTGTGGTGTATTTAGTAAGATTTTGGGTGTAAATATCACTCCCTAATAAATATCCCTATCTCCAAGACTTTAGAAAAGTATTTTGGTATTCCTCTTCTACGTGGAAGAGTTAAAAATGAAATTTTTCTGGAGGTTATTCAAAGCTTGAAAAAACAACTTGTCAAGTGGAAGGCTTCCACTCTTTCTCAAGCAGGTTGAGTAACTCTCATCAAAGCTAACCTATGTTCCAAAACCAACTACCTAATGCAAAACTTTCTACTCCCGAAAGGAATCCTGCATCAAATTGATCAAATCCATAAAAATTTCTTTTAGAATAAACTTCCATAAAAAAGGTATACGCCCCTAATAAGTTGGGAGAAAATATGTACACCAACGAAAAAAGGCGGTCTTGGGGATCAGATTTGCAGAAGATGTGAATATTAGTCTTCAAATGAAATTATCATGGAAACTATATACTTGTAATGATAACATCTGGGTGAAAGTAATTAAAGAGAAATATCTTCAAAACAAAATTTTAATGGATGCGGAACCAACGAATCCATCTTGGCAATTTGGTCGACTCTTACATTTGAGAGAAAAATTCATCCAAGGTCTCCACTGGATCATTGGAAATGGAGAATCTATCAATGTCTGGAAAGATCCTTGGATACTGGTATAAGACCCGGGATCTTAAGAGGCGCCAGTCCATGCCACCTAGCCCTCTCAGGTCCGTTGTCCTCACTTGGAACCTGAAAAGGAAGAGCTCTTGTGACATGGGTAGGGCTTGAATCACTTATAAATCACTCCCAACATCCTTATGATATCCGATGTGGGACGGGGTGTTACAATCTCCCCCACTTAAAGCACTGACGACCCCGTCAGGCCCAAGGGACTGCCCTCCGGGAGGAGCGTACCCGAGCATACTGTCGGCGCACCTCCGAGCCTGGAGTCGGCTCTGATACCATCTATAAGACCCGGGGTCTTAAGAGGCGCCAGCCCATGCCACCTAGCCCTCTCAGGTCCGTTGTCCTCACTTGGATCCTGAAAAGGAAGATCTCTTGTGATATGGGTAGGGCTTGAATCACTTATAAATCACTCCCAACATCCTTATGATATCCGATGTGGGACGGGGTGTTACAACTGGATCATAATCTTCAGAATTAGCAATCACATCACGACCCTAGCCTTAAAGTAAATCAATTGTTCACGCAACAAAAACAGTGGAATCTTCACCTTCTCAATCATATTTTCCCAAGCAATATTGTCAATCTCATCGCTTCCATTAAGATCCCTGGATAGAATACGCCAGACAAACTCGTATGGAGATACAACCCGAATGGATAGTTTACAACAAAATCAGTAAAACAAATGACGAACAACACGCTTACCACAGACACATCTCGCGACTGGATTTGGAAATTAAATCTACCCCAAGGTTAAAAAAACTTGGTTTGGAAAATCTCTCAAGACGGACTAGCCACAAAAGCTCGTCTTAATAGGTATGTAAACAAAGTTCCTACCCAATGCTGCCTCTGTGAAGAGGCTGATGAAGATAACAATCACCTTCCTCTTCAATTCATTGTCCTGTAACTAGAAGGATCCTCTCTAATTATGAACAAATCACAAACAAATCTTTAATCTCAAGCTCGATCCTTAATACAACAATAGACTAATAGAGGATATATTTCTAAGAAATTCTAACAAAGACAATTTTGAAGAACTATGCTTCATTTGGCAGTCTATATGGGAACCTAGAAACTCCGTAATCTTCATGAATAAAAAATTAGACTCTCCATTACAAATTGCCTCTAGAACTCTAATATCAATAAGGGAATGACGAAATGCCTCAACAACTATCCCTAAAGACAAGATCAAACGAGGAAATAGAAGATTAAATGTTAGATGGAAAAAACCACATTGGGCCACCTACAAAATAAATGTAGATAGCTAAGTAAAATCCACTGGTTGTTGCCAAGTTGGGGGGGGGGGGGGGGGGGGGGTTCTTAGGGATTATGAAGGTCGTGTGATTGATATTTTTCAACAACAAGTTGAATATGGATCTATAATCCAAATAGAAGCATATGCGTTTTGTGCAGGTATAAAGCTAGCCTTATCAAGAGGATTAAGAAGAGTTATAATTGAAGGGGATTGGCTGGAAGTGGTGAAGGCCATCAACGACAATTCTAAGTGTAGATGGGAGATTTTGCGGGAAGTTGAGCTTATCAAGAGACTCCAAGCTGAATTCAAAAGTATCGAGTTCAAACATTGCTTCAAATAAGCAAACAGTGTTACATATTATATTGCTAGAACTACTGAAAGTTGTAATATGTCGAACATCCCTTTTAATAGAGAATTTTGTATCATCACCTGTAAAGATGATCAGGGTAGTATCCTCCCTCGGTAGGATCTTCCCAATTTTTGCCTACTGTAAAAAAAAAGTATGTATAGCGTGTATCTCTCTCGGAAAATCCAAAACAAAAAACCTTTTGAAACCCTAGCTGCATCCACCAAGATGTGAACTTGTTCGGCTGATCGCCGCCTCCGCGGGCTGGCTCCCGGCCGGCCTTGACCCACACCCCTACTCCTTCACCATCGCAACCAAAAACCCAAAACCTTAGCCCCAAATACCCCCGTCACAACCCAGGCGATTCCTCCCGACTGAGCCAAGACGGAGCCCCCTTCCTTTGCAGCCGCAAGCGCAGTCTCCTCCGGTTGCATGCGCCTCGTCTGCGAGGATATCCGGGTCCTGCTTTCCTTCTCCCGGTCGTGTTGCTGTGGATGAGTCTCTTGACTCCCTCCTTGCTGCATGCCGCCCTCTGACCATCAATCTACAAAAAAAAAAAAGATGAAGCACACACCTCAACACTTCAACCATGGAAGAAATCCAACCCTTTTGCTCCCCAATCGGGTCTAACTCCGACGATCTCACCGGCGGCCCGTCTTCCCCAGGCTGCGCTGTAGCCTCATCTGCTGATCCTCCCACCTCCGGAGCCTCCGGATCTTGCTTTGGAGCAGCACTGCTGCTCTCCTATAGCCAACCCTTTCCCCCTAAATTTAACCTTGCGTTTTGTGGCCTCTTTGAAGATCCCTCCCACACCTACAAGAATCTTCCAATTTGCCTAACTCTAAACCTAAAATCTCAACCAAAACCTCTTCTTTCAAATCTCAAAACCCAAAATCTCAACCAAAACCTCTTCTTTCAAATCTCCTAATTTAAGGTTGTCCAACCCTCAAATCTCTAATCCTCAAACAAGACATCACATGCAACAACATTTCTGAGTCTTGCTACACTTTGGTGACCCAATTTGAGACTTTGGCTCTCAATTTGGGAAAAAAATTGACATCGCAACCCCTGTTTTGGTACTTGGTCTCTCGAGCCTTGGTTCTTGTGGACCGATGCTTTTCAATTCAACTCACAACGACATTCGCAGTTAGGATGCAAATCGCGATGCTCTTCAGAGTTAGAAGAATTTTTGTTAACAAGTCATCAACAGTCCATCAAGCCTAGTCGGAAGATCAGCCATCGTCCCTTTCTAAGCCACCAGCCTAGATATGAAGAAACAAGCTTTAAGTTCTAGATATTTTAATTATATCATTATTTGTAATTGTAATTGGAGATTTAGGCTAATGTTTTTTTTTTTTACTAACGACCCTTTTTGTAGGGTCTTTCAAGCCATCTATAAATGGCTTCAAAATCGCTTTGTTGATCTACTTCTTACCTATAAAATATATATATATATATAGGGGAGATATCTAATGAGAAGTAACATTTAAATGAGAAGATGAGAAGTAAGCCTTATACCCCTTAGATTAAAATAATTTTTTTTATATGGATATATAGGACATATCTAATGATAAATATATCAATGTTTTTTTTAAAAAATTATTTTTTACGCTATTTATCTAGAGGGTGATTTAAGGTTCATTTTAGGGTTTTTATGCTAATTTAAATTAGCTTTTTCATTCATCATCTAAAAAAATAGCATAAAAAATAATTTAAAAAAAACATTGATATATTTATCATTAGATATGTCCCCTATATCCATATAAAAAAAATTATTTTAATCTAAAGGGTATAAGGCTTACTTCTCATCTTCTCATTTAAATGTTACTTCTCATTAGATATCTCCCCTATATATATATATATATATATATATATATATATATATATATATATATATATATATATATATATATATAGCGTGTACAATGTAAAAGATGCATGACTTGGGCATTAATTCACATGCTATCCTCTATGTGTGGATGGATCTTGTGAACTTTAGCTTTGATTTGAAACTTCCATTGGCCTTTTTCAAGTTGAAGGGAAAGTACACGTTCACTCAATAAATTAATGTGAGGAAAAATGCATGTAGACTAATTGTTGTGTATTTGAGCCAAAAATCTATATTATATATTTCTATTGTGATTTTGTCCATTCCATTTTGTACTTGTGTAGGTTTCTTAATCTCAAGTTTCTTTATTTTTTTTAGGTAAATCGATAAATTGAAAAAGTCAAGACAATATGAATATTATATTGATTTCTAATCATTATAGTATTCAAATCGACATCTTGAATTTTTTAAGAATGAAATCTTTATGACATTTCAACATAGTTGAAAAAAAAGGACAAAATGAGATTGTTATTGTTATTAAAATATTTATGACGAAATGAAACTAATGTAATATCTCATCGCCAAAAAGAGATAAGTGGGAATCTATATAGAGGAAAATAACAATTCTTAGAAAAGCATTGATAAAATGATGCACAAACTACAAACATTGTAACGATCAATCGGACGAACGAAAACAACAACAACAACAAAAAACTTATCAAGGGTAGTTACAAAATGTCTCATTCTTAATACAAAGGAAGAGCCTCTCATGAGCCAAAGCCATCTTCCTTGCAGTAAACATGGTCTCCGCATACTTCCTACAAGCCCTCCCTCTCTCTGCCAGCCGCCCCGGCCCCTCCGTCACCACCTCCTCCAGTGCCTCCTCGAGCGACTCCGCGTTCGGTGCGAACATGAACCCGAACTCCTCCTTGACGACAATCGTCCCCTTTATGCTAGGAAACCTCGACGCCAACACCGGCGTCCCGCTCATCATCGCCTCCGTCAACGTCAAGTCTATCCCCTGCGGTCGCATTGTCGGGTTCACGAATATGTCGATCCCGTTGTAAAACGCCCCGAGCTCGGACGAGCTCATCGAGCCCAATACTATCGCCTGCGGGCCTAGGTCCTGGTACCGTCTCCCCCAGGGCCCAGACCCGACCACCACGAGATACACCGTGGGGTGCCTCTTGATCAGATTTGAATAGGCGGGGTATAGTATTGGGTGCCCTTTATCCCTAACCAACCTCCCAGCCACGCCTAATACCACTGTGGCATTCTTGGGAAGCCTGATCTTGGCCCGAAACTTGGCCCGAGATTCCGGGTCGGGCCTAAAGTCACTTTCGGCGACACCATTGACGATGACGTGGACCCGTCGGGGCGGGATTTGGTAGATGTCACGGAGCATCTCGCCGCAGCTGTCGCTGGTGGCGACGTGGTGGGCGTAGCTGTGGAAGAACCGGATCTCCTTGAGGACGGTGTGGATGGACCCGCGAAGGCTGGCATTGAAGCCCGGTTCCATGGGCTCGTCGTCGGGCCGGATAAGGTCCTGGAAGATCTTCGACTGGAGGCTCTCGAGGGCGATCCCGTGCCACGAGACCGCCAAATTGGGGACGTGGCGGGCCAGGTGGTGGGGCAGGGCGACGCTCTCGGAGTGCACGACGTCGAACGGGGCCCGCTTGCTCTCCTCAACGAACTGCTCCCACGCCTTATTGTACCGCCACTGGCCCGGTATAACCCCCTCATGGCAATGAATGGTCGGGCCCTTCGGATCGGGCCGGGTTTGGGTCAGGCCCGGCCCAGTGGGGGAGGTGAAGATGTGGACGTCGTGGCCGCGGCTAGACAGTGCCTTGTGGAGGGTGAGGGCGTGGCGCTCCATGCCACCGGGAGAAGTCGTCGGCCATTTTCGGGAAAAAACAGCGACTCGAAGGCGGTGTTTCGGGGGCGGGATTTCGGGGAGGAAGAGTCGGTTCCAGGCGAAGTCGACTCTTCGGAGGTCACCGGACCAGGCGGGGGAGGTGCCGAGGGAGGAGGTGGTGGAGTAGAGGAGGAGGAGGGAGGGGATGATGAAGAGGATGACCAAGAAGAGTTTGGTGTTAATGGCGGGAAAGGAGCGTTTAGAGCGTTTGCATCTTGAAGGCTTGTGAAGGTTGGAAGAGTTCATAGCTTAATAGATTTCACCAACATAATAGGAAGCTCTAGAGAGGAGGAAACTTACATCTTATATATACCATATCTTGAAGGCTCATGGAGATTGGAAGAGGTATGTGTTCATGGTAATTAATTACAACTTAGGATGTATTGTGCATTAGAAGTTATACTGTAATAAATTACCATCCAAATGGACTTAAAATAGACGATTTAATCTGTTTTTAAAAGATATTTGAAAGATGTCAGTTTTAATCGACAA
This sequence comes from Persicaria maculosa, assembly GCA_963922045.1. Taxonomy (NCBI): domain Eukaryota; kingdom Viridiplantae; phylum Streptophyta; class Magnoliopsida; order Caryophyllales; family Polygonaceae; genus Persicaria; species Persicaria maculosa. The sequence continues at coordinate 5,162,007 of OY998253.1, forward strand.
GAGCGTTATTTCGAACGAGAACTAGTAAAAAAATACAAAAGTGAGTCCATATTTTCAATGAGATTCGAACTTTGAACCTTTATGTGACGTAGCCCCACAACCACTATATCAACTTGTGATTGAATCTTTTGTATAAAAGGAGGATGAGTTTTTAGGACAAGTAATAGAAGATCCTTAGTATACTTCTAAGTTCTAATGCTAAACAACCAATGTAATGGTACTTTTTTTTTTATCTTGGTCCAGTTCGATCGACTCAATCGCTTTACATCTGGATCGGGTACTGTGTGACCCATTTAAGAGATTAACCCTCTTACTCACAAGCAACTCCAGGTTTCTATGGGAATTCGAACCAATGTAATGCTACTAATGTAGTACTTCGTATTGTTATTATTTTTTTAACAAGGAAGAAGAAGTTAAACAATAGTCTTTTTTTTTGCATTGGTTGGAGCTTCATTGCCATCTTGATTGTATATAAATTCTCCAACATTAATAAGATGATCCAATATTCCAATATTTAAGTTAAGCTATCTCATCTATTTTATTCACATGTCATCTTATGCGAACATCTCATATATTAAGTGGTTACAAAATCTATTATTTTACTACGTACATGTTATATATTTTATAAATATTGTATCTTTAATTATTTTATCTTTAGTCATTAAAATTGATTATTTTAGTTCATTATGTCTAACGATAAGATTTTATCATTAATTAATAATCTATTGAACAAAAAATCTTATTGTCAAAAATATTTATATTAGTTTTCAACCTCATAGCTTAAGTTGTTACAAAACTTATTATCTTTATGATTGCTTGAAAAAAAATATTGAAAAATTTCAAATAAACTAGTTTAATAAAACATGTAAAAATGAAGGTAACAAATACTAGTTCATATGAAAGTAATTGATGAAAATGGATCGGACTATAAATGAATGAACCCAAATACCCAATCACCGCCCAATCTGTGAGTTCATAGTTGATCGGATCAATTTCATATATTTTTCCCCCTTTAACTTGTACATTACAATACATATGAAGTAAATTATAAGTAATGATATAATAAAACAACAATTTTATAATATAAAATTAAAATATTCAAGAATATAAAACAATCCTTGAAGAAATTACTCACAAATTTGGAAATCATATAAAATAATCCATAAAATTGGGGTTTTAATTAAAGAATCACCTACAACTTCTTTTGTGTAAAAATATGTTAAAAATGTCGAATTGCAAATTTATTTATGAAAGTAAGCTTTGTTATAAATTTATTTATTTATTTATTTAACTATTTAGAAACGGAGGAATAGTTTTACTTTTTTTTAAAAAAAATACATTTTTACTCATAAAAATTAAATATTGTGGAAACTAAATATATCGGTAATTTTTATTGAATATATTGCTAAAAGGTTCGTAACCAATTAAGGACCATTTTTTTATTTTTTATTTTTAATCATGAGATGGGACCGCTAGTGGGTCTGTAAGGGTCCTCGATAAGTTACGGATCCATTAGTGGTGTGTCCAGTAAAAATTACCGGTATCGGTGTATTTACAACCCCTTATGTATGTGCGATGTAATATATAGTTAATTAATAACTTAAGTATTAATATAAGAGTTGTTAGAATTTTTTTTTGATAAGGTAAAGATTTGAATGGGGTCCGGTCATGCTGGACCATCATCCAAGGGCATCTTTGCAGATGAATACGTGCAGAGCAGGATCGGCGAGGACGCCGAGGAGGTCATGCGTTGGCATTGTGTGGATTAGACACGCGATCTTGTCGGCGGCCGAGTTGACCTCCCGGAAGACATGGTCAAATTACACCCTAGCAAAATGTTGGAGTAGGAGCAGGGTGTCAGAAATCAGCATCTCGGTCTCCCACTGGCAACGCCACAGACCTCGCAAACAATTGATGATGGTCAGGCTGTCGCCTTCAATCATGATGTTGGAAAGCCGAAGCTCCTTTGCCTTGGCGATGCCTCCTCTGATTGCCAGAGCCTCCGCAGCTAATGTTGAGATGTGTCCACATTTGAAGCCGCCACACTCGATGACTGCCCCACTGTGGTCCCTAATAATGAAACATGCAGAAGCTTCACCTGAAGATAGTTTGGATCCATCGAAATTAATTTTGAAAGATCCCTCATTTGGTTTGTTCTATCTCAAATTTCTTCTTCTTCGTGGTTGAGTTGTCCGAGTTTTCTAGTGGTGGCACGTGGCTTCCTCTTCAAAAGTCAATTTAGAGGCAACCCAGTTTTGTATTTGTTGTTTGGTATAATTCTCCATAGTATGGATGGATGTTGTATTGAGGTTTTCAAATACTTGTTGATTTCTGCTTGTCCATAGGCTCCACCATGTCGTCGCAAGTTTTCCTTTTTGCTCGTGGTTGAGTTTAATAAAAATTTCACATATAATGTTTTTGATCGATTTGTTTCTAATGTCAATTTCTCGAATCACTCTTTCAATGTTTGAATCAATTTTGTGAATCAGCTGTCAGGGCCGGACCTGAGATTTTCAATGCCTGAGACGAGATTATAAAAATGGGCCCTCTGCTATTTTCAATATACAAACTATTATAAATTGCTAAAAGACAGTGATGATTTTTTGCAATCAAAATCATCACAGAAGAAAATTGAGTCCACAATCAACCGCAACTACAAACTATTATAAATTGCAGTGATGATTTTTGCGCAAGAGCTAAAAAATAATTTATGCAACAATTTGCTCAGTGATGATTTCAGAAAATCAACATTTATTGATGATTTTTGCAATTACCGTATAACCATCTATTCACCTCGCCAATCCATGAGTCCACAACAAGTGCCTTGTGACAGTAAAAACTATGAAAGTGACGGTAAGTGCTCTACTCCTTTACCGATTCAAGACAGTAAGTGCTTTTTGAAAGCAACAAAAAATAGAAAGGGAGCATAGGTGAATCCTGCATCACAAATAATGACAGCAACACATCAAACTCTTATAAATTCCAGAAAATCGAGATCAATTAAACATAAAAGAAAAAAAAACAAGGCGAACAGTAGTGATGGTTTTTTGCAAATTACCCTAGCCTATTGCACAAGCGTTAGATCGAAAACCCTAACCCGTTGAAATCAAAATTCAGCAACGACTTAGACTTACCGCTGTTGTCGGCAATAGAATCCGCAATTGAATCAAGAGTGGCGTTGTCGTTGGTGAATGGCGAATTCCGAGTTATGAGTGCAAAAGATTTGCCGGATTCACGTTCAATTGGGTGAGATTGCATTGCGTAATTAGTTCCCTCTTTCCCTTTCCGGGTTTCCCTGTTTATTCCTTGAGTTTAGTTTTATTATTATTATTACATGGACCCTCTACGCGGGATGGGCCTGAGGCGACAACCTGTTAGGCCTCGCCTCAGGTTCGGGCCTGTTCAGCATTGCATAAACAGTGGTGTTGTCCGTTTCCAACACAATTTTTGTTACTCCTATCTCCCTTGCAATCTTAAGACCGTGGAAGGCCGCCAACAACTCTGCCGCCAAGGCTGAGCAGTGCTCACAGTCACAGCTAAACAAGAAGGCTCTCACAAAATTGCCTTGATCGCTTCTCAGGATCCCTCTTCCTCCTCCTGCTAGTCCCGGGTTGCCCTTCGAAACTTTGTCCATGTTGAGCTTGGTCCAACCTAACTCGGGTGGAGTCCAATTGGGCTAGGTGTCCCGGTTCTCCATTACCCTGTTTACCAACCTTTTGGTTTTGGCTTGAGGATGGAAGTAGTTTGATACCGTCCGCCACACGTATTTGACACCTTGGATATTGTCTATGGAGTCATAGACTAACCCATTTCTAGCCTTCCATGTCATCCACAACATGGTCGCAACACATGGAGCTCCATCTGTCCCCCTTCTTGCTATTTTGGAATACCCATTCTTGTATGCTCGTAGAGGCGAAGAAGGTGGATGGGAGATTATTACAGGGCAGCTTCTGCCATTCTTGCCCAACTAGATGGCAATCCCGTAACAAATGGATACTTGTTATAACCTTCTTCCTCCTTGTAACCGATATAAATAGAGGAGCTTGCCTCCTTGTGAATCTGTTTTTCAATGTAATGAAATTCTGTTTTCTGAGAGGTTAGTTTTCTTTCCTTTCCTTGAATCTGAGTGTTCTTGAGTGAATTGAGTCATCATGGTATCAGAGCCGCAGGAGATCGCGCGTCAATTTGATTGTTCGATCTTTCTCTGAACAATCGAATCGAGTGCTGAAATTTGGAACCTGCTTCCGCAAATAGGTGCTTGCTTTAGGTTTCTCGCTTCACTCGTTGTTGTTGCAGTGTTGCGCAAGCGCCATGGCTGAAGATAGGTCTCATGAGCGGGAACGAAGACGGAGCGAGCTGATTACAGGCACAGATCTGCAGAATCCCTTGTTCATTCACCCATCCGACAATTCTGGTATGATTCTAACCACAATTCAATTGACTGGTGAGAATTTCCGTCGATGGAAGAAAGCTATGACAAAAGCATTATCTGTGAAGAACAAATTAGGATTTGTTGAAGGATCTATGATTGAAACTGCTAAAAACTCTCCATTATGGACTCGATGCAACGATATGGTTTGTTCTTGGATTTTAAATACTGTTTCTAAGGAAATCTATGCAACTCTAGACGAGTTTGATAGTGCGAAACAGATGTGGGATGATCTTGCTGAGAGTTTTGGTCAAAGAAATGGTCCTTTGCCATTTCAATTGAAGAAAGAATTACAAGATTGCAAGCAGCAATCAACTGGTATTACTGAGTACTTCACGAAATTGAAGGGATATTGGCAGCAACTGTCAGGACTAATTCCACCAATTAGATGTACATGTGGGAAGTGTGAATGTGAATTGAATAGAAAGATTGAAGATGCTGAATCTGAAGAGAAACTTCTGAAGTTTCTCATGGGGTACGCGGTTGAACTCCCAATATGCTGCTGCTATAAGGAAATTTCTTCTTCAAACTCCTCTACCATCTGCAAGTTTGGCTCATTCACTGCTCTTACAGGATGAGTCAAGTTCTAAGATGAAAGATCTTAGTGTGAAAACAGACACCACTGCATTGATGTCTAAAAGAGAACATAAAAGGGATGCTGAGCCTTCAAAGAAGGATGGATCTGAGCAACCAAGGAGGAAGAAATGTCATCACTGTGATGGAAATCATCCAGCTGTGGGAGGTGATAGGTTATCCATCTTGGCATTCAAAGAGTAAGTACAAGCCACAGGGAGGGGCAAGATACACAGTTGATCCAAAGAAAGGGCAGTTTCGAGCAAATGCTACCACTGAGAGTCCAAGTGATAGTCATCTGAAGCTGTTCCAAGGCCTTTCTAATGATAATCAGAAGTTGATGGCTTCTCTACTGCAACTTATGAGTCAACCAAAGGAGAAGAACACTGATGCTCATATAGCAGGTACAACATTTCATTTTTGTTGTAATGTTTCTGGCTTTTCTGATGCTTGGATTATAGATAGTGGTGCCACACACCATATGACTCATAAACAATCTATTCTGTCAAATTTGACCCTATTACACATCCATCTACCATTCATTTCCCAGATGGCAGTACCAATCCTATTACACATAAAGGTACAATCACTTTACCCCAAATGGCCTTATCCAATGATCTCTACATACCTAGTTTCAAATTAAATCTACTTTCTGTAAGCTCTCTCATCCTTGAATACCACTTTGATATTAACTTTAGGGATAATCTATGTATTATCCAGGACCATGCAAGGACGAGAGTGATAGCTGTTGGTAAAGACATTGGGGGACTGTACTATCTTGTCAATGAACCAGAAATGATGAAACTATTAGACATCAACTTCTCTGCAAACACAGTTCCTCATTTACCTTTGTTTCTTGAACATTCAAATTGTAAATCTGATCTAAGTGCTCTCTGGCACCTTAGACTGGGTCATGCCCCACCAAATAAACTTCGTTCTGTTCCTTGTATTAAAAAAGACATCAATGATATGTCTGACATTACTTGTACTGTTTGTCCTTTGGCAAAACAAACAAGGAAAAGTTTCAATTCTAGTACATCTCTTGCTGCACATAACTTTGAGCTTTTACATTGTGATATGTGGGGACCTTATGAAACCCCAACCTACAATGGTCATAGGTACTTTCTAACCATTGTGGATGATAGAAGTAGGAGTGTGTGGGCTCTTCTTCTCAAATCTAAAACTTAAACACCATCTCTACTACAAAGGTTTATCATCAGAATTGAAACTCAATTCAATACTAAAGTCAAAAGAATTCGATCTAATCAAGGCATTGAATTCTTTAATTCAGATGTCACATCTTTCCTAAACACAAAAGGGATTATTCATAAGAGTTCCTGCACTGCTACACCCCAACAAAATGGGAGAGTTGAGAGAAAGCATAGATATATCCTTGAAACAGCCTGGGCTCTAAGATTCCATGTCTCTTTACCTATCAGATTTTGGGGGGATTGCATTCTTACTGCAACATATCTCATAAACAGACTACCTACATCTCTTCTTAATCACATTTCTCCACATGAAACTCTATTTCAGCAACATCCTGACTACTCTACTCTCAAAGTGTTTGGTTGTCTGTGTTACATCTCAAATCTTGGGAGTAACAAAAAGAAATTTGATGCCTGTGTTGATACCTGTGTGTTTTTGGGTTATCCTTTTGGATTCAAGGGATATAAGGTGTACAATTTGAAGTCTCAAAAGTGTTGTGTTAGCAGAGATGTCACTTTTATTGAAAATCAATTTCCTTTTGCCTCTAAACATCCTTTACATACCACACCTTCTGCTCCTGTCACACCAACGTACCCCCACATTCTCCGAGGATTTCCTATCCCCTTACGCTCCTCTATTTGAGCCTATTGAACCTCTAATTCCTGCACAGTCTCCATCCCTTAACCCTCCTTCTTCATCTGAGTCCTTAGCTGACTACTCTACATCACCTGTTCCCCCTATGTTTGATGAGATTCTCACAGTGGTTCCTCCTGAACCACCCATACCCCCTCTTATAAAATCTACAAGGACTCGGTCTTCTCCCTATTGGCTCAAGGACTATTTATGCAGTACCTCCAATGTTGATATCACTGCTGCACTCTCTACTAGCAGGTTCACCTCTCCTTACCCTCTCTCCTCTTGTATTTCTTATTCATCTTTTTCTCCATCATATAAAGCCTTTATCTCCAATGTGGCACCTTTGTCTGAGCCAACATCAGTAGCTGAGGCATTACACAAACCTGAATGGTGTAAAGCCATGCTTACTGAGCTTAATGCTCTTGAAATGACTGGCACATGGGATATTGTAGCAAGGCCTTCTGATCAATCTATGGTCACTTGTAAATGGTTGTTCAAACTGAAGTACAAGGCAGATGGGACTCCGGATAGGTATAAAGCTCGTATGGTTGCAAGGGGCTTCTCTCAGGTTGAAGGTATTGACTACAGTGAGACATTTGCTCCTGTGGCTAGGATGATCTCAGTTAGAACCTTGCTCACTCTGGCAGCTGCTAAGGGTTGGCATGTCACTCAAATGGATGTCACAAATGCCTTTCTTCATGGTGATCTTGAGGAGGAGGTCTACATGGAACTACCTCATGCTTATGATCAACTTATGAAGTTCCAGCATTGCTCCTAGGAGGAGAGTAATAGTGAGAGCAATACCATGAAGAATGCAAGAGCAGGTGAAGTCTGCAAGCTAAGGAAATCCTTGTATGGGTTAAAGTAGGCACCAAGACAATGGTTTGCCAAATTCTCTCAAGTTGTAAGAGAGGCAGGATATGTTCAATTAGAAGCTGATCATTCATTATTCACAAAGAAAACAGAAGGGTCATACACTGCACTTCTAGTTTATGTGGATGATATGATCATAGCTGGAGATAGCAAAATTGAAATTCAGAAATTAAAGGAACATCTCAATAAGAATTTCCAGATGAAAGAGCTTGATGAGCTCAGGTACTTTCTAGGAATTGAAGTTGAAAGAACTAAACAAGGATTCTATTTGAATCGGAGAAAGTATGATCTTGAAGTCCTAAAAAAACTGGGATGTCAGATGCCAAACCAGTGGCTACTCTTTTGGATCCAAAGGTGAAATTAAGTATGGAAGGGAGCAGATCAAGTGTGAATCCCATAGCATACAGAAGACTGGTAGGTAGATTGATATACCTGACCATTACTAGACCTGATATTTATTATGCAGTGCAAGTGCTCAGTCAATTCATTCATACACCAACAGATGAACACTGGATGGCAGCAAAGCATGTGTTGAGGTACTTGAAAAATGCACTAGGACAAGGCCTTCTGTTGGCCAAGAGTAAAGACTTGGAATTGAGGGCGTTTTGTGATGCATATTGGCAAAGTTTCCCCATGACCAGAAAATCTCTCGCAGGTTTTTGTGTGATGTTGGGACCTTCTCTAATCTCTTGGAGATAAAAAAAAAACAGGCATATGTAGCCATGTCTACTGCAGGGGCAGAATATAGAGCAATGGCTATGACTTGTTGTGAAATCACTTGGCTAGTGAAGCTACTGCATGATCTGGGAGTGCAAATAGCAAGTGTCAAGATGTTATGTGACAATCAATCAGCCTTACATATAGCCAAGAATCCTGTGTTTCACAAGAGTACAAAGCACATTGAAGGAGATTGTCATCTTGTTAGAAACAATGTACTAAAGACGGAAGTATTAAATAGTCTAATTTTTAAAATCCATCTAAACTTTGAGTTTAAATAGCACAATTAGAAATAAGTAGGGAATTTGTGAAAACCGGACCCAAATCCTCTATCCGACTATCCCCATTCTTGTCCTCTTTTTTTTTATTAAGTAAAGATTCGAGATCAAACAGGTCTAACTCTCAAGAGGCCGACGAGTCGACAGACGAAAAACATACCATACAAATAGAAATCAGGCGCACCGAAACAAGTAGAAACAATTTTACAAAAGAGACAGCTTAAGCAGAACTACTCCAAAAAAGTTAGCACCACCGAACAGTTAAAAATTATACAAAATATTATATTTCATTTGATATTTTTCATGAATTTTAAATAGTTAAAAAATTATACAAAATATTATTTTATAAAAATTTTAATTTAATATTTTATATAGTATTAGACACGAGTCAAATAATTTATATTTTGAATGAGTATTTATTACTTGCACCAATTCTTTCATAGAATCCTAAAATCCCAAACAATCACAATGGTTACTTTTAACCAAAAAAAAACAACGGTTACTAACTTTATTATAGTATTAGGTGGTTTATAAAAAAAATTTATTATAAGATAGAAAGTAATCTAATTCTACTCACTCTGTTAATTAAAACTTGACGTTTTATTATTCATACACGCTTGTTTAGGTGTTAAAAACTATATAAAATATTAACTTTTTTAATTATTTTTTTAAAGAATTTTATACTTGATACAATTAAGTATGAATTTATAAAAATAAATGTGAAAAAATGTTAATATTTTTTTTTTAGTTTTTATCATTCTTAAAAAGCGTGTATGAATAGTAAACGACAAGTTTTAATTAACAGATGAAGTATTATTTTGCCCGCCGTTGTAATGATTTTAACAAAGTAAAGCTTAATTTTCACATTAAAAAATCAATTATATTTAAAATAATTTTTTTACTTACAAATAATTGTTTCCTTTTAGTTCGGTTAAACCTACTCACTCAAAATAATTATATTTAACTTATCATATGATAGAATGTGACCAAATTCTATTATTTTGTCCACCATTTTAATATATATTTTTTTCTTAAACACTTAAGGTCATTCTTATTACCAGGGGCTTGTTAGCTTGGGGGATGCTCAAGCATCCCCACGAGTTTTTTTTAATTATTTTTTTAGTGTTAATTTTAAAAATTTTACCCTCAAGGCTTAAGCATCTCCACCCGTAAAAAAATACAAAAGAAAAAAAAAATTATCTTTAAGTATCCTCGAAATGATAAATTTTTTATCTTCGAGCATAAAAATTTATCTTTAAATATCCTCGAAATGATAAAAACTTTATCTTCGAGCATCCCCGAGAAGTCGGTCTAGGATCCTCCCTCCCCTGCTTATTACAGTATTAAAAAAAAAATACAAAGATCAAACTCGTTCATCATTATATATCATTCATATCAGCTAAACCGTAAACTTTTACCGAGTAATACAATACTCCCTCCGTTCACGAAAACTTGTCATTTTAGAGGTTCGATTTTGTTCATAAAAACATGTCATTTTAGGTATTTTAGCTTCCATTTTACGAAAACGCCCTTGACACGATTGATGGGTTGTGAGTTGTAGTTTTCGATAAAGTGAGAAGTAGAATAATAAATGAGGGTAAATTAGTAAAAAATGGAGTAGATCATTGGATTTCTTAAAAATTGTGCTAAGAGCTAAAATGACAAGTTTTCGCGAATTGAGGGAGTATTTTTTTATACCACGTATAAAGTAGAGCTTAATTTTCACATTAAAATATTAAAATAGTCAAAGAAAATCAGTTTTTCACTTCCAAAGTACTCTGTCATTGTCAACGGAAGTCCAGGCAACGGTATCGCCGGCGATCGGATTTCCGACGGCTTTTTGCCGAATCATTCTCTTTTAGCGTGTCCCGACCATGTGGGGCCCACCTTCCACAATCCAACAATTCCAACAAAGCCGATACAGCCTGGGAGGAGCATTCATCAGCTTCCCACCCCCGAAATTTTCTCTCTACTCCACTCCCCTTTCCCCTTCTCCCCCCACAGACCCCACTCTCAACCCCCAAATCCATTGATTTATCCTCTTTTGTTTTCCGAGCAAGTAGATTCGGAGCATGATCGTTGATTCCCGCTCCATTCGTTCTCTTAATTCTCCCTGATCGGTTGCTTTTTTAGCAGAATTTAGGGAGATCGACCACTGAGGCGGGATAAGCTTCGATTGATTTGGTATGGAGACGATTAAAAGGCAGGCGAGCAAGCTCAGAGAGCAAGTCACGAAGCAACAACAGGTTCTCCTCTATCTGTCTGTTAGTGTTTTTGGTTGAGAATTACTGTTTGAAATGTGCTATTGGTTGATTAATTGGAGCTGCTAAGCACATTCTAAAGCTGTTTTGAGTGATGATTGAAGTCGATGAGGTGGTCTTTAGGTGAGATGATCGATTAGTGATCCTCTTTCACCAGCACTATTCACCAATTGTTTTTCGGATTCGGGTGTTTCACAGTTAACAATTGCATAGAATGTAATGTAAATATAGTAGAGATGTTGCTGGATAAAGCTCTAATTGAGCCTCTCAAGCTATCTCCATGTTTAAATTTCTGCATTTTATGACATATTACAAGTAGGGTTGCAACCTCATAGAAATTGAAATGTGGTGTTCAAGCACTAAGCAAAGAAGTCTAAACTCTTCCAAGAAGTTGCAAGTTAGTAATTGTAAGGTAGGCCTAGCATTTTTCGGCAATCTAGATTTTATTACTGATATGTTTTAGTATTATTGGCAGGCTCTTCTGAAGCAACTTGGGCATTTTGATGCTGAAGCCATCATGACAGATGAAGAAGAAATAAAATGTCACCAACAGCTTCAAAATCTATACAACTCTACCAGAGAATGTAAGGTAAACATCTTTTCCCTTTTTATGATGAGAAAATATTCAGAGATGCCTATATTTGCATGACTATATCCTAAATCCGACGCCTGTGCTGAACTGATATCTCTTAAAATTGGTACGGGTACATACAGCATTTTCAGAAGTATATCATACGTGGTTGTCAAGGAGTTGTCTCGGTTAGTACAAAGCAGATGGACATAGGTGAGCAGATTTTTGCTTTGACTATTTATTTTGTGTCTGTAAGGATATTTAAGATTGTCTTTTTATATCTCTAGTAAGAAAGCTTGCCGAAGATTGTTGCAAATATGGCAACAAAGAAGAGTGCAGTACTTCCCCACTAGCAGATGTTGCTTTTCAGGTGGGAATGTCTCATGATCTCATGGAGAAGGAGAGGGAGATCCTCCTAGGCCTTCTTAGTAACAAGGTAAATTTGATAATTTTAACTTTCAAAAGGATTTAATGGTGATATTTCAACAGTGAAACTTGTTTGGTATTTTATCAAATGCGTGTTGGTGAAACCAAGATTCATATTTACATCAAGAGAAGAATGATGTTCTTTAACATACTTTGCTCATTGATTCATGTTTATTTTATAATGTAATTGATTCTTGTATTTATGAAACCTCTTTAATTCTTCGCTAAACCTCCACGTACAAGAATCCTTTTCCTTCAGATTCTTGCCAGGATCCACTGTCTTGAATTAGCTGTTCAAATAGGAAGTGGTTCAAATGGGAACTTTGTTAGTGTTCTAACTTGCACTTGGGGCAGGTTTAGCTATGGGTAGACACTAGCAAATATTGAGTTCATTATAACTGAAATTTGTAGGAAAGGATATTCCAGGCTCCGTCCAGAGCCAACACTTCTCAGCGTCTGGGTCTTCAGCAAGCAAATTATGGCCTAACGAAGGAATGGATGATAAAAATCACATTTCTCCAAGTATCCTGGCTGAAATGTCTGCATCTGGGTGTTCTGCATCACACAATCTATACCTTTTGATAATTTGAATATATGTGAATCTTAGATTCGCTCTACAGGAATATCTCGCGTTTCTACAAGAAAAGGGAAATGCACCTAACATTAATACCAAATATGCATAGAGGTTTAAAGGAATATGTGGTTCTCTTGGTATGTTACTCTAGGAAGTTTTATGCTTCTTCCTGGAATACAGACTTAATCATGATGTTGCGCGCAATCATCATCCTGCTGGGATTTCTTCTTCTCTCAACTGAAACTCTATGAACTATCAACTATGCAAGTGCACAAATTTCTGCATTTAAAATCTGCCTAAAATTATTGTTATGCTAATCTATATCAATTTTTTTGTTAGGTTTGTGAGCCCCTACGAGCACTAGTTAGAGATCCTCAGCTAGAGGATGCCCGTCACTTGGTTCGCCACTATGAGAGATTATGCCAAGAAATGGAAAATCAGGTAGCCATTCATACCTGAGAAAAAACATATAATCAGATGGTTTACTGTTTTTCATTGATATTAATGCTGAATTTAATATATTTAGGCCATTGAGGTAGTACGACAACGGTCCAAGTTCAAGGATGGTACTAGTAGTGCTACTGGGGAGAATCCACTTAAGCTTCAAATTGCAGAGGCAAAGTTGGATGATCTAAAGTCTAGGTTGAGGGCACTTGGTAAAGAGGCAAACGCAGCCATGTTGTCTGTTGAGACTCAGCAGCAGCGACGAACTGCAGACAACCTACTTGTGATGGTATTGACTCTTTCTTTAGCAATCAATTTTCTCCAGTTGCGCTTGCTGTTATATATATATATATATATATATATATATATATATATATATATATATATATATATATATATATATATATATATATATATATATATATATATTCAATCTTATCTGCACAAACTCACAAAGTCATCATGTTTCTGCCAGAACAAACAATTAGTATGTTGTTATAATCTGGGTAAACACTTAACTATACAAAGCCAACATCAACAAACGTTAGCTGGTCACTTTGATCCTGGACCGAGCTTTTTTTTAAGAAAAAAAATTCTGGTCTTTGGTGTTTGGTTATCACTCATCAAGAAAATACAAATTCCCTTCAAATGTTTGAGACGTTACTCTTCACAATGTGCTTTACATGGGAACTGTCTTAGCATGTGAATAACTGCAAAAGTGTTGAAAATGGGCTTTGGTTTTTGTATAATTTTTTTTGTTTGGTTCAATTGAGGCTTATCATGTTTAAGTGTTTTTGTTTTGACTTCATATGGCCTTGATAAAATCCAAAAATTTTGGTTCCAGAAAAAAAAACACTTCTTTTGTAATGAACGTCTATATTGGATGAAGCAACTTGCAGGCCGAGGCTGAAAAATCTTACCATCAGAGCGTTCTCAATATTCTGGAGAATCTACTCGAAGAGGTTTGTATTGAACTCTCTCTTTCCCTCCGTTGCAAAAGGAAAAATCCGGAGAAGAGCAGACAGTAAACACTAGTGATTTGTCCTTTTTTATGCCTCTAGTCTGAAATCTATAATAATGATGTACGTTTGTTACGTTGTTGATATTTTTGCTGGGATGAACAGTTGTCTGGTTCATGTCAAATAGATGATATGCAGAGTGATTACCACGATCCTGAGGTAGATACATACTGTGAATCGTCTAGTTATCGTGATCAGGGTTCAGATGATGAATCTCATTCATGCTTTGTTGCAAGAGTAAGTTTCATTGAAACTCAAAACCACATAATATCTTCACTTGAGCTATTTCTGTACAACTGTCACACTATATACTAGAATTGTATCAACATGAGTGTGGCCTCTCTACTAACTACTCTCGTGTACTGTCCTTGTTGTCGTCTTTGGCAGGTTATACACCCCTTTGATGCTCTAGAAGAAGGGGAACTCAGCCTCTTAGTGGACGACTTTGTTGCTGTCTATCAGGTACCTTCCTAAACCCCACACAAATCCTCTTCGTTATCTATTGTCAATTTTGTTAACAATGACCAGCGCCTACCATTTGGCTCCAATTTTTTTCTATCAACACGAAAGGAACCACCACTTAACCGCGCCTTTACAGCTTGTCCATGATAAAGTTTCACTTCACCATCACTTCTGGTAAAAGGTTAGAATGTGACTGTTGCTGATTTAGAAAGCCTCATCTACTATAGATAAACAGCTTCACTGGCTTTTTGGCATCTAATTATGAGATGTGGACTAGTTATCTCTTCACTGTTTCATCTGTGCTGTCTCCCACCTCCATTGATGGCCCCACTCTAAAACGATAATGTATCTTCGTCTGGGTTGATCGGGTCCTGTGTAGCTCATTTACAAGTCGGATAGTTCTAGTCTTCTAGATCATGTGGTAACTGAGCTTGGGGTTGTTTTCACTGCAGGTAAAGAAAGGTTGGTGCAAAGGTGAATGCAAGGGTGAGGTTGGGTGGTTTCCATCTGCTTATGTACAGAATGTGGAGACACCTACAGAGTAAGAATAAGCCAAGGGTGAAGGTGAAAAACTCCAGGTGAACTTGTACAGTAACTACAGTTACTAGGCTGGGAGGACTGAGGGGGTTAAAGTAAAAAGCGTGCCAGTAATAATATATGCGTATAATTCGGGAATGTATACGTATTATAGTATTATACGGATCATTTTCCGTCCTGTTTGACTGAATTCTTGAGTGAAAAATACACCTTATTGTACACGATTTGTACTGCACATTTTTAGTCTTAAGACATACATTCATTTATTGGTGAGTTCTCTATATGGTCCAAAACTTTTTCAGTTTTCAGTATTTTTATTTTTCATTTAAGTAATTTCAAAAATTAAATTTATATTTCAAACAAATATCAGTATACATTTACAAAAAGAATAGAAGAAAAATACTAATTTTCACATAAATGAAGAGATCGATTATTCTGCAATATGATTTTATAAAAAATTTAATACATTTATTTTGTAAAAAGTACAAATAGTGATTTAAAATATAAATATATTTTAATAATAATTTTTTTAATGTAAATTTATAAGCTAAATAATTAAATATTAAGCCAAATAATGGTATTACATGGGGCCTGTTCTCTCACATTTTGACAAAGTGTCACTATTTATTGTATAAAGCTTTTTTTATTACTTATATAAAATGACCTATGGTGTAATTTTCAAACGCACTTTTCCAAAATCACCCCACTTTATGATTTTCACAAAACTTTCGGGAAATCATTAAAAATAAAATCTCCCTTTATTTACATTTTTTGTCCTTAATTACATAAAATTGCTCTAAAACCTTGAAAGGAAATTACATGTCTGCCCTACACGCCAGGAATTTCATCATTCACATCTACTACCAAAAGTACCCTCCACGGATATACCACTTCACGTTGGGCCTTTGGTTAAAGTGCAGGGGCAAAAGCGTCTTTACACAAGCAACCAGCTGAGCTCCACCAATACAGTTACCCAAAAAGACCCCAGAGGTCAAATAATTCGGTGGCGTGGGCCCCGTTCCGGAATGGGCAAAGGAGATATCACGCCACTCCTTAATGGAAAGGGTAATATCGTAATTTCGCTGAGTTGAAATCCAAGCTGTCTCGCTAGACGGGAATCTAATCGTCGGTCACACGTATGGCACGTCAGCCTCGCACGTGCCGATCCATCCCCCTCTCTCTCTACACTCTCTCATCTTTAAACTCCGACTTAAACCAAACAAAGCGCATCTCTCTCTCTCATCACGTACAAACACTTCGCACAGTCGAAGCTTTCTCTCTCTACCGCCATCGCAATCCATCATCATCACCGTCGTCATTGTCGTCGCCTCCTTTCCAGCTTTCTCTGTCCTTTGCAATCACAAATCTCGCAGCTCTCTCTCTCTATTCCTCTCTGGAGGTGGTGTTGTTATCTTGATTACAGCTCAGCCAGCATCTTCTGCAATTTTTTTCGTTGTTTTCTCCCCCGTACTTCATCTGCTCGTCTGAGGTGCATGTTCTCTGAACCCTGCATCTCAGATCGAATCGAGGCGAATCTAAGGTGCGTTTGAATTTTGCTTCATGTTGTTGTTGTTGTTGTTGTCCTTCTAGCTCTGTTTGATTTGGTTGGGAGTTCGCGGCGATCTTGTAGTTTAATTTGTTGTTTTCTGTTTTGTTTTAGGGCTCACATTGCTTTGATTGATTTTTTGTGTTGTTGAATTTAGCAAGTTTCTGCTACTTCCGTGAATTTTCACTGACAGACGTGCTGGTTGCTGTTGTATAAGGAGACGGGGTTGAGGGAGAGGGTTTGGAGCTTCAAAGAATGGAGTGATATGCTTAATTTTCTAGTGAAATGGAGAACCTAGCCGGAAATACTTTGTTTCAATTCCAAAAGTACTTGCAATATCTGAAGGTTGGATGATGTGGGGCCTCCTTTTAGGATTTCACTTTTCTCAGATGTAATTGCAAATGCAAGCTCAGCGGGTGGGAGTGGTGTTATTCATGTTTAATGGAGGTGTGCAGAACTTGTTTGAGTTGGTATGCATTTGACATGCTTATGGCTACAGGCTAAAGACTGAGTTAAGAAAACAAATAGGTATCACTTGTTTTGTTGTATGTGGATGGGAGAGAACAGACTCAACAGAGCCTTATATTACTTTGTTTGAGACTCGTTATTTGTGTATAAAAATCCCTTCTAGTCATGGCAGTTTGTAAGCATTTGATGAACCTCTGCCATCTGAACTTAGTAATGCTATTCACTTAGTGTTTAGGACTTTAGGGAACTGAAATACTGCATCGATCCATAATCCTACATTGTATTTTGTTGATACTTTTACCATGAGTACTATTCTTTACTTGCAGCTGCTAATGGAAGTAATTACAAGATGGACATTTCTAGAAAGAAAGGCCACTAGACGATGGTGTATCAGATGATTTTCTGTGATCATATCATGCTTTGTTTCTGCTGCCATGGGAACTACTCAACTAAATCTTGGAGGACCATGCATTATCTTGTCTTTGGTGGTGTACATTCTTCTCATCAATTGCAAAGCTCTTAGCCCTGATGGTATGGAATTCTTTCTTGCTAAGAACATGCAAGTGGCATTTGTGTTTTGCATCTTTCTTTTGCATTGATTCATTCATATATAAAGAGTATTGTTTCATCTCAACAAATGCATACGTAGCTGATTATGTGGATTAAGACCTTGGTCTATACTCTATCTTCTAGTCACACGTTACATTTTATATCATGTCAGTGACAGTTGTCCTTTACCCAGTGTGAGGATAGCTTCTGAAATGGCATTCATGAGTTTTCTCTCCTATCTCACTTCTAGTGAACATTTGATTTGTCTTCACAGGCGAGGCACTTGTAAGTTTTAGGACATCAGTTATTAGCTCAGATGGTATCCTTCTTCAGTGGAGACCTGAGGATCCAGATCCGTGCATGTGGAAAGGAGTAACATGCGATCCAAAATCAAAGAGAGTTATTTATTTGTAAGCACTCAAATGAATGCCAGCCTTTTTTCTCTTTCTATTTTCTCTTTCTTTTGTATATAAATTTGATACTACTACAATTTATAGGTATTTATCATTGAGGATATTTATTTCCAAGAATTTATTATCTTAATCATCTTGTTGATTAGAAAATATTATTTCAGTGTAACTTAGGAGATAAAGTTTTTTTAGAAGATTATCTTTTTGAGATTTTATTTAGTTGTATTAGACTTCCATCTATGTTTTAGTTTTTTTTTTTCGTAATTCTTTTTGTTAACTAGTTTCTATGGATGGGCAGTATTGGCCATTTGTTAAGTTTTGTTTGATTATTATTAATTTGAGATTTAATAGAAAATTCACATTTCTTCATCCTCTCTTTTCCTTTTTGTTTCCCTTTTTTTCCAAGTTCAAACGGTTCTTCTAAATTGGTATCATTCTTTATATTTTGTCTCATCTTTATATTGTTCAATGTTTTGACCTATATCTGTAAGTTACTAGCCTCTTCACAAGCACCTTAGTATTGTTTTTGTTTTTAATTGACAACACACTCATCCATGGTTGTTGTGACCATTAAATGAATGGAAAAAAGAATAATGAAATGATAACAATCTATTTGTATTATAAAAAAAGCTGCCCATTTTAGAAGGCAAGTGTTGCTGGTGGCTTGTGATATCACTGCAGAATGTAGCATCATTAACCTTTAGCTGGTATGCCAGCAATTAACATGTTCTTGATTTCTCTTATTTTAGGAGTCTCGCTAATCATAAACTGAGTGGATCAATACCTCCTGACCTGGGAAAGCTTGATCAGTTGGAGATTTTGTATGTAGCACTTCATGTTTTCCTATATTTGTCACACGTGCATTTTTGTTGTTGTTGATATTTGCTGTTTTCTCTACCCAGAGCACTTCATAACAACAATTTCTATGGAAATATCCCCTCTGAACTTGGGAACTGTACAGCACTGCGAGCTCTGTAAGTTTTATCTTATCTTTGTCTATACATATCTTCTTGTTGCTGAAGAGGCCATCAGGCCATGTAGGGCAATAGGGGTGAGTCGATAATTGCTTGGGGCATGAGGCAAAGATCTCAAGAACCCCCTTGGCTGTCACACACTATTGCTTGGGGCAATAGGGGTGAGTCGGTAATTTAAGTTTTGGAGCCTTATGGCAATTTGCTGCACTTGTTTTGGATGTTTAATGTGCTTCCAGAGCCACTATGCTGTCACACGCTGATAAAACAAATAAAGCTACTATTCTGAACTATGTTATAGTCATTCTTTTAATTGGAGGTGGCTAAAGTTTGTAAATGTACCACAGAAAATTGCAGGGTAATTATTTAAGTGGACCGATTCCTAGTGAGTTGGGGAACCTTATTGCATTACAACATCTGTAAGTTCTGCTTCTTGATCCATTCTTTATGTTTAGATGGTTGATGCTTCAGCTTCAAGTCTCTATTTTTATAGCTATCCCTATTGGAAGTTGTGACAGGTTTGATTCTTTCATAAGTTTCATGGACCTCATCACTACCCCTCAAAACATTTCAAAACATAATACTATAAAAGATGATTTTTGTTCTTGCTCAAGCATGTTATTACACAATGTTAGTTTGCTAAAGAAAGTAACATTCAAGCCGACAAAAAAAAAAGAAAGTAACATTCAAAATGTAATATACATCATTGGCAAAATTGCTGCCTGCTATCAGCATATAGGTAAATGGCAACTCACTAGTGTCAGGAAATAGTGAATTGCACTTACACATTTTTGTATAGAACATTTTGATGAAAATGGAATAATTTGCTAATATGTGTTGTTTAGCACTTTAGCATTTTAAATGAGTTCTTAGTTAGCAACTTAGCGCATATGTTAGATCATTAATTCAAGGAAATCACTGCCTTTTTAGCTGTTTTTGCTTTGCATTTCCTTTGGCCATGAATTATTTTTGTGTGTGTTTCCAATGGTTTTGAAGTTCCAAATCTTTGGCAGTGACCTTTCAAGCAACTCTCTTAGTGGATCTATTCCTTCAACACTGGATCAGTTAAGCAAGCTTATTACATTGTAAGTATCTAAAATGAAATTTTAGATCTCTTTTTATATTACTAAAAGTCTAATTGATTGTTTGGAATCATGTTTGTAAACTTTCTGAAGCAATGTGTCATCAAATTTCCTGGTTGGACCAATACCATCAGAGGGCATGCTGCTGAACTTTCCTGAAGACTGGTGTGTCTTGTGTTTCTATACTTCTGTTTTGCATACTGTCTCTCTTTTTACACTATTAAATAACTTGATGGTGATTGTAAATATCCTCGCTATTTTCTTAGTTTGAGGTGTCATGTCACTATCATGCAACAGACATTTTGTGCAACATAGGCTGATCAGTTAACCTTAATCTTGACCTTCTAGTAAATTGCAAGCCTCTTGCTGTCTTACATTTGGTTCTTTCCCTTATGAGCCAATTGGAATCCATAAGCAAATTTATTATTGACATATTTAGAGGCAAAGCCCGGTGGCTCTGTATATGCACTGCTTGAATCTGTGGTCATGCTTTATTGCTGGTTAATGAAGTTCTATTAGATCCTCTGAGATTAACAGGTAAATATGACTTTAAAAATAATCATATTTTGTTTTTGCTGGGCAGCTTTGTTGGAAATCGTGATTTATGTGGGAAACAAATCAGCAAGGCATGCCAAGATGGTGGTGGTGGAAGTGGGGAAAACTCAACTTCAGGTACACTTATTTTGTACAGAAAATTATATGGGCTTGTTGTTTTAAAACTTTTGATGCATGTATCTAAAGATTTAACTTTCCCCCCACTGGGCACTAGAAAGTTGTATGTACTTGAAAGGACCAATACTATGTTTGCTTGGAAATTATCTTGAATGAATGTGGATTGTGGAATTTGTATACTGATATTCATTTGATGTCGGCCATTTTTTTTTAGCACAAAGCCAAAATGGGAAGAACAAAAACTCAGGCAAACTTCTGATCAGTGCTTCTGCAACAATCGGTGCCTTGCTCCTGGTAGCTCTTATGTGTTTCTGGGGTTGCTTTCTGTATAAAAAACTTGGTAAACATGATAGCAGAAGCCTTGCAATGGATGTTTGTGGAGGTGATGTCGATTTATCTGAATTTATCTGTCTTCTTGATGTATTCTTGGTATGTTTTTAGAGTTTTGTTTACATGATTCTAATGACTTTCATTACGCAGGTGCATCAATTGTTATGTTTCATGGAGATCTACCATACGCCACAAAGGATATTATCAAAAAACTGGAAACTTTGAATGAGGAGCACATAATAGGATCTGGTGGATTTGGGACTGTGTACAAGCTAGCAATGGATGATGGGAATGTTTTTGCATTGAAAAGAATTGTAAAGTTGAATGATGGTTTTGATCGTTTCTTTGAGAGGGAGCTTGAAATCCTTGGGAGCATCAAGCATAGGTATCTTGTGAATCTAAGAGGATATTGCAATTCTCCTACGTCAAAGTTATTAATCTACGATTTTCTGCCTGGTGGTAGCTTGGATGAAGCTCTTCACGGTGAGATTAATTTTTCTCGTAAGCATTGCATGTTATTATATTTCACAATATGTTCAGCTCTGTCCAAGAGTTTCTACTATCTAGAATTATGATCTTATCTTCAAGATATTATTGATTCTGTAAATATTATACTGGAATTATCTGCATTAAGGATACTTTGAATCACCATATTTGCTAATTATACGATTTTCTGCCCTTTATAAATTAGGTCTGGATAATCCTCGTATGGAAATCGAGTTGCTGTTGAAGTTCAATTCTTGTTCTTGTTCTTGTTCTTGTTCTTGTTCTTGTTCTTGTTCTTGTTCTTGTTCTCTTATTTCAGATTTATTTACATTAAACCACCCAAAAATCGTAATCATTTGCTGCCAAGCATGTGGCTGATGAGGCGTGTTATTTTTCCACTATCTTTTGTTTGATTATGTGGGCATCTATTATTGCGCTTCTAAAGCAACATTTGATGCCAAGATTTGGCTCTTCTAAAAATGGTTTAATGATTATGATATGTGTTATGTACAGAGAGAGCTGAACAAATAGATTGGGATGCACGCTTGAATATTATAATGGGTGCAGCAAAAGGGTTGGCCTACTTGCATCATGATTGCTCCCCTCGGATTATACACCGTGACATAAAATCAAGCAACATTTTGCTTGATGGGAACTTGGAGGCCCGTGTTTCTGATTTTGGACTGGCGAAACTGTTAGGGGATGAGGAGTCACACATCACCACTATCGTTGCTGGAACATTTGGTTATCTTGCACCAGGTGAGTGTGCTATACTGTTCTTACAGCTGTGCTTGGCAAAATCGAAGCCCTCAAGTAGCTGCAGTAGTCGCTCATTCATTGAAATAATTCCACTTGGTAGAAATAGTAGCTGCAATAGTAGCTTAGTAAAATTAAACCTGCCTCCCTCATACTCTCTTATGGCCTATGAGTGTAGAACATTCTTCTCGATTGTCTTAGTGTTAGGTTGTCCAACTAAAATGTCTTTGCGGTGTCTAGACACTCTGGTTTTAATTTGTTGGTCAGCTATGGACATATACAGACTATAAACATGGAATAGATTTCGGAAATTGAGTTTACCCTTTCCAGTCCAACTCCAGAGATTGAGTAAATTAGGAGGCTGGTGTTAACTTTGCTCAATTCAAGCGCAAATCAAGCAAAAATGTAGAACACAGAATCAAGGAAGAAGATGAAGAATGGGAGCCCTTGATTGGGTTGTCTCCCCAATTCATTGGAGAACCAGAAAATGTGTCTAGTCTTTGGTTTTAATTTGCTAGTCTTGTTGACTGTTGGTGTTCTGCTATTGTGTGCAACAACAACATCCCAGTTTATCCCGCGATTAAGCAGGGTCTGGGGGTCAGGATGTACCATGATGTTTTGCTCGTCTAGAACTCAAAATCATTTTCATAGAGTAAATTTGCATATTTCATCTTCTGTTCATCTTTAAGTGATCGATCTTGGAAGCAACAGCATATTGTCATTATTATATATACAGGCATGTTGAAATATTAGGATCACTAATCACTATACTTACTGTTCAGAATACATGCAAAGTGGGAGGGCAACAGAAAAGACAGATGTTTATAGCTTTGGGGTTCTCATCCTCGAAGTGTTAAGTGGGAAGCGTCCAACAGATGCATCATTCATTGAGAAGGGTCTGAATATTGTAGGCTGGGTACGTTTTGCCATTATTAGAATTCAATGCATCGTTTCGTTTTGTTCTTGTACGCTTGTTTGTGAGAGCTTGATTCGCTTCATTAGAATAACTCCATGTTATATGCTTGAATATTCGTTAACGGAACTGATTGTTTTCACCCCTTCTGGCTTTAGCTAAACTTCCTAGCAACAGAGAATCGGCAGAGGGAGATTCTTGATCAGCATTGTGAAGGAGTACAAATGGAAAGTCTTGACGCCATACTTGCCGTGGCAACACAGTGTGTCTCGGCTCCTGAGGACCGACCCACCATGCACAGGGTGGTTCAGATTCTAGAGTCCGAGGTGATGACCCCATGCCCAAGCGACTTCTATGATTCAAATTCTGATGATTGAGCTACTTTAAGATGAAGAAGATCTGGTTACTGGATGGCGGATGCTGTCCTTCAAATTACAACCTCCTCGTTGGCAGAACTGAGCCGGGGTTCTGCTGATCACCAGAAACCAAACCCTTCCACAACCTGTGGCCGATTCTCGTTCCTATGGATGGGAAACTCAGCTTAGATTTCATCATTCGCCGATTTGTTCCAGTGCCTGTTCTATATTTGTTGTTTCTAGCGTACCATGGTATCCATTTTATCTCCCATCACCTAGCTTTTGGTTCTTTTTTGGGGAGGGGGCAACTATCTTGTTCTTTTTTTCGTCAAGGAAGTGTATATACTGCTTGTTGTAAATTTGAGAGAGAATGCTCCGACGAATAAGCAGAGCACCCATCATCTTTGTAAAGTGAAAAGGAGGCACCCATTCATCCTCAGTTGCTCCCATGGATCTCTATCGTTTGATTTTGCTATCGCAATCATCATTAGACTGCCGGATCCCTAGTGAGCTTTCGTACCAGTTCAGGACGACAATGGCAAGACGATTCTTATGTTTACGCTTACTGAATCTGTTTTTGTTGATTTCTTCTTCGCTGCAAGCTTCTAATTCTTCAGGTATTGAGATTTCTTTATAAGCAACTGGAATTCACTTGCACTGTCATACCTACTAATCAGCAATTGCATTGGCTTATTAGTTTTTATAGCTGTTTTTTCTTAAATCAAGAGGAAGATGCACTATATCATACTCACTGTGGAAACTTACTGTCCTTGATTATTTATCTTAATCATGAAATCTCAATTGAAAAATACAAATTTAATGATTAATTTAGTGCACACTTGTTGGGATTATTGGTTGGGATTTCAAGGAAAAAGACTACAAAATATAAGAAAGGGAAGCCTTACATAATGACTTAAGTTTTTGGGTCAGAAGGGTGAATCCCGACCTTATAACCAAAAACAATATAAACCCGACACGACTACTACCGTTAGATGGATAATATTCTTTGAATTTGCATTATCTGAACTGCAGTTAACTCATGAATATTGAAAGGAACCACAACAGAAGAATTTAGACTATGTTCGGTGCTTGCTTGGTTCGCGCCTTGAAGCCAATTTTTGCTGCCTTATCTGCTCTTTAAACTTTGCGATGAACTCATCCGCCTTCCTATCAATCTCGCTGTTTCCATCTTCGTCTTCATTCAGGTAGTTTGTAGCACAAGTCTTCCCCTCCGATCTCTCCTTGTTCCTATCTATCTCTAGGGAAGAACTTTCACCTCTTTCATGCTTTCTACCCTCATGATTCCTATCATTTGATCGCTCAGCCAAGGGCGGTGCATTCCTCGCATTCTTTCCACTGATACCAATTGATATAATGACGACATCTTGCCTCTCCCGTACCCTCTCTAACGATGCATTGTCATTGGTACAGCTTGGTTCCGAGGTGATTGCACGAGGCCTAACCGTTCTAACAGATTTTCCTCTGCTGGAACTCTTGTTGGTCAGAGTAAGAGTTGGTTCGACATCTAACTTGAGGCAATCCCAGCCACACTTTCCGCTCCTACTAGCTTCCGCATTCTTGCCTTTCTTGCTAATCTCCTTTGTCTCGTCTCTTGATCCTTTCCACAGGTCTCTGTCGAAGAAAGAGCTGCAGCTGAACCGGCGTGAATGTGATGTTCTTGATAATGTTTTCGTGCCGCGTTCTAGCTTGCTCAGCGAGGAGCTAGCACCGAGATGAGCACCGCTTGCTTCTGTTGATGCATTGATAGGTGAAGCTGCTTTGTGAGGTATGTTCTCGCACTCGAAATCGCCCATGGATGTACCGTTGAGAGGTGATCTGTGCACATTTTCATCAAGAGAAAATCCATCAATGTATCTGCTTGATTTCGGCTCAATTGTTGAAGCAAAATCATGAGACGAACTCGACAACGATTGAGAGGATGGTGTATCACAACTACTATCGGTTCTGGACTTCATCGTGCCTTTTACATCTTTGCGGATATGGTCCCTTTTTCTTGATCTGCGACGCCTTGATCCAACCCTCCTTGGAGACATATCATTATCCTTCCATGAAGTGTCAGCTTCCTTGCTTTCTTTCTGCGGAATCAGCATCTCTGTCGTTGGAGATTCCGATGCAGGAGAGCGCCAAGGTGGGATTGGTGACCGAAAAGACTGTGAATGTTTCCGTTTTTCATCTTCCCATTGCGGAATTTCTGTCTCAAAGCTCGGTGTTTCGGATACAGCTGAACACAATGGCGGTACAGATTTGGTGTCCTCATGTAAAGAAGCATCACCAATTTGTTCCTTTAAATCCACCATTCTCGAATTCTCGACTTCAATGGGCGCCAATTCAGCTACAGAAGATCTGAAAGGAGAAGAACCCTTAGATGATGAAGGCCTAAAAGTTCTTATGCTGACATTAGCCACTTCTTCATTAGGGTCCTCCACCATCGGAAGCAATTTCGAAGGCGTAGGTTGAGAAACAAACACATTTTCTTGGATTACAGGCCCACTCCATGAGCTCTCTACCACCTCATCTTCCCTCCAAGAATCTCTCCTTCCCGAGGAAGGTGGCGGCATGAAGATAGTGTCAGTGGGATATACTGGGATTGTTGTTGTCGTTGATCTTGATTTCAAAGATGGTAGTGAAGCAAATAGCTCGGTTTCCCTCGAATTCTCGACTTCCATGGGTGTCGATTCGGATAAAGAAGGCCTAAAATCATCCTTATGATCCGCCATCATCGGAATCGATTTCGAAGAGGTCTCCATCTCCACTCTTTCCCTCCAAAAATGACCTCTTTCCATCAAGTTAGTGTCAACATGTAAAGAATCAACACCGACATTTTCTTCCATGAAATTAACCCTCATGGATCTTGATTTCAAAGATGGAGGTGAAGCAAAGAGATCGGTTTCCCTCGAATTCTCGACTTCCATGGGTGTCGATTCCAGTAAAGAAGGCCTAAATCCTTCCTTAGGATCCGCCATCATCGGTATCGATTTCGAAGAGGTCTCCATCTCCACTCTTTCCCTCCAAAAATGACCCCTTTCAATCAAGTTAGTGTCAACAGGTAAAGAAGCAACACCAACATTTTCCATGAAATTAACCGTCATGGATCTTGATTTCAAAGATGGCGGTGAAGGAAACACCTCGGTTTCCCTCGAATTCGATTCGGAGAAAGGATCCACCATCATCGGAAGCGATTTCGAAGAGCTCTCCACCTCCACATCTTCCCGCCAAAAATTGCCCCTTTCCATGGATGAGGATGAACGCAACGGCGAAGATCGATTCGATAGAGAAGGCCCAGAATCCCCAGAACTGGATCGATTAGGCCAATCCCAAGGAGCTGGTGAAGATCCCGCCGTATCTTCCTCGGAGCCACAGCTGCTCGAGCCATCTGCTTCGAGCTCGAGCTCGCTCGCGCACTCTTCGTCACTGTCACTCTCCTCCACCCTTGGCCGCAAACTCCGAACCGGCAAATCCAACGGCTCGCAATCAAAATCGAACCCATTGGGGTATGGATTTGGGTGCTCGAAGCTGAAAATTGACGAAGATTGGAGGACACTGGGTAGATTGATGACAGGGGAGATGGGAATCGGTGTCGGGATTCGGGACCTCCGACGGCCAAACAAGCCGTAGGAGACGAGAATGCCGATGATGAAGAGTCGGAGAAGCTCCCAGATCTTGGCGAAGACGGTGCCGGAGACGAAGTCCGGAAGCAGGGGGAGAACAGAGAGAAACAGAGCAATGAGGAGGAGCCTGAAGAGGAAGCCTGAACAGAGGAGGTAGCCTCTTCTGGCTGAGGGTTTTGGGTGCAGTGGGGAGAGGCAATGTGGGTCCTCCCAGGCATCAAAATCCGCCATTGGAGGGGGTTGGAGGTGTAGGGAGTTTGGGGATGGGGTGTATTGATTGAGAGTGGGGGATGAAAATTGGGGAAAAGGAGGGGACAAAGGGAGAGAAATCAGTGGGAAAAAGTCCTCCTTGTTTACCGTTGTGTTTAGATTGTGGTGTTTCCTTTTTGAACCTTTGGATGATTTGGTGGGAACACGTCTATGATGATGGATTTTGTTGGGGCTTTCATTTTGATTTTTGGAGAATGGGGGCAATTAGTTTATTCAGTAGGGAGTTTGGGATTGTCTGTGATGTGTGTACTGTGTAGACTGGATCTGATTGGAACAGTGAAGACTTTGGTGATTCATAATCAATTGGGGTCGAAACAGTATAAATTTTGTTTTTACATTTTAATTTGTGATATTTTTAGTTGAAAAAACAAAACAAAAATTGACAAACATTTAGTTTGTAATATAGATAGTTCTTTTAAGTTGAAAATTAAAAAAAAAAAACTACAAGAAACAAAATATTTGTTAAAAATAGAGCCAAAGATTAAATAAACAAAATTTGTAACAGGGCTGTTCTCCTGATCGACTACTTAATCGTAATGAGCTTGAATGCTTAAATAATTTTATTTTATATAAAAAAAAATGATATGAGAGATACATTCCCTACCGTTTTACCCCGCTTGAGCTCTAGATGAAAGTCACCCCAGGAAAGAGACGGAAGCAAAGATTAAACCGGGACCTCCTTATCACCCCCTTTGCTCCACACCACTAACTTACTAAGTCACCCCGACTGGGACGTGACAAAGTCTTTTGCGGTTTAAAAAAAAAGAAGACATTTTTACAAAACAATGTGGAATTTGTGATGTGAAACAAAAATTTACTCTTTTAATCTATCCAAAATTTTGATATATCTTTAGCATTTTTATAAATAATTTCATCTAGTTTTAAATTTAAGCTAAAGTTTTAGCATGCCAAATAAGGTTAGAGAGCAACAGAAATAATAAATGCGCTATGAGATCACGAATGTGTTACAGGAGGTAACAGGAGATTTGCCCCGGTTTGTATCAACCAAACCGGTCATGTTTCTTCGTCACTGATATCTATGTGATCAACAGCTGCTACAGTTTTCTGCTTCTTCGATGCTCTCTTCTCTACATCTTTGGCTGCACTCCCACCGCCATCACCATCGTCATCAGGCGTTTCAGATTCATCGTTCCTGGCAATCTCTTGGAGGATTCGTTCACCATACTTCTGCGTTTTAACCTTTCCGATTATCTTCTCTAACTGCAAGGAATCGCCATTTTTGTTCAAGGATGTAACCAAAATAGGAAACAGATTATTTACAATTTCTTTTTGATTAAGCATCGTTCGAAACTCGCTCAGCATATAAAAATTGTGTCAAAGACTTGCCTGCTCGATAGAATGTGGTTTCTGATTAGCCAACGTATTTATATGCTGAGTAGACAGCACAGAATGTGGAAAAATTCCACCAGCAGTCGAAGCAAGTTCCTTGCGCAACTCATCAAGTCTCAATTCTAAACCGGATGACGTAGGTTTCCTTTTGGAAGACTTGACCTTACTCACTTTGGTATCCGGAGAGCTAGAGATCTCAAGCATGATAGTTTTCTTCCCTGGATTCAAGATAAAACCAGGTTATATATTTCTCTAGCAGTAATTAAGAAATCATACAGCACATAACAATAGAAAATTACCATGCAGAACTTGCTTAGCCAGTGGACCTACAGTTACATAAGCATTCGTAGCATAAGCTGTATGCTGAAATTCTTCTTTCTTCAAAAAGAAACGAATGACAGAAGCAAGAAAATGTTAGCGGAAAGGAAGCATACAGCAAAACACAAAAAAATAACAGCAAGCAATGGAAATAGCACCAGTGGATGTCCTCTAGCAATAAAACTATATACTGTATTTCACATTAAAGAAGATAGACTGCCACTAAAAGTAAAGCAGAGAAGTGCTCAAATGAGTATGTTTAAGCCCAAGATTACCAAAACACGGTCCAATATAAGCTGAACGATAAAATGCTCTACATCATCTTTCTTTAGGTCCAGACCTGAGAAGAAAAAGCTCCTTGAAAACGAATTCCAAATGCCATATATAATCAAGCAAGTGTCGAATTATAGAGAAAACAAAGATTTGTAACTGAAAGTGCTCTACATCTGGAGAGAGGACCCTCATCGTTGATTGCCCTAAATTCCGCTCTTATTTCACAAAGATTAGAGGTGGCAACTTAGCAGGCTGAGTAGAGTCACTTCTGAGTTCCGGCTATTATCATTTCAGGTCATTTCACTTCAGAGTTCATGGTACAGTACCACGAACTCTGAAGTCAAGGTGAATTGATTCAAGGTTTTTATCTTGAGTTTGTATTAGATTTCAAATCTTGCATGCATGAGCATGTGCATCTATGGATTTTGTGTGAGCATATTCAGGTGCATGTGAAACTATGTTGAACTTTCGATGGAGTAGGATCAGGGTCAATAAGGTTTAGGTAGATTCCAGGTTGGGTAGAATTCAAACAAGAAGTAACCAGTCAAGTTAGGTTTTGTAGGGCTACAAAGTGCGCATCAAAATTCATATTGAAAATGATTTCAAGAAAGTTGTTCTTCACCAATATAGCGTACAAGATATTTCCACAATACATGGATTTGGATGTTTGTGAAAAAGGAGCAAATGAAGAGTTAATAAAATTTCCCAAAATATAGATGGTCAAGGATCTGAACAACATGAACTAAAATCATTACCTAGCTCTTTATGTTTATTTTTCATCTTGTCAACCAATTGTAACACTGTCATTCTCTGATCGTTTTCAAGCACATCTTGTAGCAAGGAAATAATTGCTTTCGCAAAACCTGCAAAATATACCCGTTAACTGATTACACATTTTGAATTTGTTATCACTGTCATGCCAGGAAGCATCACTCTTCAAATTGTAGACAGCACATGGTTCCCAAAAATAATGGATAAGATAATGCATATTTAGGCAGCATAATGTTGAAATCGTTTCAATGAAGATACTGAGAGATATATTGTAGATTTGTAACATTGCTTAAACTCCTGCTTATCAAATACTCCCTCTGATCAGTTATATAAGATGTTCAAGGACTTGAGAATTTATCTAAAGGACATTTTAAAAAATTAACCATAATCCTCTTCCTTTGGCAATTAATTAATGAATCTCACTATCCTATGTCACATGCACTGCCATGTCCCTCCTTTTTTTGGTTTTACCCATGAAACCCTTCATCTCCTCCGCAGTTCTTACCTTTGATAAATCCCCTCTCATCACAAAACCCCTTTTAAGTGTCGATCTTTCATGGCAGTCAGAATTAATTATGGAGTGAAGAGTTTTAATGATGATGGTTTAAAAAATGGAATTCAATCAACACTTCGATCATTTCCTTAATTATTGTGCATTGGTCTAAAAGATCTTATAAAATTAATTGGAGGGAGTATATGATATGTACATTCAGTAAACAAAATGAATCAGGAACCGACGCATATGAAACAGTTGGGAATGTATCTTTCAAGGTAAAAGTTGGGAATGTATCATCTTTGGTTAAAATACATATAAACAAAAAAAAGAACTTGCAGGACAGTCGGAATTACCATCACAGACCTAAATTGTTTTCACAAAAACTAGTTAAAATTAGAGTAACAGGTACATACCGGAGGCATCTACTTCTTTGATCTCAGTTGAAATAGCACAGTTATCACACATCCCTGTATAATAAGATAACAATAGATCGTATAAAACTAAAAATCATGCCTAAAATGGATGAGCATGAAAGAACCAAAGAAAGACAAGCAGCACTGCATTTACACAGCAAACTCAGAATCAGAAAGGGGGAAAAGAACCACTCGTAAGAAGAAAATTTTACCATTGCATTCCTGTAATGGTTCAGCAAAATGTCGGAAAAAGGCACCTCTCCGACATTCTCTTCTAGACTGCACAGAAATGACTAACATCAAATCTACAGCGTGTTCAGTAGAAAATGATACTTAAACCAACTACATGAAAAATCAATGTCTTTCTGTTTTACAAAAGATATTTGCACTGGAGGGAACAACAGAATCCAATAATGATACAGTTCGTAAATAAGGCAAAAAAGGTTATAAAACAGACATCAGATGATAGAGCCAAAACATTCTCTGCAAGGGAGGTCATCACATCTGAAATATGTATGAGGTGACCAGAAATTCTAGGTATGATGATAAATGCGTGTAAATTTGAAGGACCATACCTGACTATATCTCACGATGTCATAGAGATTTTGCAAACCCGAATTCTCATAGAAGACCATTGAGCTCTGCCAGAAAACCATCATAAAGGAAGCTATGAATCCAAGAACAGTCAACAAATAGGTTTTTAGCATAGATGCTAGAAGTTTCACCTGCCTAGGAGCATCAGCTGCCCGATAGTACAGTAAACATTCTGCTGGTAACCCATCACGCCCAGCACGGCCACTTTCCTGATGTAAGCAATACTTACGTGGAAGGAAGAGAGTACAATGTTTTTTTAATCTAAAGGGCACAGAAAACAAACACAAGTAAAAATACCTGATAGTATGTCTCCATTGATTTGCTCAGACTATGATGAATGACAAACCTGACTGGAGATAGTAGCTAATTTATATTAGCAAGTTTAGGAGAGACCTATAATGTTGAGCCAGTGAAAGCGTAGAGTTTTCACAAGAGGACAACAATATATGGTCATCAAAGTTCCATACAAATTCAACTTCTAATGCAATTGCATATTTGCATGGCCAGCATTTTGGAAATGGAACACAACGTGGTGTACTAGAGTAGGCTAGCCAAAATTAAAAAGAACTATAGACTGCAGCCTCTTTTTTTCACTCTTTCTTTTCGCTTATCCCAAGTACATACCTAAACTAGAAAATTAGCTAATTTACGCAAGAGAAATATGCATATGAATAAAATATATTTTTTATTTAAATGTTAAATGACAATTAAATGTACAATGGATTGTGCAGAATAAAATATTTGAAAGATATGGCCACATATAAAGAAAAAGTAGAAGAAAGAGAAAAAAAAGAGAAAGGAAGATTTGAAGAATTGAGGGAGCACTAGTAGTCTAATATCAAAATCACATTTCATAAATAAAAAATTCAATGTGCTTTAAAATGGATCTTTGAGGCAGTTACATTGCTGCATACCCTGGAACACATCCCCCCCCCCCAAAAAAAAAAAAAGCCAAATCATGACTGAATATGACAGGAAAAAAAACACTTCCAAATGCAGATTTCCAAGAGCAAATCAGGGAAAAGAAACAACAAATTACAGACGTCATAAAACTACATTCCCATCCCAATATAAAAGGAAAAATGTTTATATTATCCACTCAGACACAAACCAAACCCAACTCAACCCAAAACGGAAGCAGAAAAAACCTGTGAAAAACAACAAATCAACCTGAAGCATATCTTTGACATAATGAATGTAAATATAATCAATCAGATACATGTTGTACACTCACCATCTGGTTTGTTGATTCCCATACCGAAAGCCACCTTTTTAACACAAATCAAAGTAAAACCATGAACCAGTATCTTAATGCTGTTTAGGAGAACAAACCAACATCCAGAACAGAGATTACCGTCCCAACAATGACTTGCAAGCTGCCGTTGCTCCATCTACATTGCTAAAATAAGTTAGAAAGCCAATAAATAAAAACATATCCACTTCAAGAAGAGATTTACACCTCCCCAAAAACACTCTTCATAATTTATGTCCACAAATTATCCAATAATGCATGGCCAAAATTTCTCACCTAGAACAAAAGAAAAGAGAGAAAAAGAATTATCATAGTCTAATTAAATTCCTATTCAATTAAAACCTATATAATTAGTCTAATAAGTTGGCACATCAATGATCAATCAATTAAATTATCTTAGATGAAAATAGTAATACTATATCTACAATGAACATAGAGAGTCAACAAGAAAAAGAAGGAATGAGATCCTGTGAATTTGGATAATAAATTCACGGTTAAGTTGAGAAGATCTCAACAACTCAATTCAAAATTCATGTTGACCATTAAAGTCTTTTAACTATTTATTTAACCTGTTTCTAGGGTTCCAAAATTGCTATTAGGGTAATAGTTTAAAATTTATGAAGCTGAACTTCATGGGACCCAAACCGGAAAAAGAATGATAGTAGGAAAGGTGATTCATAAAGCTTTACTAAACAGAAACAGAAACAAATAATTAATGAGACTTTCAAAGTTAAATACATCATTTTAGTTTGAACAAAAGAGTCAGGCAAGCCAGAAATTACCGCATATGAACTTGCTCACGCTGTCTTACATCCATATCTGCATGATAGTAATCAGCCTTAATCCCTCTCTCCTTCAGTTCCTTTGCAACCTATAGATAATTGAAGAACTTATGGATAGGATGCTAGGTCACACTGTAAACATCAATAAGAGAAGAAGATACATTGCATCAAAAAAGAACAGAAGAAAATAAATGACTGAAACCTCTTACCCTTTCTAGTTCTCTCCCTTTCCCCACCAACAACTTCCTCCACTCCCCGTGAATGTTACCGTGGATACAAATGAGAAAAGTGGTAATTCCCATAAAACTAAAGAAATTGGTATATAAAAGTGATTAACTGATAATCCAATGTTCATATTTGTTAATCTCTAAATTGAACTTTACAACAACCATATTAAACCCAAGTATAATACTAGAACCAGCTATAATCACCTCCTCGAACAAATACATCAATAAGGAACACAACCCCAACACACCGATCACTGTTTCCAACCCCTCATTCATCAATTTACCCAGATCTAACCACTTGCAGATTAACAAAACAAGATATACACATCACAGAGTCATGAAGATCATGCACTTGCAACAAAGACAAACCTGCTCACATTCCTTTCTCGAGAAGCAATATACTATTCCAGATTCACTCTTTGGGTATGATCCTTTGATAAATTCAGCAATGTCATCTACAACATTCTTAGCAACTGATGACTTTTCACGTACCTGCATGAGAGTGAAAAAAGTTTTAGCAAAAAGTCAGCCACACCATAACGTATTAGCATGAAAGATGTAACAAAAATCTTCCCTTATCTATCTTACCATATAAAAAAGATTTGGCCTATTCACTGTACTGACGAATTTCACACATTTTGGAATATGTAACATCTCCATCAGATCAATTTGGACCTTCCTAGTGGCAGTTGCCTGTATCAAGTAGATGAGGATAAGTTTCTCATAAAGTTATTTTCGGGTAGAAAATATAACAATAATGGAAATGATTGAAGGAAGCAAACCATACCGTTAAAGCAATAACTGGGACAGTGGGGAACTGAGTCTTCAAAATACCAAGATTTTTGTAGTCAGGGCGAAAATCATGGCCCCATTGACTACAGCAATGTGCCTCCTGTTATGAGGCCAAAATTCACGCAACCATTATAATTAATGAAACAATATAAGAAATCTGGAGAGAAAAAATATTACATCTCAGAAAATAGATATTCAGCCAACTTTAGGGAGCAAGTTTCACTTTCATTTTATTCAACAGATAACTGTCATGTTTTACACACCAGCCAGCAGGGAAATTTTAGTGACATTAATTCCATGGGATGATAAAAATTGATTATACAGATGATTTCTTTGATTTGATATCTAACTCGGTTCCAGCATGCACATTGATGTTACGTGTATAAGATGACAAACAAGTCTCTAAAAAGCAGTAGAGTTAATTGATAAAATAGCCCTGCAAGCCCTCGAGCTCATGCTGGTTTATCATGCAGAGTTGTGGACCGATTCTTTTAACATGGCATGTGAAAATGTAAGTATAGGTGATGCCACCCAAAACCCCTTGGCATTGTCACATAGCAATCCCTATAGGGCAAGAAGGATCTATTTCTAAATCTCAATAACGTGCACCACTGGCATCTGAGCTGTGCAATTAGACAGCTCCCACAAAATGTAGTCATCTGGAAAATCAGAACAATCATGCGTGTGTGGAAATAAAAAATAGTCTGTAGAAATCTAGCAATAAACAACTAGTACATATTAAGCTACCCTTCAAAGTTACAACCCGAAATATGTCAATCATTACTACACTCACATCTATAGCAATTAAAGACAGCCGACCAGCATGATGGCATTTTTCAAGCTTTGACACAAATCTCTTGCTCTTTGATATCTTTTCTGGTGTAACATACAAAACCTTCAAATGTCCTTCACCCTTTTCAAGGGTCCTGTATATGGACTTCTCGTCTTCCTTATTAGTGGTTGAGGTCAACATGTGAGCTGGAATTCCTAGAGCCGTCAAACCCATCACCTGAAGAAATAGTTAGTTATTTGTTCATTGCACAACAAGATTTCATAAGCTGCTAAATCACCTGGGTTTATGAAGCACCTGATCCTGAATTAAAGAAAGCAAAGGACTAACAACAAGAGCAATGCCATTGCGTAGAACAGCCGGTAGCTGGTAACAGAGACTCTTGCCACCACCTGCAGCCATAATTACCAAAACATCTCTGCCACTCATCACTGCATTTATGATCTGGAAGAAAAAAATTAGTCAGAACAAAAATGCCAGAACAGGAACCTCATATAGGAATTTTGTCAATGTAGGGAAAAATGAAATTAGAACAAAGTAATAATATAAGCAGTCAACAAATAGAAACATCAAGAACCCAAATAAATAAAATTATTATTATTTACCCATGGAAGAAGCAATGATGTATCTAGGGAATCATTCAATTCTCTTAATTAGATTTTAAGAAATCAAAAGGGTGTAGACAAAAACAAGAGATTTGCCAATGAAAGAAATCTGAAAGTCAAAAGATCACTTTCATAATATTGATGTGATTAAAACCTCCACAAACAAGCAATATTCTTTCTCATTACCATTTCAGTTGGAGACCCACCCCTGCCTAAAGTTTCTCTGCTGAACCATACTGCACAATCATCCCTCATAAAATTCAAATTTGCGGAACATTTGTTTGCTTGAATGGGGCTTGATTCAATATTTGTCATAAATAAAAATGATATAAATGAAAAACTAACCTCCCGCTGATTTGCGCGATAGGAAGGTATGCCAAAGACATTGAATCTGACATCCTCAGCTTCAGAGTCCCACTCAAATGCCCCACCCCAATTTTCTTCTGGTACTGAAGGGCCAGCAACATCAACACTTCCTGATGTTTCATGTCTTTCAAGAAGCGTCCTCAGTTCAGATTGCCTTCCTTGCAACTGTTCCTGCTGGTCAAGCAGTATCCTTATTTGATCTGAAGAGTAACACAACACCAAGAAGTAAGAAAAGTAATACAATGACCTAGAGAATCCTTCAAGTCAGTTATCATACAAGGGCAGCAAGAAAATTTTCAATTATCAAAAGCCCATCAAATGTGTTCTTATCCATTCACTTAATCCCAAGAGTTATGAGGAATCTCAAATAAAAACGAAATAAATCAAACATAACGTAAAAACAATTAAATAAGCAGTCAAAATGTCCACCTCAATCTTAAGAATCTCTATACTATAAGGAGTATATAATGTAAGAATGTGGAACCTTTCTCGCCTAAATTCATGTACAGGCACTGATGTTTCAGAAGCAAGAGCCTTTAACTTTTCTCACCCAAATTCATGTACAAGCACTGATGCTTGAGAGGGCAGGAAAATTTAATCTTTTGAATAGTTTTGTTTGATAGAGAATTTGGACCGTTTTCCTACTGTTTTTTACAGTTTAATAAAAACAATCAGAATAGCTTCCAAGTGTCCTTGCAAAACATTATCTTTTACAAAGCTGAGTTATAGCATTAGCTAGGACAAAAACGGCACTGGAAACTTGGGTGCCTGAAAATAGAGTAGGTTTGGGTGTTCTCCTTCACTTGTAGGTGCAATCATTAATTCTAAAAAGAAGAGATTGTCAATTCATTCTCCCTGTCTAATTCCTAGACAAAATTATTCTTCCACATATACTACTCAAACAGCATGAACACGTAGTATAATCCACATTAAGAGCTGCGTGTTTTGACATGTTCATTGAGTATATCAAACACTAATTCAGCATCATCTCAAGCTTGTTTGGCAAATCCTTCAATATGCATTCGCAATAGCAGCAATGCCGATTCACTAATCACCATGATAAGAGTGACTCAGCTTATTATTGGAGAGTAGAAAAGGAATGAAAACTAACTAATGGTGGAATAAGTTCCCAATTCTATGAAACTCACCAAACAAAATTGACCTCATTATTTTCTAGGATAAAAACTTTAAAAGCTGAGCACGACAAAAACAGCTATCAGATATAAGCATTGTATTATCTCCACTGCAATCCAAAAGAAATGGCTACACACTTCCCCGTGCTAGGGTGACCTAGGCAATGTTATAGTAACCAACCAACCACCCAAGCATAGAACAAGCACGAACAATTGCCAAAGACGTCCAGGCTAAGGATTTGAAATTAGGATTACACCAATGTCCTTCGTCACATTTTCACTTCTTTAAATCTTAGCTCGCTTCAAGCGATGGAACATTTCTAAAGCCCTTTGCAATGAAAAGGATTAGAGAATTAATTTCCTAGTTCCTGGTCTATATTCTGAGCAAAACCTAGCATTTTTCACTTAAAGGATCACTTCTGCATAAACAGGATATTCACACCCTAATCTTGCCTCACCTCCTTCCTTCACTAAAAGCCCATCCATGACCTCGTACGTTCAGTCAAAGACTTAACTATCTCTTAAAATAGACTATTACAGAAGTACATGCTCTAGAAAGAACACCTAGCCAGAATTATTCCAACTCCAAATTACTTAAATATCCTAGAAAGTTGTTTTTTTACAGGTCAGCTATAAAATACCAAAAGGCACAAAATCAGATCCATGATTCCATCTCAAAGAACATAAATGAGGATAAACCTAACTTTCCATCATAAAAAGTCTCACTAAATTCAGTCGCATTTGGCAAACATAGCAACTCCAGAAAGTTCACCTATCACCAAGTGATGATCGCAACATGAATTATAACATGTATCATGAACAGAAACTGTGAATGCAACCGAGCTGAGGAAAACAAACATAGAAAGAGAGATTGACGACACAAATTGCATTCCAGCCATCAACTGGACCTGTCAAAGCGGGAAAACCTTTACGCATTTCTAACGCTTCACTTCAGCCATTCTCAAATCCAATTTTTACTCAAAAACCTAGTTACGGGATAAAGAAAAGTCGGAATTCAAGAGCTAGGGTTGACACTAGTTGACTACTATCTCCGAAACCGAAAAGCGAAAGGCATCCGAAACAGCGAAAGGACGTGTGAAATTGGGAGCGAGAGAAGAGGGAGAACCTTGGACATCTTGAAGCTCGGCTTCAACAGTCAGTAGCTCCTCCATGACGCCATCGATACTCCCCATCTTCCGAATCCTCTCTCTGACTCTCTCTCTCCCCTCCCCTTAACGAAGAACAATGGCTCGCTAGAAGCTCGGGGGCGGGCAAAAACACAGAGTACGGTTGCTTCGCTCTTTACATATACTTTCCACTATGGATATGTATTTACATCTTTTTACCCCAAAATATTTTCAAATTAGGGCAAACAGCCAAACACAATACTATTAAATATTTGTACCAATTTACTATTTCGCTGCCTTGTAGAAAATCCCTAAGACCATCCGCACCCATAAATTGAATTTGCTCAAGCAAATGGTGGGTTTGAAAACAAATTTTGCTTCAAGTAAAATTTGTCTGAGTAAAACGATTTTTTCACACAGCAATTACTCAAACAAATGATGAGCAAAACAAATTTATATACTTTAAAAATATTTTATATAAGTAAAGAAAAAGTAAAAAGGGAAAATCTCTCGCTAATTGCTCAAGCAATCAGTTGAGCAAATTTTGCAAAGTGATAGATAGAGCAAATACAAATGGTTAACTGCTCAAGCAATTCAAGATCGGTGCGAACTCCAAAATGGTTTTGCTTGAGCAAATGCGTAGGGCCTCACCAAATACTCAATCAAGTAGGGTGGTTTTGCTTCCCGGTGCTGATGCACAGCCTTCAAAGGATGCCCAGGCGGCAAGCTACCAGGCAAGCTCACCCAAGTCAATGAAAGCTTGATCAGTGACTCAGTGAGCACTCGCTAAACTCTTGCAAAAGTTACCTCTCTCTTACCACTAGGACAAAGAGTCATTGGTAGATAGATGAAGGAGGTTGATGAGTTTATAATGTAATAAGTATATTTTAATGACTCGTCATATAAAAGGGGACAATAAGTGCAACAAGTCTCCATCTAGCTTCGTGATTAGGTGGAACGGAGAACCTTCTTCTTTTTGCGATTTGAATGATTCTTTAAACCATTGAACTATTGAATAAATTGATTGAAAGTTTGGTGAGATTTAAAAAATAAGAAGCGGTGTTCATAATGTAATAAAGAGATAAATTACAATATGGTGTTATTAATGAGGAATCAACATAACCTTTTAAGGTTTGATAGATGTAACAAAGCTTTATCATTCCTTTCCTATGCCATTTTCCATCTTTTATGTCCGTAAGGAGAAAACCTAATTTCCTATCCCATTAGAGTGAGGCTAGAGACAAGATGGCGGAATGGCTATTGACAAGATAATTTCATCAAAATTACCACATGTCCTTTTCATTTTTTCCGAACACATTGCAAAAAGGCTCAAAACTCTCTTTTCCCGAATCGAAAGATTCGAAACCTAAATCCGTCGAACGAATTTTTTGATCGAAAACAGCCTAAAATCGATGAAATTAATCAAAATATCAATTGATCGACACACGAATGGGTCTATCGGTCGCTTTACATGATTATCGAATTGCGATTTTTGGTCTTCGTTCGAAAAACCGTCGAAGGAAGGAGCTCGGCAGATACGAACGAGGTTCATGAATAAGCTCGGCAGGTTTAGACGAGGTGAATTAGTAACCTCGACGCATAAAAACGAGGTTATGACGGAGCCTCGTCTAGTTTTTGCAAGGTATATAATGACCCTTTTGAAGATCTTGTATGAAGCCCCGTTGACATAAGCCGAGCTCAATAAATAACCTCGGCTTCTGTTGTTGAGGTTAAGGAAGAAGCTCGGCTACTGTTGTTGAGCTTAATAAGGAAGCTCGGCTTCTGTTGTTGAGGTTAATGAGGGAACTCGACTTCATTGGCACGTAATGCATAAATTCATTAAATTGTGTAGAGATATGTGTGATGAATCTTGTTATAATGTAAACTAATATGCTTCTAAGAATGAGACAGACTAAATGACTAAATCAGTTTAGAAAATGCTGTTTTCTCCACTTCTGATTGCAACACTCAATGACTAAATCAATATCATAACTTTATCCAAATAGTAAATTAGTTGTTCTTAAGCAGACATTAAACAAATTAATGCATATTTTAATGTTTTATCATACAATAATTGTTTCAAGTGGCCACTTCCCACCTATTTTTGTATAAATATATTGAGATTATTTATGATGAACTTTAACCGCTAAATTGTTATCAAATGTATAGTTTTTCGTGCTTCATACTAATATTTATATTTAACACCACAAACATTATACAATTAACCTTTTTCTTGCTTCTATTGATTCTGAAATTTAATTAATTTATTGTCATTGTAATAAAGAAAGATGATGTTTATTCAAATTAATATGATATATTATGATTTCTAATATTAATTTTAAAATGATTAAATTAAACAAATGAGTAATGTTAATCTAAAAAGGAATATTGGTCATTGGAGGGCCGATCAACCAATATGGCGTACAAATTAAGGTATAAAAATTGAATCTTGCTATAAAATTAAAACTTACATCAACATCTTCTTCACCCGATTACTGTTTTGATTGGTTTCCATGATTTGCATCCATCGTCCGAACTCAACTTAGTTAATTTAGGTTAACATTACTCATTTATTTAATTTAATCATTTTGATGTAACATTACTTTTTAGATTAATTTAATTAGTTTGATGTAATTTAGTCAATTTAGGCTTTCTCATCAGTTAGAAATATCCTTTTTAGATTAACATTACTCATTTATTTAATTTAATCATTTTAAAATTAATATTAGAAATCATAATATATCATATTAATTTGAATAAACATCATTTTCTTTATTACAATGACGATAAATTAAATTTTAGAATCAATAGAAGCAAGAAAAAGGTTAATTGTATAATGTTTGTGGTGTTAAATATAAATATTAGTATGAAGCACGAAAAACTATACATTTGATAACAATTTAGCGGTTAAAGTTCATCATAAATAATCTCAATATATTTATACAAAAGTAGGTGGGAAGTGGCCACTTGAAACAATTACTGTAAGATAAAATATTAAAATATGCATTAATTTGTTTCATGTCTGCTTAAGAACAACTAATTTACTATTTGGATAAAGTTATGATATTGATTTAGTCATTGAGAGTTGCAATCAGAAGTGGAGAAAACAACATTTT
Source organism: Persicaria maculosa (assembly GCA_963922045.1). Taxonomy (NCBI): domain Eukaryota; kingdom Viridiplantae; phylum Streptophyta; class Magnoliopsida; order Caryophyllales; family Polygonaceae; genus Persicaria; species Persicaria maculosa. The sequence goes on from OY998253.1 coordinate 5,203,859, forward strand.
TTAACAAGATCCATCACACATACCTCTACACAATTTAATGAATTTATGCATTACGTGTCAATGGAGTCGAGCTCCCTCATTAAGCTCAACAACAGAAGCCGAGCTTCTTCATTAAGCTCAACAACAGAAGCCGAGCTTCTTCGTTAAACTCAACAACAGAAGCCGAGCTTCTTCATTAACCTCAACAACAGAAGCCGAGGTTATTTACTGAGCTCGGCTTATGTCAATGGGGCTTCAAACAAGAACTTCAAAAGGGTCATTATATACCTCGCAAAACCTAGACGAGGCTCCGTCATAACCTCGTTTTTATGCGCCGAGGTTACTTATTCACCTCGACTAAACATACTGAGCTTATTCATGAACCTCGTTCGTATCTGCCGAGCTCCTTCCTTCGACGGTTTTTTCGAACGAAGACCAAAAATCGCAATTCGATAATCATGTAAAGCGAGCGATAGACCCATTCGTGTGCCGATCAATTGATATTTTGATTAATTTCATCGAATTTAGGTTGTTTTCGATCAAAACAATTCGTTCGACAGATTTAGGTTTCGATTTGGGAAAAGAGAGTTTTGAACCTTTTTGCAATGTGTTCGGAAAAAATGAAAAGGATCTGTGGCAATTTAGGTGAAATTATCTTGTCAATAGTCATTCTGACATCTTGCCTAAAGCCCTTATTTTAGGCAAACACATTGCAAATAAACACGCCCTCAAAATATTTATGAATCTTGTGGTAATTCAACATTTTTTACACAAAAAGTGTTACACGAATTTAAGAAAATTGTCAAAAACATCATAATTATCCATAACAACACTATCGGTACCACTTGACACCCCTTCAACAAGCTCATCAACTCTAAAAAATACATATTTTTAAAATTAGTAACCTTTTACAACAATGAAAGGGTTTGTGCTGATTTTGCTAGAGATCTTTATACCATTAGGAATTATATAAACTCTTCATAAAGGTTTAATCAGGACAAAGCCCTATTAACAAATAATAACCAATAACCATATACTAAATGTGGAAGGAAAGGGTAAAGAAGGGTGAAATGATGGCAAAGTATAACACTTACAACTCCTTATCACAAATGAATTATACCCACCCCAACTTTTTATACTAACCTTCAGTAAAACTGTAACAAAAAATCAAATTTTTATCACTATTTCATTCTCATCCTTATGCTGTGATATGAAGCTTCTCCTTGGTCTAGTAGTGGCGTTTCGGACCACTTCGATTCGATGTATCTGTGTCGAAAAAACCGACGAGCTGGAACACGAATATGGCAGCGCGACGATGATCATCACGAGCTCTGCTGCGAGTACCAGAGTTTCTTCTGGCAGACGAGTACCTTCTCGTTCTCTACCGCATACTCGGTGTCTTCCTTCCTGCAGCCCCATCTCATTCCCTTTGCAATGGTAGAGATTGCATCCATGAAGTAGCTCGACTCTCGGATGATCACGTACCCGTTTGGTCGGAGGATTCGGTCCATCTCCAACAGGACGTATTTCGTGTCGCACCTATCGAAACACCGAAAATGAGTACATCTAAGAAATAGGCAATCTAACAGATGAAGGTGGAGTCATTTTACCTGTGATTTTCGGCAGTGAAGAGGCCATCAACATGAAGAAGATCGTATGTTCTCGGGTATGTAGAAAACGACTCACACCTGCAGACCATAAAGCAACAACAATCAGCCAATCCGAGCATATTGGATCTGTCATAGATGAATCCTCGGATAAGGAAACGCACCAATCGTGATAGGTTCCGACAAGGCCTCGGTCATAGATCACAGGCAACGAGTTGGCACCGTAGGAAGAAACCACATTCATGACCCAGACGGGGTCTTTGACCAAAGACGCAGCGAAACCACCATACATGGTGTTCATGTCCATGACGTTTCGTATCTTGTCGCTCCCAAGTGCCGGAAGCAGCTTCTTGTAGTGCTTCACCCTCGTCTTCCACTTTCCTTGGTCGTGTTTGAAAGCACCAGCACTGCCACCGGGGACATCTGAGACGCGCTCTGGTGCAACATCCAACCTCTGGGGCCACTTGGGAAGGGATTTCAGGTCTGTCTTCTTGAGCTTCGGGCTTGGTACTACAGCACATGATCGGAGAGGAGTGTACCACGCTGAATCTGGCTCGACAGAGTCATCACACTTGGGAGGATTGGCTTCCACGCTGCTGAGCTGCTTGTAGCAGCTCTCGTCTGAAGACTTTTGCCACACGGCGATGTCATCCTTCTTGCTGTAAAGCTTGAAGCATAGAGAAGTCAGCAGCTTCTGAAGCTTCTGATAGTCTGACTTCTGCTCCTCCTTGGTGGTGTTCCAGCCTCGCCATCTGTTCTCGTAGTTGACTGGTGGTCCGGAGAGAACCCAGAATCCTCCAGGGCGGAGAATGCGATGTATTTCCATGAGATAGATTCCTCCTGGAAATGGACAAGTGTTCTAAGATCAAAATCAAACAACTAGGGTGAGGTCAAAACAGAACAATAGTTACAAAAACATACCAAACTCGGTCCAAGGGATCAGGCATCGAGAGCAGTGAGCCATATCAAAGGAGCTGGATGGGAAAGGAAGCCGTTGAGTAGATATGATGCCAAGGATCGCTGGGATGCCACGCTCAAGAGCGAATTGAACTTGTGCTTCATGATTATCCCTCGGTGCAAGAGAGACAGTCAAGATTCCGCGATCCAACAGATCACCACCCCAACTCGCAACCTACAATTAATCAGCAATCAAGATATATGAGTTCACAACATACGAGTGCGAGCCAAACGCAATACTCATTGGAAATGAAAAGACAGGAGGAAGAAAATAAATCGGAACTCACCCCACAGCCAGTATCAATAGCTGTTCGCACAGTGCCATCTTTCATTTGAGGGATCAAATTTTGCATTAGATCAACGTAGTGACTAACTCCATTCGGAAACATAGTACCTCCACCGGGGAAGATGAATTTCTCCCCTTCTTTTACAAGCCAGTGCTGATTTGACTTCTGTTTGTTGATCCAATCATATGGGACATTCCTGAAAGCATATCCAAGTGAAAAAATACATTATAATGTGATTTTTCGTTGAAGCAAAGATCGATAAATACGATAAATTTTGAGACTTGTAACCATTTGGCGGGTCACTCACCGGTACCAAGCCTCTTTCTTGCTCTTAGGATACTTAATTGGAGACTTGTAACCGTTTGGAGGAGGAATCAAGCACTCCTTCCTCTCGAAAGGCGGGGGGCAGTGTCGTTCCATAAATGTAAGCCGGTGATAACCATACTTCTTCCATCTCTACAGAAAAGACAAAAATGCCCAAAGGAACTGATCAGTATCAAATGAGCCTTTGAACAATATGATTACATTTGACGCGATTCATGGAACTGGAAATCTAAGTGATATGATCCAACTGATAAACACACCCTGGGGTCCGTGCAAGGAGTGTAGTCTTGATATTCAATGCTGCATTCCGGGAAGGAAACAGCTTTGATTTGAAGAGGAGCAACTAATGTATCCTTTGTCGACTCTGCTGACTCTTCGGTCATTTTGCTTGCCTCCTTAGCATTAAGCAGATCTTTCTGACTGCAGAAGATCCCGCCAAGATAAAACGAGAACCCACATAAGACAATGATTGACAAACAAGCCGTCAGCATCCTCATGCCTTTCTCATGCTGAGCATTTGGCTTCCCATCTTTCAGCTTCCCGTCTTTGTACTTCATCTTGGAAGGCTATCTGTTTACTGCCTGCACAACATGTGGCAAAAACTTGAGCTAAATAAATGCAAGATTCAGTAAAATTCAAGTTACAGCAAGTATTATTCAATTAAATGAACAAACATTTGCCAATGCAACCAACAGATATATTTTTTCGGAGATTAGAAAAACAAGCAGATCAACTGCCATGACAGTTGACAAATGACAAGCATACAAAATGTAACAATCTATCTGACTGGACCCTTGAATAATCATTATATTGTGATACATAAAAAAATAAGGTGAGATGTTAACCGACATGAAATCAGTGTCTGCTCAAGTTTCATAAGAAACCAAGCTAGATCTTTATCAGAGTGAATTTCATTTATAATTCATATAAAGCATACAACATATGGTCATCTGAACCAGTGAACCACAACCAAGTTACCTCAAAGAATATAAAATCAAGCAGAAACAAGGGATGAATAAAATAAAACCTCTGGGACCACGGGCTAATCCAGATCTACCGGTCAAATCCGAGGCACGAGAAACATTAATAAGCATAATGTGTGCTTTGAAGGGAGTGGGGAAAAGCACACAATGAAAAGGCAAAAGCAAAATCACTCTAGAGTCTAAACATGTCATATGGCATATTGATTGCTTCATGTTCAAGAAAAAACTTTCTTGTATCAATGTAATGATTTTTTTTTTACCAAATGAGTTGTTTTCTCACATTCAAGTAGGAAAAAGCAAGAAGAAAAAAGCACAAAAGTCCAAGAAGCCAGCAAGGAAAAAAAGAGGATGGAAAGATGCAGTATGTAAGAAAGTTGAATAATCAAATGCCTACTAAGAGCAAGAGCTAAAAAATACTCTAAATAGTTTGGGATCCACCAAATATCATTGCTCATAAATTTCATAATCACCCTAATATATAGATTCTATTTTCTAATTATGTTTTTTCTTTTTTTTAAAAAAAAAAAGGAAAATGACATGAAATCTTTGAGATGGGCAAGATTCCAATCTCCAAATGTGTACACAGACAAATCAAAATTCCCCATCACCAAAACTCAAAATTAAGAGAAACCCAGATGCAGAAATTCACAGATCTACATGAACAATCCAAAACTAATCCAATCTTATGGGTAAAGACAGCACTCAATTTGGGCAAAAAGACAGAGAACTCCCAACTCTCCAAGCAGAAACCAACAACAGGCAAAGCAATGAAGAACAGCGACACGAGCAAAGAACCAAGAAAAGGCAGTACAAATGCAAACGGAAGCAAAGAGCAAGTGGGCAATACCTAAGCCAAGAGAGTACAGCGAATCTCCGTCTCTGAACACTGAGATGAGAAAATGGGTACTGATATATATGGATGAGGACGATGATGAAAGAGAAGAAGAAAACGAGTGAGGAATTTGAGGGTGTGGAGAGTGGAAACTCCCCCAATTTATAACAAACTTGTAAATGGCCCCCCAAAATGCCCAAATTGCTTGACTTTTGCTTGCTTCGGTGTCCCCTTGTTTTATGGATTTGAGATCTGGTCACCCCCGGTTCAATCGAGTGAATGTGAATTGTAAAGTGAGAGGTGAACCCATGTACATAAAAGGAGCCAGCCACCGGCCTAGATTTCAATGTGCAGGGAAAGTGATAAAGGGTTTAAAGGGTTTTTTTTTAATTGACTGTAAATTGCTGGAAGCTGAGTTGCAGTGGTGGGTTGGGTTTTATGGGAGTCTGGAAATTAGTTTGCGGATTTGGGAGGTGTTATGGCCTTGATTGGTGACCTAAAGTTGACAGATTTGGGTGTCTAAATACGGAGTATATCCCAACAGTGTACTTTTCATTTGATGTATTTTTGGAACTTTATAAAGTAAGTCTCAACCGGGTGGAGATCATCTAGTTCTCAATTGTGGTCCAATATTGTGATCCGTATCGCTTGATTGGATATGCCGAGTTATTTTATTATTTTTCTTAATAAATGGGGTAGTTGTATAATTGTTCTCAACCAATAAGAGGAGATGGACTATAAATGGATTGAGATTACGGACTAGAGGATCCTCATCGGTCTCAACCGGGTCAGTAGAGATCCTCTTATTCACAATGATAATCCATTATATGGTCCATTCATTTTGATTGGATAAGAATATTTTCTCCTCGGATTTTGAAGATACTACATTCACAGGAGTTGAATTTAAAAATGAAATTAATTTGTTAATTCGTCGTCTTTATTGTACAGTATTTTTAGAGGATATGTTTTAAGGTTATATATTGTTAGACCATCCACAATGGTTTCGAGTAAAATGTACACATTTATACTAGATGTGGAAAAATACACAATTACACATCACCTTTTAGTAATTGATGAAATGTGCATTTTTTACACATCATTCAAATATAGTTCATTTAAAACAAAATCATAAAAAATAAACCAATGAAATTGTCTAATTTTTTGTAAAAGTTCATACACATGGGGAGGTGATGTGTTCAAATTTATATATTAAATGCTCAAGTGTGTATATTGACACATTCAAAAAAACCAATGAATCTAAAAAATGTCTAAAAAATAAGCATTTGCATACTATCATTGTGGATGGACTTAGGAAAATAGAATGTGCATTTGTATATATTTTATTTAATTTATAGGCGTCAATATAACTTGAGAAGGAAGACAAATAGAAACTAAACTTTAGTCGGTAATTGGCATCATAATTTCTTCTCATTAGGCTATGTAGTCTTTTTAGGTGGGTGAAGATAGGAAAAAATGATGAAAAAGCAAAGAGTGTTATTTCATTTTCTGCTTGTCAATTCATTGCATTTCTTTTTTTTTTTTGTTTGTTTCTTAATCTCTTTTTTGGTTATGAGCGGACAAAATATCTTGCAACCATTCCGGAATGGCTCACCGGAAAGGACTTGTGGATAATAGTCACAGGTCCCCGGTTCGAACCCCGGAATGACCGCTCTTTATTTACCAATTCAAGGACAAAATATCTTGCCTTGTTGAGATTTGATTTGGTGATTGAAATGGTAATTCATACGGCAAGTGGGTCATTTTTTTTTAACTAAATTTATTTATTCCTATCGGTTTTTATATTCTACTATCTTATGTCATAGGATAAGTTTCGATCAGTCTGATTTGGTCCGTTTGGTTTCGTCTTTTGTAGAGTGTGTTTGTATGAGCTCGCACCGTTATGTTTTATTATATTGTATGTTTCTGCTTATAGACGATTTTTTCGTCTGCCGACTTGTCCGGCCCTCGAGTTTCAGATATTTCTAAACTCGAATTCTTACCTAATCAAAAAATATATATATGATAAGTTTCGAAATAAAAAAGATTCTCTGTAAAAGAAACTAATCGATCCTAAAAACCTAATTATTTAAAAATTAAATTAATTAAAATTTAAAAAATATTTTCAAAATAATACTAATACCCTTATCCTATATTCCAAAGATATAAAATAAAAAAACCGTACTCTTATTATTCCCCCTGAGTGATGTATACACACTACGGAGTATATTATACTATCAATGTTAGACCGGATAATACTAGTAGGTTTCGGGTACCCGGTTTTGCTCACCCGATTTGGGGCCAAATCCACCGACAGTTTACGGGTGGGCCCTTTTCTGGCTTCTCCACACTTGGTTTTCCGCTAAATCGCTTGTTCCAAAAGGTGAAATCGCTCACCCCGGGCGCCCCTCACCCCCGGCCCGAAGGGGATTGTGAGAGGAGGTAAATCATGGTGACTCAACGGATCACAGAGGCCAAGACCAGTGCTCACTGCGCACAAGGAGCCCCCCTCATTTGAGAGGTTGCTCCCACACTGCCGCTGGTGAGACTCGATCCTTGGTCTCTTGTTCCAAATGTCACCCCTGTGACCAGTTGAGCTAAACCCATGCGGGCAACATGTATACTTCTACAATGCACGTGATCCAGCCGGCAAGAGTCACTGTAGAGGAGCTAGACAAACCTTGAATTTTTAATTAAAGGAAATGGGCGGAGGTAAGAATCGAACCCGAGACCTCCTGGCATCCCTTTACTCCACACCAGTGAGCCACCCCGACTGGGGCATCTACAATGATTTTTATACGGAGTATAAAATATACTCGGGTAGAATGGATAAATATTATTTTTATAATTATTTTTTAAAATAATAAATTTATAAGGTTTCAACATTATCATTTAAAAGAATAATGGTCAAATCTAGTACTATTATAAAAGAAGAAGCATGGCGTTATTGTTGTAAATTTGTAATAGTCACAATTCTACTAGCCATTCCACTAACCTTATTACTCATGCAAGTACTAAATTATTTGACCAATGTCATCTTGCTCTAGCGGTAAGGATGAGGTACTCCAAAGACGAGGTATATATCAGGTTTGAATCCCACTTTGTGTATTCACTTGAAGGGTCAGACGGTGTATATTAATCCGTAGAGCCAAGCCAAAGTTGGGTTTCTAGGGTATGGGGCCGCGAAGCAATGGGGTCAGTCATAAATCTCTAGCCCACCCTCTTCATCCCATATACTCCGTATTGTTCTTCTCCGGGTTGTTCTTCATCAATTTCCGCGGCTACCAAGCTATGTAAGGACTGATTTTTGCACTTGTGACCTAAGAAATAACGATCCCCACATTTAGACCCAAATTCCGATGTTGTTGTGAACTATTTGGAAGGGGCTTCTTGGTCAGGTTGTTTTCACCAACTGAAGGAGGGGTTTGTTTGGATCCACCAGTTGCTTGTTTATTCGGAGGATCAGCTGCTGTCCGAACGGAATTTTCGCTTCTTGAATATCCCGAAGCATGATTGGAAAGCCATGAGGGTTTACTCAGCTTGACGATGGCCTTGACTGCCCCCTGGTGTAACCTAGCTTGCTCGTACACTGTCGCCAGTGTCTCCGGTTTGCTCAACTTGACCAACGATTTTATCTCAGCTTTTAGCCCGCTGATGTAGCTCGAAACGAAGTACGACTCCGGTAAGCTCGGATTATAGGCCAACATAGAAGCCTTTAATTCCTCAAATTTCTCCGTGTAATCTTCAAGATCGTCGGTTTGTTCGAACTTGTTGAAATCTTTGATGACTTCGGTTCCTTGCTTCATTCTCTCCAAATCGCACACAGATCGCCTGGCTCAGTTCTTGCCAATTTGCTCGGGAGTTCTGCATCAAAAAACCCTGCATCCATATATTTATCACCGAATGTGAGTTTCCTCATCATAAAAAATAAGTGTTATTGTACGATGAATTAAATTTTAAAAACTTATGAATAATAAACTTAAATTTTATGATAAATTTCAAACAAATACTCAGTATCAATCAATTATCATATACTTTGAACTCACACTAAAAACTAAACCTACACACTTTGAGTAACATAATTAAATACAGTATACGGAGTATATATTTACCATGATCCTTTACGATCACCACAACAGAAATGTAACGGAAATTTCGCAGAAATGCAATTGAGAAATTTCGTTTTCATTTTTTTAAAAAAAAGAGAATGGAAGAAAAAGCAAACAACCGGTGCAATAAGCCAAATTATAATGTCGGTGATTTAGATACTAATTAAACATTGGCACTGCCATGGCAGTCGCACTGCAGGTTACTGTACAATTGATTACTCCTTTTCTCCGTCAGTGGAGTTATTCTCTTAATGCACGGTGTACTGTATATACTTCGTCCGTGTAAGATTAGCTGGACAACCAGACAAGTCTAGAAAAACCAAGAGATCGGACAAGTTGGAAGATTGACTAATTATTATGTACAACCAAAATTAGATAACATAAGCAAATAACTGAATGAAAATTACAAGAAGAAAATGATGGAGAGAAAATTGCAGTCATCCTACACTGAAGAATACAACCTAGCAGAACAAACGAACCGACCAGCCAAATGGAAAACGCTCACGTAAAACTCTGGGAATCATTAACGGACATCTCAACTTGGACTCTAACCAGAATCAACATGTGTCGATCGCAAATGCACGGTGTACTGTTAGCTGCATCATAAAATTCTTGAAAATATAATTTTTATGAAAACATTTTTCCTTTATGGAAAATGCACGGTGTACTGTTAGCTGCATCATAAAATTATTTGTTAACAGATATGTTGTTTTTTATGAAAACATATTTCCTTTCAAGAAGGAAAATGCAGTGTCTGAGTGTTTGTTGAGCAAACTGCAGAAATTGAGAATGCTTTGCCCTTGGTAAATCCAGCTTCAAATGATGATCAATTTCATATCAAAACAAATGAACCACTCTTACCCAATATCCCAAGTCCACATACCCAGCCTCCACATAACCAAAGCCCACACAACCATAGTCCACATACCCAAAATTCACAAACACCTACCAACCACACTATCCCTGATACAGTTAGTTCATCTACCCCACATACATTACCCTCACATACCTCACCCAACCTTCAAGACATGGATGAGTTCCCACCTCTCAGAAGGTCCACAAGACAGATTGTGGTTCCTAGGAGGTTACAGGATTATGTGCATCCCAATCTCAGAAGAGACACATCCATGTCAAACTCATTTCTAGCCAAATGCCTGAACTTTGATCATGATCATGATCTAACCTTTACCAGTTCCTTTGCCTGTATGGCTTCTATCAAAGAACCTTACTTGTACTCCCAAGCTATCCAAGACCCTAAATGGATTGATGCAATGGAACTGGAGCTTAAAGCCTTAGAAGAAAACAACACATGGGAGTTGGTTGAGTTGCCTCAAGGCAAGAAGGCCATTGGAAGCAAATGGGTGTACAAAATTAAGTACAGACTTGATGGATCTGTTGAGAGATTTAAAGCAAGGCTTGTTGCCAAGGGATACAACCAGATTAAGGGCAAGGATTACAAACACACCTTCTCTCCAGTTGCCAAATTTCCTACTGTTAGGATCTTCTTGGCATTAACAACTATGAGAAACTGGCCCCTCCATCAACTGGACGTGAACAATGCTTTCCTTCATGATTTCCTAGAATAGGGAGTGTACATGCAACCACCAGAAGGTTATGAAGTGCCTAAGGCAGGCATGGTTTGTAAACTGAAAAGGTCTCTTTATGGACTCAAGCAAGCATCCAGACAATAGAATGTTCAGTTGTGTAAGTTTCTTACTGAGATGGGATATAAACAATCAGTGAAAGACTACTCACTTTTGTTAAGAAGACATACAAAGGTATTGTTGCTGCCTTGGTATATGTTGATGACCTTATGATCACTAGTGATGATGATAAAGAAATCTCAGCAATAAAAGGGGCCTTGCACAAGGCATTTACTATCAAGGATTTAGGTCTTGCCAGATATTTTCTAGACCTTGAAATCCAAAGATCATCATCAGGGACATACTTACACCAGAGGAAGTATATCCTGGACATCATTGAAGATTTGCACATGACAGAATGTAGAGAAGCAAAGTTTCCTTTGCCTAAAGGATTGAAGCTGTCTACAGACTCAGGGGAGATTTTGCCAGACCCTGAGAGATATAGAAGGCTCATAGGAAGGTTATTGTTTCTTAACCTTACTAGACCTGATGTCACCTATGCAGTGAAACATCTTAGCCAGTTTATGAGCCAACCCAGACAACCACATTATGATGCTGCTCTACATGTGCTGAAATATTTGAAAGGAAACACATCTATAGGACTCTTCTATCCTGCTATTTCAGAACCTGATGGCATAGCTTATTGTGATGCTGATTGGGGAGCGTGTGCATTCAGTGCAAAGTCCTTAACAAGATATTGTGTTTTTCTTGGGCAATCACTCATATCTTGGAAGACTAAGAAGCAGGCTACTGTCTCCAAATCTTCTGCTGAAGCAGAATACAGAAGTTTGTCTATGACAACTAGTGAGTTGATATAGGTCCATGAGGTATTGCAGGCACTACATGTGAGCTCTCCATTGCCTATTCCATTGTTTTGTGACAACAAGGCTGCTATACACATAGCAGAGAACCCGGTTTTCCATGAAAGAACTAAGCACATCAGAATAGATTGTCACTTTGTTAGAGAGCAATTACAGAATGGCTTTGTGCATCCTCGGTTCATCAAAAGCAAAGTTTAGCTAGCTGACATCTTTACTAAAGCATTGGGAGAGAAGCATCACTCCTATCTTTCTTCCAAGTTGGGTCTTGTTGAAATCTCAATGAGTCCAACTTGAAGGGGGGATATAAGATTATGTTATAGTCTTACATATTTCATTTCCATAGTTTAATGGATGTTTTATGTAAATAAGGCATAAGGGGAATGTGCTCCTCACGTGCCAACACACCCTTTATAAGGGACATCCGGATTTTCAGGGTTTTGTATGTTTTCGGGATCTGTATGTATGAGACCCTTCCTAGGCCGTCATGACCGCTTTTGGTAATCCCGAAATTGATTGCTGCCATTCATGTTGCAGGGTTTCCATTTGTGTTTGAATACTTCTTAATTGATCATTTGTTTTTGCATTATATGAGTTGAAAGTCGATCACTCTGTTGAGCATTTCCGAGCTTGTTGTTGCTTGGTTTTTACAAAACACATCCTAGATTATATATTCCAAATTTCCCCAATTCAAGATTGCGGTTGCGGGGCTATTCAGGAACAAAGACTATTTCAAGAAGTACTATATTATTCGAAATTCATTCAGGACTTGGTTTTAATTGAATTTTTTTAAAATATTCATTAAAAATAAATAATTGCACATGTATTCATGACTTGAAATTATTTACGGAAATATTCATTTTTTACAGACCCGGCAGAAAAAACGCGGTCTCAAACCGCTTTTCATTAACAAATTAAAAATTATAAAATTGGAATAATGAATGAAAAATTGGAAATCAACAAAAGGAAACGTGGTTTGAAACCGCGTTTATTTGATAATTTATTTCAAAATGAATTATAGAAGTTTATTATATTGATTTTGATTACCCAAAGACTCTCTCTCTAGGAAAACGAAAAGGGAGGCCGGAGGTTGCCGGTGGGAAGGAGAGAGGAGGACGGAGTCCCGATTTCGGGCAAGGACGAGGTTGGAGGCCGGAGAGAGGATCTTCTCCCGTCACGGCACTTCGGCACCTTAAACTCCATCTTCCACCCCACTGACGCGAACGTGGAATTTCACCTGCACTTATTATCTCATCATCACGATAAAATATCTATAAGATACCTGCAAGCCTTAACCGTGAGGGGTGATGACCAGATTATGCGTTTATTAGTCCAAGCGATGGGGATGGTATGTTTGGCTCACGGGGATTTAAGCTGTTCAGTCGTCGGCTTGAGAGAAAGTCAGACGATGTTCTTATTCCAAGAACGTTCTTCTCCGATCAAAGACCTTAAGAACTCAACTCTGGGAGCTTTAGGTCTGGGAGATAGTCAGAGCTCTTCTACTTTCTCTCTTGAATCGGATCCCTGTCTTTGAGGTCGAAGGGGGGTATTTATAAGGAAACCAAGCGAGTAGCCGGCTGGCGACCTCGTGGTTTAACATAAGATACGTGTAACACATGCCCTCATGCTAGGGACTCCTCCCTCCTCCCTCCTTCGACCTCGTCCCTCCCCGAAATCGGGACTCCGACCTCCTCCCTCCTTCCCACTAGGCACCAACGACCTCCGACCTTCCTTTTCATATTCCAGGAAAAAAAAAAGAGATGTGGCTGGTAAAAATTAATACAATACACTTCTATAATTCATTTTTAAATAAATTAGCAGATAAGCGCGGTTTCCAATCTCGTAATTTATGTGGGACGGGATCAGGATGAGAACCATTTCGGAATGGCTCACCGGAAAGGACTTGTGGGTAGTACCCATAGATCTCCGGTTCAAACTCCGGAATGACCGCTCTTTATTTACCAATACAAGGATCAGGATGAGATTCACTATTTTTTTTCAATCTCACGCGAGCCTTATCCCTCGCGGGACGGAAAGAGACGTGCCCTATCTCTCAATTACGGTTTTGAAGGTAATCCCGATCTAATCAATGATTAAATTAAAAGCTTTTTTTTTCTAACATAGAGATAGGTTACGGAGTATTGATTTATTTTGGGCACTTTTTCCTTCAAAAAAAATAAGTTTTTTAAATCTAAAAATAGATGATGAGTCGATCAATTATGTTACATAAAGTCTATAATTGGCAGCATATTTTTTTATATATTGATGACAAGATGAATTTTAAACAATTACATTCAATTTTTTTTAAAAAAAAATAATAATTATGGTTTGGTCCGAGGCGTAATAAACTCCTAACTCAAATCCATCGATCTTATTTGTTCTGATTTTTTTATTATTGGAAATTTTTGATTTTGCTCATGAGGCGTACGTTAATCTTGAAATTCTCCCCATTACTTCTCTTATCAAACAGCGATTATTTGGAAAATAAATAAAAACGTTCATATTGTTACGAAAAATATCTTGCCATAGACATTCTCATTAGAATGATTTAAAAGATAATCCATACATACGTATAAATGTATAATATTTTGAAAAACATAAAGATTGATATACATTCATTGTAGTTGACGAAGAAATGCAATTAATTTCTCCCAGGTGCAGACTTCCCAGTGTGCCCGTGTAGCGTAGCAGAGCAGAGTATGGTCGACTAGTGTTTTTGTTTTCATGATCGATCTATTTAAGTATTTAACGTATACTATAATTAAGCATTGAATTCTTGTACTCACTCGGATCATAAATGTAAGATCTTTTATTTAAGGATGATAATTTATCCACACCTGGCGAATATCTGTCTCATCCGATCCGAAAAAGTGGGGGGGAAAATTCGAAATAAAGCGGATATTTATTAAATGGGTGTATGGGTGATGGATCGGGTCGGATTCGGGTGAAGACGTCCCCCGTCATCCAACCTGTCGCCCAACTTATATTACACGGAGTATAATTATATTTTATATGTGAAACTATCAATATGCCCCCATAAACCCTAATTCAAGATACCTATAAATGATTTCGAGCTTGAAGCTTTGGTTGTTGAAGATTATGTTTTCTCTTCTTTTTATTCATAATTATTGTAATGTTTTCTCTAGCTTGATGTGTTGAAACTTGTCGATGCATGTTTACACGTATTTGACAGAATTTGACTATATTTGGTACTTTTTATTCGTTGATGTGTTCGACGTATGTTTTTCAATAAATTTTTTTTGATGAATTTGATGTTTTGTATTTTACCGGAATTATCACCCGATCCACCCAATCACCTGATGGGGGTGGACGGGGCGGGTGAAATATTTAGTGGGTGATGGGTTGGGTAGGATGAAGGGTTTTAGGTGGTGGGTCGGGTGACAGAAGTAGATCATCCCCCATCACCCGACCCATTGTCATCCCTACTTTTATTTTTCTATACGTAGTTTGAGGAGTTAAAGATTATACTCATAAAATAATAAACTTTTTATTAAATTTTTTAACAATATAATACTTATTATTATTAAGTATTAAATTGTAAACAAAAATTTTAAAAATTTATATAATTTTTAGCTCTTTAAACTACGAAAATCTTCAATAATGAAAACACCGTGGCAATCAGTGGCGGCCGCAGGATCCTTCGAAAGGTGGGGCGAAATTTTTAGGAGTGTAAACTATGAGCTACCTTACCTTCACTCAGCTGCAGCTTGATTAGGAGCTTAACAGGTGATCAACTGAATACACGTGTACGGTCTAGATGCAAGTGGTTGTTACAAGATGTGTATAAATACCTCTCCTTGTAACCAACTAGACAATCAAGTCACAATGAATCAATCTTCCATTTCTCCATTTCCTCTGTTCTTGATCTCCTGAAATTCGATTTAATTCCGCTGCATATGGTATCAGAGCAAAGGGGATTCGGTTGAATCATCCTCGTTCCTCCTGAGATTTTGCGTTTCTTTTGTGTGTTGATTGCTGTTCTGAAGAAGATGACGGATTCATACGCTTCGGTTTTGCGCAACAATGGAGGAGGAATTGATGCTCAAATCCAGATGGCGTCCAATGATCCATTAGCCCTGGCGAGCTCGGATCATCCAGGAGCACAGCTGGTTACGGCAATCTTCAATGGAACAAATTTCATAAGTTGGACGAGAAATGTCAAGATGACTCTTGGCGCGAAATTGAAATTAGGTTTCATCGATGGATCGACGACAAAGCCAGCTGGTGATTCGCCTCAAGTTCAGAGGTGGATTCGCGCCGACTACATGGTCAGATGCTGGATTGTCAATTCCATGGAGAGTTCAATTGGAGAATCGTTCATGCACGTGGGATCAGCTCGTGAATTGTGGAGCGAAATCGTTGAAAGGTATGGACATTCAAATGCTCCTCTCTTGTATCAGCTTAAGAAATCTCTCAGTTCTGTGAAGCAAGGTCTGGATCCGATTGGTGTTTATTATGGAAAATTGGTCAAATTGTGGAATGAATTGGCGACCATTGCTGGGGTTCCACACTGTGCTTGTGGTGCCTTGGATAAGTGCACCTGTCAGGTTATCAAGAAAGTCCTTGATATGGAGGATACTAACAAGACAATGCAGTTCTTGATGGGCTTGAATGAGAAGTACGAGCCTACAAGAAATCAGATCTTGGCAATGGATTCATTGCCGAATGTGAATAGAGCATTTCACATAGCTCAACAGGTGGAACAGTGTGGTGGAAACCCTGCAGGGAGTACATCAAGCCGTCGGATGGGTGAAGATGCTACTGCTCTGAATGCAGGAAGACAGCAAACTGGCAATTGGAAGAAAGATAAGGACTCAAGGAAGCAGAGGGAGGATTTTAAGCAATGTGATTTTTGTGGCAATAAGGGGCATGTGAGGGACACTTGCTACAAGTTACATGGTCCTCCTAAGTGTGACTTTTGTGGAAATACTGGTCATTTGAGGGACAAGTGCTACAAGCTTCATGGATATCCTGATAAGGAAAAGGGATCCAAGGAGAAGCAATATGGTCGTTCATCGGCTAATGCTGTTGATATCCAGAATTGCAGTGACAGTCCGATTGGCAGCAGCTCAGAGGGATCATTTGATGGGGCTCTTATCAATGCTGTGTGCAAGGAAGTTCTGAGACAAATGAAGGGCAAGCAGATAAAGGCTGAGAACGATGACTGCTTTGCTGCAGCAAATTTCTCAGGTAACTATGCTCCTTCTAAAGCCTTGATGATTGAAAAATTAGTTGGTAAAAACTTATGGATAGTAGACACAGGTGCTACCGATCATATGCTATATGATGTTTCATTGCTTGAGTGCAAGAGAAAGTTATTGAAACCAATTCAAATTGCTTTGCCTAATGATTCTGTTATTACAGTTGATACTGTTGGGACAGTGAGTTTTAGCTCTAATCTTGTGTTGAATAATGTGCTTCTGGTGCCATCATTTAAGCACAATCTCTTATCAGTGGGTAAATTGATTGAAGAAAGTGGTTTGATGGCTATGTTCACTGCTGATCAGTGTGTCTTTCAGGACCTTATCACTAAGAAATTGGTGGGGAAAGGACATAGAGTCAGTGGCTTATACATCATGCGTACAGATGCTCCTGATACTGGGATTGAAGCTGCATTCCATGGTGTCACAGTACAGCACCAGAGTTTTAATCATGCAATAAAGCCAGTTCCTTGTCATGATTTACATTTAGTTCATGAAAGGCTTGGCCACAGTTCCATTTCCAAATTGAAACATTTACCTCAATTCAAACATTTGAGTTGTACTGATTTCTTTTGCGACAGTTGTGTTCTTGCAAAGCACCATCGATTTCCTTTTGAAAGGAGTTCTTCTCTTGCTTCTGTTCCATTTGGTTTAGTTCATCTTGATGTCTGGGGTCCTTACAGAGCCCGTACTTATGATGGTTCTCGCTATTTCTTAACCATCTTAGATGATCATAGCAGGTATACTTGGACTTATCTGCTATCATCTAAGTCATTGGTCCTTCAAACCATCAGTAATTTTCTGGCTTATGTTGAGAACCAATTTAGCACATGTGTTAAAGCCATTAGGAGTGACAATGGCTCAGAATTTATTCAACTTGCTTTCCAGTCCTTATTAGCAGAAAAAGGGATTATTCATCAACGCAGTGTCCCTGGAGTTCCTCAGCAAAATGGGCGTGTAGAACGCAAGCATCGTCACTTGATTGAAACTGCTCGTGCCATGCGTTTACATGCCAATCTTCCTATTCGTTTTTGGGGTGATTGTGTCACTGCTGCCACACACATCATAAACATGCTTCCTAGTTCTGTCCTGGAATGGAAGGTCCCTTTTGAGATCCTTTTTCACCAATCTCCCAACTATGGTGATCTTAGAGTCTTGGGTTGCTTATGCTTTGGCAAAGCCAGACAACCAGATCGAGATAAATTTGGGGCTCAGGCTAAAAGATGCATTTTTTTAGGCTACCCAGGTGGTGTCAAAGCTTTCAAGCTCCTGGATTTACAATCCAACAAAGTGTTCTATAGCAGGGATGTCATTTTCAGGGAATCATCCTTCCCTTTCAAGGATCAGCCCGTTTCTTCAGTTGCTCCTGCCCAAGTGGCACCCCTGTTACCTCTAGTTCAATTTGGAGATGACAATGTGGCTCCTCATCCCACCATTGATGTCAGTACTGATGAGTTTATGGTTGATGAGCATTCACCTTCTAGTTCTCAGACACCTGCAGTTGTGGTTCAGGAGAGCTCGTCTGCCTCTACAGAATTGCCAATTGAACCAGCAATTGTTCAGTCTATTGTTCCAGCACCTCGGCGGTCTACTAGGAATCGCCAATTGCCAGCTTCCTTGGCTGATTTTCATTGCCCAACTTTGCCATCTGCTAGCCCATCTCAATCTGCCTCTTTCATGATTCAATCCCTCCTTGATTTCTCAGATTACTCTCCAG
Organism: Persicaria maculosa; assembly: GCA_963922045.1. Lineage (NCBI taxonomy): Eukaryota > Viridiplantae > Streptophyta > Magnoliopsida > Caryophyllales > Polygonaceae > Persicaria > Persicaria maculosa. The sequence continues at coordinate 5,222,334 of OY998253.1, forward strand.
ATTTTGTGGCCTCTTTTCACACCATGCTTGCAGTTAAAGAGCCTTCTAGCTATCGTGAAGCCATGACTGATCCCCGTTGGATTGAAGCAATGCAGAAAGAGGTCAATGCATTAGAATCCAACCAGACTTGGGTGTATACTGAACTTCCCACTGGCAAGAAACCGATAGGGTGCAAGTGGATATACAAGATCAAATTTAAACCCGATGGGTCAATTGAGAGATTGAAAGCAAGATTAGTGGCAAAGGGCTTCACTCAAGTCAAAGACAAAGACTACAAATTAACCTTCTCACCAGTGGCCAAACTCACCACAGTTCGACTTGTCTTGGCTTTAGCTACTTCAAAGCAATGGGATGTCCACCAGTTGGACATCAACAATGCGTTTTTACACGGTTTCTTAGATGAGGATGTATATATGAGGCCACCTGAAGGCTTTTTCAAGGGGTTACCTGGCCAAGTTTGCAAGCTTCAGCGGTCCTTATACGGTTTCAAGCAAGCATCCCGACAGTGGAACTTAGAGCTGTCTAAGTTTCTATTCAAACTGGGTTTTGAGCAATCAAAACATGACTACTCATTATTTGTTCGAGAATCTGCTGGGCTTCAGACTATTGCAGTTGTTTATGTCGACGATCTCCTCATTACTGGGTCTGATATCTCTTTCATCAGTCATACAAAGACACAGCTACACCAAGCTTTTACTATCAAGGATCTGGGTATGGTCAGATTCTTTCTTGGCATTGAGGTGGCTCGATCTGCAGTTGGCACCACACTCAATCAGCGCAAGTATATCATTGACATCTTACAAGACACCAATTGTGGTGCCTGCAAACCTGCTACATTTCCCCTCCCTCGTGGCCTCAAACTTTCAATTGATGAAGGGGAACTGCTCCCGGATCCAGAGACCTATAGACGCTTGATTGGGCGCCTCCTCTATCTCAATCTAACCAGGCCAGATTTGTCTTACTCGGTGCAACACTTAAGTCAGTTTCTCAGCTCTCCTCGTCAACCCCATATGCAAGCTGCACTGCATGTTGTCCGATATCTCAAGCACACAGTCAATTGGGGCTTGTTTTTCCCATCTACCAGCTCTCTAGACCTGACTGCCTTCAGTGATGCCGACTGGGGTGCATGCTAGTTCACTGCCCGCTCCCTCTCAGGATATTGTGTGTTTATGGGTCAATCCCTTATCTCTTGGAAAACCAAGAAGCAAAAGACAGTTTCTAAGTCAAGTGCGGAGTCAGAGTATCGCTGTATGTCCACTACAGCCAGTGAAGTTGTTTGGCTCATTGGTGTGTTCAAAGATTTGTCAATCCATGTTCAGTTGCATGTCACCATGTTCTGCGACAACAAGGCTGCACAACATATTGCAGCCGATCCCGTTTATCATGAGAGAACCAAACACCTGAATATCGATTGCCATTATGTCCGGGAAAGAGTTGATGAAGGAGTCATCAAGACTGCACACATACAATCCTCTTTGCAACTAGCAGACATACTCACCAAGCCTCTTGGTGAAGTTCAGCACCGAGCTCTGTCACTCAAGTTGGGCTTGATCGAGTCTCCTCCAAATCCAACTTGAAGGGGGGGTATGAGCTACCTTACCTTCACTCAGCTGCAGCTTGATTAGGAGCTTAACAGGTGATCAACTGAATACACGTGTACGGTCTAGATGCAAGTGGTTGTTACAAGATGTGTATAAATACCTCTCCTTGTAACCAACTAGACAATCAAGTCACAATGAATCAATCTTCCATTTCTCCATTTCCTCTGTTCTTGATCTCCTGAAATTCGATTTAATTCCGCTGCATATAAACTTATCGAAATTCAATCATGCTAAATTCAAGGCTTTTGCATATTAGCTAGGATTGTAAACTCATCAACTTTATGATATCTTTTAGTTCCCAAAGACATGATAGAAATTGTGATTTGAATATGTAGGTTACGGAAATACAAATATTGCATAGAGCTTTAGAAATTCATTTCAGCACCCCAAAATCAATACATAAATTTCATTCTCAAATTCACATACACAATAATTAAAACACAAAATTTATTCTCAAAATCACAAACTCTAATCAAAATTTCACAAAATTTATTCTTGTAATCAAATCCTAATTTCACCAATTTTATGGGATTTAATTAGTTCATAGCTAGATAATTTATATATAATAGAGAGCTCAGGAAGTGGGAACATAATTAAAAAAGGGGTTAGAAACATAGACAGTGGGTGCAAGTTGAACAAATAATAAAAAAGCTTTTTTGAGGGAGGCGATTTTTTTAAAAAAAAAAAGAGGTTAATTTCACCAATTTTATGGGATTTAATAAGTTATAGCTAGATAATTTGTTTGCATATAATATGGAAGTCGGAAAATGAGAATATAATTAAATAAGAGGTAGAAACATAGAAAGTAAGGTGTAAGTTGAACAAAGAATAAAAAAGCTATTTTAGGGAGGTGAATTCTTTTTTTTTTTTTTAAATGAGACTGGTGGGAATTGAACCCCTAACATTTGGTTTAACTTTACTTTCCTTTCTTCCCACCAACCAACTAAGCAAAGTAGACTAATTGATTCTATATTCATCTTAGTTTTACTTATTATAACACCGCCATATATTATATATCAATTATTTTTTATTTTTTTTCCAAATCCCGAGGCGCGAGGGTCGAAGGATGGGGCCGCCGCCTACGCCCGCCCCACCCGGGCCACCCCTGGTGGCAATCCAAACATAGAAAATATAACAAGACAAACAATCATGAATTAGGAATAAACGAAATATTTGGATAAACCAAACATTAATGCTATAAAAGAAAAGGAACTCAAAAGAAACGACACATGCGAAAGAATAAACCACGTGAAAGAACATTCAAAATAAATTTCGACGGTAGTAAGGCACACGGGGGTTCGTTGATTGGTTGTGGAGGAAGGCAACTTACGCTCAAGTCGTCACTCATGACTGAAGCAATGAGACTTCTATTAGGCATCCAAATGGCAAAGGAGTTGGGTTTGTCCAGTATCTACATTGAACGTATCACCCAACTGTGATCAAATGCATAGGGATGTTAGTCCTGCCCAAGGGAAATCGATATGTTCACGACAGAAATTCTCCTGCTACTCCGGCATGTTAGCCTCTCGTGCGCTGACTACATCTCTCGCCTCTTCAGATGCTCGACTAGCAGACCTGACTACCTGAGCATGGGCCGGGACAGCGGGCTTAGACCGGGCCTATGTGAAAATCTTGGCCCATTGTAGCGGGCCGAACTTGGGTTAGGCTAGGTTTTTGGGCCAACTACCTTGTCCAAGCCCACCCACATGGTGATGCGGGACCATCCAAAAAACCTCCGGACACACCTATCATACTTGGGGATGGACCTATGACTCGAGCTCGTGAGAATGATGTCATCCTCAAGAGGAAGAAGAAGGCTCCACCATGGGAGAAGGTCCAAAGGTGCAAGCTTGATTCTGATGTTTTTGGGTTCGTTCATGACCATTTGACAGCTTTTCGACGTCTCAGTAAAATGGGTCTTTCGGAGTCCATATTTATTGGATTGGGTCGTGTCATACCTTATTGGAACGAGAACGAAAAGATCTACAAATTTGTTGTTGAAGGGTTTTTCCAGATTCGACCTAGAGCTTGGCCGAAAATCACCATCTTTGCAGCTGTTACTGTTTAGACGAAAATTAACTAACTGTTGGAACTTCCTTTTGTTACTATTTTTAAAGACCTTCTTTACTTAAATTATTTTAGGTAATTTAGGGGTTATTTTAATTACACTTTTATTTATTATTTTCATTCCTAGAAACTCAGCCCTAGGTTATAAGTAGACGGTTGTTCCCATTGTTTAGAACACGTTCAATTTTGATTCAATCAAACTCTCTTTTGTGTGAAACACATTGAGTGCAAGTCGATCGATTCGTAGCTAGGCTCATCGATTGCAAAATTGGTATTGTTTCAGCTTGGTTTGCTTTGTGTTTGTCAATCTCGCGAAGCTTGGTAATCCCTGGTATCCACGAGCCCCCTCCTTGTGCCTCCAAGTTGTTCGCTTGGTTGTGTAGGGTTGTAGATGTGGGTTATATAATCACTAGTGTTGGTTCCTACCTTCTACGGAAGTCTGGGGTCTTCTACGAAAGTTTGGGGTCTTCATCTAGATAGATAGATAGATAGATATGCTACATCGGCATGGCATGCATGGTCTTATATGGACCAAAGGTAAAAATTACAAATTTAATTTTTTTAATAAGTACTTATATTGTAAAAAAAAATTAATTACAAATTTAATACGAAGTCCTACATTTATAATGTATCGGAGGGAATAGTATGTAATATGCATATAAATGTAACCTAACTAGTTAGCTTAAAAAGTCAACACAATGCTTCATCTATTGTTTTCTTTTGACCATTGAATTTGAATATAATGTCCATGCGATGAAACCAGCCAAATCCCAAAGCAGACTTTTTATGCAACCGGCCTCTTTTTCAAATACACCCATTCCTCTACAAACATACATACATATAATCGGAATGTCTTTAAATCCGTCATCTGTATTATCTGGATCTTTCAAATTTGTATTTTTCACTTAAAACCTAAAAGAAAAACTCTTATAATGTCAGTATGACTTAAATTACTTATAAATCACTCTTCAATATTCTTATTATATTCGATGGAAAACGTGTATATATTAATTAACAAAATACGAAATTCAGATAAAATATTCAAAAATTTATTTTAGTTTGGAGTTGCTTTTATATTTATTATTACTGCTAATTCTATTGTTGATTTAGAGAACATTTTTAGTCTATAATGATTTTTAAAGTGTTTAATTTATACATATACTTAACATCAGCATAGAAATTATGACTAGAGTAATTAAAATTATCATATGGTGCTCTAGAAAATGATTATTAATTAGGAAGTTGAAAGTGATGAGAGTTGGGTAAATGCGCAACCAAGCATAAAGGATGTATGCAGGGAAAAATCCATTAATATGAATCAATCAAATTAAGATCAAAGAAAGGAACTTGTTACCTAACCTTATCAAATTAATGCACACTAGCTAGACTACCATATTTGCCCTTTTGTTAATTCACCCAAAACTAGGTCACATGAAAACGCCTTGCCCTTTATAGCTTATAATAATATTGTAATAATTTATGTTTTCTCGTATACTCATATAGTAGTAGTACATATTAATTAATTCATCCATTAATTAATATACTCCGGATTTGTACTGTATAATTATGATTAGTTTGGACCATTTAGGTGCCCTTTTAGAGCATGTCCAACAACTTCCCTATTATATTTTTTAAAATGGAGAATGATAATCCCAATTTATTTTTGCTAAAGTTCAATATATAGTTTTTCCATTGTGGAGTTTACCATAAAATACATACGGTTTTCTCCAAATTTAATAAATGAGTGACCTTCATTTTTTCTCCTCATTGTCTATTTTGAAAAATATAATGGAGAAGTAATTTTAATTAATATTCTTCAAAAATTCATGATAGAGAATATGTTGGGTTGCTCTTTAGTAAGCGCTTTATCTTTTTAAAAAAATAATAATAAAATGCATGGAAATTTTTTAAACCTTGCATTGAACCAATGATGGGGTGGCTGAGCCCTCTTTGGTTAGGAAGAAAAAAAACTTAAAAAGTATATTTTTTAAAAAATAGTTAAAACGCGTAATTAAATTATAATTAAGGCGATTTATTTTAATTGATAGTGAGTGAGTGTTTAAATTATGATATTATAGATTCAAATCCTTCAGCTCCATTTTTTGATTTTTTAAAAATTTATCCTAGTTTTATAATTAAAATCATTATTTCAATTACAAATTTAATATTTTTAACAATGTTTTTTTTATAGAAAAAAATTATCTGGGAAAAAAAATTAAGCTCCCCCCAAAAATTTTCTAGCTCCACTAAACACTCGTTAACACTCATTATGTTGTAAAAGCTATTAAGATTGAATATTAAATTTGTAGAGTAAATAAAATATAGTAGTTAATAGTTAATTTTGTGTAATTAATCATTAGATAAACATATGATAATACCCCAAAAATGAGGGTCGCCGGAAACCGCGTGACATTAGCTGTGTGCAGCGGTGGGTGACTAGTGACTACTGATGCGGCTGAGCTCACACGGCAACTCAAAACGACGTCGCAGTGGATGCGGCAGCAATTATGGAACCACGCTCTCTCGGAGTAGGAACCTGGACTTGTCGGTATTTTAATTTCAATTAATTCTTTTATTTTAAAAATGTGAATTAAATTTTATTTATTTTTTTGAGGAAAAATGGGGATTTGATGCTTCAATAATCGAAAATGTTGTTTTCTAACATAAATTGATCGAGAGAGACTAAGAGGTCACATGGAAGTGAGACCAAGGCCCATGTGACTATGTGAGTCTTTAATTTCAATACATTGATTCAATCCAAACAACCCTAGTGGTTGATGCATTATATTTGTTCTATCAAAACTAAGCATGGAATTGTATTTTTGTCTCCTTTCTTATCACTAAGTGTATTTGATTATTTTTTTCTCATTTTGCAACCCGCATATTTTGGACCTTTGTTGAAACTAAAATATTTTTTTTTATTAGGCAAAAAGGGGGCAGAAGTCCCAGAAGGACGCCACCCTAATCATCCTTGCGGGTGATGATACAGAGATCCCTATTGTAAGGGAGGTTAGAGATAGTACAAATGTCCGTAGACTTAGCAATAAAATCTGCAGCTACATTTGCTTCTCGAAAACAATGGATGAACTCAATCGACTCAAATTCGGTCTTCATTCTATTGATGAGTTCCACCTGCCGTAGAATTTCCCATCTTGCTTTGGAGCTACCATTAATACTTCTGATGACTTCTAAGCAGTCTCCTTCAATTACAACTCTCCGTAATCCTTTTGCTCGGGCTAAGTCGACCCCTGCACAGAAAGCAGCAGCTTCCGTTTGAATTGCTGAGCCGCTAGTAATCCGATGTTGAAACATATCCAGAACACATCCTTCACAATCCCTCAGTATCCCTCCCACTTGGCAAAAGCCAGTGGGTTTGGTCGAGCCATCTACATTAATTTTGTAGGTGGCCCTTGGCGGCTTCTTCCAGCCAACATTCCTCCCGTTATTCCTTCGGTTGGTAGCCTTCTTAGTTTCCTGCGTCGTAGCCAGCTTCCACTCTCTAAACTGAATAAATGAAGTATAGGCTATCTGAGAGGGAGGATCAAGGTTTTTGTTCTTGAAAATCATATTGTTTCTGGTTTCCCATAATTTGTGCCATATATGACACAGATGTATAAAACTCTCCATGTTCGGTTTAGATTGGATGAGTTCTTGTATAGTTATTCGGTTATATCCTGGTAACATTAAGGATTTACCTGTAAGTTGTTCGTAGCTTGCTGTTATTCGCCTAGTGAATGGACAGTGCAAGAATAAGTGACTGTCATTCTCTATGCTATTATTACAAAAAACACAATCATTTGGAACTCTAATAAAATATCGGTTAAGTCTCTCCTTGGTAGCTACCGCATCCTGAAGAATTTTCCAAATTAGATTCTGTATTTTCGGTGGAATGTTAAGTTTCCATATCCAATCATTTCCCACAGTGTTACCGTCATGACTTTTTTTGCAAAAATTTACAAGAGTTAGTAGTAAACTGTCCATCCGGATTGAGTTTCCAGATTAATTGATCTGGCGGGTTCCAATAGGGTATGTTAATTTTGGTAATTTGTGTCACTACATCCTTCGGGAACAAACTCTCCAGAATCCGTAAGTCCCACCGATTATCTTGAGTCATAAGTTGATGAACCCTTAGGTTTGGATCGTGTTGAGCTTGGTAGGCTTCTAATTCCACATTTGGGACCCAAGGGTCTTTCCAAACCTTAATAGTCTCCCCATTTCCAAATACCCATAGCAGACTTGTCTTGAACCGTGATCTGAGTTGTAACAGTCTACCGAATTGCCAGGACGGGTGGAGTGGCTTCGCCTAAAAAATGTCTTCATTTTGTAAATATTTTTCCTTGATAACCTTAACCCAGATGTTATTAAGGGTCGTGAAGTACCCCTTTTGGGAGTAGGAAATTTTGCATTAGGTAATTCGTTTTAGAATAGAGGTTTGCTTGAATCAAAGTGACGCGACCAGCTTGAGATAAGGAGGAGGATTTCCACTTGGAAAGCTGTTTAATTTCTTGAGACTTTGGGTAGCTTCTTCGAACATATAGTTTTTGACTCTGCCCCTAAGCAGGGGAATGCCAAGATATTTTTCAAGATTTCTAGCAATGGGGATGTTCATTTCCTGGGCTAGAGAGCTGGCAAGAGCCGAGTTAACATTTTCAGAGACCTGAAGGGAACTCTTGTTGTAGTTGATCGTGAGACCAGATAAGTTGGAAAAGTTGTTGAGCATATTCCTAATAGTATGGATACTTTTGTGGGCAGCCGGCGCAAAAATAATTGTGTCATCTGCGAAGGTCAAAAACGGAATAGGAGTTCCATTTCTCGTGAGTTTTATTCCTACCAGGCCATCCTCAAGCATGGCTTCGGATTGCAGCTCCCTGGCAAGGTTTTCCATAACAAGAATAAAGATGTAAGGAGCTAGCGGATCACCTTGGCGAATGCCTCTTTGTGGTTTAAACTGCTCTCCTGGGCGATTGTTTACCAGAACAGAAAAGGTTGTGGAGGTCATGCAGGTCATTACCCAAGAGATCCATCTCGAATCAAACCCAAACTTGACGAGAGTTGCTTTAATGTAGTCCCATTTGATTTTGTCGTAGGCTTTCTCCATGTCGAGTTTAAGAGCCATCATGCCTCTCTTGCCCTTTTGCTTATGGAAGGTGTGAAAATTTTCATGAGCAATTAGAGTGTTGTCTTGGATAGAACGACCCTCAACAAAGGCTCCTTGGAACAGATTAATGAGCTTAGAGAGGATAGGTTTCAGTCTGTTAGCAATTATTTTGGTGATGACTTTATATATGGTATTGCAGAGACTAATCGGTCTGTAGTGATTGATATTAGTAGGGTTGTTTGTTTTAGGGATTAAGGCTATGAAGGTTTGATTAATCTCAGCAAGTAAAACTCCCGAATGGAAAAAAGCTTTAACAGCTCTACGTAAGGATTGACCAACTAGATGCCAGTACTTTACGTAAAATTCCGGGGGGTATCCATCAGGGCCAGGAGTTTTATCCTCAGCCATGTTGGCAACCGTGTTCTTAATTTCATAGTTTGAGGGAGGTTTGAGGAGGCTGGAATTGTCTTCTGCCGACACTTGTGGGGTGATGAACTTAAGAAGGTCTTCTGTGACCGAAGTTGAAGCAGGCTTAACAAATCTTTCCCTCATCTCCTTTGAAATATGATAAGAGATTTCCTGACTGTCAGTAATGGGGGTGCCATCTTTGTTGATAAAATAGGTGGTGTGGTTTTTAAATTTCTTGAATTTAGCGATAGTTTGGTAATACCTGGTATTTTTGTCACTCAACTGAAGATGTTTAATTTTGGCCTTTTGTTTCCAGAATCTAAAGTTGAAATTAAGAAGTGCCCATCGTTTCTTTTCTAATCTGGCTAATTTTGTATTATCACTAGGGGAGAGCAAGCCCCATGGAAGCTTAGCTTGAAGAGCTTGGATTTTGATGTTAACCTCAGAGAGCTGTTTGGAAACGTTATTATGGTGAGATTTACACCAGATTTTGGTGTTATTCTTCAGCAATTTTTGTTTATGGACAAGTTTGAAAGCGTAGGAGCCTACCAATTTGTTTTGCCAAACCTGTTTGACTAGCTTTTCATAATTTGGATTAGAGGTCCAAGCCATTTCAAACCTAAACGGGGTACCTTTAGGCAGCTCCCTGGTGCCAAGCTGAAGGGTAATTGGGCAGTGGTCAGAGGAAGAGAAGGGGAGGTGTTGAACTCTAAGATTAGGAAGATTGGTGATAATGTCTTGGTGGGCTAAAGCTCTGTCAAGACGTTCGTAAGTATTATTTTGAGGGTGAGAGTTTTTACGCCAAGTAAAAGGAGATCCCATGAAAGGGATAGTGTGAAGATTGAGTTCATTTTTGACATCTTTTAACCTCCTGTATCTAGCAAAGGTAGGGGCATTCCCCCCCAACTTTTCAATATCATCTTCAATGTCATTTAAATCACCAATGATGAGGACAGGTAAAGAGTGAGTGTTAACAATACGAAAGATATCTTGCCAAAATATGGATTTTTCATGCTCTACAGAAGGGACATAGAGAAAAAGAATAGACATGTTAAAGTTATCGATAGTTACCTTGATAAGACAGAATTTGCTTCCCTGGTCAAGGATGACAGAGTTAGCTGATATAGCAGTATTCTTCATAAGGATCCAAAGCCCTCCTTTGGCTCCAATCGAACTAATGAAATTAATCTTGTGAAAGCCTGCAGCAACAATCTGATTATCTAGAGGTGGTGTGGTAGACTTGGTTTCAGCAAGGACAAGGATATCGAGCTTGTTTTCATTTCTGATTTGGTTAATTTCCTGCCAGAGAAGAGGGCGCTTAGAGCCCATAATGTTCCAATAGCCTATTCTTAACATAAACCATATTTAGCAGTCATGCTACATGACTCATTGATCACATAAAAACTATCAGTTTTGCTGTCATGATTAAAGCTTTTATTGGTTTTGTAATAGCTTAAGCTCAAACCAAGATAATGCCAGGTGTTAACATACTGATGCAACACAAAGTTGTCATGGAAATTCGTTGAAACTAAAATATTTATTATAGAAGATAGATAACGGAAGAAATTTATCAAAAAATGAAAATGTATTTTACATCTCGTAATAATCAGCTTGTTGTATGTACAAACACACGATGGTTTCTCCAACTTTCGGTGTGTTGGTAAAAAAAATTGTCTAAAAATATCTTGTTGGCACCGACTTCTTATGTAGATAAAAATGTCTGCTGATGTTGCCGATACGGGAAGCCAATGGGCAAGTTGTTCTCGGGCCTAAAAAAAATCGACACCAGAAGCTAATTAATCAATGATTGTGCGTTTAGCAAAAAATTGGTCATGCATTGGTCCCGTAATAATCTTATTATAAGTGTTTACTTGGCTCACCCTCACAGTAATCGTCAGCAGGGAATGCATGGGCACTACGAGCAAGATAGTCAGCCACGACATTTGATTCCCTAAAAATATGACGAATAGCAACATAAGAAAATGACGAAATATCTAACAAAATATCCGATTGTAGCAGCTCGATAGTCCAGGGGCATTTCCCAGTAAAGCTTTTATAACCATTAAGTTGTCCCCTTCAATCTGAAGGTTTAAGATCTGCATTTTCTTAGCGCGTAAAATACCCATTTTGAGGCCAAGGTTTTCAGCAAATACAACAGAGACATTAGTTCAAATGGCCCGATGTAAAGCGACCATCACACCCCTAGAGTCTCGGATGACAAATCCATAAGACGCCAATCCGCCCAACATATATAACTGATCCGTCGAAATTTAGTTTGTAACAATTTGTAGGAGGCTTGTCCCACTTCCCGGAGCGTTGCCGAGTATGGCCGGCATGATCAACCAAACGAGCGCCCGGACGAACAGAACGACAATTACCACCTCGACTAGAAGTAGCAGTAATGGGGAGATCGTCCTCAAGTTTCTTTGTTTGTTTCCAACAATGATTACTTGTAGCATAGAGCAGAATTATTTCGTTTATAGTTACTTTGTTGGTGTGGTTAAACACTAATTGGTTTCTGAAGAACCACAAGGGCCACCACGCTGAGGCTAGATCAATAAAAGATTTGGTACCAATTGCCTGTTTGATATCGGTAAGTGGAAGCACTGCCCCCACTCCGACACACGCCGCAAGAGCCCTCAAAATTCGAATATGTAAAGCTTGTAAAAGGTTGGTCGCCATAGGGAACTCAAAGAAAAGGTGAGTCACCGATTCACTGGAGTTAGCACAGAAGGCACAACTAGACGGCACGACCACATGCGATTTTTGTAATCTGAGAGTGGTTGGAAGACCATCACGAGAGATTTTCCAAAGGAAATGACGTACTTTAGGTGGCACGTCCAGATCCCAAATCCAACCACAATCAAAAGTGGTCGACCCAGTATGTTATGATAATAAGGAGTTTGCAGAGCTAGTTGAAAACCAGCCATTATTGCTTAGACCCCAATAGAGGCAACCTGTCATTGGATTATTAGGCAGAGTGATGTTCATTATTAAGTCGATATCTTTTTTAGAGAGAATATTTGTTAAAGAGACGGTTATTAATGGTCTTTTCCACTGACCTTCTGTGTTGATGAAGTGAGATACCTTTATACCCGTTAGGGCTTCCGATGTAGGTTGCAATATTCTGGATTCCAATGGTTTTAAGAAGGCCCAGTCATGAGACCAAAAGTCAATGGTCTGACCGTTTCCAACACTCCAATGAAGGGCCTGCTGGAACTTAGGTCCGATAGACATAAGACGATTCCACTGCCAAGATGAAAGACCCTTTTTCTGGTAGCTGAGCAGATCGTGCCCTTTAAGATATTTATGTGAGACTACACGGACTCAGATGTTGTCTGGTTCAGAAATAATCTTCCATAGCAGCTTCATTTGCAGTGCTATGTTCACAGACTCAGCTTTATGGAAACAAAGACCCCCTTTCATTGTATCTGAGCAAATTTTATCCCAACTAATAAGCGGTGTAGCTTGATTTCAAAAACAAAAAAAAATAAGCGGTGCAGCTTTAGTACTTTTGTTCCAAAAGAACCGTCTATAAACTTTGTCAAGCTCATAAAGAATATGTGATGGATCAAAACAAAAAAAAAATGTGATGGAAGTAAGAAAGCTTGCATTAGAAAAATCGGTTTCGCACTGAGATTTGCTTTGATAAGGACCCTTCATCCTTCTGCAGAAAGGTTTGAAGCTTCATTTCGCACTGATACACTGGATGCCTAAGGGGAAAAGTGATTTGAATTTTTTATTTTAAAAAAATACTAGTTTTACCATATTAAACATTAAATAATATAGATTGGAATCTTTTTAATTCTTTCAAGAATCTTATTTAAGTTGTTTGTTTAAGGTGCAGAATCTTCTTTACGTTGAGACATTATGCAATTGTTCATTAGTCGTTACTATTCACTAATGAGCCACATGCCCACATGTGTATCATTAATTTTACACCGAACAATTTTTTGATGAAACTTCCTTTATTTCATACTCTATCTATTTAATAATCAAAATAAAATAAAATACTCTATCTATTTAAAAAAAACATATCATTTTTGCCTCATAAATCAATAAACAAACTAGTTTACTATAATTTACTACACTATTTTTTACTTTATTAAAAATTACAACTAATAATCTACTAAATGTTTTACCGAATTGATATAGTATACTTTATTGGTAATTAATTATAGATATTTTACATTAATTCAACTAAATAATAAATAATATGGAGTATATATTTATTAGATCTCGTTTGATTAATAAATTAAAAAACCATAAAATTTAAAATTTTATAAAGCAAGATTAAATATATGGGTTTGGTTGCATTTTTATATTGAAAAAAACTCAGGAATTTGATTTCGATCTTCATAGTTCCAATTCCTACAAAATTTCTTAAATTCGATCTTAAGTTATAATTCTACCATTTTTTTTAATAAAAAAAATCAGCTTTCTCAATTTAAATTCCCTAAACTTATAATTTAATCAGAAAGTTTCAAATTTCAACTATTCTGAAGGCCGGGTACCTATATTATTTGGGCATACAACATTAATAAGTTAATAATTTAATACACATGATTATATATTAGCTTCATCTATATATGATATATCTCAGGATTTATTAACCATCGCCTTCTCTTAATCCGTCGATCGGTCTCAATGTCTCATCACCTTATTTATCCAACAATATATATCAGGATCATCCCATATTTATAATCCGTATTTAATTTGGAAAATGGGTACATGTGTAAATGTAACATCAAGCTTTATCATTCATGTGAGGGCACCTCTTTATAACGTGACATCTGCACATTTTTATTTATGGCTTGGCTTTGGTTAGGACAAATTATTAGGGTTTGGTGGGTAAACATACCAAAAAGTCTGTGATTTGGTTGAAGCTAGTGATAATCATTTAACAATGTAAAAGGCCTTCCCTCCAATCACACCAATACTAGACACAGTAGATCTGGATCCAAATCCTCTGTCCCCGATTGTATCCCCTCTCCCTTTCTCCCTTCATAAAATCTCTTTTTCTTTTTTCTTTTTAATCTATTTCTATTTATTTATTTATTTTATTTTCGTTTTTTTTTTTAATTACGGATTGTGAAGGGGAGGGGGTGGAGGGACAGGAGGGGGATATTTCGGAGGACAGAGGATTTGATTCCGATCTGATCTATCTCTTTACCAATTGGCTTCGGTTTTTGCAAGTAGTTAACGTAATTAATAATTAATTTGACATATTTGAAAAAAGATAAGAAATAGTAAAAGGTGACAACTTTAATATATATTTCTAATTGTTTGATGTTCTTGCTTATACAACAATTTGTTTATTTGTTGATTTTTAACCTTTTAATATATTAAATATGTTTAGTTGATCGATAGGCGATCGCAGCTAGACGGGTACGTAGGCGACGCCTAAATGGACTTAGAACAAGCTTGATTATTTTCTTAACGTATATCACATTGCAATAATTCATATATATAATGTAATAATAATCAATAATATCATTCATAAACCCAAATTTATGGTGCTTAATTAACACTAAAGTAAATAGCCACAAAAGTACACATCAAAATAGCGACTTTGAACCTCATAAAATTCAAAACCATATGTTTGACTCAAAAGCAAATACTTCCCGACTTAAGCCATAAAAAAAACCTTAAATCAACTAATCACTTGATTAAACGCTAAAACTGAATAATATTCGACCTAGACAAAACTAGGCGGTGTTTAGGTGCAATTTTTAGAATCATTGATTTGTCGAATCACTTTCCATATTGAAAATAGCTAAAACTCGTAGTTGACCAATTAGTTTTGTAAATGAAACTTTTTTTACATTTGTAGGCTTAATTGATTATTGACCCTATATTTAACCATGTCTAATGTTACACCATCTCTAACATTTTCTATAATATTTTTATAAAATAAAAAAAGATATATTTGTAAAACTAATTTTGTCCAGACTTCAACGCTACATAGTTTTTTTTTTCATTTCGAAGATTTGGAAAAATATTTATGTTTTCAAGAACAATTTTTTTTAAAAAAAACTTGTTTATTTTTTTATGTTGTTTTTTTATTTTTGAAAATGAAATAGAGAATAGGTTAGATTAAAAAAAAAAAGACTTCAAATTTTCACAAAAAAATATAAAGGGTTACTTACACATGAAAAAAGTCAAATTATAATGCATGTTTGGTAGACTGTACAACAAGAAAACTACCAAATCTAGGCCCATTTGTCCTAACTTAATAATTCTAACTTGAGATATTTGTAACGAACTTTTCTTAAGATTTATCTCTATAGCACATTTCTGCAATTCTTTTTGAGTAAAATGAAGATAAAAAGTACGAATTAATTGTTGTGAATGATTGGGTTGATTTGTGTTTGTTATGTTTTTCGAAATTTTCTTGTTATGCAATATTTCATAATAAACAATTATATATATATATATATATATATATATATATATATATATATATATATATATATATATATATATATATATATATATGCTTCCATATCTTTTACTACAAAGTACAATAATACTTTATCTTTCAAGAAGTACAGTAATTACTGATGGAAAAATACATAACATATACACTATACAGCACCTGCCAATGATTTACGAGGCTCATAACTCGTAAAGGAGTGTGTAAAAGCTGAATGTTTTGGGCCCCGTTATCCCTCACATGGGCGTGGGCCCATTTTTTGACTTTGGTCTCTCTTTTGGGCCCACTTGGCCCATTTGCTTATCTCCCATTTCCATTTATTTACCCAGTGTGAGCGTGTGGCAGTGGCGGAGCTAGAACTTGTTTGTTCCGACAAATTACCTATATATTATATTTATTAATAGTTTTATTTTGATATATTATACATCTCAATTCAATATCCGAGTAAAAGTTATAAATATTTGAAAATTAAATGCATATAAATCGCTTCATCTGTATTTCGATACTGAAATAAGGGGTTATATTATTTATAGTTATGTCGTTTTAGTCCAAAATGACATTGCGTGTAATTTCACCTCATTCAATAAATTTATAGCTTCGCTATTGTTTACACAAGTGATTGGGGTACGAATATAATCTCTCATTTTGAAGTTATCGTAATATTGTTTGCAATCTATTTAATCGTTAAAAAAAATTGGGCGTAATAGATTACAAACATAACCATCAAGTATTAGAATCTAGCACGGTCACTACTAAATGCATTACACGCCAAACACGCCCTAAAGAAGCCGCCACCGCCGCGGTGTAAATGAAGCGCGTTGAAGAACAGCGAATACGATTAAATTAGGGGTGTGTTTCTTCTGCCCCAAATCCCCGCCCCAAGTCCCCGTCCCACGAAATTATTTTACATCTAAATTAATATTAAAAAAATTTAAAAAAATATATTTAGTTTCTACATACTTATTATAACATATTTGAAAAAAAAATCTTAAAAAATCAACTTATAAAAATTATAATAATTCATAAGAGATAGAGAGATTTTTTAAGTATTTAAAAGATGTGAGTTTACGATATATTTTTAAAAAAAAATTACAATTCGATTTTTTAAGATTTTTTTTTTCAAATATGTTATAATAAGTATGTAGAAACTAAATATATTTTTTAAAATTTTTTTAATATTAATTTAGATGTAAAATAATTTCGTGGGACGGGGACTTGGGGCGGAAGAAACACACCCTTAAATTAGAGGGAATAACACTAGTCATTAGGCCCACAAGAATAAGATACAAAGCCCCACGAATTTATTCGTTGCAATAACAACTCGACGAAAAACATGTCATACAATACAACTGTCTGTGTGGGGGAAGTAGCGGCATCTTATCTTATCTATGTTTTGTCACTTTTGTGCGTTATCTTTACGACCACAGAGGTTGCAAAAAATGTTGAGGGAGTAGCCCACCGACTCATATACTAGGAGTTGTAATGTTCAACTTTCGATGTCACTACTTTTGGTCTCATTCGCATCTCAACACAAAAGGTGTTTAGGGGTTGCATCGTCTTATAAATAAGCCCCGAAAACCTCCAAGAGATTTCATATCGGGTGACAAATTCACCATGTATATTGAAAGTTTTCGTTAATTCTACCGTCGTTTTGTACGTTCTTCACGTTTCATGCTCGCATATACTATATAGTGTAGTGTATCAATTTGCCGATTGTTTAGACGTTGGACTAGTTTTTCGTGATGACTAGTCGAACGAGTGATCGAGATAGGTAGCGGTGGCGGTTTTTTCGATAGTGGCGACAAAATGCTCTATCGATTAGTTGTTGAAATGTTAAACGTTGATGTTACTTTTTTTAAACTTAGTCCAGTTCGATCAACTCAGTCACTCTACATCTGGATCAGGTACGGTGTGACCCATTTAAGGGGTTGACCCTCCCATTCACAAACGTCTCCATATTTCCAAGGGATTCGAACTTTGAACATCTTGACACGGGATGTAACCCCACAATCACTAAACCAACTATTACGCTCCATAAGCTATCCATAAGCTAAAATGCATCTCAAATGGAACATGAGGGGCAATGGAGAAGTCCAATAATCAAAAGGCAATTGTAATGCATTTATTGGGCCGAAAATATATAGGCTCTGAAAAGCCCAAGGCCCATGAAGATGGACGTTTTATCAAGAATTATTTGCCGCCTTAAATTGGACTTTACATTAGAATAGATTCAAGGATTTTAGGGTATTGTTATTTGTTAAAAATGCCTAGATGGTTGAGATTGGTACACACTAATATGAGTAGATTCAATTGGAGGTTTCTATATTTTTGTGTCATTTCGGAGATTTTCCGATGCTTAACTAATACTAATATATCATATAAGTGTGGTGTACTGATTTTCATAAAAAAAAAATATAAAAATTCATCCAATGCTATGGACATTTAATCAAAGAAATGACCAATGATCTATTACTCCAGTGGTAAGAGTGATGGGTTCATTCTTCTCTTCTTAATTATAAGAAATCATATCGAAGTAATTGGATATGGGTTGAGTCTGCTTAGCAGTGTCACGGTGTGTCACAAAGTTTCTCTGGTTCAATTATTTTACAAGATAGCAGTTAGCCTGTACAAAACTAATCGATAATATCCAAACTCTAGCATCATTAGGAAAAATATACCCTCCTTAAAAGGAAAATCTCACAATATCTTTTGTGTTGCCATCATTTTTGTATGCCAATATCATTTTTTTTATATATATAGAAAAGATTTCGACAATGACAGAACTACTTCTCTTGTGTTCTTTTTTTTTTTTTTTGGTCCAAAGGAGGGCTATAGCCCATTCTTATTATAATATAAAGTAAGTTTTAGTTCCTTAGTGGGATTACTGTACCAGCCAGCATAATGGAAGTACTTCTCTTGTGTTCTAATAGCATCCTTTCAAATGAGTTTATTGAGTTACACCAATATCATTTTATTGGCCTTAATTAATTTAAAGCTTTATTTTTGGGGATATTTTGTCCGTACAAGGAATTCCTTTTCTTTTTATATAAAAAAAATGTACTCGTAGTATGTATTTGTGATTTGTGGTCGACATCTTTTTTGGACTAATCCTGCAAATAAATTAATATTAGCCGTAGTGAATTTAATTAATAGTACTCCGTATTAATCTGACCTGCCAGCACGTAAAAAAGGACGGTTTTGGGTCCCCTTTTGACTTTTGATTTTCCCACGTACCCTGTATACTTTAAAATTGATAGGGCAAATATGTCATTAATGACTCACCGTTATCAACGTCTTGTGAGGTATTTGACAGTGTAGGAGATTGAGATGACGATTTTGAATGCCCATGGAGTTTGTCGTGTTTTTGAGAGAGTTACCTTTGCGCATATCTTCAGGGAGAGTAACCAGGTGGCCCATCTGAGTTTGTCCTCGCATTTCATTGCTGACAGTGTTCTAACAGAGATCGCAGATTTCATCTGTTGGAACGCCATTGGACGATTGGTTAACTGTCCTTAAATTTTTGCCTGTATAAAAAAATAATTTAATTTTACAATTTTAAAAAAAGTGTACGTGTTTGATTTTATAAGAGTTAATTTTTTATTCTCAAGGCCGAAAAACTACCTAAAAATTTTATATTTTTAAATGTTAAATAGTTTACCATCTTCTTTGGAGAAATATACAGTATATTATATATACCATGATGACAATTAACTATTTAACTGAGCTTCAAATTGAATACTCCGTATTAATTAATCTACCATCTTCTATGGTGAAATATACTGTATATTATACCTGGGGTTGACAATATATACAATATACGGAGTACATGTGATCAAGTACTAATAGTACATGTATATAATATATATATATATATATATATAATCTATCATTTTATTTTGGGCCTGCAATAAGATTAATTAATTCACCACTGCATATTGTATATGTTTTTTGACTTACCAAACTTCATACCCTTAATCTCTTTCTGAAGTGAATCTCACGTCTTAAGCTTCATACTATTAATTTGATTATATAAAATATATAAAATTTCGTGTGATCAATTTAAAAAAAAAAATATAGCCAGTTGGAAGTTTTCTATATATATTCTTGCATAAATCCAATTTGTTTGATACCTAAGCTCTTCTCATTTAAGAAGAAAACAAAACAAGATCACATTGCAATAAACAAAAACAAAAACAAAAAATGGTTGGTTTGAAACTTGATCCATGGAGGATCAACCAGTTGATCATGATCGGATGGGCAATCGTCTGCCTCCCACAGCTTATCGCAGTCTCAGCCTCCTACCAGGCGGGGCCTTGGCGTTCTGGCCATGCTACGTTCTATGGCGATGAGACTGCCTCCGAGACTATGGGTTCGTATATCTATTACCTTAATGTGTTTTTTTCGTTTACATCAATTTTCTTTTTACAACATTTGGTTGGTAATACCAACACTTGTGTCGAAATACTTCGACTTGGTCCGAAAATCCTACACATATTTGTTTCAATTGAGAGGATTAGGGTTAGGTCTAGGCACAACTCCAATGTATGGTAACAATGTATAAATAGATGCTTAAAATATAAATATAATTTATATATTTTTTAAAGATTAAATAAAAATAAAAATAATTTAGTGACAAGAAGTAAAGTACGAATTAAAGTATGAGATTTTGATTGCAATTTTTTTAGTTGGGTACGCTTCACAAAGTACCTTTTAATAACACACATAAAAGTCTAATGTTTTAGCCATTTTAATTCTTCAAAATAAAATTAAATTTATTTTACAAAATTTAATTTTATCTATATCTAAATACCACTTTTGCATATGATTGGAATAAAATAGATAAATAATGTATTTACAAAAAAAAAAGAAAAGGTACGAGCTCAATACCTAAATTCACAAATGATCATGGTAACATTTTTCATAGTCACAATATGGAGAGGAGAGATTCAAATTCGGACGCTATATTTTATCTTTATCAGCTAAACTAGTAATGCTCGACCGTTTATATTTTTATATTAATAACAATGAATCTTTGCCATGGCGCCGCAGGAGGAGCGTGCGGGTACGGTAACCTATTCAACAGCGGCTACGGCGTCAACACGGCGGCGTTGAGCACGGTGTTGTTCAACAACGGCAAGTCGTGCGGGCAATGCTTCCAGCTCAAGTGCGTGCAGTCGAAGTGGTGCTTCCCCTTCGTGCCGGCGATCACCATCACCGCCACCAACCTCTGCCCGCCCAACTGGTACCAGCCCACCAACGCCGGCGGCTGGTGCAACCCGCCCCGCGCCCACTTCGACCTCTCCAAGCCCATCTTCATGAAGTTTGCCCTCTGGCGCGCAGGCATCGTCCCCGTCAAGTTCCGACGCTACCCTTGCCAACGTAAGGGCGGCGTCCGGTTCCTCTTCCAGGGCAACCCCCACTGGCTCCTCGTGTACGTCACGAACGTCGGTGGTGGTGGTGATGTCACGAATATGTGGGTGAAGGGGACCAAGACCGGGTGGATGAAGATGAGTCGGAATTGGGGGGCCGCCTTTCAGGTATTCGCTCAGCTCGGAGGGCAGTCCCTTTCTTTTAAGCTCCAATCAGGGTCGACGTTTGAAACTATAACCGCGAATTATGTTACTCCCTCGTACTGGTCCGCCGGGCAGACGTTCCTGGCTAGGGTTAACTTCCGATGATCGATGATTTTGAATCGAATTTGATTAACCCTTAAGAGTGTTGATTCTAAGTTCTAACTGATGTTTATCAACCATGGGGTGTTCAATTCATTTTCTACCTTCACCAAACAAGGAAAGAAGTTAAGACATTATTTGTGTGCAATTGTTTCTCCTTTTCCTAATGTTTTTTTTTAATGAATCATGATTCGTTTGTAGCTGTTTGGTTCGTCCAATGGCTGATGCAGATATGCCCAACTGCCAAGTTTACAAGTCCAGAAGAACTAAACACTTTATATCATAACTAAAGTTATGATTAGCCAACAATACCTTAATAGTGGACTATATTCACTTCCTCTGTTCGTCTCCATAATGTTCAACCAGACGGCGCCAATGCTTCAATATCAGTAGCCAAGCTTGATTTGAAGCTGCAAAGATTCAGAATCAACAAAACAAATCAGGATCATCAATGACAAAAATATACTGTAAGAAGGCAAAATGAAAGATAACCTCTCAGCTACAGCTATTAAAAAAAAATGATCAATCCACATATTACAAGCCAGTGAAGCCACCAGTACTGTTAGATCTTTCAATTTGACTGCGACAAATCTGAATACAAGGCTCTAAGTAACAACATATCCTCTTTGCATTCTTTCTACTAGCACATTAGTAACTTGAGAGTCTTCCCTACAGAGTTGTGTATTGTTCTTCGCATAAGTCACTGATCCTCGTCTTCGCCTTCTTGGGTATCATCTGAGGTTAGTAGATGATTCAATGCCACCTTCGTTTTCTTAGACTTTGTTGAGCTCTTTGCCTCATCCTCCCCGCCTTCTTCACTTTCCTTCCTTTTCAGACTCCCCTCTGTGTGCTCTTTATCTTCTGCTTCGCCTGTTCCTATTTCCTTCTCGCCTGCTTTCTCGTCTGTCTCTTTACTTGTCTGATCTTCGTTGCTTGGAGGAGCCTTAGCAGCTTCTATCAACAATGTCTTCATCTCCTCGGTGCTTGCAAGGTCAAGAGGGGTTTTCCCGGCTTTTGTCTTCGCACCTAGATTAGCACCTTTCCTCACCAAGTATCTCGCAAGGTCCAGATGAGACCCCTGAGCAGCGTAATGTATAGCAGTCATGCCCTTGCGGTTGGTTGCTTTTATTGAGACCCCAGCCAAGACAAGGGTCTTAATGACTTCCAAGTGTCCTTTTTGTGCAGCAAAGTGAATGGCACCCATGTCATCCATCGCAGCAGCGCCCACATCAGCCTTGTGTGTGCAAAGGTGGCTGACTATTTCAGTTTGACCAGCCCAAGCAGCCAAGTGTAATCTGGTATTATAGCAAATGCCAAATGAAACAAACAGATTTATATATAAAGAAATAAAGAATTGGAGAGTGAAAAACTTTTTAGGGAAAAAATCATCCATTAAAGCAGCCCAAGTGACATGTGAATGTTATTGATCAATCTATATCAGACTTAAATATTGACCATTAAAGCAGCCCAAGTGAGAAACAAATTGGAAAGAGATCACGCAAAAGGGTGAATACAAGAAAACTCATTACTAAATCTCAATGCAGCAACAATAAAGTATTACTATCTCAAGATCACGATGCAACAAGGTTAATGGCTGTAAGTTTTTCAAATTTGGCATTCCATATCTTTGTACGAGAGGAACCAAAACGAAATGAAAAAGAGCAGAAAAAGAGGCCAAGCCATTTCAAAAATCTCCCAAGGTTCAAAGTCTTACTGCAAAGGTTTAAGTAATAGCTCCAACCTAACACAGGAAGGTGAATCCCTCTAGGGTCCGGTCCACACACACATTATGATATGTTGCTGAGAGAGTAAACATCTACCTATATTCTCAATTCTCACAAATATGTCATTCTATCAAAGTCTAAATCAATCATCACAATGCATGGAAATGGGTTACGACTCCAATACTTTTCAAGAACATATAGTTTACTCCGCTATAACATATGCATTATCATCATCACCAATACTAGCAGAGTAGCAGGTCCAAACTTTGTAAAAAATCAGCATGGCGAAGATAGAACATATACAGCAACAGCTTTTCAATCAAAACAGAAGTGCAACCTTTTTTTCTGCCTTTAATTAGAGTTCCTCAGGCAAAATTATAGAAATTAGTCTAAATGTACTGAACACTGAAATTATTTCACCTCATCTAAAGACCATTTCATAGTTTCATGACTTAATCAATGAACTGCGTAACATTCCACAACTTGAAAAAAAAATGCAGGATTCACACAAAAGAACTCACAATTCTCCAGCTCAAGAACATCAGATAAATGCACTCCAATTCAAACATATTAAACAAAGAGAAACCCTAGGAAGGACCCCTTCCCAAATTCCATGTCAAACGCACAGAAATTACCTTTCTACAACCCATAGAAATCGGGAATTTACATCGACAATAAGATAACCCTACTTCATTGAAGGAACTACAGAAAATTGCACAAACTACATATCAACAGACCCTCCCCCAACATCCCACAAGTGTGTCCTTCGCGTTTCATCCGATATTTTTCAGTGAATAAGCAAAATCTCAACTTCAAACTATTCAATACAGATAAGAAAGGAGATGGAGAGAGAGGAAAAGAGACGATTACGGGGTGCGAGAGTGCTTATCCCTGGAATTGACAGCCAAGGGGTTGGAGCTGATAATCGAAATAGCAGCTTCCAAGTCGCCATTTCTCGCCGCCATATGAAGATCTTCGGCCTTTTTTCTAGCCATGACTGATCTCCGTCTCCGCTAACTCAATCGAACAATGCGATTTCTATATGCGGAAGTTTGGATTGCAATTTGCAAAACGGAGTTGAATCTTAGGGTTTGCCGCCTTGCCGAGTTGCCGGTTGCGTGACCACGCCTTCAATTTGGGCATTTATTTTTCCTGAATTTACACAAAATCACCCTTTATTTTCATTTTCCATAAAATCCCGCGTTCTCTTGTGTTATTTTTAGAAAACCACCTCCGACTTTCATTTTTGCCAAGTCTGCCACTAATTTGAGCATTTTTTATTTCAGAAAATCACCTCTTACTTTCATCTTTACAAAAGATGTACCATTTCAAACAAATATGACTCAAAAGTCAACAAGAAGGGAGTTTCGGGTATTATATTTTTTTTTTATAAGATAAGAATTTGACGTTAGGTCATGCCGACTCACCACCCAATAGCGTTCTTTTAGACAAGGACCAAGAACTTCGGATGCGCCGTGACTCCCGTGAGATATAGCAACCTCAAACCATGCTTGAGCTGAGCCAGTTTATCCACAACCTAGTTTACTTCTCGGAACACATGCTTGCAAGTAGCAACCTCTAGATGTCTATGACGATCATTTCGACCTCCCAGAGGCATTATCACACCCCAAGCACCGAACTAATCACCACGATACTATCAACTTCAAGCTCAATCTGTCGATAGTCAAGTCTCTGGTGGTTAATAGGCCTGAGTGGAGAGCCATGATTTTGGCCATCGCTGCCTCACCCGATGGCAATTTAGAGCCATCAAAGTTCGATTTTTCTTCATGTTCATTGTTTATGTCACTCAGTTTACCAAAAATTTTGTTCGATTGGGGTACTGATTGTCGATCTTCTAAAAATCAAATCTCGGGTTTCGACTACACATAAACATAACAGAATGCACGATGTCTGATTTCATTTGATTGAATTCTGTAACCATGCCCACTAACATTCCAATAGAAACAGATAGGTGATTGTACTTATCACAAACTTTCAATCTTATGGTAATATTGCAAAATTTTAACTCGGTTGTGCTCAATCTCACTAGACGTCGCAACGATACAATTTGGTTTAACGTGTGCACAAATGCACATCATATATTTAATGTAGTCATATAGTTGATTGAAATTGATTTTTTGCAAGTGACACAAAATACAATTGATGATACCAAAACACAATTACCTATTTCACAGGTGAAATTACGACGCTGACATTAACAACATTCAAGTATGCAACAGTTTAAAGTGGGCCGTTCATCTAACAAAGTTTAATTTGGGCCGGCCCAAGCCCATTTGTTCGTAAGTTGCTTGCGCCCCAATCTACCCCAAACAAGTTTGCCTCCTCCGGCCATCGGACAACGGCCACCGGTCAACGAACAACCGCCACCGATAGCCGGAAACACACAAAATTGGAGAGCAAAACTCCATTTTCCACCGATAATACGCCGATACTAGAGTACTCTAACTAGAAACCGCATCTGACGAATCCAAAAGTCACAAAAACCAAAACGAACCAAACCGATAGAATGGAAAATGCCGATTACCTCGTTCTAGGCCCAATCGTAATCGAAATACAGTATGACTCCGACTCTGCAAGAAGCGTAGGCATCAAGGCAAGCGTAATGAATCTGCTCGCCGCTCAGCACTTGCCTCGCCCAATCGCTCGTCCTCACGCGCGTCGGCTTCTCCATATAGAACCCCGCCACTTGTCTCGCCAGTTCCTGCAGCCCCGAGTACCGCTGGAGCCTCTCCGGGAAAACCTGCAGCGCTTCCTCCCTGAGGTCGTACAGATTCTCGCACACCAGGCCGTAGTGCTGCTCCAGCTTATTAGCGTCGTTTCGAATCCCGACGCCGGCGAAGACATACCTAGGGTTTCGGAGGAAGCGCCACAGGGCGCGGGGGAAGTGGCTGATGTGGATGAGTTGAATGATCAGGCAGCGGTTTCCGGCGCAGATCTGGAGCGTGGCGGGTGGATTGTCCTCGCCGTAGCGATTGGGCCGCCATTCGATGTCGAGGCCGAATAGGAACACCTGCTTTAAGCGGTAGAAGTTGTTGACGCGGCAGATCCAGTCGGAGACGGTGTCGGCTTGTGCGGTTACGGTGGTGTAGATTGTCCTCTCGCCGGTTTCCACGGTGTACGTGGCGTCCATTGTTGGGGAAGGGGAGGTTTTTTTGGGATGGTGTAAAGATCAGTAAAACCATTTAGCCCTACTCCAAACGGATCAAGTGAATATAAACTATAAAGGGTACCCCTAAAAAATCAAGATGGATCCTCTACTCCAGTCCACTAGTCCACTCTCCTTACTCCACTCTTCATTTATTTTAACATTTATTCAAATTTTTATAAATTATATTTATATTGCTAACATATATTTTTATATATTTATAAAATTTTATTTTGAAAAAATCATATTTTAAATTTTTAAAAAATTTATAAGGTAATATTTTACAAAATATAATTATTAAAAAATTTAAAAATAATTTTTTTAAAATAAAATTCTACAGAAATATAAAAATAGAATATAAATCTATACTGTATTTTTTAATTTTTTTAAAATTAAATATATGTTATATTATTTTGGTGGTGTAGGGGAACGGAGAAGGGAGGAAATTACCAAAGTTACCATTTACCTTTTTACTTTTTGTCTCATACTAACAAAGTAACAAGTATCCCGTAAAAATACTTGAATTTACTTAAGCGCCCCTCATTTCCCGACCCGACATGGATTGTCATATGAAATAAAGGACGACAGAGGCTGGGACGAGAGGTTGCTCTCACACAATCTCACCCACTCAATCCTTATTTCTTACTTCAAATGTTACCTGTGACAAGTTGAACTAAACCCATTCGAGCAATACTTGTATTTACGTACGATGAGCAAAATCATGAAGTTTAAACTACGATTCCTCATCACAGTTCTTGATTTTAGTCACCTCCCTTTCTCTGGTTTTCATGTTTGAATTAACTGGTTTTGTGCTCTCATTTATAATTGTTGCTTCTTTTCCGCTGTTTTTTTTATCACTCGATTCATCGGACTTCTCTAGTATTTTAAATCTTAGTCCTTTTATTTAGATTAAATGTTTGTTCTAAAAAAAAAGATTAAATGTAACATCTGAAATCCTTTCAATAAACGGAAATTTCGCAAGGTGACCCTGAGGTATTGCAATTTTCGCGAGGTATACAACTCTTTTACATATTTCGCGTGGTGCCCCTGAGGTTTCGAATCATTTCGCCGGATGCCCTCCCACATTAAATTTAACAGCCAGATGATTCTCCTCCGTTAGTTTTCAATTAAAAAAATTAAGAAAAAAAGAAAGAAAAACAGAAGCGAAGGGAAGACAGAGCGACAATCGACCGCTTCAGAAAGCTCGAGGAAAGGGTGGTGATTGTGGCTCGAGAGAAAGGGCGGTGACCGGCGTCGCGATCTTCAGGTAGGCTAACCACCACTCCATCTCCTCCTCCGCCGTCATTGCCCATCTCCGCTTACTCCCACCCCCGCCACCGTCGTCACCGTCGTGGTTGGGGATCGAGAGCACTGAGGAATCGTCAATCGCTGGTGCCGTAGACCGTGACAGCCACTGGTTGTTGGTCCCTCCACCTGCGCCGGCGGAGTCCTGGGAGGCGCCGTCGCTGGAGTAGTGGTCGCCCTGGGAGCGGAGTATGGCGTTGCTGAGCCAATTGGGGCCGGCGGCGCCCATGTACGTGATGGTGGTGCCCGTGGTGGTACGTGGTCGTCGGGCTTGGGCGAGGAGGAATCCGGTGATGGGAGCTGGTGTGGTCTGACGGTTTCAAAGCTATTGGATTCAACAAATCAAAACCTAAAGGGGTATTCAACAAATCAAAGCCACCGTGGGAGAGCTATTGGATTCAACAAATCAAAACCCTAAAGGGGTATCCAACAAATCACCAAAAAAGTAATTGAATCACCAAAAAAAAAAAACAGATCAAAGCCACCGTTCTTGACTTCCTTCTTTCCTTTTAATTTTTTTTTTAATTGAAAACTAACGGCATCAACTGGGCTGTTAAATTTAACGTGGGAGGGCATCCGGCGAAATGATTCGAAACCTCAGGGGCACCACGCGAAATATGTAAAAGAGTTGTATACCTCGCGAAAATTGCAATACCTCAGAGGTACCTCGCGAAATTTCCGTTCAATAAATTAAGAAATTTAAAGTGATAGACCAACTTCATTCAAGAATTAACAAACTTGACATAGAAAGTGATACCTTGACAACTATCAATTGTTTGAAAGAAATATCGAAATGACCTTGAAAAAATTGAAATGATAGTACTCTCTCCGTTTTAAAATAAAAGTCGTTTGGACTTTAATGCACATTAATGCACGTTTTTTAATGAGATAAAAACTCTATAAAATATTATTTTTAATCAAATTTTTGCAATAATTTCACACTTATTGGTAACAAATATGAAATTATTAAAAAAATTGATTAAAAAAATAATACTACATTTTATAAAGTTTTTACCTCAGCAAAATGCGTGCCGAATAATAAAGATATATTTATTTTAGATTAGTATCTTGACATTTACATCTATCTCCAATCAATCTTGAAGATTAACAAGGTTACACCTTACTACGCGACCGACCAACTTAATTTGTGGAATAACAAGGTCTTAAATCCCATTTCACTCTCTGTTTGTAATTGAGCAGTGCTGTTTTTTTTCTCTTTTAGGTCGAATGTCCAGTGCTTTTGATGTTGATACAACTTGCAACTTCTAACATGCAACAACTTTCGAAGTTTGTATGAACAACATTACCAATTTACCAACACTGGTTTATAGTTTGTGTTCAATTCTCGGCGCCGAGCCGATGAATGATATGGTTTGGTGGAGCGGCGATCGCTTACAAATTAGGGCGTTTTTGAAGGGTCTAGTCGTGACACCAAACCCAACCTTGTTAGACATGAACAACTTTAAAGTTTCTTCCCCAAACAAAAACAACTCAAATTTCCATAGACATAACTTAAATGGAAAACGCTGCAACGCAACTACCAATTGGATATTCAACCATCTAGCAGACCCAAAATCACACAGCATTTAGTCAAATTTACATATTCAATATGTGTGATTAGCTCCAAAATTCCTTCTACTCTGAGTCATGAATCATGATCTGAGATAACTGTGCAGATTGACGAATTAAATCCATAAACAACACAATAACAAAAGTAAAAACAACAAATCGAAGTCAAAATTGAAACTGAAATTGCTTATTGTTGCGTGTTTGTGGCAGATGGTAATTGCACTGTCCATTCAAGATCGAAGTAGAGGATGCGTCCAATCTTATTTGAAGCGTAAGCATCAAGACAGGCGTACCTAATCTGCTGCTCGGAGAGCACTCGCTGACTCCAATCGCTCATGGTGACGCGCCGCGGCTTCGCCATTTCCAAATTCGCAACCTCCCTCGCCAGTTCCTTCAGCCCCGGGCACTGCGATAGCCGCCCCGGGGACTTCTCCAGCGCCTTCTCCCTCACGTCGTAGAGATTCTCGATCACCAGGCCGTAGCCCTCGTTCAGCTTCTCGGCGTCCTTGCGGATCTCCACGCCGGCGAAGATGTACCTAGGGTTTCGAAGGAATAGGTCCAGGCAGTACGGCTGCTGGCGAGTGTGGAGAAGCTGGATGATCAGGCAGCGATTACCGGCACAGATCTGAAGAGTGGCGGCCCGATGGACATCGCCGGAGCGGCACGTCGGCTTCCATTCGATGTCGAGGCCGAAGATCACCGTCGAATCTGAGGGGAAGATGTCGGCGATGTCGCAGATCCAGTCGTTGACGGTGTACGGGGACGCCGTGACGGTGGTTGTGACGGTCTGGTCGCCGGTTTGGATGTGGCGTGTGAGATTCATGGTTGGGGAAGTGGGAGGTTTTGGGGGTCGGCGGGATCGACGATGGTGCAGAAAAAGTAAAGTGATAAACCTTTAGCGTTGACCTATTATGGATATAAATACATTTTTGGTCCCTCAACTTTTGCAATTAGCACCAATGACCCCCATAATTTCAAGTCGCTTCAATTATATCCTACAATGTAACAATATCAACACTTGTAAGTTACGGAGTAAAAAGCAATAAAATAAGTTGGTGTTGATATATTTGTAAGTAAGCCGTCATCTGCAAAATGCGAACTCGATGAGGATTAACAAGGCATCTGCAATATGCGAAAATCATATACGAGTATATACGAGTGAGAGCTCTTCCATGACAGATTCACAAGAATCTAGCAGCAGTGGCAATCCAATAGTATGTTAATTTGTTAGAAATTAGAGTTTTCTTCTATGGGAATTTTGGGGGAAATCTTCCAAGTAGGAGTTTTTTTTTTTTTGCATAATATATATGTCAAAGGTGAAGATCGATGAAAGAGGGTCTAAATACATGTTTATTCATAAGAAAGTGGAATGATGTTGCAAAGAAATCTAGCTTGATAATATGTGAATGTAGAGTTGAGTGTCGGTATTTCACTTCTATGACATATGAAAATCCAAGAATGAGATTTATGACAGGTAAGAATTACAAGGTATGTGATCTGTTTTAATTTTAATGTTTCATTCTTGATTTTTTTTTTTGTGCTTCCATGATAGATGGATTTGAGTGTCAATGTTTCACTTCGACCCTCCATTATATGCTCCAACTAGGGCTGTTATATGAGCTGAACGGCTCGAGCTCGGCTCGGGATCGGCTCGAAAAAGCTCGACTCGAGCCCATTCACTTACCTAAACAAGTCGAGCCTGAACATGATTTGAAGATCGGTTGAAAGCTCGGCTCGTTCGATTTAGGCTCGAATAGCTTGAATAATATGGAATTTCTAAAATTTTCTTTAAGTTAATATGTTATGACCAAGTAAAACTATTTAAAGCTCGAAAAAAGCTCGACTCGAACTCGTTCATTTACTAAAACAAGCCGAGCTTGAACAAAAAAGAAAGCTCGTTTAAAAATTGGGCTCGGCTCGGCTCGGCTCGAGCTCGTTTAACAAATGAACAAGCTTGAACATGTCAAGCTCGGCTCGTTCGGCTCGAATAACACCCCTAGCTCCAACACGGAAATTAATCCCAATGTTAACAGATGAGATAATTCAAATGAAGATTGCATTAGATGTGAAAGAGGATGTCATCCGAGCATATATACAGGAGTGAGATCCGAAGGCTTCAAGATGAGAAAGAGGATGGATTAAGCAGTAACATTCACATATGGAGGGTTATGCTTGATGTTGTGGCATTTGCATTTATATTGAAAGTACTCTTTTTTTTAGTTGAGATTGATTTAGAGTAAGTTGTCAAGTGTAAGCTATTATTGAAGCTATTGCCTTTGGTTGTAATTGAATTGAAGTTGTCATATGTAAGTCGTCATTGAAGAATTTTCCTTAAGTTGTAATCACCATGTTTCCGTTAAAGTAAATGGAAGGAGTACTAATTAGGATGTGTGGGTTGTCATTGAATTATAAACATAAGTAACTTAAGGAAGTGTTGTTGTCATATGTGAGCTCTCAGAAAAGACATTGTGTGGTTACTTTCGGTTGAGGAGCAGTTCTGCGGCCCTGGTTGATCGAAGTGATCGTGTTGGTGGTGTTTGTGGTATTCGAAGATCCCTCATCTAGGTGGGAGAAACGTCGTGTGATCCACACTTCCCCAGGTGTCGTCTTTGTCTTACAAGGATTTCTGCTTTCCGTATTTCCGGTGGCGAGACATCGTGTCAGTTGGTGCTGTCCCATACGCTCGCTATCCACTTCACCTCGCCGGGCTTCCATCCTCTTGATGTTCAGTCCGCTTATTTGCTTAGGGTTTGGGGTTTTTCCGGGTTTGATTTGGGTGCGTTCTTTTGATGTATTTTGTGATTGTATTTCATTCAGATCTTCGGGATCCCATCCTTCGGGATGCTCTCGGGTAGGCTAACCACCACCCAAATTTTTATCTTATAAAAAAAAATGTGTATGGTTGCTTGCATGTGTGGGTTGTCATTGTACAACAACCATTGTGTGAATTGAAAGTGCTTTTTTTTGTTGTTGTTATGTGAAAAATAAGGTTAAAAAACAAGGTTTAATATTCAGTAAAATTTTCATATTTTATAGCTTAAAATTTTAGCGAAATAAGGTTCAAAACAGTCAAATAAATTTCAGTACAATTTATGTATTTTACATTAAAATTTAGTAAAATATTGTTGCTACACCACTTAGATCTCTATATTTTACAACTTAAAATTTCTGCACGTTACAACTTAAAATTTCTGTATGTTGCAACTTCAAAAAAAAAATATTTACAACTGCTGAATTTTTACACTTGCAAGATAAATTTTTTACAGCTTAAAATTTATGTATTTTTGTATTCTTAAATATCCAACTTAATGTTTACAACTTATTTTTTTGCAGCTTTCTACAATATTTTACATCTGCTCAATTTTTATAGCTTTTATTCAACTATTTCCCAATATACACCACTTTTATTATAAACTAGTACAATTCCCGCGCCATGGCGCGGTTTTTTAAAACTAAAATATTAATCATATATATAAAAATATATTATAAAATACTAATAAAAGTTAAGATTAAAAAAAAAAAACATTACCATAAATGTATCTTATAATTCTGAAATAATTTTTTTTATATCTCGTCTAAAGTATAATACATAAATGTAGATATTTTAAATCACCCAGTAATAATAATATCAATATCATTGTAACTTT
This sequence comes from Persicaria maculosa, assembly GCA_963922045.1. Taxonomy (NCBI): domain Eukaryota; kingdom Viridiplantae; phylum Streptophyta; class Magnoliopsida; order Caryophyllales; family Polygonaceae; genus Persicaria; species Persicaria maculosa. Next base: position 5,255,027 of record OY998253.1, read on the forward strand.
TTTAGAAATTTTGAAATCTGAATCATGCATTTAAATGTGATGTGTCACAACTAATAATTATATTCAATGTTTTGAATTAACCTCAATAGTTAGTACATAAATGTGAGTTAAGCCTAATGATTATATTTGATTGAATTCAATGTTTTGAATTAAGCCCAATTGTTAGTAAATATGTTAAGAATAAAAGAGAATGGATGATTAAAAAAATTAATGGAAAAAAAGAAAAAAGGAGAAATAAAAAAATCAAGGAAAAAAACATAATTGGTCAATATTCCTAAAACTCCTCTAAGATTGACACGTAAGCAAAGTCTTCTAAATTAAGGTTATATATAGATTGCAAAAATTGAATTCTGAAAACTGAATTTTAAAGAAATTGTTCGTTTAATTTAATTGATATATTCGTAAGAGTTATGTACGAATAATCATAATTATATTCGTATGAGTTAAACCATTTCCTAATATACACAACTTTTATTCTAAATTGCAAAAATTGAATTATGAAAAGTGAATTTTAGAACCTCGATCATTAAAGTGTTGAAGATAGTATATCTGATTCCAAATTATGAGTTTAATTCTCAACTTAAGATAGAAATTGTTTGTTTTATTAATATAAATCTAAGAAAAACAACAGTAAAGTCATATAAATCTCTAAAACTCATAAAGCCTTAAATACGCAAACCCTAAATCTCATAACTAAAAAGGGAGTCGAAATCAAATACATATCCAAAATTAGATACCTATTGATCCATAAAAACCAACTAACAAACCTCATTTCAAATATTCTCACGTGATAATCCCCCAAATATGCAACCATCTCCTTAGCATCTCCACTGCCTCCTCCTCCTTGACCTCTCCACTGCCATCATCACTTCACGAATCCTTCTTCATTGCGTAGCCGGTTGTCTTTTCTTACCCCTTCTCATCTCTATCTTCAGTCTTGTTTAGATCTCATCCTCTCTCGCCTCTATTTCGGCTCCACCCTCAGGTAGTTGCTTTCGTGACCTTTGGTATCACGTCGGCCAGGACGGTGTGGGTTTGGGTTTGAATTTTGGATTGGGGGTGTCTCTTTTAAGGGTGGGTGATTGCTAGTTTCCACTATTGGAATAATTTTCCAACCGGACGGTGAAAATATTCAAATAAATGTAGGATATATTCGTATTGAATACATATAACAATTCGGTGCATCGAATTGGATCATAACTTTGAGAACGATTTGTCAAAGGCATGTCGATACTTTATTTATAAGGTACTCAGAGCATCAACACTCATGGGCGTTGAACTCTCCCATAGCACTTTCTCTTGTTAAAAGGGAGACTTATCAATATAGGATAAATTCTATTGGAAAAGTGGGAATGGGTAACCTGTGTGGAAATGGGTTACCCCATCCATTTTCTTACAACTTTACATAAATACAAATAAATTTTTTTATATACTTTAATTAAAGAAATTATATTTTTGATTGGTTGAGAATATGTGATAAGATGAACAGGGCCGTCCAATGTATTTTCGGGGCCCTGTTCAATACTATCTCTTTATTAAAATATTTGATTTTTATATAGTTTTTAATAAAGAAAAAAACTATATAAAACTATATGAAATTATTAAAAAAAATTAAGTCAACATTTTATAGAGTTTTTATTTTTTCTAAACCCTATGAAAAAGTCAAATATAACTATTTTACTAGGAGGAGTATTTATTAAGATTTACTAATAGATCAAAAACATGTATGAGAGTAAATTAGTATAAAATAAATTTATTTTAAAAAAATAAAAAAAAAGAACAAAATAAATTTAATATAGAAGTACTTTCTATTAGATTTTTAGTCATTTTTACTCTTTATGTTTGTGTCAATATGACAGGAGGTTGTGTTAAATTAACAAATAAAAATAGTTAAAAAGAAGGCCCCAAAAATAATATAATATAAATAATAAGGCTCCGTAAATAATGTAACATGAGGATGTATTAAATTAACAAATAAAATTAGTTGATAAGAAGGCCCAAAATTAGTCAATAGTTAATAAGAAATCCCAATATAGTTTTACATATAGAAAATGTTAAAAATATTAAACAAAAAAAAAAAAATCAACCCACTTGAGTTTTGAACCTGCGACCAATGGGCCAGTTGCCACTGAGACATCTTAGCTTTGTGACCGGTCCTGATATTTGTCACAAGCATCAACAATCTGTGTTGAATCTTGTGTTTAGATGAATTTTGTACCTGAACCTTCAAGGTGCAACAATGGAGGCAAGTGATCTCCGTGAGGAAGAGGAGTTAGTTAGAGTTCTGTTTTGGAGAATATTTCTGTGTATTATTATTGTTGATATTTACACTCCTACAGGCTATATATAGCCACGGGTGGAGCTCTATGATGCTCCCTTATTATGTCTACAAAGAGTCCCAATCCTACACACAAACTAACAGCTAATATACTAAACACATATGTACACATACTGTCTAAACCCTCCCCCCTCAAGGTGGACGTGTGAGATGAAACACAAGGCCAAGCTTGGAAGATACGAACGCGTGTTGTTCGGTGCCTAACGCCTTGGTCATAATGTCCGCTATTTGCAGATGGGTTGGCACATGGACAGTTGAAACAAACCCATCCAAAACCAAATCTCTAACAAAATGACAATCGATTTTGAGGTGTTTCGTGCGCTCGTGAAACACTGGGTTAGCAGCCAGATGTTGCGTGGCTTTGTTGTCACAGCACAAGGGAATAGGGCAATCAACCGGCATCCGAAGATCACCAAGAACACCAGCTAACCAAACCAATTCACTCCCGGTGGCAGACATACTCCGGTATTCACTTTCGGCCGACGATTTAGAAACCGTCTTTTGCTTCTTTGCCTTCCAGGACACTAAGGAGTCTCCCAGGAAGATGCAATAGCTAGTTAACGAGCGGGCTGAGAAGGGATAATTGCCCCAGTCGGCATCAGAGTATGCCCGGACAGCTAAAGAAGAAGCACGAGGATAGAATAAAGAGGCATTGACAGTCCCTTTGAGGTACCGGAGGAGGAAGTGAGCTGCTCTGAGATGAGGTTGGTGAGCTGTTGGACAGCATAAGCAACATCTGGGTGTGTCATAGTGAGGAATAGAAGGCGACCCACAAGTCAACGATATGACTCCGGATAAGTAATCAGCTCACCTTTGTCAATGCTAAGTTGGAGATTTCTTTGCATTGGAAATTTTGTGGGTTTACAATTGATAAAGCCAGAATCAAGGAGTAAATCAGAGACATATTTTCTCTGATTTAGGAGAATTCCATTAGTAGATCGACCAATCTCCATGCCTAGAAAGTACCTGGCCATTCCCAAATCTTTAATCGTAAAAGCCTTATCCAGGGACTGCTTCAACTGATCAATAGCAGCAACATGAGTGCCTGTGAGGAGCATATCGTCAACGTAGATTAATGCTACAGCAATCAGAGAACCCTGAACCAAGGTAAACAAGGAGTAGTCGTGTTTGGATTGTTCAAAACCTTGAGAAACAAGGTGTTTTGTGAGTTCAATATTCAATTGACGACTTGCTTGCTTCAAGCCATACAACGAACGACGAAGACGGCATACTTTACCCTGTTGAGCATCAGAATATCCTAAAGGGGGTACCATGTAAACCTCCTCATCGAGATAGCCATATAAAAAGGCGTTGTTCACGTCGAGCTGATGCAATGGCCAATCTCGAGAGGAAGCTAAGGCAATGACAGTTCTTACGGTTGAGAATTTCGCAACCGGGGAGAAGGTGTGTTTGTAGTCACGATCCTTCAATTGATTGTATCCTTTGGCAACCAATCGGGCTTTGAACCTCTGCACCTCTCCATTCGGACGGAACTTGATTTTATAAACCCATTTTGAGCCTATAGCCGTGTGACCAGGGGGAAGGGGAACCAGATCCCAAGTGTGATTATCCTCAAGAGCTTTGAGCTCCTTTGCCATAGCATCCACCCAAGCCGGATCCAAGCTAGCTTGAGCATAGGTAGATGGTTCCTTAATAGCTAAGACGTTGTAAAGAGAATGAATGAAGTCATCCGAGTAGTGACGAAGATCCTCAATTTTAACCACAGAAAACACAACCGATAAAGAGTCAATGGAAGAAGGGCAACGAGTTCTGTGAGGTAGCAAATCACACACAAAACCATCCAATCTGGATGGTCGAACAATAGGTCTGGGGGCTAGAGGAGTCGGAGTATCAACAACTGGATGGTCAAAAGTAGCAGCAACAGGTGACACAGGAGCTGCTGTAATTAAAGGAGAATGGGAACTAGCAGTCGGCGAGGGAATGGGAGTCTGAAAACTCGACAAATCCGTTGGTGAAGCAGCTAGGGGTGGAACTGGCGGGAATGGTTCCATGTAATCATCCCCAAACTGAACAAAAGGTAAAGAAGGAATCGGATGTTCAAGAGCAAACTTCAAGGGTGAAGAGTCTCTGAAAGGGAACACAGATTCCCTGAACTGAACATGACGGCTGACGAATGTGGAATGATCCTCAAGACTATAAACTTTGAAGGCCTTTTGCCCTGGAGGATAGCCCAGAAAAATGCACCGGTTAGCAGTAGCATCAAATTTGTGACGATGGGATTTAGGGACAAGGGCAAAGCATAGACAACCCATCACCTTCAAATTACTGAAATCAGGGGGCTTACGAAACAGACATTCATAGGGTGATTTCCATTGTAGAACAGACGAAGGCATTAGGTTGATCAAGTAGGTGGCCGTGAGCACACACTCGCCCCAGAACTGGATTGGTAACCCAGCTTGAAGACGTAAAGCTCTCGCTGTCTCAATAAGGTGTCGATGCTTCCGCTCGACGCGTCCATTCTGTTCCGGAGTGTACGAAGCAGATCTTTGGTGGACAATTCCCTTTTCCAAGAGGACAGTAGAGAGCTTAGACTGAAGAAATTCAGCTCCATTGTCTGTTCGAACTTGCTTGACAGAAACAAGGAACTGATTTGCAACAAATGCAAAGAAATTGACAATTAATTGGAGTGTTTGGTCCTTGGAACGCATAAGATACGTCCAAGTACATCTAGAATGATCATCCATGATTGTGAGAAAGTATTTCCCACCACACCATGAAGGAACTCTAAACGGTCCCCAAATATCCAGATGCAACAAATCAAAGATACGAGAAGCACAAGAAGGGCTCTTAGAAAACGGGAGTTTGTGATGTTCGGAAATCACACAAGTGTCACAGCTAAAATCAGATAAGGAAGCACGATTACAGCCATTTAAATGCAACATCTTAGAGACTGACAGATGTCCCAACCTCTCATGAATCAAATGCACATGAGCAGATTCAGAATTACCAGCAAAGGAGTTCAGAAAAGGCTCACTGTTATTCAAACTAGCTGCATTATTTGAAGAAGAAACCCTGCAAAGGTTCTGGTGTTGCAGACGTCCAACAAATGCATCAAAGTGGTAAAGACCCGCCTTCCTGACTCCAGTAGCAATGACCTTCTTAGTGGAAATGTCCTGGAGCACACAATGAGACTTGTAAAATAGGAAGACCGAATCACCTGTGTCCAAAAGCTTTGACACAGACAGTAGATGATGGTGAAAAGAAGGCATGTATAAGACATCCAAGAGAACAATTGAATCTGTGAGAAATACAGATCCGGCAAATTGAACTGTCTGCACCACACCATCTGGAAAACTGATGTGGATTGGACGTTCAAGGGGCTTTAGATCAACAAAAAGAGTTTTATCAAAGGTGATATGATCTGTCGCCCCTGAGTCAATAATCCAACTCGGCATCTTACTCATTCCATGATCGTGAATAGAAGTAGCAGCAATGTTACCTGCGAAATTCACGGCGCCATGGTTGTTCTCAGGTTCCTTGCCACGAATCTTCTTGATGGCTTCAGCAATTAGAGCATTAATCATATGCTCGTCAGGTACAATCCTTTCTGTTCCTGTTGTGTGTGATTCTGCATCCATCAGCGGATGCTCCATCTGAGATCTGCCTCCCACATCTTCCATGTTGGCGACAAATCTACCACTGTCAGATCCAGGCTTACCGCCTCCTCCTTGTGCCTTTAGATCCTTGTACCAATCGGGAATTCCGACTAGTTTGAAACACGTCTCACGAAGGTGACCCTGTTCCTTGCAGTAGGAGCATTGGAGATCCATCTTAGCCTTTTTGTAATCCTTTTTGAACTCCAGATTCTTGCCAGAGGACTGGCCTTTGTCAAATTTGGAGTTCTGGAATCGGCCAGCAGCAAACACATCATGCTGAGATTGAGAAGCCCTTGAAGTAATCTCCTTCTACCTCTCTATCTGGACAACCATGTGAAATGCCCGATTTACTGAAGGCAATAGATCCATGGCTAATATGCTGTTGCGAATGTTCTCATAAGGCTCATTGAGCCCCATAAGAAATTGCATTAACTGTGTAGTAGCTTCTCGGTCAATGAGTTTCTTCAAAATCAAACAAAGTGCATCCTTTGAGAACTCCACACATACAAACTGGAATCCCTTGGAGAGAATGGAGTTCATCCCAAACTCTTTTCCTTTTACCATAGTAAGCTGAAACCGAGAGATTTTCCTGCTTAATGTCACTGATTTCCTTCTGTAACTGATAAACCAAGGGAGCATTGGATTCAGAAAACCTTTCCAAGATTTCATCCCACGGTTCCTTAGCCGAAATCACATGCATAAATTGTTCAGCTATCTCTGGTTTCATAGAGTTAACTATCCAGCAGATCACCATAAAATCACATCTGATCCATTTTTCCAGATCTTCTGTACCTTCCTCAGGCCTAGTGCAGGTTCCATTGATGAAACCGAGCTTAACCTTCGCGCCAAGCGCCATTCTTACTGCGCGACTCCAACTGAGAAAGTTGCTTCCAAAAAACTGAACCGCAACAAGAGTCATGCCAGATGGAGTGGATAAGTGAATGTCGAAGGAGGAACAACTCCTCGTGGATCAACATTCAGATTTGAACCTTCCTGTTCTGACATTCTACACGCAAATTGGCAAAGCAAGAATCAACAAAACACAGAATCACAAAGTTACGAAGAAGCTACACACAATCACAGATCCAGATCGATATTCTTCAGAAACTATTGCGACTCAGAGTGAACAACATCACAGTATGTAAGTCGCAAAATAAACGAGAACATCTAGCGAGCGAGAACAAATTTCGCTCATGAACAGACGGAAGAAATCTATGCAAATCCAATTTGATAAGCTCCAGTATATGTTGAATTTCACTAGACAAGCATGAGATAGAAGCGACACCAGGTAACAATTCGATTAAACAGAAAAATCAGAAAATCAGAAAACGCAAATTCACGAATGCGGAAATCAGATCTACTATCTGTAGATCACGACGAACCAATCGATTTCATCTCCTTCATGAAATCGAGGCTCTGATACCATCACAAGCATCAACAATCTGTGTTGAATCTTGTGTTTAAATGAATTTTGTACCTGAACCTTCAAGGTGCAACAATGGAGGCAAGTGATCTCCGTGAGGAAGAGGAGTTAGTTAGAGTTCTGTTTTGGAGAATAGTTCTGTGTATTATTATTGTTGATATTTACACTCCTACAGGCTATATATAGCCACGGGTGGAGCTCTATGATGCTCCCTTATTATGTCTACAAAGAGTCCCAATCCTACACACAAACTAACAGCTAATATGCTAAACACATATGTACACATACTGTCTACAATTTGCACGGTCAAAATTTCGCCAACGGCACGGTGCCGGTGCCGGACTCCCAACTCGGCAAAAACTGATGCCGGTGCCGGACTCCTAGGTTGGCAGAAGTTGGAGGGAATCTGCAGCTTTTGCAGGCACGCCATGTCACCTCACCTGACGAGGTGTCACATCATGTCGGGCCCTGACACCGATGTCGAGCTCCGAAACCGGCACGGTCAAATCAATCGAATAGTTTAAAAAGCTGCAGGGAACCTTCAGCTTTACGTCAATCCGATGCAGTGCCGCTGCCGAGCTCCCGGATCGGCATGGGTGGTGGCGAGTTAGTATAAAAGGAGGGAGCCCAACCCTCACCTTGTGCGCTACACACACACAACTCACCCACCTCTTACCCCGAAATCTGCCGACTTAGGAGCTCGCCACCGGCACCGTGCCGATGGCGATATACCACCGTGCAGATAACAAAAAAGTTTGCGATTCATTTGACAATAAACAATATAAGTACTAAAACGTGGGACCTAGTAAAATTGGAAGCCCTGTTCGATTAGGCTCTTTGCTTGGACGGGTCTGGTGTTGAAAAGAGAGTGATACACTTGTAGATGTGATCATGTGAGTAATAACATAAAGAAAGAGGTAGAAATGGTAGGAAATGAGGTGTCCAAAGAGGGAGAAAATAAAAGATGCTGATGCTCTCAGTGCACTGGTATAGTAGTACTGCTGCTACTACCTCTCTCTCCAGCAGCACCTAAACCGCTGTGTACATCTCTTGTGGCACACTCTATCCCTATCATGTCATTCCACCCTCTTTTATCTCCCCCAAATTAATGCTCTCACATACTCACATGCACTCAATTTGCCGCTCCTGCCATCCATTGGAGAGGCTTGCAACATAAAATGTTCTTTTTCGCAGCTTAAACAAACCGGATTGATATCATTTCACATTGTGCTATTACACGAACAACCAGTTTTTCTTCAAATACATACACAGTTATTCATCCATTTTTAGTAGTATTGATATCTTTTTTAGCCTAAAATGTTTGCAAGAAAATAATAAAATCATGCGTTTGACACAAACTCCCCATAAACCTAAACAACCCAATTTCGTATTAAGATAACACAGCTGAAAATAAAATCTAAGGCTATTAGTCGAGCTGAACGAACCGGACAAAGCGATACAAAATCGCAATACCAAAATACACAAAACCAACACATATGATATGATATAGTAATCCCTCCGTTGCTTTTACTATTTGGGATTTTCACGGAGAGCATATAATTTAAACAGTAATTTAAAGCCCTAATTCCTAATTAATCATTTAATCCCACTGAAGATCCCAGTAGAGGATGAGTCCAACCCTGCAAGAAGCGTACGCGTCAAGGCACGCGTACTCAATCTGCTCCTCGCTCAGCACCTCCAAGCTCCAATCGCTCACCGACACGTGTTGCGGCTTATCCATCCACAGATCTGCGACCTCCCGCGCCAGCTCCTTCAGCCCCGGGTGCCTCGACAGCCTCTCCGGCGCCGTCTCCAGCGCCGCCGCCCTCACGTCGAACAGATTCTCGACGAACAGCCCGTACTGATCGCTTAGCTTATCCGCGTCGCTCTGGATCTCCACGCCGGCGAACACATACCTAGGGTTTCGCAGAAACCGCCTCAGGGAGAGGGGGATGTCGTAGATGTGGAGGAGCTGGACGATCAGGCAGCGGTTCCCGGCGCAGATCTGGAGCGTCGCCGCTGGATTGACTACGCCGGCGCGCCAGCTCGGCTTCCACTCGATGTCGAGGCCGAAGATTACTGTTTGCTTTGATCGGAAGTAGTTGTCGGTGACGGTCTCGGCGTACGCCGTGACGGTGGTGTAGATGGTTTTGTCGCCGGTTTGTATGTAGTGTGTGGAATCCATGGATGTGGATGGGGTAAAGGTTTTTGCTTGTGTTGCAGAAAAGTGAAACTGACCTACTCAAGTTATTGTGTTGTGTGTGGGCTTGTAGGATGTGACTCTATAGATAATGACTACTTGAACCGCCACATTTGGAAAAATCGAGTAAATAACCACGGAAATTTGATTCAGGATTATAACCCAATATACCCAAAAAAAAAATAAAAAATAAAAAAATACATGTGCAGAAGTAACCCTCTCCTCCAAAAATGTACCGACTCTTTGGCTCGTATTTATTCTACGTTGTCCCCTGCTGTTTTGGGTTAGTTTCGTTTGTTCGGCTGGGCAGTTTGATTGTCGCTTTTGTATTGCACCGTTTTTTTATTTTACGTTACATTGTATGTTTGACGATAAGTTATCTGTCGACTTTGTCAGCCTCTCGAGGAGTCAGATTTGCGAATTATTATCTAATAAAAAAAAAAAAAAGTCATTGCACTCCAAAAATTGCATAACTCTTCTGTTGCCAAAAATGGACCTACTCAAGATTGTGTCTTTGTGGGCTTGTAGTCTAGTCTGTAGAGATAATGACTATTTGAATCGTCATTTCACGCACCGCAAATTAAGGTTTAGGGCACCACATCAATATGAGCACGAGAGTAATTCGAATTTACGATATATTTATCAACACCCAATCGGTTTAAACCTACAAAATTTTGATTAATTGAGTATCGGCTGTGAATAGGATAAGAGTAACAATTTAGATATATTTTTTTGAATTTGAATTAGTTTAGTTTTTATTTTAATTAGATTTTTAGGGTGGATTGTTTTTTTTTGGTAGAGATTCTTTTTCAATCTAGAATCTTATATTATACCTTTAGGATATACTCCGTAGTATAGAAAGACCGATTGAGTATTTATCGATCAAAATTTTAAAGTTGGTTATATATCCACCAAATCATCTAAATTTTTGTCCATAATATATTTAATCTAATATTATTGGATGAAAATGGATTAGAATTATTTATATACTAAAAAAGTTCAAATAATTATAAAAATTATCAATTTACAATTATTGGATAGAGTACATAATAAAAATTTTAATATAAAGTTTAAAATACAAAATAATTACACAATTATATTTTGTATCTAATGATTTTATTTTAAATATCAACTTTTATGTGTAAATTCAAAAGAATTTAAATAATTAAAATGACCATAAACTATGTAAAGGAGGAAAATATATATTTTATTTGTGTAAAATAAAATAAGTTTTTAATAAGTTTGAAAGGATAAACATAAATCATAACAAGATAATCACCATCATAGCAAGCTTATTTGGCTTTATCTAATATTACTAATAAGTTTGAAATTGTTTAAAAACATTTGAAAAAAAGTTTAAATGTCAAAAATTCAAACGATAGTGTCAACAAACCAAGCAAATCAATCCGGCCGTAGTAAATTGAAGCACAGAAGACCATTAGTTTCGATCGAACGAGATTCGATACAATTTCGTGGCAAAGTATCACAATACAATTTCGTGGAATGAAATTCGTTACACTAGACAAGCGATACTAAATCATTCAAAACACACCTTATTATGGTCCATACTCCATATTCCGCACCTTTTACTTCTTCCGTTACCGAATTGCGTCGATTCAATAAGATTCGTCGTCAGACGACGACGTTTGCCCCTCGATGAACCAATCGAGGTTGAAATAAAGCGTGACCCCAATCCTGCAAGAAGCGTAAGCATCAACACAGGCGTACTCAATCTGCTCCTCGCTCAGCACCTCCGCCTCCCAATCGCTCACCGTCACCCTCCGCGACTTCCCGATCTCGATCCCAGCCACCGTCCCCGCCAGCTCCTTCAGCCCCGGCCACCTCGACACCTTGGAAGGCCATATCTCCACCGCGGCCTGCCTCACGTCGTACAGGCTCCCGCACTCGAGGCCGTACTGCGCCTTGAGCTTCGCTGCGTCCCTCGCCACGTCGACGCCGGAGAACATGTGCCTTGGGTTCTTCATGAACTTCCGGAGGGAGCGCGGGGGCCGCCGGATGTGGAGGAGCTGCACGATCAGGCAGCGGTTTCCGGCGCAGAGCTGGAGGGTTGCGGCGGGGTTGTTGTCGCTGGAGTGGCGATTTGGCTTCCATTCGACGTCGAGGCCGACGATCACCGTGTTTCTTGATTCGTAGAAGGTTGTGACGCTTTTGATCCAGTCGGCGATTGTTACGGGGTTCGCCGTCACGTTTGTGTAGATTTTCCTCCCGTCCACTATTATGTCGTGCATCGAATCCATTCGATCTTCACGAACAGCAAAATCAAAACTTTAATCTTCAAACTCACATAAACAATGGCAAAGATTTTGATTATTTGACCAATTTGATCTGGTGATCTAAAGATATCGGTGTTTTAGCATTTTTCTAAAACCTAATTATGGATCGATCCTTATCGATTGAAGCAAGCAGCACAACAGAAACACGACTCAGAAGCAAGATCAAGCCCTAAATTCAAAATCCAAACCAAGAAGCAAGCCAAGAAACCAAAATCCAGACGCAAGATCCAGCAAAGCAAACGCAAAATGCAGAAACAAAACGGCAGAGAACAGTACAGCCAAAACCGGAAGCAAGCGATATAAACCCTAGGTGCAAAATCAAGCGAAAAGAAATGTCAAATTGGGGATTGCAGATGCAAAAACATGACGCCTCTAAGCCAATCAAAGCACAAAACGCAGTAACCGTCAACAAACCAAGCAAAAACGGAAACAATAAACCACGAAAATGGAGAATTTTTTACCGAGAGGGAAGGGGCGAGCGAGTCGACAGTAATGGAGGACGAGAAGCAGATCCGAATTCCAGTAAACGAGGGCGAAGGGCGAACTTCTCAGGAGCGCAATGAACGAGTGTGTGTGATGGCACCCAGAAGAGGAATTGAAAGACGGGGGTTTTCAAGACCAGGCCGTCTGACTGTTACGCAAAATCCCTATATTTGTTTGTTTTATTCACAAGTCCCATTTAAAAAAAATAAATAAATTAAAATATCCCTTATAAAACCGTTTCGGCTTGAGTCCTCTTCATCAATTGGTTACATTGTAACATGCTAAATCAATTTGAATGAAGAAAGAAGGGGTGAACCATTTTGAAATGACTCACTGACTACGGTAGTACTAAAGATTTTCAATTCGACCCCCGATATGGTCACTATTTAAGAAGAAAGAAGGTGTTTATCGCGGGTGTTGAAATGGCAGAACGTATATAGTATCATGTCAAATTTCGAACCTTATAAATGATACTCTCTCCGTTCGACAAAACTTGTCATTTTAACTCTCCACACAACTTTTAATAAAACTAATAATTACACTTCTTTTTTACTAATTTACCCTCAATTATTACTCTACTTTTTACTTTATCAAAAACTACAACTCACAACACATCAATCAAATCAAGGGCATTTTAGTAAAGTAAAAGGAAAAATACCTAAAATGACAAGTTTTTCCGAACAAAAACAAAACTCTAAAACGACAAGTTTTGCCGAACGGAGGGAGTATGAACTAGTACTATATTTTTAGGGGACATTTTAGTCTTTTCAAATTCTTATAATGTTTTATGTGATAACATATTTAACGGGTGGTTAGCTGTGTTTGGCAAATGAGAGTTTTTTTAAGAGGTTGAGTTTTTTTTTTTTTTTTAGGTGGAGATTTTTTTTTTTTATTATTATAGAGGTGTGGGATGTGGAGTGTTTTTGGAAGATATTGAATTGAAAGACGGGTTTTTCAAGACCAGACCATCGGACTGTTAAGGAAAATCCCTCACTGTAGGTGTTTCATATACCAATCACCCCCAACTCCCCAAGCATTTATGAAACATTAAAAAAAAAAGGTTAAAATATCCCTTATAAAGCCCTTTTTCGGGTTTACTCCTCTTTATCAATTCATTACACCGTATATGCTAAATCAACTTGAATGAACAAAAAAGGTGTTTAACATCACCATAGCAAGAGTGATTGATCTCAGGTGTTGAAATCGCAGGAGGTATGTAGTACCAAGTCGAATTTCAAACCTTATAAATGGTATGAAGAACGAAAACTACAATGCTATTTTTATGGGACATTTTAGTCTTTTCAATTTTTCTTAACGTTTCATCAATGAACAGAATATCTTTCGTGAGTGGTTTTATGTAATAACATATTTAATAGGTGGTAAGTGTGGAAATATGTATATAATAGGTGGTTTTCTTTAAAATTCCCTTTTTTTAAACATAAGGGCTACTGACAAGGTTATAAAACGGCTATTGACAAGATAAATTTCATAAAATTGCACAAAGAGTCCTTGACCCGATACGAAGAGTTCTAGGGTTTTGTAATGACAAGCCGTCGAAAACCGCGAAGATACACGGTGGTGCAAACTCTTCGATCAATCTGCCCGACAAGATCTTCATCAAGATGCTTTTGTGTGTGGAATTCAGATTGAGCCCCGTCGGAACTACAGTTGTTGGAGAAAGACGAGTGGTGAAGACGTCGAGGAAGATGAAGGGGTCTCGAGAGGGGTGTGCTGTGCACCGGCACCACCTGCGACCTCGTCCTCCTCCTCGACATGTCAATCGTCGTCGCCGCGTGCCACCCTCTCCGCCGCGCGGGTGCCCATCATAAAGTGCATCCGCAACCCGCGCACCTGACCCCAATTCGTTGCTGTAATTTGAAGACAGATTCATGAAACTGCACAACAATTTTACTATATATAATCGATCTCTTTCAATTCAAATTTAGGACAAACTCCTTGAATTAATTACTGTGTAAAATCATTTAAATTTCTTCCATTTTTCCTGCTGCAAAGAGTTCATGGTTGCAGTGGAGTGATTACATTTTCCGGCGTGTATCGATTTAGGAGGAAAACGTTCCAGTGATGCCGCAACCGACGCAGTGAACAAAATTAAAGTAGAAATGGGGAGGATTGATGTGCAATTTAGCGGAAATCATCTTGTCAATAATCGTTCCATCGTCTTGTCAGGAGCCTCATTTTTTTTTAAATAGCTAATCAATATATATAATACTAAAACAGAGGCGTAGAAATCCTATGTGGCGGGCTCTGGTGCGATTCGCTTACGTGTCGTTCTCTGGTGCATTCTAAACCGGGTTTTTCGCCGTGTCAATTAATGATGATCCAATAAATTCAAGCCACGTTAGACGATAACCCCATCTATTTATACATGTGTCATCATATTGTCCATTTTAATTAATGATTAAATTAATTTTTATTATAAATATTCAACCTCATATCTTACAAATCTTATCATTTTATCTTATGTTATTTTATGAATATTTTACCTAGAAAAATCTACACAATCTTAAAAGATTAGATTAATTTATATAATCTATTAGTACTATTTAACATCATCTAATACGGAGTATATTGAACTAAATCCTATCTTTTCTATTACTGTATATAATATATTGAATGAAATCTTAAACAACCGGAGTGGTTTTTGAAAAATTGATTCAAAAAAGAAATATATATACTTATCTTTTTATATGAAGTTTGAATATATTTTTATTAAATCATATTTCATGTAAATTTCATATAAAATAATAAAAAATTGTTCTCTATATCTTATTATATAATACTCCAACAACTAACGATTTATTTCATATAAAGGGTATACGTGTACAAATATGTACATAATTATATAATCAATTTAGGTAATATATGCTTAACATATGTTGGTTTAATTACTTTTGAATAACAGATAAAACAGAGACGTGAAAATCCTACGTAGCGGGCTTTGGTGCGATTCGCTACATGTCGTTCTCTGGTGTAATCTGATTCAGGTTTTTTTGACACGTCAATTAATGCATATCCAATAAGTTTAAGTCACGTCAATTAATGATTTCCTTTATCCACCTATCATCTTATGTGTCCACCACTCCACCTTAATTGATAATGATTACAATTAAATAATTTTAATAAAAAATAATTAAAATATAGTCATATCTTGATATTTACCTAAAAGATGTATATCAAATCTTTTAGCATATGACGTTATTAATATATCAAATTAATAAATTTTCATATCTAATTTCAAACTTATTATTTTTATTTTTATTAATTTCAAATTTATTAATATGATGATGAAGTTTGACTATATTTGTACAAAATCATACGTGGTATCCAATAAAAATGTAAATAATGCATGCATGAGAGAAAATTGTTATCTTATTCATGTTATCATGCCTAAAATTTCAAAGTGTGTGCTTTAAAAACAATATAAAATATCAAAAAAAATTACAATCTCATATTTATTAGTAATAACTATGATAAAAAAATAATTAAAAAAAATAATATAATTTATTAATTAAGAAACCGCGAAACGCGCGGGTAGTAATACTAGTTACTAAAAAGGTGGAAATAGTTAAATGTAAGAGCAACCACATCAATGATTTTAGTGGGTTTTTAAAGGTAAAATGTCAGAAAAAGTAGGAGAGATGTAAGGGTTGAAATTAAAAACCCATAGGAGAGTTTTGTACTTCCAAACTCCCTTAAAAACCATGAAATGGGACCCACATGGAGCAAAGGCCGGTTTTTACAATTGTTTAATATGTTTGCATGGGGCCCACTACACATTGTTGAATTTTGATGTTTGGAAGTGGGGTATTTATTGATAGTATTAGGCCATTTTTGTATTCTTTTATATTTATTTTAGCTAGTTTTTAGTCATTAAATATAAAAAATAAAAAATAATCTTTTTATTAAAATTCATAATTTATTTTAAGCTATTAATATACACCAATATTATATATGTTAAAAAAAATATAATACATACATAAATAATGTACAACATAATATTTTTATGCATATTGTATTATAAAAAAATTCAAAATTATTTTAGATATTATTAAAAAAATTATCTATTTATAGACACTAACATAAAATTAAATAAAATTGTTAAAGATGGTACAAAGATGTGAAGTATTTTTTTCCATCGAAATTGTTAATTAAAGATGAATTTATGAAAAAATAAAATTAAATAATCTATTTTCCTATAAATATGTCCATCTCCTTCTCTTCTTCCACACATCCATCCACCATCTCCTCAATTCTCAACTTCCCCTATTGAATCTCTACAATCTTGAGATGGATCCAAATGACCCACAACACCCGTACAACTTCCGAAATTTTTTTACTAGTATGGAGAATTCCTCAAGTATGAATCCTCAACATCTTTCCTACTCTCCAGATTTTTCCAACTTATATTCATCACAATCTCCCATGACCCATCACTCTAATGCTCAAAACTTCTCATCAAATCCCAACTTGTATTCATCGCAATCACCTATTACCCCTACATCTCATGGGAGCTCTTATGGGGTGAATATGTGGAGCCAAGCGGAAGGAGTGGCAAGTCTTGACGATATTCAAGATTCACCCCTAGAGGCTAACCATGCAAGAGGCACTCGTGGGGGAGCATCTCGTGGGAGGGCCACACGTGGGAGAGGGGCTCGTGGGAGATCCGCTCGAGGAAGAGCCACTGGTGAAAGGGGAGCTAGAAACTCATGGAGCAAAGGTGAAGATTTGTTACTCATTAGTGGTTGGATTAACACAACCACTGATGGTCGAACAAATACTCAACAAACAGCAGGGGCTTTTTGGCAGAGAGTTGCTGATTACTACAACACCAATAGGGATGAAGATTGGCCAGAGAGGGTTCTTTCGACGGTTAAGCCAAGATGGTATATCATTTCCTCTACTGTTTCCAAATTCGTAGGGTGTTATGCGAGTGCCAAAAATCGCCAAGGCAGCGGAGAAAACGATTGTGATGTCATGAGGAATGCACACACTATCTACAAAGGCGATCATGGAAATGACTTCCTATTCGAGCATGCATGGCGTGAGCTCAAGACTGAGCCGAAATTCCATAGGTGGGTTGCAGCAAATGCTACTCCTAATGAAGGAGGCTCGAAGAGGACCAAGGTTAATGAATTTGGATCATACACATCAACTGAAGGGTCGGGTACCCCTTCTAGTGCTAGTGGATCCGAGAGTACTCCAGTGCGACCTGAAGGCATAAAGGCAATGAAGCGAAAGGGAAAGCAGGTGGTGGGAAGCTCAAGTGATTCTGCCAGTAGAGAAGCTGAAGAGGTTGTGAGGGGATTATTTGAACAAGGAGTTCACATGAACGCCCAGGCAGAATCCGATAAGGCAAAAGCTGCACATGAGTATGCAGTAGCACAAAAGACTATCTTGCTTAACAAGTTGATCATGGAGCCGAACTTAAATGATGCACAACTATTCACTAGGGATTCACTCATTAAAGAATTGTTCGGCGAAAAATGAGAATCGAAGGCGATCATGCTTCTGGCTATTGATGTTGTAGTGTCAAGTGTTTATTTCCCTAAGTGAAGACTAGCTTCACATTGTTACATGTTGGTTGTTGTCACTTTGTTTTAAATTTCTCTAAGTGAAGATTAGCTTCACACTATTATGTATGCTTTATATCAATGCAATGTTCAATTCCCATTAAAATGGTTAGTATGTGATTGAAATGTTTTATTAGTCTTATGCGACAAGAAGACGAATTGCTCTGCTCGAGGGTCTGCAAAGATGCTCTACGACAAGAAGACGAATTGCTCTGCTCGAGGGTCTGCAAAGATGCTCTGCGACAAGAAGACGAATTGCTCTGCTCGAGGGTCTGCAAAGATGCTCTGCGACAAGAAGACGAATTGCTCTGCTCGAGGGTCTGCAAAGATGCTCTGCGACAAGAAGACGAATTGCTCTGCTCGAGGGTCTGCAAAGATGCTCTGCAACAAGAAGACGAATTGCTCTGCCCGAGGGTCTGCAAAGATGCTCTGCAACAAGAAGACGAATTGCTCTGCTCGAGGGTCTGCAAAGATGCTATGCAAAGTAGTATAAATTAACTCAAATGTCTACCATTCAGTATCCATCTCTTTAGTTTCCTCTAATTTGCAAACACAAACCTCAAATGGATCCCCAAGAAATGTATGACTACCTCACCCAATCTTCAGGTCCATCCACTGATGAGCTAACCCAAGCTTACGCCAAGTGGTTGTATCTATCCACAAAAAATAAGTCAAGCGTGGAGGCGGGAAGTTCTAGGCCAAGGAGACCTCGAGCTTACATTGAAAGAGAACGTGAGAAGGGCCACGATCAGCTTGTCGCGGATTATTTCTCAGAGGACCCACCGCCAGTGTACCCAGATGCAGTTTTCAGAAGACGGTTCAGAATGCGAAGGCCATTGTTCTTACGCATTGTGAACCAACTCTCAAGCGAGGTCGATTATTTCATGCAAAAGCCCGATGCCACTGGTAGGCTTGGCCTATCTGCATTACAAAAATGTACCGCGGCTATGCGCATGTTGGCGTATGGCGTAGGTGCGGATGCGGTTGATGAGTATCTTCGATTAGGAGAAAGTACAGCCAGGCTATGCTTATCCAATTTTGTGGATGGTGTCATAGCTTTGTTTGGTAATACATACCTTCGGAGACCAAATACAACAGATATACAACGCCTTCTTCATGTAGGAGCACAACGCGGATTCCCGGGTATGATCGGTAGCATCGATTGTATGCACTGGGAATGGAAGAATTGTCCGACGGCATGGAAAGGCCAGTTCGAAGGCAAAGATGGAAGACCAACCATCGTGTTAGAGGCAGTAGCATCATATGATCTATGGATTTGGCATGCATTTTTTGGCACCCCAGGTACGTGTAATGATATCAATGTTCTTGATCGTTCTCCTGTATTCGATGATGTGCTACAAGGGATATCTCCACCAGTTAACTTTGAAGTCAATGACCATCAATATCATTTAACCTACTATCTAGCTGATGGTATTTATCCAAACTGAGCGACTTTTATACCATCTATCAAGCTCCCACAAGGAGAGAAGGCTAGGTTGTTTGTTCAATACCAAGAGGCTACTAGAAAGGATGTAGAACGAGCGTTTGGAGTCTTGCAAGCCCGATTTTCCATAGTTAAAAACCCAGCACTTGCATGGGATATTACTTTGGTAGGGAGGATAATGAGAGCTTGTATAATCCTTCACAATATGATAGTGGAGGACGAGCGAGAGAACTACAGTCTTTCCTTTGATTTGTCGCAGTTCGATCAAGCTGAGGATACCGACACTTCGTATTCAAATAGGCGACCCGTCCCCATGGAGAAATACATTGAAAAGCGAACGCAACTTCGGAATAAAATTACACACTATGCACTGAAGCAAGATCTGGTTGAACACATATGGCAAAAGTTTGGAAATGGCTCTTAGGAAAATTAAAATTTTCTTCAAGCATTTCATGTAAGATTAAGAGTACTCTTTGTATTTTATTTTTATTACTTTTGTATTTCGATGATTTTCCATTTCATGTATGATGGAGAGTACTCTTTGTATTTTATTTTTATTGTTTTTGTATTTCGGTGGTTGTTTTGTTCCAATAAAGTTGTTTGCATTAAATTTTATTATCTAATTTTACATTTTGGATATTTTAAAAAAAAAATTATTATATACTATTATTATATTAATTAACGCAAAATATAATACATATATATAGATAATATATAACATATTATTAATATGTTTATTTAAATATATAATAAATAATAATTGGTGAAAAGTAAATTAAGAAACTCTAGAAACTTATATTGATGTGGACGAAAAAGTAAGTTGGGGTTTTTAAGGAGAGAGAAAGTGATAAAGTGATATTAAGAAACTCTAGAAACCCGCATGGATGCGGATGGTCTAAATAGGGGGGGATGTAGAATAAAATTGGTTGGTTCAACTTGGTTGGTTGCTCCTTTTAAAAAAAAAGGAATTTGAATACTAATAAAAGCTTAAAAAAAAATTTACGAAACGATCCCATGAATTTGACTATCAAATTCATGGGATCCAAACCCAACTAAGAAACACCAACAAAAGCAAGGTTATCGCAAAAAAGAATCATAGTTTCTATAAGGCATATTTTATAATCACTTGTGTGAAGACAAGGTTATCGCAAAAAAGAATCATAGTTTCTATAAGACATATTTCTTTTTTTTTTTTTTTGAGAAACATCAGTAAATTTATTCCATCTCCATCAAAAGGTTTGGAACTACACTGCTAGGAAGTGTTTGCAGATTGAAAAATAAAGAATGACAGATAGGCCTTATAGCAGCCAGTGCATGAGCTATCTTGTTTCCCTCCCTTCTAATATGCCTCCATCCCACTGATTGAAAGGAGAGTGCCAGCTGATTGATTTCCGAAATCAAATTGTATAGAGCTCCCCGCCCCTGGCATCCATCTCGCAGCTTGAAGTATAACGCTTGGCAATCAGTCTCCACTAGGAGCTGTTGTAATCCCCTCTGCTTAGCAAGCTGCAGAGCCCATCGTACACTCTCCGCCTCAGCTATTTCAACGCTACTTGTAGGCTGAATTTCGCGCTGACCCCCAAACAACATCTCCCCTAAATGGTTTCTGCAGATTACACCGGTCGCCGGATTGTCCGATGAAGAGAATCCCGCATCACAGTTTATCTTCAAGAAACCCTCAGGAGGTCTTTGCCACTTGACCCTCCCCTGTTCCCTTTGGATGCCCATTGTCGAGGCCCTCGTAACGTCCCTGTAATTGTCGAAGTCCGAAATCATCTCCTCTGCTGCTCTTATGATTTCCCCGGGAGTTTTCTGCAGCCCCTCAAAAATCCTTTTGTTCCTGGCTCCCCACACAAACCATAGGATCGTAACCCATTTCTGTCTGTCCTTGATCGAGCCCCTCGTTAGCACTGCAGCAATGGCCTCTTCTGTGGACGCTGATCGCAGCCAGAAACTCGCCAAGTTAGGACATTTTTTCCACACTTTCTTAGCCAGCCAGCAATCGTACAGGACGTGTTTGCTGGTTTCCTCTCTTCCGCAAACATCGCAGCAGTTGTCCATCGTGATTCTCCTTCGAAAGAGGTTCGCTTTACATGGTAAAATCTCAGTTGCAGCCCTCCACACAAAGGACTGGACCCTCGGCAGAACTTTGAGGTTCCATAAAGCCTTCCAAATCCTCTCTGCAGCAGCCCCATCCGACACACCCACCGCTCCATCATCCTCCAAGCTCTTTTCAAGCATAGCGTGGTAAGCCGACCGCACTGTGAATAATCCATTCTTTGTGTGTCTCCACATCAGCTGATCCTGTATTTGGGAGTCAACAAGCCGTATTTGTCTAATCTCCTCAATATCACAAGGCACCAGAAAGCGTTGGAGTTGTTCCTCATCCCATCTCCCTAACTCCCAATCAATAAGATCTATCACTTTCATGTTCGGATCACCCCCGAAATAGTTCCCAATCGCCCTGTAGTTGTTCAGTCTGGGGATCCACCTATCCTCCCACACTTTTATGTCCGCGCCATTTCCGACACTCCAAACAAGGCCCTCGCTGAGAGCATCTCGGCCACTAAGCAAGCTACGCCAGGTGTAGCTCGGGTTGTTCCCCATTCCGGCCTGCAGAAAGGGTGATCGAGGATGGTATCGGGCTCTCAACATTCTCGCTAACATGGACTCCGGGTCCTGGAGGATGCGCCAAGCCTGTCTCGCCAGCAGAGAACGGTTGAAAATTTCTAAGTCCCGGAAGCCCATCCCACCTTTAGCCTTTGATCTGCACATTTTCTTCCATCTCATCCAATGCGTCTTGTTCTTGCCACCGCTCTCCCCCCACCAGAAGTTGCACAGCAACATCTCTATTTCCCGACACAAACCTGTCGGTAGTAGGAAACAAGACATAGTATATGTCGGTATCGCTTGTGCTACAGACTTGATCAATACTTCCTTCCCCGCTCTTGACAACGCTTTCTCCTTCCACCCTTTCATTTTCTTCCAAATCCTCTCCTTTACTTGCTCAAAGATAACCTTTTTTGACCTCCCCACCATCGTTGGCAAACCAAGGTACCGCTCATGTTTCGACACCTCTCGGATGTTCAGTAGTTGCTGCAATTCCCTCCTTCTCTCCTCACTTACATTCCTACTGAAAGAGAGTTCAGATTTTGAGAAGTTTACCTGTTGTCCCGACGCTGCTCCATAAGTATGGAGTATATGAATAATTTCCGAGCTCTGTTGACAGGTTGCTCCTAGAAAAAGAACACAGTCATCAGCAAAAAACAAGTGGGAAATCGGGGGAGCTGCCGGTGCGACTTTGATCCCCGCCAAACGGTTCTGGCCTTCACTCACTCTAATCATGCCAGACAACCCTTCAGCACATAGGAGGAACAAATAAGGTGATAGCGGGTCGCCCTGTCTTAACCCCCTCCTAGGTCTAAAAACCGACGATGGTATCCCCTCCATAAGAACTGAAAAGCTCACAGTGGAAACGCACTTCATGATAAGGGATATCCATCTCTCTTCAAAGCCAAACTTCCTCAAACAATGCTCAAGGAAACCCCACTCGACACGATCGTACGCCTTCGCCATATCCAGTTTCAGCGCCATGTATCCCTTCTTTCCCCCTCTCCGGGTCTTCATATAGTGGAATAATTCGAATGCCGCGAGTACGTTATCGGTGATGAGCCTCCCTGGAACAAAAGCGCTCTGACTTGCAGCTACAAGCTTCCCAAGGACTTTCTTTAACCTGTATGTTAGTACTTTCGACACAATCTTATATAAAACATTGCAGAGGCTAATTGGTCGAAGATCTTTCATCCTAGATGGTGCAGCTACCTTTGGGATGAGGGTAATGAAAGTGTAATTCAGCCCCTCAGGTAGTTGGGCACCATTTAGGATGTCAAGCACACACTTGGTGACGTCCTTCCCAACGATATGCCAGCACTTTTGGTAAAACAAAGCTGGCATACCGTCCGGACCAGGAGCTTTTGTGGGATGCATGGAGAAAAGGGCGGATTTTACCTCCTCTGCAGTGAAGGGTAGAGACAGCTCCTGGTTATCCTCTGCCGATAACAAAGGCTCGATTCCTTGATTAGCCGTGGCCGGATCAGCCGTCACCTCTGACTGGAACAGATTGCGGAAATAAGCCATTGCTATCTCAGTCATCCCCTCTAGGGATCGCTTTTTTGTCCCGTCATCCTCTACCAGTTTTTGGATTTTGTTTCTCTTCCTCCTACCCTCCGCTTTCCTATGGAAAAAGCTTGTATTGCGATCCCCACACCTAAATTCGTTGGCTCTGGCTCGTTGAAACCACATAATTTCCTCCCTTTCCATGAGCTCTGTCTCCCTTTTCTCCAACTCCCTTCTCTCTCCAACCCTGCTCCCACACATATCTCTACCTATTTCCGATAGCCTCTTCCTTATTTTCATTAATTCAGCTCGAACATTCCCGAAAACCAATTCATCCCAATCTTTCAAGTCAACTGCGCACCTCTCCAGCTTACCTGCTATCCCCCCAGTTGCTTGGGCCGATCCCGGATTCAACCACCCGTTCGAAATGATCTCATAGCTATCCTCCTCCTTCAGCCACATAGCTTCGAATCGAAAAGGTCTCGCCTTTTCCCCCCGCCTCCCATGATGCGCTCCCTCCAGGCATATTTTAATTGGGAGGTGGTCCGACCCACACTTGTTTAGATGGATCACTAAGGTATCCGAAAACATATCCAAGAACCCCTCATTACCGAATGCCATATCGAGTCTTTCCTGAATAAAATCCCCGGCTTCTCGGTTGTTATCCCATGTGAATCTATTGCCTGTAAAAGGGATATCCCTCAATCCGCATTGCTCAAGTGTTTCCCTAAACTCCACCACACTATTAAAACTAGCCAGGTTTCCTCCTTTCTTGTCCTCTAGAGACGTGAATAGATTAAAATCACCCATACATAGCCAGCTCCCATGCGGATCATCGTGCAGCCTTTTTAGCAACCCAAGCGTGTGCTGCTTGTCCTTATTTTCAGGCCAACCATATAATCCCGTTAGCCTCCATTCATCTTCCACTCCCAAGCGGACCACACTGTCAATATGGTGTTGAGTGTATGATTTCACACTAACCATACACCCCTCCTCCCACATCAAAGCCAGCCCCCCTGACCTCCCTACTGAATCAACCACAAACATCCCCGTAAATCCCAATTCCCTCCGCACCTCATCCATTCTAATTCTGTTGCATTTTGTTTCCATCAGAAATAACACTCTCGGGGCCTCTCTGCTCACCATATCGGCGAGCTTCCTAACTGCGCGGGCCTTCCCCAGTCCCCGGCAGTTGAAGCTTATGCAATTCATGGCTCTCGGCGGGGGATATACTCCCCGGCCGATATAGCGAGATTTGTTTCCAACCCGTCCACCACCTTCCGCTTCTTCTCTCTGTCCCCCCTAACATCGACATCCCCCTCTTGATCAACACACATACTGTCTTCTAGACCCTCCTCTCCTTCTTTTCTTTTTCTTCCAATCTCAATCACCTCCTCTCTGTCCACTCGACCCTTAGCGCCATTCCCATCCCCTCCCCTGGCTGCTCTCTTCCAACCCCTTTTCACCCCCTTTGTCACTTCACTCACCTTTTCCTTCCCTTTAGTGTCCATCCCTATCCTCACCCTTGACTCCTCTCCCTCCCCTCCCATTCCCACACCTACCGTCACTCCCTCCTTTCTCCCCTCCTCTCCCCTTTCTCCCCTAGATTCACTTGTAACACACCCTCCAAAACCTCCTCCTCCTCCTTATCGAGTTCCTTCTCCTGCGGTATCCCACTCTCCTCCTCCGTCTCCCTTTCCTCAAGTATTTCGATCAAGGTTTTCCTCCTTCCCCTTCCCCTGACCTCATTTTCTTGCTGTCCTTCCTTTCCCGTCATTCTATCCAGTACCTTCCTCTCCGCCTCCCTCTCAGCACTGTTCCTTTCCTTCAGAATTTTTACCGGGGAAGCCCTCAACCAGTCGCCGTATTCCCCCTTCTGATGATCATCATCTACGCCCCTCTCGCATTCCGATTCCGTGTGACCCAAACAACCACACGTATAACAAAAGTTCGGCAATCTTTCGTACCGAATTTCTACCCACATTTTCCTTCCTTCGACAATCACCATTATGCCCCGACGCAAAGGCCTGGTAACATCTATCAAAACCCGCAATCGGATATATCTGCTGCACGTCAATAGCTCCTCCTCGTCCATCTCGATCACTCCTCCAAAAACTTGCCCTAATTTTAAAGCCATGGCTTTTGTGTATGCTGCTAGCGGCAAGTCATAAATCCGAATCCAGAATGCTGTATGGGTGAAGGTGATGGCAGAGATTTGTTCCATACCTGGTTCCTTAAGCATCAGCAAGGATCGATCAAAGGACCACGGAACCCCGTTCAACACCTTCTCTTTGTCCTCCTCCGTGCTAAATTGAAAACTAAATAAATTGTCCTTGATCTCCCTAAACAGGAAGCCTTGCTTCGTCCTCCACGCTCCCTTCATCGTGGATTTGAGTGCGTGACTGTTGGGTGCCTTCCTCGACAGCACCCGTCCGATCAGAGATAGCCTGCTATGGATGGATCTTTCGTCTTTGATGGCTTCATCTCCAATCACCGGAGCAATTTCATCGTCAGTCAAATGAATTGCCCTCCCTCTATCCACCATACCTACCCGAGCCCTAATGCGCAATTTGTTCTAGTCAAAAGATCAAACGTAGCCGAGACACACGGTGAATCTCGCACGTATCGGCGAGAGAAAACCTAGCTCTCACAGCCCTAGACCGGAGAGGAAGCAAGGCGGCCGGAGATCACCAGGGGGTGTTCGCCGGATATCGCCTAAAGAGCCCTAGGGTTTATAAACACTTGTGTAAAGACAACGCATCTTTTTCTACGAATGTCCATACTCGCAACAAATTATATCACATCATATCGCGAACATGGCTCACATACTACAAGATCGAATTGAGTACTCAAAATACAAATTTTGAAGATCTAATGAGAGAATTTGGGAGAGAAAAAACTTCAAAGAGAGGAGAAGAATAAATAAGTCATAATGTCCTTCACTAAAACCCTAATTCAGAACATTGATAAGTGAAAAAAAAGGGTGAATGGTCATATCGCGAACATGGCTCACATACTACAAGATGACCCTTTTTTAATGTTCAATTGGGTACTTAGACCCCAAATTAATTTAATTAGTTTTATGTAGACTCATTCCCAATAGAGTGGAATGGCCAGTCAACGGTTGACCGGTCAACGTTGATCAACCCATTTTTTTTTTTAGAGATGCCATATTTTACCGTTTTGATGCCAAAATTTTATTATATTTTATTTTCAATTTGATGCCACTTTTCTAATGAAATGATTGGATAACACTTTTTTAATGCCACTTTTTTTAAACCTTGATGACATTTTTTGTTTACTGTAATGTCACGTTGACCATTGATGCCATTTTTTTTACTGTTAACGACTGATGCCACTTTTTTTATGTCAATTTTTTGATAATGTTTTTTTACCGTGATGCCATATTTTTTATGATATTTTTTCAAAGTAGTATTTTGATGATATTTTTTCAAAGTAGTATTTTGATGACATTTTTCAAAGTAGTATTTTGATGACATTTTTTCCTTTAATGTGATACAACTTTTTCAAAATTGTGTTTTGATGTCATTTTATAATGTAATTATTTGATGCCATTTTTTAATCAAATCGATTGATGCCACATGTTTTTAATTTAATCAATTGTATATCGATTTATTTTCATCGATTATACTTTCATTCACTGATGACACATTTGTGATTACACTTCATTGATGCAATCACTTGTGGTGACATGTTCATTAAATTTTTATTCATGGATGACATTTGTTATTACGCTTCATTAATCACAATTGTTTATGGTGACAATTTTATATAATTGATGACATAAGAGCTTAAAACGTGGAATCAAAATATTGTCACCTTATTGCATCAATGAAGTGTAATCACAGACATTGAAATCAAGTGTAAAAGAGGAAGTAAATGCCAAACTTCATCAATATTGTAACACAAGAATCCATTAACAAACAAGGTCCCTTTATAACTATCCCTAAGAAAAGAAAAACACACAAGATCCCTCATTTGCTAATACCCCTGCCAACTAGCCAAACACATGAACTTCTCCTATTTCCTGAGAAGTTCTACTTCCTGGGTTTTTGAGAGTCCAACCAAACGAGCTCTTATAGGAGATTTGTGATAAGTGAATGGAGGAAGTAGAAATTACCTACCCCTTATGGTAAGCCAACTCCCCCCGTTTCATAGGAATTGAAATTCTCATGAATTGAAATTCATAGGTTTTTCCATTTTCAAAAAGCATAACAAACACATGTATTGAGGCTTACTTCCTAAGATTTTGGATTTCCTGAGAAGTAGGAAGCTAACCAAACGAGCCCTAAGATGTCCCATAATGTCTGACTTGACCAGTTGATCAACTCTAGAACGTTTCGATATAGAAAGGAAGGATCAGTGAGAAAATCAATAGACACAAACAAATAGCCTAAAAAGGTACCTTAGATTGGAGTGGTGACTTGAAAAGAGAGTCAAAGGAACTTGTTGGGCGAATCGAAGGCATTAGATAAAGGTTGATATTATAATCAATTCAATCTGGAATCACAAAGTAAAATTGAATATCAGTCCCCAAACAGTACAGGGCCGTGTGAATTGGCTTCGAATTGGGGCCAATTTGGGATGGGATCAGCCCTTAAAGATTGGTGGGAGTCATTGCATTCAAAATATATTAGATTGGGGCATTTCGATTCAGTCATCCCAGGATCAATGCAGAGTGAGTTCATACCAAATCAGGTTCTCTTGCAAATCCACTCTTGGATCATCCACATTGGGATAACGATTTCACACAATTTACATTAGTTTTGTTTATGATTGATTTTGTCTCATTGAATTGAATTTAGACCTACAGCATTACAGCAATAACCAGCACCTTCCAAATCTTCAACTTAAAGTTTGTTAATCTCTGATTAAGATTAACAGCCTTTAAGTTGATGGCTTCTTGGAATGCAGATTCTCCTGTGTTGATGAGGACATGAACAGGTGCCAACTAACTAAATTACATCTGACAACAATTAGGACCAATCACTGGCTCCCCATCCAGGCACTACAACCATACATGACAGCATCAGGATCAACTTATTTCAACTTACATCTTAAAAATACACTCTTTTCCTCTTCAATTTTGGTAAGCAAAATAAATGGCTACTGATCTGAAGCTTGTGAGAAATATTGTTCCACTTAGTACTTACTGCTATAAAGGGTGTAGGCCTATCCTAACTTTACGTTTCTCGCTGAGATCTTCAATGGAGAACTCTCTTAGAGCAGGAAAGAACTCCGCAGCACGCTCCCAAATGGCACCAACAACACCCGGCTGCTTCCTGCAAGGAAGAGCAAAAATGTAAGGATAATGAGATATATAGACGAATAACTACCTAAAAGGAGACTTCCATTCGCATCAATAGTAGCTGTCATTGAAATGGAAAAATGGTGCTGATGATCCAGCACTTTCGGTGTAGATGAAATGGATTGAGAAGGCATAGCCCTAAATGATCAATGTCACCGGATTCCATGAGGCCGTGGTTAAGATTAAGACAAGTGAAGTTCTCTATCACAAGAAGACAGCCCTGGTATATCAAGATCAGAAAGCAGCAGTCCTTAGACAATTGAATGAAGTATCATTCATGACAGAAAGTAGAAATCCAATTAGAGTAGGGAGTATTAATCAGCTTGTGATGTGATAATAAAAGAACTCCTTGACTCTATATTTCTAAATTAGCATATAAATTTCTAAACCCAATTTTGAAGCCATTTTGCAGGTATCAGTGGCATGCTTCAGTCTCTCATTATTGAACAAAAATTATAGGAATTGAGTTTACAAATCCATCCCATCATTCTCGACGCCAATTTCAGTGTAAAAAAACAAAAACAAAAACGGTCAACAGTCCAAAGACTTAGAATGTTAAATGATCATAGAGTGAGATTCAAATCCAGGCCATTGGGATCATCAGCATTAGGATCTGGATTTTCATGTTGGTCTCTATCAAGCATGTAGCTCCCGGGCCAAATCAACCCCATCGGCTCCTGCATGACATAAGGAGCCCAAGCCATCTCAGACCCATGAGCCAGCTGCCCGAACCGAGCAACACCAACCACAGCAGCCTCCCTAGACGAGTGGTGAGCAGCGGAGTGTGGCTGCAAGGACAGTGATCGGCTTGCAAGGCTGATGGGGAAACCCATC
Source organism: Persicaria maculosa (assembly GCA_963922045.1). NCBI lineage: Eukaryota > Viridiplantae > Streptophyta > Magnoliopsida > Caryophyllales > Polygonaceae > Persicaria > Persicaria maculosa. The sequence goes on from OY998253.1 coordinate 5,284,696, forward strand.
TCCGCTGCTGCCATGATCTGCTGAGATTGCTGGAACCTCTTTGCCACCCCTCGTTCCCTCTTGTGGGCATTCTGGTGGCCACCCAAAGCTTGCGAGCTCACGAACTTTCTCTTGCAAAAATTGCATGAAAACACTTTGCTGCCCACATTGTTGATTTCCTCGTTGGGGCCATTTGTCAGTCCCAAGCTCAGCCAAGGCCCCGAGTTTTCATTGCTCCTACCTCTTCCCTCAATGACTCCATTTCCACTGCCACCACCATCACCTCCACCGGCTGCATTCAACTCGGAATCGTGGTAGGTGTCTATAGAGCTGTTCTGAAATGGGCCTTCCACCCATTCAATAACCATTTCAATATTTGGTTGCTCTTGAGAGTGCAAACAAGAGAAAATGTCTTTAGTTTGTTGGGAAGTAAAATGGTTTGGAGAGGTTCAGGGAAATGCCCATACCTCAATTTATATGGAGGAATGTGCATATAAGCAAGAGTATATATATCAAGAGAAAAGGCCTTCCAACTTCCTTCTCTCTCTCTCTCTCTCTTTTTTCTTTTTTTAAAATTTTATTTTGTGGTAAAAATGATTTCAGAATATTTATCAAAGATAATGTATTTTGGTTTCAGGGACCCAAATAATACATTAAATGAGAGAGGATGGGTAAGATGAAAAAACATACCCTACACAATAAGGGCATTTTTGTCATTTCAAAACTCGCAAACGAAAAATCTGAGATTTCGGTTATCTTGAGAAGTATGATGCACTGGATCAGGGGTACCACATAAAATTTGAAAATTTGTTTTCTTCCTTTAGAAAAACTTTAAATAAGATGGTATCATGTATAATTTCTTCTTTGTTTTCAAAAGTAGGAAGTAGTGGTGTTTTGTTTTATCAAGGGACAGACCTTATCTCATCTTCTACTGCTTGATTATGTCAGTGCTAGGCATCCCCCCCAAACACACCATGCTTACTTTTTTTTTTCTTTTTCTAAATTCATTGTTTGAAGCTCATAGAGTTTCAAGGAATTAGGGCGGGCTACATTCTACAGTTAGATCGCCCATGGCTTTTCTAGGTAAAAAGATGATGAAACAGGGAACATGATTCTTAAATGGTTTTTTTTTTCTCATGGCCCAATTGCAGGAATAATTATATATGTATCATCATCTTATTGTGTTGATGGCCATTCTTAGTTGTTTCCAAAGGAGAGAGAGTTGAGAGAAAGCAGTTTTAAGACACAAAAAGAAACATGGGCATAAGGCAGAAACATGGGGCCAATGGCCTCAAGGGACTTTTGATCTGCCATGACCATACTGCAACTGTATGCAATGTCTAGCTCCAATCCAAACAACCCCCCAATTCATAGATGGACCACACCCAACATTAACCCAAATTATTGCTACTTTTTGGGAAAGAGGGGAGTTTGTGACTTTGTGGTGTACTGGTGTGTGTTGCTCTTGTGGCTTCTCATTTTGGTTCAACTGATGCAATTTAAAAGAAGAAGAAGAAGATGTAGACCCATTTCTCCTAACAAAACTGTTAAAGGAACCCTCCAGAATTTCTACCAAGGTGTTTGGTCACTCTTAAAAATCACCGATTCAAGCTAGACACTGGCAGGTGGATTCAGGTGGTGTGTTCTTTACTGGGTTGTAGCGTTCTTGATTTGTGCAAGGATTGCTCTAACCCATTGAACCACTTACCCTTTATTTTTTTAAAAAAAATGCTAAAGAAACAACTTGTCCGTGTTTAAAGCAGTCCGGTATTTCCTTTTCAGCTAAGGCAACAAATGGCCACCCTGCAAGCTTGTGCATTGCTTTTTCTAGGACTTAACTCTTAAGCAATTTATTGATGCGGAACGATGGGGTCAAAGTCATGAATCAAAGAAGAGGTGGCCATAACTAGTGCCGAAATTTTAAAAAGTTAAAGCAAGCAAGCAACAGTAACAAATGGAGGTATGCCATACCGAGTAAGTTGGGAGGATAATACCTTGGTTCTGCTGGAATTGATTCTGTCCAACCTGCAGCAACAAGCGACGGAGTGCCATACCGAGTATGTGAGAATTTTATGCTGGAATGGGTTCCTGTTACACCTGCGTAGGGAGGCAGACATCACTCCTACCACCTGCAATCCAACAGGATTCGAGACTTGGAAGAATATTCTCAGTACCTGCTAAGAAGTATGTAAATTCTCAACTATCAATTGGCTGGTTTTAGGCCACATCCAAATAGCAAAGTCACATTCTTATTCAAGGAAGAAAACCTTGAGTGATGAAGAATTGAGCAAATTCAAGCTCTCATTTATAAGATCCAAACAAATTGCAAGAAATTTCTTCTCTTGATTTTTCATTTGGTTGGATGCCATATATTTTCAAACAAATTTAGCAAACAATTGTATAATTCTCATGTTTTGTCAAACTTGAACTTTAAAATTCCAAACTAAACATTGATATATTTTCAACATAATCAAGAAAGGAAATTATTTCATCTCATTTTAACGTAATTGTATACCCATATCTCTAATAGTAATATGATATGATACTCCAATTATGGTCCACCAACATAATAGAGCCTCAATCCCCTGTGAATTTTAATGCAGAGGTGCTACATACAACATGAAGCTTCATATGTTTGAAAACACCATTATAGGGCATCTTTATGACCATGGTCCACCAACAAGTAACTTGACAACAAAATATGAGCACTGGAAGCTTCACTTTACAAGCACACCAGATAAGCTTTTCTCAGTCAGGGCAGTTAGCTGCTACAAAAATAAACGACCTAAAGCAACGACAAGTATCATCCAAAAGCTAAAAATAACTATAGATAACACTGAGTATTGGGTACAAAGGGAATTTAGATGATAAATCAAAAGATATCAATGACGCATGCAAGATGAAGTGATGAACACAACGTTTTTCATTACTTTCATATACACGAAGAAGATAATAGAACTGTTTATGCTATGGTAGTCAATAAATGGAAATTTTAACTCTGGTCACTGGAAAAAAAATACTTGAAAAAGCTTATTTTAACAATGATCACAAAATCAAACTAACCTAGGTTCTGTCGTCTACCAAAGTGGAATTTAGGATGGGTAAGGACTTAAACCTATTCCATGAAACATCCCTGGATATATACGTACTGTGCTTGATTAAACAGCACGTCAGTAGCACTTCTAGATCAAATCTGACATCCAAGCCTGCCTCTTGAGTACGTAAGACGCATGAAAACATCAGCAATTTCATTAGATTTCTAAAAAGCAGATAACGGCAGTCATCTGATGAATCAATTTCTTTCAGAGTTTACTGTTATCAAAATTCATGATGAACACACTAAATTCTAAACATCAAGCTGGTAAGAATACTTGCAAGATGCAAAGCATAGGAACGTGAGAATAGCAAGACCATTAAAAATAGCTTGTCAAATCCAATGCGTTAGCTTGGCAAATGAGGGCCCATTGGACAGCGCAATGAAACTGGAGATAGCTATCAGGAACTGAAAATAAAATGTCATTGAGTAGACATTACCATTGTCATTTCTCTGAGGCATGAAACCAGAAGTAGAACCAGTATGCAAGAGAAGGAAATAGAATGACTTCGCGTGTTGCATACTCACATCTTTTTCTATTCCACTGCATCAAGAACTAAATGTTTCTCCTTAAGAGACCTAAACATCAAGCTAGAAAGCCCAAAACCACATGACTGACAATGACATATTCACCAAAGATCCATGACATGACTATAATGTCTCTTGAATCTCAACCCTTAGCTCAAACATTGACATTATAAATCACTTCTTCCTGTGTTTGTTGACTAAACTGTATAAAAGGTCCTTGCAAAATTCTGTAAAGTCCTCCCAAAGAAACACATGACCAAGGACAGCAACCAATTAGAGCTCAAGAGTGAAAACTCCATTTGCAACTAATATATACCAAATTTCATATTAGAATTGCAATGCAATCATTTACTAGTTTCCAATAGAAACTAATCACTAAATAGCATTGGCAAATGAAGACCTATTAGTAATCCGCGTACAACATGAAGTTAATAACAATAATACCCTAATCAACATCAGATAAAAGTTCAAAAAATCAAAGAGAGGTAGGTGACTACTCAGTACTCACACGAGAGAAACATTTAAAGGGATGTTTGGAAGTAACATACAGTTTTGTCTTTATCGTATTTGTTTCAAAAGAAAAATCTGATATGCATTAGTCTGAGAGACATAAACAAGTAAAAAGCTTGAGATGTATGGAGTATATTTGCAAATTCACATAGTTAGGCCAATTTGAATAGCAAAATGGTTTCCCAATTTGTCGTTTGGTGTATTACTATATTGCCCAACAAGGATTCAAAGTTCTAATCATAACCTCGAGGCACAAGGAACATTACTTTGCATTATGTTACATCAAGAGCAGCAGAGGGCATCCACAACACCTGGCTCTGGAACCTTGCGCAAAGGTAAATCACATGATATGAAGCAGCAGTGGGAGGACTGAGAAAAGTTCCCCGCCCTGCATTGCTATGAAACCAAGAACAAGGCTTGGAAGGTAATGACAAGCAGGCATATCGGCAGTCCTCCAGCAATAAAAAAGATCCTTTCACCAGTAATCCCCGCATGAACAAGACCCATCAACAAAGTGGTGGAATCGGTTCCGATCCCTTATGACAATTTTCCGGCCAGTGATCTTCGAAATCAGCTTGCTCACTTGGTGGCAATCAGAGCATACTCTTAGATTCTTCACAATCTTTATTGCAGTCCCTGGTTCAGTGCTGATTAGCCCAAACGCAATTGCAAGCTTCTCACTATGAACTCCAAGGGAATGTGCTTTCTCTGTTTCCTCAAGATCCTGCAACACAACATTAGTCTGTGCAATGTATCCATGAGCCTTCAGCCATCCATTGACCTCCTCAAGCATCATGTAGATCTCTTTACTCTCCGGGTGCCTGAGGTCCCCGGCAAGGAACTCGTGCACTTTGTTTCGTACCTCAATGGAGCTACAACCGGGCTCCTTCTCTATCCCGTTGGCTTTCATCATGGCCCTCACTTTGGCCACGCCATCCCAGTTGCCAGAGGATGCATATATGTTCGAGAGGAGTATGTAAGTTCCTGAGTTTGCAAGGTTCTTGCTAACAAGGAACTCAGCAATCTCTTCGCCTAAGGAGATATTGCCATAAGTTGCGCAAGCACCAAGCAAGGTCCCCCAGACAACAGGATCCGGATTAATGTTCATGTTCCTCACAAGATCATATGCTTCTTGCAGATGTCCAGCACGTGCAAGGAGATTCACCATGCATCCATAGTGCTCAATCTTGGGAGTTTTACCATAAACGTTTTTCATTGAATTGAAAAGGCTCTTTCCTTCAGTTACTAAACCTCCATGAGCACAAGCATTTAACACCCCTATGAAGGTAACATCAGTGGGGTGGAATCCCATCTCACACATCTCACTAAACAAACCTAATGCTTCTTGGCTAAATCCGTGCATTGCATACCCAACAATCATCGAATTCCACGAGACAACATCCTTGGACGAGATACCGTCAAAAACGAGCCTAGCATCCTCCAAGCTGCCACATTTACTGTACATGTCAACAAGGGAAGTACACAACTGAACATTTATGGGTATCCCATTGTTCACAAGGTAAGAATGAACCCATTTGCCCGACTCAAGGGCGCCCAGTTGGGCACAAGCAGAGAGAACAGGAAGCAAAGTAGCCACATTGGGGATTAATTTAGCCCTCAGCATTTTCCTGAAAAGCACTAAGCATTGATTGGGGTCCCCGTGTTGGGAATACCCATCAATCATTACATTCCAACAGACAACATCTCTCTCAGGCATTTCGTCGAACAGCTGCCGTGCACTCTCCAGATAGCCATTCTTAGCATAGCAAGCCAGCATAGCCGTCAATGAAACCAAACTCCTCTCAGGCATTGTGTCGAACAGCTTCTGGGCAGATACTACATCGCCGCATCTAGCGTACACATCCAGAAGCCCCGTCCGGACATACAAATCGCCATCGAAACCATACCTAACAGCCTGGGAATGAAGCACCATTCCCGGCCTCACAGGGCAACCCTTCAAAACGGCAGAGAAAGTGAAAGGATTGGGTTGGACGCCGTCGGCCAACATCTGAAGGTAGAAGCCCAAGGCCCGGTCTTGGAGGCCGCCGATAACGTGGCCATGGATGATGGAGGTGTAGAAGTAGACATCACGATTTTCCGTCCGGGCGAAGAGGGAGGAAGAGAATTCGAGGCAGCCGAGCGAAGAGTAGGTTTTCTGGAGCTTGAAGTTAATAATCGGGTGGCTATCGTGGCCGTGGCGGAGAACGGCGGCATGGATTTGGAGGAGTTGGGAGACGGATTTGCAGGTGTCAATGAGAGATGCAAGCTGGTCCGGGTGCCGGAGTTGGGAGCGGTTTCCGTCGGAGGGGGTGGGGATGAGAGATGATCGGGTGCAGATGGTAGAGGCCGGTGCCGGCGAAGGCGGGGAGTGAAGGCCGGTGGTCATATGTTGGAGGGGTGGAGCTGTGGAAGGCTGCATAACGAGTTACAAATGGGCCACTCGCGTTGGCTTAAAAACTACTGTAGTTAATTTGACGGAAATTTCGCGGGGTGCCTTCGTGGTATGACAATTTTCGTCGAGTATACAATATTTTTACATATTTCATGTGGTATTTCTGACCTTTAGTCTTATTTCGGCTCGCGCCTTTGGGGGTTTAAATCTAATAGAGGCTCACTTCTTCGTTAGTTTTGAAAAAAAAAATGAACGAAAGAAAGATCTGCAATCTAGCACATAATGGAAAAGCAGAACGAAGGCAGAGAACGAAGGAGCACTGAGAGTCGACTGGAGAACGAGGAAGAACTGAGAATCGACAGGGAGGAGGCAAGCGACTGAGGGCGGTGGTGGTGTCTGAGCGCCGGTGGCGGAAGATGGAAGAACACATGGACGATTATTTGCACACTAGAGAGACTAGAGGGAGACCGACAATTTTCAAGCAGAACCCGATGTTGCCAGCGACGGAGGGACGGCCCTGCTGGCGACTGCGATAATCTTATCAAGATAACAAATGTCTTCCCAAGCGAGGGCTGATTCCCCAAAGGTATTGCAGCTCCTCGAATTAGGGATTCTAGTTGTTCGTTAATTTTTCAAGTCCTCAATCCTCAATTCAAAGAACAAAATCCTCATTTTAAAGCTCATAGCCCTTAATTTCAAAACTCAATCCTTGATTGTTGCAAGCTACGTTTATTCCACTCAACTCAAGAACTGGTCGGTGGAAAAAAAAACTAAGAGAAATCCATGGGACATTAAACTTGAATCAACCGTGAACAATCCAAATAAGCCACCAAATTAAAAAGAGACGTTGAGGATGAAAAATTGAAATACCTTGCCACAACAAAGGGAATGGAGACTGTTACTGGAGTCGGTGAGGATGCGAATAAATGAAGAGGTTTTAGACAAACCTAATTGAAGAGAATAAAGCCAAAATCATAACCGGCAAGAACCTACCTATATCCATATATGGTTGATAAATAAATGAATAGAGGAAGCTCACAGAGACAGAGACGAAGATGGACAATAAGAGAAGAAGAAAGCAACAAACCATAAGTCGGCGGAGAGACGGTGATGAAGATGGGCGGAGAAATAAGATAGAAGCTGAGAGAGAAGGATGAAGATAGACAACGAAAAAGGGAAGAAGAAGGTGGTAAGTGATGACGACGATGAGAGCCACGAGGGAAAACTAACCAGGCATTGGAAAAGTAGTACTTAGGAGTAATTTTGGATGAATCCTTATATAGTGTCGAACTACCGACGCTTTTAAGATAGTAAGAGCATCTTTATCCATGCATCCATGGTACCCAATCCAAGTATCATATCTTACCTTTTTTGTTGCCACGTCATTTTAAGATACTTGAATTTACAACCATAATACTCACAAAAGTATCTTAACATATATTTCATTTTATTTTTAAATCTTTGTAGGGGTAGAAAAAAAAAAGTGGTCCTCACATGTTATTGGCCATTGGATAAAACTTATGATATTGTATAAGGGTAAGTATCATCTAAATGGTACTCACTTATAATGATTGTCTTAATTCCCATCCCAACTCTTACATTTATTTTTTATTTAAAAATAGGGATATGATACTTTAAGTACTACCATTAAAGGTGATGGATTCATACAAAATTACTCCTAAGTACTACTTTTCCTAATTATTAGAGAAATTAAAACATCTATCAAAACTAGTGGCAGTTATTTATTGGGTTAAGCCCAATGCCTGCCTCGGCCCCATTAAAAATCAATCTTCCATTTCACACTTGAAAAAATACACACTAACGAAATTATTTCCTCAAATTAAACTAGAGCAAAATTTAAATATTTAATACTACTTCACTTATGGTTACTTCAAAAAAATATTTCACTTTCTCCATTTTAGAATATTTGATGTTTTAATTTCAACACATTTTTTAAAGATAAGAAAAACTCTGTAAAAAAATGTGTTGAAATTAAAACTCTTTTAAAAACTTTATATCCTCCGTCCAAAAATACATGAGTTTTTACCAATCACGCACGTTGTTTTATGAGTTAAAAATTATATAAAATATTTATTTTTTTATTAATTTTTTTTAACAATTACAAACTTTGATAATAAGTTGTAATTGTTAAAAAAATCAATTAAAAAGTTAATATTTTATATAGTTTTTAACTTTTAAAACAACGTACATAAATAGTAAAAACTCATGTATTTTTGGACGGAGAGAGTATTTATTTACACATATAAGTGTCATATCTTCTTTTTGTTCTTTTGCTATATTTTTCGTGGGTTAAAAAAATGGTAGTTAGCAATCATTGCTGTAATTTAGTACATTATAAATTAACAAATCAAACTAAAACACATTATTCTTGCTTTCAGGCAGACAATTTTTTTTAATGTATTTTATTCTTAAAAAAAACAAATAAATTATTACCCCATACTATTTCTAACAAGAAATAACGTGTTCGTGATAGGCATCCAAGTGAAGTAGCTGGGGCGTTCTTTTCTCCATGCAATTTTACTGTTATATATATATTTTATAAAATAGAATTTTGTATCATCAGTTTTTATATTATATATAAATAATATTAATAGTATTAAATATTAATAGATTTATCGTTGATAAACCGTTTGCACCAAGCGGCTTACATATACCCCAAAACTTTGACCATTCACAAGAATCCGCTAACTCACCTAAAAATAATAGTTGATATATTAAAAAATAAATAAAATTTAGATTGTCTAAATCAACGTGTTTAGCTCAAATATGTGGAATATTAAGCCTTGACCAAATTCAAAATTTTGTAACCCGTAAAATATATTAGAAATAAAGACAAATTAGAACAAAAAAAAATGAAATAAAGAAATTTACAAACAATGCCGATCTTACGAAGATAGACCATGTGTTCAATGAGAACTTATTATTCCCTTTATAACTTTGGAGAGGTGGACCACATTTTGTAATCATCAATATATATGAATATTAATTTTTGAAAGTTACAAGCAAGGTTCTACTTGAAAGTAAAGTTGAAGTAAAAAAAAAACATTGTGCATAAAAAAGGATATAGTATTTTTTTTTTTGGTTTTTGAACAGGACAGAATTTGGCACCAAAGACAGAGTCTCAGATGTCAAATGGATGAAATTATGATTATGAAGCCTCGAATCGTCAGGAGGTTCAGTACCAGCGAAGTCATAGCCAAGATGTGAGAGACGATTAGCAGTCCGGTTGGCTTTCCTATCAACATGACGAATATGAGTAGCTTGGAAGTGGCCAAGGGAGAATAGACTGTCAGAGACAATCAGTTCTGAATCTCCTGTGGGCTTTCAAATACCCTTTAGGTTGTTTATAACTGTGAGGTTGTCACCTTCTATAATGAGTTTGGTAATCCCTAGGTCTATTGCTGCATTGATACATTTCCAGCAAGTAAACCCTTCCGAACTCGGGACAGAGGCCAGAGGAGAGTGCCCCAAACCCAAGAAGAGAGGATAAGTCCCATGGGTGTCCCGTATGATGAAGTCGTAGGAGCCCTTGGCAGAAGCGGAAAGGGCTCCATCAAAGTTTAGTTTAATGTAATCGTCAGAAGGTTTTTCCCATTTTACCTTGCGTTTTTTTTTGTTTGGTAGATCAGTTGTTGTAGTTAAATCATCATCTTGTTTGGAGTCATTCCATAGAAAACACTGGTAATGAATAAATGATACAATACTTTTAGGGTCTGGTTTGAGATTGTCAAATAATGCTCTGTTACGGAAATACCACATACTCCACTAGGTCATCATAAGCTTGCTGAATCGAGTAGTTCCAATTTTTTCTTTTATGTCTTTAATGATGGTGTTTAAGGGTAGGTTTAGGATAAAGTTTTGGTTTAAAATGGGTATCAAGGTGGAGTTAAATTTGTTGATAGTGTTTTTGGTGATTGGACAATCCCAGAGGAGATGGAGAATGTCCTCGTGATGTTGCACCATCTCTGTATTTTTGTTTGTTTTTAGGCGGTTATCCGTCTGCCGACTTTCGACCATCAAGGTTTAGGTATGTATGGCCTCGAATTTTTACCTAATAAAAAAAATGTTTGGATTTAAAGGAGAATGAGTTATATTTTCTGAACGGAGAAACTAAATACACCATAAATCTTGCACGTCGGAATGGACGTGCAAGATTGAAGTGGGTTAATTAATTTTTTTAGCGTGCTAATTAATGAGAAAGACCTGCACATTGGAATGAATATGCACTTTTGATGGGGATTTACGGTGTATCTAAAAACACCTTTTCTAAAAAATGAACTCTTAAAAGAAAGGGTTAAAGAGGAGAGGTGGGTTAAAATGTCAAAGATAGCATTTGAAGTGACTAAATAATAGACAAAACTATAAAGTTTTAAAAATGCCTAAATTTATCCCTTTCTTATTCAAAATGCATGTCTCTCCTTTCATGAATTTTACAATTCACAATTTAATTTGATCGAGCACGTGGGTGTGAAAAATCAAATACTCCATCCGATCAGGAAAAAAACGTATGACATTTATTATTTACGTACGTTTTTTTAAGATGATAAAAATGGATTTTTAAACAATTTTAGACTTATTAACAGCTGTAACGATTTTTTTTTTTTAAAAACCTTTATAAAAATGGATATTTTATATAATTTTTACCATCGTAAAAAAAAAACTTATATAGGTAATTGACATGTTTTGCCGAACATAGAAAGTATAGTTTGTTAGTATTAATATTTTAGCCTGAAATTCAATTTAAAAATGGTGTAATAAAGAAATTGATAGTAACCTTGTGTACACGATTTGGTGCAATACAAAATTAATTAAGGTAAATATTTATGATAAAAACTTCAAAAAATTATTTTTATGTTATAAATAACCAATCATATATATATATATATATATATATATATATATATATATATATATTTGTATACTTTTCTCATGAAAAAACATAATTTGAAAAATATTAAAAGTATTATCATCAAATAATCATATGTTCAATTTTTATATTTTTCAAAATGTGTTTTCATAAGAAAATTATACAAACATGTATGATTGTTTATTTATAACATAATTTTTTTTATCATAAATATTTACCATAATTAAGTTGGTATTCTCTAAAGAGTCCATATGAGGATGTAGGAGATCCTATCTCACTAGCTAGTGCCCCTTTAGGAGTTTTAACTATTTTTTATTTTTATAATTCAAATTTATATCCGAATAGTGATGAAAAATCTCATATGATTAAAATAATTTCGCTCTTTGGCCCCTTTGGATATATAATCGGGTATGCTATTTACACGACCAATTTTCACCAAATGCACGGCTACAGGATGCCAACCTTGGGAGTCGGAGATGGACACCTGGGCTGCCGACACCGGCTGTAGGGGAGTGTTATATAGTGCCGACATCGGGTGTCGAAGTCGGTGGGTGCTTTGCTGATATCGGGAATCGGCGACGGCCGACGGCCGGAAAAGCCATGCATTTGACAAGTTATTGGTCATGCCAATACCAGGACCCTATATAATATGGAGTAGTTTGAATACAAAATTCATATTACGTTTTAAAAATCAAGTTTTGGACAATTGAATCAAGATAAAATGTGGGAATCTATGAAATTGATTGAAATTGAACACAAAAGGAGCAAAACTCCAGCAATCAAGAATCTCTTGGTTTGTTACAAAACTTCACCAGAAACTCCTGCCTAACACTACACCCCTATTTATATTTTTGTTGTTGCCTAACTGCCATGAGGGAAATTACCATTTTACCCCTGAAGCTGTAACCAAATTGTCGAGAGAGTATAGAGCATTGTATACTCTCATACAGTGGCGGCCGCAGGATCCTTCGAAAGGTGGGGCGAAATTTTCTAGTGTGTACTAAGATATTGGCCTTAAATAAACTTCTTTACCTAAGCTATGATTTTCAACTTAGCATTGGATTATAGAAAAGTAGGCTTACATTTGCTTACATTTGCTTTGTTGCTATGATAGTTGTTTCTCGTCATTCATTGAAAATTCAGGCATTTGTCATATTTAGGAGTGTAAACTTATCGAAATTCAATCATGTTAAATTCAAAGCTTTTGCATATTAGCTAGGATTGTAAACTCACCAACTTTATAATATCTTTTGGTTCCCAAAGACATGATATAAATTGTGATTTGAATATGTAGGTTACGAAAATACAAATAATATTGCATAAAGCTTCACAAATTCAATTCATAAATTTCATTCTCAAAATCACATACACAATAATTAAAACACAAAATTTATTCTCAAAATCAAAACTTTAATGAAAATTTCACAAAATTTATTCTCATAATCAAATCATAATTTCACCAATTTTACGGGGTTTAATTAGTTTATAGCTAGATAATTTGTATATAGTAGGGAGCTCGAGAAGTGGGAACATAATTAAATAAGGGGGTAGAAACATAGAGAGTAGGTGCAAGTTGAACAAAGAATTAAAAAAACTTTTTTGAAGGAGGCGAATTTTTTTTTTTTAAAAAAGAGGCTAATTTCACCAATTTTATGGGGTTTAATTAGTTATAGCTAGATAATTTGTATATAATAGGAAAATCGGGAAGTGTGAATATAATTAAATAAGGGGTAGAAACAACGAAAGTGGGATGTAAGTTGAACAAATAATAAAAAAGTTATTTTTAGGGAGGTGAAATTTGTTTTAAAAAATGAGGCTATTGGGACTTGAACCCCCAACCTTTGGTTTAATGTTAGTTTCCTTCCTTCCCACCAACCAACTAAGCTAAATAGACTAATTGATTCTATATTCATTCTAGTTTTACTTATTACAACACTTATATATATATAAATTATTTTTTATTTTTTTTCCAAACCCCGGGACACGTGGGTCGAAGGGTGGGGCGGCCGCGTACGCCCGCCCCACCCTGTGGCCGCCCCTGCTCTCATATACCCCCCTCAAGCAGGACTTGCACTAGGCAGTACAAGGCCTAGCTTGAACCTAAGGAAGCTATGTTGCTTGGCACCCAAAGCCTTCGTAAGGATGTCAGCTGTCTACAATGAAGAAGCCACATGATCTGTCTTGAGGAACCCCTGCTGCACCCTTTCTCGAATGAAATGGCAGTCAATTCGAACGTGTTTGGTTCTCTCGTGGAAGACAGGATTGAGAGCAAGGAGCTGAGCTGATCTATTGTCACAATATAAGGTAATGGGCAAGGAAATAGGGATGAAGAGATCTGACAGCAAGCCTTGAATCCATACCAATTCACTGGCAGCAAGAGACATAGCACGGTATTCACTCTCAGTTGATGACTTGGAAACAACTTGTTGCTTTTTGGTCTTCCAGGAAACCAAAGAGGACCCAAGGAATACACAATAACCTGAGAGAGATCGACCAGTGTCCAAACAGTTGCCCCAATCAACATCTGTGTAACCATGAACTTTGAATGATGAGGAAGCTGAGTATGATAGAGCAAAATTGAAGCTGCCTTTAAGGTACCTAAGTAAGTAAATCAAGGCATTCCAGTGAGGTTGCAAAGGTTGATGTAGAAATTGGCTCAGCTGTTGGGCAGTGTAAGAAATGTCAGGCCTTGTTAATGTCAAGTAAAGGAGGCGCCCAATTAGCCTTCTGTAATCTTCAGGATTTTTGATAGGGTCTCCATCATGTGAAGATAACTTGACGCCATGCTGCATAGGAAAATCAGAAGTTTTGCAAGCTTCCATCTGTGCATCCTTAAGTATGTCCAACACATACTTCCTTTGATTGAGCAATATGCCAGAGGATGATCTAGCAATTTCCATTCCTAGAAAATATCTAGCCTTCCCTAGATCTTTAATGGTGAATTCTCTGTGTAGAGCATCCTTAGTGAGGGCAATTTCAGAACTTGAATCACCTAGAATTAGCATGTCATCCACATAGACTAGTGCCACTGTCATGTGAGCACCAGACCTTTTGACAAAGAGAGAGTAATCATGAGTTGATTGTTTGAATCCCAAACGAACCATGAACTTAGTAAGCTCATAATTCCATTGCTTGCTCGCCTGTTTAAGTCCATAGAGAGACCTCCTCAGTCTGCAGACATGACCACTAGGAACCACCAATCCTTGAGGAGGAGTCATGTACACTTCCTCATCCAAGTAACCATGCAAGAAAGCATTGTTGACATCAAGCTGGTGAAGCACCCAACCTCTGGTAGCAGCTAATGCTAAAATGACTCTAACTGTTGCAAGTTTAGCCACTGGTGAAAATGTCTGTTTGTAATCCTTATCTTTGACCTGATTATACCCCTTAGCAACCAGCCTTGCTTTGTGTCTCTCAATGGATCCATCTGGCATGTACTTTATTTTGAATATCCATTTGCAACCTATAGCCTTTTTGCCTTGTGGCAATGGGGTTGTAGTCCAAGTATGGTTGTCTGATAAGGCTTTCAACTCTGACTGCATAGCTGTTTCCCATTCAGGAACCCCTTTTGCCTGAGAGTAGGAATTTGTTTCAAAGGTGGAGCATATGTGTATATGTGATTGTATGAACTCAGGAGAAAGATGGGAAAGGTTATGAATTGAAAATACAGCAAAGGATTCAGATCTAGAGGAATCTGAGATCTCTCTAGAAGGAAGGTTGGAGCACACATAATCTTGTAAGTGAGCAGGCCTGTGTATATTTCTTTTGGGCAACACAGGAATAATGACAGGTGAGGGAAAGGAGGAAGTGTCTGAGATAGTTGGACCATTGGATGGGATGTGAGGAGTTGACTGAGAGGTAGAGCCAATACCCAATCCAGAGATAGAAGGAGGTGTGGTGTGTTCAACAGGAAAAGATTCAAAGGAATCGGAAGAAGGGAATTGATTTCCATGATCTGTATCATATACAGGAAAATACTGAAGATCATCTTCATTGTCAACTGGGGATGGTGATGGTTGGGAAGGAATCTGTGATGAAGAGATGTGTTTGAAAGGGAAAGTGTTTTCCTGGAATTGAACATGTCTGCTAATAATTACCTTCCCGAGTGTCAGATCATACAACTTATAAGCTTTCTGACCTGGAGGATAGCCAACGAACACACATCTCCTAGCAATGACACCAAGCTTATCTCTGTGATCATTTGGTTGTAAGGCATAGCACAGACAACCCACTACTCTCAACTGATCATAAGAAGAAGGTTTCTGAAACAGAACTTCAAAGGGTGACTTCCATTTTAGGCTAGCAGAGGGCATTTTGTTTATGAGGTGAGTGGCACTCAACACACAGTCCCCCCAAAATCTGATAGGCAAACCAGCATGCATCCTGATTGCCCTTGCAGTTTCTATCAAGTTCATATGCTTTTTTTCAACTCTTCCATTTTGCTCATGAACACCTGGAGCTGTCCTTTGATGTATGATACCCCTAGATAAAAGCAAATTCTCACATTCCTTTTGAGTGAATTCTGTACCATTGTCTGTTCTGATGGACTTAACAGACACCTGGAACTGATTTTCCACCATGTTGAGAAAACCAGTCAATATCCTTAACACCTGCAACTTGTCTTGCATTAAGTATGTCCAAGTAGTCCTTGAGTTGTCATCAAGGATGGTGAGGAAATATCTTGCACCGCACAGGGAAGGGGTCCTATAGGGACCCCAAACATCAATATGTATCAACTGAAAAGGACACTCAGCTAAGCTACAACTCCTTTCAAAAGGCAATATGTGCATTTTAGTCATTGCACAAGGGTCACATGAAATAGTCTTTACATCAGACACATCACAGTTTGGTAAGTGAGGAAACTTAGAAGCTGACATATGACCAAGTCTTGCATGCAAGAGATGCAGCTTGTTACAATTCAAACTGACATTATTCAAGGAAGAAAAATTTTGGATGGTAAAAGACTGACAACTAGAGGCCTTCATCTTGTAGAACCCTTTATCTTCATAGCCTCTTGCTATTACAACCTTAGTTGTAGGGTCCTGTAACCAACAATTCATGTCATCAAAACTGAATCTGAGATGCTGAGCTTGAGTAACTTTTGAAACTGAAAGCAAATTGTGTCTGAATTGAGGAACCAATAGCACATTGCTAAGCATTAAATCCTTGTGCAATCTAATAGTACCATGCTGTCTAACTGTAATACAGTTGCCATTAGGTAAACCAAGATTGATCACAGAACTTAAGTCAAAGATCTCAGTAAATATAGATCTATCAAATGCAATGTGATCAGTTGCTCCAGAGTCAATGATCCATACATCAGTCTGAGACTTATCAATACCAACAAGAAATGAAGCACTAAGAGTACCTGCATAGTGTACCATAGCCTGATTGACTGAGCTATCAATGCTTTATGCAGGAGCCTTGTCTTTCATGAGCTTCAATACTTCTTGAAACACAGCATTGACCACTGCTTGATCTGGCTTGATTTCAGAAAAACTTTCATCAAATGGACTGTCTTGATGTGTACTCTCAAATTGAGCAGCAAATTTCCCAGCAGGTTTGGACTTATCATCATCTTTTGGCCCTTTAAACCACTCTGGATAGCCTAATAACTTGAAACAGTAGTCTTTGGTGTGGCCTCTTTCACCACAATAGTCACACTTTCTTTCAAGCTTTGCTCTTTTGAAAGCCTGCTTAGCTTGTTCAAATCTAGTTTGCTCTAACTGCTTGTACTGATCCCCACTTTTGTACTTATTCACAACATTTGCTTCTACATCAAACTGACCAAACCTGGTAAGGGCTGGAGTAGAAGCATCCCCTTGCACACTACCAGTAACACCTATGGACCTCTCAATCTGAGTGGCCATCAGAAAAGCTTTGTTCAACCCAGGCATAGGGTCCTTAGACAGCACATTACTTCTGAGTGGTTCATATACGTCATTTAACCCCATCAAAAACTGCATAACTTTGGCTTTCTCATCCCTTTCAAGGATTCTTTTGATCAATCCACAACTGCATTGGTTAAATCCACCACAATCACACTTAGGGGTGGCATCTAAAAACAACAATTCATCCCAAATCTTCTTCAGCCTTCCAAAATAAGCACCAACAGACAGGTTCTACTGCTTAGTATTAGCTAGATCCCTACGCAACTGATACACAAGGGGATCATTTGATTCACAAAATCTCTCCCTTATGTCATCCCACAGTTCCTTAGCGGTTTCAATGTACATGAAGCTTTCAACAATTTCACTTGTCATCGAATTTATTAACCAACACCTAACCATGGAATCAGCCCTAAGCCATTTCTCATAGTCTTCACTATTCTCATTCGGCATCACACAGCTACCAGTCATGAAGCCAAGCTTCGCTTTAGCACCAAGTGCCATTTTTACTCCTCTACTCCAGCTCGTAAAATTCATTCCATTGAAATGAGTTGAAACTAGCACCATTCCCGGATGGTCTGAATTCGACAAGAAATAAGGATTCACGTGTACAGGATTCATACCTTGCCACACATCTCCGAATTGAACTCCCTGAGGTGCATAATTCCATCCACGACCAGCTCCGTTTGCAGCTCCTGGTGCCGGAGATGTAACAGACACAAAATCTCGTCCTGCACCTCTTCCAACTCCATGTCCATCAGCTCCAGTGCCAGATCCTTGACCTGGCGGCGATGTATTTCCTCTCCCAGACATCTCGCTTCACAGAGACTAAACAATTTCAAGCGAAAATTGGAAATCGATTGCGCGGAAGAACTCAGATCTGGAACTGGCGATTTCAGATTCAGCCACACCAGCTTCAGATCGAGCAAACAACGTGAAGATCGTCACGCTCTGATACCATTTGGACAATTGAATCAAGATAAAATGTGGAAATCTATGAAATTGATTGAAATTGAACACAAAAGGAGCAAAACTCCAGCAATCAAGAATCTCTTGGTTTGTTACAAAGCTTCACCAGAAACTCCCGCCTAACACTGCACCCCTATTTATATTTCTGTTGTTGCCTAACTGCCATGAGGAAAATTACCATTTTACCCCTGAAGCTGTAACCAAATTGTCAAGAGAGTATAGAGCATTGTATACTCTCATACAAGTTTCTTAAAAATTCATGAAGTAATATTTTACCTCTTTTTTTTATTATTTTTTTAAAATAAAAGTCTCTGCCTGAAACCTCTATTTTGTTTTACGAATAGGACTATAGGAGTATCGTTACTGATTTCATTTCATAACCAAAATGCCCCAAGTTCAAATCTGTAGATTTAATTTTGTTGAAAATTTAATTTCCAAAGGTTAAAAGTGCTCCTCCTAATATAAATAATCTGTGTTATCTAAAAAAAAGTTTAAAAGTGCACCTCCTAATTGCTTCTTCAATATGGTTTCTAAAGTTTTATTCTATTTGACGTATGTAACTTTAAAATTTATAATTAAAGTTGACAAATGACTAATATATTCTCTTTTTATTACTTTATTAGAGAGTCATTAGGCCTAAAGTATATATCTTGTAGTTAGTTAAGATGTCAATCACGTCATATTATAATAATTTAACAATAAAAAAGATAAGTGTAATGTGACCCATTCAAATTAAAATGATAATGCCATATATATTCCTAATTAATTATTATTGACTCATTCAAATCCTCAATTATGCAATTTGATTTGTTCTAAACCACAGAAAAATAAATCACTAAATGCTAAGTGCTAACATCTTTTTTAGCTTTTGTTTTCATCTATTATGACATCCAATATCTCAAAATCAAACATATAATTAATGACACAATTGGACACTAAACTACTTAAGTAGCTAGCCACTCTTTGTTATGAAAATTTTAATATCGGCCATGATTTTATTTTCACTCTTACTATTCTTTTAAATAAAAATAAAAATAAAGACAATTTAATAGATTCTAAACTAGAATTATATACTCCTTATATGTTTGAAAATCGTACCGACTAAATACACTTCAAATCCTGCACGTCGGAATTTACGTGCAGGGTTGAGGTGAGTTAATTAATTTTTTTAGCGTGCTAACTAATTGGAAAGGTCTGAACGTTAATTCCGATGTGCACTTTAATTTGAGGAAAGATTTGGGGTGTATTTAACAACACCCTTGAAAATTCCAGAAATTACATGATCAAATGGCAAAACACAAATACAATACTACCTCCGTCTCATAATTTAGATCATCTGACTTTGTAGCACACTTTTTAATATGTTAAAAATTCTCTAAAATACAAACTTTTTTCAAATTTTTTTTACATAATTTCAAAATTATTTGTAATAAGTTTGAAATTGTTTTTAAAAATTGGAATTTTTTATATTTTATAGAATTTTAACACATTAAAAAGCGTGTCAAAAAGTCAAACGATATAAATTATGAGATGGAGGGAGTAAAATCCAATTAAAAGTTTGATACCTTCAAATTTTATATTAATAGGAATTATATCGTTTTTGTCAGATTTAGTTAAATAGATTTAAAAAAAAAATTACAATGCTTAAATATTAAATTTAGGATAGAAGTTACCAAATATAAATTCGATTTGTAAAAACCGACACATTCAAACAAATCTGAATTCAATTTAGGGTAACATTTATGAAGTCATTTATGTGATAATAAGAACAAAAAATAAAAAATCAGAACTAAATAGAATAATGAGAAAGTGCCAAAAAAAATGTGGCTTTTTAGCTTATACATCGCATTCAATCTACAAAACAAAATACTAAAAAGCAATTAACATGATGGAAGGGATGTACTTGTGTGTGGTTTGGAGAGGTTGGTAGCTCGAGATTAGATTATATATTACACTCAAGTGTCACAATATTCAAATTAATTACTCTGGACTGGCCTTGTAGATTAATGTTACTATATCCCTAATTAATTGTATTAATTCAAAACCCCAATAATTCATGTTGATTTGTTGTTTGTGCACCACAAAATAGATCACTAATTGCTAGTTTTTATTTTTAATGACAATATCTCAAAACCAATAAAATACATAAAATGACACAATAGGATATATAAATAATATTAAATGAAATTTAAGATCTCCATCAATTATATGGCATGGCTGATTTGCCGTCCAAATTGTTTCAAAGGTTTAGATTTTCAAGAATATTTTTTTAAAAAATAATAATTAACTCATCTTAATTTAATTACATAATACTCTCTTCGTTCGAAAAAGCATGTCGTTTAGCACTTTTTAGGAGGATAAAAACCATAATATAAAATATTCATTTTCAATATTTTTTTAATGGAAACTAAGAAATTGTTTAATTTTTTTAATATAAAAAATAGATATTTTATATAGTTTTTATCATTCATAAAAACGTACATAAATAATATAACTTGTCTGATTTCAAATATAACTTGTCTAGTTAAGAGAACACTGTACATATTCAATTAACATTCTAAGTACACGTGTTATATATGATGGTTGGTTTGTTTACCGATCCGTTGGTCTCTCAAGTTATCAGACAATTTATAGCTTAGACTACAATTTTTTTGATCAAAATTGAAATCAATTTGAATTTGATAAAATATGTTAGATAGCAAACTGCAAACCTTCCATTTTTCTTTTTAAAATAATCCAGAGAACAAACATTCCCATCTATCACAATTTGATTCAAAACCCATGCTTAATTATAGGTGTCTATAGCATATAAAATATGAAGTTATTATATTTAAAAAATTCTAAAACCAATAAATAAAACAATAAGAAAGATTCAACATGTAGCTTCTTAGCTACTCCCTTGGTCACTCCCATCAAATGTAAAAACAAAACAACATTCTCAAAACAACAACAACAACCATCATGGAAGGGATGTACTTTAGTCTTTGTGTATGGTTTAAAGAGTTTGGTAGCTCAATATATATTATACACTACTCACCACCTTCCCCAAAAGAAATCATTTCTTTTTTCTTCTTTTCTTATTTCCCAATCCCTAAAAAAGAAGAAAAAAAAAATGCAATTAATTTTGGGGACCTCCAAAGAACAAATCTTTCCCATGTCCCCATTTCCAATCAACAACAACTTAACCCACACGAGTTCCCCAATTCTATTTCTATGTGCACCCACTCCTCCCATAGCTCCAAAAAGGGTCAACCATGTCTACCTTGAGTTGGGTTGGTGCCCATTTACTTTAGCTTCCTCTCTCATTCTCTTCTTCTATACACAATCAACTTTACATCATGTGTGCTGCTGAGAGTTGCGTTCCACACTTGTAGAAAGGCCCGTTAACGGGACTTGAGAGGCAGCATGGGTGGATTTTTAGGGTGCTTCACTTGCACCGGAAGCATCCAAACACACCAAGAGAAGGGTCTCGGAATCAAGGAGGTCGATGAGACACTGGCTCAACCGAAGACTCATGGATTGAGGAAGATAAGCGGTTGCGATGAGTCGTGTTGTTCGACACAAGAGGTTGTGGGATTGAGGCGGTTTAGCTGGGAGGAGATCGAGAGGCTGACGGAGAGCTTCTCGGAGGTGATCGGAGTTGGAGGGTTCAGCACCGTGTACCTCGCGAGGCTCCCGGACTCGAGCATGGGGGCCGTGAAGGTTTACAACGGTAGTGAGCGGCTCAAGCAGGTGGCTAAGGCGGAGGTGGACATGACTGGCCAGCTTTGTCACCCCAATATTGTTACTCTCTTGGGCTACTGTGATGAAAGAGGTATGAATTACTATGAAACTTTGTTGTTTAATTGTAGCTTGATTGATTGGCTCCAGAGAGGTCATGGATTCAAATCTCACTCACTGACACATGACACCTAACTGAATACAATTTACTTATTATCAGTTACTGGGTATGGGTTGAGTCTGTCTGACGGTGTGTCATCGAGTTTGCCTATAACCCCCGGCGTCGTAAGAAAATTGTAGCTTGATTGACTCCTTGATGTTCTCCATCTTTGATTTGATTTCATTGAAAGTGATTTTCAATCAATTGGGTAGGCTCAAATTCTTCCAATTTTTGTTAGTTTCTTGGTGGCAATTATTTCAGTCTTTAGAGAAAGTCAAAAGGTTCAAATTAGAGCTTACAAGTTAAGCACATAGTAATAGGAGATTAGGAATTTAGGAGTGATGATGCTGAGTTTTACATCTTTACAAGTGAACAGAACCTCTCAAAAGTTATCCTTTTACTGTTGTAGATTATAACTGTTTTTCAGTTTTTACCACAATATGTGTGAAAACATTACTTTTTTTAGGCTTCTTTGCCTGCGTCCTAAGCTTTTTAGGAGTATTTGCTTAGGTAGTCTTTTTGTAGAGTTTGGTTATGCTTGTTTCGTTGCATCTGATTTCTATTTGTACTGTATTTTTAGACACTTTCAGTCTGCCGACTCAATAATCAGACTTGTCTGATCTCAAATCTTTATCTAATTAAAAAAAAAATACCATTTTTTAGGCCAAGAATCTGAATCAGTTCTATTACCAACCACATCACTTCAAGCAAGATCCGTAAAAAAATGTGATTGTGGCCCCAAAATATGTTAAGTCTCACTCATAAATGTTGGGTGTTGAGGGATAGTAGACTAAAACAACACATACCCAAATAAAACATTTGTACAACAATTCAAACTAACCAAAGGTTCACGGTGGTCACGAGTTCGATCCCTGCCTCTTTTGTATAACAACTAAGTTCCATCTAAAGAACAAAAAATCGTCAAAATTGAGAAATGAAACACCCGATCGAGAAGGTGAACATTTTCCTGTCTAATGTCAGATGAAGGAGTACTAGTATTTGAGTACCTACCCCATGGGGATCTGCAAGGAAAGCTCCACAACAAGACCATCTCCCAAGTGCTTCCATGGAAGACTCGGATGGCCATCGCCTTCCAAGTAGCGCAAGCATTGGAGCACCTCCACGAGCAATGCTCTCCTTACATAGTCCATGGCGACATCAAAGCGTCTAACATTCTCCTACACCTCGACAAGCTTCCCACTTCCTCGCAGCCACCACAAGAAGCTGCAGTCTCCTGCAAGCTCTGTGACTTTGGGTTCGCAAAGACAGGCTTCTCATCTTCGATAAAGCCTCACTCTTCTTCGTCGTCATCATCGCGGATAGCAATGATGGGCTCTCCAGGGTACATCGACCCTCACTACCTCATGACAGGAATCGCTTCCAAGAAAAGCGACATCTACAGCTTCGGAGTTATACTGCTTGAGCTCATAACTGGTGTGGAGGCATTCTGCCCAGGCAAGGAGCAGCTGCTAACCACATTGGTGAGGACAAACACTAAGGATTTCAACATAGAGCAGGTCATGGGCATTGTTGATCCTCGGTTAGGCACCGGGTTTGACCCGAAGGAAGCCAGAGCCATGGCATGTATATCCGCCACGTGCCTCCACCATTTGCCTAGCCTTAGGCCGTCTGCAACGGAGATCTGTCAGGCCATGAAGGAGAACATCCCTTCTGTATCCTCCCTGTGTGTCTCCAGTAAGATATGACAGTAATCACTTCAAGTTAATTAAGCCCTTTTTTTAACCATTTTTACTCTAGGGATTCCATTTGTTTTCTTGCAGCATCTGATAGTGAGTAAAAATGGCACAACAAAGAGTGAATTGTAGTTCACATTAGCTGTAAAGATGAGGTTGAAACCTTCTGTAATTATCACTTTTGTGTTTTGTTCCTTAGCAGTGTTGTATCTGTATGCATTTCATTCAGATTCTATTTTTTTTTAGGCCGAAACCCGGTTCAACAAGTTAAAGATGAACTGGTTTTCAGTGGCATATCAGCCTTTAAAATTGTAGGCACAGTAACACTTATTGCAGGGCAACAGATGGGTTGCAGCTAGCAAGAGTCAAGCAAACCAACACTTATTTTCAATTTTCAACTATTTTCAACACAGACTGATTCAGGAAACTGCAAATCAAACTCATCAGATTAACCAAAAAACAGTAAGAAAGTAAAGATAGGTCTACAAATCTATCTCTATCTAACGCATACGTGAAAGCTTTGAGAGTTCTTGTAACATACCTTGATTCTAAACTGAGCCCACCATGTATAATCGGTGAATCTGCTACTCCGCTAGCGGTCACAGGAAGTATCTTGTAGGTGAGGGAGGGTTGCTGCACTCACCGAAAGCTTCATCCATCGCTTCTTCTCTGCAACTTGAGAGCAAGTCGCAACACGATACAACAATTGAAATCTCTCTTCCAGATTTTTGGCACCTTCAAAAAAACTATATACAACAAAGAATGCTGCAAAAAACAGATATTGAGATAATTTCGCATCTCTGCACTTCCAGAAATTCTAAAAAAGCAAAAGAAAATTGGCCAAGACACCCCTCCATCTGATGCACATCATGGGTATGTGATAGAGTAAAAATCGGGAACATACACCAGCATTGATTAACACACAAATCACACACAATAGAACACAAACAGAGGGCAAAATCTTCAGGAAAACCCAAAGGTAATCCAATAAGCCTTCCAAATTCAAACTGGCCTAAGCTGTATGCTTTTACAATTGATCACTCAGGATAATTACTACGGTAGGGTAATCCCCTTATTTATACTAGGCCTAGCTGTGATATAACACACCGTACAGTGACTATTACCCTCAGCTCTCTCTAACTGTCTGACTGTAGTTGCCCTTTTGCCCCTTCTCATAAATAC
This sequence comes from Persicaria maculosa, assembly GCA_963922045.1. Lineage (NCBI taxonomy): Eukaryota > Viridiplantae > Streptophyta > Magnoliopsida > Caryophyllales > Polygonaceae > Persicaria > Persicaria maculosa. The sequence goes on from OY998253.1 coordinate 5,309,700, forward strand.
TCAAAGTCCAAACAGTAGGACGTTCCCACGATTGTGCCCTACATCATGTTGTGTTAACATTACTCTTTTTCATGATGTGATGTACATCATGTCATCATGGGCTGGCACTCACACTAATGATGATCTATGAATGCATCAATGTTTTGTGTTGAAACAAATGTATCGTTTCCTGCAGCTCTGGGGTGGCAGAGTTCATAAATACTCAAAATGTGCGCCACCAAACTATACGAAAGTCCTGGATGAGCAGTCATACCTGAACTAGGAAGATGCATTAATTGACCGCCACTGGTTATACTCATCCATTCTTATGATAAAGGAGCTAGAACTTGGAGAACCACCACCGCCATAAGCCTGAAAATTTCACAGCAGAAAGAATAGTTACCGCCTTTGTAAGAACATACTATAGTAATAATTTCTCAAATGAAAAAATAGATAAATCATGAAATCTGCATTGCAAGCACCTTTGCGATTTCGGATGTGTCAGTGCAGATATCCATACTCCTTAAGCACATCTTCAGATTGTTCCTTTGCATGTAAATTATAGCACCTATAGGCCTGAAATATGAAAAATACTTAATGGCTACTTACATGGTTTGAGATTCATATCTATCATCACGAATAAACATATACTAACTTAAAAAACATGCACACATGAGCCTCGGTATGTCATTACTAATCAATTTTCGGCCTCTCTTAGACAAGTTTAGGTAAACAGTGAGCTAGTAACATGATACAACAAGATGATTAAAAAGCTTTAGCATCAAGAGGGGATCTCGTACATATAGAACTACAGAAGGGGATCCCAATCCATGTCCATTGTCCATGCACAAGTAACAAATAAAAAAGAAGCAATTTTGTGAAGAATGAAGGAAATGCGAAAACCAAAGAAACAAATATATGAGATATGAACAATCATCTCTATAGATTGTCTAGAGACAAATAGCTAGGAAAAAAATCAGTTAGTTGGAGTCACCCATCTCATTTTCTGGCAAAGAGGAAGTATGAGTACCTTAAGCCAGCTGCAGAACTTCCCAAGATAAGTTCTTTTCCTATGTCGTCACTCATATTGAAATTACCATCAGCCCTCACTCCCTGAGTACCAAGAAAACACAATTAAATAACTGTTATAGAAGAACAACAAAAAAGGACACATATTCCCTCATGAAAACAAATCAAAGATACAACTGGACAGAGCTGTACCAGTACATGTGTAGCCGAGTTTCATAATCCTTTTAGCATGGTAATATTTATGCTTGTACAAACAATACATTTCTTCAAATAACATGTAGCATATCACGAGTTGTGAAACCAATTAGATCCATAGGATCACAGCCAAGAAATCAATATCTCTAGAAACTGATAGGTAATGATGAAAAAAAAAATTCAACTTGAAAACTGATGACAAATATCCCTAATCATAATAACTGAAGAAAAATCAACAACCAAGAAGTTCATTGAAGCAACCAAAACGTAAGATTTTTTAAGCAACCAAAAGGTAAGATTTTTTGTATCTCATTTGTGGGAGTGGGACAAGGACCATGCAATATGTAGTAATGGTCACGAAGCTTACAATTAGCAGATGAACCGGGAGTTGGGAACCCCACAAAGTCAATGATTCTCCGCTAATAAAAAAAGTTTTATATATCAAGAATGAGATACTAACAATTGCAGGTTCTGAAGAGCAGGCTCAACTGCTACTAAACTCGTGGTTCATGGGTGGAAAATATAGGATCAGTGCTGCATATGACGTCTTCAGAAGGAAAGCCCCGAAACCTCCATGGTGCACTGTTGTTTGGGACATAGAAATCATACCCAAACACTCTTTTATATTGTGGCTAGCAGCAAGAACAAGACTGGCTACCAAAGACAAGATCAAGACAAGGGAAGTTGACTTAAGATGCACATTCTGTAATCAAGCATCAGAAACTCATGATCATATATTTTTTGCTTGTAATTTTTCTTCTCAAATATGGTTTCAGGTGAAGAAATGGGTGGGAATTTGGAGAGGAATGAATACACTAAAGGGAGCTCTCAAGTGGCTAAAAAAGGAAGCAAGAGGAAGAAGTTGGCAATCAAAAGCAAAAAGGGTTGGCCTAGCAGCTACTGTGTATTACATATGGAGAGCTAGAAATGAGAAGATTTTCGAAGAAACCATGAGGAGTCAAGATGAACTCATACATCTCATAAAGATCCACGTGTACAAGGTGCTAAGTCATAGGTTCTCATTGCACTTCAATGCAGCACCTCAACTACAAGATGGACTAATCAATGAGAACCTACCCATGGAGGCGCTATAACGATGTAGAATATGTGCACAGGTATTACTTTTTGCTTGCTGCTGTGCACAACCATGGAAGGTCGCCAGAATTTGACAAATACAAGATCTAAGCCCAGGATTCATGTGTGTAGGCAACCTTTTGGCCTTGTTGCTTCACCTTTGTAATAGGTCTTTGTGTTTGTACTGAAAAAGGGGTAATTTTGTATCGATAGGCTGAATTTAGAATCAGGGTGCTCTATGTGTTATGGTGTAACCTCCTTGATGGCCGAGCCGAAGAGGAGGGTACCTCATAACATATAGAGGTGTGTGTCCGACTTCGGATAGCCGTGGCTTGAAGAGACAGGATCCACACATGGACATTGTCACCCACCCTTATGGTCAGATGTAGGATGTGAGCCTTACTCACTTTCAAGGCTACAATAGAGCTAGTCTCGGTTGTGCCTAAGGGTCGAACCTCAAAATTTGTACATATCTAATTTCTGCAATATATTTACCTTTAAAATCAAAAAAAAAAAAAAAAAGCAGATGAACCGGGACATATATCATCTGTTGCCTGTTTAGGTGATTCCGCTAGGGATTGAGGCTCCATAAGCAGATAGCCTTCTGTCTGATACCAAACAAAGAAACATGAAATATCCAAATCAGGAAATCATGCCATCTAAGAAAAATATTTCTTTTCAATTTAATATATATCGCAGGAAACATTAATAACATGAACATTGAGTCCGTCCAACAATCCATCAAAAGCTACAACTACAAAGATTTAAGTTAGAAGCATATCTAGATCCAACTTCAGCATCAATCTTTAGCCATGGGAGGGAGGGAGGAAGGGAGGCTATCTACTATACAAGCCTCAAACATGAAGTATTTACTTAGATAAAATTAAGCAACAAGCATTGTGTAGCAAAAAGCCATTCAAGATCACAAGTTCTGATGAAACCAGTGGCAGAGCTAGGGTTCTCGCCAGGGGGTGCTGAAATCTCAAAAGGGCGATAACATATTTTGCTTACAAAATATGTAGCCATAATGAAAAAGATGACAAAGATACGTTATTACAGACGACTTCAATACTACAAATGAGGATCATTAATCACATAGTCTCTCATAACATCATCTCTGATAAAAAAAAGGATCATATTCTGAAATAGGTTGTCGTAATGACGGATCACTAATAACAACCCACTGTTTTTCCAATCAAGCTCTTTTTTCTACCCTAAAATCATCTCGTACCACATAGTCTCTAACAATATCAATTCCAACCACATCATCTCTAACTTGTGTTTCAATATTTTGAGATGGAATAAAAATAAGAATAGTTGAAGACTTGAAGGGCAACACTTAGAATTGGAATTGAATCAATCGATGGCTTCTTAAACCGAATAACAAATTTGTCCATATATACTCCAATAACAAACAATTCACAAACCCCAAAATCAACATTATATCCAGGAATCGATGGCTTATTGGAATTGATTCTCAAATTCACAAAAACCTGAATTGGATTTTGATTTAAAATCTAACATTCTAACTTCCAATATTTCAAATTGAATTGGGAAGCTTAGCGTGCTGATGCCAATCATTAATTCATTACACATAAAAATTGAAATGGGAAAAGTTGAAAATTACCTTTGAAGTGAGCCTTGAGGAAATGGGAAAGTGGGAAGTGCCGAAGTATGAACTGAGAAAGCAAACCGGCAGTAAATCAGTGATAGCCCGGAGTCGGGACTGAGGAGGACAGATGGACGGCCGGCAGAGAAGCACTCCGGCGGGCAGTGGACGGCTGGACAGGAGCAAGGTGGAGATCGGCGACAAGGAGCAAAGCTGCAAAGGCGAGAAATCGCGAGTTCGTCTGCACCAAATGAAAACTTGAAACATTGAGCACACGACAGCTAACATATATAATATATATACATGCACAACTGGATCAGCAACTAGAAGCTACCATTAATTATAGAAAGTGGCTGCAATCTTTTGATGGAAAAAAAAATACACATGTTCTACTGCATTAACGAGAGCCAAGCAGTAAGCAATCACATGAGAGACGCGAGGGAAAAGCTTGTGAAGCAATCACATCAGAGAGAATATAATAATGCAAGCTTTAGCTTCATGATTAAGAACATTCAAAATATAGCAAAATAAATTTTAAAACATGATATGAAAGAAAAAAAAAGTTCTATGAATTCACCAATTCTCAAAAGTTTATTCATATATCAAAGGCATAAAAATCTTGGTCAACAGAACCTATAAGTAGCTATAAGTTGCTATGTTTCATAAATCGAAACATGTCTTTGTTGAAGAGTAAAGTGATACTGTGATAGTAGAAATACAAGTGGGATTGGCAGAGAAAGAGGGAGCGAGAGGAAAACGGACAAGGGAAGGTAAAAAACAGTCCATTTGAGCATTACAATCTCATAACAATCAACATAAAATAGAACAATAACACATACTGAATGCATAGTTCATTCATGCTAGTGAAAGTGGGGATTTTGAACAATGGAAGATGACATTTCAAGGCAAAGTTACCAGGTATTCCCCTTTCCCCATAGATTCCTCTGCCTAGTTGAAGTTTGAAAACTTTATCCAGCATATTCTTTGCAGCATCTTTGCAAGGTAGAATAAAAGAATCTCCCTTGGATATCAGTTCCTCAACACTTAACTCCAGCAGCTACATGACCATTAAGTTGAGCAAGGTAAGTCAGACAAACTTATTTATGAAATCATAAAGCACTCCTGTGTACCTGGCTTACAGACAATAAGATGACGCAGAATAACAAAAGAAGGAAAAGGAATCCATTTTCATGTATTGAAACCATGATTTGATAAAATTCACCTCCCAGGCTTACATATTCCTAACAAACAGCATACAGCTTTTCGACAAAGAAGTTTTCTACTGTTAAAATCTCAATATTTCATCAAATACACTGTACAAATGAGAAGAATTTGCCCTTTCCAGACTAAATGGGCTTGGGATACTAATATAAATTGCTTCTGCAACACAATGGCTCGTGATATATTCGTTCAAGGTTTCCAACACAGTTTAAAAAATATGGTTTTATCACTTTTATGTATAATGATGTGTGAATATATGCACATGCTTGTTAAGTGGTAGTGTGCCTCTTTGGTAAAATGAGGAGAATTTTTCATAGCTATATGCAAAGAAGTTGATGCTATAATATTTCAAGGGGTTTCTTCAACAAACTAGCAAATAAATCAAAAGGCGAATTTAGCTCCTATACCTGTTTACAATATTGAAATGATCCAAGAGTTTTTACGAGCATACCTTGTGGTCAACTAATAGAAAACTGAAATTCACATCAGATGCAACCTAAATAGAATGTTATCAAGTATTAAGACATAATTTGTTGGTCATCCATCTTGTGATACCTCAATGATGGAAGGGACTTAAACCAACTGCTAGAAATCTATCCAAAAACATAGGAGGATGCAACCTATACAAAATGAAATCAGAGGGAAGGGTTCTAAAGTGCATATGGTGCTGATGAATCAAAAAATAACCCACGAAATATATAATTTAGGAGCTAAATTAGATAGATACACTCATGAGTTATATGAACTGAACAAGTCAAATCACTGCGAGAATTTAAAAGAAACTGGTCAGAGCTCCAAACCTACTGAAACAGGGTATGTGATGCAGTTCATCCTTGATCGCCATTCACCAATTCGTATCTTAAAAGGCATCAATGTCTGGTAATCTCCATCTGTGAAGATCCACATCTTCCATATACTTCAAGAGTAATTCCACACGGTTTTGATCTTTAAGGTCTGTTAGTATACTACTATCAGCATCCTACATTACCAAATAATACATAAAATTTATCCCTAACACTTCACAAGTAATCAAAGAATATGCTCATAGACTGGCTATATACCCATTTTTGTTTCAGTTCATTGCTAAAGTGCTTATAGACTGCACTAGAGGAGCTACTCCTCTCCACATCAACGTGGAATTTAACCTTTCCAAGGAAAGCATCAGATGGCGGCAACCTTGAAATCACTGATTTTCGATGATCTAAGCACATCACCCTACATAAGAAAAACGCATCGATCGTAATGTTGAATTGTTGATCATCCGAAACACATTGCTTCTGTTATGAAAACAAAGTAGCTTACTCGCAATTCGTTCTTCGAGAAAGCTCCACAGCGAAACCTTGTGGACCAACGAAATCGAGAAATTAGCTTTTCTCAACCCCTACGTACCGCAAATCATCGATCCTGCGCAAGAGACATACTGAATGTCAATGTTGAACGCCGCAGATTTTCAAAGAGAGTGGAATTAAAAGCGAGGAGGAGGAAGAGAGAGAGAGGGAGAGACGTGAGAGGGAGGACGGAGGAGAACGGCAAGATGAGGCAAGGGAGACTGAGACGGGAGTGGAAGAGGTGAGCGAAGAGCGCCTACAACACTCCGGAGAACGAGGGGTAGTTGTAGAGCGCCGTGAAAGGCGTTTGAGCTTCCGAAGCTCTGGCTATGGCTTCCAAGGCTGTATCCGAATGAAGGCTGCTGCATTGCAGCGATTTGATAGGGGAGATCCGGCGGCGCATGCTTCAAGTGATAGAAGAGAACGCCATTGATGCGGTCACCGGAGATGGCGGGGAAGGGCGACGAGGTGTGTCATGTGCCGAGGTGGGGGCTTGATGCGGATTGCGGATGGAGCCGTGGGGGAAGGGATGGGCCGAGTCTAGTTGGGCCTTATTTCTGTGGGCCGAATCGGCCCCACCCACTCTCTCTGTCGATGACCCGGGCCTAACCCCACCTCCCACACCCTCTTATCTCTCCAAAGTGAAGCTTGTAGTTGTAGCCTCAGCTTTGGTCTCTTCAATTCTCTCTCTTCAATTATTTATCAACTCTCCAAGCTTTCATTTTAGCCTTGGATAAATTTCCCCTCATCTCTTGTCTCACAAAACAAGAATGGGATTTGAGCCTATAGGATTCATTCTTGAGCGAGTGTACGATCTTTTCAAGAATGAGTGTGCCATTTTGCGCGTTGACGAGAAAAGGGCAATTGAAGGGCTCCAACAGGAGCTTGAGCTTATCGACAGTTATCTCAAGGATATCGATGAAATTGAGCGATTAGCAACCCTGAGTCATGTTTCGCAAACTAAAGTTAAACATCTCAGGAAGATCCTTGCTGAGATTAAAGACTTCCTTGACACAGTAACCTATCAAAAACATCTGTTCAGAAAATTGAAGGCGTTCTTCTCATGTGCCTCAAATCCTGTCATCCAAAAGCATCGGCTCGTTGTGGAGATAACAGAGTTACGTGAAAGCTTAAGAGAAACTCCCGGGTGGAAAGAGGGTTATCAACTCCCAAACAATAGTGTTGCTTATAAGAAGAGGCTTCAAACCGTGAGATTATCATTGGTCTAGAGGAGGATGTTAGTGATCTCGTCGCCAGGTTTGTTGCAAGAAAGTTTTACAATCAGGAAGAAATAAAGAAGGCGATTCCTAGAAGAGCATGGGTTTGTGTCTCCCAGCAGTGGAATACTCACGAGCTTCAACTTCAAATATGTCAAATGCTTGGGGTTAACATTTCAGAAGGTGAAAGGTTTCCCCGAGTCAAACTTGAAGAGTTTCTGCTTCATCAAGAAGGCTCTTCTTTGATTGTTCTTGATGATGTATGGGAGAGGGAAGCTTTACAAGATTTTCTCCCTACTCTATTGACGGGAAATGGTAGAGTTTTGATCACTACTCGTAAAGAAGGAATCTTTCAGTTTCCGGGGATAACTCCTTTTCATGTCCATAATATGCGCCTCCTCACGGCAAAACAGAGTAGAGAGCTATTTTCAACAATTGTTTGCAGTAACAAGGTAGTAATTGTTGAATTCAAGGAGAAGGAGGAGGAGGAGGATGAGTTTGCGAAATTGGCAAGGGTAATGCTAGAAAAATGTGCCGGTTTACCCATTGCAATAATTACACTAGCTGGACTTTTGGGAACAAAGGCCACAATACAACAATGGGAAAGCATCAAGGATAATGTGGTATCAATAATAATGAAAGATGAGAGAGGTTCCCTTCGCTACGAGGCAGTTAAGAAAGTTTTGGAATTTAGCTATTTTGATTTGCCTTATTATCTAAAGCCATGCTTTCTTTATTTAGGGATCTTCAAAGAAGATAAGGAAATACGAGTTGATACATTGATGAACTTGTGGATAGATGAAGGATTTGTAAAGCCAGATCAATGTCCTGAAAAGAGGAGGCTTGAGGGAGTAGCTAAGAATTTTTTGGAAGAGTTGGTACAACGATGTATGGTTCAAGTTGTTTCGAGAGATTATGCGGAAGATGTAATCGCTATTCGAATTCATGATTTGATGCGAGATCTTTGCATAGAGAAGGGAAAGGAGTTGGGCTTTTTTAGAGTTTTCTCTCCATTTACATCATCATTATCAACTCAAATAGAAACATGTCCTCGGATTGTGGTACATAATCGTCGTAATAACAGGTATGCAACACACACACACACACACACACACACACACACACACACACACACACACACACACACACACACACACACACACACACACACACACACACACACACACACACACACACACACACACACACACACACACACACACACACACACACACACACACACACACACACACACACACACACACACACACACACACACACACACACACACACACACACACACACACACACACACACACACACACACACACACACACACACACACACACACACACACACACACACACATGTTGTTTTTAAGTTACTATTTTTTGTTTTTAAGATACTAAAATGACAATAGGCATAATTATACATTTGTTGCAAGAATGGAAGTTGTTATGTTGATTCATATTTTCGTTTATAAAAATGTTTGCCTTTTATGAATGAATACATGCATTGATTAGAATTAAACAATATTCTTATTCATATAACATAATATTCATATTACCACAACACATATTTGTATTTGTATCATTCGATATTTGCTTAATGTATTACATAAAATTTGATTCACAAGAGAATAATTAGAAGGCGAAAAACCTGATTTATCTCCTCATTATATCTATATTATCTATATTATAGTTTAAAAAAGAACCATTGATGATGTGTCGGTCTTTCCTTAAATTTAGGTTATTTAGCCGATCACATTAATTAACCTTTTTTAAATTTAACTTTTTAATTTCTTACTATAATTGAGAGATTATCGTATGGTTACATGCAAATACTATATTTGGAATATAAATCACATGCAAATACTATATTAGTCAATTATCTATTTAATTTCTAAAGTTTTTAAATAAAATCTTAACAGACTAGCTAACCTAATAGTTTGAAATTTGAATATCTTTATAATATTAGATCTTTTATAATTAAAATCTTAACAAACTAACTAGCCTAATTTTTCTCATATTTTCATAACATAATTAAAGGGTCATAAATAATTATTAGAGTAATCAAATATTAAATATTAAATATAAAGTATATTTTAGTTATTTTTTTAATTAAAATAAGTATCTATTAGAATTAACCCAATATTTTGTAAACTTTTATTATATATAATAAAGAAGAAGTCATATGTGTCAAATGTCGACTTCTCCTTAATCGTAGTATTTTCAACTAATTGAAAAAAAATTGTCAATCAAGAAAATATAAAAATATATGCTAAAGATAAAATTTTATCAAATATGTATCCAACACCACTTAATCAATATAGCAAGATATGCTTAAGATAAGATTTTACCTAATTTATTTAGATGTCGATATATTTTTATAAGATTGTACCCAGTTTCAATTCACTATATATGGATGTATGACATTCTACCTCTTTTATTTTAAGCCAATTAAAAAAAATTATACTATGATATAATGATGCATTAAATAATCTATCACAATGAAATTGATAAATTTAATGTTTTATTATTCATCCTCTAATTAATGTATAGACAAGGATAAAAACTTGATCAAAAATTTTAACAATAATGTTATTTTAATAATTGATTAAAAATATATCGAATATTTTGAGGCATGTAATAAATTACTTTATTATATTTATAAATAAAAATAATTAGTTTATTTTCGTTTAGTTTTAAAAGATAATAGATTTTGGAATTTATAATATATTATTGAATTAATGCAACTATATTAAAGGAAAATCATTCGTTGAATGGGTGTTAATCCGAAATTTATTTAAATTTAAAAACGAATTTAGATAAAGTGATATCTTCTCCATTTATTATCATATTTAGTTTTAATTAGTTTGAACGAAATCCTAAATTAGGGGTGATTTCTAGAATGGCCTAATTTAATGACTTTATTGGTTAAATATCCACTAAATTAGCAAATTAGTAAAATGTCCACCTCCATTCCCTTGCCCTCCTGTGCCCCCCCCCCCCCCCACACACATGTGCCCCTTGTGCCCCCCTCCTATTTCAACAATTTTTTTTTTCTTCGTGTTGCTGAAACCGGAGTTGCTGTTGTAGATGCTGAATCCCCGATTTCAGCACTGTTGTTGATGTTGAAACCCCGATTTCAGCATTTCAGCATTTCAGATCACACACAAAAAAAGAAGCTAATAAGCTCTCCAAAAGTTTCAGCAAGGCAAAAAAATTGAACCAGTGATGAGTTACAAGTCTGAATTATATATTTATTGCTTTGTATGAATCCATTGTGTTTGTGATTAAAATGTACTTCAACCATTGATAGGATTTTAGCATTTCAGATCACAAAAAAAATCAAGAAGCTAATAAGCTCTTCAAATGTTTCAGCAAGACAAACAAAATTGCTGAAATTACAAATTTAGTACTGTTTGCTATCAACGAAAATGCTTAAAACAAATTGTATTTTCAACGAAAATGCTTTAAACAAATTGTATTTTCAGCATTTCAGAATTGCACAGTTGCTGAAATCAAACTAGTAAATCTTTGTTTAATCTTCTGTTAGAACCTTTGGTTGCTGTTGTAACAGAATAGAGAGAGAGAGTCTTAGAGAGAGTTTGGGAGGGAAAACCATTTCAATTGATCAAGAATGAATCTTCCAATGTCTCAAGGCCCATTTATACAATGTCCTAACATAACCCCCTCCCTTACAAAGACCTTGCCCCAAGGTCTAATTCAAGGAAAAATCCGGAAATTGGCGCAAAATGTGGCATGCAGGCTCCCAAGTTGCTTCTTCAAGTGGCAAGTTGATCCATTTGATGAGCCACTCCACCACCGGATCGCCACTACCCAGTTGCTTGGTCCTTGTGTCCAAGATTGTTTCTGGTGCCACCAAAACAGAACCTGACTCATCTGTAGTGGGTAGCTCTTGCTGAGGAGTGATAGTGGAGCCAATCTTCTTCTTCAGCTGAGAGATATGAAAAACTGGATGCAATTTTGAAGAGCTGGGTAGGGCCAATTTGTAAGCAACTTCTCCCACTCTGCTGATAACCTCACAGGGCCCATAGTATTTAGCACTCAGCTTTAAACATTTCCTCATAGCCAGGGATGTTTGTCTATATGGTTGTAGTTTGAGATAAACCATATCTCCCACCTGCAAGCTCCTCTCTGTCCTTCTACTGTCAGTGAAGAATTTCATCCTTTCTTGGGCCATGGCTAACCCTGATCTCAGTAATCCCAGTGCTGCCTCTCTTTCCTGAAACCAATCCTCTACTGAGGCTGTGGTTACACTGCTGGCCCTCAAACCCAACTGTGGTGGTGGATACCCATACAATGCTTGGAATGGTGACATTTTTAGAGCTGTGTGGTAAGAGGAATTGTACCACCATTCAGCCAGGGTGATCCATCTTGCCCATTGTTTTGGCATTGCTGATGTCATGCATCTCAAGTATGCTTCAAGGCACTGGTTTGCTCTCTCTGTCTGGCCGTCAGTTTGAGGATGATAAGCTGTAGACAGCTTGAGTGAGGTGCCCAACTTCTCGAACAGTTCCTTCCATAGATGGCTGGTGAAGATCTTATCTCTGTCTGAGATTATAGTACTAGGCAACCCATGGAGTTTGTAAATGTGATCCATAAACAATTGAGCTACTTGAGTTGCTGAGAATGGATGACTCAATAGCAAGAAATGGCTATACTTGGTGAGCCTGTCAATTATCACTAAGATGACATCAAATCCCCCTTATCTAGGCAAACCTTCCACGAAGTCCATGCCAATTGAATGCCATGGTGTCTCAGGTATTGTAAGAGGCTGTAATAACCCTGGATATGCTACATTCTCATGCTTGTGGCGTTGACATATATCACATTCTGTGATAAACTTCTCAATAAATTGCTTCATGTGAGGCCAATAGAATAGTGCTTTCACTCTATGGTAGGTTGCTCGAGTCCCTGAATGCCCTCCTGTAGCTTCTGAGTGAAATGCAGCTACAATTCTAGTCCTCAGTTCCCCATTTTGCCCAATCACTAGTCTGTTCTTGTACCTCAACACATCACCTTGCCATTTGAAGTGAGATGAAGTGTCAATTGCAGCCCTGGGTGCCACTTCTTCAATCTCTGAATCATTGATATAACTATCTGCAATTTCTTGCATCCATGCTGGCCTGATCTCTACCAAAGCAAAGCAAGAACTCACTTCTGTGTGGTTCATGGATACTCCCCTCCTGGATAGTGCATCAGCCACTGTGTTACACTTGCCCATTCTATATTATATGGAATAAGATAATCCCAAGAGTTTTCTAATAGCCTTCTTCTGAAGGTGTGTGGTAACTTGTTGATCCAACAAATGTCTCAGACTTTGGTGATCAGTGATGATGACAAAGTGGTTGGGTTCCAGATAATGGCGCCATTTCTCAATAGCAAACAAAATGGCTAGCAGCTCTTTTTCATATGTGGACAGTAGGATGTGCTGGCCACTGAGAGCTTTACTAATGAAAGCCAGTGGTTTACCCTATTGCATTAGCACTACCCCAATACCTTCCTCACAGGCATCAGCCTCAATCTGAAATTGAAGGTTAAAATCTGGCAAAGCCAACACTGGGGGAGTAGAAAGTAGCTTTCTAATTTTGTGAAAAGCCTCAGTGCTGGTAGCTGTCCACAGAAATGCATCCTTTTTAAGCAATTCATTCAAAGGTTTGCAAATGGTCCCAAATCCTCTTATAAAACGCCTGTAGTCGCCAGCTAGGCCTAAAAAGCTTCTCAATTCTTTCTCAGATGTAGGAATAGACCATTTGACTATAACCTCTATTTTGGATTGATCAGTGGCCACTCCTTCAGCCGATATCACATGTCCTAAGTACTCCACTCTAGGCACTCCAAAGCTGCATTTGGAAAGTTTGGCAAACAACTGATGCTTCCTCATGCTTTCCAGGACCTCTCTCAAGTGACAAGCATGATCTCCAAGTGAAGTGTTGTACACTAGTATATCATCAAAAAACACCAGAACACACTTCCTGAGATACTCAGCAAAAACCACATTCATAAGAGATTGGAATGTGGTCGGGGCATTTGTCAAGCCAAAGGGCATGACATTGAATTCATAATGTCCATTATGAGTCCTGAATGCAGTCTTAGGGATGTCACTCTTAGCTACCCTGACTTGATGATATCCAACCCTCAAATCCAACTTAGAAAATACAGTTTCCCCATGGAGCTCATCTAACAATTCTTCAATGTTTGGGAATGGAAACTTATCCTTGATAGTTGCATCATTCAATTTCCTGTAATCCACATAGAATCTCCATGTTCCATCCTTCTTTTTAACTAGTAAAGTAGGTGATGCAAATGGGCTTTGGCTATGCCTAATAAGGCCTGATGCCAGCATCTCCTTTACTTGCTTTTCAATCTCATCTTTCTGGCCGTGAGGATACCTATAAGGTTTAGAGCATATGGATCGGGTGCCTGGCTTGAGGGGAATGTTGTGCTTACACCCCCTATTTGGTGGTAGGTGTTTAGGCTCCTCAAACACATCCTGAAACTGATCTAGCACTTTCTTCACCTCTTCTGGGACTGATTCCTCAGTAGCAGACAGTTGACAAAGCTGACTAACATAAGCCATTATCTCTAATTCCTCACCCTTAGCTAGGTACTGCAATTCCTTCCCTGTGATGTGCCTAACCATTGCCTTCTTGTCAGGCTCTACAATCCCTTGCAGCTAGGGCTGTGCATAATCGGGTATCCGACACGATCCGACACGACACGACAAAAACACGAAACCGATAAGGGGAAAAGTGCCGATCCGAACACGACACGATAAGTACCGGGTATCCGACACGATAGCACGACACGGTTTCGTGTCGGATACCCGTATAACACGACACGAACCATTTAGGAGAAAAATCATCCGCTGGAGGAATAAAAAAAAACGCAAGTTGCAAACCTACACAGTAACACAAAAACTGGATCTACCGTCCACGAAATCCCACACCTACCACAAAACTGATTTGAATCAATTAAGAAATTAAAACCCTTTCCACGCTTGTTTCTCTTGAACTGTACTTGCAAATTGAAATTTGCATTTATACAAAATCTCTAATATCTACAATTACCAAAATGAAATTGAAAGAAAATGAAACCCTAGAAATAATTAAGGTTGGAAATAGCTAGAAGGGGACTCAGGAGAGGGCGTGAACCAGGAGGCGAGACGGCGAGAATTCGAATACAAGGGAGAGGGCGTGAACCAGGAGCCGAGAGGGCGAGAATTCGAATACAAGAACCAGATCTACAAATGTTTCATCTTCAATTTTGTCGAATACAAAACCCAAAAGGCGAGAGGAGACTCAGGAGAGGGCGAGTCAATTCGCGAGCGAGAGGAGAGGGTGAGTCGGCGAGATTCTGGCTACGAGCGAGAGAACTGAGCGTCTGAGAGCGTGAGAGAGAGAGAGAGTGGAGGCGGCGAGACTAGGGTTTGTTTGAGCGGCTAATCCTATATATACCACAAAAAAAAGAGGAAAGAATAATAAGAAAAGGAAGCTTTTCCAGAATCGAACCGCAGACCTTCACGTACGGCCCAAAAACAAAAATACCCACTAACCAACTGGGCAACTCGACATTCAGGTTACAATAAGACATATATTTTATTTGTACTATGACAGATTACCAATATTAAAAAAAAATAAAAAAAAAATTATCGTGTCGTGTCGGATACCCGACAAGGAAAATATGCCGATCCGAACACGACACGATTATTATCGTGTTTTACCGTTTCGTGTCATAATCGTGTCGTATCTTTATCGTTTCGTGTTTTTTCGTACCGTTTTGTTGCGGTTTCGTGTCGGGTCAACCGTGTCGTATTTTTCTGCACAGCCCTACTTGCAGCTCCACTCTCTTGCCTTCCTTAGAGAAAGCAATAGTGATCTTGTTATAGTCAAACTGTATAGGGCTATAATTCTTCATCCAATTAACTCCTAGTAGGAGTTCAAATTCTCCAATCTTCAAGGCCCGAAGATCAAATGAGTAACTGCCTCCTTGCATTTCCCATTTGAAGCTCTTACATTCTTGCCTGCAGAAGAGTTTTCCTTTGTTCAAGCCCTCCACTATCATCAGGTTGGCTGTAGTGAGCTTGAATCCTGCCTCTTTAGCAATTAGAGGATCCACAAAACTGTGGGTTGACCCACTGTCTATCAACACATTGATCAATCTACTGCCCACATATCCCTTTACCATGATGGATGTATCAGCCCCATTACCTGTCAGAGCTCTCACAAATCCCTCTTGATCTTCCATGTGCTCTTCTTCTTGAACCAATGTCACTTCTTCCTCATCAATCTCCTGATCTTGCACTGTCAAGTGCCTGACTGATGAGGGATTGCACTTGTGTCCCACAAAGTACTCCTCCCCACATCGAAAACACAACCCCTTTTTGAGATCTCCTGCGATCTTGGAGCTGCTGAACCCTCCTCGTGTAGGTTCTTGGAAACCTCCCGCACTTGGTTTCCATGGATTCTTGTTGATTCTTACCAAAGCCTGCACAACATCATGGTGCAGTCTTGCCAACTCTAGAACTTCAGCTAGATCCCTTGGTCTACCCAATTTCACTAGAGGCTTGATTTCAGGTTTCAATCCACTAATGTAACTAGTTACAAAGTAACTCTCGGGAAGGTGTGGATTGTAGGATAGCATACCTGCCCTGAGATCTTCGAACCTTTCATTGTAATCCTCTAAGTCTGCAGATTGGCTAAGCTTGTTGAATTCCTCAACGATATCCACTCCCTGTTTTTCCCCGAATCTGCAGCACAGTGCCTCGCTCATCTCTTTCCAACGAATTCCCCTTCAATGCATCAGATATCCTTGGATCCATGTATCCGCGCGGTCTTGCATATACATTGCTGCCAGCTCCACCTTCTGGTGTTCTTGGATCCCGAAAAGTGAGAAGTATTTCTCACATTTTCTCACCCAGTTGTGTGCCTTTTTCCCGTCGAATTGAGGAAAGTCCACTTTGGGGAATCGATTTTGGCCGGCAAGAACTCCATCGTTTCTCATTGGTGGCGGCCTGTAAGCATTTGTATCTTCTGGAATTTCACGATTAGTTGCCGGTGGAGTCTTTTCTTGATTCTCCGCGGTGCTTTGGCGATCGGCTTTCAGCGATAGAGCCCTCAACCACTCGCCGATCTGAGTGACTGATTGCTCCATTCTCGTCTGGTAATCCTCTGCTGACTTCTTCATGTCGATGATTGTTTGTTGCATTTGCTCCTGTTTCTGTACCGTCTCCAGTAATTGCTCATGCGTTGTTGATGAGAGTTGTTGAAGTTGAAGGAGATGGGGGTCCACTTTCTCGGTCACCTTGAAGCGAGTACCCTTCGCCATTGATGCCGACTGCCGAAGATCTCAAGCCACTGATACCACTTGTTAGAACCTTTGGTTGCTGTTGTAACAGAATAGAGAGAGTCTTAGAGAGAGTTTGGGAGGGAAAACCATTTCAATTGATCATGAATGAATCTTCCAATGTCTCAAGGCCCATTTATATAATGTCCTAACATCTTCCTCTCAATCTCTCTCTCTTTCTTGTTCGAAGCAACTCAATTCCAAAATCACAATCGTAACAAAATTGAAAGCTAATCGATTCAAAGAACTCCAAATTCAAACTGCTGAATTTCGCAACTGTTGAATTTCATAGAAATTAAAACTCAAAATTCAGTACACACCCCCTAATCTCAATTTCATAGAAATTAAAAGCTAATGAGAACCATTTGATGAGGTGGCATCCTCGATCCTCTTAATATATAATTATTTTAAAGATATTATACATGTTCTAATCAATGGGTTTAATTCATAACATTTTAATGTCAAAATTTTAATCAATCAAATTATATTAGAGTTTTTTTTCCTTAGTATATTCTACATTTTCTAATCAACTGGTTTAATTCAAAACTTAGAAAACATTGAATTTTTAAATTTATTACTAACTATTAAAGTATAATATATATCTTTTCATTAAATAAGAATTTTTTTGCGTCGGTCTCCTAAATTGTAAACAGGTGAAAATTTCACACATTTGTTAATCATCTAACTATTAATTAAGAATATTTTTTCTTAGGTGTCAAAATCATCTTAATTTTATGTTTTTTTTACTTTATCAACTTTACCCTTCCTATATAAAATAGTATGCTAACTTTGTTGCTATTTTATTTAATTTTATAATAATAATAATTTATTATTATTTTTTATTAAAAAATACGCCATGACGCGGGAATTGTACGAGTAGTACACATGATCAACCTAAATTAAAATAAAGATAAATTAGAATCTTACAAGATAAACCGGTATCATATATACTATATATATGTGTGTATTTGCTAATTGTACCTTTAGGAAAACCTAATTAGCTAATTGTACCACAAACAAAAAAAAAATTAGGTGGGGTAACCCCCTCCCTCATTCAAGTCAATGGTCAATGTTTGACCGTTGACCAATACGGTTAAATGTTGATTATTGATGTCACTTTTTGTCATGCCTTTTTTTTACCGTTGACTATTGATGTCATTTTTTTTATAATATTTTTTCTTTAATGTGATGAAACTTTTTCAAAGCATTATTTTGATACAATTTTTCTAATGTAATTATTTGATTCCACTTTTTTTTTATACAATTGATGATATATGAGCATAAAATGGGATTACACTTTTTAATTTGTCTATTGTTCCGTTTTTTTTATGTCATTTATTTACTCAAATTTTTATTATTTTTTTTTATTTTAAACTCTTAAAATTTTAAAATTGGTGAAAGAACCAATTATTCAGATACGGAGAGTATATATTAACAAAGTTGGTAAATACATAAATGGATAAATTCAGGCACGAAACCAGAAATTAAAATTCGGGTGGGCTAGGTAGGCTAAATTTTCTCATACATATATTTTTTATCAATAAAATCCTTAATTTAATATATAAATGAATAATTTTTCTTAATTTTTTTACCTATAATTTTATTTTTGTAAAAATGGGGTGGGCTGGAGCAGACCTCCGCTCGCCACTCGGTCCGTCACTGGATAACCTAATATTTTCAAGCATACAAAAATAGTTATGACTTATGAGTGGTCTATTCTCTAGTTAACTTGTTAAATCTTAAAATGCGATCGGTTTGTGAAAAATTGTTTGGAATAAATTGCATATAAGCAATGAATTACAAAAGATGCATATATGCTAGTAATTATTGCAGTTTCATATATGGCCAGAATACTGCACATGCAGTAGTAGTATTTAATTTAATGAAGTTTGAATCGATTTGTATACACAGTGCAGAATCTATAGCGTTGGTGTACAATTCGCGTCTGAGAACCTTAATTTGGAGCAGTGAATTCATAGACAGTCAAGACTTACCCAAACTGTTATTTCCACTTGAAAAGTTGAAGCAGGTCAGGGTTTTGTCTCTCCAAAATGTTGACTTGGGGGACTCCGCAAAACATATTGAAAATATGATCCTTTTAAGATATTTGCATTTGTATCGATGTAGCTTTACAACCAGACAAATGGACTTCCTCAAAAAACTAAGAAACTTGCAAACCTTGAAGCTGTATAAAGGGAGTGTGGAGTTGTCTGATAACATGGTTGGTAACATGGAGCAGCTCAGAGTTCTTTCTATACGTGTTCCTGATGGAAGCAGAGCTGAGAGTCCAACAATTTCAATGGGGGTGGACAAACTAAGGAATTTGCAAACTTTGGAGATATCTGCTGATGAATGGATTGTTAAGGAGCTTCCTGCTATTATTACCACTGATTTGCAACAACTGATGGTAAACGAGATACACATCCAACAACAGTTGGATGCTATACTCGGTTATGTTAATAATAGCACCGTAACCTCTCTTGAAACCCTTTCGCTTTGGCTGGAATCCAAATCATTATTGGAATTTGATTTGCAGAAGATGAAACTGGAAAGGTGTCAACACTTGAAATCGATTTCCTTGGTTGGAAAGATAAAAAAACAACGGGGGTCAAGGTGGTCGTTCCCTCCTAATCTTTTGTCATTGGGGTTATGGGGAACAAAGGTCGAGGAAGAGGATGATATGAATCAAGTCATTGCTCAAGTCGCTCACCTAAGGTCACTATTCCTAGATAGGGGCGCATACAAGGGAGAAAACTTAACTATCAGTGGGCTTCCAAACCTCCACCGGCTTCGCTTGATGGAATTGCCCAATTTGAAGGAATGGAGAATAACAGAAGGTTCCTTGCCACAACTACGAGAGTTACATATCCGGAATTGTTGTGAATTGGAAAGGATTCCAGATGAAATAAGAAACATCAAAACACTCCAACTACTTTATGTTGGTGTTATGCCAAGGAGATTCTGGAAAAGACTTGAGAAGAGAAAGGAAGGTGAAAGCGATGGAGGAGAAGATTTCCATCTTGTTCAACACATCCCCACCCTTACAGTTCAGTATACTCTTGATTAACAGCACGACTGCCGCGGCTTTGAAGGTAACCTCATTTTTATTTTTATTTTCAACTAGCAACCAAAATTTTCAATTCCTCGATAAAACTAGGCCAAATTTTGGACTAAAAGAATTATATTACATATAAATTTTAACTAGTGAGGAAATGTATCAATTCGATGCTTGCAAACTTTCTTTATTATATATAACTAGTACAGTTGCACCATGACACGATCTTTTAAAAATCTAATCTTAATAATATAATAAATTAATATTATAAAATATTAAAGAAAGTTAGGATAAAAATCATTACTAGAGCCGGACCTGAGGGGAGGCAAAACAGACATCCGCATCGGGGCCAAAATTTAAAAGGAGCCTAATTTTTTTTTAGGTATATAGATTTTTTTATTAGTAAAAAAAATTATTTAAAACCACCCATATTGAACTTTTTGTATATAAAAAAATAGCTAAATAAAATGAAATAAAGGAACGAAATGATAAAAAAATCCAAAATAATAATAGTAGGGCCCCATTTTATATTCCGCCTCGAGCATTTCAAATCTCAGATTTGGCATTGCTCGTTACCATAAAAGTATCTTAAATCACTGTTATTGGTTAGTAAAAAAAAAAAAACTCAGTAATATCATTGTAACTTCGTTTAAAAAAATAATATCATTTTAACTTTGGTGTTAAGAATATATATATATATATATATACACACACATATAGTTAGATAGTTGGTAAATGTGTTAAAAATAAAATTAAAAATTTGATTGATTTAAAGAGATAAATGAAAGAAGAAAAATAATAATTAAAGAAAAAATATTTGATTGGTTTAAAGAGTTAATTAAAAAATGTAAGGATAACACGTAGGCTAAAACTATTCTGTTTTAAGAATATATACATAGATAGATATAGATATAAAGATTTACATATAGATTAATAGTTAGTAAATGTGTTAAAAATAAAAGAAAATTTTAATTTAAAGAGGTGATAAAGAAGACTGACACGTATGCAAAAAGTGTTCTACTTTTAAAATATATAAAAGTATATAGATATAGATATTCATTTGCCGCATGAATATTTTTTGTATATATACAATATGTACCAATCTGTTAAGAGAATGGATATATTTAGATTTTCAAACTAAGCTAGTATTAGTTTTCATGAAAAATACAAGTGATGATAATTTGATAGTGACTTTCACAATTTGTGTTTTTTTTAGATCTTCAAAGGATGGATTACAAAAAAGAACCAATTGAAGGAAGAAGATTGAATGAAAGAGCTGAAAATGAAAAGAGATAAGCGGGATGACCTTCAACTTTATTTATTGTATATGATATATTGTGAATTTGGCCTACTTGGCAACTACTAAAAAAACCACAAAAAAAAAAACAGAAAAAAAAAAAGAAAAGAAAAAGGTGTGACCATCAAGAACTTCGATATTCATATCTATGTTTGGGTAATTATGTGTATGTGTGTGTGAGTCAGATTGGTGGTATCTCTACATATTACAAGATGCCAAACAATATTATATTCAAACTGTATTTTTTCTTCATATAACAATCAAACTGCATTTGGTCCATAGGATCACAGCCAAGAAATCAATATCTCTATAAACTGATAGGTAATGATGAAAAAAAAAATCAACTTGAAAACTGATGACAAATATCCCTAATCACAATAACTGAAGAAAAATCAACAACCAAGAAGTTCATTGAAGCAACCAAAACGTAAGATTTTTTAAGCAACCAAAAGCTAAGATTTTTTGTATCTCATTTGTGGGACAAGGACCATGCAATACGTAGTAATGGTCACGAAGCTTACAATTAGCAGATGAACCGGGACATATATCATCTGTTGCCTGTTTAGGTGATTCCGCTAGGGATTGAGGCTCCATACGCAGATAGCCTTCTGTCTGATACCAAACAAAGAAACATGAAATATCCAAATCAGGAAATCTGTATGACCTCAAATTCTTTGCATGCCATCTAAGAAAAATATTTCTTTTCAATTTAATATATATCGCAGGAAGCATTAATAACATGAACATTGAGTCCGTCCAACAATCCATCAAAAGCTACAACCACAAAGATTTAAGTTAGAAGCATATCTAGATCCAACTTCAGCATCAATCTTTAGCCATGGGAGGGAGGGAGGAAGGGAGGCCATCTACTATACAAGCCTCAAACATGAAGTATTTAGATAAAATTAAGCAACAACCCACTGTTTTTCCAATCAAGCTCTTTTTTCTACCCTAAAATCATCTCGTACCACATAGTCTCTAACAATATCAATTCCAACCACATCATCTCTAACTTGTGTTTCAATATTTTGAGATGGAATAAAAATAAGAATAGTTGAAGACTTGAAGGGCAACACTTAGAATTGGAATTGAATCAATCGATGGCTTCTTAAACCGAATAACAAATTTGTCCATATATACTCCAATAACAAACAATTCACAAACCTCCAAATCAACATTATATCCAGGAATCGATGGCTTATTGGAATTGATTCTCAAATTCACAAAAACCTGAATTGGATTTTGATTTAAAATCTAACATTCTAACTTCCAATATTTCAAATTGAATTGGGAAGCTTAGCGTGCTGATGCCAATCATTAATTCATTACACATAAAAATTGAAATGGGAAAAGTTGAAAATTACCTTTGAAGTGAGCCTTGAGGAAATGGGAAAGTGAGAAGTGCCGAAGTATGAACTGAGAAAGCAATCACATGAGAGACGCGAGGGAAAAGCTTGTGAAGCAATCACATCAGAGAGAATATAATAACGCAAGCTTTAGCTTCATGATTAAGAACATTCAAAATATAGCAACATAAATTTTAAAACATGATATGAAAGAAAAGAAAAGTTCTATGAATTCACCAATTCTCAAAAGTTTATTCATATATATCAAAGGCATAAAAATCTTGGTCAACAGAACCTATAAGTAGCTATAAGTTGTTATGTTTCATAAATCGAAACATGTCTTTGTTGAAGAGTAAAGTGATACTGT
Organism: Persicaria maculosa; assembly: GCA_963922045.1. Taxonomy (NCBI): domain Eukaryota; kingdom Viridiplantae; phylum Streptophyta; class Magnoliopsida; order Caryophyllales; family Polygonaceae; genus Persicaria; species Persicaria maculosa. Next base: position 5,332,788 of record OY998253.1, read on the forward strand.
GATAGTAGAAATACAAGTGGGCGCGTTGGCAGAGAAAGAGGGAGCGAGAGGAAAACGGACAAGGGAAGGTAAAAAACAGTCCATTTGAGCATTACAATCTCATAACAATCAACATCAAATCGAACAATAACACATACTGAATGCATAGTTCATTCATGCTAGTGAAAGTGGGGATTTCGAACAATGGAAGATGACAGTTCAAGGCAAAGTTACCAGGCATTCCCCATAGATTCCTCTGCCTAGCTGAAGTTTGAAAACTCTATCCAGCATATTCTTTGCATCATCTTTGCGAGGTAGAATAAAAGAATCTCCCTTGGATATCAATTCCTCAACACTTAACTCCAGCAGCTACATGACCATTAAGTTGAGCAAGGTAGGTCAGACAAACTTATTTATAAAATCATAAAGCACTACTGTGTACCTGGCTTACAGACAATAAGATGACGCAGAATAACAAAAGAAAGAAAAGGAATCCATTTTCATGTATTGAAACCATGATTTGATAAAATTCACCTCCCAGGGTTACATATTCCTAACAAACAGCATACAGTTTTTCGACAAGGAAGTTTTCTACTGTTAAATCTCAATATTTCATCAAATACTTTGTACAAATGAGAAGAATTTGCCCTTTCCAGACTAAATGGGCTTGGGATACTAATATAAATTGCTTCTGCAACACAATGGCTCGTGATATATTCGTTCAAGGTTTCCAACACAGTTTAAAAAATACAGTTTTATCACTTTTATGTATAATGATGTGTATATATATGCACATGCTTGTTAAGTGGTAGTGTGCCTCTTTGGTAAAATGAGGAGAATTTTTCATAGCTGCATCAGATATGCAAAGAAGTTGATGCTATAATATTTCAAGGGGTTTCTTCAACAAACTAGCAAATGAATCAAAAGGCGAATTTAGCTCCTATACCTGTTTACAATATTGAAATGACCCAAGAGTTTTTACTAGCATACCTTGTGGTCAACTAATAGAAAACTGAAATTCACATCAGATGCAACCTAAATAGAATGTTGTCAAATATTAAGACATAATTTGTTGGTCATCCATCTTGTGATACCTCATTGATGGAAGACACTTAAACCAACTGCTAGAAATCCATCCAAAAACATAGGAGGATGCAACCTATACAAAATGAAATCAGAGGGAAGGGTTCTAAAGTGCATATGGTCCTGATGAATCAAAAAATAACCCAAAAAATATATAATTTAGGAGCTAAATTAGATAGATACACTCATGAGTTATATGAACTGAACAAATCAAATCACTGCGAAAATTCAAAAGAAACTGGTCAGAGCTCCAAACCTGCTGAAACAGGAGAGGGTATGTGATGCAGTTCATCCTTGATCGCCATTCACCAATACCTATCTTAAAGTGGCATCAATGTCCGGCAATCTCCATCTGTGAAGATCCACATCTTCCATATACTTCAAGAGTAATTCCACACGGTTTTGATCTTTAAGGTCTATTAGGATACTACTACCAGCATCCTACATTACCAAATAATACATAAAATTTATCACTAACACTTCACAAGTAATCAAAGAAAAACGTGGAATTTAACCTTTTTTTGTTATACCTTTTTTTGTTTCAGTTCATTGGTAAAGTGCTTATAGACTGCACTAGAGCTACTACTCCCCACATCAACGTGGAATTTAACCTTTCCAAGGCAAGCATCAGATGGCGGCAACCTTGAAATCCCTGATTTTTGATGATCTAAGCACATCACCCTACATAAGAAAAACGCATCAATCGTAATGTTGATCATCCGAAACACATTGCTTCTGTTCTGAAAACAAAGTAGCTTACTCGCAATTCGTTCTTCGAGAAAGCTCCACAGCGAAATCGAGCAAGTAGCTTTTCTGAACCCCTACAGACCGCAAATCATGGATCCTGCGCAAGAGACATACTGAATGTCAAAGTTGAACGCCGCAGATTTTCAAAGAGAGTGGAATTAAAGGCGAGGAGGAGGAAGAGAGAGAGGGAGGGACATGAGAGGGAGGACGGAGGAGAACGGCAAGATGAGGCAAGGGAGACTGAGACGGGAGTGGAAGAGGTGAGCGAAGAGCGCCTACAACACTCCGGAGAACGAGGGGTAGTTGTAGAGCGCCATGAAAGGCGTTTGAGCTTCCGAAGCTCTGGCTATGGCTTCCAAGGCTGTATCCGAATGAAGGCTGCTGCATTACAGCGATTTGATAGGGGAGATCCGGCGGCGCATGCTTCGGGTGACAGAAGAGAACGCCATTGATGCGGTCACCGGAGATGGCGGGGGAGGGCGACGAGGTGTGTGTAGGTGGGGGGGGCTTGATGCGGATTGCGGATGGAGCCGTGGGGGAAAGGATGGGCCGAGTCTAGTTGGGCCTGATTTCTGTGGGCCGAATCGGCCCCACCCACTCTCTCTGTCGATGACCAACTTAATTAAAGAGGGAGTTAGTTGAGGGCCTCAACTCTCAACCTCCAAAGGGGAAACCAACTTAATTAACAACCTCTCATTGATCAGTCAGCAACAGGAGGATGAACAAAATTTGACTGGTTCTTCAAACAGTAATGCAGTTAGTGTTGCACCACTCCTCTTTAATTAAATTAGGCGAGATGATATATCGATCATTGCCCACGATTTGATTTATGTGTGTTCTTTTTTCAATTCTCAAGTTGATTGAGGTCAATTTTCTTGGCTTTGGGATTCCTGGTTGCTTTTGTTGGGGTTTGTATGAATGATGCATTCATCTGCAACACCAATGCAATCAAACTAAAACGTTGGATGCTTCATTATATCCAAATTACATGATCTTCCGGATACATCCAAGTTCATAATTGCAGCTCACGCCCAATCAAATTTCCAGGTTTTTCATCATTCTGCGACCCTTCATTTCCTTTAATTTCCTCTTGTTAACTACTTTCATTTTCCCATCTCTCCTTCTCCAAAAAAAAAAAAAAAAAAAAAAAAAAACTCCCCAACTCATCTCTTTGTCTCACAAAACAAGAATGGGATTTGAGCCTATAGGATTCGTTCTTGAGCGAGTCTATGATCTTTTAAAGAACGAGGCTACCATTTTGCTAGTTGATGAGGAAAGGGCGATTAAAGGATTGCAAAAGGAGCTTGAGCTTATCAACAGTTATCTCAGAGATATAGATGATAGTCAACGATTAGCAACCCTGAGTCATGTTTCCCAAACTAGAGTTCAACATCTGAGGGAGATCCTTGCTGAGATTGAAGACTTCCTTGACACAATAACCGATCAAAAACAGCAGCCATCTCCCCCTAGTTGGTTCAGAAAATTGAAGGCGTTCTTCTCATCTGCCTCAAATCCTGTCATCCAAAAGCATCGGCTCGTTGTGGAGATAACAGAGTTACGTGAAAGCTTAAGAGAAACTCCCGGGTGGACAGAGAGTTATCAGCTCCCAAACAACAGTGTTGTTGCTTATAAGAAGAGGCTTCAAACCGATCCCAGCATTCTCAACCGTGAGATTATCATTGGTCTGGAGGAGGATGTTAGAGATCTCGTCGCCAGGTTTGTTGGAAAGGACGGCGAGCGTGGAGCTGATTTGGTAATCGTTGGCATGGGTGGCTCTGGTAAAACCACACTTGCAAGAAAGTTTTACAATCAGGAAGAAATACAGAAGGCGATTCCTAGAAGAGCATGGGTTTGTGTCTCCCAGCAGTGGAATACTCACGAGCTTCAGCTACAGATATGTAAAATGCTTGGGGTTAGTATTTCAGAAGGCGAAAGGTTTCCCCGAGTTAAACTTGAAGAGTTTCTGCGGCATCAAGAAGGTTCTTCTTTGATTGTTCTTGATGATGTATGGGAGAGGGAAGCTTTACAAGATTTTCTCCCTACTCTAATGACTGGAAATGGTAGAGTTTTGATCACTACTCGTAAAGAAGGAATCCTTCAGTTTCCGGGGATAACTCCTTTTCATGTCCATAATATGCGTCTCCTCACGGCAAAACAGAGTAGAGAGTTATTTTCAACAATTGTTTGCAATAACAAGGTAGTTATTGTTGAATTCAAGGAGAAGGAGGAGGAGGAGGATGAGCTTGCGAAATTGGGAAGGGTAATGCTAGAAAAATGTGACGGTTTACCCATTGCAATAATTACACTAGCTGGACTTTTGGGAACAAAGGCCACAATACAACAATGGGAAAGCATCAAGGATGATGTGGTATCAATAATAATGAAAGACGAGAGGGGTTCCCTTCGCTACGAGGCAGTTAAGAAAGTTTTGGAATTTAGCTATTTTGATTTGCCTTATTATCTAAAGCCATGCTTTCTGTATTTGGGGACCTTCGAAGAAGATGAGGAAATATATGTTGATACATTGATCAACTTCTGGATAGATGAAGGATTTGTAAAGCCAGATCAATGTCCTGAAAGGAGGAGGCTTGAGGGAGTAGCTAAGAATTTTTTGGAAGAGTTGGTACAACGATGTATGGTTCAAGTTGTTTCGAGAATGTATGCTGAAGATGTACTCGCAATTCGAATTCATGATTTGATGCGAGATCTTTGCATAGAGAAGGGAAAAGAGTTGGGCTTTTTTAGAGTTTTCTCTCCATTTACATCATCATCATCAACTCAAATAGAAACATGTCCTCGGATTGTGGTACAAAATCGCCGTAATAACAGGTATGCCACACATATTTATGTCGTTTTTAAGTTACTATTTTTTGTTTTTAAGATACTAAAATGACAATAGGCATAATTATACATTTGTTGGAAGAATGGAAGTTGTTATGATGATTCATATTTTCGTTTATAAAAATGTTTGCTTTTTATTATGAACGAATATGAATATTTTAATTGTCATGCATTGATTAGAATTAAACAATATTCTTATTCATATAACATAATATTCATATTACCGCAACACATATTAGAATTTGTATCATTCGATATTTGCTTAATGTATTACATAAAATTTGTATTCACATATGAGAATAATTAGAAAGCGAAAAACCTGATTTATCTCCTCATTCATATAGGTATATATCTTTATATATATTATCTATATTATAGTTTAAAAAAGAACCATTGAAGATGTGTCGTTCTTTCCTTAAATTTAGGTTATTTAGCCGATCACATTAATTAAGCTTTTTTAAATTTAATTTTTTAATTTCTTACTATAATGGAAAAGTTTGAAAACTACACATATAAGTTGGCCAAATTAGCAAACTATACATCCCTTGTGCCCCCTCCTGTGCCCCCCCCCCCCTCCGCGTCAGTTTTTTTTTTTTTCCCGCGCGTCAGTGCTAACGCTGATGTCGGGAATGCTAACGTCAGCATTGCTGACGCCGTTTACAGGGATGCTGATGCCAACTTTTTTTTCCCCGCGCGTCAGTGCTGACGCAGACGTCGGAAATGCTGACATCAGCATTGTCGACGCCAACGTTAGAAATTCTCGTGCCCTCCCCCCAATTTATTTCATATTCTCATTTTGTTAAACTAATCCTGTTTTTCAAAAAGAAATGTTTGATACCCCATATATTTTACAACTTTTATATAAAAAAAAACTCATGCAATTAACTAAGCATATTATTTTTAACATTGAGCATATATATTTTCCAAATCCAAGTATATAATTGAAATATCACCCGTCTTTCATATTCTATTAATTATAACATATACGGAATACTAAAAAAGTAATGATACCATTTTCATTATACTGTTTGACTAATAGTTGTACATATAATTGAAAAAAATATATGTACAAATATTTGAATAATTTAACTATGGAATCGACCATCTTTTACATTTGTACTCATCAATGTCATCATCTTTATTGCAAATGTTTGTTAAGATCAAATCATAATTAAAATCATTAAATAATATATAATTAAAAATTCGACTAATTAAATGATAATTAAAATTTTAAAACAAATCATTTTATTTTAAATATATTCATAATAAAAAAAATATGTTTACTTATTAATTTCAGGTTTGTTATGAAGGTAGCCTTAATTTGTTTGAAAAAAGCAGATAAAAAAATATTGTTGTTTGATTTGGGTATAGAGAACAAAAATGGAAAATATGAGCTATAGAGTAGATTGTATGATAAGTGAAATAGATGACACAATTAAAAATATTCATTCTAATTATTTCATGTTTGTTATGAAGATGGTTGAGCCTTAATTTTGTTTTAAAAAATTAATCCTTTTTTATTTGGGTTAATGAGAAAATGTTAAATCTATGTCAATGTAAATTGTATGGTAAGTTAAACAAATCGTTTTTTGTTTTAAAAATTAAAGATATGCTCGAAAGTAATTAGAAAATTAAGGTAGCAATTAATTAGATAAATATGCAATCTTTTAAATAAAAAGTAATAAGCATCCGAATTTAAAATAAAAAATTCACAAAAATTTATTGGGTCGGATTGGAAAATCTTATTAAATCTCATTTGTTACTAAAATCACTTCTCTACAATCTGAATTATCAAGTGTGTAATTGTATTAGATATTGAAATATTTTGGTTAGTAAAGAGATAAACATCTCTCATTTTGAGGGATTCGAGAAATAGATAATGGTTATAAACTTATAAATATTGGATGAATTAATTTGATAAATAAAATTTTAATTTGAGAAAATGTTTTTTAAATCAAAGGTGGGCCCATATTTAAGTACATCATGCCACATAGGATGATTGAGGGAGAATCCGCCACGTGACATCTCCAACTTGTGTTTTAGTATTATCTCCAACTTGTGTTTTAGTATTATACTAGCACAGTACCCGTGCGTTACGCACGGGATTTGTAAAATATATTATATTTTCGTAATGACACATAATTACTAACGACTAAACAACTTAAATTTTAATTATTTTGATTGTACTATGTGACATTCATCCAACTAAAAAAATATCAATCATCATAAGAATAAATCAAATCCAAACATCCAAATGATAAATATACTAAACTGGTTTCACTCACTCGATCCACATCTTCGATCAATAATTAAAAGTGTGATGTATAAATCACGACAACTTTAATAATCCATCACCTTGAAGAATTCAAGGCATCGATGCAAAATTTTGATTTTGGATGTACCTTTATTTTTTTTTAAAACCGGTAAAATAAATGTATTACGGAGTACTTATTAAGAAACTCTTGCAAGAGCCAAGAGGTCAATGGTTCAAATCCCATTTTTTACACGCTATGTGTAATTAGTGGGTACTCAAGGCTTTATTGGCTTATAATTATGTGAGCATGTCTGGTGGCTGTTGGACCAAAAATATATAGAGTTTTTTTTTTCAAATTTAGGAAATGATCTCCATTTTTTCTTCTATTTATTTATTTTGGAGAATGTAATAGGGAAGCTGTCGGGCAAAAAACAATCCCAATATTCTCCAAAAAATTAAAATGGAGAATCTGTTGGAATTTCTACCTTTGTTAAGATTATTAGAAAATACTAACAAAAAATGAAGCGTCTATTATATAATTTGTAGATTGTTGATATGGCCATTTTTTAAATTTCTTAACAAAAAAAAGGAAAAAAAACATGTGCACGTGTATGTTTTTTGCAACGGCATTATAAATGTGGATTGTAATGGGGAAACTGTTGGACTAAAAACAATCCCAATATTCTCCAAAAACTTAAGATGAAGAATTTGTTGTGATTGCTACCTTTGTTAAGATTATTAGAAAATACTAACAAAAAATGAAGCTTTTATTATGTAATTTGTAGATTGTGGATATGACCATTTTTTAAATTTCTTAAAAGAAAAAAAAAACATGTGCACATGTATATTGTGTGCAATATAATTTTTAAAAATATATGATTTATTTATTTATTTTTCAAAGGCATCAATTAATAACATTAATTTGAAAATAATTTCCCAAATTTAATTATTTTAGATTAAATAATATTTTTTAATTCTTTAATTGATCCAGTTATAGCAGAGAATCTTCCAAAATCAAGGTTCTTAACAACCAATTGTTTAAGGATATAGGTTAGAAATTAATATTGTTAAATATAAACTAAATAAAAATTGTAAGTAAAAATAATTTTAAATGTCGATTGTAAATTTATTGTTGGTTTGTGTAAAATAATTGTTAAAGAAATACATTTTTAGTTAATAACTTGATAAATAAAGTTAATAAAAAAAAGAATTATATTACTGCATTTACAATTTGATAAATAAACGACATATGAACAAGATAATAGCATAAAAGATTAAAATATCAATGAAAGATCAAAATGCAATAGTTATTTCAATTACAACTGATTAAATATTGGTCTGAAATTAATAGGAATATTAGATAGCCTACCATGTACTCAAATGTGCTAGTATAGTATCCTTATATATAAATAGTCATCAATTATATACTATTGCTATGTTATCTATAATAACCAAATTTTTTTTTTCAAAAGTCCAATTTAATTAAGTGCTAATAAAAATTAAATTAATAAAGTAAAAATTTGTTTGTTAGAAAATTATGGTAACAATATCAAAACATGGAAAATAAAATACATTAATTGAAAAATAAATAAATTAAAATTAGAAGCATTAATTAATTTTCGTTTAAATTGAAGGTGGGGTTAGGTTTAATATGAAATCGCCACGTAAGCCTATAGTTAAGGAAAGTTTGCCACGTGGCTTGAGAAGCAGTTGTTTTAGTATTATATTAGATATTAGATATTAGATATTAGATATTAGATATATTAGATTAGATATTAGATATTAGATATAGATATAGATATAGATGTTTGTTCTGAGTTAATTATTTGAATTTTAGAAATATGCAGTACTGAAATATATATATATATAGTCAAATTATAACACTAAAAATTATTTTATTTGATAAGGTTGTACTATTAATTACAACTGGCATAAAAAATAGAAAACTCTATAAAGAATTACTTTATAATAATCATATCACAATCCCGCTATGTCTAATTTATATTTCTTATAAAGAATTTCATTATATATGGATATATTACATTCTACCTCTTTTATTTGAAGCCAATTAAAAAAAATTATACTATGATATATTGATGCATTAAATAATCTATCACAATGAAAGTGATAAATCTAATGTTTTATTATTCATCCTCTAATTAATGTATAGACAAGGATAAACACTTGATCAAAAAGTTTAATAATAAGGTTATTTTGATAATTGATTATAAATATATCGAATATTTTGAGGCAATCGGGAAATAAATTACTTTATTATATTTATAAATAAAAATAACTAGTTCATTTTCGTTTAGTTTTAAAAGATAACAGATTTTGGAATTTATAATATTATTGAATTAATGCAACTATATTAATGGAAAATCATTAGTTGAATGGGTGTTAATACGGAATTTATTTAAACTAAAAACAGAATTTAGATAAAGTGATATCTTCTCTTTTTATTATCATATTTAGTTTTAATTATTTTGAACAAAATCCTAAGTTAATTAGGACTCAAAGATATTATAAGAATTTATGATAATTCTATTTTAACTCATATAAATGTTTTACATATGTATAAAATTATTTTATAAAAAGCATCTGCAAAAACGTGCGATACTAAACTAGTAGACTCTTAAAACAAAATAATTTTTGCTTATGTCTCAACTTCACCTTAATTCTTCCCTTTTCAACCAAATCACCTTTTTTCTTTTTGTTTTCCTCCTTTTTTCCTATTTATATATATACTAATCTATATTAAATGATTAAAGTTAATAAGAACCATTTGATGAGGTATCATCCTCCCCTTAATATATAATTACTTTTTAAGATCTCATTCATTTTCTAATCATTGGGTTTAATTCAAAATATTTTAATGCTAAATTTTTAATCAATCAAATTATAATAGATTTTTCCCTTAACATATTCTACATTTTCTAATCATATCTATATCTATATCTATATCTATATATACACATATACTCTTATTATTTTGTTTATGTGTCATCTTCACCATCATAACCTCTCTTTTTTCTCTATGGCGTGTAAACCAAACCGGGGCAAAGGTTATTTCCTATAATTCCCTCCTGTCTATATTTATATTGATTTATATTAGATGATTAAAATTAATGAGAACCATTTGATGAGGTGGCATTCTCAATCCTCTTAATATATAATTATTTTTTAAGATATTATACATGTTCTAATCAATCGTTTTAATTCATAACATTTTATTGCCAAAATTTTAATCAATCAAATTATATTAGAGATTTTTTCCCTTAGTATATTCTACATTTTCTAAATTTTTATTCAATCAAAATAATTTTTGCTTATGTCTCAACAACAACAACAGCAACAACTACGTACCCAATATATCCCGCCAAAGCAGGGTCTGGGGGGTCAGGATTACGCACTCATTCCCCGAACCAGTCAAGAGAGTGTTTCCGAAAGACCCCGAATAATAGAAAACTAGAATTATGGGGAACAAGACTCATAGAAAGGAAGCCGAAACATAGACGAAGCAAGAGAAAGGTACGTAGAAAGACGCAAGGGAAAAAGGACAAAACATAACAACACGAAACACTATCCCTCCGCAGCCCGAATGCACCGCCTCCAGTGGTCCCTGTCTGAAATGAGATCTTCAGACAGGTTTAGAAGGTTAAGATCCTTACGAATAACCTCCAACCAGATCTTTCGACATGTTCTAATCAATGGTTTTAATTCATAACATTTTAATGCCAAATTTTTAATCAATCAAATTATATTAGAGTTTTTTTCCCTTAGTATATTCTACATTTTCTAAATTTTTAATCAATCAAATTAATTTTTATTAATTTTTCTTAATTTTTTTACTTGTTATTTTATTTTTGTAAAAATGGGGTGGGCTGGAGCAGACCTCGGCTCGCCGCTCGCCCCTCGGTCCGTCATTGGATAACCTAATCTTTTCAAGCATAAAAATAGTTATGACTTATGAGTGGTCTATTCTAGTTAAATCTTACTAAAAGGCGATCGGTTTGTGAAAAATTGTTTGCAATAAATTGCATATAATCAATGAATTAACAAATATTCATATATGCTAGTAATTATTACAGTTTCATATATGGCCAAAATACTGCACATACACGGACATATATTGAATATACGTACAGTAGTAGTATTTAATTTAATCAAGTTTGAATCGATTTTGTATACACAGTGCAGAATCTACAGTGTTGGTGTACAATTCGCGTTTGAGGACCTTAATTTGGAGCAATGATGACAGAGAGAACTTGCCCGAACCGTTATTCCCATTTGAAAAGTTGAAGCAGGTCAGGGTTTTGTCTCTCCAAAATGTTGACTTGGGTGACTCCGCAAAACATATTGGAAATATGATCCTTTTAAGATATTTGCATTTGGATGAATGTAGCTTTACAACCGGACAAATGGACTTCCTCAAAAAACTAAGAAACTTGCAAACCTTGAAGCTGTTTTATGGGACTGTGGAGTTGTTTGATAACATGGTTGGTAACATGGAGCAACTCAGAGTTCTTTCTTTACGTGTTCTTGATGGAAGCAGAGCTGAGAGTCCAACAATTTCAATGGGGGTGGACAAACTAAGGAATTTGCAAACTTTGGAGATAGAGGCTGTTGAATGGAATGTTAAGGAGCTTCCTGCTATTATTACCACTGATTTGCAAAAACTGGCGTTAAACGGGATACACAGCCAGCAACAGTTGGATGCTATACTCGGTTATGTTAATAGTAGCACCGTAACCTCTCTTGAAACCCTTTGGCTTGAGCTGGAAATCGAATCATTATTGGAATTTGATTTGCAGAAGATGAAACTGGAAAGGTGTCAACACTTGAAATTGATTTCCTTGGATGGAAAGATAAAAAAGCAACGGGGGTCAAGGTGGTCGTTCCCTCCTAATCTTTTGTTATTGCGATTATCGGGAACCGAGGTCGAGGAAGAGGATGATATGAATCAAGTCATTGCTCAAGTCGCTCACCTAAGGGAACTAATCCTAGATAGGGGCACATACAAGGGAGTAAACTTAACTATCAGTGGGCTTCCAAACCTCCACCAACTTCACTTGATGGGATTGCCCAATTTGAAGGAATGGAGAATAACAGAAGGTTCCTTGCCACAACTCCGCGAGTTATGTATCTTGGATTGTTGTGAATTGGAAAGGATTCCAGATGAAATAAGAAACATCAAAACACTCCAACTACTTGAAGTTGGTGGTATGCCAAGGAGATTCTGGAAAAGACTTGAGAAGAGAAAGGAAGGTGAAAGCGATGGAGGAGAAGATTTCCATCTTGTTCAACACATCCCCACCCTTACATTTCAATATATTCGTGATTAACAGCATGACTGTCGTGGATTCGAAGGTAACCTCATTTTTATTTTGATTTCCAACTAGCAACCAAAGTTTTCAATTCCTCGATAAAACTAGGCCAAATTTTGGACTAAAAGAATTATATTACGTATAAATTTTAACTAGTGAGGAAATGTATCAATTCAATGCCTATAACTTTGGTATTAAGAATATATATATAGTTAGATAGTTGGTAAATATGTTAAAAATAAAATTAAAAATTTGATTGATTTAAAGAGATAAATGAAAGAAGAAAAATACTAATTAAAGAAAAAATATTTGATTGATTTAAAGAGTTAATTAAAAAAATGTAAGGATAACACGTAGGCTAAAACTCTTCTGTTTTAAGAATATATACATAGATACATAGATAGATATAGATATAAAGATGTACATATAGATTAATAGTTAGTAAATGTGTTAAAAATAAATGAAAAAATTGATTTAAAGAGGTGATAAAGAAGGCTGACATGTATGCACAAAGTGTTCTACTTTTAAAATATATAAAAATATATAGATATAGATAATCATTTGGCGCATGAATATATTTTGTATATATACAATATGTACCAATCTATTACGTACTAAGGATACTTTTTATATCTAATAAAAAAGTTTATATCAACTAATTAATTCTGTTAAGAGATTGGATATATTTAGATTTTCAAACTAAGCTAGTACTGTATTAGTTTTCATGAAAAATACAAGTGATGATAATTTGATAGTGACTTTCACAATTTGTGTTTTTTGTAGATCTTCAAAGGATGGATTACAGAAAAGAACCAATTGAAGGAAGAAGATTGAATGAAAGAGATAAGCAGGATGACCTTCAACTTTATTTATTATATATGATATATTGTGAATTTGGCCTACTTGGCAACTACTAAAAAAAACAAAAAAAATCAGAAAAGAAAAAGAAAAGAAAAAGGTGTGAGCATCAAGAACTTCAATATTCATATCTAGGTTTGCACTTTGCAGTAATTAGTAATGAACTGTATGTTTGGGTAATTGATTATGTGTATGTGTGTGTGAGTCAGATTGGTGGTATCTCTACATATTACAAGATGCAAAACAATATTATATTCAAACTGTATTTTTTTTCATATAACAATCAAATTGTATTTGTATTAACGTTGTTGAATTGTTGTCCTTAGCTTGTAACCAACTTGATTGTTCTCTAGATATATATAGTTTAATGTTATTAGTAGATTTCCTGGTGAATCCACTCCATTTTTTCTAACACCAATATAAGAAATTATGTTAGTAGATTGAGTGATTCCATGGTGTGTACCTAAAAATTGAGCTAAAGGAATGTCATGGTGGCGTAATCGATTTACTTGGAGGCCTATTGCTTCAGTTGGGGGATTGGTTATGTTTATGTACACTTTGTGTATGCGATTCGATTAACATTTAGAGATATTGAGGGAGAGAGAAACAAGCCTTCTCTTAGCATTGGTCGACCGATAGGATGCCATTTAGGCTTTGGCCTTGTCATTGGAAGCCTCTGCTTTGCTTATCTCGTATAGACGATAAAGGATAGTGGATTTTGTTGTCTGGGGTTCCCTTTCAAGGGGACTCCTATCACATTTTTCACACTTATATTTGGTGTTGCTTCAAGTTGTCCGTTACTGCTATGCTTCCTGCCTTCTCCTCCTCTTGAAGCCCCTCATACATTTATTATGACATCCTAGAAGGGAAATTTAGGGTTATTAGCCTGAGTTTCCAAAGTTGTAGAAAATAAGATCGACTTAGGTAGTTTGGGGACAATGAAAATAAGCTCCTCTTAGCATTAGCGTAGTTGGGACAAAAGCGCTAGACCCGACAGTCTGAAATAACTAAGCAACAGCTTCTCACCCAGGGTGGAGCATAGAGATCAACTCATAAAAACAAGCCTTCTCTTAGCATTGGTAGACCGATAGTTATGTACACTTATGTACAGCTTCTCACCCAGGGCTACTGTGACATACTGACACTCATAAAAACAGGAAAGGTGAGATAATTTAAATGGCCATTGCTGACAGACAGATAACAAATGTAAATTCAACAGACGGAAGACTTGATGTCTCCGTGGATTATGGGCGGGACTGCGTAGTTGTGGAGGTACTCGATTCCTCTAGCTGTGTCTAAGGCGAGTTTCACCCTTGTTCGCCATGAATTCATCATGGTGTCGCCTTTGTCGGTATTAAGGTGATCTTGCAATGCCCCATTGCTCATGTATTCATAGATGAGTAGCCTCTCCTCCTTCTCTTTGCCGAACCCCAATAGGCCAACCAGGTGCTTGTGGTGGAGCCTAGAGATCAACTCGAGGTCCGAATCAAAAGCACCATCTTCCCCATGTAACGCCTTCATCCGCCTTTCGTTCATCATCTCTTCTTGCTTGATAGCGACAGGGCGACCATCTCCTAAACGACCCTTATAAACTGTACCGAAGCTCCCACTTCCGACTATGTTGTCTGGGGAGAAATTCTCTGTGGCAGCAGCCAACACTTCGAACGAGAAATTCTCAGCTTTATTTCCAGGCCTTAAACTCATGCTCCTTGTTGCTGCAAGAGCAAGGGAGTTGCTGCGAATGACCGATGATGATGATCTTGAGTTTATTGCGCTGGACGGATAGCTTCCATCCAAGGCCGAATCCCTAGCAGTGTTGAGTGCTACATCGGACGCTGTAGAGTCCAGCAGTGGCTCATGTCGCTTATCCGATAGCTTCTTCCGGACAACGAAGAAAGAAGAAACCAAGGCAGCAAGGAACAGTACTGATCCAATGATCTCAAGTGGCAAGGAAAGCTTATTTCTAGGTGACTCAGCCAACCCTGATGATTCAATGGATTGAGAGGCTGACCCTGGCTTTGGCTTGGGCTGCGGGGTCGATGCCACATCAGGCGCAGAAGGCGGTGGCAGCGGAATCTCACATGATCTGCAAATACTTGCACCTTTGCTGCCATAAAGAGACGTCGATTTTTCGGCCGAAACCCGGTTCAACAAGTTAAAGATGAACTGGTTTTCACAGTGATATATCCAGCTTTTAAAATTGTTGACACAATTGCAGGGCAACAGATGGGTTGCAGCTAGCAAGAGTCAAGCAAACCAACACTTAATTTCAATTGTCAGCTATTCTCAACATAGACTAATGAGTTTTGCTTTGCTGTTCACATTTGGCAAATGTGAAAACAGCAAAGCAAACTCATCAGGCCAACCACACAACAGTAAGAGGGTAAAGAAAAGTCTACAAATCTATCTCCATCTAAAGCATAAGCGAAAGTTTTGAAAGTTCTTGTGACTGAATCTGCTATGCTGCTAGAGATTCAGTGGTCACAGGAGGTACCTTGTAGGTGAGGCCTGAGGGAGGGTTGCTGCACTTACTGAAAACTTCATCCATTGCTTCATCTCCGCAACTTGAGAGCAGTTCGCAACATGAGCCCAATCATGACAGCAGTCGAGCCACACAACACAAATAAGAGTGGTTGGGGGAACACACATCAACATGGCTGTTTATTTCCCAGCACCACAAATGCTATGAATTGCAATTAGATCATGCCAAAGCAATATAAGAAATTCACAGAAGAAATTATCTTGTCAAAACTTCAAAGACTTTTTATAGCCCAGGCCAGAAGCACTGTCAAATTTCGAAAAATAGTGCTTGAAATAATCCTTCCTGGACATGATTATTAAAGCAAACTCGTCAAACTATTACCAGCACCAAGTGTAAGTGTGGGGGTAGATGAAAAATGTTATATCATTACAGCAAAAGTGAAATTCAGATACGAAGAACCCAATGAATTGCGTGATATTACAAAAGTAAAGCATCACAAAACTACAGACACCCTAGGATCCTATTAAACCGAACATCTTACAACTTATTTCAACTAATCTCGCTTCCATAAACAAAGGCGAGTCATGAAGGTTAGGCAAGTAAAAAAAGAACCTGAACTTTAGAAGAGGAGAAATCTACATGCAGCGTACTCTGACAGCCTCTCAATTTCATTGACCTTGATCAATGGAGAATAAAACATTTTGAGAATTTTAGGCGCACGCTGTGATAGGAAGCTCAGTTCACCATCTATGGTTTGTGGAGCTGCTAGGCAACCAACGACTCAGTAGGGTCATGGGAAGTGTCTTGTAGGTCTGGTAGGGTTGGGCTCACTGAAAATTTTAGCCATCTGTTCTTCTCGGCAAGCTTCAGAGTCGGTTGCATGACAAGCCCGATTGCCACGGCGACAAGGCTAATCACCATGACTTTCACAGAAGACAGAGCCAGAACAACACAGATCAAAATAGTTGGGGGAATACATAGTAAGATGGATCCGATGGTCCCAACAGGAATCTTGTAAGGGCGCGGTGCATTTGGTTGCTTGATCCTGAGCATCACAAAAGCTATGAATTCTAGGATCATGCCAAAGCAATAGAGGAAATTCTCAGCAGCAACAATTTCATCAAAGCTCAACCACGAAAGCAGAATTACACCGGATGCTGAGAATAATATCCCAACCAACGGAGTGCCATAGCGCGACCTCTTACCAAAGAGCTCAGGAAGCATCCCTCTCTCAGCCATCCCCAAAAGCTGGAAGGAGTCACTGCTCATCTCAGCCACAAACATCCCCATGTTTGACATAGCAGCTGCCCCTTGGATCCACCAGCTAAGCCATGCTCCGCCGATGAGCTTAGCAACATCAGCAAAATAGCCATCAGACCAAAGTGATTGGTCAAGTGGGATAGCTCCAGTGCCAGCTAGAAGAGGAAAGAAATACGCAGCGACCACAAAAATCAGTGCGAAAAAGAGGGCCTTTGGAAGAGTCTTCTTCGGGTTCTCTACCTCCCCAGCGAGTGTACTGATGGAATCCCAATAGTTCAGATTCCAGAAGAGCGTGTTAAGATACAAACCCCAATTCACACCATGCAAGTTAACAACAAGCCACCTAGAAGGCTCCAATCTTGGGATTGAGATTAATGCCATAACAGCAAAAGGAAGGATTGAAACCACCCCCAAGAGAACAGCAACCCATCCTACAATAGTTGTACCCCTATAGTTCATGAATGTGAGCCCTCCTGTAAGACCTAAAACGGCTACAACCCTTGGATAACCATGTCCCACAGCAGGGATTGCAGACTTCAGGTAATCAAGGAAGAGGACAGGGTAAAGGGCATTATCAATTACTCCACTGAGCCACTTCATCCAGCCTTGCTGAAAGCCCCAATATTCCCCCAATGCAGACGATACCCACACCACATAACCTCCATTTTCTGGAAACATCGTCCCCATCTCTGAAGTAATCAGAGCCTCGGGCACACTCCATATTAATGGAAAGACCAAGAATCCAACAAGGGCAAGAAGGGGGCCAGCTGCCCCGACGGTATCCTCAACACCAAAAGGACCCCCAGACACCTCATAGAAAATAAGGAAGATCAGTGGTAAAAGTGAGACCTTCTTTAGCTTATCGCCGGACCTAGGTGAAGTTACCACATCATCAAGGCCAACATAGTCTGCTCCATTGTATCCCCCCATTTCAATTGAAGCTTGGCTGTCAGCTGGAGGCCTCAATTTCTGCATTTGAAAGAGAATTAATTATCAGCAACACAGAAAGATTGATAATTATAATAGGTTAAGCATAAAAACTGCAATTAGGAACATCAAATAACTCAAAAGACAATTGAAGGTGTTCTCTGAACATGCATGTAAAGAACACCCAGTTATGACTTTGACAAATGCATTCAAACACATTGAACTAACACTAATCCTGTAGTATCAAAATACATAGCAATCAAACATGGTCAATCAAAGTGCCATCACCCCAAAAAGGGGACAAAACCAAACCAATTCAGTGTGATGGTGTTGAAACGAATTGGGGAACAGTGACCGAAATTTACAGTAGATTAAACACTATCAACAATCAAAGAAGCCATAAACTTGCTTAATTTGATGCAAGCACAAAACTTTATGACGACAAATAAGCTTCATAGACGAAATCGGAATAGGGCTTTTACCGATGGAACAAAATCTAGCCAGTGAAGGAAACCTAAAGCTTAATCGATGAGCAATTTAAGCAAAAATGAAATCGACATCCACCGATATAGGGGAGTTGTAAATGAATTCGTCAAAACTTGAACGGGAAATCGGGGAAAGAGGGAGGGGGGAAGGAAAGACCAGAGATTAGAACAATACATGGTGGAGAGATCAATCGAACTAGGGACTGGGATTGACCCCGTGAAGCGATGTCAGCTGCCGATCATCGTCGTCGTCTTTCACCTTCGAATCCAAAAGAAGAGGAAAAGTTTTGGTTTTCTTCTGTTTGCTTGCTTTGTATACAAGTACTGATCCCGATCGCCAGCATCACAAGTTCTTTTCTCTCTATTTTGATTGGGTCACTATTTATGATTTTTAATTCATTTCTTACATTTTTATTTTTATTTTAAAATCTCAGGAGTATCTATTCAAAGTCTATCTATAATCTATAATTCTATATATTTAAGATAAAATTTCAAAATGCCAAATAATTTATACAATTGTTTTTTCCATAAAATATTTTCATAATTGCATTTATCAAAACTTTTAAAAAATATGAAAATTTATTTTGAAAGAAAGTTTAGTCCACTCGTAAAAACTAAAACAACTAAAACAGAATAAGTCGACAAATGAAAAAAAATTACAACCAAACAAAATAGTCAATTAAATCCATCTTTCAGTTTTAACTTCTAACCCAAAATTATTTTTCTTTTTCTTCAACTTGAATATCAAATGAGCAAAATACTCATCCCCATCTTAAGGGGTAAGGAAATAGTAAATTAAGGTTCGTTTGGTTTAAATTTTGGAAAGGCAAAGGGAAATAAAATGAATGTAATTCATTTATAGTTTAAGATATATTGTTAAAAAAATTTAATCATTACCTTATTTGTATAAGAGATAATCATATCTCCTATACTCCTCTAATCATTACCCATCCTATCTTATTTTTCATATAAAAATAGTATTTTTCTCTTATTTAGATACACTATCCTATACAAAATTTGTTTCTAATCAGTTTACTTGTATTTTTATATCAAATTAGCCCTAAATTTGACAAGGTCTTAGTCAAAAAATAATGCTAAGCTCTTTTAATGGAGATAGCGTGTGAATGTGCAATGTTCCATTTGGAGGTCCACTTGTCTAATGCACGCCCCAAAAGCAAAGTAATTTAACATTTTGTCCTAATAAAGAAGTTGCCATAAACCATATAGTAAGTAAACATTGGCCATATCTCCTGAGATTTACTCACATTTTCTAAAATCAATTTTAATTTTTAAAGTTTATCTTCATGAAAAAACTCCCATTCAACCGACCACGCGGCCCCAAATTACTACACGGGCGTTAATTATTACTCGAAAATATTATATTTCCGGATTGATCATATACATGGTCATGCACTCATGCCCATGAAATGAGAGACAATTATCGCAGTTTTTATCTTTTGGAAACGTCTATGGGCCCATAGTTGGGCCATCTTGGGCTGGCACAGCCCATTTAAAACGTGTGGGGTTATGCCATTATCACATGGCATTTGCTTTCATTTAATTATTGCATTTCAGTAGTTCATCCACCAATATTAAATTATTAATCAGTCTAGTACACTAAGATAAAATAAAATAAAAAATAATTGCATTCCATCATTTTACCCCTCAAACTTGGAGCTTTTTATACCACCAATCAAATCCCATTTTTATTATCAAAATATAAAATTATGGCTTCAAATCCGATGGAGTTATAAAATCACTTTGGCTCGTACTCTCTCCATTCGGTAAAATATGTCATTTTAGAGTATTAATTTTGTTCAGAAATACGTGCCATTATAGGTAACTTGGCATTTACTTTACGAAAATGCTCTTGTAATGATTAATTAATTGTTAAAAAGTAGCATAATAAATTATGGTAAAATAGTACTCGTATATATGTTGATTTTTTTAAAATTGTGCACATACCTAAATTGACATGTTTTAACGAACGGATGGAGTACCATTTTTGCATCAACAATTATCCACATAAAACTCTATATTATTTTCATTTTCACTAATTTGATATAATATCATTTCAACTAATGAACTTTTTTTAATTCAACCTTAACCGTTCTAAATCTAGATCGAATATTATAGGACTCATTTAACGAGTCTACCCTTCACTTATAAGTGACTCCCATGAATATCTTAATATAGAATGCAGACTACAACCCCTACACTAATAAAAAAAAAAACTCAACATAAAGAGTTATTTTACCATTCAATGCACTACAACAAGTTGGTTGTGGCAACAATGGTGGTGCTATGGTGGTAGCTAGATCATGGTGGTGGTTAGGTGGCGGGCGGGCGGTGGCGAAAAGAGAATATATTTGAAGTTGATTGCATATAGCATGCCATAAAAGAGAAGATACTTGCACTTTGGAACAATGAAAGTACCTTATAAAAAAAAGCCCTAAAGTGTGACAAACAACACTTTTCACCATCTTTTTCACATACAAGAGAACTATTTTCCTCTTGCATAAAAATATATTTTTTCTTTTAAATTGTAATCATAACTAAAAGGAGAATGAACAAAAAATAGGAATTAATTAACACCGGTTATTATTAGTAGTTAGAGTTCATTGTGTCGGCCCTCCATCTAAACAAGCGTGGGAATTAGTGGGGCCTACCTTGATCATCCGTGGTTTAAAAAAAACCATTAATTAAATAAAATAAAATAAATTTATATCCCAAACTTCCAATTTATGCAGTGCGGTGAAAAAAGCATAACCGATCCCTCTCCCGCGCCACCGCCTCGGGAGGCGCTCCGCCAGTTAAGCCGCCAATCGGAAAGCGAAATTGAATTCCGGAAAAGCAAACACAGAAAGAGTCGCGCAGAGAGAGATCAGACGGTTTACCTCTGCGTTGTCGCAGCATTGAGGAGACGGCGTCAACGGCGTGGAATTGCTCGAAGGATCGGAGCGAACACCTGCTTCGCTCTGGACGGAAATGGCCGAGTCACCAGCGCCGGCAACAGGTGCTGCGACGGTGGATCCATCACCTCTCCCCGGTGATGATCTCTTCCCGCGAGCATCTCCGACCTCCGATTCCATCAACGGTGACCTAACTTAGCTCAATTAATCTGCACATCAGCATAATTAAGCACGAACAGATCAATTGAAGTTGAATTTCCTAAATTAAAGCTACACACATATACATCTAGGTTTACAAACGCCGGATTTCAACTATTTCTTCGTTACAGGGCGAATCAAAGAGAGAGAGAGATCAGAGTGTGTTGACCGGAGTCACTGGACTGACCTGATCGATCGATTTACTTAATGGAAGATGTGGAAACAGTAGAAATCAAAGCAGGGGCTAGAGTGGATCGATCGAATAAAGTTTCCGATCTCTCCCCCCGCTTATATACTAGTGAGCAGGTGGAGGTCACTTGAGTAAGCAGGGGAGTGGGGACTTTTATAAATTAATTTATATAATAATATTTTTGACTGGAAATTCAATAAAGAAGATATATATATAAGAATTTAAATATTATAAAATAATAATTAAGCAGGTAACACACGCAGATGATCAATATCTTAGCAGTTGGTTCACCAAAAAAAAAAAAATCTTAGCAGTTGGATCCTACCTAGCTATTGTAGTAGTAATGTAGGTTGATCATGATCATGTCTACCTATTCAGGTAAATCTAAATGTTTATATATTTATATAATATAAATTATAAAAATTCAGTATATGCATCATCTTTAATTTCCTAGTTATAAATCGCATAGTTATAAATGGGGTCATCAATTCATCATCCATCCCGATGACTCTCTGTTGCATAGTCTTATCCGCAAGGATGCTCTTGGCTGATAGAGCCCAGCTCTATGGTCAAATTTTTTCCGTTTAAAAAAAAAAATAAAAATAAAAATCATCATCCATCCATCTTCTAATTTTAGCGTCAAGCTCATCTCAGATCCAACGATACGTGAAATATTCCGACAATGAGTTATCGGAGAAACAATCGTCTTAAATTTCTTTATAAGGTATACCTGAAACTTGAGGGCCGACTAGGTCGCGGCAGACAGATAATCGTATTAATTTGATGAATACAAAGAGTCCGAAATCAAAATTTTAATTCTAAAACTGAATAGTGGGTAGGGAATTAGAGTATATCGTTATATATAATCATAAATTTTTTTGTTGACCAAATATATATATATATATATATATTTCTTTTGGATACTTTTAATGTTAAAAATGGTTTAAATTAAATAATCTTTTTAGGTTAAGTAGACAAGGATAACAATTCATTTCTTGTTGTAATGTCCTATCTCAAATGTATTACTTTTTAAGAAATTTATAAATTTATAAATTTTATAAATTTATAAATTTTTTAATAAAATAAATAAAAATATATTTATACAGTACAAGACATTACTTTCCACTTTATTCAAAACTATAAATAATATCTTTTTAATAATTACAAGGACAATTTATTAAACACAAAAATACTTTTGTTTTTTTCTTAATAAGATTTTATCCCTAAAACAATTTTTTTTAGTGGATAGAGTATTTACTTAATCGAATGATGATCTATTTAAGCTAGATAGATGTAACAAGTTGGAAATATAGGGTAATTAAGTTCAGTCTTGTCCCCTTCACAACAAGAACAATATAAAAAGGTGTTTGACCACTGTTTTTTTTAAAAAAAAAAATTATCAGAAGAATATGAAAAATTAATACATAGAAAAAGGCAAATTAAAATTTATAGAATATAGTTTAGTATTTATGTAGTAAAATATGTTCCACATGGGAATAAAAACTTGAAAGGGCAATCCGTGTGGGTCGGTAGGACTCGCTTTTGGATAGCCTAATACGACGACTTGCAAATTATTTATGCTCTTTCCCATTCTTTTAACGTCTTTAATGTGTCTCAAATTATTTAAGCCTTTGTTAGTTTGCTGATAGTTTGACATGCTTTTATTCCAATTTTTTAATGTTTTTTTTTTCTATACATATTTTTTAATGTTAATTTTACCTTAATTGGAATTCAAATTTCACTTCAAGCATGTCATGTACGGCCTCACGTACTCGTGTGGTGGCACTGATGAGGTGGTTTGGTATAGGAAAATGAAGTGATCCAAACTATTACTCCCTCCGTCTCGAAAAACAAGTAGTTTTAGTATCGTGCACTAGTTTTAATAAAGTATTCACCCATCAATCAACATCATCATTCCACTAACTTTTTTTATTAATTTTATTGTTTTTAAATACTTATTATATTTTTTAACTAATCAAAATCTTTTAAAAAGTTAACAACACAAAAACCAATACAGATCATTACTATCTTCTACCTAGAAAACCTAAATGACATGTATTTTGATACAACTAAACTAATTTAAAACGACTTATTTTTCGAGACGGATGGAGTATTGTACTCTATCGCTTTAAAATACTTTGTATAAAATTTACACACATATTAAAAATATCACTTTTTTTTTCCATAAACGCATTCTCCAATTTAGTTTTCACTAATCTTCTCAATCAATAAAAATTAAGAAAAAAATTAAATGCGTACATTTTTTAATACTAATTCTCACATTTTTAGGGCTCGTTTGGTTAAACGTGGGAAGTATAGTTCCCGGGAAGTTAACTTTCTAGGAATTCAATTCCCGTAAATTGAAAATCATGGGAATTGAGAAATTGTGTTTGGTTTTGAATTTTGGATTATAGGAATTGAAATAAGAAAATAGAATTTTTCTATAAAAAATGGTGGAATTGGAACTTACCTAGGGATGACTAGGTAAGTGCACTTCCTCCAAAATGGGGGAATTTAAATTCCCGGGAATTTAACTTCCTGGATTTTTCTGTAACAAAAAACTCAACCAAACGCAGATATTATCTCTAATTCCTGGGAATTTCTACTTCCTGGGTTTTTTGAATGTCAACCAAACGAGCTCTTAGTGTCTAAACAAAACCGAAAAGAACCTATCTTTTCAAAGAAAATTTCTAAACTTAATGCACCTATTTTTTTTTCAAAAAAAAAAATGTTAGTATTAGACTATATAGTATAATTGGTAGATACTCATTTGAATAGTTTGTTAGTACTTATGAATTACGATAGTTCAAACTTCCATGCGCTATGCGTTTATGCCCATTGCCCAATGAACTTGTATTGTTCAAATTTTTACGTAAGATATAAACCATGACAACGTGACTTATGTGCACTAGTTTGTAGTCTTTTTACTTTTCAAACTTAACTTTCGGTTTGAGAGCGCGTACAATGGGACCCCAGATCCTACCCTAAGCGGAATATCCTGGGTTTGTTTGGTGTTGTTATAAACTTTCGGTTTGAGAATTTTTTTTTTTTTTTTTTTTCACCTCTCGACAGTTGCTCAATTGCTACGCGGTTGGTATGGGCTTGGACAATTTAAGCCCAACTGAATGAGTATGGATGGATTGTTGTATGGGCTTGGGACTTGGGTTGATGACCATGTAGAACTAATAATATTATATTATTGTTTCTATATAGTGCCTATTTTTTTCTCGATTGATTTTTTTTTCAAGATCAATCAAGACATCGGTGGCAAATATAAATTTTTTCAGGATTTTTCGGATATTTTTCTTTTGACGTATATATGAAAAATGATTTTTTTTAAATATGGTAGAAAAACCATTATATTTGCGATTTAAATAGTTATTTGGAGTTTAAAAAAATGAAGAAAAATAAAAATCATAAAAAAGAGATTTTTTATAAGTATATATTGAAGAATATTTTTATTTAAATATTTAAAAAAATTTAATTTATTATTTAATTAGACTTGTTTTATAAGAAAATTAAAAGTAAGGTTTAAGGGTTTGGAGTTTTGAACCCATCCCCTCAAAGAAATAAATATCACTTTTTACAAACTAAGAGAACCTATATTTGTAATTTCAAACTCTTTTTAAATTGTTTTATCTATATAATTAGGAAAAATTATATAGATAAAACAGATAAAACTTTTTTTATCTCGAGTTTTCTTCCGGACTAGGGACATTTCAGTCATCCCGAGCCCCCTAGATCCAGTGGACCACCGCAAATATATGTGCAACTCATAACCCTTCAAGATTTCTTGCATTGTTTGGTTTAAATCGTCTGTTTCGTGTTTGATTAATTCGTTCTTCTCCGTTGTGTTTGATCCACTGAAAACACATATAAAAAACAATCAATTGATTTGCTGGTCTTTCATTTACATAGCATGAGCATCAGAAAGGAGCATTTGCAGTGTTTAGTTTTGCAGATGGAGGTTTTTTTTTTCTTTTGAGAAAATGTGGATGGGGAGGGCTGGTTATCTAGTTTGAAAGAAAGTAAGATGAGTAAGAAATTCCTTCCAATGTAAAATACAAGAGACCAAGAGAGGGGTGCTAGTTAAAATGGTACGAGATTTCGAGCCTGAGGTGGCTTGGATCATTTCTGTAGTTCCAATTCGAGACAGATTTGAGACAAAGATTATGCAATCAAATTAGACCAATACTGAACACGGCTTTGAACCTGAAGAAGTGAAGAAGAAAATGCTGTGGAAAGATATAATAAAAAAAAAAGAAAAAACCATTGGCTTCGCCCGGGTTCGAACCGGAGACCTTCAGTGCGTTAGACTGACGTGATAACCAACTACACCACGAAACCTTTGGATGATCATTATCTATCTATATTATAAAAAACTCTTAGTTTACAAACAGTATAGGGTTATTATTTGTAATGGAGATCCTCCGTTACACTAACGTACCCTTCTATATCACATATTTCTCATGACTGACTGCCGTGATAACCAACTTCACCAAAAGTGTTTTGTAAATTGTATAACGGTGTATTTGCACTGTGTTATTTGATATAAAAGTATAGGGACCTTCTATTCACACGGTGAAATCTCGCCAGACACACGGTGGAGGTTCCGACTTCTTGAGTTGGCAAGGATGGTGGTGATGATGCCCGATTCTTGGGTCGGCAGTGAGAGTGGAGACACAGACTTCCTAAGTCGGCTTATGGTGATCAATTATGGTGGCCAAATGAACCCCTATAAATAGACCTTGGGTAGACACGCCGATCTCCAGCCACTTGAATGCCGACACAGGGAGCCGGGATCGCCTCAGGCTTCGGAAGTCGACACCGACACCGTGCCTTTTGCGAGAAATTAATCGTGTATACATCCCAAAATATATCATATATTTATTTTTGGTGCGAGATCAAAGATTGAGCTATTATTGAGGTTGGTTGTTTCATGTTGGGTGCTTTTTGGTCACTATAATTTGCTTCTTTGAATTTGGAAAGTCAATACGGGAAATCTTTTAAAATAAGTACTCCCTCCGATCCAAAAAGATTGTCGTTTGACTTTTTAACACGTATTTTAAGGAGCTAAAAACTATATAAAATATCAACTTTTTTAAAATTATTTTTTTACAACTTAATATTTGTTGGTAATAAGTATTAGATTATAAAAAATAAAAATAAAAAAGTTAATATATTATATAGTTTTTATCTTCTTAAAATACGTGTTAAAAAGTCAAACGAATAAATTGGAGGTAGTAGTAGTTTAATCAGAAGATTAATTGGAATTTGGAAAGCAGCTAGGGTAGCGTGGTGTAAACAAATTGTCTTGTGTCACGCCGGTGGAAATCCTTTGTTGGGTCTTGTACGTAAGGTTGACTCGAAATCGCTGGGTACATAAGGTATTGTTCAAAATTGCAAATTTTATAAACCTTACGAGAAACTTACGTAGTATTTTGTTAATTGAGTATTAATAGAGTTATCAAGGAATAGTCTTGATATCAAAGCCAATCAACATTTTTCCTTTCAAAAAATTAGAATTATATGTCCATAGCATGAATTTGAACAAGTCTAATTGAAAGTATGAGGTAAGACTATAAAACCCTTTCAAGGACGGAGAGTCCGCCTCTACTTTAACCCCAAAAAAATTGAAAGTATGAGTTAAAAAAATGTCCATATACCATGGGTCCGTATGGGTCGGGATTAAAAAAATGACTAAAATTTATAAACAGGTTAAAGTTAAAAATTTAACCTCAAATAAGGTTAAAATTTTGTGTGAAATATAAACCCCGTATGGGATGAAAAACAGTTTATTTGTAAAAAGTGGGGTTTATTTGGTTGTTATTAGGGGTATAATTGTATTTTCAAATCAAATAAACCCCAAAACCACCAAAAAAGCTATAAAATGTGACTTAATCTTTAAGTCCCAATTTTAACCAAAAACCCCCTACTACACAACCCCATACAAGGTTAAAATTTTTAACCCCCAATTTTAGTAGTTTATTAACTACTAAAATTGGCATCCATACACACCCCATATCGTATACATTTTTTGTGTGTGTGTGGTAATATACGTTATTAAATTTGAGGAAGCCCAATTGAAGGTAATCTCAAAAGTGAGTTTATTTTAAGCTTTCTATCTTGGCTTGTTATACGGTATTGTCATTGTCTTCTGAAGTCAACAATGCAAATCTTTTTTATTTGAAAAAAGTTTATCGATACCGATTTCCCGGTAAAATATGTCAATTTTATCAATTATTTAAAGTCGGTGTCGATAAATTTTTTCAGGTAAAAAAGCTAAGCTGACATCAAAATTTGGTGATTGATCGTGCAATTAACTAGATTTAACCGTGTCAAGACCCTTTTCAAATCCTATAATTTGTTTCTCCTTTGTTTTGGCTTCCTTTTTTTTTCCCCTGACTTCCTCATTTTGAAGTCATGGCATGATGTATTGATCTGCAAGTAAATGGCTTTGAAAAACAGATGAAAGTATGAAACTAGATAGGAGTAAGCGGCTGCTTACCCATAAACCATGAGCTTCTATGATTCGATCCCGCCAATGCAAACACAACCTCACGCCTTCTACGACTTGAGGTTGGTAGGAGTTCATTTAATCGACGGGATCGTCTAGCAGAGCCTTGCTGGATAAGAACAACATAATGCATCAAACTTGTAACTCAATCAAGCAATTACCATAAGACAAAAAACATAAAACCAGGGATAAGCGGATTTACCAATAGAGAGAAGTCCCATCATATTACTAGAAATATCAGCAGTCAAAAGTAATATGTATTAACATTCAACAAACTCTCTGTAGCAACTAGCATGTACTATTTACATGCTTGATGACTCAAGTGAATATATGACATATTCGTAATCGAATATCAGCAATGAACGAACTTATTATTAGTTTCTTTGGTTTCTTAATCACAACCAGAGAAATGCATCACCCTCAAACAGCTGTTGTTGTCACATATCAATGATAGCCAATTGGGGCAGGAGCTTCTTTCAATTCGTGGCCTTGGTAGTGTATATCCTGCGATGATTCGACAAACAGTTTTATGGCTCAAGAAACTACATCACCAACTAATGGGTATTCGATAAGAAGTACTTACTGATGCAAAATGATTGACATCTCTGTGATGAGCCTCATCAGCTCGGATAACCAAGACCACATCGCGGAGGGTGGCATCAGCAGGCAGCTGCCAGTATTCAATGGCGATGGCAGGGGCAGGGACATTCTCAATGTTTCCTTTGTCTAGCTCTTTGAGGAACTCGGTGTAGGAGTGGATTGCCTCCTCCTCCAAGTACCCCACAACTCGGTGAGCAAGCTTTGGGGAGATGACATATGCTAGGAAGTACGCGTTGAAGAAGACTCCCTGGACAGCGAAAACGAGAGCCTTCTCGTACCACTTGGGCTTCGACACCTCCATGAAGGTCATGAGATGCATCCTCTCATTTTCAGCCTCTTCGAGGAGGGCTTTGATCCAGCCACCACTTTGCTCAAACCTCCTTAGGGACTTGCAGTGTAAGAGCATGCCTCCTACACTACCTGGCACCGCAGCAACTGTCTCCAACATCATTGCTCGACACCCATACCTCCTCGTGAATTCACTCCAAACATGTCAGACAAGGAACTCTAAACCTGGAGAAATTCCTACGGCAATGCACTTCCAAATTCTAACAATTGTTCATGAGATATTCGATAATGTTTCTTCTAGAGCCACAATTGTCAAACCAGCTATATTCAAAATAGTATCATCTTCAGCTTTCGTGTAGTTACTGGACTAGCTAGATATTTTAATTTTGGCATTAGCGAGTACTCGTGACCGAAAACCATGTAGCAAATAGCAATTTGATATTATCATAAAACAGATCAAAACAAAGAGCTTAGCGAGTAGCAACGATACCAAATGGCTAAGAAATGGAACCAAGACAGAGAAAATGATCTCTGCTAGGTTTTGAATTGATGAGGATGTTGTCAAATCAACCTCATCGTTTTGAATCCAAGAACTCGAATTCTCACTGCTAAAAGAGTACGGAAGTAAACAGTAAAGTTGTTGGAGAACACCAAGATCACCGACGAGGTCTCCTCGTCTTTAACAATGTCATACCTATCTACCTTGTCTCCAGGGAAAACATCAAGATAAATCACGAGAGTCTAAGGATACACCTAATACGCCTCCTAACATTGTTATTCCAATCCTTTAAACTGATGTACAATTCCTAATTTGATAGATCAACAAACACGCAGGGAAGAATCGGAAGCAGGGGAAACGACAGAAAAATCGACAGTTCTGCAAAATAACTGCATTAATTACCTGGAAAAAAAGATCAGTAGGCCAACGGAGAGACTTGACGGTCCAATATGCCACTTTGTCCAGGAATGTCTCAGGCACGTGGTGCTTTTTCAGATCTATTGAGGTGTCTGACTTGTAAGTCTCCCATGGCTTCAACAAGAAACCAAAAATAAGATGCAGATTCACAGCAAGCGGTAAACACAAACAACAAGTAAAGAATCCGAAAGGCAAAACCAATTCTCAAATCTAAGATTCGAATTCCCGATTTGATCAACCTACCATGAAACAGTTCCATTTCCACTCCGTTCCGTCCGGCTTCACCAGTTTCCGCGGACCGATCCCCCAGTAACTGACGATCTGTTTCTCACCACCACCGCCACCACCGGAGGCCGTCTTCTTATCATCCGATCCTTCCTTCTCCATCTTCTCATCTCCAGGCAACTCCTTCACCGTCCCGGTGCTCAAATTCATCACAGGCACTCGAAAAAACGCAGCGAGAGCACGCACCTGAAAATCGCCGCCAGCACCAGCAACAGACGCCGATCTGGCTCCGGTCAGCAAACCAGACGCTCCGCTGATCAAGTTCGCCGCCGACGCCGGAGACGATCGGGCGGTGGCGGTCGTGAAGTACCGGGGCGACGCCACGGCCAGCCACAAATTGGCCGCTCGGGAGGCGCTACGACCATAACTCATCATCTTCGTCTTCCAAGAACTCGGGGAAGTTTCTAGCGTTCTTTGATCTTTTTCGTAGTTGTGCGATAGGCGCGGTGGTTTGTGAGGTGAGCGGTGGTTTATATATGGGATGAGGCGGCGGAGGGGAGTGCTTACTTGGCGGGGAAAGTTCCAGATAAATCAACTATTAGATGAGATTTAATTATCCATAGATGAGAAAAAAAATCTTTTACATGTGAATTTTATTTATATTTTGAGAGAAGCTAATTGATAGATATTTAGATTATATATAATCAGTTGAACTAATTTTATTTATATTTATATTATTTTTTTTGGAGGAAAAAATAATTTATATTTAGATTAACGCATTCTCCGTACATGGAACGAGATCTATACTAGTATAAGATAAATCTATCTAATTTTACCAAAAAAAAAAGATAAATATATCTAAAGATAAAAACTCTATTTAAGTAAAGTGTATATCTTGTACATCCACATAATAATAATAATAATATTATAACATGAACAGAATCTCTATATACCATATCATATCCGTTATTATTTTTTTGGCAAATTTACAAGAAACCACCCCTTAAACACATAGATTTTCACTTAACCACCTCTTAAACAATAAATTACAGCAAACCACCTATTATACATTCACCGTCAACAAAAAGCCACCCCTATCGAACTTCCATCCAGTAAGTATAGTTGACTTCATTAAAAAGACCTAAATGCCCCTATCCATTTCAATTTGTGATTCACGGGATTTTTCACCCTCTTCGATCTTCCGGTGTATTGGTTTGTCCAATCCTTGAGCACTTTGAAGAATTCATACGGCCTAGCCACCTAGGTCTTGGGATTTGCTTGTCTTTGATATATAAGTGACGTAATTTCTTACATTTGATTTGGAAAATACATTCGATTTTTTGGAGTTGAGATTTAGGGTTCCTCGTGGAGACGAAGCATAGATCTGAGAAATTGATAACTTGTGATGCGAATTGGTTATGAAATTATCAATTTGAGAGCCTTGTCGTTGGATCAAGTAAGATCCTAAATTGATTTGATAATATTGGTTGATTTTGGGTGGCTTGATTTGGCTTCGTCTGTCAAGTTCGGTATGGAGATGGGCATGGCGGTGGCTCGCACTTAAATGTGGCATCGGCAGAGGAGCTGCCTCTCACCTGATCGACTCGACATGACGGGGGAGTCGGCGTCGACTCGCATGGTGGCGAAGTCGTCTTTCTCCGAGCATGGAAAAGCCAATCCAATATCCACAAATTAAGCAACCCAGATTTCAAATACATAAAAAAAATCATCCAAATGATAAAATTTGTTGAGGGCAAACATCATTTTTATCATCTAGTATATTAATTGACCATATTCCATGCGAGTTCTTAACAAACAAGATCAAATTTGAAGCAGGGAGGATTCAAAGCATGGAAGTCAATGGCAAAGCTCTATTTCCCGTGAACTTTAACGATGTTTTGGATGGAATTTGGGTGGGGTGGCTTTTTGTTGACGGTGGATATATAACAGCTGGTTTGCTGTAATTTATTGTTTAAGAGGTGGCTAACTGAAAACACAAGTGTTTAAGGAGTGGTTTCTTGTAAATTTACCTATTTTTTTTTGGCGGAAATATACGTTATTAAATTTGAGGAAGCCCGGCCAATTGAGGGTAATCTCAAAAGTGATCATTTTAAGCTTTCTAACTTGGCTTGCTGTACGGTATTGTCATCTTTATAGCCAACAATGCAAATCTTTTTTATTTGAAAAAAGTTTATCGATTCTTGGCAAAATATGTGTCAATTTTATCAATTATGGGAAATCGGTATCGATAAGTTCAGCCGATATTAAAATTTGGTGATTTACCGTGCAATTAACTAGATTTAACCGTCGGGTCAACAACAATACCCTTTCCAAATCCTATAATTTGTTTCACCTTTGTTCTGGCTTTTTTTTTTTTTTTTTTTGCTGACGTCCTCATTTTGAAGTCATAGCATGATGCCATGATCTATTGATCTGCAGTAAATGGCCTTGAAAAACAGATGAAAGTATGAAACTAGATAAGAGTAAGCGGCTGCTTACCCATAAACCATGAGCTTCTATGATTCGATCCCGCCAATGCCGACACAACCTCACGCCTTCTACGTCTTGAGGTTGGTAGGAGTTCATTTAATCGACGGGATCGTCTAGCAGAGCCTTGCTGGATAAGAACAACAGGTATGCATCAGACTCGTAACTCACACAAGCAAACCATAAGACCAAAAACATAAAACCAGCGGATTTACCAATAGAGAGAAGTCCCAATTCCCATCATATTACTAGTAATATCAGCAGTAAGTAATATGTATGAACATTCAACAAACTCTCTGTAGCAACTAGCATGTACTATTTACATGCTTGATGGCTCAAGTGAATATATGACATATTCGTAATCGAATATCAGCAATGAACGAACTTATTATTAGTTTCTTTGGTTTCTTAATCACAACCAGAGAAATGCATCACCCTCAAACAGCTGTGCCTGTTGCTGTCACGTCTCAATGATAGCCAATTGGGGCAGGAGCTTCCTTCAATTCGCGGCCTTGGTAGTGTATATCCTGCAATGCATTCGCCATAACAGTGTTATAGCTCAAGAAACTACATCACCAACTAATGGGTATTCGATAAGAAGTACTTACTGATGCAAAATGATTGACATCTCTGTGATGAGCCTCATCAGCTCGGATAACCATGACCACATCCCGGAGGGTGGCATCAGCAGGCAGCTGCCAGTAGTCAATGGCGATGGCAGGGGCAGGGACATTCTCAATGTTTCCTTTGTCTAGCTCTTTGAGGAACTCGGTGTAGGAGTGGATTGCCTCCTCCTCCAAGTACCCCACAACTCGGTGAGCAAGCTTTGGGGAGATGAGATATGATAGGAAGTAGGCGTTAAAGAAGACTCCCTGGACAGCAATAACGAGAGCCCTCTCGTACCACTTGGGCTTTGACACCTCCATGAAGGTCATGAGATGCATCCTCTCGTTTTCGGCCTCTTCAAGGAGGGCTTTGATCCAGCCACCACTTTGCTCAAACCTCCTTAGGGACTTTAAGTGTAAGAGCATCCCTCCTACCATACCTGGCACTGCAGCCACTGTCTCCAACATCACTGCTCGACACCCATACCTCCTCTGGAATTCACTCCAAACATGTCAGACAAGGAACTCTAAACCTGGAGAAATTCCTACAGCAATGCACTTCCCAATTCTAAAAATTCTTCATGAGATATTGAATAATGTTTCTTCTAGAGCCACAATTCTCCAACCAGCTATATTCAAAATAGTATCATCTTCTAGAGCCACAATTTTCAAACCGGCTATATTCAAAATAGTATCATCTTCAGCTTTCGTCATAGTTACTGGACTAGCTAGATATTTTAATTTTGGCATTAGCAAGTACTCGTGACTGAATACCATGTAGCAAATAGCAATTTGATATTATCATAAAACAGATCAAAACTAAGAGCTCAGCAACGATACCAAATGGCTAAGAAATGGAACCAAGACAGAGAAAATGATCTCTGCTAGGTTTTGAATTGATGAGGTTGTTGACAAATCGACCTCATCAGTTTTGATTCCAAGAACTCGATTTCTCACTGCTAAGAGCACGGAAGTAAACCGTCCAGTTGTTGGATAACACTGAAATGATCGACGAGGTCTCCTCGTCTTTAACAATCTCAAATCTATCTACCTTTTCTGCATCAAGATAATTCACGAGAGTCTAAATATACACCTACACGCCTCCTAACATTGGTATTTCAATCCTTCAAACTTGTCTACAGTTCCTAATTTCATAGATCAACAAACACACTGGGAAGATCGGAAGAATCGGAAGCAGGGGAAACGACAGATAAATCGATATTCTGCAAAATAACTGCATTAATTACCTGGAAAAACAGATCAGTAGGCAAACGGAGAGACTTGACGGTCCAGTAGGCCACTTTGTCCAGGAATGTCTCTGGCTTGTGGTGCTTTTTCAGATCTATTGAGGTGTCTGACTTGTAAGTCTCCCATGGCTTCAACAAGAAACCAAAAATAAGATACAGATTCACAGCAAGCGATAAACACAAACAACAAGTAAAGAATCCAAAAGGCAAAACTAATTCTCAAATCTAAGATTCGAATTCTCGATTTGATCAACCTACCATGAAACAGTTCCATTTCCACTCCGTTCCGTCCGGTTTCACCAGTTTCCGCGGACCGATCCCCCAGTAACTGACGATCTCTTTCTCACCACCATCGCCACCACCGGAGGCCGTCTTCTTATCATCCGATCCCTCCTTCTTCATCTTCTGATCATCTCCAGGCAACTCCTTCACCGTCGCGGTGCTCAAATTCATCACAGGCACTCGAAAAAACGCAGCGAGAGAACGCACCTGAAAATCGCCGCCGGCGCCAGCAACAGACGCCGATCTGGCTCCAGTCAGCAAACCAGACGCTCCGTTGATCAAGTTCGCCGCCGCCGCCGCCGGAGAAGATCGGGCGGTGGCGGTCGTGAAGTACCGGGGCGACGCCACGGCCAGCCACAAATTGGCCGCCCTGGAAGCGCTACGACCATAACTCATCATCTTCGTCTTCCAAGAACTCGGGGAAGTTGTGCGATAGGCGCGGTGGTTTGTGAGGTGCGCGGTGGTTTATATATGGGATGAGGCGGCGGAGGGGGAGTGCTTACGTGGCACGGAAAGGTCCAGAGAAGTGGTGGCCTTCAATGTAATTTTCAAATTTGGGGGGTCAGGTTTGGAGTTCCGGAAGTTTCATGGGCTTAAGCAAATGTGATGCGTTTAATGGAGGGGATTAGAATTTCTTGGGGAGCAAGAGAACTTGGTGGAAAAGAAATCTGAATTTGCAAGTATAGGTTGGCAATTTGCCCATTTCACACTTTTAGTTTTAACTATTCCGTATAATACACATGGTCTCTAACAAAAAAAAAAAAAAACTATAATTCACATGGTAGTACAACATTGAACATTCAACCCGATTAAATGGGGAAAATACCCAAAAAGAATGGAGTAAAACCAGATTTTAATCTTTTATCTGTAATAATCTTTTCTCTCCGAAAAAATATATTATTTACTATTCACGTACGTTTTTTTATAATAGCAAAAACTATATAAAATATATATTTTTATATTTTTTTAATAATTTCGTACTTATTACTCTCTCCGTTAATTAAAACTTAACGATTTACTATTTACGCATGGTTTTTTATGTGGTAAAAACTATATAAACTATTAACTTTTTTTAATAATTTTTTAAAATAATTTCATACTTAATACAATTAAGTATGAATTTATAAAAACAAATTTTATAAAGATGTTAATATTTTATATAGTTTTTATCATTCTAAAAAAGTGTGCATGAATAGTAATTGATAAGTTTTAATTAACAGAGGAAGTAATATTTAATACTCCCTCCGTCCTAAAATACACGGGCTTTTAGCATTTTACACAAGTTTTAATAAAACACTTTACTTTTAATAAAATACTTTACTTTTAAAAAAACATCATCATTGCACTAACTTTTGTTAACACTCACTACACAATTTAACCAATCAAATTATTTTAAAAAGTCAACAACACACAATTATTGTGAGACGAAGGGAGTACAACTTTCTATCTAGAAAACATAAAAGCCCATCTATTATTGGACAAAAATTTATCTCTAAAAACCCATGTATTATTGGACGAAGGGAGTAGTAACTACGAAGTTGTTTAAAAAAATTTATACAGTATATATACTACATAAAAAGTGATATTTTATGTATATTTTTTTTAATCATCCTAAAAATATGGGTAAATAGTAAATGATACTACGTATATCTTAATATCTTATCGAATAGAAGGAGTAATACATGTATGAGTATAGACGATGGCGTTGAGTTGAGGTCAGATGATCTATTGATTTATGGGTGGGACAATGGTAGAAACACTTGTATACCAATGTGGTTGGGGCTCCGTCGTTCACGACTAGAGCCAATGACTCCTAGTCCTTTGTACCCGACAAGGTGGTCTCAAGCCACGGAAAGGAACGTGAAAAAATATGTGGATATTTAGGTTGTTAAGGGGTATTGCTTTATGATGTTTGCACGCTCTGAGTTTTTAGGAATTGCGAAATGATGCTGTTGGTTTTTTGAAACGAGTTCAATTGGTTATGAAAAGGCATGAGACGAGGTTCGTTAGTGACAATTTCATATTTGATAGAGTTGGTTATATTATTAAAAAGGGTGTTGGATCCCAATTTGTTATCGGGTTTCCAACCAATTTTATATAAGTCATTTTTATAATAATAATAATTTTTATAATAATAATAACCAATTTGTTGCCGTTTTCCTTTTCTACTATTGGTGCCTTAGGGGATGATGCCATATGACTTCTCAAGCGGATATGTGGAGTTGCTAGAGGGCTACCTGGATATAGTAGGGATACTAATTGTCATGTTTTGATTAGGATTGCCTTTAGCATTCAGAAGGGTTGCGGAGCTAAGCTTGTTAGCCGGCTCCCATCCAATTTCATGTAATAACTAGTTACCATTCTTATAATAATAATAATAATAATAATAATAATAATAAATTAGTATGAGTAGTACACTTAGTTGCAATCACCATCACCCTGGCGTTCCCCCACCGGTCTCCCATCGTCGCTTCCTCTTTCCCTCCCTCGCTTGCTGCGTCTCCACACCCACGGCCACCGCCTCGTGACCTCGTCGCTTCTCCATAGCCAACAGGCTCCTCCCTCTGTTACTTCTCCCTTGGCTTCCGGTTCCTCCGTTCGTCGTCCTCGACTCCAGCCACTTCAGGGTTACCGCGGCTCCGCCTTTCGGCTCATCTCTTGGTTCAGCCCTCTTCGAGTTCTCCCTCGCCTCTGTCCTCGACTTCGGCCTCGGTCGGTCCTTCTCAGCGGCGCCACCAGCCTTTTGTTTGTTGTAGTCCGCTCTTTCAGTCGCTTTCTGGTTCATCTCTGCCCGGTTTCTCTTCCTTGCCTTGTTTTGTATTTTTTTTTACGCAAGATAAAAATTAGGTCGGGTCGGCAGCAGCAGAGGCTCTTCCTAGCGCATCCTTACGGACGAGAACTCGAAGTTCTGGATCGTCCTCACAGGCTTCGTCGGCAGGGGATGTATGGGCACTACGAGCAAGGTAGTCAGCCACCGCATTGGATTCCCTGAAAATATGACGAATAGCAACATAAGAAAAAGACGAAATATCAGACAGAATATCAGCTTGTAGTATCTCTATTGTCCAGGGGCATTTCCAATCCCCCAGTAGAGCGTTAATGACTGCTAAGTTATCTCCTTCGATCAGAAGTGTAGGTAGTTGCAACTCCTTTGCCCGTAATAAACCCATTTTGAGACCGAGATTTTCGGCATAAACGACAGAGATATTTGTGCAAGTTGATCTACCAGCAGAGACCATCAAGCCATCCGTGTCACGGATGATAAAACCATAGGCGGATTTGCCACCAGGGAGAATTGAACCATCAAAATTGAGTTTATAGGTATTAGGAGGGGGTTTCACCCAAATTCCAGACCGATCCTTCGTCCTGAGAGTCGTAACACCACCCCCACACATGTGGTTAGGTGCACTGTTATGAATACTATGGTTTGAGAGTAAAGGTCCGGTCGGATCATCGTCTAAAAACTTTGATTGCTTCCAGCACTGGGTGGTTGCAAAAAATTATTCCATATGATCGAATGACCCCAAAACTTGTTTTGATCTGTTCTTGGGCATCTTTCAATGTGTAGACGCGCTCGGGTTTGGTTAGTGATTGTGTTTTTTTTTAAATAAACCGGATTTGGTTTGAGCGATTGTTTTGGATGGAGTCTTGGTATGTTGTATGGGCCTTGTTTTTTTGTGGCCGTGTACGAGGTCTTTAGGGAGTTTAGGGAATAAAGATCCCTTCCACTATGAAGAGGGGGCTACACATATATAAGGTACATGTTTTGAATTATATACTATGAATTAAATGATGACAAATGTACAATTATTTTAAAAAAATAATCACCCACAATTATTTAAATTGGAAAAAAGAAATCTTAAATTTTAATTTTCAATAAAAAATAATTTTGAATATATAACCACCTACTTCTCCATTTAAATCGTATGTGGTATAAAATAATGGATGCATTTATAATTCATAATATCATACAATCGTATACCACTTTTTTTTCTTTCAACATACTGTATTTTGTGGTATATATATACAATAATTATATGATTTTTTGAAAAATTATAGTCAAATAATGGAACTTTCTCATATTAAATTAGACATGTTTGCATAGAACCACCCATCCTTCAGATCTAATACCGTTTCAATTAAAAATGAAAAAAATGACAACAATATCCTAATTAAAACATCGAAATTTATTTTGTATGTCATTCAACAACACCCAACTCATTCTTTTTTACTCTTCTTTGCAATTCATTAAATTGATAGGAGGTTTGAACCGGTTTTTAAACCCATGATAACCATTGTGGTTTGTGCACCTTCCTCTTATATCGTTACCGAGCTATGTTTTCTCACCTAATGACTTTGGATTCATCACCGACTTTGCATTTTTAATTAAAACGGTACTACATTTGAAGGATGTATTTAAGCGGGTGAGTTCTATGTAAATGTCTAGGTTTTAATGAGTGATTTACTATAATTATGTATTTAAGCGGGTGATTTTGAGCAAATTGGGCTATTGAAGGGTTGGCTTTCTCCAATTTGGCCTTCTTTTATTTGGTTATTGTTCATTGTTGGGCTGGACCGCTGGACCATCCCAGTCCATAACTTGGGCCTAAACATCCTGGCCCGGTCAAATATTCTTATTCTTCACATTAGTAATTCAGGTTCTATATTGAAATTATGAATTGCTTAAGAGATAAATCATGTCATTTTGGATTATTCATTGGAATTTTTCAAATTTTAACTCCTTTTTTAGATATAAATGTGTCGATAATGTTATATAACTACTGATTAGATACTCTTATTATAGAAAGAAATGAAAAGAATTACATACTCTGGGAGGAAAGCTAATTCATCTTAGATTATCTTATAAAAAGAGGTGGATCACCCAAAACTTACAACAGGTTTCAGATGAAAATATATGCCAAATCACCTACAACAAACTGGTAGAATGAAACCAAATTGACCAATTTCGCATTAAAATGACTAGGAGCTGAATCTGCAAGGCCAAATTTAGCATGCTTTACACAATGATTAAATGTAAAATCCAAAAAAGAAAAGAAAAAGAAGAACACAAAATCTACAGACAAAAGGCATTGCATTTCATATCATACCCTGGGAAATGTTATAGCAGAGACAAGAGGCATCAAGATACATACTCAGATTCTTGTCTACATCACAATGTAGCCAACTTGTCATATCCAGGAGAGGTTTTTTAACCGACCTAATTATTCACAAATCGCAACCAACCATGGGAGTAGGACATAAACTGTTCCACTAGGAGAGCAAAATAAGCAGAGTAAGTACCAGATTCTACACATAAGCTCAAACAGGGACAAGGTAATCACCACCCAAGCTGCCCAGCACCAAGAACTCTCTCCTAGACTCATCCCACCAGGAGTGCATCAGAGTGAAGCGAACCAGGGCGCCCTTCTCCAGCTTAGCCCCATTCTCACTTACAAACATCCGGTTCTCTCCAGGGACATGCTCATAGCCCGGCATTTTCCTGGGCGAGATGAAAACTTTCTCCATAGGACCACAGCTCAGGAAAACCCCATGCCTGAAGATCTTTATAACAACCCCTTCCACAACCTCGCCCCAGAAGATTCGGAAGGTGAGACAGGTGAAGTTCACGGGGAACAAAACATCACCTGTCTGGGGCATGACTTCTCCTTCTCCAATTTTGTTCACGGATGTAACCTCAAGCAGATAACCCAGGTCTTTGGTGGCCTTCTTGGCTGCAAAATCTTCCATCAGCTGGGCTAAGATGGCCCCCTGGGCATCAAGGTTCTCAGCAGCAATAGCCACATCCCATGTCAGGTTCACTTCCACATACATTTTCAGTTGCTCAACAGATTTCAAAGATCTACTTTCTGCAAATTTCAACCAGAGAATAAAATGAAGCGTTATCATAGTTTTCAGAAGCATTTAGCTATATCAGTGATGAAAAATTGAAACTTTCACAAAGTAGCTTTGATCATGCCAAAGACTCCACCCACACATGAAAAAACAACAATAGCTACAAGCCTACAAGTCTACAACAGTTGAGTGAAGTGCAAAACCTACTCTTGATCTCTTGAAAACTCAGATAAATGCTACCTAAACATTCCCATTAGAAGTACATAATCACACTCAAATGCCCTAATTCTCATTTAAGCATTTCATCAAATTGTGACATATTCACCAAATCAGATCGATTTCCTCAAAATCCACAGATCAATGATCAATGAATCGAAGTATAAGTAATACAAATCTCTGAAATTTCATCAAACAGACCCTAACCCTAAACACTCCATTCGAACAACACCCTTAACAACAGTTTGAACCACAGCATCCAAACGCCAGGAAATTAAAGCCCAAAAAGAGAGTAAAAATTCGAAGAACAGACCAAAATCTCAGCAGAAATGAACGGAGAAGGTAAGAATGGAAATGGCAGGAAGGAAAGGGAAGGGGAGACCATATACCAGCAGCAGTCAGCACGGTGGAGACGGGACGAGCGAGGTGACAGTGCCTACCGGGAGTCGGAGGTTTTTTACGGAGTACATTTTTTTTTATTA
This sequence comes from Persicaria maculosa, assembly GCA_963922045.1. NCBI lineage: Eukaryota > Viridiplantae > Streptophyta > Magnoliopsida > Caryophyllales > Polygonaceae > Persicaria > Persicaria maculosa. The sequence continues at coordinate 5,374,049 of OY998253.1, forward strand.
ATTTAGAAAAAATGACAAAAAAATAATACTCCATGTGTTTCTTTTAAGTGACTTATTCAAGTCAATCACGTAGTTTTAAATTGGTAAAACCTATATTAAATGTTAATATTTTAATATTTTTTTTAATAATATTATAATTGTCACCAATAAGTATGAAATTATTAAAAAAATTATTTAAGAAATATTATTTTATACTCCCTCCGTTCGTTTATAATTAACGTTTCAACAAAAAGCTCGATAATTAAGGAAATGCAAAAGGCCACTTAAAGTAAAGGAAGTAAGTTCCCTGCAAATAGTACTGAGGAAAAATCTCTCTCACATAAAATTAAAGTATATTATTTTTACTGCAAAAAGTAATGAGGAAACCCCCCTGTCTCTGCAAATATGTCTACATCAACCCACTATCCACAAGAGAACGTCAATTAAATTCAATCTTCAATTTGCATCCAAAGCGTCAATTATAAACGAACGGAGGGAGTATAATTTTTCACACCTTAAAAAACGTGCATTAATAGTAAAAAGTCAGTTAAAAGGAAACAGAGATGGTACGAATTACAATCATGAACCACCCCGGGTTAAAAATGACCCGAAACTCGGTCAAACCCGGGTTCGGGACAACCTGGATGTACCCGGAACCCGTTTTACTCGGGACCCGAAATGACCCGACACGAATGAACCATTTGACAGGTCTAATAATTGTAATACCTGAAAAATCAAGCAACAAAGAGAAGTATAATTGTCTTTTTACTAAAAATGAAATATTAAAGAATAGGGTTATAATTGTCTTTTCATTTTAAATTAAGTGAGGTTTAACATGAAAAGAGGTATGGGTGGTTAGTTGCAAACAACCTATATTTAATGGGTGGTTATTTGACAATTTTTTAATAAGGGGTGGTTATTTGCAAACAACAATGAATAGTGGGTGGTTATTTGACAATTTTTTAATAAGGGGTAGTTATTTGCAAACAATAATGAATAGTGGGTGGTTATTTGACAATTTTTTAATAAGGGGTGGTTATTTGCAAACAATAATGAATAGTGGGTGGTTTTACGCATTTTTGCCATATTAATATGAATTTTAAAAACTACCAAAAATAATACGAACTATCGAACCATTATTAATATGGACTTTCAAAACTACCAAAAATAATATAAAATAGTTCACATTAAACCAATTTCGATACGAAAAAAATTCTGATTGATTTTTCGGCTAAAAAATACGATTGATTTTTCGGCTAATTTTTGAACGTGTCAATGTTATGACCCGAAGATCGGATAGGGAAACGCCAAATTAAGGTTCAAATTGAAGCTCTGAGATGCTATCCATGGAGCAATTGGTATTAGCAGATAAGGGATGGCCTCCAACGAAGAGCAGACGAGGGCTGGTCGAATTGGGAGAGTAGACGAGGGCTATCCAACAAGAGGAAGAGCAGACGAGGGTTGGTCGCCGACGAGGAGCAGAGAAGAGCGCCGCCTCTTGTGGGTATTTATAACCCAATGTCTAATTTCTTAGTAATTCTACTTATTATTCATACAACAGGTTTCAGATGAAAACATATGCCAAATGACATGCAACAAACTGGTAGAATGAAACCAAATTGAACAATTTAGCATGAAAATGACTAGGAGCTGAACCTTCAAGGCCAAATTTAGCATGCTTTACACAATGATTAAATGTAAAATCCAAAAAAAAAAAAAATACAAAATCTACAGACAAAAGGCATTGCATTTCATATCATACCCTGGGAAATGTTATAGCAGAGACAAAAGGCATCAAGATACATACTCAGATTCTAGTCTACATCACAATGTAGCCAACTTGTCATATCCAGGAGAGGTTTTTTTAACCGACCTAATTATTCACAAATCGCAACCAACCATGGGAGTAGGACATAAACTGTTCCAATAGGAGAGCAAAATAAGCAGAGTAAGTACCAGATTCTACACATAAGCTCAAACAGGACCAAGGTAATCACCACCCAAGCTGCCCAGCGCCAAGAACTCTCTCTTAGACTCATACCACTTGGAGTCCATCAGAGCGAAGCGAACCAGGGCACCCTTCTCCAGCTTAGCCCCATTCTCACTCACATACATCTAGTTCTCTTCGGGGACATGCTCATAGCCCGGCATTTTAATGGACGCGATGAAAACTGTCTCCACAGGACCGCAGCTCAGGAAAACCCCATGCCTGAGGATCATTGTAACAACCCCTTCCACAACCTCGCCCCTGAAGAATCGGAAGGTGAGACAGGTGAAATTCACGGGGAACAAAACATCATCACCTGTCTGGGGCCTGACTATTCCTTCTCCAATTCTGTTCACGGATGTAACCTCAAGCAGATAACCCAGGTCTTTGGTGGCCTTCTTGGCTGCAAAATTTTCCATCAGCTGGACTGAGATGGCCCCCTGGGCATCAAGGTTCTCAGCAGCAATAGCCACATCCCATGTCAGGTTCACTTCCACATACATTTTCAGTTGCTCAACAGATTTCAAAGATCTACTTTCTGCAAATTTCAACCAGAGAATAAAATGATGAGTTATCATAGTTTTCAGAAGCATTTAGCTATATCAGTTGATGAAAAATGGACAATTTCACAAAGTAGCTTTGATCATGCCAAAGATAACCCAGACATGGAAAAACAACAATAGCTACAAGCCTACAACAGTTGAGTGAAGCCTGAAACCTACTCTTGATCTCTTGAAAACTCAGATAAACTAGTACTTTTCCCGAACCATGTTCGGGTTTTTTCGGTATATTTTCGATCGAACGTCAATTTTCAACCAATATACTTCTCACCTTGTTGTTCTTCGAAATCTTTGGTTGTCATGGTGAATTATATCAAACTCCCAAACTATATTTCATACCATGAAAAATAACAACTCGACCCAAACTATATCAAACTCCCAAACTATATGAAACTATGTTAATTAAGATGCAAGCTACATTGAATTACAAATACACATGATCCATAACAATTCCGTCCTTCACAACAAACTAAAGACTTTTACTCAGCACATTTCACAACACGGGAATGAAAAAAAATATGGCCATAACAACAGCAATGACATGTGTTAAACAGATCTAACAGCTACGCCATGAAATAAGTATGGTTATAAGAACAATAATCAACCAACACAACTCAACATAAACTATAACCAAGTATCTTATTTAAGATGTAAGCTACATTAAATTACAAATACAGATGACGTAAAACAATTCGGGTGTTTAACACCAAATAATGACTTTTATTAAGCACAGTTCTCAAAAATGGAATGAAAACAGATAGGGCCATAGGAACAGTAGTACAATATTCCCACTCAACGCAAATAGCTTAAAAACCACGGGGAACAAAATAACCTGAACATAATTGATACAGGAAGCCACATAAGTTAAAACCAAAGTCTTAGCAAAGGAGGAACTTACATGCAACAACATTGCTAAACATGTCGTGTTTCCGAAAATCTGAAATCATATTCTGCAACTTGATTTCAAATATTCGATCCACTATATCTGGCCTGTCCTCTGCATTGAGAGCTCTGTGAGATACAAATCGAGAAATTTTCGGCCAGTTTGAGTTGCAAGTGAACGTAATGAATAGATCTGGATGACCGTGAGTCTTGCAAATTGCCATTGCATCATGATAATTTTGGATCATATACTGAGCCCCACCTGTAAAAGAAGAAGGCAAACAAATTCGTTTCCCTACGGACGCTCCACTTGTGTTCCCATCAGAGACGACGCTATTCAGATTCTGATATGTCTCCGTCCTAAGCCTCTTCTGATTTGCTCGGATGTATGAAAGCCGAGAACTTTCAAATTTCACAACATATCAAAATGATCAATCTGTGCACATACGGTCCAAAATAGTACACATCATAAAAATGTCACCATAAACCGCAAGTTCGTTTCCAAGGCCTATATGGAATTTAATCTAAGTCATATCACATTCTCTACATAAACCGCAAGTTCAAATAACATAACCATAAACTGCATCTAATAAGAAACATCCAAAATGACCAGTTGATATCCTACGTCAGCTACCAAAGTCAGATATAACATCTTCAGTCCCCTGGAAAAAAAAACACCATGTCGTAAGCACATTAAAAACGAAAATTTCACACCGAAATTTTTTTAGGAACTACTCAAATGTTAAATGTTCACCGAAATTAAATTTCACCCAGAATAGCAAAATTAAAAACGAAAATAACATGCATATATATGATGAATCATTTTCATATTGCATGTTTCATGGCTGAATATAAATAATACACTCATGTTATATTTCACTGGCAGGCTGTGAAGTAGACTGATCAAGGTAGAAACTCGAAACTTGTATTTTCATGATATTTGCATATGATCATGCTCAGATTGCGTATTATACATGATTTCTACTTTCATTCAACTTAGAAACTTGTATTCATATGATATTCCTATTCTACCATTCTATTTAGGCAAAATAAACACAACAAATGTCAAAAATAAAGAATCAACCACATGTCACACTAACTTCATCCACTTGAATAATAATAACACATATAACCTAATATAAGATTAATGTAAAATATCGAATACACAAAAGGTTAAAACACGTCACTTTACAAAAACATGTTCAAACACCTAAACAAATTCCATCTCCTATACATGATTTGCTCAACCATAATTCCTCCAAAATTTTCTCCAAAGTCGTAAGATTATTATGTCGATTGTACAATGCATAAAAGATACTCAGTGCTCCCTTTTATGACACACATTAAAAAATAAAGATGTTTATATTTGAAGATGAATATTCCTTTCTAAAGGTGTCATGTCCTGAGTTTTCAACATCATTGTGATCATTATGAGATGGCTTTGGTTGGTTGCATTCTCTTATTTATGAAGAGATCCTTCAACAATCATCTCAAACTTTTAGCATCGTCTTGTGCCAGGGTCCAGTTGAACATAATGCCAATGTAACCCTTTTATTATGGACTCTCTTAGATCATCTGGTCAGTCATGATTTTAGTTATATAGGAGATGCTTTCAGGTTTCAGTTATTGAGCAGAGTAGAAAGTCGAAGTATGCTTTTAGTTTTGTTGGGTTCATGCAAAATGAGAATTTATTTTGAAAAATAATGAGTTTGAATGTACAGTTGACTGCAGCCAAATATAAATTTTAATGCTATAAAATTTAGTTTCTTTAGTGCTCGATGTTGGAGTAGGTACTTGAAGCTGCTACTAAAAAACTTTCATTCTTTTTACTCATTGCAGTCGAATGACCTAATTCTTTTAGTCTCTTAACATTTTTGCAAGACTGCAACTTGATTAAACTTTATGCTGATGCTTTTTTTTTTAATTTATATTGTATGTTAGTGATAGTTACAATCCAGTACCAGGAGTGATGGATGGGGTCCCTTCTTCAAGAAATTATCAGGGTGGATTTTCATGTAAGTTTATGGTATGTGATGTGCTATTTTAAATCCAAAACATAAACAACAATTCCAATGCCAAAGCACAAATTCACAAATTTCTTTATCACAAACCCTAATCGAAATGTCCACAAATTGATTCTTAAATCCACTAAGTCTAATCTAAATTCATTCTAATCTCAACCAATTGAAGTTAACAACAATCAAATGAAAAGGTAGAGGAACAAAATTACTAACCTTGAAGCTATAGATCGAAGAAAAATTGTTCGAGTAGGTCGCTGCGCAGCCTGTGGGAGAGACGGATTGGAGTGCGGGCCGAGTCCTGGATGGAGGGCGGCGCACCTGTGCGGGAGACGGGAGTGGATTGCTAGGTGGAGCTGGGTGGCTCGCCGGGAGGGGAACGTTGCAGCGGCGCCTGCAACTGGAGATTCGCTCTCTCCCTCTACCGTGTTTCGTCTATCTGTGCGAGCGTAAAGAAAGAGGCAAATACAAAGCAAGGAGGAGACTGGCACAGTACGATACCATGGTAAATTTTCGATTACCACGTACCGTACCGATACCCCTCGGTATGGGATTTTCTGTACCACGTACCAACCGAATAGTGTCGGTACCGAAACTCTTGGTACCGAAAGTATCGGTTACCGAATGTCGGTACCGTGGTAACCGAAGCCACTATTTTCATTCTTCGATTTTCGTTTTATATACACTGTGGTACCATCGGTACCGATGGTACCAATGACATATTCACATTCACAGATTCTGGTATCGATGGTACATGATAGATTTTATTTAAAATATATATATATATATATATATATATATATATATATATATATATATATATATATATATATATATATATATATATATATATATATATATATATATATATATATATATATATATATATATACTCGGTAACCACCGGTACCACGGTATTTGGGTTGCCCATACCGTTACCGTACCGACTACCCTTGGTACCGAGACTTCGGTTACCGATTCAGTCGGTTACCGACTTCTTGGTACCAATGACCTGTTGGTACGGTTGGTAATCGGTTGGTATGGTAATTTTCCTACCACCGTCCAACCCTACGATATTTAGTGTCTGGTATACATCAGTAAATTAGGTAGATCATTTCGACATCTATATGACTATATCTTAATATCATTACCAAACTGGAAAATGTACTTATCAATAGTATCAATATTGTTAAGTAAACTCAACTAATGATCCATTGCGGGAGAGGTGATCTTTATTAGAGATCAATGATTCAAATCCCACTTCGATTTGGGTGAAACTCAACTAATGATCCATTGCGGAGAGGTGATCTTTATTACTTTTATTAGAGATCAATGATTCAAATCCCACTTCGGTTTGAGTGAGCCTGCCTAACAACTTGCCAATCAGGTAGACTAAACTTCTGACAAGAAACTGTGATGAGCTGAATGTCTGAATAAGGTTGCAAAGTGCAGGCTTGAAAACCTGAGAATGGTAAATTTACCAATTTGCTTGATAGGGCTTAGATACAGGTTAATGCAATTTTTTTAGCTTCTTTAAACACTTAAAGAGTTCAATGGACTAAGGGCAAACACACAATGTACAAACAATCCTGTAATAAAAGAGAGAAATCATCTCATGTCACAAAATTTGTTTAACCTGCTGATTCTTAGTTAGTTGATAAATGGGATGCCATCAATTTCGTTCACACTGCAAACTTCTGTCTCAAAACAACAAAAATCATTTCATTTTCATCCCATTCCTTGGCAAAATGTTGCAGTTTTGGGATCTCTAATATCTCCAAAAACCCCATTGTGTCTGCAATCAGCACTTCCATTGCGTGGCAGATACAGTAACTGCTGATGGAGGGTGGGTGATGCAGTTGTTATGAAGCATGAACCTCATCCTTCTTTTCCAGCATCTTTGTTCGCTGAATCAGAGGCTTCCTTAAATCCGAGTTCTGATAGATCCTGCTTTGCCATTAAGTTTCTGCATAATAGCCCATTGAAGAAAGTTTTCAGAGAGAAATTTGGGGTGCTTCACAATGACCATGCTAAAGAATCAAAAGGATGATGGACTTACTTCTCCATTCGACATTCCAAATACTTCTTGGACAAGTGCCTACATTTTTCCGAATTGTGCCCTTCGGATTTAAGACAGTTGAGATAGTCCTTCTTCTCCTGAGGTGGAATGGATGAAATACTTGTGAGCGTCTTCTATAAAAGTATCAATTCTAATATGGGAGATGTTGCATTTAATGGAAGATTCATATTGGGAGAAAGAGATACCACATCGCATTCATGCAGATGATCCAAAGGGAAGACACCCTTCTCTGGAGGCACAGGCCGTGCACCTCTCGAACCACCAAATGCACCGCCTATATGAAAGCATTGATGTGCATCAGAAATTTCAGAAACAGATGCAGGTAACGCAAAAAAATAACAGATTTTAAAAGGAAAACATAATACAACATCAAGAAGAAATTCTCTACTACTGTCCTCTTAATAGTGTCATATGACAATTTCTGGTACAGCTACAATCTCTGAGAGCAAATTCCAATAGATATCTAATGCTAATGTTATGGTTCCCAGGGGTTATCAGACAATATAAATCTGTAAGGTTTATCAGACAATCGATTTCCATGAACATGGTCTTAATCTAGACGAAATGAGATTGATATCACATGAGAATCAACTGAACTTACCAGAACTCATTGGCTCCTCTGCTAAAGCTCTTCTCTTTATCCTATTTCTGCGGTTGGTAGTACTTCAATAGGCGCAAATGGAAGAGATCGAATACAGCAAAAAAACAAAAACTGAAAAGTTCACCATAAGTCAAAACCCTAAACGAATTCTCATATCCTACTCATAAATCTAATCTCAAAAATCAAAATTTATAGCACAAATTCACAAAGTATAAAGTATGAAATACTGACCTTTTCAATTCGGAATTGAGATTTGGGAAGAATTAGCAACAATGGAGTGTCGGCCTTTCACCTTTGGTGTGCACAGTGCACTGCAGCAGCCCGGAGCCGACAAGCAATGGGAGGGCGGAGCAAACACGGTGGTGACTTGTGCGACGGCGGGGGAGGACTCGCCTGCGGTATGCGGGGTGCGAGTCGACGAGTCGCGGTTTCTCTCAGCCCTGATTACGCAAGTCTGGAAAAACTAATTGCACTAGGAGATGAGAGCAGTTCTTGCAGGGAGAACGTGTGGGAGAGAAGTTGAAAATTTTTGTTTTTAATTTTGCTCAAAGAGGACACGTGACTCATTTTTTTACAAAGAGTCTGCTTCTAAAATAATAAGTACGAAGGGGTGGATGCTACCTATTAGAAGTACATAATCACGGACTCACACTCAAATGCCCTTTCTCATTTAAGCATTTCATCAAATTGTGACTTAGCATATTCACTAAATCAGATCGATTTCCTCAAAATCTACAGATCCATAATCAATGACTCGAAGTCTAAGTAATACAAATCTCTGAAATTTCATCAAACAGACCCTAACCCTAACACTCCATTCGAACAACTGTTTGAACCAAAGCATCCAAACGCCAGGAAATTAACGCCCAGAAAGAGATTAAAAATTCGAAGAACAGGCCAAAATCTCAGCAGGAATGAACGGGGAAGGGAAGAGTGGAAATATAAGGCAGGAAAGGGAAGGGGAGACCATACCAGCAGCACGGTGGAGACTGGACGAGCGAGGCGACGGTGCTCTACCGGGAGAGGTTTTTACGGAGTACATTTTTTTAATAATATATACACCCAAAAAATCTTTGGGCCCTTGGGCTAATTCGTTAAGCTTATTATGCTGTAGCAATTTCTCTTTTGCATATTTCCAAGCAGTTTGCTCATCCATGGTCTTTGATCTCTGCATTAATTATAACAATTTCAAATTTTCAATCAATTAGGGTGAATTAAAGAAAAGTATATTTCAATTCAAATAGTGTAGGGTTGTTATTCGAATCGAACGAGTCAAGTATTGTTTGTTCATATTCAGTTCATTTAGGATATAAACGAGGTTGGGTCGAGCCTAAATTTTGACTCGAGCTTAAAAATGTGCTCATACTCGCTCGTTTAGGAAATGAACGAGTTAGAATTGAGCTTTTTTTCGAGTTTTAAGCCATTCTACTTACTCAGTATACAGTAATTGAAAGGAAATTTTAGAAATTCCATAAAATTCGAACTATTCAAGTTTAATTCGAACGAGCCGAACTTTTGACCAAGTTTAAAAATGTGCTCATATTAGGCTCATTTAGAAAATAAACGAGCTCCAACCGAGTTTTTTTTATCGAGCGAGTCGATCTACTCGTGTTCACAAAACACATCGTCTAACTTTCTTTAATGAATAAAATAATAATATCCAAAGTCCAAAAATCCCCAAAATCATATATTCGTTTCTTCCACATCTAGCTCCTGACACACCCGCCTTTTTTTTCCTTTGCCACAAACCGTTTGTCCAAACCCATCAACTTCCTCTCCCTATAACTCCCTCACTCCCTCTTTCTCCATCCTCCCATTGCATCAATGGCGACGCTCGCCGACATAGGGGTCTCGGCGCTGGTCAACATAGTCGGCGCCTTCGCGTTCCTGCTGGCGTTCGCCTTGCTCCGGATCCAGCCTCTGAATGACAGGGTCTACTTCCCTAAGCTGTACCTCAAGGGCCAGCGCACCGGAGCTGGAGCCGGGGCCGGCCGCGGCAAGTTCATCAACCTCAACCTCTGGACTTACTTTGGCTTCCTCAATTGGATGCCTCAGGCTCTCAGGATGTCCGAGACCGACCTCATTGACCACGCCGGCTTGGACTCTGTCGTCTTCCTCAGGATTTACACTCTTGGGTTCGTCTCATTCTTGCTCTCCCCCTCATCTTTTTTGATAAAAATAAAATAATACTATTGCTTTTGCAAAACCACAATATTTGTTGTTGTGATGTGATGGATGATTTGTCTTGATTAGTCCTCCTATTACGTGTGCTTGATTTGAATTAGCGCATGATAAGCTATGATATAAGGATCTACCATACATTATATAACCAACCGGGATTCAATAATTTTATGCATTTATTTCATTATTTTATTTTTTTATTTTTTATCAACTAGAAAATGTAGCACAAAAATGTAAGTGTTTGCACTTACACATGATGTGTCACCTCAGAATCATTTATTCTAGAGCGTCATTGTGGACGAGAATCCGAGATACATTGTCCTTCTCCAAATCACCGTCGGTCACTTTAGAACACTTTTTCCTTCTCTAATGCCCCTCCTCTATATTTTTTTGGATAATTAGATTAATATACCATTTTCAAATTTTTAATGGGTAATTATACCAATGGAAGTTTTGTTTTGTTAATTGTACTTTTTTTATTTTTTATGACTGATTTGCCCCTAGAGATATCTTCCTTAAATCACGTCTAATTGACTCCTTCTTCCCAAGTTGACTACAAGTAGTGCTAATCGGTCAATACGGTCTTCTTAACAATCGCTCACTACGTTATTCTCAACAATCAATTTATTTGGGTGCTTCAAGATTGAAGGTATATGGTTATGTTTTTGTGTTATAATTCTTGCCATATAGTTCATAGTTATTTGAGATTATTACTAGAATGATATCCGTAATATTATACTGGGTGAAATTTAATTGGGCAATTAATCGATTAGACGTAATCGATAGAAGACCTAGTACATATGTAGCCGTAATTGATAAAAGTCCGAGTACGTATATGCCGTAATCGATAGAAGTCTGAGTCCGAGTATATGTGAAAATAAGCACTGTTGCCACCATTGATTACAATCATCATCAACTAATTTTTTATTTTTTTTATGACGTGGGAGTCATCATCAACTAATTATTTTGTGTATTTTGACCCTATTATTATTGAAATATATGGTATATATTTATTATAACCTTTAAAAACCCTATCAATGGGGTTAGTTACGATACAAATTAGATACAATTAATTAATTACAAGAATAAAATGGCCTACAAGCGCCAACAAATTAGTTACAATATTTATTACAATGACAGGTACAATTAATTGGTTACAATCTATCGTGCGCATTTAGGTTACAATAGTGGTAAAACGTAGGTTACAATAGATTACAAAAAAGATAGGTTACAATAAGTTACAACAAAGGTAGATTACAATAGGTTACAACAAAGGTAGGTTACAATAGGTTACAACAAAGGTCGGTTACAATAGGTTATAACAAAAGTCGGTTACAATAGGTTACAACAAAGTGGTTTACCGTAAAAGTTGAAACCTTACTATTTGATTTACATATGTTACAATAAAAGTGGGATACAATAAAAGATATGTTACATACGGTCAAAATTAAACAAATCGATGTCGAACGATGAAAGAATAAACAAATTAACATCATATCTTCTTACCTTTAATTCTTTAAGGCATTGATTAATTAGAACTCCACTTCACAATATACATACGATTAATTAGAACTCCACTCAAATTGAAAGACAATTTCACAATATACATACATACGAGCAAAATTAATGCTTTAGAAACGTACTTACGCAAGATTGGAAGACAAATTAAAGTTTATATTCTTTAATCTAAAACCATAATATAACATAGTACAAGAATTAACTTCAATCTTAGACGATTCACAAGATTACGAACTGAATAATTGATAGATGAAGTAGAGTCTTCCCTTTTCAAAGCGTAAAACTGATGGGTGAAGTAGCGTCTCCTCTGACAAACCCTACGCAAATCTTATCTATATATATCTAAACAATATTATCAATATCTATTTATTCTTTTAATTCTAAAAAGAAAAAATATTACTTTAAGGGTATTTAGTTAAAAACCGCCCTAAAAAGGTATAGATAGTAAAAAGAAAAACTAGAGAGTTTAACTACCCAAAAAACACTTGAAAAAAGTATATTCTCTCAAATTTTCACTATTTTTTTTTTAGATTTACCTTCTCGACATGGTTCAAGACAGGGTCCGTTGGATCGATGGAGCATTATCCATTTTTTTTTTGTCTAAACCTAGATTATCTAGTATATTAATTGAGTTTGATTTCAAGTTTATGGTTAATTTTGTTAAAATTTCAATTTAATTGATATTTTAAGTCACAAACTCATCAAAATAGTACTCCCTCCGTTCATAAATATAAGATCACTTCACTTTTGCACGTATTTTAAGAAGCAAAAAACTATATAAAATATTGATTTTTTAATTAATTTTTTTCACAATATAGTATGTATTATTAATAAATAATATATTACGGGAAAAACTTTTGCAAAAGAATTAATATTTTATATAGTTTTTCACTCATTAAAATACGTGCAAAAAGTCAACAATCTTATATTTATGAACGGAGGGAGTAATATTGTTGCTTCTGGTCCAAAGATACAAGTTTCATTAATATCCCTGCAGTCGTGTCCGTGTCCTTTGTTTTTGTTAAAAAAACAACAATTTGAATTTTATTTCAAAGTTTTTTTTTTTTTTTTTTTTTTTGCATAGTCTCCAAAAAAATTGGTGAACTCTTGATTTGGACTTGGGAGCCCTAAAATTCTTGCATATATAGTCTCTAATGAAATTGTGTCTTTATAGGATGAAAATATTTCTACCAATAGCTGCAGCAGCAATTTTGATCCTCATACCAGTCAATATATCCGGAGGCACCTTGTTTTTTCTCGAAAAAGAACTCGTTACCAGCAAGATCGACAAGCTTTCCATATCAAATGTACCTCCGAAATCTTACAAGTAAGTTCCTATTTCGCCACTCAAAGTATGTTCCGAACCATGTAGAGATTTCACGAATGGTTGCTTTGTTTGTTAGGTTCTTTATCCATATAGCAGCAGAGTATGTGTTCACATTCTGGACTTGCTTCATGCTATTCAAGGAATATGGTAAAGTCGCGTCCATGAGACTACGATTCTTGGCTTCGCAACCAAGATGCGCTGAACAATTCACTGTGAGCTGTTTTTTATTTTTGGTTACATCACAGTTTTTATTCAGAGTTTTTTGTTTGATGCTTACTTGAGTGTTCATTCTTGCTTTTGAATTAGGTGTTGGTCAGGAATGTGCCTCGTACTTCAGGTCGTTCGGTTTCGGATTCGGTTGAGCACTTCTTCAAGAGAAATCATCCAACTACCTATCTCTGTCATCAGGTTAAAACCTTGCCAACTTTATGATTGATATATACAATAATCCAGCAGATAAGTTCATCACAAAAGCAATTTGCACCGACTTTATATACTTGTACTTAGCTCTGAAACTTGAATGAACAACACACCTCAACAGTGGCTGCTGCAATATTTTGTAGAGGAGAGAGTGAAATATATGCTTTGGAGAAAAGAAAATTTTCGGGATATATAATGAATATTTTTTTAAAAAATATATTAAAAGAAAACCATAAAATGCGGTTTAAAATTTTAAATAGGCCATTTGTAGTAAAAAAATTCATACAGTAAAAATATTAATATTTTTATATATATATTTGTAATATGATGAATATTTTTTTGAAAAAAATGTGAGAATTTTTTTTAAAAAAAATATCATGTTTAAATGGAAAAATAAAAAAATCGATAGAAATGAAAAGTATTGGAAAAAAAAACCATAAATTATGGTTTAAACTGTAAATATGCCATTTATGGTAAAAAAAAAATCATAGAAATAAAAATTAATAGAATTTTTTAATATATGTGTAGTATAATGAATACTTTTTGATAATATTAAAAGAAAACTATAAAATGTGATTTAAATATGTCATTTTAAATTGAAAAAAATTGATATATAGGAATGAAAAGTATTATAAAAAGGTAGACAATGAAGAACTCTTGTATTTAGACATGTCAAAATGTGACCCGACCCGAGGACCCAACCCAACCTGATTCGTAAAGCATGGGTTTTGGCGCAAATATTTAAGTCCGAAACCCAAAGCAACCCGAACCCGTTCAACCTGTAAATTTATGGGCTAGGTTGGGTTAACCCGTGGGTCACCAGTTAGGCCAAACTCTAAGATAATAAAAACATAAATAAATTACAATTTAACTTAATATTGAAATTTATTGCTAATACTAGTAATAATTAGGATTGAATATTATCTTCTTCTTTTTTTATCATGACTTTTACTTTATAATTTAACATTGCAAATTGTTATATATATAAATATACATATTACTATTGTAGCAATATTAATTACTTCTTTTCAATAATATAACTATTATTAGGGTAATATAACAGTTTTAGGTTTACTTTTAAATTTCGTTTGCTAAAAATAATGATAAAAATTCGAACTAAAAAGAATGAAATTATAACAAATAATATAAACAATTGATATTGTACATATTTTTATCATCCTTAAATAACGTGTATGAATAGTAAATAGCATTTAAAAAATTCTGCATGAGTAACGTTCTTATACCCGTTGGCTCGACCTGAACTCGTTAAATATGGGTCTGGGTTGAGCATTTCATGACCCGTAACCCAAAATTACCCGACCCGTAATGGACCCGAACCCGAGACGACCCGGCCCAAACCCGACAAACAGGTCTACTTGTATTGATTACTTTCCCTTTCCTACTTTTACCAACTAAGTTAGTCATTACTTGTATTTTTGGTAGAGATGTTATATGAGCCGAGTAGCTCGAGCTCGACTCGATAAAAGCACAACTCGAGCTCGTTTATTTTCTAAACAAGCCGAGTATGAACACATTTTTAAGTTCGGTTCCAAGCTCGGCTCGCTCGATTTAAGATCGAATAGCTCGAATTTTGTGAAATTTCTAAAATTTCCCTTAAGTTACTATGTTTTGAGCAAATAGAGTTGCTTAATGCTTGAAAAAACCCCGGCTTGAGCTCGTTAATTTCCTAAACGAGTTGAGTATGAGTACATTTTTAAGCTCGAACCCAAATTTGGGTTTGGCTCGAACTCATCTCGTTTCTAAACGAGCTGAATATGAATAAGCAATACTCGACTCGTTCGACTCGAATAACAACCCTAATTTCTGTACGGGGTTGCGCCAACGAGGCTACGACCCTGCGGCCTCCCCTGCACCTCAACAATATATTAATTTCAAAATTCAGTCGTTGAAACCTTTCTCTTTGAGTTCAGCCTGTATATAATGCAAACAAATTCGCCAAACTCGCAAGGAAGAGGAAAAGGCTCCAGAATTGGATGGACTACTACCAACTTAAGTTCGAAAGACATCCGGAGAAGAGGCCAACGGTAAAGGTAATCAAGCTTTTCATTATACATTTCATTATCAATTGCTTTATGTATATGAATTGTTATTGAAGCTTTGATCTCGGATGTGATCATATAGAAAGGATTGCTCGGAGTTTGCGGTGAAAGAGCCGATGCCATTGAGTTCTACGAACAACAACTAAACTATATGGATCGGAAAGTATGTCGTAGTATTTGTTTGCCTTGAACAAGAGCTTTAAGAAACTGAAGACACTTCCTTCTTTAATCCGAATCTCGATTCTTAGATGACGAGGGAGCGACAGAGGATGCTCAAGGAGACCAAGTACATAATGCCAGCGGCCTTTGTATCGTTTAGCTCGCGATGGGGAGCAGCCGTGTGTGCACAGACTCAACAAAGCAGGAACCCAACTCTATGGCTGACATCCTGGGCTCCAGAGCCTCGCGATGTTTATTGGCCTAATCTCGCTATACCATTCGTGTCACTCACCATTCGGAGGCTTGTCATTGGAATCTTGGTGTTTGCTTTGGTGTTTTTCTACATGATTCCGATTGCTTTCGTGCAATCCCTCGCGAATCTTGAGGGCCTTGAAAAAGTCGCTCCTTTCCTTAGACCAGTGATAGAAATGTAAGTTCCATTCTAAAATCAATTGACATTAGGAGGAGTGACTCATTGACTTATATGCAAGACTTGAATTCCATATATGCAGGAAATTCATAAAGTCATTCCTGCAAGGCTTCCTTCCCGGTCTGGCTCTTAAAATCTTCTTGTTCATCCTCCCTATTCTTCTTATGTTTATGTCGAAGGTTGAAGGATACGTAGCAATGTCACAATTGCAAAGGCAGGCTGCATCAAAGTACTACTACTTTATGTTGGTGAATGTGTTCTTAGGAAGTATAGTAGCCGGAACAGCTTTCCTGCAGCTCGACGCATTCCTCCATCAACCACCGAGCCAGTAAACACTTCACACCCTCCTATGAGGTTGTTTCATATCCTTTGTTCTCTTCCTTACATGTGTTTTGTGCAGGTATCCTCGAACAATCGGTGTGTCGATACCAATGAAGGCGACATTTTTCATCACATATATAATGGTTGATGGCTGGGCTGGCATGGCTAGTGAAATCCTTAGACTGAAACCTTTGGTCATCTTTCACCTCAAGAACATGTTCTTGGTGAAAACCGAGAGGGACCGGGAAAAGGCGATGTATCCCGGGAGTGTGGACTATCCGGAGACTCTTCCTAATCTCCAGTTGTACTTCCTTCTCGGACTCGTTTATGCTGCCGTTTCCCCTATACTTCTGCCCTTCGTACTCGCCTTCTTCATGTTTGCTTATCTCGTGTATCGTCACCAGGTACTTTTCTTACCTAGCTAGTACACATATAAGTAGGTGGGCTAATCCACTCAGTGCCAATTGGTTTTCGGCTATATATGCAGATAATCAATGTGTATGATCAGCAGTACGAAAGCGCGGCAGCATTCTGGCCTTATGTACATAGCCGGATCATAGCAAGCCTGCTGATATCTCAGCTGCTTTTGATGGGTCTTCTAAGTACAAAGAAGGCTGCTAGCTCCACCCCTTTGCTTATTGTGCTTCCTGTGTTGACACTCGCCTTTCACCGTTACTGCAAAAGCCGTTTCGAGCCTGCATTTAGTCGATACCCCATCGAGGTAAGATCGATATATCTCTTTGGATATTTCATGTCGAATCTATAGCTTCTCATGGATTAATTCATCGTGTTTATGAAAAAGTAATTCTATCTATTTGAAAAGTCCTATTGTCATTTCTTGGGTTGAGTTTTGATATTTTTTTTTCCTAAAAAGAAATTGGCAATAGGAATATGAGGAGTAATTTACTAACTTATATACTAAAGGTCGTATTTATCTGTTCTTTCATATTATCAATGTGAGACTCTTTAATTTCTTTACATCTCTCATCAATCTGATTCTCATTGTCTATGATCAAATCCTATTAAAGTCTCTCCTGTTAAAGTCTGTTGAGACTCGTAATCGAGAGGTCATGTGCATGTACGCACGTATACTCGATCATAAGCGGTGAGGTTTCATCTTAAAACTAATTGATAATAGTAGGAGTATGCAATACACTTGTTTTTAGTTCATACTTTCAATGTAAGAATCGTTGGTTTCTTCACATCTCTTAACATCTCAACACGTCGTGCAACTAGGTTGTTTCCTTTAGTTGTCACTTCGACAACAAGTCTAGGATCTCATTCTCTTTTTAGCTAGCCTCGAATCCAGAGTTGGGTCGTTTAGCTTTGCCGCTCTTATACCATACGATACAATATTAATTAAAGTCCATTGAGATCCGTACGTGATTGGATGTCGTGTGCACGATTGAGATCCGTACGTGATTGGATGTCGTGTGCACGATTGCTTGTGCACTAGTAGCCTAATCGAGTGAGGTTTTATTCTAAAACAATTGGCATGATTATAGTAAAAGTAGTTCATCGGCTTATATACTAGACTTATTTAATTCATATTTTTAATGTTAGACTCGTTGGTCTTTTCATATCTCGACAAATCCTCATAGTGAGTTGCGTTTGGATTAGTGTAGGCACATTGTTGATGAATTTGTGGCTTCAACAATATTACTTTTTGCAGGAAGCGGTTGACAAGGACACACAGGAGCACACTGAGGCAAGCAGCAACCAAACATCCCGGCAGGCCGATGCGTACTTGCATCCGATTTTCCGGTCGTTCGAGGAAGTCGAGTTGGGAGAACCCGTAAGAGCCAACGATGGCCGTGTACACAAACACGAAACCATGGCTTTCAGTTCCGTCGGACTTTGATCATTTTTAGTTAGGTTATGGTTTTCTTGTTCGCTTGGGAGACATTGTGATTCTGTTGGCAATGGTTGGGTTTATAAATTGTGTAAATTTTATAGGCTGGGGTTTATTATGGGTAAATTACAAAAAACAGCCCACTAAATATTGATTTTTTCACTTAACAGTCTTAACCACCCGGTAATTTAAAATTATACAAAACCACCCGTTAAATATGATTTGTTAACAAATCACCATCTAAGCAAAAATATCCATCAAAACTTCAATAAAAATGACTAATTTACGTACCCCAACTTTTTAATCAAATTTTCTTTTCATAGACATTGAAAAACCTCATATTTGTAATTAACCGAAAATAAAAAATAAAGTATTTTTTTTATCCCACCGTCATAATTCATACACCAATAAGACCTTGAATTTGCAAACGAAGAATCATTAAAATAAAAAGGAGAAATAGAAAAGAAAAATAAAATCTTCGAAAAATCAAAAGAGAAAAAGACATAAGAAAGAATGATGTGGTTAATAAGAGCCGTGTTTAAGCTTGTTATGAGTTTCTGGAGTTGAGTTTGATGTCATTAGTGGCTGTGTATAGTACTAACCCCCTTTCGGATTTTTAACACCACAAGCCTAAATATTTCCCTACCGTATGTTCTTATCAAGCCCCATACAACCTTATACAAGCCCTCATGATGTTTATTACTTGTAATGTTATTCACGACAGAGTTCCACTTTTCTACAAATTGGTATATACACACTACATAGGAATACTTGATTCTTAGTGAGATCGATCTCTTACTTGCTCACTATACTAGTTTGCAGGTTTGAGTTTTATTTTAATAGGAAATACAACGATTTTCTCCTGTTAGGTCTTATCCCATATATATTTTAGTTCATTTCTTTAGTAATCGTAACTTTTGTGAATGTTTAAACATATAGGAACCCTTTATTTTATACTTCCATATTTTTTGAACGATATTGTCAAATCATAGTCTGGTTGTCCAGGCCATTTCAAACTGAAAGGGAGATCGTGCCAGAGGAGCTTTATTTCCTGTATCCATTGTGATGAGACGGTGAAAAAATATAGTGAATGGGTGATGTATGGTCAAGAGAAATTTATTTATGATATCTTCGTGAGCTAGAGCTCTATCCAATCTTTCATAGGTGTTAATTGTGGTCTTGTTTTTGCGCCAAGTAAATGGCGATCTAGTGAATATATGGAATTGTGCGATGATTGAGTTCCTCTTTAACACGCAGGAGTCTTCTAAATTGTGATAGATCAGGGATTGTCCCTCCTAACTTTTCTGTGTCATTTTCTATTTCGTTAAGGTCCTCGATCCATTAGGATGATTGGGAGGCCAAGATTGTTAACGTTAGTAAAGATGTACATTCAAAACGTGTTCTTTTCCTATGGAGTTGATAATGGATAGACCAAAAAAAAAGAGCAAATTAAGGAGAAATTGCCAATAGCAAGTTTGATTATGGAGATTCTATCCGAATTCTCCACGATTTCTATTTTGTTTGTTAGGTTTTTTTTTTCTCTAAATAAGACCCAATACGTACCCTCCTATATACTCACATTCCAATCCCACGATCACCTCAAATTTTTTAAATTTTTTTTATATATATAACGAGGGACATTAATTGTACCTTTAGTGATAAACCCCAAACACGATTGATTTGCGCCGAGCCGCCGATCAACTCAACCCAAGAAAAGGGATGGAGGTAGAGATCGAATCTGGAATCTCTTTACCACCCTCCTTACTCCACACCGTTGGACCACCTCGACTTGAACAACCCCACCTCAATTTATTTCAACGACAAAGACACTCACAAGTCAGTGGTCACAATCGGTCCTAGGTTGGAGTCTCTTTCGAGGGGCTGGACAAAGGTTAATGTCGATGGTCTTAAAAGGCAATATGATGAAAGCAGGTAGAGAAGGTACTATATAATAGGGGTGGGCACGGGACGGGACGGGATTGAGTCGGGACGGGACTCGTCCCGCAAAATTTTTACGGGACGGGATCGGGACGAGATTGACACTTTTTTTTCGGGACGGGATGGTGTCTGGACGGGACGGGACGGGCCTTGTCCCGCAAATAAAAATAATAAAATATTATATAAATTTGCAAAGTGAAAAATGTTTTCATAATTCATTAATTTGTATAATATGTAGAATACGGTATTCTTCTCAACTATATTATTCAATAATAATAATATTATTATTATAATTAATATTAATATTATAATACTATTATTAATTCAAACAATGATTGTATAATTAATTATAATGTTCAACATATTTGGCTACATTATCTTACTAGATCATGACGGAAAGGGATTTATACGAGATTCACCAGATAATGTTATTATTATAAAATAATTATACTTTACAAGAAAAAATATAATATGATATAATAATAATATAATATAATAATAATTTTATTATAAAGTAATATTATTATTAAATTATATTATAATATTATATAATAATAATATTATTATTATAATCAATTATTATTATAAATTGAAAATTATTATTATAATTATAAATAATATTTGCTCAAATAATAATAATATTATTATTATAAAGAAATATTATTATTACTATAAATGGAAGATTATGATTATAATTATAATTATAATATTTGCTCAAAATAATAATACTAATAATATATTATTATTCTATAATGTTATATTATTATTATTATTATAAAAATTATTATTATTATTATTATTATTATTATAATATGCGGGACGAGACGGGATTTGCGGGATCCCACCGGGATCGTCCCGCGTTTTGTCCCGCATAATTTTTGCGGGACGGGATCGGGACGGGATTCACTATTTTGTCCTAAATCCCACCGGGATCGGAACGAGACCGGGACGGGATCGGGATTTGCGTGATTTGTGCCCACCTCTACTATATATATTCTCCGGGGCGACATGGCGGCTTTCTTGAAGGCCTTTATTACGATTGGTTGAGGTTGGTCTCAACTCTCAACTCAAGATGGATGCAAACTTGGGAGTCTTGCAAGTGATCCTCTAAACCAACGCACTCTTTTGTTACTCATAGGGCTCTTATTCGAGTCGAACGAGTCGAGTATTACATGTTCATATATATTCAGTTCATTTAGAATATATATGAACGAATTCGAACTGAGTCTAAATTTTTCCTCGAGCTTAAAAATGTGTCCATACTCGGCTCGTTTAGGAAATGAAAGAGCTCGAACCGAACTTTTTTCGAGTTTGAAGTAGTTCTACTTGCTCATTATACAATAATGTAAAGGAAATTTTAGAAATTCCATAAAATTCGAGCTATTCGAGCTTAATTCGAAAGAGGCGAGCTTTGGACTGAGCTTAAAAATTTGCTCATACTCGGCTTATTTAGAAAATGAACGAGCTCAAGCCGATTTTTTATCGAGCGAGTAAGAGGTGAATTCGAGCTACTCGTGTTCACATAACACCCCTAGTTACTCATGACATGCTACCAAGGGAAGACCACAACTTGCTCGGAAATACAATTGATAAGGGTTCTGTTATACATACGGTCAAATTATTCACCAGCTTCCGGTGTCAGCAAGAGTTTTTTTTTTCTAGAAAACGCTTGCCGACACGGGAAGTCGGCGTCGGCAAAATTAACAGTCATTTTACTGACACCAGCTTCCCGTTTGGGCAAGCTTTTTCCAGGCAACCCCTGCCGACACCGGAAGCTGGTGACCATGGACGTGCTCCATGTATTTAGCGATACTAAATCATGTGTATAGCAAGGTGAATTGATAAACCAATGCCGAAAGCTTTTAGGGTGTGTTTGGATTCCAATGTAATAACTTAAATAGTGTTTGTTTAACACATTTTACAATGAGTTTAATATAACATAAATTTTAAATATAATATCTTATAAATTATACCAGTTAGGCACTCATTATATATTGTTTAAAGTTTATAATTACATTATCAATTTAATATGATTCACTAACCCAATTTATAATACTCCCCCGTCTCAATTTAAGTCGTTTTATGATTTTGCACAAATTTTAGTAAAACATTCACTCCTCAATCAATATCATCATTTCACTAACTTTTTCATAATATTGTTTTTTAATATCCACTACATTTTTCAACCAATTAAAATATTTTAAAAAGCCAACAACACACAAATCGATACAAATCGAAACCCTAAATTTCGAGACGAAAGTATATTTTATTTAAAATTTACACTATTTATAATATATACATTGTAAAATATATTTAAGTGATTATAATTATAGTATATAGTTGCATACTTGCATTTATAGTTATAAACTTATAATGCATTGGAATCCCATGGCATGGTAGGTGGTTCGAATCAGGAAGATTTCCCATAAGGTCAATACGACGGCTGATTCCATAATCTTATGATGAATATTCTTATTTACAGTACCAAATTGTACGTGTTAGACTTACCTTAGACTTTGTAGCCATCATTGAGAATGAACTTTTTATCAATACGTTTGCGAAAATGTGTCCTTTTAGAGTTTTGATTTTGTTGAAAAAAAAATCTTATCACATATTTTACCCACATATTTTCCAATTTATCCTTATTTATTTAAAATTTAAATTGCCTTGAAAAATGTGATTGTACTTTTATTTAAGATAACTAGATTAGTACTCGCACAGTGATGCGGATGCTCTTTATATAATAATTTTATACATATATAAAACATTTATATAAGTTAAAATACAATTATCAAGTATTCTTATCACTTTATCTAAATTCCTTTTAAAATTTAAATAAATTTCATATTAACACCCGTTCAACTAATGATTTTTCTTTACTATAGTTTCATTAATTCAATAATATATTATAAAATCCAAAATCTATTATCTTTCACAACTAAACTAAAATGAACTAATTATTTTTATTCATAAATGTAATAAAGTAATTTATTACCTGACTTATTATTACTTATAGATTATACTACAAACACATATAACCTTCATTGTTATAATTAAAATGAGAATAATTGATTAAAGTAAATATATAATCAAATTATAACAAATTAATTTATTAATTGGATCTAATCGTTATTTATATATTATCCCATGAATCAAAACTACAAAAGATGAAAATATTATATGTTTTTATTGAAAAAAGTAATTTAAAAAGAAAATTAATCGGTTAAGATTTAGAAAAATAAAATAATTAATTAATTACTTATTTAAAGAAGTAATTTATAATAAATAATAATTTATTTAAATATTAAAAAATATTTAATCGGTTAACCAACAATCTATTATTATTACTAACTATTAAAACAAAAGTCTTACCGATGACGTGACATCATCCCCTTAATCATAGGCCTTTTAACCAATCACCTTAGCCTAAATTACAATTTTAGTGGTTTTAAAAAAATCTATTACTAACTATTAAAACAAAAGTCTTACCGATGACGTGACACCATCTCCTTAATCATAGGCCTTTTAACCAATCACCTTAGCCTAAATTACAATTTTAGTAGTTTTAAAAAAAATAATGGGATTAATTCAAGCATCTATTGTCAATCATCCCAATTGTTTTCTATTATCCTCATGCTAGGTTGAAATGATAAGAGTAGTAGCCTTGGCTGAGCAGATTTTAGGCGTTTACGAAATCATCCCAACCGTTTACAAACTACGCATTATACACTTTACTTTATTATTTTCAAACCGCTAATATGTGTATTTTTGTCGGTAAATTTTTGGTATTATTTTATATTCACAACTTTACTATTAAATTACGCGTCATTGGCGCGGGTATAGAACTAGTCTTATATTAAAGGAGAAGTCGTCACATGTCGTAGGTGATTTCTCCTTTAATATTATACTATTGATTAAGACAAAAATAGAGGCAATTTAAGTAGTTTAAATATTTTTTAAATATTGTGTCTGAAGCTAAAGTGACAAGTTTTCACGTAATGGACATTAGCCTCTTTTATTAAACTCCCACCCGACCCTCACCCTTCAAAAGAAATTCATTCCAAGTGACTAATAAAAATAAAGTTTTAAGGAAAAAAAATCCAAAACCCTCACCCTTCAAAAGAAATTCATTCCAAGTTACTAATAAAAATAAAGTTTTTAAGGAAAAAAAATCCAAAAAATAATACTTATGAATTTTAGTTTTGACTAATTCATATACAAACTCTCTCTGTGTGTTCCTTCCCTTCCCTTGAGGTGTCATCATTGTTGGCAGATCAGTTAATGTTGAAGCAGAACCATCTGCTGTCGCTGGAGTGCCTTTCCCGCAATATATGTTATCAGGTAGTGTATGTGTGTATGGTTCTAAATTCCGGTTATATATATTTCTGGCCAAATTCGACACTTATTACTCGGCGCTTGTGGCTGCTAGAGATTTGGGCTTGCAATGTATTGAGGTCAAGGGTGACAATCTTACCGTTATCAAGACAATTTTTGGTGTATGGCACTGCCCTTGGGAGATTGAGATGATTGTCACGGACATCCAGCTTCTCCTACAACAATTTGATTGGGTATCTTGTTCGCACGTCTTTCGTGAAATCAACCGTGTTGCGGACAAGATTGCTCATCTCAGACACTTCATGGATCATGGAGCTCTCGCATCTCATCCGAAGTTCCTATCCCTCGTCCGACAGGACGCCATTGGGAGGGGTGTCAGTAGGATCTGACTTCTCCCAAAATCTTACCTTGTATAAAAAAAAAAACTAGCTTTTCAGAGTTTATGGATTTAATATTATATAGTTTTAAATAAAATAAATTAATATGCACTGTCATAATTCATACACCAATAAGACCTTGAATTTGCAAAAGAAGAATCATTAAAAGAAAAAAGAGAAAAAGAAAAAGAATCATCGAAAAATCAAAGGAGAAAAAGAAGTAAGAAAGAGTGATGTGGTTAATAAGAGTTGTGTTTAAGCTTGTTATGAGTTTATGGAGTTGAGTTTGATGTCATTAGTGGTATACGAAGTGTTTGGTTTTAGTGTTGTTCCGGTTGTGTATAGTACGTGCTAACTACTAATTAACCCCTTTTTTCGGATTTTTAACACCACAAGCCTAAATATTTCCCTGCCTTATGTTCTTATCAAGCCCCATTACAACCTTTTACAAGACCTCATGATGTTTATTACTTGTAATGTTATTCACGGTGGAGATTTGCGATGTTAATTTCAATTTTTATGTAGGATATATATAGTTTCATGGATTCGAATTTGAGCGATATTGTTAGATTTTCCCTAGACACATGACCGAGAGAGAAACACTTATTTCCAGGTGAGGTTGGATGTAGATATTACGTTGTTCTTAAGTTGCTAAATACATGCTATGATATTATATATGCATTATTTTATGTTCCTATATTTTCAAACCATGTGGTTTAGAAGGTCAAGATGTCGACAACTTGTTTGTGGTTCAAGTGTGGGGGATTTGATAGAGCTCATTTTAGGTAGGCGTAATAGGTTACATTTAGCTTAGTAAAGAATTAAGATGCATAATTTAAGTAAAATTTGCATATTTACTCGCTATGTTGGTGGAGTCGGAAGCTACGCGTTTTTATTGATTATTTCAGGTAGATGCGGACCTGGCGAGGAACGAGGAGGCTCATGGATATGAAGGAAGTGTCAAGAAGAGGGAGCTAAGAGAAGAACTCGGGAGCAGAATTGAAGTTCGAGAGCTTAATTGAAGAACAAGTCAACAAAAGTTATCGTCTGAAAAACTGAACTTGTAACGCACTTTCTAAAGGCCTCAGTGGTTCGATTGACTATTATAAGTATGCGTTGGAAATATCTTTTCGAGAGCTGCAACTTTTTTTTATCGATGTTGAGATCAAATTTATAAAGGAAAAATTGTTATACACTGGAAAAGTTGCACCTATGGCTCAAAGAGTTTGCACCTGCGGCCGACACCTAGGCAGCCGATGTCTTACTCTGTAAAAGTCGCGCCCGCGACCTGGTCGTGGCTTTGTTGGGCCGAATCAGCATCGAATTTGTCCTAAAAGTTTGTCTTTGTTTAGTTAAATTCTATCTTTTGAGGACGTTTTCTAGGGTTTTAGGTCGACTATTAGGCCTATTTAAAGACAATTGTTTTAGGTTGTTTTAAGGATCTTTGGCTTTGAAGAATTTAGATATTTGTATTTGGCAAGTATAAACAGCTAAATTCATTGTGTTTTACCTATGATTATGACTTGATTATATATGTTGAATTGTGAGTTTTGATTTCTAGTTTATTCCTATCGCTTGCTTCAAATTTTTTGTGTTGTTGATTTTATCTTGATTCGCGACCTTGCTAGAATCGCATCATTGTTAGGGTTTTGATTCATGCGTTTGTGAAGCCAAACCTAAAGTAGCGAACACGTTTTAGTGGATCTCGTTGGAAAGCTTAAATGTGTAGAGAGTTGACATTGCTTATATGCTTTGTGAATCTTGATAGACTTATTGTTATTCCTAGGATTAAACCTTAATTTGTGTTAAGATTGTCTAGGATCAATGGATTATTAGAACACATTAAGACTAATAATCTATTTAAATCAAGATAAGAGTATGCGATAGGGAAGAAACAAACTAGAAGGACAAACAATGATCACGCGTAAACAAACCAATGTTGATAATCGTAGGTGAAACTATCTCAAAATTATTGATTATCCTAATTTGTTAATATTTTTCATTCTCAACCACTCAAAACCCCATTTTTCTACAAATTGGTAAATACACTACATAGAAATACTTTGATTCTTTGTGGGATCGACCTCTTATTTACTCACTATACTAGTTTGTAGGTTTGAGTTTTATTTTCATAGGAAACACAATTATTTTCTCTTGTTAGGTCTTACACCATATATATTTTAGTTCATTCCTTTAGTAATCGTAACTTTTGTGAAAGTTTAAACATATAGGAACCCTTTATTTTATAATTCCATATTTTTCGAACGATATTGTCAAATCCTAGTCTAGTTGTCCAGGCCATCTCCAACCGAAAGGGGGATCCTGTCCAACCTTTCATCGGTGTTGTTAATGGTGGTTTTGTTTTCGAGCCAAGTGAATGGCGATTCTGTGAATGGAATCATGTGAAGATTGAGTACGTTCCTCTTTTAACTTAGAAGTCTTCTAAATCGTGATAAGATCGAGGGTTGTCCCTCCTAACTTTTCTGTATCATTTTTTATATCATTAATGTCTCTCATTATAGGATGATGGGGAGCCCAAGATTGTTTAACTTTAGTAAAGATATCTAACCTAAACATGTTCTTCTGTGGAGTTGATGACGCATAGACAAAAAAAAAAGTAAAAAAGAAGAAGAAGAAAAATAGAGCAATGGAGAAGTTGTCAATAGCAAGTTTGATTGGCCGAGGATCGTCTAGTCCACAATTTGTAGTTCATATCGTGGTCCAAATTATCTCATTGGCTGGACTAGACGATTTTCACCGAGTTTGATTATGGACATCCTATCCGAATTGTCCTCAATTTCTATTTTTGTTAGTTAGGTGTTTTTTTCTCTAAATAAGACCCAAATACACCACCCCTATGACCCAAATACGTACCCTCCTATACACTCTTGAAAGTTCAAACCCTCACATGGTCACATTCCAATCCCACAGCCCCACGGCACCCACCTCAATTTTTTTTTAATTTTTATGACTAGAAACCCTCTTCGGTGGTAAATACCGAGAACGTGATCCAGCCAACAAGTGCTATGTATCTTATCCGATTTGCGCCGGTCAAACCTTAGATTTTCACTCAAGAATTTAGGTGTAGCTGTGTAGGTAAGGATTGAACCCCGGACCTTCTTACCACCCTCCTTGCTTCACACCACTGGACCACCCCAACTCAATTTATTTGAAGGACAAAAACACTCACAAGTCAGTGAAGTCACAATCGGTCTTAAAAGGCAATATGATGAAAGCAGGTACATATTCTCCGGGGCGACATGGCGGCTTTCTTGAAGGCCTTTACGATTGGTTGAGATTGGTCTCAACTCTCAACTCAAGATGGATGCAAACTTGGGAGTCTCGCAAGTGATCCTCCAAACCAACGTACTCTTTTGTTACTCATAGAACTATTTGAACGTGTCGAGTATTTTTTATTCATATATTCAGTTCATTTAGGATGTGTGTGTGTGAACGAGCTTGACCTGAGCCTAAATTTTGACTCAAACATAAAAACGTGTTCATACTCGATCGACTCGTTTAGGAAATGAACGAGCTCGAGCTGAACTTTTTTCGAGTTTTAAGCAGTTCTACTTGCTCATTTTACAGTAACTTAAAGGAAATTTTAGAAATTCCATAAAATTCGAGCTATTCGAACTTAATTCAAACAAGCCGAGCTTTTGACCGAGCTTAAAAATGTGCTCATACTCGACTCATTTAGAAAATAAACGAGTTCGAGCCGATTTTTTATCGAGCGAGTACGAGTCGAATTTGAGCTACTCCTGTTCACATAACATCCCTAGTTACTCATGACATGCTACAAAGGGAAGACCACAACTCGCTCGGAAATACAATTGATATGGGTTTTGTTATACATACGGTCAAATTATTCACTAGCTTTCGGTGTCAGTAAGAGTTTTTTGTCTGGAAAATGCTTACCGACACAGGAAGTCGGTGTCGCCAAAATTAGCAGTCATTTTACTGACACCAGCTTCCCGTGTTGGCAAGCTTTTTCCAAACAAAAACCCTTGCCGGCACCGGAAGCTGGTGACCACACCATGTATTTAGCGATACGAAATCATGCGTATAGCAAGGTGAATTGATAAACCAATGCTGAAAGCTTTTAAGGTGTGTTTGGATTCCAATGTAATCACTTAAATAGTGTTTGTTTAACACATTTTGCAATGAGTTTAATATAACATAAACTTTAAATATAATATCTTATAAATTACAGTTAGACGTACACTCATTATATACATTGTTTAAAGTTTATAGTTACGTTATCTTTTTTTTTATTAAGTAAAAATTCGAGGTAAGACACACCTAAACATCGAAGGTCGACAAGTCGGCAGATGGATAAACGTCTAAACAAACATAAAATATAAAGATGGTGCTAAATACTGGTAAAAACGATTTCCGGATGATCCAGCTACAGTAGTACCAGGAATAGAGAGCTTTCCCCACTTTTCCACCTAACTCTTTTATCTTAAGAATATTGGTTAGGTGGTTCGAATCAGGAAGATTTCCCATAAGTAGGTCAATACGACGGCTAATTCCGTTCTCTTATGATGAATATTCTTATTTACAGTACCAAATTGTGTTTAGACTTACCTTAGACTTTGTAACCGTCATTGGGTTTGGCACATTTTCAGAGCTTATGAATTTAATATTATATAAACTAGCAAAGCTTATGAATTTAATATTATATAGTTTTAAATACAATAAATTAATATAAGATTTTAATTTAATTAGCTTTTGAAACATTAGCTTTTCAACAGCTACTCATCCAAGTTTTGTGGAGTTTTTTGTTTTCTATTCACAAGTTTTAATCAGTTATCTTAAGAACTAGGTTTACTAAACACACCATACTAGCTTAGTAACATATACAGAATATTTAACATAAATAATTTGTGAGTCTCAACTACCCATCAATTTCAGCTACCACATCAGCTACCCTTTATCATACAAAGCCTATATTGTTTTGGCCGAAAATTTACAAGTGGATTTTCCATGTAACAAGTGTCGATTTTTTGCCGAAAATATAACCGAAATTTAGAACCATGTTGTTTTCGGTTAATATAGACATAATTCGCATATGAATTATTGATCAAAACTAAAATTCGTATTATTTTTTTTATTAGAAGTTAATATTTGCTATTATTTTGGGTTATTTTTCCAATAATATTTGCTATTATTTTGGGTATGAGTGATACTGTAGATTTAATATTTTTATTTAAATTATTGCTGATAGGTAGAGGCATGTTGAAAGAAAATTATTATTTAAGTCTGATTAAACTAATACTAAAACAACAACAAAAAATCAACACCTACGTACGATAAACGGAAAAAATGACATTTGGCTTTAAAGAGTATATTTTAGTATTAATATTAATTGTTGATTGCTTTATGAATTGTTATTACTAATATTCATTGTTACGGTATCATTATAAAATCGAGATATTACATACAACTATGATTATATGCTAAGAGTACAACAACTTATATATTGATTCAATATTTATTAATTATGTTATTTTTATTGACTCAATATTTATTAATTATGTTATTTTTCTGATCCTTATTTTGTTAGTTTTTTCCCTTATGCTATTTCATATAATATTTATTTATTTTTCTTATTTTTAAATTGAAAAAACAATGATGATAAACTGACAATATATTATACTAAAACGGCATTATGTGTTGTCATATTATATAGAGTTTTACTATTAATTTAAACTAATAAAGTGATATCGCCTTATTCTAAAATGACAACGTTCAGGGGTGGAGCTGAGGGGAGGCCTAGGGGGTCACGTGCCCCCTCTCTCATTTGACGAACTATCTATTTGTATTTTCCTCGTCGATAGCTTCGTTTTTATATATAATACGCCTTAATCCAACATCTGAATAAAAAGTTATGAATATTTAAAATTTAAAGTTATATTAATCGCTTTACTTTTGTTTCAATAGACTATGATGCTTTTATATTTTACATAAATTAACATTCACATACTATAATTCATCTCGAGGGCTTCGAAATGAAAGGTTATATTATACTAATCATTTCGACAATTAGATAAGAAGTTACGCAAGTTTAAAAATTTTATATCTTGTTATACATTATTATGTTATAAGTGCAACAGGTTATACTCTATATCAACTAGGGTTGTTATTCGAGCCAAACAATTTTAGTATTGTTTGGTTATATTTAGTTCATTTAGAAACAAGTCAAGCTCGAGTCGAACCTATATTTGAACTTGAGCTCATACTCGACTTGTTTAGTAAATGAACGAGCTTGAGCTGATTTTTTTTCTCAAGTATTATGCAAATTTACTTGCTCATAACATAGTAACTTACAAGAAAATTTGTAAATTTCAAAAAATTCGTGCTACTTGAGTTTCAATCGAGCCGGACCGAGCTTTGAATCGCACATAAAAATGTGCTCACAATTAATTAACTCATTTTGTAAATAATGACCGATCAACTTTTATTGAGCAAAACTCGAGTTAAGCTCTAGCTACTTAGCTCATATAACAATCATAATATTAACTTAATGTTTATTATATGGCATTTCCTATACTTATTAGTTCAATTTTTCGGATATTTCATCATTTATTATCGTATTATATATAATTTCTTATATCAATTTAATCCAAACTATGTCGTATATTTGTAATTGTGCATCTTTCGAAAATTTTCCTCGCTCTGCCACTAACAACGTTCATATATAGTTCTGGACCCACTAAATCCCAATTTAACGTCCTTTTTTTGAAAATTCTCTTTTTAACACCTATGTAGTCTTTTCAACTTCAAACCCTCAAATTCCAATTCCACAGCCCCAACTCAATTTAATGTAACCACAGAAACACTCACAAGTCACAGTTGGTCCTAGCTGGTGGAGGAGGTTGTCAATTTGTCATGGACTCACCCCTTTGTTTTTTTTTTTTTTTTTTTTTTTTTTTTTTTTTTTACAGTAGGCAAGAAGTAGATCGACTAAGCGATCTTGAAGCCATCGAAAGATGGCTTGATGAACCCTACACAGAGGGTCGCCAGTAAAAAAAAATAAAAATTGCTTAATCCTAAAATTACAATAAGATAACTTTAAAATTAAAAAAAATATTAAAATTATTGATAACTAGTTGCATGCAGATCAAGGAATAGTTGGGAGTGGTGATGGTTGCAGATCTGAATCCGGGCACGTTGCCCAGCAAAGCCCTTGGAAGGTCAAGCGGGAACGCCTTGACCCGGAAGAAGCCAGTTGATTTGAGGTTGTGGGCGTGGGTAGCCATTTGGAAAAAAGATTTTGGGGAAGATTTGAGGATAAATTTTGTGGGAGAATTAGGGGTAAGATTTGTATGCAATTTGTGACAAAAAATAAGGTTGGGGATTTTGGATTTGATTTTGTGGGTAGGAGTGTTAATCAGATCTGAAAATTTAAGGGTGGGTGGGTAAGAGGGGTTGAGAAAGGGGTTGTTAATCAGATATGAAAATTGGGGATTAGGGAGAGAGATAGTCGGGAGTGGAGGCGGCCTCAGCCACCACACGGTGGTGGAGAGGGTCGGCGGCGAAAGGGATGGTGTAGTAGAGGAGGAGGAGGAAGGTGTCCGGCGGAAGAGGTGGCGATACCATCGGTCAGGAGGCCGAGGGAGGGCACCGCGCCGGTGAAGCTCGAACCCACCACGGCCAGATCCGGGGAGAGAGAGCCAGACCGGGAACCGCCATAGGGGTGAGGATCCAGGTCGCCAAGGAGCCCGCCGGAGAAGGACGTCGGAAGTGGCCTAGGGGCGGCTGCGATATGGAGGTAGAGGTGCGGTTAGGGTTTTGAGAGAGAAGTAGAGCCATAGGGTTTTTGAGGAGGAGAGCCAAAGGAAGTGGAAACACCAGCGGCCAGGAGTTCGAGAAGGCTTAACTCGTCGGCGCCGCTAGTGACCACCACGGCCGGATTTGAAAGGTGGTCGGTCAGGGAGGGAGAAGGGTGCATGTGGTCCGCTGCACAGTCCACCGGTGAGACGAAACCCTTAGGCGGCGGCGGCGGAAGGTTGGGTTTTGTGGGTTGGGTTTTTAGGGGTAGGTTTTCAGAAGGGGTTGGGATTGAGGGTCGAGGCCGGCCGGGAAGCCAGCCGGAGGCGGCAGCGGCTCACATCGAAGCGGCGGCGGCGGCTAGTTGTTTTGTGGGTTGCGGCTAGGGTTTTTGGAAGAGGGAGTTTTTGGAAGAGGCGCTCCGAGACGATGATTCTGGACTCACCCCTTTGTTGAACAACGAATTAACTATATTTGTTCTACTCGTCGATAGTTTTATTTTGACATATATTATAACTCTCAATCCGATAGTTTAGTATATATAAAAAGTTATGAACGTTTAAAAGTTAAAAACTCTGTAATAAAACAGTACGACGCTTTTATATTTTACTTAACTCGATATCTTGGTAATATAATTCAACCCAAGAGTTTCGAACCAAGAAGTTAAATTACTAAATGTGATAACTAGATAAAAAATTATGCAAGTTTAAAATTATATCTTGTTATACTTTATTGTATACTATAAGAACAACAAGTTACATATTGACTTCGTAGGTTTCATATTGACTTCGTAGGTTTCATACGATATCTTTTTAGACATAAATAATGTTGTTTTTGTTGGACAATGACCCTGCTGGAACCTGCAATAAGCAACAAACTAACAATAAAGCGTTAGTGGATGTAGGCCGAACTCGTTTCTGTTAAGGGGCTATGGCTGCGGTGAAGCGTGGTATGGGAGCCACTGAATGAGAAACGTATTTGCCCCCGACAGTGGTGCAGATCGTATGCGAGGCAACGTCCCCCAAGGATTTCACCGGCTTCTCTCACAGGTGCACTCGAGGGAGAGAAGTTGGAACTGGAACAGGCGCTCAGAACGGAAAAGGGTAGGAGAAAACAGGAGAGGGAGAGAGGCGATTGTGTTTCGCTGTGTTAAAACCCAAGCCTTTGATCCCTTTATATAGTTGCGAAATCAATCCTTAAGCCGCAAGCAAAAGGAAGATTTGAGTCTATCTTCAGAAGATCTTGACTTATCTAAAACCGTTTGAAAGGATAATTTATGAAAATAAATCCAATGAAAAATAGATATTCGCGGATAAATACTAACAAGTTTATTCGTAATATCTTCGGCCTCAAGAAAAGATATTTTTCCATAAAGCTCCGTCTCATCCTTTACCTCTCAATGTAGGTAGCGGAAGAGTCTCCTTAAAACCCTTTTAGGATACCCTTGAACATTCCATGTGGGATGGAGAAAGTCTAAGGGACACCTTAAAACCACCTACTCTAGGCATTATATCCAACAGTTTTAGATTAAAATCTATCGAAAAGTGACTCAATAATTTGTACAAAACATTGTAATTGCCCTCCTGATAAATTTCTGGCTTCGTCAGCTAGTTGTAGTTAGCTTCAAGATGGATGCAAACTTAGGAGTCTCGCAAGTGATCCTTCAAACCAACGCACTCTTCTTTTGCTCATGACATGCTTTGTAATGGGAAGACAACAACGCTCGCTCGGAAATACAATTGATAAACCAATGCCGAAAGCTTTTAGAGGAGCCATGCATGGGAGTAGCTATAGTGAATACTTTTCTTTACCAAATTGTGTTAAACTTACCTTAGACTTCATTGAGAATGAACGTTTTATCAATACTAACCAATGGACATTAGCCCCTTTACTCATCAACAACAACAGCACAATTGTTTTTTTTTATTAGGAAAGAATTCGAGGGTCAGATAAACCTAGCACCTCGAGAGGCTTGATAGCACGCATTTAACTAGTCATAAGAGGTTGTATTTAGCATAGTTAAGATGCATAACATGCATAATTACTCTCTATGTTGTTGGAGTCGGAATCTACATGTTTATTGATGATTTCAGGTAAATGTAGATTTGAGGAGGAGACTTGAGTTGATAACACATTGGCTAAGAAATTGAAGTTGATCTAAGAAGCTTTATGAAGATCTAAAGCGGTCCTGGAAAGAAGAAGAAAACCTAAACGAAGAACAAGTCAACAGAAGTTATCGCCCGACAAGTTGTACTTGTTTCGCACTTTCTAAAGGCTTCGATTGTCGAATTGACTATTATGAGTCTGCGTTGGAAAGCTCATTCCTAGAGCTATAACTTTCATGCTAATGATAAGACGAGATTCGACCAAACTCTTATGTGATGATCAGTGTCGCGACTGCGACAGAGTTGACTGCGGCCCGCGACCGCGGCAAAAAGAAGGAAAGTTTCTGCACAATGTTGCGATCGCAGCAGCCTTGCCGCAATCATAGCAGACCCGATTCCCGAAGCGCGTTACCAATTTCGCTCGGATTTGCTTAATTTTATCCTAAACTATTTTTACCCCATCTTTTATCCTAAGACGCGGTTTTGTGCACTGTATAAGGAGATCTATGATAGGGTTTTCAATTATCCAAGACAATTTAGTTTTATTTGTTAGAGTTTTTTTTTCAACCATGTGTCACTAAACTCTCTGCGTCCTGTCTGCAGTTTGAAGCCTTATTCAGATTAAGTTGTGAGTTTCTGAATCTTGTTCTTAATTATTTCCTATATTGAATGTTTCAATTTCTTTGTGCTTAAATAATTGATTATTTTATTCTATCTAGCTCGCACAACTAATGAGAGTTAATTCAATTGCTAAGGTTTTGTAGATTCATTGTAGCGAACCTAACCTATGTAGCAAACTTATCCCTTTAGCCTCGTTGAACCAACTTGATAGGTAGGAAGTTGAATGTGTGTGAAATCCTTCTTTCACTACAAAAAAAAATGAAATTAGCTACACTTGGTAGCTTCGGCAGACGTGGGGCGTCGCAATTGGTACCCTTTAGCTACGGCATTAGCTACGGTAGGCGTTGCATCAGGAAAAAAAATCAAAACTCTAGCTTCGGGGTGCTTTGCCGTAGCTAAACCCCAAAAAAAAAAAAAATTGCTACGGATGGTAGCAACGGCAAGGCTCTACCGTGGCAAAAGAAGCCGGATTTGTAAAATTTGCCACGGCGCCGTTGCCTCTCCGTAGCTAAAGAACATTTTTTTATTGGTTTGGTGATGAAAAGAAAAGAAAAAAAACACAATTAAAAACAGTACATAAAAAAACCCGATTCTGGCATCTCACTTCTAGAAAAAAGAGGAACGCTGCTCTCAAGTCTCACCATTGTCACCCCTAAAAACCCTAACCAGCTCGAA
Source organism: Persicaria maculosa (assembly GCA_963922045.1). Taxonomy (NCBI): domain Eukaryota; kingdom Viridiplantae; phylum Streptophyta; class Magnoliopsida; order Caryophyllales; family Polygonaceae; genus Persicaria; species Persicaria maculosa. The sequence goes on from OY998253.1 coordinate 5,410,251, forward strand.
GGTCTTCGTCTTCTCCAAGGTGCTGGTCTCGGTCGCCGGTGCTGGTCTTCGTCTTCTCCAAGGTGCTGGTCTCGGTCGCCGGTGCTGGTCTTCGTCTTCTCCAAGGTGCTGGTCTCGGTCGCCGGTGCTGGTCTTCGTCTTCTCCAAATTTGCTGGTCTCGGTCGCCGGTGCTGGTCTTCGTCTTCTCCAAAGAATATAGAGCCAAGGTGCTGGTCTTCGTCTTCTCCAAAGTAACCTGCGACCCGTTCTTGTTCGATTTTGTGTTGAAGTAACAGGTAATCTACCGAATTTGTTGGTTAGGGTTTAATGTGGGGAAAGGGTTTTTTCGATTTTGTGTCAAATTAAAATCTCTCTAGTCGAATTAAAATCTTCTCTGAAATCTTCAAACAGTGGTACTCTCTCTTTCCCTCTCAAAATCGTCAAAAACAAGAAGTAACAATAGAAAAATTTAGAGAAGACTAACTCAATAGAAGGTTTGAATGAATCCTTATGTAAATACTAAGGGGTAATTTATCACAGAACCTAATCGCACTGCAGCCATCAAGTCTATAAAAGTGGTGATAAAGTAACATACTTCAGCCAGGAAGTATGTTCCTTCCTTACATATTGTCTGAATCCCTTAATGAATCTGGATTTATGTAATGTGTTGTTGTAGATGTTTTATTATCTTCTGTGCTATGAAAATTTGCCCTATATGTTGTATCAGTTGTGCATCTTTGATTGCATTTCTTTAGCAATTGGTGAACTAGACAAAACATTAACTTGATCCAACTTTGGTCCTTGAGGAGAACTATCTGATTGATAAGACGAGAATCAGTATGATAATATCTGGCTTAAACAAATCTAACAGCAGATCTGATATGAGTAAGTTAAAGGGCCTTGATTGCAATGTAAGAATCATCGAATTAACATTCTAATGTAGTTCTACTTTTTGGCCAATCACATAGACATAGGAGTTTCTTTGCCTATAGTACTTTACAACGTATTAGCAGATTAGGTAAACTATGTGGAATCATCTAATTTCAGAAAATAGAATCAGCACCTGCAAAATTTTCATTTGAATACTTGACAGTCTCAACACACACTTCAACACATGAGGAAAACATGAAATCCAGCAAACTCACTACAAAACCAAAATTGGAAAACAATGGTGCTCTCTAAAGTTCAGGTCTTTGATCTCTTCTTTGAAAACCCTTCACAGATCCTGGACATTCAGACCTGCAACCAGTAAACAAGTCTATCCTGGACATTTAAAACACTCATTGAAAGACACTGCAATAAGCAGAATATTAAACAACATTATTTCCATTAACATAATAATTAGGAGTCTTATTACCTGCGCCTCTGCTTCTTGTCTCATTTTACTATAAAGCTGTGCAAGGTGGCGGGCATCTTCAAGAGGGGCACCAGAAACCATGGCTCTAAAGGGGTCTAATACCTGAAGAGAAACACTGAAGTCATTTACTCATGTATGTTCCGAGCTGATGAGATAACTGTGTCATAATGAGATTATTTAGTATTTAACATACAATAATTGCTCAAGAAAATAACTTCTTTTTAAAGCATAAACAAAACAAGTCTAATTTTAATAGCTTGAATCCAATGACAAGTGACTGACTGCGGGGCTTGCCTTTTCTCTTCTTATTAGAAGTGAGCTCCCTTCTAACCCATTATTCTATTAGTTCACAGTTCTATTTACATAAAGATAGTGAATGTGTTTTCGCTCGGATATTGGAATTCTAAACCTGTGAGATATTATCTTACAGAATATGTAAAATGGTATTACATAAAGATATTATATATGGTATTCCATATATGGCTATCTGTGGTGGATCATCCTTTCATAAAATATGATGTATTATTGTACTGCAGTTGGTTTTCTCTCGTTTGGTATTCTCAGTTATAAGGCAATAAACAAACCCAATAGCTGAATGTACTCATATTGATTATGTCCGTTTCATGAATATCTTTCTTTTAACTTGCAAGTATCCCTAAAATATGATGTATTATTGTACTGCAGTTGCTCAGTTGACAACAGAGATCCATTATCTCTCTAAAGCCTTGCACAAAAAGGTATTCTCTTTGGCTTTTTTAACTTTTGCTGAGATTTTTTAGATGTCTTGAATATTCTCTTTGGCTTATTTGATATGAGAGGCGGAGGATATTTGACTAAACTCGGCTTGACAAATCTTATGTATGTTTACTCAAATATTGAGGTGAATGACCTTTAAGGCTTCGTTTGGATTCATAAATTTTTACTTATAAAGCATCTTTTTTTTTTACCATCACTGTTGACTGATGGTGTTAGGGGTAGGTAGATATTTTGATAAACGACCTCGCCTGCTGATTATAGAATTTAATGATTGATCATTTGATTTGATTCGTCGGTTTCCATACTTGTGTGATCAAATATTTCTTTCTTGGTTGTGTTTTGTGAACAAACTGCAGATGGGCATCTCCCAGTCCCATCTTCATCTACTGAACTTTCAGAATTGATAGACAAATGACCTCTTTTGGTGATGATAGAGCTTAATGATTTGATTCAGTTAAATTCATGTGTGTGGGATCTGATATTTCTTGGCTCTGTGTGTTTTGTGAACAAACTGCAGATGGACATCTCTTAGTCCTAATTGCTTCTTTATCTCTTCTTTTATTTTTACCAACATAAGCTATCTTGTTGCAATAACAACCTGGCTGGTCCAATTTTTTTTGGTTTTGAAAATGAAATAAAATAATTTATCTTCCCAACCCAAGTCGCCAAAACTGAATTAAATTTTCCTTCTACAGTTTTAAGGATTGGGCTTGGAAATATTTGACTGAAAACTCAAATTATATTAATTTATGTGGCAACATGGTGTAGTGTCTTAGGGACTTGTCAAAGGTCAACCCTTGAATGCTCATAGTGTCTTGATAGCTTGCATTTGCATTGTATTGGTAGGTCAAATATCTTCACCAACACAAGTAGAGATGTATGAATCTCTGGTCGTTGGCAAATGGCAAATTGGCAATAAACTCTCTTAATTACAGCTGTCCAATTCATCCTTCGAAAACAGAAACTCCGTATCCACCGCGTGCAGGTATTACATGCATTCATATGCTTAGATCCATTTTATCTTCTGTATGTCCTTAATTATTATGTTCAGTTAAAAAAAAGAGTCATTGACGCATCCAAGATCTGTTTTAAAAAAAGTCATTAACCCCGGGGTTTCACCTACTGACATTCTCTTACTGGAATGTTGTATGCTTTATTATAGGCATATTCATTAATTATTGGAATGTTTACCCGTTTGCATGTAGGTTTTTTAAGTAGTCTGAAAAATAGGCCATTACAATGAGCATAGATAGGTCATGGATTGATTGGGGTACTAGAGTTTCCGAGTCGTATTTTGCAAAGTTAGATGAATTTAAAGGGATGAAGCCATTAAAATGGTTTGGACAATTCATTTATGTATGAACAGGTGCACATTGCTGCATCTGTCGCTGGTTCTCGATTTCTCATGAATCACAGAATCAATTTGTTCTACTTGTTAATTAGTTCTCACTTGTTAACAGTTTGCAGAAAGATGCATATGATTGTAGCTTGTGTTGATACAGGCAAGGATCTTTGATCTATAAACTAATCTTATGGATTATCACAATAGCTTGAAATTCATTTTGGATGGCCAGGAGTACCTATGCTTTTGTTTCTTGTTTTTCTGGTGGATTATCAATTACTTACTAGACTATGTGACCACGCTTTTGCTGATGTCTTTTGTATTGAATGTCTTTTCTTCTTCTTCTTCCTAACATTTTTTAAATCATGCATCATTTTATTTAGGCCATTTCTCACTCTTTTCAAGGCTGAAGCTTGTATATGTATTGACTTTGACAGGTTGATTAACTGATTGGGAAACACAATCTCTTCAAGTGTAGTATAATCTTAATCAAAGCATGGTGCTTCTATAAAGCAGCCAATAGTGACTATTGTTAAGGCTGGTGGCTGCTGCGAATCCCATTTATGGATCTGTAAGTTTTGTTGCTAACCTGAAGTTAGAAGTTTACACCTTTTTTTTTTTGTCATAACCACTTCAAAAGCCTTTATTTTATTTTACTGATTGACTTTTTTTTCATAGTACATAAATAATTATATTGATGGAACATGGAACCTCATTCAATCAGTTGGTGCTCTTCAATGTGAGTTCTAATATAAAGCAGGTCTTTTCAGTGATTTACTATGTATTTATTTTATCTGGAATTTGTTTGTGCTGAAGGTTTTTTCAGCACCTTGAGCAGTACATAAAATAACTACCTTTGAGAAAACAGTAGGATTCTAGGTTAGATAAAAAAGCATTTACTGCATGGCTATGTTGTTTCCAATCTTCATGATGTGAATGATGTTCTGAATTCCAGTTATTATCCATCTTTCTTTCGCAGGCATGGGTTCAGATCTCCATCACAGGGACAACCTCGTCAGCAAAAGAAGCACTGGTGGATGGAGGCCTTGCTGGAAGTCTTGCTCATGTGACACACAAGGTTGTATAGTGGTCATCCCTATTCACATTGATGCATTCCTTCCAGAGCTCCCTTGGGGTTTTAGAAGACCTCAAACCCAAGAGGAATTTCGAAAGGTACCTTGTAATCTTGCACCTTTGATGGTAAAAATCAATCCATAGAAGCATGGATATATATCAACCATCTTTTATCATAAAGTCATTTTAAAGTGATTGATAAGCCAAAAACTTGGTGTGTAGTTAATTTCACTTGAATGTCAAACTTAGCAGCTAGCTTCATGCAGCAAAGATATTTTGCCATATTTGATGTTGATCTTAGCATATAAAAAAGAAAGTCATTTTGTAATTAGTTGTAGTGTTGGACATTTTATTGTATATGTAAATTTTATAATTATGTATATTTATTGTATATAAATTATATAGTTTTTGACATTTTATTATATATATAAATTTTGTATAATTAATGAAATTTTATTATATAGGTAAATTATGTGTATGATTTTATTTTATATTTTTTTTAAATATTGGACTTTTTAGCCCGGGTCTGAAGAATCCGGGCTAAAAAGCAGGGTTTTTTTTTTTAATTTTCTACCCACACTTAGCTACGGAAGCTTGCCGTGGCAAATGTGGCGTCTATTTCTTCAGGGGTTGCTTACCGTAGCGTAGCCGTAGCTAAATTTTTTTGCTACGGCTATTTGCCGAAGCTACAAAATTTTGCCACCCCAAAATTCGCCACCCCCCCATTTGCCGTAGCTAAGCCGAAGCTAGATGCCTTTTGCCACCCTTTGAAGGCTTTTTGCCACGGCTTTTTGCCGAAGCGAATTTCATTTTTTTTTGTAGTGTTTAAGGGTTGCAGATACCTTGGCTAATCTCTGAACTTAAATATATTGATTGGGTTAAATCCTCCTTTGGGGACTGCTCAAGAAATAAGGGTTTCTAGGACTTGTTGGACGTTTTATTTTGATAGGAACAACGACAGTTCCTCTTGTCAAGGCCGACAAAGTCGGTATACGGTGAATCGTTAAACATAAAACGTAAAAACAAGGTGCAATACAAATAGTGACAAGCATACAAATCCATGTGAACAAGCTAACCTAATTTTAACACGTTGGGGACAACATAGACTAAGAAACAACGTCAAACGTCATCGATCAAGTAGTGACACCGCTGGCCAGTGGTACATCAGGAGTCCTTGTGGGCACTGAAGACGGTCCTCCAACGAAATTTCCGGATCACGGAGTCGCCTTGAATATACACACCACCGCAACCCTAGATAGACCTGACACTGGACACCAGAGCCCCAACTAAGAAGAGGACCATCAAAGAACACCTAGAAACACAATCGAGAACCACCCTAAAAAGACGTACCTGGAAACCCTTTCGGGATTTTGATGAAGCCCTTTCGGGATTTGGTTTCAAGTGTTTCGTGTGTGTGTATAATCGGTTGTTGTTTTTATCTTTTTCTTTTTATGTAATTCCGAACTTGGCGTTCAAGGATGAAAGAAACTCTTGCACACCAAGGATGTCAGGAAACAGCAGGCCACCGACCGAAAACAAGGAAGAGGTTATGACCAACGCTGGGACCAGCGAGACTAGAGGAAGACAAAGGCGCCAGACCGCAACCCACCGTGGCCAAGCACAACGAGGGAAGTCTAGCCGAAGATGAGCCACGAAAGGAGGGGGAAACGGGAAAGAGAAAGCGGCGAGAGCAAATCACCCAAACCCGCCCAGCACCACCGACCACTAAATGATGAGAAAGGCAGTAGAAACCCCAACCCGCAAAAGCCACCACTCAATTTCACGGACGAAAGGGATCGAGACTCGAACCCCACCTAGAACCACAAGAACCCTAGCTAGCTAAATCGACGAAAGAGTACCAGGGTCCCACCAGGAACCACAGGGCGACTACCACCCCAGGTCGAAGAGAAGGATGGGACCAAGGAAGGGGGATACTAGCACGACGATGAGGAAGACCGAAAGCACGCCCCAAATCGAATGTCGGGGATCGACCACCAATATAAACCGCATCGATCATCCGCCACGAGACTCATAAGACAACAGTTATAGTTAGATGGACCTAAAAAAAAACGAATATAGGGTAATTTTTTTTGGTCGGACGAATATAGGGTAATGACTTAGCCAAGATTTGGATTGATTAGGAAGATGGATCCTCAAAAGTCTCTTGGGAACAAGATAGCTAGAGAGGTTCTCTCTTAGAAGAGGGAAATTCTTCTCTTATTTTAAATAATAATACTTTTATAAAAATAAATCTAACGGTCTTTCTATCTTGTGCACTAAAGGTATAAGATAGAATCCTAAATTGGAAAAAAAAATTCCCTGCAAAAAAATAAAAGATTATACTACCCTAGAAAATCTAATTAAAAGAAAACTAAACTAATTAAAATTTTAAAAATATTTTCAAATTTGTACTTTTATCCTATTTTCTTTAGGTATATAGGATAGAAAAATAGTAAACTTAAATAAAGCATAATTACATTATAATGACTTGTATGTAAACGGACTCTAAGTTTTTCTTTTTTTTAGACAAACCCTAAGTTGCTAATTAACTACTACTTCGTAATAGATACGGTATTACGGGTACAAAATATCAGCATCACCATATCATTATGATATTAGTGATATTGTAGATTTAATTTTTTATTTAAATTATTGCTGATAGATAGAGGCATGTTAAAAAAATTATTATTTTTAAGTCCGATTAACATTTGGCCTTTAAAGAGTTTATTTTAGTATTCATATTGTAATTGATTGCTTGATGAATTGTTATTACTAATATTTATTGTTACGGTATCATTATAAAATTGAGATATTACATACGATTATACGAGAAGGATTTGAAAAAAATATTTGAAAATTAAGTCAAAATCAAACCGATCTTTCTTAAGAGGAAATTAAGATTATTTTTTCTAACTTACCTATCAAGGCCTACATTTTTCATTCGAAAACCATTTATTCTAAATACATCCATTTAACCATTTTAAAAATAGACTATAAAGACTCGTTTGGTATAAAATTTAAAAAAATAAAAAAAAGATTTGAATCTAGTCTATTTTTAATTCAAAATATATTATTAAAAATTTTAATCATTATCCTCACCTTTTAATTTTTTATACAAAATTATTATTTTTTTCTCTATTTTTCATCACTCATTTGAACCGGGATAACTATATCTCCTATACCCTTATAATAATTATTAATCCTATATCTTATTTTTTTAATCCAAAAATGAGCATTATTTTTTCATTTAGACTCGTAAGATTTCTATACAATATATTTTCTCATATTAGTTTATTCTATTTACCTTCTATAATCTTATATCAAACATAATATTTACCTATTTGTATTTGAGGGAAAAAATTCCGATTTGATTTCTTATACTCCGTAGCAAACAAAATTAAGATTAATTACCCTTTACGGAAGATAAATACCCAAATTTGGCATCAAGTGATGTCCCCTATAAATAAGAACCCCTCATAGCTCAAAGTTTCAAACCCTCAAATCCCACAGCACCCCCTCAATTTCATTCCAAGTAAAATTTGACCCCCCTTTTCTCATTTCCTATCATCTCTTCTTCTGTTATAATGGTATCAGATTTGACTGATCAACAAAATCCAACCCAAATCCGCAGTCCCACACCCCAAAATGACAAAACCCAAAACCCCAAAAACCCAGATGAGAACAACTACAACTACTACGACCCACAGACCGGGGTTTACAGCAGCAAATTTGGCCCCATTGACCTCCCAACAGACCCAAATCTTGATGTTGTCTCCTTCATCTTCTCTCACAAACACCATGGCCACTCAGCCTTGGTTGATTCCTCATCTGGGTCTTTCATTTCCCATTCTCAGCTCTTCCCTCTGGTCAAGTCCATGGCTTTGGGGCTCCATGAATTGGGGGTTTCAAAGGGGGATGTTGTCTTGATCCTCTTGCCAAACTCCATTTTCTACCCTGTGATTGTCTTGGGAGTTCTGTATCTGGGTGCCATTGCTGCGCCTTTGAATCCCCTCTCTAGTTTCTCTGAGGCAAAAAAACAAACACTTGAGAGTCATGCGAAATGGGCATTCATCACACCTACCCACTTGGATACAATGAAGGGGCTTGGTGTTAGGTTCATTGAGGTGCCTGAGAATGCAAATCCCATCTCTGAAATCACCAAATTTTCAATCTTCAACAGTTTGATTTCAGATAATTACAACAAAAGTTCAACCTTTAGGGTTGAGATTAGCCAAGATGACACAGCAGCTTTCATGTATTCCTCAGGGACCACAGGTGCCAGCAAGTGTGTGGTGCTTTCGCATAGGAATCTCATCTCCATGATTGAGCTCTTTGTGAGGTTTGAAGCCTCACAGTACCATGGAGAGATCAGCTGGTGTAATGTTTACTTGGATGTTGTCCCCATGTATCATATCTATGGGCTTGCCCTTTTTGTGATGGGGCTGTTGTCCTTGGGTACCTGTGTTGTTGTAATGAAGAGGTTTGATATTGATGATATGGTTAAGGCCATAGATAGATATGGGGTCACCCACTTCCCTGTTGTGCCTCCATTGCTGAGGGCTTTGACACTGAAAGCCAAGAGAGGTGATGGGAGTTGTGCTTTTAGGAGTCTCAAACAGGTGTCCTGTGGAGCTGCAGCTACAAGCCAGATGTTGATAGATGACTTTGTCAGCACTTTTCCTCATATTGATTTTATTCAGGTACAAAAATTTAAAGCTTTTTTAAAAAAATCTTTTGATTTAACCTTTCCTTTCCTTTGAAGCTTTGCTGAATTAGTTTGATTCTTTTTTGGATAGCTTTAGTTTGAAGGGAAGAAATAGGGAATTAGGGACCAAGGAGTTCTTCCTATTGTATTTTGTAGGGAAAAGTGATCTTGTTCATCTGTTAAGATTAGGTTAAAACTCACCAATATACTTGCTAAAACTATATTTGAATAGCTAGTTCAATTCGCAAATTGGTAAACAATTTTTGCTACATGGTTAAGGATTGAAGATTGATAATATCAAATTGAAAGCGTGTACATTTGTATTGGTTGAATTTTTTTTTTTTGGTGAGGTGTATTGGTTGACAATTGAAATGGTTCCCTAGCATCCAGGGCTCTTGTTGACATTGGACCACATTCTAAGGGAATAAGGGGCTTTTTTTATTAGTACTGATTTGTTATATTTTATGCATCTGCAGGCCAAAAGGTTTATAAGCAAATTAACCATCTTCTTGTTTACTTTTCTATCCCAAAGGGCCAATTGTGTATCGAACTTTAAGGGCATAATATCATTTGTAGAATTTTTGGCCTAGATGCTGAAATTGCTGGAATTGAATGTTTCTTCACTGTGTGTGCAACTTGAGCCTAGGCTAAGTCCCAAGTGTAATATGAGATCTCAAATGTTATATTTACCTTGGTTTTTGTTTTGATGAACTTCAGATATCAGGCACCTCTTACATTTTGTCACCTGCATTCAAATAAGCTCAGTTATCAATTTTCAATGTAAAATTCAACTGTTCCTTTGATTTAAATCCAATTTAGATTCTCAAAGGGATCCATTTCTCGAAAATTTGAACCTATTAGATTTACTTGAATTTCTGAACTCCTTCCTTTACAGAACTTGATATTCTGTTGATGCTACTTTTGTTGTTTATAAATCTACAGGGTTACGGAATGACTGAGTCAACAGCAGTGGGTACTCGAGGCTTCAACACACCTACCATTCGCAATTACACTTCAACTGGGCTCTTGGCTCCGAATATGCAAGCAAAAGTTGTTGATTGCATTACTGGTTCTTGCATGCCTCCTAGTAAGGCCGGAGAGCTTTGGCTACGAGGACCTGGTATTATGAAAGGTAACTAATAACTATATTGTAATGTAAACCATCCTTTATTCCACGTATTGAAATCATGGAACATGATTTCTACATATAGACGCAGGCAGTTAAATCTTATTTACTTCTACATCCATTTTGCAAAGAAACTTGCATATTGGCTTTGTATGGTTAATTGAGTTGGTCTTGATCAGGATACTTGAACAACAAAGAAGCGACAGCTTCGGCAATTGAGGAAGATGGTTGGCTGCACACCGGAGACCTGGTATACTTTGATCACGATGGATACATGTTCATAATTGAACGGATAAAAGACATAATCAAATACAATGGCTTTCAGGTACATCCAAACTCACTAACATTTTTGTATCTTCTAACATATTCCTATGTACCAATTAGCTTTTGCTAGTGGTTGAACTTGAACTCATGTTTTAGCCTTTTCGCTTTCGGAACTGATTTTGCAGATTGCCCCTGCGGATTTAGAAGCAATTTTGATAACACATCCTGAAATACTTGATGCCGCGGTTACAGGGTATGTTTACATCCAAAATAGAGGACAGTTTTAAATCATATAGATTTTCTTAGCATCACCGACACCGACTGTATTCTATAATCTAACGCTATAACCGGTATCTGCCCTGCAAGTATGCAACTTCATACACCATTTGCATTTAGTACTACTTATAAATAATCAATTTTGCTAGAAGCAATGAGTTGTATTATTGATTCAATTATTGCTTTGTCTGCTCTATATACACTTGCTAACTAATCCTTCAAAGCGTCTCATTTATTATGAATCATTGTCAAGATTTCACTTCTTTAAACTACTAAACTGTTGCTTGAAGTATGCAACAGGTATGTCAAAGCTACACTCTGTCAAGCAACAACATGCCCATATAGTCCCTACCATCCATAAACATCTTTGCTTTAATTGACGAAGGAAACAGATGACTCGTAACGTTCTGCACAGTAGAGCCTGAATTGAATCTAGGATTTATCTCAAAAACTTTCAAACCGAAAGGTCAAAACTTTGGCTGCTAAGGTCCATGCCTCCTACATCTGAACTTACTGATGAATTTTGTTCTTGTTATTTCAGTATGACAGATGAACAAGCTGGGGAGGTGCCAGTTGCATTTGTGGTGCGGAAACCAGAAAGCGCGCTCTCTTCCAATGAAGTTATGCAGTATGTGGAGACTCAGGTCCGCCAATTCATTACCTCTGCTATGATACCAAATCAGGAGGGAAATTGAACCAAACACAAGAATGGAATGGATCATTCCCCATTGTGTGAAAAATACAGGATGAATTGAATTCACTCATTTTTCTTTTATTGTTGTTGCAGGTTTCGCCGTATAAGAAGGTGAGGAAGGTAGTATTTGTAGACTCGATACCCAAATCTCCGGCTGGGAAAGTCCTTCGAAGACATCTGAAAAGTATACTGCCTTCGAAGATTTAAGCATATCATTCTTCCTCAATCGGTTAAATAGTGTGTTCATGGTAAAGATGAGATTTTCTATAAGCTGTCATACACATTACTCGTAGGTGCAGCGTAGAAAAGAGGTGTAATAGTATTTGTTCATGTTAAAGATGTGATTTTGTGCAAGTTTTTGTACATCTAAGATCAAGGACGGGAGTAGATTTAAGCAGATGAAAGTTTAGACACACATACATATTTAAATTCAGGTAATGTTTGGCATGTTGATGATTAATCTAGTTTAGTTGGTAAAGAGTTTGCCTATATTGTAATGGGTCAAGAGTCTACCAGTGAAATAAAAAAAAATCTAGTTTAAGATTCCGGATGAAATTTTGAAGAAAATATATGGATATAATAAAAATTTTAACTTTTGTGAATAGATTAAAGGGAAAACTAATTAAAATACCCCCACCTTTGGGGGTATGGTAAAAATATATCCTCAACTTTCAAATGTAATAAAAATATCCTGACCTTTGATGGTGGTGGTAATATATTACCCTGTGTTATCTCACAGGTCAAAAATGCTAACAAGACACCCTACGCCGATTTTTTACAAGGGTTTTCTTGAACAATGTCCTTAGGAAAAAAATAAAGAGTTGGACCGGGTTCATACCCAACGCTTTTTCCTCCCTCATATCTTTTTCCGTGGACCGTGGTCGCCTCTTGAATTGTCTTCCAGGTCTTCTAGGTAACTCATGGTTCCGGCCTCTTCAATGTTAGTCTTCCTCCCTCGTTGTCGACTATCTTGAGCTGTCTCTCTCGTATCTTCTTCCCCTTTGATTCGTTTACGGATTTGGGTGGCTAAGTTTTTTTTCCCCTCTTCGTTGTTGTTGTTGTTGGTTTAGTTTTGTTGTCGGTTTGGTGTTAGGAATAGTCGTGTTGTGTTAATTTGAGGCAATTTTGACCAGATTAGTTGCTTGGTTGAATCAATTTCGTTTTTCGGGTTTAATTTGTTATCGTTTTATTTTTTTTCCTAAGAAAACCGATCAAGAAAACCCAATATTAGTGCTAATTTGTAAAAAAAGGCTTCACGTATGTTGTCTTGTCAAAAAAAATTCACGTAGGCTGTCTTGTCAGCATTTTTGACCCGTGAGAAAACACAGGGTAATATATTACCACCACCCTCAAAGGTCGGAATATTTTTATTACATTTGAAAGTTGAGGATATATTTTTACCATACTCCCAAAGGTGACGAATCCAACAAAGCGCCAAATCAATATAGATTTTCCCGGGTGAAGGTGATGTGGGAAGCCAAGCAGGACTTAAGTAACACCGCCGGAAAGCAGGTATAGGCGTACAGCAGGACACGATATAGGAGTAGTGAAGACGAGACTCTAGAGAAGCGTCTCCTTTAAAATGGAGTTGTCTGGAACACACCACCATAACCCCGACCAGACACGAATCGTACCACAACACCAACAACAAGAAAAAATGAAGACCAAGGCATGTTAGAAACATCAAACTAAATTGAAGCCAGCACATTTATCCACAAAAGCAAAGACTTTCAGACTTTCAATAATTTCAAATTTTAATATAATCATAAATTTTCTATTCGTAAAGAGTGAGGCTAGAGGCAAGATGTCGGAATGGCTATTGACAAGATAATTTCACCCAAATTACCACAAGTCCTTTTCATTTTTTCCGAACACATTGCAAAAAGGCCCAAAACTCTCTTTTCTGAATCGAATCCTAAATCTGACAAACGAATTGTTTTGATTGAAAACATCTTAAAATCGATGAAATGAATCAAAATATCAATTCATCGACACACGAATTGGTATATCGTCGCTTTACGTGATAATCGAATGGCGATTTTTGGTTTTCGTTCGAAAAAACCGTCGATGGAAGGAGCTCGGCGGATAAGAACGAGGTGCATCAATAAGCTCGGCAGGTTTAGGTGAGGTGAATATGTAACCTCGGTGCATAAAAATGAGGTTATGAAGGAGCCTCGTCTACTTTTCATGAGGTATATAATGACCCCTTTGAAGATCTTATCTAAATCCTCGTTTACATAAGCCGAGCTAAATCAATAACCTCGGCTTCTGTTGTTGAGGTGAAGGAGAGAGCTCGGCTTCTGTTGTTGAGGTTAAGGAGGGAGCTCGGCTTCTGTTGTTGAGGTTAGTATGTAAGCTCGGCCAATGTTGTTGAGGCTATAAAATAGCCTCCTTGACATTGCATAAATTCATTAAATTGTGTATATGTGTGATGGATATTGTTATAATGCAAACTCATATGCTTCTAATAATGAGACAGACTAAATGACTAAATCAGTTTAGAAAATGTTGTTTTCTCCACTTTTGATTGCGACTCTAAATGACTAAATAAATATCATAACTTTATCCAAATTAAATAGTAAATTAGTTCTTCTTAAGCAGACATTAAAAAAAATTAATGCATATTTTAATGTTTTATCTTACAGTAATTGTTTCAAGTGCCCACTTCCCACTTATCCTCAACCTAAGGATTAATGGCGAGTCCGTCGAGCCAAGCGGTTAATAACGAGGGTCATAGGTCTGCCTGATGTTAAACTAGCATATGTCCAATCAAACATGAGCTTTAGAAGTGATGATCTTCAGTAATTTTTTCCTTATACTTTTAATGCTTATATGGTTATATCCTTGGTACAACTTGTATATGACAGTTGAAAATATCAAATATCATCTTGTAAATATCAAAAATATATTAGCATATTTTTTTTACATTGTAAATATCAAATAACATATATATCTATACTTTTTTAATATAAATGAAAATTTTAAAAAATATTAAAAGAATCATTATTTTAGAATAATAATCATAATATTTATTACAAATATCATCTTGTAAGAAAAAATATGCAAATATATATTATTGGACATGCACAATATAAATATAATTTTTAAATTTTTTGTATTAATTAAAAGTACTCTAAATAATTTTGGGTTACACCTACATACAAAGTATTCAAGAATACTAATTTAAATACCTTGTAGAATGAAACAAGGTTGAATGGGTAGCTTGGGTGGTAAAGGGCCAGAGGCGTGCTGAATGCTGAACTGGTTTGGTAGAAGTCACAGGTTCGAAACCCATTTCTATTTTATTTTCCCATTTACAACTCTTTTTTCCCCCGCCCCATCTTCTTCTGTTCGAATTTTTTTTTCAAGCTCACCAGGCAGGAGAAAAGGGAACCGCGAACGACCCAGGCCCTCCTCTCGTCGTCCCACTCTCCGCTCTCCGCTCTCCACCGCCCGCCTCCACCACCGTCGCCGACAACCTTGCACCCGGTTCGGTTGGCGGCCTTCACGACTTGGACCGTCGACATCGCCGCAAACTCGCCCGACTTGGACTGTTCGATTCAAAGGTACATTTGACATTTCCTATGTTAAAGTTTATATATTATGAATTAGATTTTCAATTCAGTTTTGAAATTCATGAAAGTTTGAAGGTTAGATTTTCAAATTGAAGTGCAATTTGTAAATAGGATAGTTAGGGTTTGTGGAATTTGAGCACCAATTGGGTCTGATATTTGAATAGAAGGTTCACTTTGGGGCTTTTGAATTGTGTAGTGTAGGAGAAAGATGGATTTTCAAATCAATCGGCAAATCAAAGTGCTAAACAGAGGAACTTTGCAAAACCCCTCACGGCAAAACCCCTCACGGCAAAACCTGTTGCTTGTTCTTATTTGAATAGAAGGTTCACTTTGCTTGTCAAAGCTATTTTTTTAAAAAAAGAAAAGAAAAAGAAGAAGAGGTTGCCACTAAAAATGAGAGTACAAGTGGTTGTCCACTGCAAACAAAAAAAATCCTCAGCAGCTCCCAAATTTGTGAAGTGGATTTCCTCTTATGTCTGCTGATTTGAATTTTTTTTGTTTTTGAAATCTTGTGTGTGATTTGATTGATTTATTAGTAAATACAATATATACAGCTCAGGTGATTAGAGCTGCTTTAATAATGGTAGGACTATTTATACCTTATGATGAGGAAAAGTTTGATTTTTAGTGCTCACAGAAAGAAAGAAAGAAAGAAACCAGAGTTGTGGTTGTGCATTCCTATGGTTTCTGTTTTGTTGAGTTTCGAGTTTCTGTTTTGTTTCTGATTCGGGTTAATTCAAAACAAGGAAAGACCAATGCTAGAATTTGGAGCAGATAAAAAGACACAAGACCAAATCAATTTAGGAAATTAGAGTTTATGATTGTAAATGAGATTCAACATTTAGAGCAGTACATCAAGTCAAATGAAAACCCGGACCAGCACTCCCCTGTCAGTATTCCTACGTTAGTCTCCATAGACAGAAATTCTACCAGCGTTTCAGCTTAAATGAAGATGCTCATCTTCTTGCCTATATGTTTAACTGTATTGAGTTCTATTTTCCCAGTTCTGTATTGGTTCTTCTGTTGCTATCTGGATTGTACTGGTGATTTGGATTGGAGTTTTGGGCATTTATTTTAACGGCCGATTTCTAATAATATTTGATTGATGATGTATTTTGCAGAAAATGTAGTTTAATTACCTTGCCAAATTCATGCTAGTTAGATCGGCATTGGATCATTCGTTTTTTTTATGGCATTAATTCATTCTTTTTTTTTTATGTATGTAGATGGTTAGAGGGGCTCGTGAACATCTAAACGCCTCGGCTCGAAGATCTAGGATGAACCCCGAGGCTTCCACATCACAAGCAAATCAAATTCATGTCATGTCACAAGCACCTCAAAATCCTCCCATGCCTCAAGCAATTGAAAATCCTCATGCTGAGTCATCTACAGACGCGAGCTTCCCCGAAGACAACACATTGCAACATAGCGACGAGAGAGAAGAAGCTAAGGCTAGACGAAAAGAAAAAGGCAAACAAAAGGTGGTGATCAACCCTCGAAGACAACACATTGCAACACATTGCAACATAACTTATAAAAGAGGATTTCGTTTTGCCCAGTAAATTAAATGCATTAACGAAATATATCCTTAACAATTAGGAAAACTTTTAGATTAAAAATAATAACAATATATCTATTTAGATTAACCATTTTACAATTAATATTTTAAATCATAATAATCATATAAATCGGCATAAACATCATTTTTTAATTAAAAAATCAATATATTATCTCATCAGTGAGAAATATCATTTTTAGATTAACATTACTCATTTATTTAATTTCATCATTTTAAAATTAATATTAGAAATCATAATATATCATATTAATTTGAATAAATAGAAGCAAGAAAAAGGTTAGTTGTATAATGTTTGTGGTCTTAAATATAAATGTTAGTATGAAGCACGAAAAACTATACATTTGATAACAATTTAGCGGTTAAAGTTCATCATAAATAACATAACTATATTTATACAAAAATATTTTTCCCTAGCGATAATTCTTTAATAATTATAACATAAAATATTATTTTATATATAATTTATATAATAAAAAATCTAGACTCGTGCGTAGCACAGGCCAAAACACTAGTGAACAGATGTATTCGTCATGAATGTAACATCAATAGAGATAATTTAAGATTTCAATATTACTTGTCGAACTGACATATATCAATATTTTTTGTTCATGAAACCATCGTGAATGCAACGTGGATGTAATTCCTAGTTGTTTTTCTATTGCTAATACATTAGATTTCCATAGCATAACAACAGTCACTACCAATGGCTTGTTATTTAGATTAGTACAGGTAATGTAGCTCCAAGTAATTACATTTTTCTTATTTACATATAAGGTATTTTGTGTAACTTCAACCTGTATTAAAAAATGAGTTTAAAGCTACATTGGAAATAATTTACATACAAGGGAACGAATTCTTCATGACCAATGTGAAGATTCTCAACTTATCCTTGAGTTCTTCGCAGATCATTGCTTAATAGTGTGATTTTGTTCTCCGTTCTTCTCTCTCTATTTTTGTAATTCTGTTATTTTTTTACTTCATTAATTAATTAGCTTAACATGTCAAATCTAATTTTGAGGATAGGTGGAAAGTGGCCACTTGAAACAATTACTAGAAGATAAAACATTGAAATATGCATTAATCTGTTTCATGTCTGATTAAGAAAAACTAATTTGCTATTTAGATAAAGTTATGATATTGATTTAGTCATTGAGAGTTACAATCAAAAGTGGGAAAAACAACATTTTCTAAACTAATTTAGTCATTTAGTCTGTCTCATTCTTATAGTCTGTCTCATTCTTAGAAGCATATGAGTTTGCATTATAACAATATCCATCACACATATACACAATTTAATGAATTTATGCAATGTCAAGGAGGCTATTTTATAGCCTCAACAACATTGGTCGAGCTTACATACTAACCTCAACAACAGAAGCCGAGCTCCCTCCTTAACCTCAACAACAGAAGCCGAGCTCCCTCCTTCACCTCAACAACAGAAGCCGAGGTTATTGATTTAGCTCGGCTTATGTAAACGAGGATTTAGATAAGATCTTCAAAGGGGTCATTATATACCTCATGAAAAGTAGACGAGGCTCCTTCATAACCTCGTTTTTATGCACCGAGGTTACATATTCACCTCACCTAAACCTGCCGAGCTTATTGATGCACCTCGTTCTTATCCGCCGAGCTCCTTCCATCGACGGTTTTTTCGAACGAAAACCAAAAATCGTCATTCGATTATCACGTAATTAAAGCGAGTGATATACCAATTCGTGTGTTGATTGATTGATCTTTTGATTAATTTCATCGATTTTAGGCTGTTTTCAATCAAAACAATTCGTTCAACAGATTTAGGTTTCGATTCGGGAAAAGAGAGTTTTGTCCCTTTTTTGCATTGTGTTCGGAAAAAATGAAAAGGACCTGTGATAATTTAGGTGAAATTATCTTGTCAATAGCCATTCCGACATCTTGCCTAAAGCCCTTAAGATTTGTAAAAAGACTTGTGTCGGATCCAAAGTTTTAGTCTAAACAAAAATACAATCTTGTCAAAACAAGCCCCCAAGCGGCAAAAGCTTGCACATGAAATTTGACCAACAAAGTTAAAAGTGATGCACTTGTATTGCTCAAAGGATAGAGGCCATGATATTTTATCATTCACTTCCCCTTTTATGTCAAGTTTTTGCCGTTTTCTTCTGGGATGATTGGATCCTTGATCATTATTAAGGGTCTTTTAAAATGGAGGATGTTATACACACGGTCAATTTCTCGCTAGTGGCATGGTATCGATACCGACCTCTGAAGTCGTTAAAAAAATGCAGACACAGGTTCCCTAAGACGGTAAGAAAATGGCGAAGCCGACTCCCTAGGTCGACATTATTGGGGCTGGTCAACCTGCAAGCGTTGCGAGATGTCCCGTCAACTAAGCCGGTGGCGACTGGCGACTCCCTAGATCGACACTGTCAAAAGTTGCAAGATTCCTCAGCGAGCAACAACCTACAAGATTCCTGAGCTGAGAAGTCCCGTCGGTCTGAGCCGATGTAGACTCCCTAGTCGCCATGTCCCATCGACCTGCATTCAGTACATCTGCCAACTTAAAAAGTCTATGTCTGCCGTTTGTTTACCAGTCCAGGAAGCTGAAGTCTGCATTCTGCTTACATGCCTAGGAGTTCGGCAGGGATACCATGCAATATACGAGATTTTGTCGTGCGAATAGCATACTCGTTTAAGATGTATGATCTTATCTGGAGTAAACTTGTGTGATGTGACAACATGCCGTAATAATAGTCTATATTTTGCACGGTAAGGACGAGTGAAGATCATCTACACCCCATGGTACACCCCAAGGTGCACCCCAAAATTATTTTTGTCATAAAACAATGTTAAAAAAAATTCTAAAAATTATATTTAACTTATATACATCTATATTTATATGTTTATAAAATTTTATCAAAAAAAATTATGTTATAGAAAAATAGAAAAATCATTTTCTAAAATAACTCAAATTTTCGTTATTTATAATTTTTTAAACATAATTTTTTATGAAAAAATTTTATAGACATATGAACATGGATGTATCTAAGTTAAATATAATTTTTAGAATTTTTTTTAACATTGTTTTATGACAAAAATAATTTTGGGGTGCATCTTGGGGTGTACCATGGGGTGTACTGGATCTTCACTCGGTAAGGACATAAAAAAAGTGGGGTTCATGATCAATAGGGGGGATGTGACTTGTGAGCTCTTTCAATGTTTACCCTCAAATGTTATTCTTCACAAATTACCTATTAAAAAGCCAAATCATGGTTGAATTTCTTTTCAAGGTCTTCACATCTCACTTCGAGAGTGACTGCACGCGTACAATGTTGGACCTTAATCTGGTAAAGCAAGGATAATAGGTAAATAAAGAGCGGTCATTCCGGGGTTCGAACCGAGGACCTATGGGTACTATCCACAAGTCCTTTTCGGTGAGCCATTCCGGAATGGTTGAAGCTCTGAGATCCTTCTTTGCTCGCTTTACCAGTATAGTAGTATGGATACTGGATTTCAATCATTAATGTACAACAATTATCTTACAATCTGGTGGAAAAGCGATTTCAAAACATACTTATTCTGCAAAGGACCTCAGTCGTATGATCAGTTGAGGAAATATGTCTCAAGACAGATTCACACCGAAGAGGTGGCCGCATCTAGCTCCAGGGCAAATGAGGGTAAGTAAAAGTAATCTTTCTTCGGGAAGATTGCAGGAGAGTTCAAGAACAACAAAGGTGGACAAAAAGCCAACGATCAATATGCAGAGGCGGATCCAGAAAATTTTTCGGGGTCGACACAATTTTGTATGGATAATTTTTATAAGAAATATTTTTTATAAATAAATATATATATATACGTGAAGAAAATACCTTAAATTTATAAGAAAAATTAGTATTATTTAATTATAAAATACCAAATAAATTATAAGAATTTTAAAATAATGAAAAATGGATTGAGAAAAAAATAAATGAAAATAGGTAGCTAAGAAAAATTATTATTATTTAATTATAAAATACCAAATAAATTATAAGAATTTTAAAATAATGAAAAATGGATTGAGAAAAAAAATAAATGAAAATAGGTAGCTAAGAAAAATTATTATTATTTAATTATAAAATACCAAATAAATTATAAGAATTTTAAAATAATGAAAAATAGATTGAGAAAAAAATAAATGAAAATAGGTAGCTATTGAGATTTGAACAAAGGTTGAGTTGAATTCTATTTAAAATGGGGTGGGCTCAACCGATAAGCTACTAAAAATACTTGTATATTATCTTTAGTTTTTTTTACATAACACAGATATTCTTATATTTTTTTCCGGGTCGGGATGGACGACGGCCCGGTGTCGTCCACCCTTGGATCCACCCCTGCCAGCATGGCCAAAACCAGCAGCAACCTTCTAGGAGAGACGAACCTGAGCATGGGCCGGGTCTTGACCAAATTTTTAGCCCATTACACAGGGTCGGGCTTGGGTCAGGCCCGGTATTTGGGTCTAGTGCCTTGTCCAAGCCTGCCCTCTTTGTAAGGTCGGGTCGCCCAGCGGGCCAAACGGATCTAGCGTCTCAATTTCGTTTTCTATCTGAAATCGAAAAAAAGGGCAAATCACAACATTGTATAAATACTTTCAAATGTGAAGCAAATCTGGACAATATTAGAGCATTTTTATCGGATGGTATACTGTTCAATTGATACTAGAAGTTTTAATAATAAAATATTAGAACAGTTGGTATTGCGATACTTGGCCGATGTTACTGAAGTATCGATACTAACATATTTTATTCACCCCGTGTCAGGCTAGTTGGTGGGCAAATAATCATTTCGGAATTTAGATTGCAAAACGACGTCGCTCGGGATGTTGAAGGAGCGAAACGGTGCGTGTGAAGCACTTCAGTGCCTGCACTTTCTATTGCAAAGGTAGACAGGTGGCACGCCCTCATTCGCCTGCAGGAGAAGCACCTGGATGGAGGAAACATGTGCAGTGATGGACGGTCAAGATTTCGGCTGGGAAAAATTAGTTTTACACATTAAAAACAATATTTCGGTAAAAAAAAATGTAAAAAATAAAAATAAAAATTACCACAATACTAGATTCATTTTTATTTGGAATTTTTTTCAAAATATTCACTAAAAATAAATATTTACGATAATATTCACGCTTTGAAACTATTTACAAAAATATTCAATTTTTGCAGGTTGCATAGAGAAACGCGGTCTCAAACCGCGTTTCATTCAGTAGCCTTAAAATTTAAAACGGAAATAAAATCAAAAAAATAAAAGTTAAAGAAACGCGGTTTCAAACCGCGTTTTATAATTAATTTAGGGTAAAACGCAGTTTGAAACCGCGTTTATTTCAATTAGTATTTTTAAATTACATTTTTTTCAAAAAAAAAACAGAAAAAGAATGAAACGCGGCTTGGAGCCGCGTTTCATTGTAACGCTTTGCCCCGGTTGCATCTCGCCCTCTCGCCTCTCCCTTCTCGCTCATCTCCTACCTCCGACAACCATGGCTGCTCTGGCGCCCACCACCACCGTCTGCTCCACCGCCCACCACCATCACCGGCACCGACACCGCATCATCGTTCATCATCGTTCTCAAATCTACGCCCAGGCCGGCAACGAGCAGGAGCAAGAGCCCAGATTCGGCGATCGAGCAGGAGCGAGCCCAGATTCGGGGGAGAGTGAGCCCAGATTCGGAGGCCAAAGCCGGTCAATTTCAGATCTAGGCCCCGCCAAAGCCGGTCTCGGGTGAGAGTGAGCCCAGATTCGGCGGTCGAGCAAGGAGCGATGACTCGGCAATAGCAGGAGATGTCGAGTCCCGGTGGTGGCGTGAAGGTGGAGGAGGAGGCGGAGCTTGGGCTGCAGGGAAGAAGGAATCGGAGAGGTTGGTGGCTGGACAGGGGGAGGCGGTGGTGGAATGGTGTCGGTCGGCGGTAGGCGAGCGGGCGGGCGTGCCGCGCAGGGTGGGCAGTGGTGGTCGGCGGTGGACGGGGTGAGGGCCTGTGGCTCTGTGAATTTGGGAGGAAAAAGTAAGTAAAACGCGGCTTCGTGCCGCGTTTTACGCTTTTGCCTTTTTTTTTTTTTTTACTTTTTTTATATTTAAAAATGTAATTGGTATAAACGCGGTTTCAAACCGCGTTTTATTCAAAATTGGTTATAAAACGCGGTTTGAAACCGCGTTTCTTTAACTTTTATTTTTTTGATTTTATTTCCGTTTTAAATTTTAAGGCTATTGAATGAAACGCGGTCTCAGACCGCGTTTCTCTGTGCAACCTACAAAAATTGAATATTTTTGTAAATAGTTTCAAAGCGTGAATATTATCGTAAATATTTATTGTTTAGTGAATATTTTGAAAAAAAATTCTTTTTATTTACATGTAGACATCACTTTTGAATATGTTTGAGTATATTTTAAAAAATATATTTCTCTTTGATTATAAATATGCAAAATAAAATCCGAAAAATTGAAGTATAATTATGGAATAATTTTAAATAATAAATAATGTAAGATATAAAATAAATAAGTATTAAAAAAATAATTTTTAAAATATTTCTCTTTAAACTACCCATTAAAATTTTAAATAATAAATAATTTTTTGGGTTATCTATAAGTATTATTTTAATATTAATATTTGAATAATAATAATAAATTAATATAATAATATAATAGAGAATGGAAATAATTGTTGGAGAAGGGTATATATGTAAATTGAGTTTGTATGAAAAGATGTGTTTCGGGATACTAGGGATGCTATTGATAAAGTGGGAATAATGAGAATGGGATGCTAGGATGATGTGGCGGAAAGAGAAGAATAAAATATTAGTATTCCTGGTATTCCTAGTATCCCTTGATAAACATGGCCTTAGCTTACTAACAAATGCTGGTACAATATTTTCAAGCGACACTCGGGTTATGCGAGAGAGAGCATTTAGGGTTCTTATTTCTCAATTGGATTTGATTTTGAAGATGAGAGTGTTTAGGATTGAAAATAGTTAGCACTTAGCAGTAGTATGACACCCATAATATAATTATTAATTATTGAAATTATGTATATATTTTTATAATACTCTATATAACTTATATAATTATAATTATATATATAATATTAATATAAAATCGGGCTAGGCCTGTCGGCCCGCTTGGGCTTCACCCTTTGCCCAAGCCCGACCCTCTGGACGTACCGGATCGGACCGGTCGACTCACTTGGGCTAACTACTCTCCGCTTGGGCTTCACCCTTTGCCCAAGCCCGACCCTATGAACCTACTGGATCGGGCCGGTCGACTCACTTGGGCTAACTACTCCGCCCAAGCCCATATATTTTTCTGGGCGATGTTCAGATGAAGCAACAGTTGGGCAAAGGAAAGGACAATACAGTAGAAGATTATATATATAATCCTTTATGTCCCTTTGTTCCAAAATAGCTGAGTTTTTAAATGATATTTTTGTTTCAAAATAGATTTTTTTTTATGTTTTTAGGTAGGCGATTGTAAGGAGTAATTATTTGTATTGATTTGTATTGTTGATTTTCTAAAAGATTTTGATTGGTTAAAATGTATAGTGGAGATATTAAAAAATAATAAAAATACATGAAAAAATTAACGGAATGATGACGTTTTATTAAAATTTATGCAAATGACTAAAAACGTTTTTTTTTTTTTGAGAAATCTAAAAGCTCTTATATTTTTGGAACAGTTGGAGTTTTTTTTTTTAATTCTTTTCAAAAAAAAAAGGGAATTTTTTTACATATAAAACTCCTTTATGAATTTATTATTGGCAGGCAGAGGCACAGAGGGCCACGCTCTCGCAAAGAGCGTCAGCATACGTCCTCTTCCTCCAGCACTAGCAGAAACACCAAATCTTTTTCCATTTACCCTTCGGATTCGGCAAAATCAAAACCCTGCTTTCGCTTGTGAGGCTCAAGCTCAGCAAGGACTACCATTTCTCTGCTCTCTTACTCGATTGTGAGTCTTTCTCTCCCTTCCTCTTCCGTAATCGACTCTATTGCTGCATTCGCTTTGCTTCGATCGTTTATTTCAAGCCTTTTCAACTCTTGAGCATGGCAGCACCGTCCGTGCTAGGAATGTCGTGTGCAGGATTTCTGTTACCTTCTTTGATTTTTGAGCTTCATTAGATTTGGATCCTGGATCTGTTAGGGCTCAACTTTTGGAATTCCCCTCTTTTTGATGTAATTTTGCCTGAAATCTAGGGCTTTTCGTTGCGGAAAAGGATTTTTTAAGTAGGTTTTGCAACTGTTAGTTGTTCTTTGTAGGTTGTTTACATGTGTTTGTTTGTGCAAGAGCTTAAGTTTTGACTGCTTTTGTTGATGTTAAACGATTGCTATGAAATCTTCAACAATTGCAGTTGTTTGTTTATTAGAATGTGTTGGACACATGCTGTGGTTTGGGGATGATTTGGAAGATTGGATCAAATTGTTTCTTCAATACTGTCATCTTCAATCTGCTTTCAGTTGTTGATGATACTGAGTTTTGTTGATCTATCAGAGTAGGGTTGACATTGGTGGTAATATATTGTTTTGGAAAATTTTATTCGTAGCTGCATATTTATTGAAGATGGGGACATATCGATCATCTCACCCTATGATGTCAGAGGCAAATAGAACAGCATCTATCCCGCGCTTCGCCTACTTTCCTGCTGGAAATATCCCCCCGGCTGCAAGAACTGGGTATAACCTGTTCCAAACAACTCATATGAATGCTGATGCCATTCCCTTCCGTTCTGTTGGCCATCATGTTAATGTTAATGCCATCC
This sequence comes from Persicaria maculosa, assembly GCA_963922045.1. Lineage (NCBI taxonomy): Eukaryota > Viridiplantae > Streptophyta > Magnoliopsida > Caryophyllales > Polygonaceae > Persicaria > Persicaria maculosa. The sequence goes on from OY998253.1 coordinate 5,435,723, forward strand.
CCTTGCGTTCACTTGCCCCTTCTCCACCCAATGAGCCAGCTGACAATGTTAATGATGTTACAATCGAGCATACCAAGGCAAAGAAGCCAAAGGTCTCTAAAAAGGCCTCAAACGATGTGGTTTCCAAGGCATTGAAGCCGAAGCAAACCAAAAAAGATCCAGCAAGAACTCCGAAGAAGGCAAAAACTACAAGTACTGCTAGTGTACCCGTGGCAAAGCGTGAGAAGAAGGACTTGAACTTCGTTACATATGAGGGCAATGTGGACCTCTCAGCCCTCCCTGCACCTTTTTGTTCTTGTACTGGTGTTCCTCGACAGTGCTATAGGTGGGGCGCTGGTGGGTGGCAGTCCTCGTGCTGCACGATTAACATATCCGAGTACCCCCTTCCAATGAGCGCGACAAGGCCTGGTTCTCGCATGGCTGGCAGGAAAATGAGCAGTGGGGCCTTTGAGAAACTTCTGCAGAGGCTTACTGCTGATGGTTATGATCTTTCTGAACCAGTCGATTTGAAGGAGCATTGGGCTAGGCATGGTACCAACAAATTTGTGACGATCAAGTGAGAATTTGACTGGTTTCTCTCTCGGTACGTATGCTTTTCCTAATCACTTCACCCTTGTAGTTTCAACTAATGTGTAATTTGTGATTATATCTGTCGTGAGAAATTTGGAGCTGCGGTGAAGCTATGTAGATCTTTATCATTGAAAAGCTCTATATTTTAAGTATGGTGTTTTTATGGCACCCTCTTATTATCAGTGAAGTTGCACTCGTTTATTGAGTCACTTGAGAATGGCGTTGCGGATTTGTACTAATGTGTAGACTTGTCTAAAGATGTCTGCAAGTGCAAAATATGATAGGTCTTGTTTGGTTTATCTTTGCTGATCCTTTATTTGCTTATTTTTGCCCAGAAAAGTTTTAGGGCGATTCAATTAGATCCGGAAAATAGATAACTTATATAGCATTTGATCATTGTTTGCACTCGCTTCAACTCTACATTTGTAAGAATTTCTTCAAATAATTTGAAGAGCAAAAACTTTTATACAGCTATCAGGCCTCTCCTTGTGCATATATATAGGATCTTACAGGGGGAAGAACAATAAGAACAGATAGTGGAAATTACAAGAGGAAGAGAAAAATGAGTTCCTTTTTTATTTCTTAGGCTTTTGCTGCTGCAGTGGCTGCTTCCCTGCTGGCAAAGATCTGTTCAAACAGGTCCCTGATCTTCAACCCGACAATCGTCTGGAAAAACCCTGTTCCGTTGTTGCTGCCTGGGAATTCCGCATGCTTCAGCATCTGCTGGGTGACTTCTCCATAGAATTTTGTCGACAAGTTGCTGAGGTGGCTCTCGACATAGATTAGCTCGTCTAATCTGTCGAACTGTCCATCCATTTCTAGCACGGTTACCTGCATCAACACCGCCACTGTCAGAAGAACCGAAGCACTAAGCCCCTGTTTGGTATCAATATCTTAATATCTAGGCCATCACCTCATTTCCGAAGTATGTGTCCGGGCCATAGGAGAACTTGATCCCGGGGTACGAGCAAGTGAGCTTTCTCCCACAGGGAATCCATTGGACAGTGGAGCCTTCATCGAAGAGGTAAACTGGGTTGAAGTACTTGACACCTTCTTTCATGATCAGCCTCACCCTCAACACCTTCTTCTCGGTGTCATCCGGGATCAGTTGAGTGGGTAGCACTTCAATCACTGCATCTGCATATTGCTTCTGTGGGTCTGCCATAGTTAAAAACAGTTCACATTCATCATATAGCACATTCATAGGTTCATCTATAGCGGTGGAGGAGGAGGCAGCGGAGATTCGTATTCGTACCAATGTAAGCGTCAAAATCGGGCTTTCGGGCTTCGATGCTGGCCTTGATGCTTTCTAGGCTGTGCCCTCTTTCCGCCATGTCTCTCTGCATCATCACAGTTAAAAAGGGAGACAAATCCATTAGTGAATTTGAGCACATGAGAGGAAAATGACAACATGTAGAGTAAAAAGGGCTAGTTTGAAGATCGAACCTGAATTTTCCAGGCAAACTTGACTTCATCGCTGATGTCTAGATAGATACTGAAGTCCAGCAAGTCTCTTACACGTTGGTCGTACCTGAATTTTCCCCATTTAGCACATACTTAGAAATAATTTAAAAAAACGGTTTTTAAATAGAAAAGAATTTTCTACCAAATAAAGCGTCGATCCTAAAAAATATATATTAAAAAAACCTAAAAATCATTTCTAATTAGGTTTCTTTTCTTATGTCATTGGGCATATGAAAGAAAATTAGTTTTAATATAAATGATTTAGCTTCTAGAGTTTATGCATCTAAATTTATATTTTTTTTGTTATTTTTTGTTTTTAATGTGTATTTATTTATAAATAAACATTAGAAAAATCGTTTATATATGCTTGCATGGAAATGAATGAAGCTTAATTTGTATTTAGTCTAGATTGGATATTCTCTTGAATTTTAAGGTATGGATCTAACATCCTAAAGTTTAATCCAACTTTTGATGTATTAATTGAAGAACTTGCAAGTTATCAAATATGGGATTTGTATCACCCAAAAAGGGGGCATTGTGTATGTATGGATCATAAACCATTCATAATCTTGTTTGGGTCCAATTTTATTTTATTTCCTCATGCATCAACATTACTTTTAAGTGATATCTTAAATTTCAATGACTTTAAAAAAAAACTTCCATAAAAAAATGTATTCTTTTAAGCTATATTATTAAAATAATAGTTTAATGGTCCCGAAAATGTAAACAATTTTATAAAAAAAATGAAAGAAAATGTGGGTCTTTTCTGCAAATTATCATTTCAATCACTCTCCACAATTCCTCAACCAATCAATCTAGATATCATTTCTTCGTCAAAAAAACACACCCAAAACTTCACTCACTATACCCAATTCCCTTAACATCAACCACATAAACCCCATCAAAGAAAACCCCTAATTTCACAAACCCACATCCTAAAACCTCAATCATCACTCTAAGTTGCTCGACGACACCCATATCGAGTTCTAGATCGTTCACTCTAACTCTGATAATCGACATTAGGATTGATCGTACATCAAAGAAAACCGATAGTACATAATGGCCTAAGTGATCGATTATCGTACACATGCGTACAAACATGATTAGTAGAAAAAACAGCAAGCATGTGCGTCTGACCACACGACCTGTTACTGAAAACACAACTAAGTTAAGTTGTATAGGCAACTTACATCGGGTGGAGGCCTTCGATGACGAAGATCTTGGGGGGCTTGATGAGCTCGGGCGGGTCGAGGAGGCCCGTAACGTGGTTATAGATGGGCTTCTCGATGGCCTTGCCGTCCTTGATGGCCTTAACCTGCTCATACATGAGGTCAAAGTCGTTGGCCCGTGGGTCCAACGCAGTGACCCCCTTCTCTTTACGGCCCGTCCTGTCCAGTGAGTGATAGTCATCGAGACAGATGACAGTAGTGGTGTCGCTGATGAGCGTGTTCGAGTCGGGGTTGCCGCCACGTGGCGGCTCCGCGGCTCCCCCGAACACGCTCGTCAGCCGCCTCATGAACGTCGACTTCCCGCACCCGGAGTCGGCCGCCAGGCCTATCACCACCGTCTTCGAGTCCCCCACCGCGCAAGTTATCACCCTGCGCCGCCCTCGGCCGATGCTCAAGCCGTTAACGTTGCCGTTGTTGGTGTAGAGGAAGACGTGCTTTTGGGTCAGGCCCAGCTGGGTCACCGCATTTACTGTACACAACGCCATTGATGATTTCGTTAAGAGGGTTGTTGCAGCTTACAAGGAGTGAGCTGCAAACGGCCTTTAGCTAAGCTAAGCTTCAATGGGTGTGGTGGGAGTGATTTTAAGTGTGGAATTAAAGGGCTTTTTTTTAGGGTTTGTGAAATCTTGGAAGTGCCCTTGGATTTGGGAGGGTGTGATTCATTCAAAAGGGGGATTTGATGAGTGTTTTTGAGGGTACAAGTGTGAATTTGTAGCGGTTGGAATGTGTTGATGGTAGTTTTGGGGATAGTGTTAACGTAAGGGTTTAATGTATGGAGAGGAAGGAATTAGGATATTTGGAGAGTGCCACGTGGCGGCGGGGGATTGGGTGGTTGAGGATGAGGGGTGAAGGGTGTGGAGTGGAGGAGAGGCTTAGTTCAATCTTCACCAGTTATTTGTTCTTGAACTAATGTTTGTGTGTACGTACTAGTTGAGCTTATATGATTTGTGGATGTGGTCCTTTGCTTCCTTGCTTGATCCTATTCAACGAAAAAAACAGCTAGTTTTTGTGTTCGATAAACCATTTTTAGTATTCAGAAAAAAATAATTGGGTGGGTTAAGTTTAGATCATCACCAAGTTAAGGTGTAACATACCTTTGTCACAAGATACCTCTTGTAAAGATGTTTATAGATCGCCTTAGAGTTGGCATCTAAAATACATTTATGTCGTCAATGGCTTCGTTTTGATTCAAATTGATACTTGGATAAATCCAAAAAGTTATGAATGTTTAAAGAGGGGTCCTATTATTGGGACGGTGAAATTATCGTCAAACGCACGGTTGGGCTCTGTCAACTGGGGAAGTCAGTGTTGACACCACTCACACCCCGAACACAATACAGTGATACACCATCACGAGCATGGACAACAACTTTCCATTGTCGACTCGGGAATTCGGTGTTAGCAGAACTCCACCCGAGCACAGCGCAGCACTACGAAATGGCTTTGCCAATTCAGGAAGTCGGTGTTGGCTAGCTGGATCGTGCGTTTAGCAAAATATCGTCGTGTGGATAGGAAGATCGTTAAAGATTGAATGAATTTACCCATTTATACATATTTGTACATCCTGATCCCCCCAGACCCCGCCTAAACGCGGAATTAATTGGGTTGTTGTTGTTGTATACACATTTGAGTAAATCGGGATGTTTCTTTTTTTATATATTTTCCTTTACTTGACTCAATACTATGATTTTACTAAGAGATTAGAAATGAGGAATTATATTAATAGTTTCAACAATTATTTATAGTTACATCTTAACTTTTTTACTCATCATTTTTTAATTATTTTTGTTATTGTTTGATGACTCTCTAAGTGTGAATGTATTGATAAATCAATGGGTTAAGTCATTTCCAACCGCTTCTTTAAAATTTATCTAAAATGAGAAACAAATAGTAAGTATATTTTCAGTTATAGCTGTTTTTATAAACATTGAAAGACTCATTTTGCTGAGACGTTGCAAGTTTGGACAACTTTGCTAAATCCTTTTAAGATTTCAAGCTCTTTGAACATCACCACCTTAAATATGAATAAATCAAACCAGAATTGTTCCAATGCAAGGGCTGCTTGATTTGTTAAAGGGTGTTATTAGATACACCGCAAATCCTCCTTCTTAAACGCACGTCCATTCCAACCTGTAACCATTTTTAATTAATTAGCAAGCTTTTTTAATTAACTAGCTCACTGCAAACATGCACGTCCATTCCACCGTGCAGATTTGTAGTGTATTTAGTTTCTCCGTTTGTTAAATTTCCACCTCTAATTTCAACTTTCAAGCTATGACCCCTTTTTGAGAGTTTAGGAAAGCTTTTTTTTTTATTATCTATATAAACTCTTAATTTAGAAGAGTTTATGATGACGTATCTTAGAGCCATTTTAGGAGTCTTAACTAATCATTTTTTTTTGCCATTTTTCTTGAATTTTTTTTAATTCTCCTTTTTTCTTCTTTTTTCCTTTAATTCTCCTTTTTCTTTAATTTTACTAACTATCTATATAAACTCTTAATTTAGAAGAGTTTATGATGACGTGTCAATCTTAGAGGCGTTTTAGGAGTCTTAACTAATTATTTTTTTTTGCCATTTTTCTTGAATTTTTTTTAATTCTCCTTTTTTCTTCTTTTTTCCATTAATTCTCATTTTTCTTTAATTTTACTAACTATCTATATAAACTCTTAATTTAGAAGAGTTTATGATGACGTGTCAATCTTAGAGGCGTTTTAGAAGTCTTAACTAATCATTTTTTTTTTGCCATTTTTCTTGAATTTTTTTTAATTCTCCTTTTTTCTTATTTTTTCCTTTAATTTTCCCTTTTCTTTAATTTTACTAACTATCTATATCTATATCTATATCTATATAAACTCTTAATTTAGAAGAGTTTATGATGACGTGTCAATCTTAGAGGCGTTTTAGGAGTCTTAACTAATCTTTTTTTTTTTGCCATTTTTCTTGAATTTTTTTTAATTCTCCTTTTTTCTTCCTTTTTCCTTTAATTCTCCTTTTTCTTTAATTTTACTAACTATCTATATAAACTCTCAATTTAGAAGTGTTTATGATGACGTGTCAATCTTAGAGGCGTTTTAGGAGTCTTAACTAATCTTTTTTTTTTGCCATTTTTCTTGAATTTTTTTTAATTCTCCTTTTTTCTTCTTTTTCCCTTTAATTCTCCATTTTCTTTAATTTTACTAACTATTGGGCTTTATTCAAAACATTGAATTCAATCTAATATAACTATTGCGATTAATCTAATTTATTTACTAACTATTGGGCTTAATTCAAAATATTGAATAAAACTATTGATTATGACACATCACATTTAAACAATGCTATAATGATATTGATATTATTATTGCTTGGTAATTTAAAATATCTATATTTATGTATTATACTTTACATGAGATTTTTTTTAAAATAATTTTTCTGAGAGAATTATAAGATACATTTGTTGTATAGTATTTTTATGATTTTTATCTAAACATTTATTAATATTTTATAATATTTTTATATATAATATTTTAGTTTAAAAAAACGCACCATGACACGGGAATCGTACTAGTTTGGATTAATAGGAAAGCTTTGTATTTGTATGGGGCTGAAGGGATTAGGGCGGTTTTGCAAAATAGCCACGAAATTTGGCTGATTTTGCAAAATATCTGCCTTTTGGGACATTTTTGCAAAATGTCCTAAATAAAAACCCTCCCTACGCGCTTTCTCTCTCCTACGCGCTCTCCGTCTCTCTCCCGTCCATCTCTGCGAGCGACGACGACGGTTGATGGAGATGGCTCCTCTCCATTTCTCTCTCCGAATTTGATGCAGTTCCTCATCCCGCTCCTTCAATTCGCTTCCTGTGTTGTGCTTCTCTCCGAATTTCGATCTCGGGCCTCGACATCAGAACTCTGGCGCCGGCTTCATGTCCTGCTTACGCCGGTACTCTCTTTCTCTCTCCTCCACTGTGCTGAATGCTGCTTCCTTCCATCAAGAACAAGGTTCCTTTTTCTATCTTTACATATATATATTCAATTACTGCTTTTCTTCTCCTCCGATTGTTATCCTTATCAATCGATCGAAGATCGATTGATAAGGAACTCAATATTTGCTTCCGACTGTTTTCGTTATCAATCGATCGAAGATCGATTGATAAGTAACTCGATATTTGGTTCCGACTGTTTTCCTTATCAATCGATCTTTGCTTCCGACTGTTTTCATTATCAATCGATCGAAGATCGATTGATAAGAAACTCGATCTTGTTTGTGATGGCTTCAATTGCTGAACGATGGGGAAATCTTGTGCTTGTTGTTTTTAAAGTTTGTAGATTTTGTCCTCTTTTGTTTGTTAAGCTTCGTGATTTGATTGAACATGATTTGGAGAAGATGTGATGACTGGACAATGTTTATGCTCCAATCGTCGGAACTCGATCTTTACTTCTGCTGAATCAAAAACCTAAAAAATTTATTCAATTTAGCAAAGCTAAGGAGTGCAAACCTGGATGCAAAGTAAAGGAGTACAAACAGATTTTTGCTGAATTTGCTTCTTTGTTTTGATAGGGAACTCGATCGAACTCGATATTTGCTTCCGACTGTTTTCCTTATGAATCGATCTTTGCTTCCGACGGTTTTCCTTATGAATTGATCTTTGCTTCCGACGAACTCGATCTTTGCTTCCGAATGTTTTCCTTATCAATCGATCGAAGATCGATTGATAAGTTTGCAATTTTCCTTGCTATGATAAGTTTGCTATGATAGCAGGCCTAGCAGCAACACTGGCAGCAGTTGCAGCTGAGGGTGACCACAATGAGGAATCTGACAAGGAGAGGGAAGCAGCACTTGCATCCGCAGCCGCCCAGTGTGCTCAGATGGCTGAGCTGATGGGGGCCAAGAGGGAACATCTCAGCACTATCTTATGCTCAGCCATCAGTGGTACCAACACAAGCGATATCCTAACTCTGACCGCAGCTGCTGCTACATGTATGACCATTTCTGCCTAATTAACAAGCAAAATCCACCAGGGGCGGTTGAGCTGATGGGTTTGTTGTCAAGGTTTTGACAAGAAATTCTGAACGTATGCCATTCCACTGTAAGGTTAGTAATGCTAATGACAAAATTCTGATAAATATTGAGAGTGATAAAAAAAAAATATGAACATGAATTTGAAATGATTTTAGATTCCCTTCAGAAATTGGCTTGGGAAACATTTTTGTCCTGCTATATAGTTTCACCACTCCACCGGGGGCTTGAACATGAATTTCAAAAATATGAACATGAATTTAAAATGATGTTATATTTGTCTTTTTGCCAATGTCTTGGGAGCAGCCGTTGTTTGTTTGACTGTAGACACATGGGTTACAAGTGCAGTTTGGTTAATGTGTTGTTATATGACACATACATTATACCTAGGACGCAAGAACTGGTCAATCGCTTGTTCAGAACAAGTGCAATATGCTCAGAACTAGATGTCTAGATGTCTAGGTTAAGAGATGTGCCAATATTTATTTGAGAAATTCAGTTAGATTGGAAATGGTTTCATATGGGACTTATTTAAGAAGCTTAAGCTTGCTTAGATCCCATTTAATCACATATTCATACTCGCTCAAGTAACGATTGCACATATTAATATTATATATGCTTTTTACAATAGTTTTTGCGCACTTTAAAATCTTATTTTTGCAATTTATAAACATATCCTAGCACTAAGATCTATAAGCTCAAATAGGAAAGAGCGTCTGGACAAATAGTTGTTCAGGAGGTTGGTGGTTCGACTCCACCTAGATCTATTTATTCAAGTTTGTGTATTCTTTTTTATATGTCAGCACAATTCTGTCATCGCTACTCATCAAATTTTAGATTTTATCATTATTGTTTACTTAAAAAAACAATACCATGTTGAGAAACAACATGGTATTCTCAAAATGGTATTTCTCAACATGTTGAGCAAATTTTCACCACTAATTGTAACTAATATCAGTGTCAGCACTAATTTTCACCACTAATTGTAACTAATATCAGTGTCAGCACTGATTTTCACCACTAATTTTGCAAAAATAAAGTATTGATGAGCAAAAATAAGAGCATGTTGTGCAATAATTTATTGAGAAAGTATGAAATTATATTGAGAGAAAATAGAATCATGTTGAGAACAAATTCACAATTCTCGATTGTTGTGCAAAAATAACCTATAGTTGAGCAAAAATAAGATGACGTTGAGCAAAATTTCACCAATCCCCCATGTTGTGCAATTATTGTCTATTGATGAGAAAAAATAAAATTATGTTGTGCAATAATCTATAAAAAAAAGTATGAAATTATATTTACAAAAAGTAAGATCATCTTGAGACACAATTTCACAAGTCTCAAATGTTGTGCAAAAATAAAGTATTGATGAGCAAAAATAAGAACATGTTGTGCAATAATTTATTGAGAAAGTATGAAATTATGTTGAGAGAAAATAAAATCATGCTGAGACCCAATTCACAAGTCTCAATTGTTGTGCAAAAATAACCTATCGTTGAGCAAAAATAAGATGATGTTGTGCAATAATTTATTGAAAAAGTATGAAATTATATTGAGAGAAAATAAAATCATGTTGAGAACAATTTCACAAGTCTCGATTGTTGTGCAAAAATAACCTATTGTTGAGCAAAAATAAGATGATGTTGAGCAAAATTTCACCAATCCCCCATGTTGTGCAATTATTGTCTATTGATGAGCAAAAGTAAGACCAAGTTGTGCAATAATCTATTAAAAAGTATAAAATTATATTTACAAAAAATAAGATCATGTTGAGAGACAATTTCACAAGTCTCGAATGTTGTGCAAAAATAAAGTATTGATGAGCAAAAATAAGAGCATGTTGTGCAATTATTTATTAAGAAAGTATGAAATTATATTTTAAGAAAATAAGATCATGGTGAAAACAATTTCACAAAGTCTCAATTGTTGTGCAAATATAATCTATTGTTGAGCAAAAATAGGATTATGTTGAGCAAATATGACCCAAGTCTAGTTTTTTTTGTTTTTTTTAAACATTTTGTCATGCAAATATAAGAGTACGTTGTGCAAATTTAACCATAAGTTGTGCAAATATAACATTTTGTTGTGCAAATATAATATATTTTTTTCGTTTTTTTTTTCGTTTCAATACTTTTTTTGTGCAAATTTAAGTTTATGTTGTGCAAATTTAAGTTGCACTTTTTAATCTAATTTGTGCACTTTATGATATTATTCTTGCGTCTTTTATTCTAATTTGTGCACTTTTTATTCTATTTGTGTCAACACTTTTTTTAAAAAAATCATGTTATATAGTATTCTTTATTCCTAGTTTATCCGGTAAAAATAAGACATCTCGTAGCAATAAGATATCGGGTTCGAGTATTTCACTCCCTCCACTGTAACACACAGGAAAAGCTTGAGAAATGAGTCATACTTGATCCTGAATATGGAAAGAAATACAGTATCATGAGTTGATTCAAGAACATACATCTCTTCAATTTTACAAGAATTGAAAATCCAGTTAACTAGTCCATGACATGATGTCCAAATCATCACTGACCATGTCAGCACTTTGTAAGGTCTGTTGGTACTTTGTAAGATCATGTCAGCACTTTGTTAGGTCTGCTGGTACTTTGTAAGACCATGTTAGCACTTTGAAGATCTAGCTACTGACGCTACAAATCAAAACTTCACCCCCTCTGTTACACTTAATACAAAAATCTAGCTCTGTAGATTCAGCAGGATTTGAAGATTTTTATGCATGCCTTTTCTTGTCTTCGCTCGAAACATCGGTTGGCCTCCATGCTAGCTTTCTTCGATCCTAGGGTCTGAATTCTGCTCTTTAGAGCGGAATTCAGACCCTAGGATCCTGGCTCCGCCACTATCCCTACCCAAGAATCCTGGCCAAGAATCCTGGCTCCGCCACTATCCCTACCCAACTAAAACTTGTAAGGATCGGAAACATAAACTAGTAAAGCAAAATCAAACATACTTCAGTAATTGAAAGTACATGATATATTACAGAAGAATAAAAGCTATGAAAAAATTGGTAAAGAGTTAAAACTGCATACCTTCGTCATCAATCATTGGATGGTAAGGAGTCTTGGGCTCTGTAATTTTCTGCCTCACAGGTTTGTTTCTTTCAATTTCATCTAAATTATTCTCATCCCACCTTATATGTCCTGCATTCCTATATGAAGAATATAGTAATAGCTGATTAAAGGATGAAAAACATATTTTGTCCATTAGATAGGAAACCATGCATCGAAGTCATATGGGTGTGAGGGTAAGACATTGATGAAGTAGTAATGCGACAAATTGCCATAGAAAAAGAACAGTTTTTTAACCCCTTAGATTTTGAACTCGATAAAAAGGTCTTCCTCCTGGTGGAAGCAAAGACAAAAGCCAAGGTGGCTTAGAGAATACTGAGGCAAAAATGAGAAAGATGGCTCCATGTGTAAAGAGGGCCTAAATGCTATTTTTGCTCTAAGGACAGGGAAGGGGTCAAGAATCCCTGTCACGGGGATGGGGATGGGAAGCGTATTCCCTTCCAGATAAATGACAATGTAAGCAATACAATAATGGAGTAACCTTATTTTCAGTCTCATCAATGAAAAATGGATGATAAAGAACTCTAGCTCAAGGTGGATAGAATCACATTTTGCAGGTTATCACTCTTATTCCGAGTCACTCCTCAAGGGGTAAGGTATAGCTTTTCCAATGTTAACAGTACAACAGGTGCAAATCTACAGGCAAAATATGCAGCTTGAGCAAGGATGACATGGATAGAATTGACTTACTTCATGCTGATCTGCTTTCAGAAATGTGATACAACAGGTGCAAATCTACAGACGCAGTCATTTGATCAACAAGCCCATCGATAAACTATTGTCTGCAGAATCTGAAAATAAAAATGTAGAGTTGTTCAGTTGCCAATGTACAAATCCGGCGAAAGCCTTAGATCAAACTAAGAACAGTATAGCAATTGAGGCAGAATTAGAGATAGCTTTCATTTAACTGCTGGGATAGCTTTCATTCAACTATAGACCACCATTTTTCTTTAATAAGAATAGCTTTCATGCTAAATTTCCACATAACAAAATTGGAAGTGCCATCAAAAGGCTTGATTCTAACGGAGGATTCACATATAGCAACAACAGATGGCCAAAATAGACAGAGGCAGTGTTCAACAAAGTTTAAATCTATTTAGGTTTTGCTAACTAGACAAGCATCATATGAACACATTAAAATTTGCAACAGTAGCACCAAACCACACTCCCAAGTCCTGAAACAACATCTTCAAACAACATCTTACTGCACTGCTGAGGCCAGAGGGAATCATCCAGACAGTTGAAGCTGTGTTCAAACAGATAGACAGCACCGATGTTTCCAGCTTCGGATTGGGAAGAAGGTCGGATAGAAGCACAATCATTTCAAATGACCACATTTCTAAGCTTGATTTAGAAATTATGGTGTCCCTAATACCTGAGTAAAAGGATCATATAAAATAGGACTAAGGAGTAAACTCCCAAAGACACAAATGGAAAAGATTAAACTCCCAAAGACACAAATGGCAAAGAGGACTAAGGAGTAAAAAAGCATCCATATAAAATAAATTTAAAGGATCTGTCACACGAATTTAAAGGATTTGTATATATAAAATCAATTCCCAGGGCATTAACAACTTACATTTATCACAAAAGCTATTCAAGCAACATTTGTTGGCGAGTACAGCATCTCTCATCACTTGATTGCACAATACACTAATTAATGCCATCATTCAGCATTAGCTAGGAACAAAATTTCATAACAAATAGGGTAGAATTTCAAATTCAGAGAATAAAAAATTACCAGTATGTACCTTGAACTGCTACCTTTCAGAGTTTGAATCATGTCAGCAACTTGACCTGCTACCTTGACGAAGCTAGGTTGGCTCTCGTCAGCCAGTCGTTGATTCTGATGGAGATGGATAGTGATATGTTTGAGGTGACCTGTCCTGGTGAGAAGTTCAAGCTCATGTTTCTTGGTGTGCAGTTGGAAGAGTTCATAAGGAGATAGTTGGAAACTAGCATATGAAGCAAGGACATGACTGCAAGAGAAATAATCAGACGGGGCTTAACATTAGATTTTGAGTTACAAGAGAAACTTGCTTAGTAGATTGAGGCCTTGAAGTTTTCCAGTGTTTTGAGGGATGGAATAGAAGGATATACCTATCAGCGGGGGCAGCTTGAGCAGCTCGCTCGAAGTAGGATTGAGATGTCTCTTCATCCTTGTGAGTTTCCCACACCACGTTAGCATACTGAATTAGGATTTTGCCATCCTCAGGATCTGCCAGAATAGCCCTGGAATAGTATTCTTCGGCTCTTTTAAGGTCTTTCTTTGACTACATATACCATCCAACAGTGAGTGAGCTTAGCTCGCATAAAATCCGAATGAAAACCAAGGCAAGGGCTCCATGAAAGCAACTGATTCACCTCATAAAAGGAACTGTGCATAGTTCCTAAGAAACATGGCGTTGGATGGGTTGTTCTCAACCAACTACCTTAGATGCTCTTCGACAAAGGTTTGACTTGCTTTCAGGTTCAATATCAGATACATTTAAAGTGGGGGTAGGGGAAAGAAAGAAGCAAAGGGTATGATAGTTTTAGGAGACAACTCACTTTAGTATGCCAACTTCCTCCATGCATTCCTTTAGCACACAGTGTTTTCATAAAGAAGATTAATAGAATCCAAATATCAGCAAAGCAAACTAGTTAGGCCTTAATCCAAATATCATCAAACTAAAGAGTGCAAGTGCAGATAAAAAGGGCTTAACAAGACATGAGCACTTACCATCTTGAAAGGAAGTGTGCTGCATTTACACTAGGAGGATCCTCCAGCCACTTACTGTGTTTAATAAAACTTCCGATCCAGTGAGAGCAAACATCTAGAGACTTAGAGAGGGCTTCAGCATTACGCGTACCTTCAGCCTTACTCTTATGCCCATGGGAGAATGTTAGGGTGTTAGCATAGCCACATAACACTTGTCATGAGCCAAACAGCAGATGATGAACAATCAGCTACAATAAATTGAACATTTGAACACATTCAAAGTTTGAAACTATCAAGGAAGCTGCCAAAGTGGAACAGCTATTGAAGTTGATGCTCAACTTTAGGCATAAAGTTACAGATTAATTGACAAATTTAATATTTACCTTCTTTGAACAGCAATACTCATGTCCTTATCCTGTCTATCACCATTTCATGCAACCTCATTGGTAGCTTGAAGCAAGGAAGGAATATACAGAAGCCTGATAAAAATAATAAAAAAGCTACACTAGAAGTATAAGATTGTCCATAATGACTCCAGTATAAAAAAGAAAGGAATATACAGGTGCTTCTAATAAAAAAGCAAAGGAGCAGCCAATGAACATGAAAAGCATAAGCATTTGGAGGTTAGTCAAAGCATAAGAGGGTGTACCAGCTTCATGAGGCTCATTTCTCTCCTGCCTATACTGCTGGATATATTCTCGCACCTTCCCTTCCAAATTACAAAGAAAGCACAGACAAAGTTAGCTCAATAGCATGCATTGCAAGTGTATGTAACTCAACCTAGGCATCTAATATCACAACTCTGTCTTAGAGTTGCACAACTCAGTCTTAGAGTTGCACAACTCTCTCTTAGAGTTGCACAACTCTCTCTTAGAGTTGCACAACAGCCTGTCAAAATGCATAAACAATTACTCCACTAAAATAGAAAATACAAAGGAATATCTGCTTGTGCAACTATATAACTTATTCGAAAATGAGATGGTATCTTTCTATTCTTGATGGTGCTTATTAATGTGAAGCCTCTGCCTACATATCTTTTGACTATTTATACCCAATTACTTCAGTCAAGAAAACACAAACATGGCATAGGATAAATTAGACCAAACCGACACATAACATTTCTATATTTGGGAGAATTCGTACAACAAATGAATGAAATACATGCTTATTTGCACTACATCAACCTCTGCTGTTAGATAGTGAAATTACTTGAATAGTGTAAAGTATGCACAATAGGCATTGACCAATCTCACGTGAATACACAATACAGCAGACATACACAGATGTTCTACAAACCTCGTTAGCATTTAGAATAGAAATTTTGCAAAAGAGAGTAGGCACAATGAAAATAGAAGAACTTCACCTTAGCTTGTCGAAGCTCATATATCTCCAGGAATAGCTGTTCTGACAAGAAAAAGGAAAAAATTGAGACCTGTTACTGGAAGACAATGAGAGAAATTGCTTCGACAATGAGAAATTGGCAATCAAAATCAGATCGATGAGAGAAATCGCTTCAACAATGAGACCTGTTGTTGGAAGACCTCGCTCGCTCGCTCGACCTTGCTGCCGACGATTTGCGCTCGCCGGAAATGAAGGATAAGGCGGTTGCGAGCTCTCCGATAAAGCCATCCCCGCCGAGCCTGTCCGTCATCGTCGATCTCAAGGAGGGGTGTACGCGTGTGAGAGAACGGGAAAGAGAAAGCCAGAAGGAGAGAGAGAGCGCTCCGGCGAGGCAAGCTCTAGGTCGACGGCGAGCGAGTAAGTTCCAGGTCGTCGACGGCTTGAATCCAAATCTCAGGCTTTTAGAGGGGACGGGTTTTCCGTTTTCCAATGAAGAACCGATGAAGGAAGAAGTGCAAAGAGAGAGAGAGAGAGAGAGGAAGAGAGATTTCGGATATTCGGGATACACAAAAAAATGTCCGTACAAACGAAAATAAGTATATATAGCGACCATTTTGCTAAATTGTCCAAACCCGTGTCTATTTTGCAAATACGTCCAAATAAAGTGCCTATTTTGCAAATTTTTCAAGGGATTAGTGGCAACCACATAAGTTGATGGATATGAAAAACTAACACAGAGATAGAGAATGGGCCAAAAACAATAAAGATGAGGAAAAAAAAGACCCGCTAATGATATAGTTACCATTTTTCTTTAGGCCCACAGCCCAATTATAGTTACATTTTTCTTAAGGCCCACAGCCCAATTAAGAAATCTGAGTCACAGCTCACAACTTGTAGATCATTTTATTCTCGTCTTACACAGTTACACTTTGTTTAACCTATCTATGTTGTAATTGGGTGTACTTAGTTGTTTGTTCAATGTCCATGTTGTTTATCATATATAGTATTTAAATCGGATATTGCATATAATCGGTGTAACTAACAACATGGACAGTGAACAAACAGTTAAGTTACATCCAATCACAATTTTTTTTTTTTTAACAGATTTTCTAATATATATTTTTACAAGTTACAACATAGGTTAAACTTACCGATTTGAGAACGATTCTACTAGATTTATTAATTTTGCCAATGTTTTAAGTATTTTTTTTTTAGGACTCACTTGTTTCTATTTGGAATACATAACATGTGATAAGATACAATGGATGAGTGATATCCACGTTAAAGAAGACTATCTATGGCATAGCTATAACACTAATTTATGCTTAAAAATAGCACAATTTTATGATCAAAAGGGCATCATTCAAGTGTCCGCTATTACATAAACGTTCAGTGTGATGTGTTCGTGGTTTTCGAATATCCCTCGTCTATGTGAGGGCAACATCGATGATCCGCACTTCTCCGGGTTTTGCCTTTCCCGGTAGTGGGTTACTATTCTCCATCTTCTCGGCGTCGAAAAGTCGTGCATGTGCGTCATCGCACTCTCCTACGTTCTCAACATTCATGACTCGCCTTAGTTCTTCCTCGACTCATTCACTGGCTGTTTTATGGGTTAATTGTGTTTTCTTTCATCTATACTGATTTGTATGTCGATGGTTAATCCGTCTGTCGATTAGTCGACCTATTGAGAGTTATCATACATTTCATTATTTGGTATCTCAAATTCTTACCTTATAAAAAAAACGCCCAATATTTTATTATATTTATAATGGATCATAATTCATAACCAATTTCCCATTTAAAAAAAAAAAAGAGGGAAGATGGGGAAAACGCGGATGCGCGAGGAAATGGGGGGTTGAACTTTGAAGGCAGCACGTGGATTAGTTTGACCTTCCTCTCAAATCTCATTCACACCGGAATTTGTTCTCTAATTTTATTTTATTTCTACATCATTCACGTCTGCTTATAATATCCAATAATTTCATCAAAAAAATATATCCAATAATAATTTTCTTTAACCTTATCAAATAATAATAATAATAATAATAATAATTTTCTTTAAATAAACGTCCAATAATTCTCATAAATAAATTTTCAAAAAATGTGAATAATCTCGTCGAAAAAATAGAATTCAATAAGCTCTCATAAAATTAAAAAATCATATTTTCAAGAAAAAAAAAAGAGAAGTGCTTATAAAAAAAATACTGTAGACATTATTATTGAGACTATAGTGTATACCTTTAAAAAAACCGATTTTCTATATGCATGGTTTTATATTGTCAAATGTACAATAGTTTCACTGAATTTTGGTGTTAATAAACATTATTTTAGCCTGAAAAGGTTTACCGACATCAGCTTTCCGTTTTGGTAAAATATATGCCTATTTTGCTGATACGAAAAGCTGGTGTTAACAAGCTTTTTTTTCATGTAAAAAGAATACCGACAACAAAAACTGATGAATGGGTGTACATTTGGCGAAAATTTAACCGTGTGTACAATATCCCCTTAAAAATTGGACTATCTAGTATCTACCATAACAGTCATTTTGTTGATTTGCACCATAAAATTATATATCATATCGTTAATTGATCTCTCGAGTTATCAATTCTTGGCTAGTTTTCTTGAATTTATCAAATCTTCAAATTGAATAGTTATACAACAATAATATCAAGAGTGTATTCCAATTCCTACCGTGAGTGACTTGGTATATATAACTTTCTTCATTTGTTCACTTGATCTTTTTTCTAGACATATCAATATAGAACAAAAAAAGATGTGAATAATAAAGGAAGGGTTCTATTAAACCATATACGACTCCTTCAAGTCTCTTTCTTGTTGTATTTCATTAAGTGAATTTCATTTCATTAGGGAGAAGCTCTTTAAAAACCGCTACCTTCTTTAAAATATCATAAACAGTTCCGATAGGTTGAGCGTCCCTTTCCAAAAAATAGAGAATAGCGGGAACGTTTAAAAAAGTTTGATTCTTTATCGGATCATAAAAACCAACTTTTCGAAGATCTCTTCCTTCCCTTCAGGACCGAGCATCAATAGACAACTTATTGGGATAGATTATATGAATAATACCCCCTAGAAACGTATAAGACGTTTTCTCCTCGTACGGCTTTTTATTCCCTAAAAAAACGTGTGTGAATAGTAAAACGATATGTTTTGTCAAACGAATTAGGGTTGATAGTTTTTATCCCCAAAAAACTAAGATGTTAATTACAAATTTATTTGTTAACCAATGCAAAAAATATTCCCAAAAGATTCAATATAGTACACAATTTTCACTAAAAAACATCATCAACAACAACAATTCAGTATATCCCACGATATTGAAATCACTTCTCTTAATAATCATTTCATAAAAACCTAAAATGACAATTTTTAAACAAAAACAAGATAATGTATTCACTTCTCTTAATTAATTTTGCGATTTCGTGAATTTTAAATTTTTTTATATTGAAACAATATAATAATTCAAATTAGGTTTTCCCACTATTTTAATTTCCTCCGAGAATATATTTATTTTAAAAAACTACACGACTCCCCCACACAGTACAGTTATAAAAAAACCCATTATTGTGCAGCCGAACTCACCATTTTCATTTCAAACCCCTCTTTTCAACGTTCCTTCAAGCCAAATTTCTCCTTCTTCCCCAATTTCTGGTAAGTCAATCAATAGATCTTAATCTCTCTTGATTCCTGGATGATTTCAGCTGCAAACTCGATCAATTAGCTCTTTCATTGTATTTGCAGCTCGATTACTCAACAATGGCTGAGGAAATGGGCGAGACTCAGCCCGAAGAACAAACCCTCCAACGGCGCCCGACGCCTCGTTTGAACACTAGGATCCTTTCCACTTTGTCCCGAAGATCGGTCGCCGCCCATCCATGGCATGATCTTGAGATTGGTATCTTATCTGATTGATTCAATTTGCTATTGCCGCTTGATTACCGCTTAGCCATTAATGAATCTAATTTATTCAACAAATCGAATATTTATGTCAGGTCCAAAAGCGCCTGAGACATTCAACTGTGTAAGTTCTTAGGTTTCTGCATAAAACAGATAGATTTTTGTAATTTTAGCTCCTGATTTCATATGATTTAGGCATTACCTTGGTTGATTCAGATGGATCAGATTGTTGACTAGAAAATTTGGAAATCAATCTGAGGAAATTGAATCAAATGTGTTATTTTCCATTGGTGTAGGTTGTTGAGATCACAAAAGGAAGTAAGGTTAAGTATGAACTCGACAAGAAAACCGGGCTCATTAAGGTAAATCTTGGATGTGCTTGCTGCAGAAGTATGGATCCGGAGTCTTGTACTCAAGATTTAGAACTGATTAGCTCCTTAGCTGTCAATGTTTGATTGTGTTGACCTTCTGAAACCTGAATGCTTAATGTCTGTTTCATAGGTTGACCGGATTCTGTATTCATCCGTCGTGTACCCACACAACTATGGTTTCATCCCTAGGACGCTCTGTGAGGACAATGATCCGATGGATGTCTTGGTTCTAATGCAGGTGACCTTCAGACACCCTCTTGGCAATGATCCAATGAATTAGAGAGCCATTGTTTGTAACCTGAGTTGTCCATTGACAAGTTTAATCGGAATTGATTTAGAGAATTTTAACCAAGTGTTGTAGAGTTCCATTGCTAGTAACCTGAATTGAGTAACAGGATTAGGGTGAATCAGTTAAAATTAAAAATAACTGAGTGGTCTAGAGTTAGATTGATAGTAACCCAGTCTATGTTATTGCTAACTGGCTCTCAAGTAATTTGCCCTTGAAAATACAGGAACCCGTTGTTCCAGGTTGTTTCCTACGAGCCAGAGCCATCGGGCTTATGCCTATGATTGATCAGGTAGAAACTTGGAAGTCGTATTCACGCGAATCTTGATTCTGATATGTGAAACTAGACACAGAAGCTTAGTTTTTGTTGTTGTGACGGCTATTTTGTTGTGTTTTTTTATTAGGGGGAGAAGGATGATAAGATCATAGCAGTTTGTGCCGATGATCCTGAATACCGCCACTACACTGACATCAATCAGCTTCCTCCACACCGTCTGGCTGAGATTCGTCGTTTCTTTGAGGACTGTATCCTTTAATTCATTAGCTTTCGTATTTGCGCCCTTCTATATTGCTACATAGGAGTGTGTTTCTGCCTTAATTAAACGTGAAACCAGACAAGAAGAACGAGAACAAAGCGGTGGCTGTGAATGACTTCCTGCCCCACGAAGCTGCGGTTGATGCCATCCAGTATTCCATGTATGTGAAGCCCATCTCAAGTTTTTATGCCTGTATGAGTAAATGCTTCGTACCATCTTTCTAACACTCAGGTTTTGCTTTCCATTCTCGACAGGGATCTGTATGCAGAGTATATCATGCATAGCTTGAGAAGATAAGTGAAGTCCCTGACTTCATCGTCAATATATGTGGTTCACAAGTCGAAAAGTCTGAAGATGGATCGGGGAGAGTTGCTAGATCATTCGACAAATTGTTTCGGCATTGCAGGTTTTCTTATTTTTGTTGGACAATCTTCTGAACTTCAAGTGACTGTTCATGGTTGCTATTGTTTTTCTTCTCTCCCTTTTGTTTTTACATAAGATTTATGATTCAAAAGACACTATGAATTGGGGTTTGGTGTTTTCTAAACTCCCTTTTAGCAAAGTAGCTCCATGAGACTACTTTGCTTCAATTTATGTTGTATTATTTGTTGTATTATTGTATTATTTTCTATTTATTTTTTATAAGATTTATTCAAGTTTTACCACTTGAATGTTGCATTTTATTGACTCTGAATGTTTCAAAAACACTCCACCAACTTGTTTTTGGAAATGGATTCTTCTGAAAACACCCTCCCGACTTGTTCGGAAAATGGATACATACACCTTAATGTTGCGGTTTTTACAAATTAAACTTATTCTCTTAGGTTTCAGCTGCTACAACATTTGCTGTGCTTCGTTGGACAAGGATAGGCGACGTCATGACAGTGTATTTCCTAGATGCGTCGGTGTCGCAAAACCGCAAAGGTCACCAGCATCTTTAAAGAATATGTCTAGAACAAGATCTAACTTAACTCAATTACCATCTCTAAACAATATAATCTGAAACTGCCACCACCTATCCAAAATCATCATGAGGCCATTGATTGAATACGATTATACGAGAGCATCTGAAACATATCTTCCAAAGACATCTGTAAGCTATGAAGCACATACTGAAAAATCCCTTAATACTCAACTCACAAGAAAAAACCGAATTCCACAATCTGGCATGAAACTCTTACAAGATAGAGGGTCTAATATTCGGCGAATATTTACCATGAATAAGTATACAAAGATTAATGAATCAACAAAAGACAGTGTAAAACGGTTGTTCAGGCTGGACAAGCAAACTCGGGATGAGACAGAGGCCTATTCTACAAGATAATGAAGCCTTCACTTGACTTGCTTGCATCTCAAAGAGGCAAGGCCAACAAGAATCCAAGATTGAAACTCATGCGTGTCCTCTGAAAAACATGTATACTTTCTGCAAATTTTAAGAGGATAAACAAGAATACAGAAGATGAAGTTATTGTAAAAATATTCAACAAAAATACCATGATAAAAGAGATACGTGAAGGGGCCAAGAATTATCCAAAAAATAATGAAAAGAAAACTAAGGCTATTCATCTCACCTGGAGGACCCACAGGCTGAGAAGGGTTTCCAAGCAAAAGCAGCCGAAACCAACCAAGTAGAAAATCTGCAGAATAATGGAAGAGCTGAGATTATTGTATTTAGCCAAGTGAAAACTCTCAAGTCTTAACTAAACCATGCCATGTTCTCATGGGCTCACTCTAACTAGAGAAATACTATTCACATAGTTGATTTTCAATTCCATGAAGCACAACGGAATCTTTCTAAGAATAGATAGACAGATCTTTGGCGACGAAAATAAAAACAATTTCAAGAACCTTAAACCACCCAACTTTGAATACAACTTTCAGGTCATTGATTTCTGACCTAAGCACAAGCTACAAATCTATAGCCAAAATACTTTCTGTAGATGGAGAACCCCTTGAATAAGGATCCCTTGTGTGGAAAAAAATGAAGTAAAACCTACCCCAGCCAACGCATGTTCATCTGAAAATACATCAATTGCTGCTAGGATACCCCTGATACAGAAAATAAAAGATCAAATTATCAGAAACAAAATAAAAATAGCTCAATACTAATTTGCAAAAAATCAAAAAGTATCAATTTGAAATTATTCAAACATGATCCATACATACCAGAAAGGAAAATGTACACCACAATAAGCAAACAGAGCAGTAACAAATGCAGTTCCTAGAAAACCTCTAGTAGAGAGTAAGCAGAAACAACAGCAAGCCGAGGGACAACTCTAGGTCAAACTAGGACAATCCTATGGTAGTGTACTGATATCTCAACAATCCAAAAAAAAAAATAGGAGATCAATGACTAATTCTATACCCATCTATACCAGTCCAACAAAATAGGAGATCAATGACTGAAAATCAGGAGATCACCCAAATCTTGAATCCTGCATTAATGTTCTGATAGAGGCATGATGCTTTCTAACATAAAACTAATATAACTATGCGCAACTGCTATAAGAAGGTACCTGACCATAGACTTGGCCACAATTAAGGAAAAAAGGAGTGGGATATTTAAAACTTACGTCAAAGACTTCCCATGGAAGACAATTGGGGGCGCTATTGCAGCAAGTATGCAGAAAGCAATGTGCAGCTGTATGTTGCAGTGCAATTACATGGTGAGCCAAAATGTTCATATGTCAGTTAAAGCCAAAAGAACATTGGAATTTGTAGCAAGGAGAACATACCATATAAACCAGGAAGAACCAGCCAAATTTGACAGCACTATCGGTCCTGCAAGTAGAGGGGGGGAAAGATATAAAACAGTTACAATTACATCATACAAGAATAACCAGTACATACTACACAAACACAAATACACAATGCATGAGCAATGCACACCCATTAAGACTAGCACTATCAAAACATGACCAAACTCAGTAGAAATAGAAACCAAGAAACAGCCAAACCGAACTGGACCCAAAATTATAAAAATAAACCCAATTGACCAATAAACTCATGGGCTGGGCACACACTAACCGCCAAACATTAAAAAAAAACCCATAAAACTCTTGGAATCATTTTAATAATCAACAAGAAATTTTGCATAATTGTATTCTCATCCTGTAGGGTTGACCCATAGTACTCTTGTAATGACCTGGCCCATAATCCTCCATGTGCTTGACCTAAACCCAAAGTGACCCAACCAAACACTTCAAAGATAATCTAAGGGGGGGACAGCAAGATTAAACACCTCATTGGATGTTAGATATCTGTAATCCTGTCGGGCTGGCACAAGTACGTACTCTTGTAATGACCTGACCCATAACCATAACCCTCCCTGTAATTGACCTAAACATCACAAACACTTGCAAAATAATCTTGGAATGGGAAATACCTCATTGCACGATAGAGAGGTCTGTACCACATCAAATATGAAAGAGGACAACCAAGAAGAGCATATATCACCGCCAGGAAAAATATTTTGGCACCTAAAACATGTGAGTTGTATCAGGATCCTTAAATCAAAATAAATTAAAACAATCACAAGCTAAACCTATGCGAAAATATTCAAAGCAAGAAACTTGCCTCCTCCTTTAATCCAACAAACTGTGACTGCAATGGCATTGAATACTAGGCAAACGACTATACCTGTATAGATATGGAACACGGGTAACAAGTTAAACCAAGGAAAAAAACACAATGCCCCTAGGTAGAATTTTATTGTTTAAAAAACAAAGAAGAAAAGCACAAACTGTTTGTAGTATGATTCATATGGCATAACAGTTCAATTGACCATATACAAACTAGACTGGCTATATCTGCGCGGGAGGGGATTAGGGGAAGGGATGAGTGAACAAATGCTCCAACTAAAATTGATTAATAAACCTTTGAAGTTTCTTTGTGGTTCATAGCAAAGAAAGTCGATGTCTAATATGAGAAGGAATTCATAGGAGTCAAGTGCTCCAGTAGTTGGAGGACTATCCAACTGGTAAAGGAGAAATTTCAGGCCAACTATTGGCATGAGGTATCCAATGGTAGGGCTGTTATATGAACTGAACAGCTCGGCTCGGCTCGAAAAAGCTCGACTCGAGCTCGCTCATTTATTTAAACAAGCCGAGCTTGAACAAAATTTTAAGCTCGGTTGAAAGCTCGGCTCGTTCGAATAAAGCTCGAATAGCTCGAATTCTATGGAATTTCTAAAATTTCCTTTAAGTTTACATGTTATAACCAAGTAGAACTACTTAAAGCTCGAAAAAAGCTCGGCTCGAGCTCGTTCATTTCCTAAACAAGCCGAGCTTGAACAAAATAAAAAGCTCGTTTAAAAATTAGGCTCGGCTCGGCTCGAGCTCGTTTAACAAATGAACAAGCTTGAACATACTAAGCTCGGCTCGTTCGGCTCGAATAACACCCCTATCCAATGGTCCAAAAAATAATGATTTAGAAAGATGAAGGCCAGGTTGGAACTTGGAAGTATTCTCATAAAAGCTCATCGTTAGCATACAGGGGTAACAAAAAACAATAAAAGCAATGAGAGCTGGTAAAGCCCAAAACACCAATATTGCCACATAACACAGTTATATTTTTTTTTCCCAGTGCATAGACCGGACGTGTGCAAACACAAGACTCAAGGAAGCAAGATATTGATGCAGACAGCAGACAAAAGTAACAACATCATAGCAATTTCAAAATTGATGAAATCCCATAATGCATACCTAACCAACTTGCAAATGCCAAATACTGCAACCTTTGAGCATGAACAGGAATCTCTTTGGAAATATCATGATGAATAATAGGGAAGAAAGGTGGCCAATTCTTTTCCTCACTATCAGTGGGAATGCCAGCTGAAAAGCAAAAAATAAAAAAAATGCAAAGGAGAGTCAAATTGTTATACAGGTCACGAACTGCTAACAAGGCTGTATAAGAAAAAAGTGCTAACAAGAGCCATCGTGATCACCTCTAGAAACAGCTTCTTCTCTCCGTTTTATATCCTGCAGGGGACAAAATTATAGATCATTGCCTCTAATAAGAATTAAACATCTATTGCATGACATGTCATAAAGATCATCAGAAAATTCCCAGTAGCTCTGTAGAAATCAAGAATAAGATTAAACTACAATTCTGAAAGGATGCATAATTGTATACCCACAAACTTTAAATCAAGTAGAATTCATGTAAAGTTACCGAGATGCCCTGCACAAACTGACCTGTTCTCTTCTTTTAAGGTCTGCCTCCCAAGCAGCAATTTCTTGCTCCTTTTTGTTCGAACCCTGCAAACAGCCATATCAAGATGTTTCGGATCAGACTTTACCCACACAAATGAAAACACACTTCCATTTATTATAAGTATGCACATTACATTCATAGAATCCAGTGGTATATCCACAGTTGCATCATGCTTCTGACCAAAGCCAAAGTTGGGGAGACGGAACTTTGAGCCTGAAGCAGCAGACCCATTCTGCAAGTTTGGTGAATGAATCAATTAGTAACAAAGTTGTGTCCAAAATGGTCATTTCAACGGATTCAACATATATGATGTTTACACTCTTATTATTCAAGAATCTATAGGATATATATATAACCATGAAAACAAGCTTTTGGTGGCGCTAAAATGCCACCAGCAACTCAAGCCAGATCAAGATGGGTACAATACTTAGAACGTTACAAGGCTCGACTATCGTCTCCACAGATGATATGAGAAAATAAAAATGGAATCAGAAACAATTTTGTTAGAACTACAGAGGTATGAAACTAGCTCCCATAGAGAGTTCTCTCATACACTTCCAGATATAATCTCTGCTTTGCAACCCCAAAAACAGCAACAATCTAATTACCCAAACTTTAAATTCCTCTAGGTTCCACAACGTCGGACGTCCTTATAATTATTTCACGAGTGTCTCCCTATTCCTTTACATTTTTCGATTAATGCTCCAGATAAAGCAGATTAAATTAACGAGACAGGAGCACTACTGAAAATTAACGATGCATCACATCACACTATTTCAGTCACGATTCAAATGATCAAAAAAGGTCGCAATTCATTCGATCTCGTGAAGTCCAGACCAAGGGTCCAGATCCAGATCTAAACGGCTCCAGTTCAGTAAAGAACACTCAAAATAGGAACAGATCGGAAAAATTAGAAACGGTTCCAAATCAAAACACACCGATACGCATCACGCCTACACTACATCACTCGAATCGAAACACGAAAGGCGATAAACGCAATTAGCGCTATAGAGAAATGAAAATTCTTCAAAAAAAAAATTGAAACAAAAAAGGGGATAAATAGCGAGTGGATATAGAGAGATTAGAGGCGGTTACAGCGAAAGGATTGACGTTTTCTTCTTGTGAAGGATTCATCTTCTTCGCCGACGATTTTCGGATTGAGAGGGAAGAACCGAAGTGTGTGTGAAAAAAGCCGAGTACGGAGAGAGAGAGAGAGAGACGAATATATACTCTTGTTTTTTTGGGTAGGCGGGATGGTAGGAGGGCGGAAACACGCTTTATAGTTAGCATAGCATTTATCACCTTAGGATGTAAGCAATTTGCAATTTTGCCACTGAAACGCAAATTACGCAATACATTATACAAAACGTCTCAAACGAACTATAGTACAATATTAGTAAAGATAATTCGGTTGTTCGGGTCGGGTTTGAGTATATCCATTCGGGTTTGGTTATATATCGGGTATATTGTATATTTGGTCGGGTTCGAAACTGGTCATTTTTCAGGTCGGCTAAGTTAGGGTCAAATGGATTTCAGGATAGGTAAAGTCGGATCACATTAAGTTTTATTACAAAATATGATTATTTTTTTGTTAATCTTAATTATTGACTATTAAACTTCATTTATTTAGTACATTAGGTCTCATTATATATAATTCAAGTAATTTGAGTATTTAAAAAATAGAAAATTAAAGTAATTATAAGGAAGAGTCGGGTCTTATTCGGGTCGGGTTTGTCTATGTTCGTGTCCATTCAGGTATCGGGTCAAAATGGGTCGGGCTCGAGTTGTGCATGACACTAGATTTTCGAGTTTCGGTCGGGTTTGAGTTATGATGGATCGGGTCGGGTTTTCGGGTCAGGTCAGATTTTGTCAGCTCTAGTATTAGTACTTGTCAAGTTTATTTTATGATTTATACAAATCTAGACAAATAATTAGGGCTTTTGTAATTTGAAAAATAGGGACTTTTTTTTCCAAATTAAAGTTGGACAAAAGGATGATTGGTTTTGTGTAATTTTAGTGTAGGGTCCTCCTTTTCTTTTTGTCAAGTGTTTTTTTAAAAAAGAAGTTAAAATTAAGGTAGTTCGTTCTCCAATGGTGTTCTTTAGAATGAAAGTAAGAAACTTTAGACGAGAAGTAATTGACTCTTGATCCTATAATGTACAAAGATGCGCTACTTTATTCGTCACTTGGTTAACTTTTCGAAACACATGGGAAACGGAAAATGAGTGAAGAGAATGGAGCAAGAGATCGAAGTGTATTGGCAATCACCAATATATTCAATATCCTAGTGACAGTTTCAACTCTTTTTGACTGAACTGATAACCATAAGGTTGTCATTTTCCACTTTAATCCTCGATAACCTCGGTTCTAAAGTTGCAGCCAGTCCTAGACGAAGAGTCAATGCTTTTGCCATCAAAGATGAAACAGATTCACACAATGAGACGTTAGAAGCCTCGGCAATGGCATGATGCTCTCATTATCTTTTCAATCAAAGTGAGGTCTATGGAAAGTGCTAGTCAACAAACCATACCGAATTGAGCTTGTAGCACTCCAAAAGCCCTCTCTACATCTTTGCAAGTTGACTTTGGGTGTTGGTAAACAAAGAATCTTTAGCACCAAGAATCTTTAACAATGAAGTTTCAGGAAGTGGATAAATCATTTATTAAGAGGTATGAGAATCTTGCCAATCACGGGATTTGGGTAAAGTTGGAGGATAAGTATGTGTACACATACAGAAATGGACAAATGAAGCCTCAAGAAGTGGATAAAGCATTGACTGAGATGTGTGAAAATCTTATAAATCACATGATTTGGGTAAAATCATAAGATAAGTATGGTCACTTGTTTTTTTTTTTTTTTTGATAACATGTATGTTTCACTTGTAGGGATAAATAAGGCTTTGAAAAATGGATAAAAGTCATAAAAAATTGACTGACAGGTGTGAAATGTCATGCTCTTGGAAGTGGATCGGTAGAGTTGAACCATTCCGGAATGGCTCACCGGAAAGAACTTGTGGGTAGTACCTATAGGTCTTCGGTTCGAACCCCGGAATGGTCGCTCTTTATTTACCTATTCAAGGATCGGTAGAGTTGTATATTAACTCCATAGATGAAGTTGGAATGCTGTCAGCCGTTCAATTTAATGAACGCCTAAGATTTACCAATTTTTTAAAACAGTTGAAAAAAATAAAACATGGAATTTTAGTCAGGAAAAGGTAAAAAATATTAAATGTCATCCACAACAGCGCCAAAAAATAAAGATTGCCACTAATCGGAAAAAAAAGCATCCATTTGACGGGTTTATGGCTTCTCGAATAACAACTGGAGAGTTCACTGCCCAATTCTATGGCTCCTCACTCGTTTGCACATCGATGATAAGAGAATAACGGGTACATGCTCCGATTTATCTTCGTGTATTGTCTAACAAAGGATCTTCAAGACATCAACAACTATCCTACTACTAATATCTCGCACAGTTCCAACTCGAGCTTCTTTAGTCTATGGTTTGAGAATATATTTCTCTTGAACCAATTTAATATTCATTGCATCAATGACCTTTGAAGCATGAGCACACAATATTCCTAATCTATCCCACATTTTAAAGCTGCATAAAACTGTTTGAGTAGAAGAATCACCAATAACTATATACTCTACATCAAAAACCTCACTCTCGTCAAAATTAGAAATTGCAACAATGAACTCATTGCTCGACTGACCTTCAATTGGTGGCTTGATATAAGCAGTTGTAGACTAATCATATTCATCTTGAAATGCCTCAAAAAATTTAGGAGTGTATAAATGACCAGCTTGCCTGAGTGTGTCCTCTTCATCTTGAATCTTGGCAATTTTTCTCGAGATTCAAATTCATCATTGATCTCGTTCTGACATTTTTGCCTAATAACTCGCTCAAATTATTTAAAGAACCAATTTATATTAATGTTGCAATGCAGACAATCTTTCAAATCTCGATTCAAACTCTCACTCAATTGTGTGTCCCGCATCCCCAAAGAAAAAACATCCATCAAATAGCATTGTGTCCATTTTTTCTTCAAGGCATAAATACTATCTAGCCAAGAACTTTTCTTTACTTTCCCAAGCAATGCATTGAAAGTTCTTCAAAGTCAACTTCCTTCACATAGTCATACATAAAAACTTTGAAATCTCGAAGAACATTAGACCCATCATGCATCAAATGTTTGGTTATGTTTTGCATTATGTGCCATGTGCATACTCCATGAAGAGTCGCTAGCATAACCTCATATATTTCCTTCCCCATGGCAATATCTTGATCTGTGGAATTAGTTATTGGTTACTTATTATCATCAATCACGGTTACTTATTATCATTAGACTCAACCACTGTTATACCACCACCCAAGAGCGTCATTTCGGACGAGATCATCAATCTCGGGGGATCTCCAATTACAAGTGGGTTCAATTACGAATGTGATCTCTCTTAGCATAATGCTTCTCTCATAAAATAAGCTTTTAAGGACTAGAAGCGCTTCCAAAATATTTTGTCAATAAATAACACTCTTGTAGACATACTACGGGATGACAAGTGGGAAACTACTCCATGGAACATAGTACGAATTAAGCAAGAAGGATTCTTCCCTTCTTATACCCAATTCCTTGCTAGTTCAAATCTTGATGGTGTCAGCTATGTTGAGATCTCGAATCTTAACGGTGAAACTAATTTGAAGATTAGAAAAACACTCATAATGATGTCTATTGCAAGGAAATGGAAGATCCTAACAACCTTAAGAATTGTATTCATGATATTGTTGCCTTTAAAGAAGGCACTTATAAGGTTTTGAAGTAGTGCAGGGCTTTCGGTAAATCCGTAGTAATTTGTCTAACCTGAATACCACAAGACTTCAGTGAATTCACTTTTTCTGTTGCGGGAAAGGAACATGGTGACAATAGAAGGGAGAATAAGGAGAACGATAACATTTACTTTCCATGGCTCAACTACTATTGATAAATAAATGATGTTTGGGATAAATATAACTACGATTTTTCTATCCTATGCCCTTGGGCATAGGATAAGACCCTAAATTTACCAAAAAAAAAAAGCTTTTTTTAAAAAATTAGAATCTTAGGGTCGCTTGCCTTTTTTGCAGGGAATCTTTCCCAATTGATGGTCTTATCCTATGCCCTAAGGGCATAGGATAGAAAAACCGATATAACTAATATATGCAACTGCATTGCAGAGAAACCGGCATGAAGGGGCCTACGAGAGAAGAAACACACATAATTAATTACTTTTGTAATATGTATTCTTGTTCTCATATTGTTTGCGAACATTAAAACCCATCTTTCCTCCTCCATATGCTAAACTAAATCTCCAAGCATCTTCTGCCGATTCAAACTCCATACCTTCTCGAAGAATCCAAGGTTTGGATACCTCAATGATTATAAGTGACGTGCCAATGAGATAAACAAATTTACACTTGTTCCACTTTAAATTTGCACTGTATGATTGCAAAAATACAAGAGTTGATTTTACATAACACTGGTGAGATTAATACCATGAACTAGAAAAATAGTCGGAACGATGGTATACAAAAAATGAAAAGGATCATTCAAAGTCGAAAGTGATAATTTATTGATGTGAAAACGGAAAGTAAAGAGATTAGTGGTAAAGTGAGATCAAGATTATCTTTTCTTTGTTTCAATAAATATTTATTTTCCTTTTCAACTATTTAAAAAATTTGCAAATCTTAGCCATTCATTAAATTGGACGATCGACCGTACTCCAACTCCAACTATGGAGTTAATGCAACTTCACGGGATCCACATCCCATGCTCTCATAACTAAGGTATAAAAACTTATTCGGATATTCGACGTGATCCAGTTCAATGGCAGCCCTAGGGTGTGGCACGTGTGGGGGCTGCCACACCTTTCGACCCACGAGTCCTCCGGAGTTCGGAGAAAAAAATAGTTTATTTATATATGTGATAGTATTAGAATAAGTAAAACTATGATGGATATTGAATCAATTAATCTATCCAATTTAGTTGGTTAATGGAAAGGAAATGAAAAGAAATGAGATCAAAGGCAGGGGTTCAATCCCTACCTATATGCATCTCACGGGGATCACACAAGTAGCCCTTGGTTTCTTCAGGTTATTGATACAACCTTTTCACATTGAACTGACCTATATGCATCTCAACTTATTATTTATTACACAAGTACAAATGCATATATATATATATATAGAGTGTGGATCGGATGAGAACACCCCTTAGGGTGGGAACGTAGGAACAATTCTGGTCCGTCGGATAGGATGAAATTAAGGGTTGAGATTAAACCCCAATTTCTGATTTTAGTATTAAAAAAAAATGGAGCCCGCCACAAAAGGCCACCCAATCTTATGAGAGGGTGCGTGTATTTCACCCCTTTAATTACATTCCCTCATTTTTATTCTTTTAATTTGTCATCAGTAACTGTTGTACAAAATGTAGGGTTTTCATGAGGAATCAGTATGAAAAACAATAATCGGTTGTGTTATTCAGAGTGGAGCAGTATTGATCGGTGATTTTCTAAGTGTAATCCATGGATTTAGGTAATTGTTCACACATCTCAAGTTAATTAAAGATAATGACGACAATCGATTTGTGTTTTCTGTTAATTACGGAGTATGATTTTTTGAATACATCAAATTTACTTAATTAGTCGATCGGTGTACCCAGTTAGTGTTTTGAGTCGGTGTATCCAATTGACAAGAATGGTTACATTACTTTCAATTTCTACACCGTATGCAAAGTTTATATTTATATGTAAATAATGTCGGCTGACGAATCACATTTCGAATTTCAGACCATTTGCAAAAACACTCATTATTTCCGAATTATGTATCATTTTCTACGAATAATCCTTACACTTCCTCTCAATACATAATACAACTAAACCATCCTATTCGGACGTATAATGTATGATTTCCTACGAATAATCTTTCATCGGCCGATGAATGATATTTCGAATTTCAAACCGTTTGCAAAAACACTAATTATTTCCGAATAATATATTTATTTTCTACGAAATAATCTTTACACTTTCTACGAATAATCTTCACACTTTCTTTCAATACATAATACAACTAAACAACCCTATTCGGATGAATAATGTTTTCATTTCTCACGAATAATCTTTCATCTACGGACGAATCATATTTCGAATTTCAAACCATTTGCAAAAACACTCATTATTTTCGAATAATGTAATCATTTTCTACGAATAATGAAACACAAAGTAAATGTGTTTTGCATATAAATCATGGTATTGGCATAAATCTTTACAATAATACAAAACGAGGCCTATATCCCATGCCCTAGTCGCCAAATTACAATACCACCACATCAACAAGTAGGCATATATCGTGGCATTTACAAGACCTCAAATGCTTCATATCATCACACAATTTAGACTAATTTAAGGGAAAATGAATTCAGATCACGATTTAAATTTCAAGTCTTACCCATTGAAAAACTCAACCCAATTAAATGGGTTCAAAGGACGATTTTGCATCCTCGACCTATAATTCGGCTCCACCCCCACAACCTCTTCCGACAGTGCCGACACATACTGGGTTGAACCAAACCCTCTCCTTCGCCGAGTACACTGACGTCGAATCGATGAAATCCCCCCGCCAAATCGCCGTCCACAGTCGCTTGTACAAACCGCTTCTGGGTAAAATTAGGTTTAGTACGCTCCCCCTTTTTGTTTTGATTTAATTGCAAAAATGTGTAAACACGCGCTCACTAATTCCGTTCCACCCAATTTTACCCTTTTTAATTAAAAAAATATATATTAAATTCGAATAATCCTAACCATCCATTTCTTCCTAATCGATGACCCAAAATTGTTCCTACGTTCCCATCTTAAGGGGTGTTCCCACAGGAGCCACCCCTATATATATATATATATATATATATATATATATATATATATATATATATATATATATATATATATATATATATATATATATATATATATATATTAAACTGAGAGTCCAAGGTGCATATGCTCAATTCTCAATCTAATATAGCATTCTCAGTGAAGCAATATAGTATTTGTTGGTAAAAACCGGTATGACTATGAATTTATTTCATTTTTCCTTGCATCTAATTTCTTCTTGATTTGTGGCCTTGTTGGGCAGGGTTTCTTCATCGACTTCCTGTCAGTGCTGTCACACACTGCCGTTGTCGGTTGCATGGTTGGAGCCGCGATAACTATTGACCTCCAACAACGGAAAGGCCTTCTGGAGATAAAAGATTTCACCAAAAAATTTTACATTATTTTAGTCGTACACTCTGTGTTTAGAATGATCAGTCTCTCCTTAAACTAAAGTAGACCAATAAAAGTACATGTACAATCAAGTGTAACAATAAAGAACATGAACATAAAAAAAAAAAAAATCAACCCCCTAGTTCTTAATGACGAGACTTTGGCTACTTTTGCATGTTTTTAGGGTGTGTCCTAGGGCCTGCGAGTCTTTGAAGCCTACGTGCTTCCGGGAACACCCTTTAAGTTTTTGTTGGGTGTTTGTGTCCTTGAGGAGTTGCGTCTCTTTGGAACAAACCCCGTTTAGAGTTTTATTGGTGTGGCATATGAGACCTGCGAATCTTAAGCACACCCTTGATTGTTTTCTTATCATTTTGGTATGTGTCCAGGAGGCTTGTATGCTGAATGAAACATACACTTATGACATTTGGTTTTGATTTACTACTCTCGAGAGCCTAGGCTTTGTCCTTGCTTTCGAAGGTAAGACCTGAAGTTGTATGGTCTTCAGACCCCATTCTTTTTATTGAATTTACATAAACCTCCACTCACCCGGACTTAGTGCCGGGGTTGACTTAAAAAAGAAAAAGTCTCACTTTATAGCAATCATGAGTGCTCATCTGAAATTTCGCCCTAGACTCTGTTAGAGATGTGAATGAGACCAAAGTGCCCTAAATCGGAAAGTTGAACATATCAAACCTTAGTATATGAGTCGGTGAGCTACTCCTTCTATTGCCAATTGGTTTTAGAATGGAACCTCACTCGGCTTGTGTGCTATGCTGCTAGCGTATGTGCGCCCGTGCACACGACCCCAGTCATCGGTCCGAGTCAAACTACGGTTGTCCAAGTCTCAACTAGATGATCATTCCTAGTTGGATTAGTTTTAGAATGGAACCTCACTCGACATTTGCGCCTGTACACACGACCCTCATTCATCGGTCCGAGTCGGACTTTGATAGACTCCTACCATTAATCCAGCTAAGCTCTTGTTAATCAAACTACTCGACGCTCAACTCCCAACCTGGCCGGAAATTCGATCCGAACCGTTAACATAAACCGGACCCGACAATTCAGAGTAAGAAACGGGTACCCTACATTTCAGAGTAACATAAACCGGGTACCCGACAATTCATAGAGCGCAGACCGTATAATAGGTTTGGCGTCTTCTAAACGAAATAGCCCCCAAACCCTAAAAACCTCCCTCCCTTTCTCCCTCGTTGCTTCTTCGTTCGTTTTTTGGTTCTCTCTCTAATGGGCCGCAACCTGAACAACGAACTTGAATCAGCTTCAGCCATGGCGGGATCCATGGAGAAGTCGAAGAAGTCGAAGAAGAAGGAACTGAAGGATCAGCAACTACAGGAAGAGGACACGGTTATCAATGGCGGCGGTAATGGTGGAACAGAGGCATCGGAGACCAAAAAGAAGAAGAGAAAGGGGAGAGAAGCTGAAATTGAAGACGATCAAAGCAATGGAGAAGCACGCGAAGCTCCCGAGAGCAAGAAGAAGGACAAGAAGAAGAAGAAGAAGGGGGACAACCAGTCTAAGTCAGATGAGATTGGTGAGAAAACAGAGGAGAAGAGGACGGTCGTTAACGAGGGAGAAGAAGAGGAGAAGGACATCTATGATGGCGTAGTGGTTTCCGGCAAGGACATAAAGGAATCGAAGTACGCGCCTTTGAAGTTATTCTCGGATTCCGGTTTACCGGAGAATGTGATGAGGTGTTGCAAGGATTTCAGCAAGCCTTCCCCCATTCAATCCCATGCCTGGCCTTTCCTGCTGAATGATCGGGATTTTATTGGAATAGCTGCCACTGGATCAGGTAATTGTTTATTAGAATTGTTTATTTCAGGATCCAGATGATCAATTTTTGCTCATGTTTGAGGTTGTGCTGGTTAGTTATGAAGTGTTCATCAACACAAAATTGTAAACCACAAATGGTTGTATTGTATGTGACTCGTTGTTAAATGTGTGTTGTATGATCAGGCAAGACACTGGCATTTGGTATTCCTGCAATGATGCATGTTCTGGGAAAGAGAAAGGGTGATAAAGCAAAGGGAGGAAATCCCCTTTGCCTTGTCCTTTCTCCTACAAGAGAGCTAGCTCAACAGGTCGGTGGTTTGTTACATGAAGTTCTATGTTATATCCAGTGCCCATTTAACGACATTTCCGTAACTGTGTTTTTTGTGTGTTAGATTGCTGATGTTCTATGTGATACCGGGAAATCATGTGGTGTGAAATCCGTGTGTTTATACGGTGGGACATCTAAAGGGCCACAGCTAGCTGCTCTGAGGAGTGGTGTGGTAAGATTTCTATTCTTAAGTCTACCTCATGATATTACGTTATTCACGTACATCATGCATAAAACTAAAATGAAATGTAAATTAATACTGTATAATTCTTCTATATTTCATTTGCCTTTCCTCTGATCTATGTTTTAGAAGTCTAGAAGTGACCCTTGTAGTCAAACTAGATTGTTCCTAGTTGAATAAACAAGTTATAGTTGATAAAGGTCAATCTGTTTAAATCTTACTGGTTGGTTGTTGGAAATGACTATACATTTTTTGGTGTATTCTATAGCTATTTCAGGGATCTATAGTATATCAAATGTCCTTCTGATGTCTAGTGCTACTCTTTCTTATCTTTTTTTTTTACTTCAGGATATTGTCATTGGAACTCC
Organism: Persicaria maculosa; assembly: GCA_963922045.1. Lineage (NCBI taxonomy): Eukaryota > Viridiplantae > Streptophyta > Magnoliopsida > Caryophyllales > Polygonaceae > Persicaria > Persicaria maculosa. Next base: position 5,472,399 of record OY998253.1, read on the forward strand.
AGGACGTTTGAAGGATTTGATTGAAATGGGTTCATGCCGTCTTAAAGATGTCAGCTTTGCGGTAAGCATACCATATTTCAACTAGGGTGCTAGGAATGCCTGTATGGTGGGGTGGTGTTTGCCCATTTGATTAAAATTACAGTGTTTGGGACTCTGTTTACTTCCTCACATTTCGTTTTCTTCATCCATCAATACTATTAGTTACATTAATTTCATTTGCTGAACAAAATTATTTGAAAAGTTTATGCTAGGAATAGAATGTCACATATTCCCGTTGACGTAATTTTTTGTTGCTACAAATGCTTTGTTGCATATATCTGCTCCTTCGATATGAGAAATAGAGTGTTATGCTCAAAATTTGTAGCCATTTGTCTAAACAGTCAGATGCTTAGTTCTCCATATCCATTTGCAGGTTCTAGATGAGGCCGATAGAATGCTTGACATGGGATTTGAACCTGATGTACGCGCCATATTGAGTCAAACAAGCTCTGGTATGTGATAAGGGCTAGTTGCATCCATCATGTTTTTATTTAGATGCTACTGATAATGTGTCTGCTCATCTTTTAAGGGCAGACAAAACATCAGGGTAGTAGGCAGTAAGCATAACAGGAATCCTGCCTCTGTTAGATCCTCCAATATCTAAAACTATGAGATTCAGGCACTAATCCTCATGATGGCCTCTTAACTATGAGATTAAACCAATATCTAAAACTTTGTTCATGCTCAAGTTTAAGATAATAAGATGAGAAATTGGAAAGAACGTTTCATTGAAGCATGTGGATCAGCATGCCTTGAATGAAGTTTCTGTCAATTGCTGCTATCACACTTCTAGTTAGGCTGCAGTTAGATAACTATTCATCCTATCCTACTATTTTGCTCCTTTATTTTTGGATTTTGCTTGTCCCTTTTGTGCAGTTTTGTGTTTGTGAATTTTTTGTATTATGGTGCACTTTTTTGTATCTCATGATCTTTTTCTTCATATTTAGATAACCTTATGTCTATTTCTAGTTGTTAATGTTACACTTTGTCTATTTGCATAAATCAACATACTTTCCTCTGAATCTATAGTTAAAGCCATGGTAATCCTGGGGCAACATGCTTGTGAACTTTCTGAAGCTCTGTTGGCTTAACTTGTTATTATATATGCATATATAATATATTCATTTCACCTTCAGTTGGTAACGTTATGCATTTTTCAGCTCGACAAATGGTGATGTTCAGTGCAACATGGCCTACAGCTGTTCATCAGTTAGCCCAGGAATTTATGGATCCTAACCCTGTTAAGGTGAAAAGAGATCATTGTTTTATTTTAAAAAACTATTCCCAGTCTCTTCCAAGTTCCAACAAAATGGTGTCCTGAATTCCAGGTAGTGATTGGATCAGAGGATCTGTCTGCCAACCATGATGTGATGCAGATAGTGGAGGTATGGTCTAAATTTGTCAGAATAAAACATTACAATTTGCGTAGAACTAAATTATATACTTTGGGATACTTATTCTGTAGGTCTTGGAGGAACATGCAAAAAATAAACGTTTGGCTTCCCTGCTAGAGAAGTATCACAAGTCTCAAAGGTAGCTTTGTGAAAGAGGATATTCTTTTAATAATTTAATAGTCATTACGTAATCTCTTACGCCTAAAGACAGAATACCTTTCCTCTGCCACATCCACCTTCATTGCATTACTCCTTTTCAGCCTTTGTGTACATCCCGTGCATAGTGAAGCCATTTCTTTTCAAGGGCTTCTTATGTGTGATTAGTTTTGCTAACGAGTATCTGATTCTAATTTTGGCAGGAATAGGGTATTGGTGTTTGTCTTATACAAGAAAGAAGCTGTTAGGGTTGAGAATATGCTACGTGACAGGTACTAGCTATATTTTCATTTCCTTCTGCTCCATCATTTCAAAATTATGATCCAGGGTCTGAGCTCCCTTTTAGCTGTGTCGTTCTCCAAGGTTTCAGACTTGTAATGCTTAAATATTGACTTTTTCATTGATTGTTTTTTCATAGTGGCTGGAAAGTTGTATCCATACATGGAGACAAGGAACAAGGTGCACGCACAAAGGCACTGTCCTTGTTCAAGGATGGAAGCTGTCCTCTTATGGTATTTTTCTTCTAACGTAACTAAAATTTTCTTAACGTAACTAAAAATTTAATGAAAACCTGGCTTCTGTTTACTTTGCAGATAGCTACTGATGTAGCTGCAAGAGGGCTGGACATTCCTGATGTTGAAGTTGTTATCAACTACAGTTTTCCTCTCACGACAGAAGATTACGTTCACAGGATTGGAAGAACTGGACGTGCTGGTAAGAAGGGCGTTGCTCACACATTCTTCACACAACATAATAAGGTACTGTCAGAATGTCCTTTCCCATTGTTTCTCTCTGCACTGCATCTTTATTTTGTACCGTCTTAATTCGTGGTATTGGAATATAGGGGCTTACCGGTGAGCTGGTGAATGTTCTTAGAGAAGCTGGGCAGGTCATACCTCCTGATCTTTTGAAGTTTGGTACCCATGTCAAGAAAAAGGTAACAACAACCAGTCCTGATTTCTTTGATGCATTTTTTCATTTTTCATTAAAGTGGGCAATTGATTCTAAAAAAAAAAAATAAAAAAAAAATGATAACGTGTTTGAAATTAAACTATCCGCACCATATGAACTTTTCGTCACACATGCAAGATGTATCCAAAATAGTGTTGCATGATTTAAACCAGAAGGACCATTTTCATATCTCATCTTTACAGGAGTCCAAGCTTTATGGGGCGCACTTTAGAGAAATCACTGCAGACGCCCCCAAGTCAACGAAAATAACATTCGACTCCGATGAGGATTGATTAGGAGACTGACTATCTCCTCTTTTCACCATGAAATATCAAAGGTGGAGAAATTCTGGTGCTGCATTTACTCGGGGATGCAAGTGATAACCTATAGCATTACTTGGGAATTCTTCACACCCATCTTAGATGTTTGAGTAGATCAGCTTCCAGTTCCACACTTGATTATTGATCAGGGGGGAGCCCGATTTTTATAGGTGATTTGCGCGATCCCAGGTGCATCAAGTATTCAAGATTTAGTCCCTTTTTTGTGTTCTCCTTGTGTTTAGCGGTGTCGAATCTAGCCTAGTTTACAAAATGACATTATTGTATTGCAAATTTTGACATGTTTTATTGAAGCATTTTATTTATATATTTTTGTTGGCTTATGTATGCGTTAAGATTTCTATCAAGTTCTAGCAATTTGAACTTGATGGTTGATATATTGACATTACTATTGTTTATTTTAAGTAGCATTTTCTCAGAAACTCCAGTGTAATAAAATGTACCCAAAGGGCGAGCAAAAAGCAAGGTCACTTCCACTGATATGACAATTGCTATGGTTTGCACCATTACCGGCAAAATTGGTGCCCCATGGCAAAAAAAAATGCTTGCGGATAGCTGCTTAACACTTGTTCTATGGAGGCTGTGGCTAAATCAGTGACAGGCCTCCATTTATCTTTCCAAAATTGCTGTACATCAGCTTCAATGAAGCTCTCTACGAGGAAATGCTCTCACCCAGATAGCTGAAAACACGTTTCTTAAAGACTCTAGCCAGCTCGGTAACCTCAGACTGTCTTACATTCATGGAGCGGTCTGCTGCCCTGAGCTGTCTGCATTCTCTGGACAACCTAGCTGCAACATCCACAGATAAGCTGGCCATGTCCCGGTTACTTGTTAAGACTTGCAAAACAGCAATGGATGTTGCAGGGTTTGATGCGAGCCTGTTGAGGAGAATCAAAGCCTCCCGCATGAACAAGGTCCTGTTTACACGCCCGAAAAAGACCATTAATCATGTCATGTGAAGGGGAAAATAATGAGAATTACATTATCTAACAAAATCTCTTATTTTTTCCAACATTCCCAGAAAATTTTCTATCCCTTACACGTGAATCTAACAAAATCTCTTATTTTTTCCAACATTCTCATCCCTTAAACGTGAACAGTGCTAAAAAATACCCAAGGAAATGGTCTTATTCCTTGACATAATCCATAACCTTTTCTCACCTTGATCAAGGAAGAATAACACCAAAGTCGGAGTTAATACGATAAGAGTAAGGGGCAGAGACTTTGTTTACATCATATGAAGGCTTTTTATTACTAGTCTATGGGTGATAGATAAATAGATAAGAATTAAAGCAAAGATTAATCACAGATTTACTACTTCCAATGACGCAGACACAGTCATCCTTTCCCACTTCAATCTAACCAAAGATTTGGTTCACGTTTCAGACTACAGAGTCCAGATATCATCAATGATATAAGTTTCTTTAGGGAGACAAGAAGAAAAAGGGTTGGAAATGTTAGTACCTCTCGTTCAATATATCTAAACTAGGTTTAGATTCTGATGCTTCTGCATCAATATCTGATGCAACAGCTCGCAGGATTAGGCCAAGAAAGTTGACATCATTGGACCGCTTTTTCTCGGTTGGAACACCACTGGACAGCTTATGGAAAAGAACAATCTCAAAACCAGAAGCTCCAGAAGAGGCCAAGAAAGATAACACAAGTGTTGTGTTTTTTCGGAGGTTTATACCCTGAAAGCAGAATTAAGATTTAATCATCAAATCCAATCCACAATGTTACCAATCCACAATGTTAAACTAAGTAGGTTTCAGTGAACCACTCAGTCTTTACAAAATTATTACAACAAGTAATCCTGTAACTTGCGACTGTTACCTACCTGTGCATCATTTCCATATTGAACTATACAGTCGGCAAGACCCTGGAGAATGCTGTGTGAAACTTGAGAAGTAAATTTTGCTCCATCAGTTGTTTCTGCAGGCTTCTCCAAATCTTGCCAGCTGAGGCAAAATTTTGCCAAAAGTTTTGGACCTTTCCAGAATAAGTACGTTGGGCGTGAGCTTATTCATTAAATACAACAACAAAACCAATCGATTTATTCTGGGGGAAATCGATTTTCACTATTCAATATATACTTACAATTTAGCAGTAAGTGTAGAAGACGCACAGCTTCTCTTTGCAAAGATAAGTCCCATTTCTCCCTCAAGAGATGTGCAACAACTTCAAACACCATTGGTTCTCCATACCTACCCCAAATGTTTTTTCAGATTTCGGGAAAGGGCATTCAACAAGAAATCAAGCTGAAATTGGATCAAACTTACCCCTCCCTTTCAGAAAAACCGTTGTTTCTCAATAGAATTGCATTCATGATAAAAACTGCTTCTAATTGCACCTGCTTGTAAGTTGACTTCATGGCAATTGTGCACATCTTCTGAAAGATGTGAATGAAGTTGACCTGAGAAAGCAATGTGTTGCTGCAATCCCACTGTCCTTTGCTGTCAAGAGGTGTTGAATCTATTATCCTCTTCTTACTCGACTTGGAAGTTGCATCTTGAATAATCCCATAGATGGCTCCAAACGACTGCCTTTCAGATTTGTTCAAACCTAAATCAATTTGTTCAGCATGAAGTCCTTCAATCTTGATATTTTCCCTGAGTAGAGTACACTGAAAAGATCAAATCAAAGTTTATAAGCCAGAAAAAAAAACTTAGAACACAGCAGGGAAGAAAAACACTAGAAAGAAGCAGGATGTATGCTACAGCTCAGGTAATGAAGAAGGATTTTTACTCTTCAATATTTTTATAAAGCAGCAAATTCCCTCTGACATTTGAACATCATGACTTTCAATCTCCATTACTTTTTCATTTTTAATTTCATTTGCGAAAAATGCATTGTAGCTTTATTTAATATGGGGTCTTAGTCTTCTAACCAATTGTCGCCATATTGAAATGGTTTGTGGAATAACTATTTGAACACTTGAAGGATCCCGGATGACAATGCACAAGAGTCAACAGGATCAGAATAAAAAGAGTTCTATTCACTGTAAGAGTAAGACTTGAGCATCAAGGAACTGCAAAAGTAATATTTTACATATAGATACAAAATTTGTAGTACTTGGATGAAGAAATGTCATCTGATATCGCATAAGCAGCAGTTGAATGCATCTACAGAGTCTAATCCTAGTTTTTTTTCTCATCCCTCAAACAATGTCCATGATACAATTAAAGTTATTTTGGTAAAAAAAAAAAACCCAAATACAAGACCAAAATATGCAATGTGAAAAGGATGGCATGGTTCCCACCTTCTACCATGTTTTCTCTCCATGGTTGACAATATAGCCAAAGCTGCATGTAAAATGCACAGAGACTTGTGAATAACAAGAACCTGTCCACAATTCATCCAAACAGTTGGTTATCAAAACAAGTCAATATAATAGCAAGTGAGTATTTGTTGCATTATAGTACAGGTTAATCACACTTCACCTTCAAACCATGGGAGTTTCCACTGTGACTCTTTTATTGATTTTTTTTTTTCTACAGAAAATCACCCACAATCTTAGCATACATGCATCCTAACATCAAACTATCTAATAGACTAACCCATTGCTATTTCCAGAAGCGCCTACAAAATGTTAGTATTTTTTCCTTATAGAGATGCCTACGATCTGGCAATTATTGAAAAACCCCACTCTATATCAAGAACAAAATAAAAGCAATATCTTGGGCTGAATGGGGGGAAAATATCCCTAGGTTGTTAGTTGGTGACATGTAAAAAATATTTTTTTTTAAATCCTTATTGCAATATCCAAACTCAAAGAAAATAATTTGTACCCAAGTGCAGATTTTACTTCAAATATCAACAATGTGTATAAACAGCAGCAAGAAAACATGAAAGTTTTGGACATTGGATTAAAAAGGCTTTTAAAGGAGACTCGGGAACAAGAAAGCCCAAAGTAGGGAGAAAATGAAGTGTAGGTTGGCAACCACAATACATTATCAGTCTGCATGAAGAAATGCCTAAACATGGCTTTCTATTAGACTAACAGCAAGGATAGTTAATACCATTCATAATTTAACTAATTCGTATGGCTAGCAATTTATTCAACAGCGAAAGAAATGCCTAAACATGGCTTTCTATTTTCTCACAGAACTAATCTTCTTATGCACAAAGAATGTCTATAATGTGAATATCTAATCTTCCTATATCTCATAGTTTCACAAGTTGAATGAATGCAACCGGAAGGGCACCAGACCAGAGAGTATTCAACATCAAGAGATGAGCCACAAGTTACAGCTTATTTATTATGAGCTTTGGAACAAACCTTATCCAGGAATATTTTCAATTTACAGCCGTGCCAATATAACCTCATCTCTGTAATACTCACAATTTACATTTAAGCCGATTGAACATAAAGGACAGGATATTCTAGTGATGGAAAGTTGACATTTTGATCACACAGCAGTTAACATAGGAGTTGCTCAGTTACTTCCTAAGGGCTATAACTTGTAAAGAAACCAGATAGATTGTCATAAAGCATGACAGTATTTCAAAACTTAACCAAAATAGTGTTGGTGTAATCATTTTATTCATCAGGGAAATAATTTAAGAGAGGACAAGCGACATAAGTTATCAGATACTTACATTATCAGAATTACATAGGCCAAGTAAGATCTCCAACAAAGTATCCACCTGAACCAGGCCATCACCAATCTGAATTTTTTTTTAAAAAAACAGAAGTAATAACATTAGATGATGATTGCATATAATACAATCACAATTACGATGTAAAATATGACGTCACAAATTAATCATTTCGATGAGGTACACTAAAGATACAGAAATACACATACACAACACCTACCTTAGTCAACACAGAGCTGATGGATTGAGCTGAATGGAAAGAGTTGATGTAGCTCCCTGGTGCTGTAGAATTTATTGATTCTCTCTCTAAAGAAATTCCCGTTCCGGTGGGCACATTCAAACTCAAATAACCAAAAAGATCACAGAAATCAGCTGTACATGTCACAAGAAACTTTGTAATAAAACTTCTTGACCTATGACCACTTGAAGACAACCAAATAGATTGCAGGTTCTTCTGAAGAAAAGAATTGGTGCATGGGTCTTCCTTAACATCAATGGCGTGTAAATCTCCACCCTGGTCTGTTTGCACTCCAATGGCTTGACAAGCTAGTCATTAATCCACCCAGTCAGAAGCCAAAAGAAAGTTAAAAAAAAAAAGATAGATCAATAATCACTTGCTAAAAATTGTGGACAGCTGGACATTCCAAGTTAAACCAAAGCTTTCATGTCACCTTTGATCTTCATCTGGCCATCATCTTCAGTAATAGTGCTGGTAGATTGACATTGTAAGGAAACCTCAAGATGGTTCCCAGCAAGAACTACAGATTCGCTGCCCCTAAAGCATCTGTAAGAAAAGATAAGAACTTCAGATAGATACTCAGAAATGAATGTCTTTCTTTTGTTAAGGATTGACATGGATCCATGTGCAACTCAGTCAACAGAGCAACAGATGCACCAGAATATATCATACATATTATGTGAGCAACATTTTCATCCTTGGTAAAAAATGATAAAACCTCCAGAAAAAAGGGTTCTGCAAATTGGCTCTTCGTGACAGATCACAATCATAATTGTAAACTGTAAAAGCAATCTCGAATTTATCCAAACTATCAAAGCATAACTTTCCACAGCTCAGTCTCCTTTTATGTCAATTTTAGTTGCTTTTGGCAAGTTGATACTTGAATGCCAGTGGAAGCAGCAAGGTATTACAATGAGAAAGGGATACAAAACTGGGATTAATTGGGCATAGGGCATGTAATGCAATTATGCAAATTCAAAACCACATACAGAAACAAAACATTTCAGAACTGAGGCAAACATTAGTTTAGTAAGAATCTTTGAAGTGTGAAGAAACTGAAAATAAATCCTAAATTCTTCAAAGAAAATATCAACTTTAGATACCACAAGGCTTGAAAGAAGAGCCACAACCACCTGATAATTCATATGGAGAAACCAAAGCTTCTTCAACTGATAATCACTATCATTTACCATAACCGTTATCAAAGAGAATAAAAGATAAAGGTAACAAATAAAGAATTTTACTGACGAGGTCTCTGCCTTCAAAATTTTGTCTTCAGCTTTTTTAGCTTCAGCTTTCAAAAGAATGGACTTTAATTGCTTGTCCTGCTTATCCCTTTCTCTTTTGAGCTCTGTACACTCTTGTTCCTGAATATATGACCATGAAAGAGCCAGAAGACTTCAGGTTTAACCTCACAAAATAGTCACCACGTGGTCAAAGAAATGCTGAAATTGCTATTAACATTTTGCACTAGCTAATACCAAATCATATCACGCTTCCACTGCTTGGCGACAAAAATATAATATCACAGATGAAATGATCAAAGAACAGACCCAAGCTTGGACATCTCCAGCAAAATTAAGAAATGGCATGATGACAATAACCAAGTAGATTGACAGTCTGTAAGCATAAAAAGTTTCTCACTTCTGAATATGTTTCAATCCACTTAAACTAGCTTAGTCCAACAGAAGTTTCTCTAGTTAGCCAATCCCAAATGTTTACCCAAAATCAATAATATTAAAAAATCACTGCATTCTCGTATAATACACACCAGAATTTCTCAAGAGTTGTCATCTTGAAGGTGGAGGGAGGTAGTCAGAAGTTACTCACCAATCCATTAAGCTGCTTGGAGGCGCGTTCCAGTTCTTGCTACAATCACCAAGACGAAAAATCAATACCTTCATTTCATCGAAACGGCGCAAAAAATTCAAATTCTTGAAGTAAAAAGGGAAAAAGAATATACACCTTAAGCCTCTCGATTTCAAGCTCCTGCGCATTGTCAGGCGCAGCAAATAGGCCATTGGAACTCGAAGGTCGCTGGGACAGCTCCCTGGGAGGCGAATAGCAATCCGCCACATTCGTCGCCACCGCCGGCGGAGGAGGAGGTAGAAAAGATCGACCACTGGTGGACGCGGCGGCGCTTGTAAAAGAAGCGGGAGGCGGCTGGGGTTTAGGCATCTGCGAGAGATTGGCGGAAGAGAGAGCTCGCTCTTCGGCTTGGAAAACTTCGTCCAAGAAATCGGCATCCCATTCCTCGAAACACTCGTCGTTCGCCGCCATTGCTGCCGTGTGAAGAAATCTGTCGCCGCCGAGTGACCGGCGAAGGCGGAGGAGGCGGCGGGAATCGGAGGAGAGAGAGATTTGGGCAACGGAGAAACGGTGGGAGGGAGACAGGGAGTACAAAGCAAACCCCAGGGGTAAACTTTAAACTAGTTGCTTAACCAAATTAACATCAACGGTGGGAGGGAGACTGTTTTCGGATGAATACACACACAAAAAAAAAGTAATTGCTTATTACTCCGTATTATTATTATTACTATTACCGAGTATTTATTTATTTATTTATTTATTTATTTTATTTTTTTAAAACTCCAAATAGTATAGAAATCAAACAACCGAATGTTTACAAGAAGTTAGCGGACAGCCGAGAAACAAGCTGCGCGCCAACCCCCTTAGTAATGGAAAAACAAACTCTGGTAAAACTATGAGCAGCTAGACGAGAACTAGAATCTGAGGCTAAAGAGAAGGAGCGGATCCGTCCCAGAAGGCAGAAGCGCAATTGCATCCCCATCCAGCTCACCAAAGGAGGAGAAAGAAAAATGCAAAAACCCATAACCAACAGGAGAGCACACATCCCGATACTTGGTGCACTTACGCCGCGCAGGGTCGAGAACACATCGTCCAGGAGCGAAGGAAGCCAAGCAAGTCTGAGTGAGGGGAGGAACCAGTGATATCAACACACTACAAGAAATTAGTATTTATTATTATTATTATATTTTTTTATTATAAATAAAAATTACTTTCAATTCAAACTACAAGAAATTAGTGGGTAGCCGAGATACTATCTGGCCTCTCACCCCCTTAGCAATAGCAAAATTAAGTCTAGTAAAAATATAGGATGGAGAACGGGCTCCGACATTCTGAGATACCGAAAATTTCTGAATCCGTTTCAGCAAAGTAATTGCATCCGTATCCAGCTCCCCAAACGAAGAGAAGGAGAAGGGTAAGAAACCATAACCAACCGTCGTGCACAAATCTTGATACTTGACACACTTACGCTGAGCAGCATTAACCACAACACGACCAGGCACAAAGTCAGACATCCCTGACTGAGTCAAGGGGGAGGACCCTGTCAGATCAACACACATCTCGCCCCCTGTCCCAAGAATAAAGGAGCAAATCCGCCAGTCGCAGGGGGCTTATTATTATTATTATTATTATTATTATTATTATTATTATTATTATTATTATTATTATTATTATTATTATTATTATTATTATTATTATATATAATTACATATTACAAGAAATTAGTGAGCAATCGATATATTATCTGGGCATCCACTCCTTTAGCGATAACAAAGCTAAGTCTAGTAAAAATATAAGCTGCAATACGAGCTCCGATATCCTGAGATACTGAGAACTATTACCCATCAAAAATTTGACATCAAGTTTAGATTACTTGCATTAAATCAAATACTCAATCTGTTTCGCGGTCTGCCAATTTTGTCGATCTCTCGGGGTGTCTGGTTTGTCTGAACCTCGAATTGTTTTCTAATTAAAAAATACTCAATCCGCTTCGTGCACATTTTTTAGTATCAAAATTTTTATTTTTTTTTTACAAATTTTTAGTAGTAACAAGTATGAGATTATTAAAAATTACTTAATAAAAAAAAATTATATTGTTTTTTATTATCTTAATAAAATGTATTTGAATAATAAATGACATATTTTGCTTAATTTTCTTTGAGCAACAACCAACACCTCATTCCATTTCATTCAATAAAACCAAAACAATGTCAATTGGGAGTACATGAATAGAGAAAAAAAGGTGAATAACAAATAGGTCTCAAAGATGCTAGTCCGTGAGCCACCTTGTTCCCATCTCGCCTTACATGAGAGTATGAGACCAATTTAATAACTTACAGGATTCTGCCAAGCTGTTGATTGCTGATATAAGATTGTAGATCGAGAGCCCTCAGCCACCCACGCTGTAGCTTGTTGATGAGCGCTTGGTTGTCGGATTCCACCTGCAGTTGCTGCATTCCCCTCTCTTTTGCCATTTGAAGAGCCCAACTCACACGTACTTTCTGCCTCAGCCATCTCTACATAGCTCGTGGGTTGAATCTCGCGTTGTCCACCAAACAACATCTCTCCTAAATGATCTTTGCACACCATGCCAATTGCAGCCTACCCAGTGGCCGAGACACTAGCGTCACAATTAAGCTTCATGATGTGTTCCTGCTGTTTCTTCCAACTATTTCCCCCTCCTGCTTACTACTGATTGATTCTCGGGTGAGCTACCACATCTTGATACGATTCATATTCGGCTAGCATCGCATCCACCTCTTTTACGATCTCCTTGGGATGCTTCTGAATCCCTTCGAAGATGCACTTATTTCTGTTGGCCCAGATGTACCAAAGCGTTGTTGCCCATCATTGTATAATTGCATGTCCTTGGTGGTACCATCGCTGAACACCGTAATAAATGCCTCTTGGATTGATCTTTAGCGCAACCAGATCTTCTCTAAAGTTGGGGTATACCTTCATACCTTCATTGCTTGGTTACACTCAAACAACACATGCTTACCAGTCTCTTCCTTTCCACATAAATCGCAGCTTCCATCATCCATAATATGTCTCCTAGTTAAGTTCTTCTTGCAAGGAAGGATTTCAGAAGTCGCCCTCCATACCATTGACACCACCTTCGACATAACCTTCACCTTCCACAGAGCCTTCCACACGTTGTGAACCCTTGATGCCCCCGATGTTCCGCCAATTGATTCACCATTTAGTGTTTTTTCAAGAAGCATGTGATAAGCCGACCTTACAGTGAAGACATCAGTCTTTGTGTAACTCTAGATTTGTTGGTCCTTCACCCCAAGGTCAACAAGGAGGATTCGTTGCACCTCGTCAATATCACAAGGAAGTAGGATCCATCACGGCCGTTCCTCATCCCAACGAGCAACCCCCAATCAATCAACTATATGACCTTCATGTCCGAATTGCCTCCTAGAAAATTCTCAATAACCTTGAAGCTCATCGGCCTTGGTGGCCACCTGTCATCCCAGACTCTGATCTCAGACCCGTTGTCGACTGCCCACATCAGGCATTCAAGCAGAACATCTGTGCCATTAACTATCATGCGCCAAGTATAGCTTGGGTTGTATCCCACTGGTGCTCGTTCGAAAGAGCACTGAGGATAATACCTAGCTTTCATCATTCTGGCTAACAATGATTCAGGATCTCACAGGGTTCGCCAAGCTCGTCTATCCAAGAGGGCCCTGTTGAACATCTCCAAGTCCCGAAGCCCCATACCTCATTTGTCCTTCGCCCTGCACACCCTCTTCCATTTCATCCAGCGGGTCTTGTTTCTCCCCGCACTCTCTCCCTGCTAGAAATCATTAAGCATTTTCTTGATATCCCTACATAAGCCCACCGGTAGTAGAAAACATGACATCTTATGAGTGGGAATGGCCTGAGCAAACGCCCTAATCAGTACTTCCTTCCCCGCTCTTGACATAGCCTTTTCTTTCCAACCCCTCACTTTCTTCCACACCCTCTCATTCAGCTGCTAAAAAATTACTTTCGAATTTCTTCGATTTGCCCAGCTCCCTATTTAATTAATAGGGAGCTGGCCCTTTGAAACCGCATAACTTCCTCCTTGTCCATAAGATCTCTCTCCTTCCTTTCCAGGTTCTTTCTTTCCCTCACTCGACTCTATGTCATCTCCCTTCCTATCTCCGCCAGCCTCTTCCTAACCTTTCTCAATTCCGCCCGCACATTCCCAGAGACACACTCATCCCAATTGTTTAAATCGGTTGCACATCTCTCTAGTTTTCCCGCTATGCCATCCGTCGCATGTGTCGAGCCCGAGTTCAGCCACCCGTTGGCCATGATCTCAAAACATATTCGTCTTTCTTTAGCCACATTGCTTCGAACCTGAACGACCTATCACGCCTTCTAACCACTTTTTGTGGGGCTCCCTCCATACAAACTTTGAATGGCAGGTGGTCAGAATCACACTTCCCCAAATGTATCACAAGGGAATCGAGGAACCTATCCATGAACTCGCCATTGCCGAAAGCCATATCCAGTCTCTCCTGTATAAAGCCTCCTTCATCCCTATTGTTATCCCAGGTAAACCGATTCCCCGTGAACGGTATATCCCTCAGGCCACAATGTTCAATTGTCTCCCTAAACTTAACCACTCTATCAAAGCTCGTCAAGTTACCACCTCTTTTATCCTCTAGAGAGGTGAATAAGTTAAAGTCTCTCATGCACAACCAACCTCTATGTGGCTCGTCATTAAGCTTTCTCATCAGGGCAAGGGTTTGATGTTTGTCTTTACTATCGGGTCACCCGTACATCCCGATCAACCTCCAAGCCTCATCCATCCCAAACCTTATTGTGCTATCAATGTGATGTTGTGTGTACGACTCCACCTTGACATCACACCCCTCCTCCCACATAAGCGCTAACCCACCTGATTTACCAACGCAATCCACCACAAACATGCCCCCAAATCCCAACTCTATCATAACAGTCTCCATGCTAGCCTTATTACTCTTTGTTTCCATAATAAATAACACTCTCGGGGTCTCTCTACCCACCATCTCGGTGAGTTTTCTAACTGCACGGGCCTTCCCCGATCCCCGATAGTTGAAACATATTTTGCTTAATGGATGTGTTTCAATAGTAAATGACATATTTTACAAATTACTTTAATTATATTTAAATAAAATATTCCGAGTATACTTTTATATTTTACTTAGCTTGACATTCGTGTAATATAATTCAACTTTGGAGCTTTGAAATGAGGGGTCAATTATATTAATCATTTCAACAATTAGATAAGAGTAAGTTTAAAATTTTATTATTGTTAAACATATTCTTAACTTAGTTTATTGTTGTTAAAAGATCCAAATATTTTAACTAAACTATTATAATTAGCTTCAAATTCCAGAAAGAGAATATAAATTAAACATCATTTTATTTATTAAGAAATCGCACAACGGACGAGTAGTAAAACTAGTTTAGTATATAGTTAGATTAAATCTTGCAACTGAAATATTTCAATTGGAAAAAAATTATCTATATCTGTTTAATTAATTTTTTTCCAAAAGATATAGTTAGCAAATTCACCCTAAACAAATCTTATTAAAAAAATATATATCTATATCTGTTTAATATATTTATTTTTTTAAAATGAAAAATGTACTCCAGGAGTAGTATATATATAAACTAAAAAAAATTACGATTGCTTACTCTTTTTTTTTGGTCAAACAGTTACGATTACTTAAAATTAAAGATGCTACGAACAACTCTATCTAAATCAAATCTGATTACTATATGAAGGGGTGGAGGGATACACAGATCGAACTATCGAAGTCATCAAGCCCTAACGTGATATTTCCAGTTTTGATATCCCTCGTACCCTGAGTCGTTCGTCATAAAACCCAAAAGGTAACTCCATAGTTCACGGTAAAATTAGCGTATCAATCTTTCATGTGCAATTTGCTTAATTAGTGTACCTTGTTCACGGTAAAATTTGAAACATTATTTCGTCGTAAACCTAATTGATTACTTCAATTCCAATTACGTAAATCCATAGTTCAAACCGCACTCAAAGGTAGGGCATTTCCCATTTTTATAGGAACTTCTGTACCAGAAACAATGGTATCTCCAATTATATCCCCTTCTCACAATTATTCGGTGACAATTATTCGGTGAAACGTGAGTATTGTTTAGAGGATTGTAAAACATTATTTAGTGAAATTTGAAACATCCGTAGCACCCTGCTTAACCCTGCTTAATTATATATGTTTGTATTTGTATTAGAGAAATTCGGGATCCCCAAGGCAGGAAAAAAGCTAATTGGATACATACTGGATTGTCCAGCATAGCAGCTCTCTCCATTGTTATCTTTTTTGGAATGGTTTGTTCACTCTACTTTAATTTTCTTTCTTGTACTTACGATAACATGTTTATGACTTGAAAATTGTTTTTGTTGTTGTTATAGCTACTAAACATTTATTTAGCCGCGGACACTACTACCACCTCAGTTATTGGCCCTCAGGGCGAGGGCGCAGATTTCGGCATCACTGTTAATATCAGGTGTTTTCTTCACAGACTCGATTTTGGTCTTTGTTTCTCTTAGAGCTCTCAATTATTTTGACTAACAACACCCACAACTAACTTTCTTTTATATGAATTTTGCTACAGTTTTCCGGCAGTTCCATGTGAGTTCCTATCCGTCGATGTGTACAATGCCCGGGGAAAGGTAATGCTAATTGCTGCTATTTGTTTCTTTAATCTTAGAGTTCGTTTGGTTAGCTCTCTCTATTTCCCATGAAATTCAAAATCCAATTATGGAAAATTATTTCCAACCAAACATATTTTTCCTTCTTTTTCTAGCTGATTGGTTCCTTTTCTTTTCTTTTTTTTTTATATATTTTTATTATTATTATTATTATTATTGGTTATTAACTATGCTATTTATTTCAGGTGCATAATAGCTCAAACACAATCCGCGAGTTTTCAATAGATTCAAATTTGCAGCCCGCTGGAGTCGAGACTTACTCATCCGAAAATGAGAAAGAATACTCAATCTCTCTAAATGCTGATACTTTTGATCAAGTTGTTCAACAGTGAGTTTGGTCGCTCTTTTCAAAGTTGAATGTTATATTGGTTCCGGTCTGTCGTCAATATCTCTATTATATATTTTAGTTTCTCTTCTAATGAACCAAAATAACCCTTCAATCTATTGATTCTCGATTTCATAATAGGCATGATGTTTTGTTGGTGGCTTTCTTTGCGCCTCGGAGTTATTGGCGGGAAAAAGAATGGGTACGTTATGAAAATTATTGACGAATATTGCTTCATTTTCCTCTTTTAACTCTTTACTTTCTTCTTTATTCCAGATGTCACAATGGGAGTCAGCAGCAAAGAAAGCACAGCAAACGTATGGCGTGTTAATGATCATTTGACTAAATTATAGTTAACTCGATCCATATATATATATATAGGGTGTGGTTCGGGTGTGCACACCCCTTAGGGTGTGCATTGTGCACAAATATTATTCGGTAAAATGTGAAACATTATTCGGTGAAATTTTAAGCATTATTCAGTGAAATGTGAAATATTC
Organism: Persicaria maculosa; assembly: GCA_963922045.1. Lineage (NCBI taxonomy): Eukaryota > Viridiplantae > Streptophyta > Magnoliopsida > Caryophyllales > Polygonaceae > Persicaria > Persicaria maculosa. Next base: position 5,489,481 of record OY998253.1, read on the forward strand.
TACCGAATACTGTTATGTTTTTTTTTTTCCGTCCAGTTCAGATGAAAACGTCTCAATTCCACTGGATAATTTATAACATTCTACCGAATAATGTTTAGTTTTTTTATTTATCCATTTCAAATAAAAGAAACCTCAATTCCCTAAATAATAGTTACAATTTATATGAAATGACTCAAATTTCACTAAATAATGTTTCACATTCCCCTAAACAATACTCACATTTCACCGAATAATGCTTCAAATTTCACTAAATAATGTTTCACATTTCACCGAATAACATTTTGTGCACAATGCACATCCTAAGCCTTGTGCACAAGTTACTCATTCTATATATATATATATATATATATATATATATATATATATAATGTTTCCAAGGTGATGGATATTGTCTAATTATACTCTAATGCAGATTCCATCCTAAAATCCTCCATCCTGAAATCTATGGGCGTATTGCTTTGGGTAAAGTGGATTGCAGTAGAGAAGTTGATTTGTGCAGGAGGTATATATACTTAGGCAAGCTAGAGATTATAGTTAGTTAATACTCCTTTTCAGATTTATATTTTTATTTGAAAATATAAGTTTTTATAGGGGTTGGTTTTAATTTGTACACAAATAACTACTACTATCAACCTTCTAATTTGACAAATTTGTACTCCCTTCGTCTCGAAATATATATAGGTCATTTTAGCCTTTAATTCTTGTATTAAAATTTAAGTCGTTTTAGATTTTTCTAGGCAGGGGATAATAATAATTTGAATCAAATTGTGTGGTATTGCCTTTTTTTAAAGATTTTAATTGGTTAAAAAATGTGGTGCGTATTAAAAAATAATAAAATTTATGAAAAAGTTAGTGAAATGATGATGTTGATTGAGAGTGAGTGTTTTAGTATTATGTAAAATTCTAAAACGACTTAACTTTTGAGACGGAGGGAGTAATATCATTGTATTTTGTTTTTCATTGTGATTTCAACTCTATTAATTATGTTTGCATTTTCGTTGAATTCAGGTATGACATTCAAGGACATCATGATATACGAATTTTTGGGAAAAGAGATGGCATTTATAATCTTGGGTATGGATATGTTACAATACAACCTCACAAAATTTGTGGCAATTTATATCTATATCTATTCTTTTTATATGTATATTAAGTTATTTAATTAATAGGGAGCTGGTACCAAAACTTGAGAAAACAAGGTACTAGTATATGTTACAACTTACAACCTCGCAAATTTTGTGGTCATTTATATCGTTTAATTCTATTTATATGTATATTAATTTATTTATTTCCAATAAAATAGGAGACTCGGTCGTTTTCATAATTATGGAGGGAGCCTTGTTGTTGAGGTATATATGCTCCTCTCATTATTAAAATTTAATCAATACTATTTTTTTTTATAAATATGATTTTTTTCCCCTTCTACCAGTTTGTTGAGGGCTTGGTTTCCCTTGTTCTTCCCGAAACAAAGAATGTCACCGGATGTAGAATCGAAGGTTTTATCCATCTTAGCGAGGTATGTGAGATCATAAATAGATCACCCAATTCCGTCAACAACTATGCTATATATGTGAATGTCTACTATTGATACCGGTCTTCTAATTGCAGATTCCAGGATACCTTATCTTCTCCTCGTCACAGGAATCTGACATAGACATGTCGCATATTATATCCACTCTTAATTTTGGTAGAAAACTTCCCCCAAATGAGACGAGTACGGGAGAAAGAATCCTTCTACCTTACCTGGGAGAAAACTATAATAGCTTAAATGGACGCACATTTATCACAAAACCTAGCTCCCCTTACCTGGGAGAAAACTATGAGAGCTTAAATAGGGGCAGAATTATCCCAGAACCTATCTTTTATACGACCGTAAGTTCATAAGACCGACATCATTTCAAGGAATTCATTGGTTGTACTCGGTTTGAGCTAGCTCGTGTTTTATGTGTTATTGGTGCAGATTGAACATTATGTTCAACCCGTAAAAGTGAAAAGAGTGAATCGCGGTCATCCATTGGTTGAGTATGCGTACACGGGATACACTAATGTGACGGAGAATCAGTTGAAAAGTCTAGTGAAGATCCATATTCAGCCGCTCCCATCTCAATTCGTAGTAACAACATACCTCAAATCCTTCCCATTGTTCATGGAGAAGGTTTGCTCATATGTCAGGGGTATTTTCATGGTAAGATATCCACTTTACACTTCAAATAACATATTCCTTACTTTGATGCACATTTTAAAATAATACTTGACCTTGTTTCCTTCTTTTTCCTTTTGATTATTCAGGGCTAGCTCGCATCTTGGTTATACATATTATCAAGAGTTTTGAAATCTTGGTTGTTCGTTGTTTTGATGCAATTCTTATTAAAATTTTATTTTACACGAAGTAGAGCCAAGTCAGCCAACCGTATATTTTTATATATATTGTTTTTTTAATCTTATACGTACCATTATATTCTTTTTATCATATATATATCTTAGACCGTACACGAAGTATAGAGCCTTAGGATATTATTGACGGGTAAAATTTCACGGGTTCGAATGACGGATCATGATCAAATTAAAACTATCATGGGTATTTTTTAAATATAAAACCCGAGAAGAACGTTGTCCGAAGCTAGATCCCAAACAAAATAGATATATATTTCCAAATTCTGACCTCAGACTCTGCTTAATTGTGGGAAATACTAGACTGTTGTTGTGTAAATTGTACAAGAACTGTACTATCAAAATAGGATTCATGTTTGAAATGGACATGTGGTACTTTCATATAAAATTTTGTAATTTTATTATTATCAGCATGAAACTTTACTCTTTTTTACTGGATAACTTGTATTGATCAAAGTAGTTTTGCATGATGAGCTTCAGACTAGAATTAAATAATTTAAATTAACATTAACAGGAGAAAAAATAGTAGTAGCCAAGACTACAACCCTTTCCAGTAGAGTGTGGCTGTACTTTCAAAATTAATCAGGAAGTGGTTTGATCCAAATCCTCATAAAAACCAACAAAATAACTAGAATAAGATTTTTATTTTTTTTTTGATTGAGTAAGAATTTGCGTTCAGATAACCTGAAACTTGATGACCAACAAGTCGGCAGACGGAAACCGTCAAAGGTACAACATAAAACGAAAAAGCGCAGACCAAACCAAGCGAAAACAAGCCATACAAAGGACGCTACAAGGCATAACCAAATCTCGGACGTTGAGGAACTAGAATAAGAATCTTCATTAAGTCTAGGATCAATTCTGAACTACAAAGTGGTCTGAAACTACACTAATGATTTCACAATTTTTGCATCTCTTGGTAAATCTTCATCTCCATCTGCCATCACTATCACTGTTCTTTTCTCACCTGTAGCTGCTATCCAAACTACACTTGGTTACCAAGGCGTCATGACTAGGGAATACTAATAGCACTGTCATGACTAGGAACACTGAGCACAATCCAATTTGTTTTTATGCTCACACTACAAGTTAAAGAAGTGCCAGATTATATAAGATCAACATGACACCCAAATATGTTCTTTTAACTGTGAGCATAGAGATTGAATCTAGCATTGTAAAGTGTAATTTGACAGACCAAAATAAAATCCATGTGAATATACATCGAATCACAGTCCTCTTATTGCCTAATTGTTGGGCTAGGGTGTGTAAGAGAGTCTTGTATTGTGTGAGAGTTGTACAAAATACTTTTGTACATTAATATATACAAGTCCTCATTTCTAAAGATAGCTTGTCCATCCAAGTCACACGTGATCGAGTGTTAGCTACCCGTAGTTTTCCCCAACACTAATTAACCACAAGAACCTGAGTATTGATCCCATTCAAGAGGGCTTATTTGACCTCCTAGCGGAAAGTTTGCGCAAAATGTTCGGGTTTTAGAACTAAATGGTTGAATTGTGAAAACAAAAAACCTAACCGGATGTCACAAATCACGACCATTTACCTACCTGAAAGACATCCGTCGGCGTTTGAATTCAGCGTTCAGCTTGGATCACGAAAATATCAGTTGCAGTCTTGCAGAGAGCAAAATCGCATTGAGTTGCTTTGAATCGCTGCACCGATGCAATCGTTCGAGCTAAGTGTGGGATACAGGGAGAGATAACCGACAACGAGGAGTAGAGAATGTAGAGTTGGCAAAACTTGACTCGGTCCCGAAAACCCGACCCGACCCGAAACCGATTTCCTGAATACCAGAAATTCAAAAACATAGCAAAGTATGTCACCCAAAAACCGACCTGACCCGACCCATTTTGGACCCGAAATCCAAATAATCGATAAACGAAACTCACTCGAATCTGAATGAACCAAACCCGATTCAACCGACCCGAACCCGTTATAACCGAAACCTGAAATAACCTGAATTTTAAGATACATTCCAGTAAAGTTTTAAAAATGAATATTGAAATAATGAAAACTTGAGACAATCCAAACCCGAAATAACCGAAACCCGAAAAAACCGAAACACGAGACAACCAAAATCCGAAATAACTGAAACCCAAGACAACCGAAACCCGAATAACAGAACCCGATACAACCGAAACCACAACCCGACCCAACTGAATGACAAAATTATTAGACATAACCTAAGTGTTTAGAAATTTATTTGGTTTTAAGTTTATGAGCTTTTAATTTAATTTTATACAAAAGTCGATTATTTGTTGCTTAAAAAAATTACATTAAAGTAAATAACATTATTAACATAAACAAACACTCCCAGCTCCTTTAATTAAAGGGTGTTGTTATATACACCACAAATCCAAGGTAAAAAATGCACGTCCAAGCCTTGTGACTATTTAACATTTAAAAAAAATTAATTAACCCCTTTTAACCATGCACGTCCTTAAAGACGTGCATGATTTGGGGTGTATATAGTAGTACTATTAATTAGTTTACTGGAATGTAGTACTACCACCATGGTAGTCCACCTCCTTCCAATTTTAGTTTATAGTAGTACTATTAATTAATTACTGCATTAATTACTTTGTGTGGGAAAAATAAAAAGGATGTTATTATTCCAATATGACTAAATACAACTTGCAACGAAATAAGAAAAGTTATTTTTTTATTCTAACATTGTACAAGAACGCAATATTGAGTGTTTATTATTATTATTATTATTATTATTATTATTATTATTATTATTATTATATACACTATATATATATATTATATTTTGTGTGTGTATATATACCGTGTATACTTTATATACAGTGTATATGTATATTATATATATTTTTTATATTATGTGTATTTATATGTATAATATGTCTAGTGTTTGTATAGTATAAAAAATATATATAGTATACATATACAGTGTATATAAAGTATAAAATTATTATAAATATATACTGTATATATCAATACAAAATTATTACTATAAATCTACATATGTTATTCCTTTGAAAATTGCAAAATCTATATCAATACATATACTAAAACCGATTAATAGAGTCCTATTTAAAATGCATCACCATTTATACCACCCCAAGTTTACAATGGTCGATTGAATTTTGAAGATACTGTAATATTTCATATTTCGTATATTATTTACCCTATATACAAATAACAAAAGATGAATCAAAATAAACCTAAAAATGATTTAATTAATTTTAGGGGAATTCCATTTTGAAGAAATTCAATTTTTTAGATAATTTTGAACCTTTTTTCTATCCAATGATTTTTTAGTCTAACCGTTTTTTTTTATCAAACAGATTCTCCATTTTATCTATATAATATTTTAACTCGGAATACTTTGTTGAGGTGTCAATCTTAGAGGAGTTTTAGGAACTTCGACCAATCACGTTATTGCCATAATTTTTTAATTCATTTTTTTCCTGTAATTCTCATTTTCTCCTTTTTCTTGAGTTTGAGAGGAGTTTTGTGCGATGTTTGCATTTTAGGCTTTTTTGTTTTGTTTTGTTTTACTTCATCCCTTAATACTAGATATATACGAATTGTTATGAAATCCCATCGTTAATTATACTATATATATATATATATATATATATATATATATATATATATATATATATATATATATATATATATATATATGAATTGTTATGAAATCTGATCTAGTCATGATTTGTTTTTATCTGTTACGGTTTGTAATTTTTTTTAATTTCTTCCTATTTTCGGTGAAAATCTTAAATTCTGATTTGGTTTTATCTATTAATTTTTCCTCCACTCCTATAAATACTAACCCCATATTAATTCAATCCCATCATCTCACTAATTCATACGTCTTTGGTTCACAATAGGTGACCCATTCAAGAGTACAACAGACTGGTATACAAGGAAAGTCTTTCAAACATTGACAAATTTGGGCATACTTTATCGGAATAGTTACTATTGCGTATAGAGCTGGCAATTCGGGTCATTCGGTCGGGTTCGGGTCGATCACATTCGGGTCAGGTCATTGATGAGTCGGGTAAACTCGGTCAAAATTTATGTGCCGGGCCTGGTCGGGTCGGGTCGAATTTGGTCAAAATGAAATTCAGGGTAATATAAAATTACAAGGTAATACTATAAAATTACAAATACAACTTATAAAACTATCATATATTCATAATTCATAATTTCATGTTTTATTCATTACAAATCATTATCTTTTATGTCTAAATAAAGTTTGATTTTATATTTTATTCATTACAAATGATTTGATCGATCACTTTATTTTTGTTAAATAGATTATTACATAAGTAAAATTTATTTTTGTCTCATCGAATTTTATTTTTGTTAATTAGATTATTCATTACAAAAGAAATTTCATAAACTATGAGGAAATGAAAATAAGAGGGAATGAAAATTTATTGAGAGGGGATGAAATTTGAGGAGAGAAGGAATGAAATTTATTGAGAGAGAATCAAATTTGAGGAGGGAGAAATGAAATCTATTAAGAGGGAATGCACTTTATGCACTAGTGGTTTTAAGTTTTCATTTTGATCAATGAAAATTTATTTTGTTTAGAAATAACATTAACTATCAATAACTTGATAATGGATTATAGTAATTTTTTTTTGTTTTATAGTATAAATGTATTATATATATATATATATTCAAGGATATTCGGGCTGGGAGTTGGGTCGGTTGGGAGTCGAGCCGGGTTAGTTGGGAGTCGGGTTGGGTTGGGTTGGAATTCGGGTCGGGTCCGGGTTGAGTCGGGTTTGTCTGTATTCGGGTTTCGGGTCAACATCGGTCGGACTCGATTTCAGGTTCGAATTATGCATAACGCCAAAATTCCGGGTTTGTTCGGGTTTCGATTCGGGCGAGTCAGTCGGGTTTCTCGGGTCGGATCAGGAATTGCCAGCTCTTTTGCGTACATCAATCTCAATCATTTATGCTACTACTATTGATTTTATGTATTTTTTTTGTAATTAATTTAATTAGGTGAAATCTTTAAACCAACTCTTTTGCGTACATTTGAGAATAATAATTAATAAACTACATTTGAGAATAATAATTAATAAACACATTTCTCACAAAAAAAAAGAATAATAAACACCTTTTTACTTTTCCCATACAAAATAAATGCGGTAGTTAATTAATGATAGACTAAAAATAGAAGGGGGTGGACCACCAAGGAGGTATACTAAACATTTCCCTGTATATAGCGAAAACATTTCAATTTATAAAAATATATTTATACCCCCAATTATTATTTTACCTTTTTATTTGATTGAAAACTCCAATTAACATCTCTTGAACATTTCAAGAACAATTTTGAAAAGTGGACACATAAATATCTAAAATGACATCTTTTTAATAACAAAATTTTATCCTTAAAATGACATGTTTTTCTTAATTGATGGAGTATATACAAATAATATAAAAAAAATATTCATTTTAGGTTTTTATTATTTTGTTTTGTAACATTAAAAAATAATTTAATATGATAAATATATCAGATTGAATAAATAAATAAATAAAATTAGCTAGTCTAATAGGTATTTTGTGAAAAAGGTATAAACTAAACATTACAAAATCTATCATTTTACACGTCCATTTACGATGATCCAATATATTTAAGCCACGTTAGACAATTAACTTATCTATTTTATCTACATGTCATCTTATGTGTCCATCTCATATCTTAAGTGGTTACAAAATCTATCATTTTACCACAAGTTGTTTTATAAATATTGTACCATGAATTATTTTCTCTTTAGTTATTAAGATTGATTATTTTAGTTCATTATATCCAATGATAAGATTTTATTATTAATTAATTATCTATTGAACAATAAAATCTTATCATTGAAATATTTATATTAATTATCAACCTCATATCTTAAGTCGTCACAAAAACCAATTATTTTTATAATTGCTTGAAAATTTTTATTAAAAAAAATTCAAATAAATTATTTTCCTCTTCACATAAAATTTCAAATAAATTATTTCAAATAAAAAGACATGTATTTTGAGACGGAGGGAGTATAATCTATATAATAAAATAGAATTTATTAACAAAACGTGTAAAAGCACAAGTAACAAATACTAATACTAGTCATAAAGAAAAGCACGGCTATAGGGTTATCCCTAAAATTAGTAAACAAACTATAAAAAACTATTGTATATAAGAAAAATTCTACGGTTTTCTTCTGGGTTAAGAGGGGCTCAACTAACCTCAAGCACCCTTAGATCCGCCAATGATAAAAAACTATATAAAATATCTATTTTTTATACATTTTTTTTTAACAATTGTTATTTTTTTTAAATAAATATTTTATACAAATTTTATATATAAAAAGTAAATAGTAAGCAGAGCATATATTTTTTTTGGGAAATTTACAGAAAACCATCCTTTAAATACGGGGGTTTTCACTTTTCAGTTAACCACCCTTTAACTTCAAAATTACAGAAAACCACTCTTTAAATGGTCTTTATTTATAACTCACCACCCATTAATCCATTTTCATTAATTTAAACTCAAATTTGATTATAAATATATTTAAAATTTGAATTTAAGGGCTCGATTATATTTTATGGATCATTTTATCTATTTTAAAAATAAAAATAATAAATATAGCCTAGGGTTATGATCTTAATTTATGCTTGAAAATGTATGATATTTTAATAATTCTAAGCTGTATTTATTACTTGTTAATTAAAACATGTCATTTACTTTTTATGTACGCTCTTTGAATAATAAAAACTGTATAAAATATCATTTTTTACATTTATTTTTATAAATTCATACATAATTAAAAAAATTAATATTCTATATATTTTTTAATACTTAAAAAAGTACGCGTGAATAGTAAAACGTGAAGTTTTAATTAATAAAGGGAGTAAAAATGATCCCTAAAATATAATCGATCCCTTAAATTCAAAATTTGAATATATTTATAATCAAATTTGAGTTTAAAAATAGAGAAAATTGCAAAAAATAGTTTAAATTCCAAATTACATAAAACTACCCTCTTTTTTTTTTTTTTTTTACAGTGAGCAAGAGGTAGATCGACTCATAAAACTACCCTTTAAATGGTCTCTATTTACAATTCACCACCTCTTTTATCTATTTTCATGAAGTTATCATTAAATGTATTATATTTTAATATTTTTAAGGGAAAATTGCAAAAAATAGCCTAACCTTTAGGGGCAGTTGCGCTTAATAGCCCGAACTATAAAAAATACAGAAAATAGCCTCAAGTATTTACTTGGTTGCAGAAAATAGCCTCAAGCTACATTCAAATTCAAATAATTATCTTTAAATTCAAATTAATGATAAAAAAGCATTAAGTTGCCTTTAAATTCAAATTAATTACAAAACTTCTCCAAAACAATTTTTATTTTAAAAAACCATCACTTCTTATATATATAAAAAATGGCCTAAATAATTTTTATTCCTAAAATCTACCACTTCTCATAAATTTTTGTTCTCACTAAGTCATTATTAGATAAATTCATAATTAAATTAATTATAAAAACTACCTTATACCATATAAATTGTGTAGATAAATAAATTTTAAAAAATCTAAGTAATTGTGAATAGAAGCTTATTAGATCAATTGTAAATAGAAGCTTAAGTGTTTATTTACTTTGAATGATATGTAAATAATCTAATTAGTTTTTTAAAATAATAAATTTAAGTTATATTATATGGTTTGAGATAGTTTTTATAATTAATTTAGCTATGAGTTTAGATAACAACAATTAAGTGTAACATTTTTTTATATATATAAGAAGTGATGATTTTTTTTAAATAAAAATTATTTTGAAGAGGTTTTATAATCAATTTGAATTTAAAGGCACCCTAAGACTGCTTTTTATAATTAATTTGAATTTGAAGGTAATTATTTGAATATAAATGTAGCTTGAGGCTATTTTATGCAACCAAGTAAATACTTGAGGCTATTTTCTGCATTTTTGATAGTTGAGGCTATTAAGCGCAACTACCCCTAAAGGTTAGGCTATTTTTTGCAATTTTCCCTTAAAAATATTAAAATATAATACATTTAATGATAACTTCATGAAAATAGATAAAAGAGGTGGTGAATTGTAAATAGAGACCATTTAAAGGGTAGTTTTATGAGTCGATCTACCTCTTGCTCACTGTAAAAAAAAAAAAAAGAGGATAGTTTTATGTAATTTGGAATTTAAGGGGTGATTAAGTGAAAGCTCCTATATTTATTTATTTATTTTTGTGTAGATTTCCCATTTTTTCCGATGAAGGTTAGTTTAAAACCGAATTACTTTCTTAAAAAAAAAAAAGAAAAAAATGTACGTTCTTCCATAAAAGAAAATTGTGAGAAACCGAACCCTCTAAACGAAAATAAGCCTGCATCGTTACCCAGCACTCATCTTATTACGCGCTACCATTTTGTCCCCAAAATCCCACCGCCTCAAACGGGTAGCACAAACCCTAGCTACATAGCACTCGTCTTCGAATCTGTTGTCCAACCGTCTGATTACTCTGATCCCTCCCTCAACGATAAATCCCACCGCCTCGAACGATAGTACGATACCACAAACCCTAGCCCTCGTCTTGGAATTTCTAGTCCAATCGATTGATCCTTCCTCAGCGATAAATCCCATCCTCCCACCGCCTCGAACGATACCACAAACCCTAGCCCACATCTTCGAAGATTAACGAAGCCAGATCGACCTTCCGATAACTCCCACCGCCTCGAAAGATAGCACAAATCCTAGCCCACATCTTCGGAGATCAACGAAGCCAGATCGACCTTCCGATAACCCCCACCGCCTCGAAAGATAGCACAAACCCTAGCCCACATCTTCGAAGATTAACGAAGCCAGATCTCAGCAGCAAGACACAAATCGACCTTCACAATTCGAAGTCGGTAAATCCTTCGACGAAGGAAAGAAAAAGCTCGATTTCGGTCCGTCTTCAGGTCTGTGAAAAGCTCCGTCTTTAGATCGCGATCAAAATCGGAAAAGCCTTCAAGATCCATGAATTTCGTGGATAGGAGAATCAGTTACGGCGTTACGCTCGATTTCGGTCGACTACACCGCCGCTGTCAAATCGCAAGTACTCCGATCACCGACATTGGCACCCGTGACAATCTGAAACCTCGATGGCTCATGCCTCCGTCACTTGCAGTGAACGATAGACAAAAAAGGAAACAAGAGGAGTACAAAACAAACTCAGGTTATGTCCCTACCCTCTTTTGATTATCCCTTAGCTTTGATTTGTTTCTGTTGTGGAAATCTCTCTATTTTAAGGTGTATAGATTCTCATTAATGCTTGTCTAATGTACCACCTTTCAGTCATGGGTCGATGGTTCCTGCCTCTGTCACTTGGAGTGAACGATAGATAAAAACCGAACAAAGAGGAGTTCAGAAGCCAGGTTTTGTCTCTCGATCTACTCTTCTTACGCAGTTTGATTGTTTTTAGCAATTAGCTTTGATTTGTTTACTGTTGTGGAAATCTGTCTATTTTAAGGTGTAGATTGTAGAGAACCTCATTGTTGCTTGCCTAATATACCATCTTTTAATTACTTCAGTCATGGGTTGCACCTGCTTGTTTGTGCTTTGCTGGTTTCTTTCCTGCTTACTTTTACTCAAATCTTTAAATCTTTTACATAATTCTTTGATGTCGCTTTCCTGCCTATTTTGAAGTAAGATAGGTTGTGTTTCATTTAGTTATCATTCTTTTTCATATGTTTCATGTGCTGCATAGACATCATCATAAGATACATGCATGTCCCATATAATCTAGACGGTGGTGTTGGAATATTGTCCACAAAACAAAAAGTTCAAATGCCTCGAAACGAGAATAAAATTCTCTGTCCCAAAAATCAGGAAAAACAAATGAGCAAATGGAATGTTCAATTGCCTCGGTTGCCATTTTTTGTTCATGAAAAATGGAAGACAATGAGAAATGGAAAGTTCATATGCCTCGGTTGCCATTTCCAACTCTTGGAAATGCAAAGTTCAAATGCCTCGAAATGAGAAATGAATTTCTCGGTCCCTATTGTTGCCTTGAAAGAGAAACTTCAAATGCCTCGGTTACCATTTCCAACTCTTGGAAATGCGAAGTTCAAATGCCTCGAAATGAGAATTGAATTTTTCAGTCCCTATTGTTGCCTTGAAAGAGAAACTTCAAATGCCTCGGTTGCCATGTCTAACTCTTGGAAATGCAAAGTTCAAATGCCTCGAAATGAGAATTGAATTTCTCAGTCCCTATTGTTGCCTTGAAAGAGAAACTTCAAATGCCTCGTATGCCATTTCCAACTCTTGAAAATGCAAAGTTCAAATGCCTCGAAATGAGAATTGAATTTCTCAGTCTCTATTGTTGCCTTGAAAGAGAAACTTCAAATGCCTCGGTTGCCATTTCCAACTCTTGGAAATGCAAAGTTCAAATGCCTCCAAAATCCAAATGAGAATTGAATTTCTCAGTCCCTATTGTTGCCTTGAAAGAGAAACTTCAAATGCCTCGTTAAGTAAAGAAATGAGCTTCTTGAGCTCATAATACGGAAACAAAAAGGCCAAGTCCCGAAAATAAAGATTGTGTCCAAATCTAAACATGGTTCTAGTCCAAGTCCGGCTCTAATGAGAATGTAATTTATTTGTCCCAAAAATGGAATGTTCGTGTCCCGAAACAATGAGAAATGGAATATAGAAAGATTCCATGTCCCAAAAAGAAAGTTTGTGTCCAACTCTTGGAAATGCAAAGTTCAAATGCCTTGAAACGAGCATTGAATTTCCCCAGTCCCTTTAACAAATACTACTATCTGAATATTGTTGCCTTGAAATAGAAACCTCAAATGCCTCGTAAGTCAAGAGATGAGCTTCTTATCTCATAATACGGAAACAAAAAGGCCCAGTTCTAGTCCCAAGTAAGGTTCTAATGAGAATTCAATATCTCCGTCTCCAAAAATAGAATTTTCTTGTCCCTAAACAATGAGAAATGGAATATAGAAAGATTCCATGTCCCCAAAAGAACGTGTGTCCAATTCTCGGAAATTCAAAGTTCAAATGCCTTGAAACGAGAATTGAATTTCTCAGTCCCATAAACAAATATTTGAATTGAAAGGGAAACTTCAAATGCCTCATCAAGTCAGGAAATGAGCTTCTTGATCTCACAATATGGAAACTAAAAGGCCCAGTCCCAAAAATAAAGATTGTATCCAAATTGGAACATGGTTTGTTCCACAAGTGCGGTTCTAATGAGAGTATAATTTCTCTATCCCCAAAAATGGAATGTCCGTGTCCTGAAACAGTGAGAGATGGAATATTGGTCCCAAGTACAGTTCTAATGAGTGTACTTTCTCTGTCCCAAAAATGGAATGTTTGTGTCCGGAAACAATCAGAAATGGAATATAGAAAAATTCCTTGCCCTCCAAAGAAAGTTTTTGTCCAACTCTTGGAAATGCAAATTTCAAATGCCTCGAAACGAGAATTGAATTTCTTAGTCCCTTAAACAAATATTTGAATATTGTTGCCTTGAAACATAAACATCATATGTCTCGTAAGTCAAGAAATGAGCTTCTTGATCTCACAATACAGAAACAAAAAGCCCAATCCCGAAAACAAAGATGGTGTCCAAATCGAAACATGGTTCTGGTTCCAAGTACTGTTCTAATGAGAATTTAATTTCTCTGTCCCAAAAATGGAATGTTCGTGTCCCGAAACAATGAGAAATGGAATTTAGACAGATTCCATGTCCCCAAAAGAAAGTTTATGTCCAATTCTTGAAAATGCAGAGTTCAAATGCCTTGAAATGAGAATTGAATTTCTAGTCCCATAAACAAAAATTTGAATACTGTTGCCTTGAAACAGAAACTTCAAATGCCTTGTCAAACTAAAAGGCGCAGTCCCAAAAATAAAGATTGTATTCGAATCGGAACATGGTTCTTGTCCCAAGTACGGTTCTAATGAGAGTATAATTTCTCTGTCCCCAAAGATGGAATGTTCGTGTCCCGAAACAATGAGAAATCTAATATAGAAAGTTTTTGTCCAATTATGTGAAATGCAAAGTTCAAATGCCTCGAAACGAGAATTGAATTTCTTAGTCCCATATACAAATATTTGAATATTGTTGACTTGAAACAGAAACTTCAAATGCCTCGTCAAGTCAAGAAATGGTCTTCTTGATCTCATAATAGGAAACTAAAAGGCCCAGTCCCAAAAATGAAGATTGTGTCCAAATTGGAATATGGTTCTGGTCCCAAGTACGGTTCTAATGAGAGTGTAATTTTTTTGTCCCCAAAAATGGAATGTTCGTGTCCTGAAACAATGATAAATGGAATATTGAAAGATTCTTTGTCCCCCAAAGAAAGTTTGTGTCCAACTCTTGGAAATCCAAAGGTCAGTTGCCTCGAAACCAGAATTGCATTTCTCAGTCCCATAAACAAATATTTGAATATTGTTGCCTTGAAACAAAAACTACAAATCCCTCGTCAAAGTCAAGAAATGTGCTTCTTGTTCTCATAATACGGAAACTAAAAGGCCCAGTCCTGAAAATAAAGATTGTGTCCAAATCGGAACATGGTTTTTGTCCCAAGTATAGTTCTAATGAAAGTGTAATTTCTCTGTTCCCTAAAATGGAATGTTTGTGTCCCGAAACAATGAGAAATTGAATATAGAAATATTCCATGTCCCTAAAATAAAGTTTGTGTCCAACTCTTGGAAATGCAAGGTTCAAATGCCTCGAAACGATAATTGAATTTCTCAGTCCCATAAAAAAATATTTGAATATTGTTTCCTTGAAACAGAAACTTCAAATGTCTCGTCAAGTTATGAAATGAGCTTTTTTCTTGATCTCATAGTACGGAAACTAAAAGGCCCAGTCCCGAAAATAAAGATTATGTCCAAATCGAAACATGGTTCTGGTCCCAGGTACGGTTCTAATGAGAGTTTGATTTCTTTCTTACAAAAAATGGAGATTCCATGTCCCCAAAACAACATTGATGTCCAACTCTTGGAAATCCAAAGTTCAAATGCCTCAAAACGAGAATTGAATTTCTCAGTCCATTAAACAAATATTTGAATATTGTTGCCTTGAAACATAAACTTCAAATGCCTCGTAAGTCGAGAAATGAGCTTCTTGATCTCATAATATGGAAGCTAAAAGGGACAGTCCCGAAAATAAAGATTGTGCTCAAATCGGAACATGGGTCTGGTTCCAATTACGGTTTTAATGAGTGTAATTTCTCTGTCCCTCAAAATGGAATGTTCGTGTCCCGAAACAAGGAGAAATGGAATATAGAAAGATTCCATGTCCCCAAAAGAAAATTTGTGTCCAATTCTTGGAAATGCAAAGTTCAAATGCCTCGAAATGAGAATTGAATTTCTCAGTCCCATAAACAAATATTTGAATATTGTTGCCTTGAAACAGAAACTTCAAATGCCTCGTCAAGAAATGAGCTTCTTGATCTCATAATATGGAAGCTAAAAAAGCCTAGTCCCGAAAATAAAGATTGTGTCCAAATCGTAGCATGTGTCTAGTTCCAAGTACGGTTCTAAATTTCTAATGAGAGTGTAATTTCTCTTGTCCCTCAAAATGGAATGTTCGTGTCACGAAACAGTCAGAAATGGAATATAGAAAAAGATTCCAGGTCCTCAAAACAAAGTTTGTGTCCAACTTTTGGAAATGCTGAGTTCAAATGCCTCAAACGAGAATTGAATTTCTCAGTCCCGACAAACAAATATTTGAATATTGTTGCCTTGAAACTGAAACTTCAAAAGCCTCGTCGAGCCAAAAATGAGCTTCTTGATCTCATAATGTGGAAACAAAAAGGCCGAGACCTGAAAATAAAGATTGTGTCCAAATCGGAACATTGTTATGGTCCTAAGAACAAATGGTTCTAATGAGAATGTAATTTCTCTGTCCTAGAAAATGGAATATTCGTGTCCCAAAACAAAAGGTTCAAATGCTTCGATTGCCCCACTCTTGGGAAAGCAAAGTTCAGATGCCTCATTGTCACTTCTCGGTTCTGAAAAATGGAATACAAAGAGATTCCTTGTCCCAAAATAAAAGTTTGTGCTCCTCTCTTTGAAAAGTGAAGTTCGAATGCCTCGATTGTCACTTTCTGGTCCTGAAAAAAGGGAAAGACAAAAAGCTCTATTGCCTGCATAAGAACTAGCTGTACCTTGGTCCTAAAAAATGGAACAATGGAATTTTGTCCCGAAGTGAAAGTTTGTGTCCCACTCTTGAAAAGTTTAATCATAAATAAAGAGGATGCACAAAGATGTGACGAATGCGAAGGGATATATTTGATCATCATTACATTAGATTGTTTGGGAGGATGTTCAGGATTGGGCTTAAAAACAGTGATAAAGGCACGCATAATTTATGTTGGGGTGTTGGTGCGTCTTAGGTGTTGAAGTAAAGATCTTGTGGTGTAAAATTAAATAATACTATGTACAAACAGCTTTATGATAAAGGGGGCATGTTTCTTCGAATAGGATCATAAAAATGTATGGTCTGTTGTTAATGACCTTGAGGCTTGAGATCACACGGATGCAAGTCAGTCTTTCCTGTTGCTCAAGTGAGCATTTGGTTTTGATTCTTGATTGAGATGGCCATGGCTGGAATATTGTCCTATTCTTAGATTCAGCCTTAAGGTTATGAACAAGTGCAAAGATTTATGGAGCTTTAGGGGAAAATGGGTCGCTAAGATCACATGGATGCAAGTGAGAGTATTTTCTGTTGCCTAAGTGAGCATTTTGGTTGTGATGTTTCATGATTGGTATGGTCATAGATTCATGGATCAAACACAATCATAATTTTTTATTCAGCCTTAAGGTCAAGAACATGTAAGATTGGTTTTAACTTATGGATGGTCGCTAGAATTTATTTATGTCTTTCCCTATAGCTTTTCATCTATTAGACTCTTGGAATTAATGATAAATGAAATAACAAAGTTCAACCAAGAGTGCTTTGTAGATGATGCATTGATGCTGATGTGGATAAATGATTGAATGTTAATCTGGAGTTGTGGTCCCGTGGATGGGTGGTCTTGTTGTGTTAAAGAGTAAATTAGCTAAAGTGGAGAAGTAAATGAAAAGGGGGAAACAAGAAGTGTCTTGAAACAAAATATTCTATTGCCTCCCTAAGAAATGACAATATATTGGTCCCGAAAAATGGAAAAGGAAATTTTGTCCGTGAATGAATGTTTGTCTCCCACTGCTGAAAAAAGAAAGTTTAATCATAAGAGGATGCCCAAAGATGTGATGATTGTGGAGCTTTATGGGTAAAAGGTTCATGTTTCTCTGAATAAGATCATAAGATTGTATGATCTGGTGATGACCTTGAGGCTTGAGATCACGTGGATGAAAAGAGTCTTTCTTGTCTCCTAAGTGAGCATTTGTCTTTGAAGTTTCATGATTGATATGGTCGTGATTGGAACACATTCATATTGCTTGATTTAGCCTTAAGGTCATGAACTGGTGCATTTGGGGTATAAAAGCACGTGATACCGTGTACAGAGATTTATGGGAGATTTAGAGGAAAATTGGTCATGTTTATTTGGATATGATCATAAATATGTAGGATTTGGTGATGATGATGTTGAGATCAATTGGATGCAAGTCAGAGTCTCTGTTGTAGCCCAAGTGAACGACATTTGAATGTTAAGTTTCATGATTGATATGGTCATGGACTCATGGATTAAACACATTCACATTCTTAGATTCAGCCTTAAAAATATTGACCTTTGTCTTGAAAAAGAAACTTCAAAACCGAACCAAGAGGAGTCCAGAATGTCCCAGTCTTTGATCCTAAAACCCTTAAAGATGAAATTACCCATGAAACAAAGGATCAACCACCAATCCTCCTCTTCTCATGTTGTTTATTCTTTTTGCCTACTGCTGCTTGTTTGTGGTGAGAGGGTTGATTCTTATTGTTCTTTGATCAAGAAATTTCTTTTTGGGGCTAGGAAACTTTAGATGCATGGACAATTTCTTCCTCCTGCAATATGGAAACGGAAATGGTCTGTCCTGAAAGAAAAGATTGTATCTTAAAATTTGGACTTAGTTCTGGACTTGAAAAACGGTTCAAATTATCATTGTCCCTAAAAAGGTCAAGCTGAAATGAGTGGCTTGAAACGGAAAATCAAATGTGTCGACGTGAAATAAGCCTAACAGGCTATTGTGGCTATATTCAACAAGGTTTCTATTTCCATCGCCTTGTTTGTTGGTTTTTCTCGATGTCTGTTGAATTGGACGATCTGGTGAATATTTTATGTTGTATTCTAACTGAGGAAAATATTTTCATGAAAATTAGAGGCAAGAAGAGAAGTTGGTTTCGTCAGGGAAAAGCAAGAACAGATACTACATCACTCAGTACCAGCCAGTTAAGAGTTAATTATGGTATATTGCAGGATGAAGAACATATGGCTTAATAACAATGATAAAGGCACTTAGAATTTGAGTACTTAACAGAAAGAGCTGCTATCCATTGGCTAAAATGGATGTTGAAGTAAAGATCTTAGGGTGTCAAATTACATGATACCATATACAAAGATTTGTGGAGCTTTACGGGTAGAGAGGTCATGTTTCTATGAATAAGATTATAAGAGTATGATTTGTTAATTACCTTGAGGCTTGAGATTACATGGTTGCAAGTTAGTCTTTCCTGTCGCTTAAGTGAGCATTAGATTGTGATTCATGATATGGCTAGAAAACTGTCCTATTCTTAGATTCAGCCTTAAGGTCATGAACCAGTACGATTGGAGTGTAAAATTACTTTATACCATATGCAAAGATTTATGGACCTCTAGGGGAAAAGGAATTGCTGAGATCACATGGATGCAAGTGAGTCTTTTCTCTAGCCTAAGTGAGCATTTGTCTGTGAAGTTTTTTTTATGATTGTTATGGTATTGGACTCATGAATGGAACAGAGTCATATTCTTATATTCAACCTTAAGCTTATGAACTCGTAAGATTGGTTTTAACTTGTGGATGGTCACTGGAATTTATTTAAATGTCTTTTCCTATAGCTTTACATCTATTGAACTCTTGGACGTTATGATAAATGAAATAACAAAGTTCAACCAAGAGTCCAAAGTATGATTGCTTTGTAGATGATGATTGGATGCTGATGTGGTTGAATGATTGAATGTGAATCTGGAGTTATGGTCTCGTGGATGGAGGGTCTTGTTATGTTAACGTGAATTAGCTAAAGTAGAGAAGCAAGTATAAAAAGGGAAACAAGAAGTCTCTTGAAACAAAATGTTTTACTGCCTCCATAAGAAATGACAATTTATTGGCCCCGGAAAATGGATAAGGAAATTTTATCCAGAAATGAAAGTTTGTTTCCCACTGCTGACAATAGAAAGTTTAATAGTAAGAGGATGCCTAAAGATTTGACAATTGCAGAGGGAATATAGATTCTGTGAGAGAAACTTCATGATGAGGCTTATGAACAATAATAAAGATCCTTTAGAAATTATGTACATAACAGGGAGAGCTGCTATCCATTGGCTAACATGGATATTGGAGCATTTAACATGTTCAAGTAAAGATCTTGTCGTATAAAATTATGTGATACCATATGCAAAGATTTGTGGAGCTTTATGGGTAAAAGGGCCATGTTCCTCTGTATAAGATCATAAACATGTATGATCTGGTGATGACCTTGAGGCTTGAGATCACATGGATGCAAGTCAGTGTCTTTCATGTCTCCTAAGTGAATGTTTGGCTTTGAAGTTTCATGATTGATGTGATCATTGATAGAACACATTCATATTGCTTGATTCAGCCTTAAGGTTGATCGTGAACTTGTACGGTTGGGGTATTAAAGCACTTGATACCGTGTACAAAGATTTACAGAGATTTAGGGGGAAACGGGTCATGTGTCTTTGGATACAATCATATACATGTATGATTTGGTGATGACGTTGATATCACATAGATGGAAGTCAAGAGTCTAGTCATGAGCTGGTATGATTGGTGTTGACTTTTGGATGTTCGCTAAAAATTTCCCCTGGAGCTATTAAACTGATAGAATGCTAATCTTGAGTTGTGATCCTTTGGATGGGTGCTTTTGAGTCATTGGATTTACTTGAAATAAAATGATGTGTTGCCTCCATAAGTGATGACAGTATATTGGCTCCGAAAAATGGAAGAGGAAATTTTTTCGAAATGAAAGTTTGTCTCCCACTCCTGGAGAAAAAAAAAGGTTAATCATAAGAAGATGCCCAATGATGTGACGATTGCAAAGATTGTGTGAGAGAAACATTATGATGAGGATTAAGAACAATGATAGAGATCCTTTAGAATTTATGTACATAACAAGGAGAGTTGCTATTCATTGGCTAAAATGGATATTAGAGCAGTTTACATGTTCAAGTAAAGATCTTGTGGTATAAAATTATGTGATACCATGTGGAAAGATTTATGGAGCTTTATGGGTAAAAGGGCCATATTTTTGTGAATAAGATCATAAGAAGATGGTACGATTGGTGTTGACTTTTGGATGCTCGCTAAAAATTTTCCTTAAAGCTATTGAACTGTTAGAATGCTAATCTTGAGTTGTGATCCTTTGGATGGGTGCTTTTGAGTGATTGGATTTACTTGAAATAAGATCTTGTGGTAAAATTCCTAGATTCAGCCTTTAAGGTCATGAGCTGGTACGATTGGTGTTGACTTTTGGATGTTCGCTAAAATTTTTCCCTAGAGCTATTGAACTGTTAGAATGCTAATTTTGAGTTGTGATCCTTTGGATGGATTCTTTTAAGTGATTGGATTTACTTGAAATAAAATGTCGTGTTGTCTCCATAAGTGATGACAGTATATTGGTCCCGAAAAATGGAAGAGGAAATTTTTTCCAGAAATGAAAGTTTGTCTCCCACTCCTGGAGGAAAAAAAAACGTTTAATCATAAGTAGATGCCCAAAGATGTGACGATTGCAAAGATTGTGTGAGAGAAACATTATGATGAGGCTTAAGGACAATGATAGAGATCCTTTAGAATTTATGTACATAACAAGGAGAGATGTTATCCATTGGCTAAAATGGATATTAGAGCAGTTTTTACATGTTCAAGTAAAGATCTTGTGGTATAAAATTATGTGATACCTTGTGGAAAGATTTATGGAGCTTTATGGGTAAAAGGGCCATGTTTCTGTGAATAAGATCATAAATATGTATGATCATGTGATGACCTTAAGGCTTCAGATCACATGGATCCAAGTCAAAGACTTTCATGTCTCCTAAGTGAGCATTTTGGCTTTGAAGTTTCATGATTGATATGGTCCTTGATAGAGCAGATTCATTTTGCTTGATTCAGCCTTAAGGTTGATCATCAAATGGTCCGGTTGAGGTATAAAGCACTTGATAACGTATACAAAGTATTATGGAGATTTTGGGGGAAATGGGTCATGTTTCATTGGATGCTATCGTAAGCACGTATGATTTGGTGATGACATTGAGATCACATGGATGCAAGTCAGAGTCTTTCTTGCAACTAAAGTGAGCATTTGGATGTTAAGTTTCATGAATGATACGGTCATTTACATGGGTGGAACACATTCATCTTCTTAGATTCAGCCTTAAGGTCATGAACTGGTACGATTGGTGGTAACTTTTGGATGTTTGCTAGACTTTATCTTTGTGCCTTTCCCTAGATATATTGATCTATTAGAGTGATAATCTTGAGTTTTGATCTTATGGATGGGTGCTTTTGAATTATTGGATTTCCACTTCACGTGGAACAAAAACCTTAGCATGTTGTGTTAAAGCTAAGTGAATTACATTCTATTTTATGCAGTTTCCTGTTATTTTTTGATTTTAAAGGTTAATATATTGCATGAAAATAGAAGTAGTTACAATGTACAAAAGGTTGGACCAAGTGTTGTGGAACACTTGTCCAGTGCTACCAAAATCATGGGACAAGTGTGTTGTTCCAGTCTATGTGGGTGTGTTCAGCCTCAAGCTCGGGGTAGCTCCTGTCTCATCAAGCCACAGCTATCAGAACTCGGCCCTACCCCCTAAGATTGGATGAGCATAAATCCCCCTTCGGCTCGGCCATCAAGGGATTTACACAAATCCAAACTTAGCACACCAATCCTATGAGTTAGAGTTCAATGAAAGGATGTACGATATTACAAAATGTCATCCTAGGCATGGAAGCCCTAAGAATGTCGAGGCTATAGAATAAGTGGTTCAGAACGACATTACTATGTTCTGAAAAGCAGATAACAGAATGTCTTTTTCCTGAAAAAGAAACTTTAAAACCGAACCAAGAGGAGTCCGGAATGTTTCAGTCTTTGATCCTAAAACCCTCAAAGATGAAATTACCCATGAAACAAAGGATCAACCACCAATCCTCCTCTTTTTATGTTGTTTATTCTTTGTGCCTACTGCTACTTGTTTGTGGTGAGGGGGATTCTTACTGTTATTTGATCAAGAAATGTCTTTTGGGGACTAGGAAACTTCAGATGCATGGACAGTTTCTTGCGCCTGAAATATGGAAACGGAAATACTCCGCCCGTTCTGGACTTGAAAATAAAACATTCAGATTATCTTTGTCCCCAAAAAGGTCAACGGAATGAGTGGCCTGGAACGGAATATCAAATGCCTCGACAAGAAATGAGTCTGTCCCCTAATATGGTTGTTGTGGCTATATTCGACAAAGTTTCTATTTCCATCACCTTGTTTGTTTATTTTTCTTGCTGTCTGTTGAATTGGACAATCTCTGGAATATGTTCTGTTGTCTAATTCTGTTGTATTCTAACTGGGGAAAATAGTTTCATAAATATTAGAAGCAAGAAGAGAATTTGGTTTGGTCAGGGAATAGCAAGAACAGATATTGCATCACTCAGTAGCGGTTAAGAGTGACTAAATTATGTATATTGCAGGATGAAGAGCTGTTAGTCACGTACATAACAGAAAGAGCTGTTATCCATTGGCTTAAATGGATGTTGGAGCATCTTAGATGTTGAAGTAAAGATCTTAGGGTGTTAGATAACATCCATATGATGTACAAAGATTTGTGGAGCTTTACGGGTAGAGGGGTCATGTTTCTATGAATAAGATCATAAAAATGTATGATTTGTTAAGGACCTTGAGGCTTGAGATACCATGTCCTAAGATTTTTGGAGCTTTATGGGTAAAAGGGCCATGTTTCTCTTTACAATATCATAAACAATTATGATATAGTGCTGATTTTGAGGCTTGAGTTCACGCGGATCCAAATCAGAGGCTTTCATGTCTACTAAGTGAGCATTTGGATTTGAAGTTTCATGATTGATATGGTCATTTATAGAACACATTCTTATTGCTTGATTCAGCCTTAAGGTCGATCATGAACTGGTACGGTTGGGGTATAAAAGCACTTGATACCATGTACATAGATTTACAGAGATTTAGGGAAAACGGGTCATGTGTCTTTGGATACGATCATAAATATTTATGATTTGGTGATGACGTTGAGATCACATAGATGGAACTCATAGTCTCTCTTGTAGCTTAAGTGAACATTTGGATGTTAAGTTTCATGACTGATATGGTCATGGACTTATGGATGGAACACATCCATTTTCTTAGATTCAGCCTTAAGGTCATGAACTGGTACAATTATTGTTGACTTTTGGATGTTCGCTTTTATCTCAGTCCCTTTCCCTAGAGCAATTGATCTATTAGAATTCTTGAATTTCCACTCACGTGGAACAAAGACCTTAGCATGTTGTGTTAAAGCTAAGTGAATTACATTCTATTGTATGCAGTTTCCTCTTAGATTTCAAAATAAGTGGTTCAGAACGACATTACTCAGTTCTGAATAGCAGATAACAGATAGTCTCTCTCCTTAAAATGAAACTTCAAAACCGAACCAAGAGGAGTCCAGAATGTTTCAGCCTTTGATCCTAAAACTCTTTAAGATGAAATTACCTAAGAAACAAAGGATAAACCACCAATCCTCTTCTTATGTTGTTTATTCTTTCTACCTACCGTTGCTTGGTTGTGGTGAGAGGGGATTCTTACTGTTCTTTGATCAAGAAATTTCTTTTTGGGATTAGGAAACTTCAGATACATACATGGACAATTTCTTGCTCCAGAAATATGGAAACAGAAATGCTCCATCCGAAAAAGAGAAGATTGTATCTTAAAATTGGAACTTATTTCTGAACTTGAAAACCAACCGTTCAATTATCTTTGTCCCCAAAAACGTCAGCTGAATGAGTGGTCTGAAACGGGCGACATGGTACAGAGTCTTTTGACGAACAGGCTATTGTGGCTATAATCGACGAAGCCTCTATTTCTGTCACCTTGTTTGTTTGTTTGTTTTTCTCGTTGTCTTTGGACAATCTGGTGAATATCTTCTGTTGTCTATTTTTGTTGTATCGTAACCGGGGAAAATAGTTTCATGAAAATTAGAAGCAAGAAGAGAATTTGGGTTGGTCAGGGAAAAGCAAGAACAGATACTACATCACTCAAAATCAGTTAAGATGACTAAACTATGGTATATTGCAGGATGACGAATATGGATCTTGAAGTAAAGATCTTGGGGTGTCAAATTACATGATACCATGTACAAAGATTTATGGAGCTTTACGGGTAGAGGGGTCATGTATGATTTGTTAATGACCTTGAGGGTTGAGATCACATGGATGCAAGCCAGTCTTTCCTTTTGCTTAGGTGAGCATTGGATTGGGTTCATGATATGGCTGAAACATGGTCCTATTCTTAGATTCGGCCTTACGGTCATGAACCCGTATGATTGGGGTGTAAAATTACTCGATGTGCAAAGGTCTTTGTTCCACATGAGTGGTATAAATTACGTGATACCATGTGCGAAGATTTGTGGAGCTTTATGGGTGAAAGGGCCATGTTTTATGAATAAGTTCATAGACATGTATGATCTGGTGATGACCTTGAGATCACATGGATGCAAGTCGGTGTCTTTCATGTCCTCCTAGGTGAGCATTTGTCGAACACATTCATATTTCTTGATTCAGCCTTGAGGTCAATCATGAACTGGTTCGGTTGGGGTATAATAGCACTTGATACCGTGTACAAAGATTTACAGAGATTTAGGGGAAAATGGGTCATGTGTCTTTGGATACAATCATAAACATGTATGATTTGGCGATGGCATTGAGATCACATAGATGGAAGTTAGAGTCTCTCTTGTAGCTTAAGTGAGCATCGGGATGTTAAATTTCATGATTGACATGGGCATGGCTCATCAATGGAACACATTCAAATTCTTAGATTCAACCTTAAGGTTATGAACTGGTACGATTGGTGTTGACTTTTGGATGTTCGCCAGAATTTATCTCAGTCCCTTTCCCTAGAGCTATTGATCTATTAGAATGCTAATCTTGAGTTATGATCCTCTGGCTGGGTGCTTTTGAATTATTGGATTTTATTGAAATAGAATGTTAAGTTGCTTCCATAAGTAATGACAATATAGATTGCAGAAGAAATATAGATTGAGTTATGGGTATGATCCTTTGGATGGGTCCCGAAAAATGGAAGAGGAAATTTTGTCCGGAAATGAAAGTTTGGCTTCCACTGCTGAAAAAAGAGGATGCCCAAAGATCTGACGATTGCAGAAGGAATATATAGATTGTGTGAGAGAAACACTATGATGAGGCTTAAGAACAATGATCAAGATCCTTTCGAATTTATGTACATAACAGGGAGAGTTGCTATTGTGGTATAAAATTACGTGATGCCTTAAGGTCATGAACTTGTACGGTTGGGTATAAAAGTACTTGATACCGTCCACAAGTTATTATGGAGATTTGGATATGATCATAAACATGTATGATTTGGTGATGATGTTGAGATCACATGGATTCAAGTCAGAGTCTTTTTTTGTAGCCTAAGTGAACATTTGGATGTTAAGTTTCAAGGTATATATGGTCATGTACAGTTGTACTCATGGATGAAACACATTCATAATCTTAGATTCAGCCTTAAGGTCATGATCCTTTTGGATGTGTGCTTTTGAATGTGTTAGCATGCTATGTTAAAGCTAGGGGAATTACATTCTATTTTATGCAGTTTCCTCTTAGATTTCAAAATAAGTGGGGTTCAAAATGACAGTTCTCGGTTCTAAAATAGCAGATGATGGAATGCCTTTGTCCTGAAAATGTCTTTGCCTTCTATTCTGAAACCCTTAGCGATAAACAAAGATCAACCACCAAATTTTCTTTGTCCTCGAAAAGGTCAGCTGAATGATGCCTCAGACAAGAAACCGAGTAAAAGGCTATTATGGCTATATTCGACAAAGTTTCTATTTCCATCACCTTGTTTATTTGATTTTCTTGCTATCTCTATTGAATTGCACTATCTGGTGAATATGTTCTGTTCTATTCTAACTGGGTAAAATAGTTAAAGAGTGGATACTGCATCACTCAGCATTACTAGTTAAGAGTGACTAAACTGTGGTTTATTGCAGGGATGAAGAACATGTGAGTAATTACATATTTTAAGCACAACTTTCTGAAACCCATTATCTGCATAATTCTGGGGTTCTTGAGTTCGTTCAGTACATATGGAAGGTAAATACTAAATATGATATCAAGACACCGGTCAAGTATTATGTTTGATTCTTTTCAGGATCAACTGAGCTTGTATTGAAATTTTATGGTCCTACAGGAAGAGTAGTTTTGTTGATTACTTATGAGATTGGTTTTATCAAAACATGTGAAAATCTCACTGGTGAAAATTTTCATCATCAAAGATGAGGGAAACAGGTTGCTTGACTGCTTGAGTTGTATTGGTTATGTTGCAAGTTAGTGGTCTGGGTTCCTGGTGGGACTTTACCTATACATTGACTACATTCATGTTGCAAGCTGGTATACAAGTACATTTATGTTGGGGCATGTTTATCATAGGCCAAAATAACAAATTGGTATATAAAATTGCACCGATAGACGAATTGGTATTTTTTCTGATCGGAATTTTGGTTTTCATGCGCGTGACTCCTACACGCGTATATTGAACCCCCTTTTGTTTGGTTTGGACCAATTTCTTTCCCCTACTGAATCGTTTTTTTAAAAAAAATATATAACCAATTTTTGTTTGTATGATATTATAGTTAAAATAATTATAATTTTATTATAATTAAACCGGTCCAAGCTAAATAAAAAGAGATTCAGTATACGTGTAGGAGTCATGTGCATGAAAACCGAAATTCCGACTAGAAAAAAATACCAATTGGTCCATCGGTGTAGTTTTAAATACCAGTTTGACACCGAAGTTTTTTTAAATACCCAAATATCCAACATTGCCAGTTTTAAATACCATTTTGATATTTTGGCCGTATATGCCCGAAACAATCTTAACGCACACTATGAACCTATTACTTTTGTCCACATGTAGCATGCAGGTCAATCCCCAAGCCGCTTGTGGATAAAAATAGATTAGTTTATGCTCAACATTTAAAAAAAATTATATTATGGATATTTTTTAGGAAAATATCGTTGTTAATTTATTTTTTGTAAAAAAAAAATTACTTGTGCATAAAGTACTTCGATTTTTATCTCAAAAAAATTATATTGATATTTAAACCTCTGTTGATTCTACAATTATGTGTTGTAAACTTATTTTCAGTTATAACTATACTTTACTTATTCAAAATATATATATAAAATTATTCACATTGAATCCTAAGTATATCTAGTTTTTCAATAAACCTACCCTTTATCATCAATTTTATAATGCATGAGAGGAAACTTGATCGTAAAAATATTTATAAACAGACTTTATACCCTTTTTATGTGTATATTTCATGTTTTACTTGATGAACAGATTTATAGTGCATGAAATGTAATCGTAACAAGTAACAAACTTTATAACATATAATACTATCTATGCACTACTATTTTTTTTGGGATAGAAAACCACTTCACCTTTATTACGAAATCACGAGGTCCCTAGAAACAATGTCAAAAAGAGCTAGGAGAAGGTAAATCATCTTCCGAAGAAATAAAATAAATAGAAGTAGGTCTAATCTTAGCTAAAAAAAATCCGCCGCTTGAGTTCCTTCCCACTTCACATGGCTCCATCTGCATTGCCTACAGGAGCGGATCTTGGACCGTCATTCCAGGGATATTTGAAGGTAAATCTTGGACCGTCGTTCCAGGGATACTTGA
Source organism: Persicaria maculosa (assembly GCA_963922045.1). Taxonomy (NCBI): domain Eukaryota; kingdom Viridiplantae; phylum Streptophyta; class Magnoliopsida; order Caryophyllales; family Polygonaceae; genus Persicaria; species Persicaria maculosa. The sequence continues at coordinate 5,518,003 of OY998253.1, forward strand.
AGGTAAATTTTTCATCATTTCGAGAATTTTTAAAGGTAAAAAAAAATTTGTAATTTTTTTCCTGGGTTGGGGATGCTTGAATGAAAATATTAAGAAATTAACACTAATTTTTTTTTTTTTTGGATGCTTGAGCATCCCTAAGTTAACAAAGGGATCCGCCCCTGATTGCCTAAATCCAAAGAATCGTGTGCAACCATTGTTGCCTGGCCACCTTTAAACGAGACATGCCGATGTCAAACAATTAAGTTGGATCAATTCCAGGCAATCCGACTCAATAATAATACTATCCATGTCATGTTCCTCCGCTAGACTAGCTCATCGCCCAAATCATAGCCTCATGCTCCGCAACAAGTGTCTCAAACACCGCATGCATAAACTTAGCTAGCTACCGGCCATATAGGAGTCTCATCCGAATCATGAGCAATAGTCCCAATTCCAAAGCCCGAGTCTACGCTAACTGAAGCATCACAATTGATCTCAATAAGGCCGGCTTCATGCAACCACCACCGAGGGTAGGATTGGCACATCTCGACTCGCTTCTTGCTTACTCCAACCCTATTTTCCTCCCCCACTCCCCACTCCCCATCGGCGTCCCATGCATTCTCCACCAACAACCTCGGCTCCACCTGAACCCCCTCAAACACCCTCCTATTTCTTGCACACCGTATGTTGCTCGAGACAACAACCCACAACTTCTGCATCTCCTCTCCCTTTCTGTTCAAGACCACCTCACCTCACTCAATCCATGCCTACATCTCTCCACAACTCCCATGCGAGATCCCCTTTAATCTCCGCTCTCCCTATGATAAGGGTACTTTGGTAATTTACCGATTTTTTCCTAAAAAACTTAACGAAATCAAATATAAGGTGGTCTTGGGTAAACAAAAGCTATATAAAGAGTGGTTTTCTGCAATATTGTGTTTTGGGGGGGGGGGGGGGGGGGTTGAGCAATATGCATGTCCTATTCAAGGGGCGGTTTTATGCGGTTTACCCTTATTATTATCTTAAAAAATGTGTTTGAATAGTAAATGACATATTTTGTTTAATGGATGTGTTTAAATATATAGTAAATGACATATTTTACAAATTACTTTCATTATATTTAAATAAAATATTATGCTTTGATATTTTCCCTTTTTATTCTCTTAAAAAATGTGTTTGAATAGTAAATGACATATTTTGTTTAGTGGATGTGTTTAAATAGTAAATGACATATTTTACAAATTACTTTCATTATATTTAAATAAAATATTATGCTTTGATATTTTACTTAGCTTGACATTCGCGTAATATAAAATTCAACTTTGGAGCTTTGAAATGAGGGGTCAATTATAATCATTTCAACAATTAGATAAGAACTCAAGTAAGTTTAAAATTTTATATATGGTTACACATTATTAAGAGTTAAGAGTGCAACAAATTACTTATCTAACTAATATTATTATACTTTAGAGGAAATCATGGTCCGAAAATGAAAGTAAACCAACTTTTTAACTCATAAAAAAGTTGGAATACTCCTTGAATTGGTAAATAAAGAGCGGCCATTCCGGGAAATAACATCTTCCCCCCATAAATCACTTGTAATATTCTAGATATACAAATTCCAAATTGGGAGCCGCCAGATAAACTTATCTCGAAACTAGACCCAAATGAAAATTTCACTACGAAATCAGTCAAACGCATGACAAATAACGTAACGTAACTCAAGCCTCAAAAGATCTTAACTGGATTTGGAAGCTAAATCTACCTCCTATAATAAGAAGCTTTATTTGGAAAATAATGGTCGATGGTCTTCCTACCACCCAAAGAGTTAATAAATATGTTAATCGAGTCTCCAGTCAGTTTAGTCTTTGCAATCAAGCAGAAGAAGATGCAGAACACTTAATGAGAAGCTTTCTGTTCAGTAGGAAAATTATTGACAACTTTGAGATAGAAACAGGAACATACTTTCAATATATGATTATAAATGAATCCCACCCTTTTAATATAGATGAAATTCGATTTGGAAACAAAAATTTTGAGGAACTAGTCTTCATTTGGCACACTATTTGGGGAATCAGAAATGATCTTATCTTTAGGAATAAGGCTATGGCCCCAATAGAAAAAATATCATTCGAAGAATCATTGCAAACATCCGTGATTGGACGCAAATTGAAAAAGATAATCATAAGAATAACACCACAAATAAGATAGTTAAAGCTAAATGGAGCAGACCATCTGGGGTTGTCTACAAAATCAATATGGATGACTTTGTTAATCTCATAGGTGCTTGCCATGTGGGAGGGATTACTCGGGACTCCCGAGGCGATGTCATTGATATGTTTTATAATAAAACTGTAAAAAAGGTTCAGTTATTTAAACTGAAGTTATCGCTATTCAGACAGGTATGGAGCAAACAATTAGGAAAGGACTTCGAAGAGTAATAATAGAAGGAGGCAATCTACAACTCATCAAAGCCATCACCAGCAACAATAATGTCAGATGGGAGATCATACATCACATTGAAAAGATCAAACAGCTCGAATCTGCTTTTGACCTTGTTCAATACAGACACTACTAACGCGAAGCGAATTAAGTAGCTGACTTCATAGGACGGAAGGGTATTATTTGTAATAACTCTACTATTTCTTTTAATAAAGAACTTTGTACCATCATCTTTAAGGATAATCAAGGAGTCAGATTACAGTTTGTGTAATTGCTCTTAATTCTTGTCTAATGTAAAAAAAAACTAATATTATTATACTTATTTATTTTCAATGGACAGAATAATGTTTACTAATAATATATTGATCATACTCGTGCGTAGCTTGAGGTAATCCATTGTACTAGTCTAATTAATTTTGACGACATCTAATTCTTAATCATATGTATTATTTATTTAAGATAATTGAAGAGTGTATTAATATAAACAAAACATTGTTTTGATGCAGTCATGCAGGTAAAAAAGTGTTATTGATTAGAAATGGAGCACAAGTGGTTGGCTCAATAATATACGAGGGTGTGAAAAACTTAACTACCTCAAAGATGCAAGCATTGTTGTCTACCGAAAACAAAGGCGCAAAGATAATATTGTCAATCAATTTATCCTTGTATAGTTGTATATTTATCCTTTATTAATTGATACAATATCATTTATCCTTGTATTATGGCGAGGTACCGACAATGCTTTGGGACTCGATCAAGAACTTGCGATTCTGGTCCGAAAGGACGCTCTAAGCAGTTGACGCACTTTTGTTGTGTTTCTTCCTAGCTACTTTCACTGCTTCCAAAAAAAAAAAACTTTATTTCTCAGATTGTTGATTGGGTCAGTAGCCTGGCACTAAATAATCACAATATATTAACACGAAACGTATTAAAAAATTACCTCGGTTCTTCCATAATATATATCTCTCATTTTCACGGTGGCAATTCGGTTGTTCGGGTCGGGTTCGGGTATACCCATTCGGATTCGGTCAAATGGCAGGCCGGGTCATATGTCGGATATAATGTATGTTCGGTCGGGTTCGGGTTGGGTCAGGTCAGTTTTCGGGTCGGGTAAGTTCGGGTCAAATGAATTTTGGGTTGGGTCGGTTTCGAGTTGGGTCAAATCGGGTCTCATTAAGTTTTATTATAAAATGATGATTATTTTTTTGTTTATCTTAATTATTGGCTATTAAACTTCATTTATTTAGTATATTAGGTCTCATTATATGTAATATAAGTTATATGAGTATTGAAAAATAAGAAAATTAAAGTAATTATAAGGAAGAGTCGGGTTTTATTCGGGTCGGGTATAGGTCGAGTCGGGTTTATCTATGTTCTTATTCATTCGGGTATTTGGTCAAAATGGGTCATGCTCGGGTTCGGGTTCGAGTTGTGCATGACACTAGATTTTCGGGTTTCGGTAGGGTCTGAGTTCGGGTGGGTCTGTTGGGGTCGGGTTCTCTAAAATCTCTCTTTTTCTCTATTTTAGAGACGTTGTTGGGCTTGCTCTTATATCCCATATCGGAAATTAAGGTTATTGTAACAGGAATATAGTACTGATATGGGACACTTATATCCCATATCGAAAATTCATGAACCCCAATGGGGGTATATAAGTGGGAGCCCCACTACCTTTAATGGCTAGCTTTTAAGGGTGGGAACGGGATCTCGCTTATATACCTGTTACATTAGTATCAGAGCTGGGACCGGTCTCTCGACAACGACATACTCGTTCTGAACGTAAGAGGTAAAGAGAAACCCAATTCTTGCGCGGTGTCGGGTGACAGGCATTGGGATGTAAGTAGGGGTGTGCAGAAAATCACGAAATCGAAAACACGACAGGAAAACATGACACGAAAAAACCTGAAACCGAAAAAACACGATACGAAAATGACACGAACAGAGAAAACACGGTTATAAACGGTTCCTGTTCGGATCGAGGAAATCGCCTTGTCGGATACCCGACACGAACCGTTTAAGTTTTTTTTTTTTTTAGGCTGGGCACTATAATACTAGCTAGTGTAAAAAGAATCCCCTATATATCAAGACAATCTGTTAGCCCAACTAGTTCCAAGTAAACGCGTCCCCCTGCTCTTGCAAATAGCCTCGAGTTCGAATCATCTCGGCTCCAATTTTTATTCCCCTTCATTTTTTTTCCTCATTTTTTTATCGCATGCAACGCTCGCAGTCACATACGTCGCAGTCACATACAGAGACGCTACCCTTTAATGAGCAAGCCTCAGGTGCAAGGTAGCATGACTATTTCCCCTCATTTTTCCCCTCATTTTTTTATTTTTATTCCCCTCATTTTTTCCTATTTTTTTTATCGCATGCGACGCTCGCAGTCACATACAGAGATGCAGCTCATTATATTTTTTTTATCGCATGCGACGCTCGCAGTCACATATAGAGACGCAACCCTTTAATGAGTGAGCCTCGGGTGCAAGGTAGCATGACTATTTCCCCTCATTTTTTCCCTCATTTTTTTATTTTTATTCCCCTCATTTTTTTTTATCGCATGCGACGCTCGCAGTCACATACAGAGACGCAGCCCTTTAATGAGCAAGCCTCAGGTGCAATGTATCATGACTATTTCCCCTCATTTTTTTATCGCAGGCGACGCTCGCAGTCACATCAGAGACGCAGCCCTTTAATGAGCAAGCCTCAGGTGGTTGGTAGCATGACTAAGGGGCTCTATTACACCTCTGATGCATTTTTTTTTTATCGCATGCGACGCTCGCAGTCACATACAGAGACGCAACCCTTTAATGAGCAAGCCTCAAGTGTTTGGTAGCATGACTAAGGGGTTCTATTACACCTCTGATGATGTTGATAAAGTGAATGATAAAGTTGCTGCTCAAATTCTCTCCGATGCAATCAATATGGATGTAATATAATATAATTGATAGTTTAAGTTGACTATTTGTTTGCAGTTTTCCAAAGTCTCCAATTTTGTTCCGGCCTTGTTTCGTAGTGATTGGATTTAAAGAATTTGAACTTCCAGTTGTCCTTGACCTATAGAGAGAAGAAACAATATAAATCAAGTGAATTTAAAATTTTGAGAGCCAGAACAAAGTAACTCCTTGATCAGTAATGTGGTAAAAGCATTTTTTTCCCCTCATTTTTTTTATCGCAAGCGACGCTCGCAGTCACATACAGAGACGCAGCGCAGCAGCCATCAGAGTCGAATCCTCACAAATCTCAGTATCTCACCTCTCAAATCCTCACAAATCTCACCGTTCGACCCTCTCGATTCTTGAATCAGCAGATCTGAAACGATTTTGCGAAGCTCTTGCCTCTCAAGACCATGGTAAATCTTATCTTTTTCGAATCGATTTGCTTTGTTTTTGCTCTTTCCTATCCTAAGCCGTTGCTGCGTATTTTAGGCGATTTGTGGTTGTTTTTGCTCAAAACATGGTTGATTTTGTATGGTTTTTGTGATGTCTGCTCTGCGTTAGTGCAATATGGTCTTCACAATTTTGATTAGGGTTAAGTTGCTTTGTTTCGGTTTGAAATTTTGATTAGGGTTATGTTGGTTTTGTAGGATTATAGAATTGATGTAAAGTCCTCCTCGAGGGTTTCCATTCATTGATAAACATATATATATATATATATATATATATATATGTTACAAAGGTATTGGGCCTTAATGGGCTTTGAGCCCACTATACATGAGGAGACCTATGTAATCTATCAAACCCCCGCAGTCGAAACTGGAGAGGGTCGTACAGTGAGACTGGAACGAAAATCAATGAACAACTGTATAGGTAAACCCTTGGTGAATATATCAGCGTACTGATAAGAGGACGGGACATGTAGAACGCGGACATGTCCAATGACAACCTTGTCCCTGACGAAGTGGAGATCAAGCTCAATGTGCTTCGTGCGTTGATCCTGGACCGGGTTGCTAGCTAGATAGACGGCGGAGACGTTGTCAGTGTAGACCAGAGTGGCCTTCATAAGAGGGCAACGGAGCTCAAGCAAGAGATTGCGAAGCCAAGAGCACTCGGAGACAACGTTGGCAACACCTCTGTATTCCGCTTCAGCGCTGGAACGAGACACGACAGACTGACGCTTAGCTGACCACGACACAAGGGTGTCGTTGAGGAAGACACAGTAACCAGACGTGGAGCGACGTGTGTCAGAACAACCACCCCAATCCGCATCAGTGTAAGCAACAAGATCAAGCTTAGCGGAAGGAGTGATCGTGGTGCCGAGCTCGAGGGTGGTTCCCTGGGGGCATGCATGAACAAGCAGACCTACTGAACGGCATAACTGATGTCAGGCCTGGTGAAAGTGAGATACTGAAGAGCACCAGCGAGGCTCTTGTACAATGTCGAATCATCAACCAAAGGACCAGAATGAGCACTGAGCTTGTTGGATGTATCGACAGGGGTGGCGACTGGATTACAGCTGACCATCTTAGCCCGAGCAACAATCTCAGCAGCATACTTACTCTGTGAGAGAAACAGACCAGAAGCATGACGCAGAACAGCAACGCCCAAGAAGTAGGACAACTCACCCAGATCAGACATGGCGAATTCCGCACTCAACTGCGAAATAATGGACGTCCGAAGAGAATCAGAAGAGGCGGTGAGAATGATGTCGTCGACATAGAGTAATAGGAAGGCCATGTCAGAGCCTCTGCGATAGATGAACAGAGACGAATCCGAGCGTCTGCCGATGAAGCCTAAGCGTAGAAGATGTGAAGCAAAGCGCTGGAACCAAGCCCGCGGAGCCTGTTTTAGACCATACAGAAAACGCTTAAGGAGACAGACGTGCTTGGGACGATCAGCATCAGCAAATCCCGGCGGCTGAAACATGTAGACTGTCTCATTTAGATGACCATGAAGAAACGCATTCTTGACATCCAGCTGATGGATGGCCCATTTGCGTGACAGTGCTAAGCTCAGCACCACTCGGATAGTGGCAGGCTTGACGACGGGGCTGAAGGTCTCATCACAGTCAATACCTACCTGCTGAGATCGTTCGTTGACCACAAGACGTGCTTTGTAGCGCTCTAACTTCCCATCAGAGCGGAACTTGTGATGGAAGAGCCACATACAACGAATGACATTCGCCTCAGGAGGGCGAGGGACCAGAACCCAAGTACCATTCTTTGTAAGGGCCTTGTATTCGTCGAGCATCGCCGCCTGCCAATTCGGGTCTTGGGGGGCTGTTTTGTGGGAGGTGGGAATGGGGGAGAGGGAGGTCTGGGTGAAGGCAGAGGGTGATTGGGTGTCGGGACGGATGGGAGCAAGAGGGGCTAAGCATGGGTATGAGGCGGCGGGCGCAGCAGGGCTGCGGGTAAGGGTTGCAGAGGTGGTGTGGGATGCGGCGGGCGCAGCATACCCTGCGGCGGGCGCCACGAGTGGGTGATGCGAGACGGGGAGGGATGCGGCGGGCGCAGCATGTGTTGAGGCGGGCGCAGCATGTGTTGCGGGGGGCGCAACATGTGTTGCGGCGGGCGCCGCCAGTAGGTGATGCAATGCTGGGGGCATGGGCAATTGATAGGCTGCGGGCGCAACAGTGTGCGGCGCCCGCGGCATTGGTGTTTGCCGGGCGGATTGCTTTGCTAGGCCATGAGGTTGGATGGTGGGGAGATGGGTGGTAGTCATGGATACGATCTGACGGGGTCGGAAGACACCGGAAACGCTGCGGGTGTGTGGTCTGGTGGTGGGGGTGGGGGGGGGGGGGAGACGCAGGAGCACCGGGAGAGCTCTGGGGAAACAAAAAATGAGGGAATGATGAGTCTGAATCTGACGGAGACACAGGGGGTGTGGGAGACGCAAAGGGGAATCTCGTCTCATCAAAGGTGATGTGACGAGAGAGAATGATCTTGTGGGTCTTGACATCGAGGCAGATGAAACCGCGATGATCAGACGGGTAGCCTAGAAAGACACAGGGGATGGAGCGTGGGTGAAGCTTGTGCGGGGCGATGGATGACTGATTGGGGAAGCACAAGCACCCAAAGGTACGAAGGTGATCATACCTGGGCAAAGTACAATATAGTGCCTGAAATGGTGAGCGATGGTGGAGGGTGGTGGAAGGGAGAATGTTGAGGAGGTAGCATGTGGTGGCTAAGGCGTACGGCCAATAAATGGGGGGGGGGGGGGGACGGATGCGTGGAAGAGGAGAGTGCGCATCATATTGGTAATGGTTCGGATGATTCGTTCGGCCTTGCCATTTTGTTGGGAGGTGTAGGGGCAGGACAAGCGGAAGGAGATCCCATTGGTATTGAAGAAAGTGTGAAAATCTTTGTTGTCAAATTCGCGGCCATTGTCACATTGAAAGCACTTGATAGAGGTGTGAAACTTTGTTTTGATGTAAGCGTGGAATTTGGCAAAGATAGGAAACACTTGAGATTTAAAGTGCAAAGGGAAACCCCATAAGAAATGTGTATAATCATCCATAAACAACAGGTAATACTTATGACCCTCTTTGCTAGGCACAGGAGATGTCCAAATATCACTATGAATAATATCAAAAGGTGCAAAAGTAGTGTTTAAAGAACGCTGAAAAGGAAGTCTGGCATGCTTGCCTAACCGACAAGAAGAACATAAACTAGAGCAATGCTCTTTATGACATTGGACAAGACTCTTAGAACGAAGTAAATCTAAAACTGCAGGACTGGGATGACCAAGGCGTGCATGCCAAAGGCTGGATGATGATGTCGAGAGGGCGACCGAACACGACTGACTGGACGCGGGAGGTGGTGTGACAGGGTAGAGCTCCCCGGTGTTGTTACACCTCATTCGAGTAACCCCCGTAGTAAGATCGTTCACAGAGAAACCATAGGGATCAAACGTAAGGGAAACGTTGTTGTTAGTAGTGAACCGACGGACAGAGATAAGGTTTTTGACAATCTTTGGGGCAATGAGGACATCGTTAAGGTGTAGTGTATGGGTTGGGGTCTGTAATGTGGCGTGACCAATCCCCGAAGTAGCAAGACGACCACCATTTCCGACGATAATAGAGTGTGCAGGACCCTTAAAAGAAAGAGGTGAGAGGTTACCTGAGGAGTTCGTCATGTGGGAGGTGGCACCAGTGTCCATGTACCAAGAAGAGTCTGAAGGTGTCGGCTGCATAGAGGAGAAGGCGTGATGCCCATTCGGCGGAACAACGCGATGATCAGACGATGTCAGATAGGCCTGAGGTCGCGGGGCAGGAGAGCCGGAGTGTAGCCAATGAGGGTTGAAGCCAGGCACCGGGGACCATCGAGGGGCGGTGGTCAAAGGAGGAGAGCCGCGAGTGACGCGGTGGCCGATGCGGATGTGGATGCCGCGGGCGCAGCAGAAAAGGTCGCACATATTTTTTTTTTTTACGCGGAAGGAAGCGAGAGCGAGAGGCGGCGAGAGGGAGAGAGCCTGGCTCGAGAGCGAGAGCGAGGGGGGGAGGTAGGACGGCGGCGAGGAGGAGCCATGAGGCAAGGGGAGAGAGAGAGTGGCGGCGAGGAGACGACGCCGGCGACGGTAATAGGAGGGGTGGGGCGGGAGGATCAAATTAGGGTTCCGTGAGGAAGAAAAGGTTGTGATACCATGTAGGATTATAGAATTGATGTAAAGTCCTCCTCGAGGATTTTCATTCATTGATAAACATATATATATAGGTTACAAATGTATTGGACCTTAATGGGCTTTGAGCCCACTATACATGAAGAGACCTATGTAATCTATCAGGTTTGAATGTTCTGCTCGAAACAGGCTTTTCAATTTACATGTTTTGGTTTGAATACTTTGAAATTCACTCTTACAGTAGCCTAAGATGGAGAAATATTAATGATGTTTCGGTTTGAATGTATAAGTTTTATTACATAAACTGATTACAACCTTCATTTTATTTGTTTTGTAGGATAAAAACAGTAGGAGCACACAGATAATTCATTTTGTGTGTGTTGATCATTCATTCATTTTTTGCATTTGTAATAAAGTAGGTTGAGGCATTGAGTAGAGTAGCAGCAGCCACTTGCACAATTGCACTTTATCATTCTTTTTTTTTTTAAGCCGATGTATGTACTGCAGCAGATTGTATTGCACTATTGTTGTAAGTGTAAATCTGTAAGAGCACACACGAACAGCCAGGAAAAAAACAAACAAACATGGTTCGTGACGGGTACCCAGGTATCCGACACGGAACCGAATATCTTAACCGTGTCGGGTACCCGGGTTAAGATGGTTTGGGTACGGTTCGACCATTTTCACCTTAACGGTTCCGGGTACCCGAAACGATTAATCGATTCCTGTCGGGTACCCGGTTATGCACACCCTTAAATGTAAGAGGCAAAAGGCCGGCCTAATCCTCTTGTTTGGAGCCGCCAAAACGTCGGTTTTTAAGGACGGTGCTCTGTAACATAAATATAGGAATATAATGGTATGGGATACTTATATCCACATCTAGAATTCATGAACCCGATATGGGGGTGGGAACATGATCCCACTTGTATACCCGTTATAGTTGTCTTTCCACAATGGCAGATTCGACTAGTTTCTCCCAGTTAGCGATGAGAGCTCCACCCTCAGGAAAAGCAATCCCAATCGTGCATTCGGTGTCGACGCCGACATGAGGCTTGATCATTGTGCACATCACCAACTTTGACTGTATCACCTTCAACGCGACCAATGTTCCGAGCCTGGAGACCATCAACCTGAATGTCGACTCATCTCCGGGGTGGTTGTTCATTCCGGTGTGGGCATACAACCAGGGATAGAGATAGTGATATATCGAGCAATGCAACGACACAGACTGATCATAGTAAACACTGCCTTGTACCTTATCAAACCAACAGGGAATTAAGCCGGTAATCTCCATTTGTACACCAGGTTGCTGGTGGATCCATATTCTGCATACCAAAATTGTGAGATGTGTTCATTGACAAACCTGAATCCAGAAGCATAGAATTCAACATGAATGAGATTCAGAGATCCAAAACTTGTGGCAAACTTGTTACTTCTTATTGGGGATAGAAATAGTTTCAATCACCTACACAACTGATTGCTGATTTTTTGACATGAAAATAACTGCAGTCTACAATAATACAAGTGGCCAAAATGTGCAAGAGCAACGAACCAAAAAAATTGTTGTATGGAATGATAGACTAAAACACCATGAAACTGAAACTATTTCTGCGGAGGGATGAAAGGAACTCATTGCAAAAGTCGCTGAAGGTGTTGTATACTAACTGTGAAACATCAAATATGAAGTCACGTCAAGTAATCTATAGATGTCAAGATTCAACGTACCCTAGTGTTTTTTTTGTTATTTGTAGACCTCTGAAGCTCTTGCGACGAGCTTGTCCATGATAAAATGCCACTTCTTTTCGAATCCCCAGCCCGAGTTGCTCTGCAAAGAAGCAAATCAAAGAGAAATGTAACTGTAGAGAGGTTTGGAAATATGCAAGCATCATCCACGAAAACAGACAGAAAAGACTAACAATGGCGGTTAATAATGCAAAATATTACTGTACAAAATTGTAGGATTCTAGAATTGATGTAAAGTCCTCCTTAGGGTTTTCATTCATTGATATAACATATATATAGGTTACAAAGGTATTGGGCCTTAATGGGCTTTTAGCCCACTATACAATATTAAGACCTATGTAATCTATCAAACCCCCGCAGTCGAAACGGGAGGGGTCCTTACAGTGAGACTGGAACGAAAATCAATGAATAACTGTTGAGGTAAACTCTTGGTGAATATATCAGCGTACTGATAAGAGGACGGGACATGAAGAACGCGGACATGTCTAATGGCAACCTTGTCCCTGACGAAGTGGAGATCAAGCTCAATGTGCTTCGTGCGTTGATGCTGGACTGGGTTGCTAGCCAGGTAGATGGCGGAGACGTTGTCCGTATAGACCAGAGTGGCCTTCTGAAGGGGACAACAGAGCTCAAGTAGGAGGTTCCGGAGCCAAGAGCACTCGGACACAACGTTGGCAACACCCCTGTATTCGGCCTCAGCGCTGGAGCGAGATACGACGGACTGACGCTTGGCTGACCATGACACAAGGGTGTCGTTTAGGAAGACGCAGTACCCAGACGTGGAGCGACGTGTGTCAGGACAACCACCCCAATCCGCATTAGTGTAAGCAACAAGATCGAACTTAGAGGAAGGAGTGATCGTGGTGCCAAGCTCAAGAGTGCCGCTGATGTACCGAATGATCTGCTTTAAAGCCTGAAAGTGAGGTTCCCTAGGTGCATGCATGAACAAGCAGACCTGCTGAACGGCGTAACTAATGTCAGGCCTGGTGAAAATGAGATACTGAAGAGCACCAGCGAGGCTCCTGTACAATGTCGGGTCATCAACCAAAGGACCAGAATGAGCACTGAGCTTGTTGGATGTATCGACAGGGGTGGCGACTGGATTACAGTTGACCATCTTAGCCCGAGCAACAATCTCTGCAGCATACTTACTCTGTGAGAGAATGGGGGAGAGGGAGGTCTGGGTGGATAAAGAGGGTGATTGGGTGTCGGGACGGATGGGAGTAAGAGGGGCTAAGCATGGGGATGAGGCGGCGGGCGCAGCAGTGCTGCGGGTAAGGGGTGCAGAGGCGGTGTGGGATGCGGCGGGCGCAGCATACCCTACGGCGGGCGCCGCCAGTGGGTGATGCAAGACGGGGAGGGATGCGGCGGGCGCAGCATGTGTTGCGGCGGGCGCAACATGTGTTGCGGCGGGCACCGCCAGTAGGTGATGCGATGCTGGGGGCATGGGCAATTGATAGGCTGCGGGGGCAGCAGTGTGCGGCACCCGCGGCATTGGTGTTTGGCGGGGGGACTGCTTTGCTAGGCCATGAGGTTGGATGGTGGGGTGATGGGTGGTAGTCATGGATACGATCTGACGGGGTCGGAAGACACCGGAGACGCTGCGGGTGTGTGGTCTGGTGGTGGGGGGTGGTGGGGGTGGGGGAGGGGGAGACGCAGGAGCACCGGGAGAGCTCTGGGGAAATAGAAAATGAGGGAATAATGAGTCTGAATCTGACGGAGACACAGGGGGTGTGGGAGACGCAAAGGGGAATCGCGTCTCATCAAAGGTGACGTGACGAGAGAGAATGATCTTGTGGGTCTTGACATCGAGGCAGATGAAACCGCGATGATCAGACGGGTATCCAAGAAAGACACAGGGGGTGGAGCGTGGGTGAAGCTTGTGCGGGGCGATTGATGACTGATTGGGGAAGTACAAGCACCCAAAGGTACGAAGGTGATCATACCTGGACAAAGTACAATACAGTGCCTGAAAGGGTGAGCGATGGTGGAGGGTGGTGGAGGGGAGAATGTTGAGGAGGTAGCATGTGGTGGCTAAGGCGTAAGGCCAATAAAGAAGGGGAATAGATGCATAGAAGAGGAGAATGCGCATCATATTGAAGAAAGTGTGAAAATCTTTGTTGTCAAATTCGCGGCCATTGTCACATTGAAAGCACTTGATAGAGGTGTGAAACTGTGTTTTGATGTAAGCGTGGAATTTGGCAAAGATAGGAAACACTTGAGATTTAAAGTGCAAAGGGAAAACCCATAAGAAATGTGTATAATCATCCAGAAACAACAGGTAATACTTATGACCCTTCTTGCTAGGCACAGGAGATGTCCAAATATCACTATGAATAATATCAAAAGGTGCAAAAGTAGTGTTTAAAGAACGCTGAAAAAGAAGTCTGGTATGCTTGCCTAACTGACAAGAAGAACATAAACTAGAGCGATGCTCTTTATTACATTGGACAAGACTTTTAGAACGAAGTAAATCTAAAACTGCAGGACTGGGATGACCAAGGCGTGCATGCCAAAGGCTGGATGATGATGCCGAGAGGGCGACCGGACAGGACTGACTGGACGCGGGAGGTGGTGTGACAGGGTAGAGCTCCCCGGTGCTGTTACATCTCATTCGAGTAACCCCCGTACGTAGTAAGATCGTTCACAGAGAAACCATAGGGATAAAACGTAAGAGAAACGTTGTTGTCAGTAATGAACCGACGGACAGAGATAAGGTTTTTGACAATCTTTGGGGCAATGAGGACATCGTTAAGGTGTAGTGGGTGGGTTGGGGTCTGTAATGTGGCATGACCAATCCCCGAAGTAGCAAGACGACCACCATTTCCGACGATAAAAGAAAGAGATGAGAGGTTACCTGAGGAGTTCGTCATGTGGGAGGTGACACCAGTGTCCATGTACCAAGAAGAGTCTGAAGGTGTTGACTGCATAGAGGAGAAGGCGTGATGATGGTGCGGAGATGGCCCAAGGAGTCCCTGTTGGATCGGGTATGACCTCGTTGGAGGGGCCGAGTAGCCTTGTGGATGGGCTCCAATGGGGGAATATCCCCTCTGTAAATGACTTGGAGGGGCAATCATCCCGACGAGAGGTCGTTGGTGATCGTAGAAGGCCATGGTAAGGGTTTTTTTTTTGTTCAATTAATGCAAGGGGACGGTTGACCTAGAATCCAAATTGGAACAATTGAGAATGGAGGTGGCGGCGAACTTCTGTAATTGAGATTGGTGGGGATGGAGAGGCCGGACGTCGGATTTGGGCAAAAGGGATGCAGTGGTGATGTTTGGTGAATGAAAAGGGGGTGCGAGGGAGATGAGGGGTTCGGACTTGGGCTCGGTAGGGCGCTGGTGGCGCACGGTGGCCGGATCCGGGAGCAAGGGTGGCGGCGGAGGCTGACGAAGGGGATGGCGGCGGGGAGGAAGGTTGGAGGAAGAAGAAGGCCGGTGAGACGGGAGGATCAATTTAGGGTTCCGTTAGGAAGAAAAGGTTGTGATACCATGTAGGATTCTAGAATTGATGTAAAGTCCTCCTTAGGGTTTCCATTCATTGATATAACATATATATAGGTTACAAAGGTATTGGGCCTTAATTGGCTTTTAGCCCACTATATAATATTAAGACCTATGTAATCTATCAAAAATATCAAATTTTTGACTTTTTAACACGTTTTTTTAAGAGCTAAAAACTGTATAAAATATCAATTTTTTTTAATTTAATATAAATACTTACTAATAATAAGTGTATATTATTAAAAAAATGTTTAAAAAGTTAATGTTTTATATAGATTTTAACTCATTAAAAAACGTGATAAAAAGCCAAACGATATTTATTTATAACCAGAGGTAATAACTTTGATCAAAACTATGCAGGTAACAAATCGGTAAAAGAGACATAAATGAGTATTAAATGATAGTAATACCAACACAAAAAAATGTTATAGCTGTGTAATTAAAAACCATGGACTTGAATTGAATCGTTTCCATCTAACAACAAAATTTAAACTTACATTGAATATATATAACTAATAACTTCCATAACATTTAGTAGTATTAATTAATCTATGACAATTAGTATAAATTAAACCCTAAAAATGAATTTCACTGCGCGATTTGGGCCTCAAAACCTTTTCAAGAAATTAAAATGAAGCGCCAATCGCTGACGTCACTTATAATACTATTACTTGACTTCACATTAATCCTGACGTCACCAACCACCGCCCGTACAATCGATGAGGCGCTTCTACAGTTGGCAATGCCGGAGGCTTCACCACCAGTGCCGCTCGAAGTGAGCGCCGAGGTTGAGCCACCGTCACCGGTGCTGGTGGTGGCCAAGGCGGGGCCAAGCTCGACCTTTGGGACCGTAAGGGAGGCGCTGGACGCGGCCAACATGTACTTCGGAGGCACCGCGAGGGTGGTGATTCGGGTGGAGAGCGGCGTGTATGATGAAACCGTCGTGGTGACGAGGCCTAACGTCACGTTGATCGGAGACGGCATCGGGAAGTCGATCATCACCCTCAAGTTGAGCGCTGCCGGCAAATATTTGACGACCTACGAGACTGCCACCTTTCGTGTTGGTACGTTCATGATCGATAAAAAGATAAACATATTTATAAAATTCAAATTAAACAAATTTATAAAAATTATATTTATATATGTATTCTATATAATTATATTAGCATATTTATAAAATTTTATTATAAAAAAATATTAATAAAAATTATGAATAATTAAAAGATTGATCATTTAGAAAAATATTTTTTTATCTTATTAAAACATACTCCATAAAATATTTGACGACCTACGAGACTGCCACCTTTCGTGTAGTATATTTTAATAATAAAAAATCATAAACATGTTAATATAAGTGTATAGAGTATAAATATAATTTTTAAAAATTTTTATTGTTAATTTATAATCGAAATAATGAAGTGTAACACACAAAGTGTTACAGGGGATCCAAATTACCATCTTATAATTTATGTCGTTTTACTTTTTTTTTTTTGCACGTTTAATATGTTAAAAACTCTATAAAATATTTTTTTGAATTTTTTTAGATAATTTCAAGAAATTTTTAAAATTTCCACAAAATTCGAGATATTTAAGCCTAAATTGAACGACTCAAGCTTTGAACCGAGCGTAAAATCATGTTCAGTCTCGGCTTATTCAGGTAAGTGAACGAGCTCAAATCGAGCTTTTTTTCGAGTCGATACCGAACCGAGTTCGAACTGTTCAGCTCATATAACACGTAACAGCCCACAAGTATATAGCTATAATAACTAATTAATTATCGCAATTGATATATGGATGTTACGGTCTAATCTCTAATGGATAAATTGATAAAATACTTTTGCAAAGTAAGTAAATGAGGAATGGAATATGGAATGAGGATGCAGAAGGAGATGCAACGGGGTTTGTGGCGAGGGGAATGACGTTCCAAAACACCTACGGAGTGGGGGCTCCGGCGGTGGCGTTCCAGTCGGCGGCGGACAAGACGGTGCTGTACGAGTGCAGCATAGAGGGGTTCCAAGACACCCTCGACGTGTACCGAGGGAGACACTTGTACAAGGATTGCCACATCCAGGGCGCCGTCGACTTCATCTTCGGCTTCGGCGCCGCCGTCTTCCAGGACTGCTTCATCCTCTTGCTCAACAGCCCCACCATCTTCATTACCGCCCAGGTATTTCAGTATATTGTTTATACCAACTTTATATATAAACAGTGCAGAATCTCTTTAGATCGAGCATCCTTAATTGTGGTATTGGGGTAGAGTATTATAACTATTTTTTATAATAAAATATTATAAAATGTGAGAATCAATAAAGTGAAGTATCTTACTATGATACTCACCTCACATAACTTTCTTGGTTTAACAAAAAAATCTGTTATTTTTTTTTTGTTTTTCTTTTAAAAAATTAGCTATGGTACTTAGAGTATCATGGATAAAGATGGTCTTAGTGCGGGATTTCGCAATTCGCACGGTGCCGATCTCAAAAACTGGCACTGGCGGTCTGCCAACTTGGGAAGTCGGCATCGGCAGAAGTGCCGACTTGATCCAACGGTGATCTCCCACTCAATGAAGGGTTGTCGACCAGTGCAATGCTGCCGACTCCTTGCCGACTCGGGAAATCGGTATCGGCACCGTGCGAATAGAGAATAAATGACTGTGTGAATAACAGAACCCAAAAATTAATGTTATATATGATATATTCTTTATTATATTTGAAAGTAAAAGAATATTAGAACAATTATGTTATACGGAGTATAGCTTAGATGGTAAATGATTAATATTTCAACCAGGAAGTCAAGGGTTCAACTTCTGTATCTTCATTTTAGAACAATATTTTTTGAAATTATTATGAATATGACGTAGAACAACTAAAAAAATTCCAAATATTTTTTTCGTCCCCTCCGAATAGTTAGTTCAGGTTCCGCCACTGTGTATAATGTATAACTAGGCGTAAAAATTTCAAACTTGTGACACTTTTAACATAAAATAATGTATAACTAGGCGTAAAAATTTTAAACTTGCGTAATTTATTATCTATTTGTCGAAATAATTAGTATAATATCTCATTTCAAAGCTTTTGAGATAAATTTCAAACTTGTTAATTTAAGTAAATTATAAAATATTATAGTCTACTGAAATACAATTAAAGTGATTATTATAACTTCAATTTTTTTAAATATTCATAACTTTTTTAGTCAGTTGTCGGATTATGGCGTATTATATATTAAAAAGAAGTTATCAACGAGGAGAATACACCTAGATAATTTATCAAATGAGAGGCCCCCTCATCTCCACCCCTGTTTATGTATGTGTAATATTCTTAATCGATCTTAAATATCCTAAAATGGCAGGGTAAAGATTTGCCTACGGACACCCCGTCAGGGTTCGTGTTCCATAGGTGCCAAGTGAGGGCAGGGCCGGTGCTGGACCAGGCATCGGTGGAGGCGGTGAGAGTCTACTTGGGGAGGCCATGGAGGAACTATGCGAAAGTGGTGTTCATAAAGACGTACCTAGACGGGCATATTAACCCAACCGGGTGGTCACCGTGGCATCTGGAAACACCTCTTCCCGACACCGTCTACTTCGGAGAGTACCTCAACCAAGGGCCGGGAGCAAATGTGAGCGGAAGAGTCAGCTGGCCGGGGCTTCACCTGTTGACGGCCGACTCTCAGGCTTCCGAGTTCTCCGTCCGTAGCTTTTTGTTGGGGGGTGGAGATTGGCTTTCTGGCCTTGGTGTTCCCTTTGATTCCACTCTTTGAATAGGTCTTATATCCGTCTTGGATTTAGAAATATATGTGAGGGTAAATTATGGAAGATAAACCACCGTAAAATAGGTGTTTATAAGGAAATTCATTAATTAATTACTTGAGTTTGATTACCCACATTTTTTTATTAAGCATCAGACAAGTCTGATGCTCGAGAGACCAATAAGTTGACAGACAACAGATCATCAAACAAACAACAAATATAGAAAAAGTGCAAAAGACCAGGCTATACAAACAACGAAAGATGAAACACAGCAAATCTAATTGAGTCTGATTATCAGCATGCATTGTTGTGCATTTTCTTAATACCTTTTAGAACTAAGAGCATGAACAACCATGGGTTTTAGCAACCTTAAGGTTGCTAAAAGGTAAGCCCATGGTTGTGGCCTTTACCTTAAGGTAAGAGGTGGGAAGGGGTTACCTTGGTAGAGAGAGATAACCTCTTTCCTTTTCTAATTTTCTTTTTCATTTTTTTTTATGATAAAGTAGGTTGATATATTTTACATTTAGATTTATTAGTTGTAATAGGATTTAAAATGAAATAAAAATATATTTATATTTCATTATTTTTTAAAATAAAATATCCCATTGGTTTAATTTTATTTTTTTCTATAATTTGAGCCCAATTTTATACTATATATAACCTCATCTTGATCTATTGTAGTTGCACCTATTTTCTTAACCATGGATCACAATAATCCAAATACTCCACCCATTCCAAATATGTCTTTTGATCCAAATCTTCTCAAAAATCCTCAAGTTCAAGTGATGTTGCAAATGTTTAACAATTCTTCAACACCCGAATATCCAAATTATACCCCACATAATCCTACCAATGTGTACAATCCTCTTTTTTTTCCAAACCAACAACATTTTGAGCATTCTCCGGGTGTTCAAGGGAGTGTCACTCGAATATGTCTTTTAATCCAAATACTCCACCCATTCCAAATATGTCTTTTGATCCAAATCTTCTCAAAAATCCTCAATTTCAAGTGATGTTGCAAATGTTTAACAATTCTTCAACACCCGAATATCCAAATTATACCCCACATAATCCTACCAATGTGTACAATCCTCTTTTTTTTTCCAAACCAACAACATTTTGAGCATTCTCCGGGTGTTCAAGGGAGTGTCACTCGAAGTCCAAACGAAGATGCAAGGCAAGTCCATCAAGTACAAGAGAACGAAGAAGTTGTTGTTCACAATAAAATACGTTTTTAACTTTTTTTTTTATTTTAATCTAGATGTAATAAAATATATTTATATTAACTACTTGTTATTTTTATTTATTTATAACATTATAAATAAAAATAATTCACAATAATATATGATGATACACATATAATAAAGGGAAAGATATAAAGGAAAAGAAAAAGTGAAAATAAATTTGAAAAGAGGTAAAAGAGTTTTCCCATGGTTATAGAGGAAAACTTCTAGAAAGAGGTAGAAAAAGTGAAAATTATTTTAAACAAAAAAATAAATGAGTTGTAAAATTGTGATAGGAAGATGGAAAAAAAAAAAAGATTTCCCCATGGTTGCGGATGGTCTAAGTAAAAATACATTTTAGAGTGCGACTAAAATACCCTTATAATTTAACCAAATTACTACCTTTCCCACCCCTACCCCACACTTCTTAGGCGGGGAGGAGCAGCATCCTACCCATTGTTGCACACCCTAGTCTTTGTGACCCCGAGTGCATCATCAAGGAGGATACTGCCCGCACCCGACGGAACAGAATTTAGAAAAACATAACCGATAGGAAAAGAAAAGGCAAAACTTGCAAGAAAATCGGCAAGACAATTGCCTTCACGAAATGAATGACGGAGCTTGACGGTCCAGCTCCTACTAATGAAGCCATGGCAAATCCTCACCAGGCCTACCCCAGCAAGTAGAGATGCCATCAAGGCTTTGGACAAGGTTACCATCAGCCCAGGAGATGACACTGTAAGGGAGACCAGCTGCGTGGTTTGTTTGGAGGGGTTTTCGGTTGGGACCGAGGCCACCCGGATGCCCTGCTCCCACATTTTTCACGGAGATTGCATCATTACGTGGCTCGAGAATCGATATTGCTGCCAATTGTGTCGTTTGAAGCTGCCTTCTTCTACTTAGCTTGCTCTTGTTCTTCATATATACTGATAAACCTTGATTTAGGAGTAATTTATTCAGACAGACCTATATATTATTATTAATCTCAGTCAATTTTGCAAACATATAAAAAAAAAGTTACTGCAAATGATAGAAGCAACAAATTTGAATGAGATTCATAGATCCAAAACTCATACGGCAAACTTTTTTCTTCTTATTGGGGATAGAAATAGTTTCAATCACCTACACAGCTGATTGCTGATTTTTGACATGAAAATAACTGCAATAATACAAGTGAACAAAATGTGCAAAAGTTACGAAGCCAAAAAATTGTTGCATGGAATGATAGGCTAAAACATCATTGCAAAAGTCGTTGATGGTGTTGTATACTAACTGTGAAACATCAAACATGAAGTCGCATCTAGTGATCTATAGACGTCAAGATTCAAGCCTAGTGTTTTTTTTTTTTTTTTGTTATTTGTAGACCTGTGAAACTCCTGCGACGAGCCTGTCCATGAACTGCCACTTCTTGTCGAATCCCCAGCCCGGGTTGCTCTGCAAAGAAGCAAATCAAAGAGAAATATAATTGTAGAGAGGTTTGGAAATATGAACTTTTTTTTAATCACAATTAGTCACGAGGGCTTGAAGGGGCAAGCGAACCTGGAGAGAGAGAACAGCACGGTCAGTGAATCGTTTCACAGAATCCGGTGTACTTGCAGGCAGTGTCTTAGCCACTCTTTCAAGCTCTTCCTGCTGTTGCTTTGCAGTGACTGTGTCAGGTCCAGCGTAATGATCCACAATCTCTTTCAGAAGTGGTACTCTCGCCATTGTTTCTTCCACAACTTCCTGTTAATATTAAAATTGTTAGAAAAACAACTGTATTAAAAAACTACAAGGGAATTTGAGGTGAGTTTCAACAATGCACACTGCACAGCACAAGCCAAATGATAACTAGATCCAAGTACCGAACCTCTTCCCAAACTTCTCCTCTACGTCCCTATTTTTAGTATTTTATAAGTGTAGATTAAACTCAAAACTCTGGTCTCGGTTAATGATGAACCATTATAACACTCAGTGAAAACCAGAACCAATGCACGGAGATCAATTTTGCCTGCAGTTAGTTGAATTCTATTTATAATACACTAACACCTAGATTGAAAATGGAACCTACTTTGGCATCTACCTTATTTTTGGCATAATTAAGAGTCAATTTCATTTTGTTCAGTCTCTCTCTTTTCGCCTCTGCCATACTATACTTCTTCTATGCCCCTAAGCACAATGCAGTAACACTAGGTAGCCATCTTTCCCTTGCACAACTTAAGGCACAGAACCCTGCCAGACCAGTTTTAATCTCCCTTCATTATCTTCTTTCAGTCCCTGCCTTTCTTCTCCATTTTTCTACCATCCAATTTTTGAATTTTCAGGGCTAAAAAACCCCTTAGGACATACAGCTATTGCCTCTACTAAGAGTTGTTTACTGTGTTCAACTGAGTGTGTTCAGTGGATTGATTTTGATTTTGGAGGGGTATTGCTTCTTGTGTGCTAAAAACTGATAATTCGCCAGACTATGTGGTGGTGAGTTACAGGAAGCTGGAAAAGAGCGATACAAATCATATGATCATAATAGATGAAAAAAGAAAAGTACGAGTAATTTGGAATTTCTCTCGAGTTTTTCTGTATTGCAGAAAATCCATAAATACTGATATTTTTCAGTTCAAAAGATGTCATGTGGATTTTTCGTTTATACATACAACATATAATGATAGACAAGGGTAAAGTGGTGCTGTATAAAGTAATGCAGACCTTAAAGGTATAACAAAGTAATTTCACATATGATTAAGGGGGCAGCGCAATTTCAATAATCATTAAGCACAAGGACAGTACTTATAATTTCCCAAGAGCTTTCTCCACCTATTACATGTCAGTATGACAGTACATCACCTCTTCTCTTTATTCACTCCTATATAGCAACATGCTCACAAACTCCACGTTTTTTAGTAAAACATCCACTCCATAAAACAGAATATGGCTCCACAACATCTCCAAAGTGATAGGATTAACTCTGCCTAAATTTACTGGCTAAAATTAAAATGAGCAAAATAACATTCTATGAGTGGAGGGAAACCTAAGAGTTAAGACAGGTGCATAGCAAACCACACATCAGGCCAAAAATAAGCTATATTTCGGACCCCTGCAGCAAATCTGATAGAACCTAATAACCAGGGAAATGAATAACAGAACCCATATCAAATAAGTTGGCAGTTAATCACATCCCTCTGTTAATTTGAGATACAAATAGCCATGATGATTTTCCCATTTCCTTTTCCTTTAATCTTCTTTTGCCCAACCATAATGAACAAGCAACATACAATGATAGCATTTAAACCGAATCATCCTTTGGCCGCGTGTACAGAAGATAACAGTAAACAAAGTAACAAGCATAGGATCAAAATACTAACCTTCCACTCTTCTTCACTTTGAATTCCCTCATAAACCATTAAGAAAGGTTTCATCTTCTCGAGAGCATCCCTTAGAGGAATCTGTGGCTTCTCATCAATATCTGGGTTGGTCTCAAAATCAGCCATCAAGTATTCAGGCTCCAGCTCAAACTGCAATATACATAATACCAGCCTATCAAGCATAAGCACACAAAATGCACACAGGTACTTGTTCCATTTTAAGTTCAATCTATCCAATATACAGAGGCTGGGTCACAGAGTCACAATCTAATCATGAAATACTACCTTCAAATTTGTATCTAATGCATCCAAGTACTCATCCTCTGCAACAGAAGGCAAAATCTCAGATGAAACCTCCTCGAAAGCTTGTGTCAGCATGTTCATCACCTCAGGTCCAACCTGTCTCGCGAACTTCTCGCCATCAGCATCATCTCCTATAAAGATATCATCTTCCTCTTGATTATCATCTGCATTAGCCTCCATCCTCTCCCTCCTCCAATCATCATCCCTCCCATACTCTTCTCGGTTCCTCCCACGTCCTCGTCCGCGCCCTCTTCCACGCCCACGACCACGCCCACTGTCCTCGCCTCTCTCGCCCTCTCTCCCAAAGCCTCTCTCGACGCCCTCTCTCCTACCACTGCTTTCGAAGCCCCCTCTCCTAGCACTGCCATCGATGCCCCCTCTCCTACCACTGCTATCAATGCCCCCTCTCCTACCACTACTTTCGAAGCCACCTCTCCTAGCACGGTCGCTATTCGCTTCCTCCCGGTCAAATGTAGGCTGCCTAGCTCCCCTCACATCGCCACTCTCAGCCGCCATGGGTGCCTCTTCTCTAGATCTCTCAAATCCTGGTTGGAAACCACCTCTGCGGGGTCGGAGATGCCGGTTCTCCTCCGGTTCCGATGGCATGTCCGGGCCTTTAGGGGTCTGTCCACGGCCCATACCCGTCAAAACCCCTACCAGATTATCAGGCAAATTCGCCTCCCCAATCGGCCTCCTGATATTAGGGTTTACAGGACCCCTCACAGGCACAGCAGCATCAGAGCCACCGCTCTCGCCGCCGTCCTTGGAAAAGAACATTGGCGTCTTAAACCTCGAATCCTCCTTATTCACCTCAACACCGGCGCCGCCGCGGCCTCGACCGACGCCGGAGGAGGATTTGTCCGGGGAAGGGACTGGATCCGGAGCAACAAATGCGTTGAAAGACGGAAGGAACGGAGACGAAGGCAAGGGTTTACCTCTGCCATGGCCGCGCCCGGGGATTGGGGCAGCCGATTGGACCGGAACGCCCGATGTCTCGCTGGATTCGGGCGTCTCCGGCTGGTTGGCTGTGAACTGGAATCGGGACGGGACGGCGCCGCCTCGGCCTCGGCCTCGGCCGGATCCGTCGCCGGAGGAGGTTGAGTAGGTGGAGGAGAGTGGGATGAAGCCTTGCTTGGGCTTTCTGAGTAGTCCTCCAATGGCGCCTCTCATCTTCTTCGTAGACTCCCCGACCAAAATCTTCTTCTTAGACTCGTAGTAGGGAAATGGGTTCAGAGAAGGAGATGTACGAACCCGCCGGTGAGATTCAGGGTTCCCTCTTTTCTTTTCTTTCTTTTTTAAAAATTATAATTAAGGGTTCAAAAAATAAATATTTTTTTATTAGGGTTCAAAAAAATAAATATGTGTTTGGGGCGAATTTAAAATTTAGCTAATTTTTTTAAAAAAAAATTAAAATAATTTTTATTTTTTATTTTTAAAAGTTATTGTTAGTATGTTTTTCTTAAAAAATATAAATAAACTACAAATAAGTTAAGGTTTAACGCCTCGTATGACTTGGATCAATTTTGGTTTAAACTTAGTTCAAATGAATGGTTTGAATTAGTTATTATATAGCTCGTTTTGAAGTTTGATTTCACTCAAGCTTAAAATGAATTTATAAAGTTTATCGTATGTTACCATGTTATAAAAAACTAAAACTATTTTATGAGTCAAATAGCTTGACTCAGAAAAAAAAAAAACATAGGTTAAGCACTTCAACGTTAGTAATAAAGTCGAACATGATTTTAAGTTTGAACTAAATAAGTTGAAAATGATCACATTTTTTTTGATGAAAAAATGATCACATTTTTAAGTTGAACTAAACGAATTGAAAATGAGTCACCGACGTTTTGCAAACAATTTATAAATTAAATTCAAATTTTTGAATGTTGATTGGGATGTTAAAATTAAAATCTTTTGTATTGTGTAAAATACAATTTTCCGTTGATACAAAATCAAAAGCATGTAATCTATTTAATCTAACAAATACTTTACATTAGGGCTCATTTGTTTATAAACGGGAGAATGAAAAGGAAACATAATTAAATTTTACATATAAAATGTATATGATATAATTTTTTATCAGCATATTAGAGGGGGTGAGGAAACTGATTAGAGTATTAGAGGGTAAATAGTTACCCTCTTTAAAATTGGGGAATAAAATGTGAAAAAATGTAATAAATTTTGTATGAAAAATAAGAGAAAGAGTGTAATGGTTATAATAGTAACTAATGAATCTTAATTTAAATATAAACTAGATTGTGAAGGTAAATCATTACCCTTTTCTACCAAAAACAAACGGGTTAATATGCAATATGCTACAATAAGCAACATGGTCAGACTTTTATGAAACGTATCAATTGTTTTCATACAAAGAAAATGGTATATTATAATGAAATTATTTTATTTTGTCTATAGTTTACGTTTTTATTGCATAGCTAAATAATTTGAAAAAAAATCGACATAAAATAGGAATGGAATCAAATATTCATATAAAACAGATAAACTAATTATATTATAACTAATGATTTTTTGAACTTATGTAGCTATACTCTTAGAACATAGGTTAATAAACTTAGTTGAAAAAAAAAATGATCTTAAAAAAATGATCACAAGAAAGCAATATTTAAAAAAATCTAAATTACAATAATTTAATTTTGTAAAATCTTAAACTTATTATGTCTCAATGACATGTGAACATTTAAACATTTATACACGTATAGCTTATATTTATAGCCTGTGATGATTATTGTATGTCTTTAATTAGCTAGAAAAATAAGGAACCATAAACCACGTATATCCATATTTGCCATATTTTATTATAGGCAAATAATATATTGGCAAGGTATCAATATCCGGTTACATTTTTAAGCGTGGAGGTTATATTTCACTATCAATTTTCTCTTTATATATCTTCAACCTTTTGTTATCATTTCAATCTTAGGATAAGGATTTATCGACGTTGATCCGTATAAATTGAAATATGGTCTCTTTTTTTTTTTTTGGAAAACTAATTAAAATACCCTCACTTTTGAGGATATGGTAAAAATATATCCTCAATTTTCAAATGTAATAAAAATATCCCGAACTTTTAGGGTAATGGTAATATATTACCACGAGTTTTCTCACGAGTAAAAAATGCTGACAAGACCGCCTACGTGGATTTTTTTGCCCAAGGGTTTTCTTTAACGACTTCCCTACAAATAAATAAAGAGGTTGTTAGGAATAGTCGTGGTGTGTTAATTTGAGGCAATTTTGACAGGATTAGTTCTTTGGTTGAATCAATTTCGCTTTTTCAGGTTTAATTTTGTTGTCGGTTTCTTTTTTCCCTAAGGAAATCGTTCAAGAAAACTCAATTTTAGTGCTAATTTGTAAAAATGTTTCCACGTAGGCCGCTTTGTCGGCATTTTTGACTCGTGAGAATACTCATGGTAATATATTACTACTACCCTCAAAGGTCGGGATATTTTTATTACATTTGAAAGTTGAAGATATATTTTTACCATGTCCCCAAAGGTGGGGGTATTTTAATTAGTTTTCGCTTTTTTTCTGTTTGGAATAATTGTTTGATGCATTGAGAATGCGAAATATTATTAGATGAATTGGATGGGTTTGCAGCTTTCGGAGTCAAGATAGGTTGGAGTCGTGGTAATGTGCAAAGGGCAACTCCGTGTCCAGAAAAATGTTCCTTGGAGTTTCATTTTTATTGCCCACGGGAGTTAAAATCCTGCCGTACCGATGGCATACGATGTTACTCTTTGTGCGTTTGGTTACATTCTTCGTCGGCGTCCTCAACCTCGCGGTTGTCAGCCCTTCTTAGTTTCGTCCATCTCAGAGTGGCTACTACATGTTGATGGCGCCTTTGTTTTTATTTTATTTATTGTGTTTGTTGTATTGTTTGACGGTTTATCAATCTGCCAGTTTGTTGGCCTCTCGAATTTCAGACTCGTTTGAACTCAAATTATTACTTAATCCCAAGAAAAAAATACATAAACCCGAAAAAAAAAAGCTTTCACTTTTGGATAAGGTCTAATATGCACACAGGCAATGATTATCATTTGATTTACGAGTTTTATTGATCGATATTACTAAAGTCCGTTGGGATTCGGGATCGGGGGTCGTGTGCACACGTGCGCCCTTGCGCTAATAGCCTAGCACATAAGCCGAGCGGGGTTCCATCCTAAAACCAATTGGCGATAGGAGGAGTAACTCACTAGCTTATATACTAAGGCTTCTTTGTTCATATAGTCAATGTGGCAATACTAAGGCTTCTTTGTTCATATTGTCGATGTGGGACTCTTTTGGTCTCTTCACATCATTCATTCTCTCAACAGATATATGCTATTATGAAACGTGCAGTAAATAATCAAAGTTGAGGTTTAACCCCCCAAAAATGCACGGAGAAACTAAATACACCACAAATCTTGCACGTCGAAATTGACGTGCATGGTTGGAGTGGGTTAATTAATTTTTTTAGCATGCTAATTAATTGAAGTGGGTTAATTAATTTTTTTAGCGTGCTAATTAATTGAAAAGGTCTGCACGTTGGAATGGACGTGCACTTTTGATGGGGGATTTGCGGTGTATCTAACAACACCCAAAATGTATGATACGTAATGACACATTATCCCCGTTTGTTTTTGTGTAGAGAAAGGTATATAATATATAATTACCCTTATGAATATAGTCCATATTTAAGCTAAGATTCATTGATCACTATTCTAATAATTCTCCTCCTCTTCACATTTTTACACAAAATTTATTACCTTTTCCCAGATTCTATTTCCTAATTTTAAATAGGGTAACTAATGTCCCTAAGATGGTCTAATAATCACCTCCACCCTCTTATATATTTAAGCTCACAAAAAAATGATGATCATATACATTTTATATGTAAAATTTAATACCTTTCATTTTCTATTCCCCTCTTATGTAAACAAACGACATCAATGTTTTATGACTTTCATCCGAAAATAAAAGTGTCATTTACTCCCTCATGTGGTGACAGTTTTTATAATTGTAATAACACGTTAAGACGTTTTTCACAACTTCTATAATACTTCATGTGTTAATTGAAACATAAATAATAAAATATACATGAGCCTGGATTAAATTCAGTAATGCACAGGTTACCTATGCATTACTGATTTCATTGAGGGTATGGATTGAAGGGAGTCTAGTATAGGACGTAAGAGTTGTTGAATAATTTCAATTAACAAAGTATGTAGAGTTGTACATATGTACAGAAAGATATACGGAGAGTGAGTAGCGACAAGAAAATGACATGTATAGGGGTAATTTTGTTTTTTTCAAAGACATTTAACGAAACTCTAATGACACATAGTACTATAGAAGTAGGGTGATATTTGGTAAACAAAAGCTATATAAATGGTGATTTTTTACAATATTGATTTTAAGGGGTGACTTTGAGCAATATGTCCTATTTAAGGGGTGGTTTTTTGCGGTTTACCCTGCATTATAAATATAATACAATTGGAATTCAAACACATCCTCAAGAGTGAATAATCATCAATATATATAATACTAAAACAGAGGCGTGGAAATCCTATGTGGCGGACTCTAGCGCGATTTGCTTACGTGTCGTTCTCTGGTTCAATCTGGCCTGGATTTTTTGACACGTCAATTAATGATGATCCAATAAATTTAAGCCATGTTAGATGATGACCCCGTCTCTTTATCCATGTGTCATCCTATGTGTCATTTTCATATCTTAAGCGGTTACAAAATCTATCATTTTACCATGAGTTATTTTATAAATATTTTACCTTGAATTATTTTATCTTTAGTGATTAAGATTGATTATTTTATTTCATTATATCTAATAATAAGATTTTATTATTATTAATTATCTATTGAAAAATAAAATCTTATAACTAAAATATTTATATTAATTTCTAGCAAGTATTAACCAAAGTAAATATCGTCAATGTTTATCTATAAACTTAACCTATACATGCCCACCGGCCTATGGGTCACAAAATATTAACAACCATTGATTAAATATACTACGTAATTACTAATTGTTCAAATTTTTGGGTTTACAGTATGTTTTGAATATTATTTATTTTATCAAGTTCAATTAGATTAATTTAAATAAATCACAAAAGGTTATCAAAATATAACTAATTAATTATGATAACGATTTTTTGAGTTTCTTTGATTAATTAATCGATAAATATTCGGTATTAAAATTAGTATAATATATTTATTAGTATAATATTTTTTCTTCGTGGGATATGAATCATATGATATTAGTATATTATATGTAGTTGTACTATTCTATGCTACTACAATATGTTAATTTTTCAAAAAAAAAAAAAGAGATCAAACCAATTATATCAATACCTATATTTATATGGAATATATATTAGAAAACAAATCAATCTAACTTAAAAAATTACCAAAAAAAAATATAGCTCATAAGTATAAAATCTTGGATTAGGGGAAGTATGTATGTTTGCAAATTTATAATAAACATATATATAGACCAATTTGATCTAATTTATTGTTTGATCAAATCTACCTCTCCACATTTTTTTTCACTTACATTAATTTTAGTAAACTATAATCTGTTGTGAATTCAAAAATGATCACATACAATTAGGTCCATTATACATATTGCTTTGTTTAACGACAAAATAATTTATTTTATGAAAAAAAATTAGGAAAAGAATAATGAAATTATATCATAAAATTTTAAAATTAAATGTCTTTAATCCAGCATATAGATTAAATTTTACCATTAAATATTCACACACAATATATAAACAATCATTCAATATAATTATATCTTCATTTTTCTATAACAATAATTTAATTTTATAGAAGCGTGTCATGCTAAACTTTGTCTGTCTCTGTGTGTGTATATATGAAGTGGAGAAGAGAAAATATATATTTTGATAAAATTTTAGCGATTAAAATAATAAATTGATAATAAGTAGGAAATTAAAAGGTTAAAAAATATTATTTTATAATCTTACATAATTTGTGAATGAATAATAATTGTCATATAAAAAAAATAGTCATATAAAAAAAACCGCGAAGATCGCGGGTAATAAAACTAGTTGTACTAATTATTGAGTTTAATTCAAAATATTGAATATAACTATTGGTTGTGACACATGACATTTAAATAAAGTTACAATAATACTGATAGTATTATTACTGGGTGATTTAAAATATCTACATTTATGTATTATACTTTACATAAGATTTAAACAAAAATTATTTGAGAATTATAAGATATATTTATAGTAATGTTTTTATGATTTTTATATTAACTTTTATTAGTATTTTATAATATATTTTATATATTATTAATATTTTAGTTTTAAAAAACAGCACTAGAAAGTTTGTGAAAATTGAAAAAATGTACTCCTTTTTTTTTTAAAAAAAAAATTGTCAAGAATTTTTGTATTTTTTTTCCATTGATTTATCGATGTATAATCGTACAAGCTTCTTTTTTTAACAATTAAATACATATTAAAAAAATCATAGTTATGGATAAACAACTATACAAAAATAGTAACGAATAATCTTGATATAAATTTACTAAAATACTTGAATTAACAATTCATAAGGTAAAATTTGATAAACTTAATTTCAGTCTCATACAATACTTTAAAACTAATAATAATAATAATAATGATAATTCCAAACTTTCAACTACTCCGTATATATTTATCTTTCGAATTCATAATTTAATATCTGTTCCCTACTTATGGCCATTAAAAAAATTATGTAATTAAGACTCCAGATCCAAAGAAAATATAAACTATTTTATTGTCCGGATATCATAGAAATTTAAATCCAGAAATATATTATCTTTTTCCCTATCTTAGTTGTTAATGATAAATAGATATATATTTTCTTAGCACTAATGATAAATAGATATTTATGATTTTTCTATCATATATCCATAATCCAAATCACCTAAAAAGATTTTTACTTTTCGATTTTGAGTAGATTATTACTGTTTCCTTTTTATCTATCTCAGATCTCCTATTAAAATCTAGACCTCCCCCTCTCTCACATCAACAACGCGGAAACAGGCCTTTAACGGCTGAATCTCTCTCTCAATTCGCTCCCCCTTGCTCTCGATCTCCTCCTCCTCCTCGTTCTCTCCCGCTGTTTTTCCACTCCTCTCTCTGCAGATCGAACTCAATCATGGATGATGAACAGCGATCTCTCATGATCAGATCCTCCTCGCATTACTCTTCCTCTCCAGGTTGTCATTTTTTTCTATTTTTAGCATCAATTTCTGAATCTAGGCGCCTGATTTGGTATCCGAGGGTTTTATGGAGCCTGATCGAGTACTTGTGTGCTCAATGCAGGTTTGGAGCTTCGTTACGGAGCGCACGGTTTCGTCGGAGATGCGTCGGTGCTTAGGTCGGTGGCGTACAGGATCGGAATTGTGGCGGCGTTGAGATCGCTCAAGTCAAAGGCGATGGCTGGTGTCATGATCACGGCTTGTGGCGGCAGTGCCGAGGGGAACGGCATTAGGATTGTTGATCCGGACGGGGGACCGTTGATCGCGGACTGGCAGAACTTAGCTGATTCTGTTGTGAATGCAGTTGATCCCGATGAATTAGTCACGGTTCGTTGTCCTAGCCTTTTCTCTTCTATCTGATATATGTCGGTGTACTACTGTTCATGTTTTTGAACATGGAAATACTGTGTCTTTTGAGTATTTACTGGATAGTATATGCTGGCTTACGGTAGATCCTTTTGATTGTTTGTTTATGTCAATGCGTTTACATGGTGCAACTGGTAATGTCTAGATTTGTTTCAGTCAAACATCATGAACACTGTGATTGTGTAAATTTTAATGATCAATGCTCAATTGATATTTTAGGGGATCTGAGAGATACATATTTTTGTCTGCATATGCTGACAATTCTTTGGTTTTCTTCTGCAACTTGATATAATTTTGTTGAGAGCAAATATAGAAAGTCAGAAGCTACCTGATTTTTGTTTTTTCCGCCGAAACTGACTGTTGGATATATTACTTTGCGAGATACATTACTCGTTACTTGTAACTAAGTGTATATGTTTATTGGATCACCCTAGATTAACTTCTCTGCTTACCTTGTGAATATAGATATTTGATCAACTAATCATTCAAATCTCTGAGATA
The DNA here is from genome assembly GCA_963922045.1 of Persicaria maculosa. Lineage (NCBI taxonomy): Eukaryota > Viridiplantae > Streptophyta > Magnoliopsida > Caryophyllales > Polygonaceae > Persicaria > Persicaria maculosa. The sequence continues at coordinate 5,550,989 of OY998253.1, forward strand.
GTTTCAGATGTACGGAGTATGATAGAATTTTATTCTGCATCCCTATAGGATTTTGAACTGGATTTTGCAATTTCTCTGCTCTCATTTCGTTTGGATTTTGAACTGGATTTTGCAATTTCTCTTCTCGTTTTGATAAGTTCCAATTCCAAACAGTTGATTGAAGAAGTTATGAAGAAAGAAAATATTCCTTTTGATGGTGGCCAACCAGCTGAGGTATTGTTGGGCTGGACACCGAATGGGGAATCTCTCCTAGAAGCTGCAAAACAAGTATGCTTTCAATCTTAATAGCCGTAGATTTTAGCTGAAATGCAGTCTCCGAAATCTCATTCTGCTTTCTGTCTGTATATTTTTTTGAAGGGAATCAGCTCAGTCGTTGGCACAATACCCCAGGATCTGGGTATTGTAACCACCCCTCAATTGCATTGGTTAGTGAAGGCAAGAAATAAGGGCATGAATGTAAGTGAACAGGCATACCTTCAGCAGTTGTCAAGCTCCTACAGGTACATATTCTTGATTGATTTTTCCAAAAAAATTATGGTATTGGGATTTGGATGAATACGCTCAATTTAAGTAATTGTATGATTGTTTCAGATGCTTGATAGATCTCATCCCTAAATGTGCTACAACTGACAAGATTGGTGAAAGTTTGGTTGTTGATGGGGCCAATGGTGTTGGAGGAGATAAACTTGAAGTGCTAAGGGATTTGTGTGGTCTCAAAATTGACATACGAAATACAAGTAAAGGTGGAGCTATTCATAATCAAGTGGGTGTTGATTTTATTAGGGAACAGAAGATTGTTCCATCAGGTTTTGGTTCCAGTGATATAGGTTTCAGGTTTGTCCTCTCTGATATTATCAGAATTCATGAAGTATTTATTTAGATGTGATTCCCATATAGAAGAAAAATCTGTCCATGTTTTCTTTATGTCTGCCTAATCTACTATTTGCTTGTTTGTGGAAATGATGTGATGAAGCACAGATAAGTAGATAACCATTCCTTTTCTACAACATTTACTTTTATTTTTGCAATTTTTTCTTCTTGGATCTGATCATCTATAAATGAAAACTGCCATCGTTGAGTACAAAGAGGAAGAGAGAGCTTACAATTATTGCATTCCCAAGTGGAGACTAGGAACACAATGTGATATTGACACTTAGGGATAGGAGTGATAATGACATGTAGTATTCACTTTAAACTTAATCCGTTTGGCATTGATTTTTTCTTTCGTTTGAATCTTATATCTGTTGGCTAGATTCCAAATTTCAAACGGCACTTCAAGTTTAGGGATGTCTAAATATATCTTAATCAATATAGCGTATTAGATAATTTTTAAAAAAATGGAAAAACCTTGCATTAAACTCTTTTGGTTACTCTATTTTTCCAGATGTGCAAGCTTAGATGGAGATGCCGGCCGATTTCTGTATTTCATCGTATTACCGAGCCATAAAGAAATTGAGATCGTTGATGGAGACAAAATCTTTTTCCTTTTTGCCCTATTTATAAATGAGCAGCTGAGTGTGTTCAAGGAGTTTGAAAATGAAAAGGAAGAAGGTCATTATCATGCACGCCTTGCCATATTACAAAGTGGTTATGAAAATGGAGCATCTATGAATTGCCTAAGGAGCTTGGGCTTGGATGTTGTTTCCTGTTCACCTGGGATTAGGAGTTTGTACGCAGAAGCTTCAGAATACGACATAGGAATTTATTTTGAGGCAGATGGTCATGGGGGCATTTTGTTTTCAGATAATTATCTTTCTTGGTTGGAAGCTAAGAATAGTGACCTCTTGTCCTCTTCCAAAGGTCATATCTGTGTTTCCTTGTTCCTTTTTATGTATTTCTTTTTATTTTTTCCTTTACCTCCAATTTCTGACAAGCTTGATTTCTCATTGCAGGTTCCAGAAGGCAACTAACTGTTAGTAGACTGCTGGCAGTTAATAGTTTGATGAATTCAACTGTGTCTGATGCTTTGGCAGGATTGCTTTTGGTTGAAGCCATCTTGCAACATAATGGTTGGTCTATGCAGAAATGGAATGAGATCTATTGTGATCTTATCAACAGGCAGCTCAATGTGGTATGCCGGTTCATTTTTTCCTAACAGTTGTATTTGCTATTTATTATGCAAGTTTTTCTAAAATCATTTTTCTATGGCAGTTCTAGTTTCATTATTGAAATAGTTGTTACAGCATGATCTATGTGCATGTCCTGTCGAAACTATTACTATATGGTCACCATATCCTCTTTTTCTCATGATGTATGATATGTTTCTACTTGCGGTTTGCCTAACAGGAAAACTGCAAGCTTGCTTTCTTTGAGCTAATTTATTCTGTTTGTGTTTCAGGTAGAGTTAGAGGAGAAAGTGGTTGTTGCTACTGAAAATCCCAAGATAGTAGCTGATACTCTCTCTGAAACCAAGAAGGAGCCCGATACTCTGATAGGTAGCTCCTGCCTTCTGCTGTTGTTCTGCATTCAATTGAAATTTTGATATAGTATGACACTGTGACATTTTACTTGATATTTTTGCACATAAACAAGATAAATAGCTGCATATGCGTAGAAGTTATGTCAAATGAGACAGTCCAATAACCCAGATTTACTGGCTTCAGTTAAAGTCATAGTCCTGAAATAGCTCTTTATTTTAGCATTAGAAGCTGCACCATGTGTAAACCAACCAGTGACGCTCTCTGCTGACCCTGCATATAGTTTAAAAGTTTTTGTTTTCTGGTTGATTAATTCATTCACATACTACCCGTTAGTCAACTTTGTGCTGTTCATAATCATCATTAGAAATGAAATAAATGGCTGATGGGTAACATGTCATAATTTCAGATGAAGCAATTTCAGAGAATGGAAAGGATGGTTCTGATCTTTCTGAGGAGTTCAAACATATGGATACAGGCCCTAGTGATTCTGCTGTGCAGCAGGTTGCCAATTATGGGGCTTGTACTGGGGATCAAACTGATGTAGATGCTTCTGTTGAAGTAGAGGAATGTCAGGAGAAGGAAGCAACAACCTATGTCCAGGCTTATGAAAATGGAACACATACAGGATTGGTAGAAGAATTTCAGGAGAGCCATCAGTCTCAAATTGTAAGTCTACATTCTGATGAAACTGTTGTTGAGAATGAGTTAGAAGCAAGCACGGAAGAAGAAGAGTCTCAGGATAGTTGTATCAATACTGAGCAGGGGGTGAGCCCTGAATCCAACATAGAGGTTTCTGAGGATTACTGTCCTTCTAAAGGGCTTGAAGTGACAGAAGATCCTGATCATGTAATTGACAAGGTGATGACTGAGATCAAGAGAGGAGAATCCGATGATGATAATTGGGTGTTGGTCAGTGATGGAAAAGGAGATAGCTTGAACGCTGGTCCTGTAATGACTGAGACCATCCACGATGAACATTTACCTGAACTTGATGAGCCTTGCAATGAGAAAGAGAGCTGTTCAAGCCCCAGAGTCAATGGTATACTTGATCTTTCTGAAAATGTGGACAACTTGCTTCTCTCAGCTGACACAGACAAAGCTGAAGAAGCAGGAGTTAGCAGTGATTCTGGATCTGCCTGTGATGCACAACCTCAGCTTCAAACGAGCAGTGGTGAGTCTGGTGACACAGACAAACCTCAGACTTCCAGTGAGAAAGAGATCTGTTCAAGTCCCAAAGTCAATGGTATACTTGCTCCTGCAGAAAATTTGGATGTCTTGCTTGTTTCAGCTGACACAGACATAGCTGAAGGAACAGGAGTTAGCAGTGGCACTGAATCTGCTTGTGATGCACAATCTCAGCCTCAAATGAGCAATGGTGACATAGATAAACCACAGCCCTCTGATAAGAAAGAAATCTATTCAAGTCCCAAAGTCAATGGTATCCTTGCTCCTGTTGAAAATGCGGATGACTTGCTTGTTTCAGCTATAGACACAGCTGAGGAAGCGGAAGTTATCACCTGCACTGAATCTGCTTTTGATTCACAACCTCAGCATCAAGTGAGCGGTGGTAACACAGACAAACCTCAGCCTTCCAATGAGAAAGAGACCTGTTCTAGTCCTGAAGGTAACGGTTTACTTGCTCCTGTTAAAAATGTGGATGACATGCTTGTTTCATCTGACACAGATAAATCTGAAGATGCAGGAGTTATCGAAGGACCTGAATCTGCTTGTGATGCACAACCTCACCCTCAAGCAGGCAGTGGTGACACAGACAAACTCCAGCCTTCAGATGAGAAAGAAAGCTGCTCAAGTCCCAAAATCAATGGTGTACTTTCTCCTGCTGAAAATTTGGATGGCTTGCTTGTTTCAGCCAACGTGGACAAGGCTGAAGAAGCAGGAGTTATCAGTGGCAGTGAATCTGCTTGTGTTCCACAACCTGAGCCTCAATCAAGCAGCGGTGACGGATTCCCTTCTGTTATCGTTCATGATAAAAAATTAGAAGCTGATGCCCATAATGGTTCAGCTGATGTTGACAATGGATCAAATTGCCTTGTTAATGGTACTAGCTTTAATGCTGTCAGAGTCAGTTGTTCAGATGGTAATGATGTCAGTGTTCCTAGTATCCGTGGAGAAGCCTCACCTACTCTTTCTGATGTTGGTACAGCTGAAGAAACAGGATATACTTCTCACGCAATAGCTCCTCAAGTGAATGGTGTTGCTGTGGCACTTCCTTCTTTTGACCATGCTGCCAGTCACGTTGACATTGACAACGGCTCAGACTGTCTTGTCAATGGTGAGAACTCAGACGCTAGAGTCAGTTTTTCAAGTTCTGCAGTGAATATGGAGGCACCAGTTGAGACTCTTAAGAACTTGCCTGTTCCATCTGATGTGGGTGAAAATGAAGCAGCAGGAGCTACTAATGATGGCGTAGGGATGCAACCGCCATATGACATGGGTGAAATTGAAGAAGCAGGAGCTACTAATGATGCCGTAGCTACTCTTGTTCATGACATGGAATTAGACAGTGATGCTGTAAATGGAATTGATGTGAATATACCTGTTCCCAAGGCAGAAGAGCCATCCAATCCTGATGATGTTGTTCAAGCTGAAAGAAGCGATGCAGATGGTGCTCAAACTGCAAATATGGACTATGAAGTCAATGGTGGAATTAGTGGATTTGCTTCAGTCCAAGTGGCTGAACCAGGAGTTAATACTGAGAATGGCCCAGCTGAAGTAGAAAACACATCAGAAAACACTACTGACAACACAGATGGTTTGTCTAATCCTTGTGTTAACAAAACTTCAGAAATAGAAGTGACGAATGAATTTGAATCTGTTCCTGATATTCAGCCTCCATCTCACATAAGTGGCAACAGTGTTGAACTCTATGCATCTGTCCAACCCAGGGATTTAGAAAATCAAGCTGAGAACATTTCTCTTGATGCTCATGAGACAGAAAGTCTTGCTGTTGCTGGTAGTACAGCCCCTCATTTTGAAGTGAGTAATCAAGATGATGCTCAAGAAACATACTTTTCTAAAGCTGAGAGTACTCCAGTTAATGGTGACAAAAGGTCAGATTCCCTTGTTGGCAGTGTCAGTGTGAACACAAATATAAGATTTGGTTCCTTGGAGTTTGTAAGGAACTCCTATCCAAAATCCGAGGCCTCGTCTACAGGATCAAGAGATGTTGGTCATCATTCATCTAATCTTGGGAAAAGCAAGGGTAATATCAGAGTTAAAGAGTCATTCAATGAAATTAGCAGTCGACAACATGTTGCTAGCAACCATTGCGAACACAAGGTTGAAGACATTGTTCAAGGATCTAGTGATTTCCCTTGTGATGATCCTGCTGTGTCTACTGTTGAAAGAACGGAGGGTGATATAAATGGTGGGATTGCATTGAATGGATTAGTTCCAACAGTTGGAACTAATGTGGATGAAGAATCAACCTCTTCTCTTGAGGGATCCACCACTGCTGGATTTGATGGGGAGAGTGTCAGTGAAGAGCCAGTGAAAGCACCATTTTACTACTTGATCAAGATCCCTAAATTTGATGATGAAAAGCTAACTGAACAAATTAGATTAGCTGAGATACAACTTGAAGAAAAGACGCGAAGCAGAGATGCTGTTCTCACAGAATACCGGCTGAAGAAGGTAACAATTACTGTCAAAGTACTGAATTGTGCATATGTTTCTTCCACTATATAAGCAGTTAAATGTATGAATGTTTCATTTTATCAGGAGGCTTGTCAAAAATTGAGAGCTGACCAGCAAGGTGCCGTAGTAGAAGAAAGAGCTGCACGTGACTTGTTTAGAGCGAAAAGGAAGGAAATTGAATCTGCTCAATTATTGGTCAACATTGCAAAGGATGCAATGACAATTGAAGATTTAGATAGCAAGGTGCGTATTTGCTTTAATGAAGCTTACTCATATCTTGATTTTTTTATTTGTTCTGACATTGATGCAATGGTGGGGAAACAGATATCTAATATGGAGCATACAATACAACATGAGACAGTACCTTTGAGTGAGGAAAAGAAGTTGATACGTGAAATAAAGCAATCAAAACAGCTGCGTGATCAGCTGCTGCTTGCCTATACTAAAAAGCAAGGTGTTCAGGAGGCACTGGACCAGAAAGTTAAAAATGAGGATCGTGTCAAGGTATGCAATTTTGTTTGCTAGTGATATGTTTTTACGATAAACAAAAACTTGATGATATCTTTTCTACACAGGCTCTAAGAAAAGAAATGGATGCTCTCCGAATCAAACTCTCTGAAGCAGAACATGTTGTCAACGCTGCTGTGAAGAGATTAGATTCAGAACATGCAATATTGAATGAGCTTCATAGGCGATTAACATCGTCTAACGATGTTCGCCAGGAGGCATATTCAAATCTGCAGAATCTAAAGAGCCAATGGTCAGACAAGGTTTGTTGCCCTTTACTTCCCCTAATGCTCAATTTTCAGAAGTCCTGTGAGATTGAGCCACAAATGCTCTCATTTTTAATGCTTAAACTTGATTGGAAAGTCCTTGTGTTTTTCGTGGATAAGGCTAAAAAATTGTCTACATATTTGATACTGATAGGATAATAAAATTATTTGGGAGAATGGAAGGTGTATAAGTATACACTATATACAAAGCAGATGTTTCATATCACTCTCCTATTTTTAGAATCATTACTTTAATTTGGCCTGCAAAGTTGATATGTTCAAGGACTGAAACATATTTAATAGGTTGCCATGTATCCATGGATGGCTGTTTCTATGAACTTATTTTCATGGTTGAGATATATTGAAGTAGAGGTGATTGATTCCCAAACTTGTGTACAATGCAGAACAAATTCTTCTGGAGTTTCAAGAATGTTCAAAGACAAGCTATTAGTTATGCAGCATCAGGCGATAAAACATCTCTCCAGTCTCTTTGCGTTAAACAGGTACGAATTGTAAGATATTGTGTCCTTTGTCTTATTAGAACACCAGTAAAGCTGTTGCTGATCTTTCACTGAACAGGTTGAGTCCTTAATGAACTTGTGGAACCTGGATAATGACTTTCGAAGAGATTACCAAAGATGTAATTTGCGGAGCACTCTGAGGAGGTTAGGAACGGCAGATGGCCGATCCCTTGGCCCTGATGAGCAGCCTCCATCACTGCCTATGGCGCCTGTTCGTAGAATCAGCGCACCATTTAGGGACAGCAATGTATCAAGGGCAGTTGCTCCTCAACCTGATCCGGTTGCTGAACTCAGAAAAGCGGACACCAAATCTGCTAACAAGGTCATTGAACAAAAGAAGCCGACTGCTGTTACCAGTAAGCCTGCTAAGGTTTCCCCATCAAAGAACGAAGAAGCTGAAGCTTCAGACACAGTCAAGATTGAAGAGGACAAAGAGGATCTGAAGGCAAGAAAGGAAGAAGAGGAGATGGCCAGGAAAGCAGAGGCATTGAGGAAGGAACAAGAGGCCGTGAGGTTGAAGGAGGTACGTCGTCTGGAGGAGAAAGCCAAGTTTCAGGAGGCATTAGAAAGGAAAAGAAAACAGGCCGAGAAGGCCCAAGCAAAGGCTGAGCTTAAAGCGAGAAAGGAAGCCGAAGAGAAGGAGAAGGTACGCTACCAACTTCAAGCATTATTGCATCAAAGCATGATTCTTTTCTTCAAGTTTTCGTCTTTTTCGTCACAAATTGGTCTTTATTTGGAAAACTTCTCACTCGTCTTTCAACTTATAGGAAAGGGAAAAGAGGGCGAGGAAGAAGGAAAACAAGAGGGGACTGAGTACTGCAGAAGATACAACTTCTAATCCTGACAGTGAGGCTGCTACAAATCCAGATGGCCCTTCCGAGTCAACAACCAAGGAGCTCGAAACCAGAGAAAAACCGGTGACATTGATCAAGAGGGCTCAAAAGCCATATGCAAAACAGAACAAACTCAAGACCATACTTCCACCACCTCCACCTCTACGCAACAGAGGCAAGAGAAGGACGCGACAGTGGATGTGGGCGGCTGTGACAGTCTTGGCTGTCCTTGCCTTATTCTTTTTGGGGAACCTTAACCTCCGCGAAATCACAGGCATCTTTAGATCTTGGCATTAACTCGATTCTTTATAGGGAGGGGGATTGACATACTCATCTAGAGACGATACAAACATTCTTTGTTAGTTGCGGTTTCTGCTTCCACAGTTGCAGCTTGGTACCCTCAGTTGCGTGTTCTTCACTTGCACGCATTAACTAGGCTATCCATTGTCATTGAGTCATTGATTTGGTTTCATGGACGAGGTTTGTTTATATATAGAGAGAGGTTTGATAGTATCATATATATAATATCTGCTTGCAGTTGTAGAACCTATTTTGTTTATTCTTTATGAAACAATCAATTTTAGTCTCAAGTAACCTCTTTTGCTGAGTTGTTGCATTTTAAGTTTTATATGGAGAAATCTCTAGTGTACTGAAGTCTGAATAGAACCGCTGTTCTAAAAAACGCTTTGGTGGTCATCTAGGGCCTATTTAGCGCACCAAAGAAAGTAAATTATTGTTTGGTATAACAAATTGCTTAGAGTTTTGTAAAGCTATTTTAGCGAAAACCGTGAAAAACTTTGCCACGGTTATTTGAAAAGCTTAAATAAGCTTGTGTCAAACAAACCCATAGCCATTGAGAAAACGCTTGGAGTTGGCCAATCGCCAAAATGCTTGGCGTTTGACACTTTGGAATATGAGATTTTCCAGAGAATTTTACCAGCCGGTCCACCCAAGGATCGTTTTAGTCTGGTATCAATTCAACATATCTCGGTTCACCTGAAAATTGTATAACCTTTCAACCATATAATTTCTTTCTCCTAAAAGGTAGATTAATATGTCAGATTTACTCAATTGGATTAGCCGATTAGGGGTGTTATACATGAGTAGTTCGAATTCGACTCGCTCGATAAAAGTTCGGCTCGAGTTTGTTCATTTTCTAAACGATTCGAGCAGAGGCGCGGTCCAAAGCTCGGCTTGTTCGAATTAAGCTCGAATTTTATGATTTTTTTTTTAAAAGTTATTGTATATTGCTTAACACTAGAAAAAAAAACTTGGTCCGAGCTAGTTCATTTTCTAAACGAGCCGAGTATGAGCACATTCTTAAGCTCGAGTCAAAATTTAGGCTCGGCTCGAGCTCATTCATATCCTAAATGAACTGAACATGAACAAGCAATACTCGGCTCGTTCGACTCGAATAACAACCCTAAATTGGATTGATCCAAAAAAATTCAAACCCAGTAGTGAGTAAAGTACTCATCGCTTAGCTAACAGGACTTGAAGAAATCTCTTCTTATCAAAAACCAAAACTAAAGCAATTGTTCTCTTCTTACATTACACAACCAAATGCAGGGTAAAAACAGAGAGAAAAAAAGACTCAACCAACAATAGTGAAGTGCAAGATCCTCAACACAAGCGAATTCTACAAGCAACAGAGCTGGAAGGTTTCGAATGTTTTTACCCCTTAACAAACTGGAAGCTCCTAGCCAATCTGCCAACCCAAAGTGGAGCCCAATCCATGAATCCACACGCCAGTCATTCTTGATGATTCCAGAGTCGTCGTGGCAGCTCACATGATAGTACAACGGCGCCCTTCCTCGGGTTGCTGTTGTGGTGTTTGATGGTTCCTCCCTTGATCGTTGGGATTGTACGTGAACTCTGAAGTGTCAAGCCCATACTGGTTCACAAGGAGAACAGCAAAAGGCAGTAGGTTTTCAGCTTCAGATAATAACTTAATGATTAAAAGCAGGAAACAGAAAAGGTAAGGGTGATACTGTTTCAATAAAATGAAAGTTATGCTAACAAAAAGCAGTACATAATAAACTAGAAAATACTGGCTGGATAATAATTAGGCTATGATCTCTTCTACATGGAACTGGATGTCCTTTAAAGGAACTGATGTGCTCTTCAATGAATCATAAACTGGGTTCATAGATCATGGGAAATTGTATAGCTATAAACAATAAAATTTGATGTTCATCAAGGTAATCACAGTGGAGAAGTGGTGGCAATTAGTTAAATTGTTTCGTTAAAGTTTGAAACAGATGCAGAATTTTCAGGATTAGTTACATGTACTGAACAAAAAATGACAAGAAAAGATCAGACCTTTTCCCTCATACGTGCACTCCATGCATCATTCCTGCTAGGGCGTTGGTCAAGAGCACCAGCAACAGGGACACCTGTCGCAGGAGGGGGTCTGCTGATTAGTGGCTGCCTAGCAGATTGTTGTCTTGGATTAATAAACTCCTCATCACTGTCATATTCTGCAGGCTTATTTGCTGATCTGACAAAGAGAGCAAGTAAGAAAAGCACAGCCTGCATCAAGACAGTATCAAATTGTCAGAAAATCATTATCCTAAAACTTAGAGAGATGCTGAGTTTTGACATCTGATGCTGTACATATCAAAAACAGTACAGAGAAACATAAATATTTCTTACTTCCAAAATAACAATGCCAAGGGCAATCCACTTTACGACACTTAAGTGCTCCTTTAGGAAGTCATAGATGTCATCAAAATATCCTGTACTGTCTGTTGGAATTTCCTGAAACCAAAAGTGAACCAAGAAGTTGTGCTTAAACATCATGTCGTAAATACTAACAATTTCCCATCTTAACACTTACATCTTCCCAGCTGCTGTCAAAGAAGATGAAAGCGGCACATCCAAGTTCTACAAGAATCAACAAAACCACCAATATGGCATACTGACATTGTCAAGGTAAATAATAAGACGTCCAAAGTCATCAGAACAGGTCCATAAAAAAGATCTGAAGTGACATACCATAGTCGATCCCAAACAAGGAAATGGTAGAGAACACATGTATTTATTACTTACCCCGCCCCCCTCCCCTACTTATCTTTTTTACAATGTAGAATAGAGTAGCGAGGAGAAGCATTTGACATAATTGGACGACAGGTTAGCAAATTAGTTGATCAGACCCAGCTCAAATGAGTAAACAAGTCATCATGTTTTGTTTTTGTTTTTTTTCTCCCTAATTTCACAATCAAACACATGCCTTGAAAAGTGAGAAAGGATAAGCCTGCCTAGGATAGTTAAGTAGGTATCAAACTTGCAAGAATGTCAGTTATTAGGATACACAACTTAAGCAGCACCAATTCCCTGTTGACGCTCCTATACAACCAAAACATGAGATGACAAAGAGGATGACACCGACACCAATAAAGACGAATATAAACCTGCACACAATAAGATAAAAAGATGTAAGATAGAGCTGCAAAAATAAAAATCAAGCTATAAAGCAGGAAAAGGGGCAACTATTGCACTTCAATTTCAGTAGAGAATAGTCAAATGCATAAACAGAACAGGCAGAGTTGTCAGCTTTGTCACAAATGCATGTGGAAAACAAGAAGCTTCCATCTTAAGAGAGATAGCAGTAAAGATCCTAAATTTATGCGGTTAGTTAGTTATACATAATATTGATTGGTGAGAAGGCAAATAGGACAGATAACACACAAACCAGAATAAATGGATCAACACATCAAAGTTTGTCACTTTCATGATTATGAAGCCAAAACTTAGACCTATAAGAATTAAAAGGGATAACACGAACTTAGCCTATCAGGAATTTCACATCTCAAATATTCAGCTTCAGAGATAAAAACATCTTTAGAGATTCTAGAACCAGTACATGTGTCACAAGGTTAGAAAGCTGCTAAAGAATAAAGATATCATACTACACTAGAAATAGACTTTCCATTATTTAGCTGGATGGAACCAATAGACGTGTCGAATGGTCAGAAAATACATAAGGGCATTATAGTAAACTAGAGGACTGCCTTTCAGCTGTCAGAAAATAGTCTTAATCCCTTCTTTACATCGCCTTAACATTTTCCAATACAAGATCCATCACACAATTGGCAAAATGAACTTTTAGGGGGGATGCACTTTAACCATTTCCTGCCAAATGTACAAGAAGCAGTCCTCGAGCAGCAAAATAACATTAGAGAGAGGAAAGAAAATGATAATGCTAACAAGAGCATAAATATTTAGTCAAAGAACATTTCGTATGCCATATAAAACATATCACTCAAAATTCGGTTTTATCCAATAAAAGTGTGAGGAAACATGGTTAAAGTGCATCCACTAGAGCCTGAATCATAGCTGAAACTCAAAATTACCTCACTACCTACCCTAAATCATATCAATGCATAAGTACCAGGAATGAACATACGAATTGCAACAATCCAACACCTTCTGTTGAACACGGTCATATCAGCCAGATTGAGAATTGGATCATGCCACTCAGCAAATCTATAATCTAAGATAAAACCAATACAAGAAGAGGAATATATACCAAGCCGAAGAAATGTCAGTCCAAAAACTGCTGTTTAGAGCAACTGAAGAAAGGAAGGGGCGACCGAGCCGAACCATTCCTTCCTCACTGCTCCCAGACGCCATTTGAATTGCCAAATTAGCCGACGACGATTGCTCGTACACAACGAACAAGTAGATCCCGTAACCAACCATCGCCAATCCAGCAAGGGTCATGAGGAAATTCAGTAGCTTCAGTATACACTCCAAGAACCCACGGCACGCCATTTTTCAACGATCCTGACTTTCGGATCCCTCAACTGTTCTTCAATATCCTAAATCTCAGTATCCTCAAACAGTTAGCATCCCTGCAAGGTGGTTGGCTGTGTTAGCTAGAAAGCAAAAAGGCACAACTTGGCAACACCGCTATCCGATTAATCCTCAACTAGAAATCACAATTCACCGAAATCAGTGCAAACTTCAACAATTTTTATCCGTAAAATCAAAATCGATCCATCAAAACACAATGCAGCACAAGAAAACATTCCCGCATATGAACTGTAGATTTGCAGACGGCAAAAAAACTGGAATCAACTGATTGATTCATCGAAAACAGAGAGCAAAAGGTGATGAAAGGTAGTTGCTCGGATCGGTATAAAAATCTATGGGGGAATGAATTAGGGATTCTTACAAGATGAACTGGAATTCGGTCTCAGATTGTTTGCATTCGAAGGGCGGATTTTTTTAGAGAGAGAAAAGGTTGACATATCCTTTTTTCCTGCTAAATATAAGGCCAGCTGTTTTGGTCGCTCCGGGATCTTAACTAGTATTCTGAAATTACGATTTTGCCCTCACCTCTTCCATTTTTTACAGTATTTATTTTGGGGCGGCAAATTAAAAACATTATCCGGAATTTAAAAAAGTTTATGCACAAATCAAACATACGTTAGAGAATGCTAATTTAATCTGTTTAATTATTTCGGATCGACAATTGATTCGGTAAAAATGTGTCATTTATTATTTATAAATGATTTTTAGACTTGATAAAAATATATAAAAATTAATATTTTATGTAGTTTTTATTATTTAAAAAGATATTTATTTAGTTGTTATATATGGGAAACATAATTTATTTAAAAAAAATTATGTGAGAATACCATTAAAAACAAGTGCTAGTTTGGATTGGTTTAAAAAACCCAGGAAGTGGAATATCCCAGAAAGTTGGATAGAATATCTGCGTTTGGTTAAAAAAATTGTTCTCCAAAAACCCAGGAATTGAAATTACCAAGGGGGTACATGGTAAGACAACTTCTACCCTTTTCTTACTAATAAAAATCTCATATTTATCTCAATATATCAAATCCACCATTTTTTCATTTTTCAACCAAACATGTTTTATAAAATCCCAGAAAGTGTAATTCATGGGAAGTAGACTTCCCATGAATTAAATTCCCGGGAAGTATACTTCCTACGTTTATCCAAACGAGCACCAAGTTCTTTTAGATTTTATACGTTTTTTTAAAATCTAAAAATTATAATAAAATATTAACTTTCTTGTCATTTTTTTAATAATACTTTTTATTAATAAGTATAAAATTATTTTTAAAAAATTGATAAAAAAAGTTAATAGTTTACTATATTTTTTAGGTTCTTAAAAAACGTGTAAAATTTTAAAGGACTTATATTTAAAAAGTTAGTATGATTTTAATTGGTGCACATCTTTTTTCCAAAATTAATACACTTTTACATGGAGTATAAACTAATGTATTTTCAAGTCTATTAGCTTGTACATAAAAATATACTGTATCAGTTTATACCAAAATATGTGTAGCAACTTTAAAAAAATGCATCATTTTAAATGTATCTTTTTACATATTTAAGTGAGAAAATAAAAATTTTCTTATAACAAATGTAGGAAAGGCAAAATACAATATACACCCTGGTTTGGGAGATAATAGGGAAAAATGAAGATATGGATGTGAATGTGACGCGGAGTTGGACGGCGTCGTTTGGCATCTTGCTCGGCGTTGGCTTTATTTTATTTTTATTTATTTTTGATTAGGAAAGAATTTGGATGGGCTGGTCCTACCCGACAGCATCCTTACGGATGAGGTCAAGGAGACCTGGGTCACTTTCGATATCGACTCCTCGAACAGAGTGGCAAAGGTGCGCAACCTTATCCGCCACTCTATTGCCCATACGAGGAACGTGAGAGAACACTAATTCTCTCACAATCGATAGCAAGACTTGAACGTCAGAAATGATTAGTTCTATCTCCCAAGAGCATTTAGATTTTCCTTTTAAATGGTCCATGATTATCTTACTATCACCTTCAATTTGGATCCTGTTTAAATTGAGTCGTAATACTTGATGGACCCCCATTTTGAGGGCAAGAGCCGCTGCTGTAAGCGGATTCTGTTTACCAAGTTGCTGGTGGTGAATGGAGACTGGCCGACCTTCCCAATCCCTAATAACGACACCGGAAGAACTGTCGCCATTAGAAAGAGAGGAACCATCGAAATTAAGTTTGAACGTGCCCCTTGGAGGCTTGCGCCACTGAATCTTTTTTTGTTTGTTGTTCTTTTTTGAAGATACCCCCTGATGGGGGCGTATAACCTCCTCGAATTCCGCCTCGGCAACGAAAGTTTTGTTCCAGTTATCTATGTGAGATTTGATCAGTCTTAGGACCGAATCTTTTCGCGGAATAGCGGTCTGTTGAAACAAGTGTTGGTTCCTGATGTACCAAGTCGTCCACCAAGTGAAAGCGAGGACATTTATTTATGTATAAATTATAACCGAGCCTGTCTTTTCAATACACAAACCACCACACTATGACCATCCCCAATAATTTTGTGTGAAATGTACACATTTGCATAAAATAGGTAATTTACTCAATTGGTGAAATGTGCATTTTTTACACATCATTGAAATACAATTTATTTAAAATAAAAAAGAAAAATAAAATTATACAGTAATAAATAAACCAATGAAATTGTATTTCTTTTTGTAAATTTTTTTTGCACATATGGAAGATGGTGTACTCTATTTTGCGCATCAGACCATCCACAATGTTGGTGTGCAAATGTGTATTTTTTAGACATTTTTTAGCTCCATTGGTTGTTTTGGGTGTGTGCAAATGTGCACATTTGAGCATGTAATGTGCAAACTTGAGCACATTATCTCCCACATGTGCAAAAACTTTTACAAAAAATAAGAAAATTTCATTGGTTTATTTTTTTTATAATTTTATTTTCCTTTTTGTTTTAAATTAATTGTATTTTAATGGTGTGTAAAAAAATACACATTTCACCAATTGAGCAAATTGCTAAAAAGTGATTTGTATTTTGTTTACATATCATGTGCAAATGTCTACATTTTGTACAAAATCATTGTGGATGGTCTCATATGCTCAAATTTGTACATTTACACATACTAAAAATCACCATTAAAGCTAAAAAATGTTTAAAAAATACGCATTTATACATTTATACTTAACCATTGTGGATGTCTAAAGATGAACGGATGAAGCAGTGAAGCACCAGTATTTTGATTGAAAAACACAAGAGGTCCTTTTCACTTTTAAGCCATTTGGAAATTTCTCTAACTTTTATCCTTTATTTTCATTAATTATGAGCGGTGACCATTTGCTCATGAGGACTCAAATCAAGTTCCAAGTTTCACACGACAAGACAAGCAACTTCAATCTGAATATCACTGAATGGTTTAAATTGTTTTTGAATAGTTTTTGGTTTAAAAAAATTCAATGTGTTAAAATAAAGTGAAATGTAAATTTTAATTTAGATAAAGTATCTTATAAATTATATCAAATAAATACTCATTATTACATAAAATTTTAATTAATTATACATTTAATATAATTAATTAACATATTTTATAAGGTATTTTATATAAAATTAAAAAAAATTATTTGCCAAAAAAACACCGGACAACGGACAAAAACATACAAACTCACATTAAACTTGATCTTGTGCTATTATAACCCTGACGCGCTAACTCCTACATAAAATTGAGGGCCTAAAATTGAACCGCATTACGACGAATTAATCTATAGTTAAAAGGAATTCAAACAGTCAAACCACGAATTAATCTATAGTTAAAAGGAATTCAAACAGTCAAACCATTATTCGTGCATGAGCAAAAACCCTAACAAAAAATACAACATTGCAAGTAAACTAACATTCACATGTCATTATTGTTCATTAATAGAAGCCGGAAACGATGATCGACAGTGAAAGAGAAGATGACAATTGATCAGAAGCAACAAGATAGAAAACCTAAAAGCGAGGGAGAACACAGAAGAGAGACCCACGCATAGTAAATGACAAAAACTGTCTGATAGGACATTGGATTAAAATTTCCTATCCGATGGCTATTGAACAAAGAGAAAATTTGTGGAATAAGCACTTTTTTCGGCCTAGTTGGCGGAATGTCCAAGGTTTGGGACAAATTGTGAAATTGTCCATCCCCGATTTGATTAACCCTAATTATCTCCCCTCTCTCTTCGGACCTCTCTCATGTCTCGGTCTCTCGATCTCTTCTGTCTCTCTTACTCTCTCGACGTCGGATCCGCCTCCGATGGTGGCGAGATCGAGCGAGTTTCTTCTCTCCTCATGTTCGTCGGACCTCCATCTTCCTCCTCTCCTCCTATTCGCCGTCGTTGCCGCTCCTCTTGTTCGCCGCCACGCACCGCTCCTCCTTTGGTCGCCAACGACGGATGTAGATCTGAAGCGGAGGTGGCATCTCATCCGGTAGATCTGAAGCCTCCTACTTGCGATTTTGGTAGATCTCCGACATTCTCCCTCTCCTGCTGCAGATTACGATGACGAGGCGCCAGATCTGAATCTCCTTCCCTCGTGTTGTGCTCAGATCTGGCAAGTGAGTGAGATCTATGGCGAGGCGGCCACAGATCCGGCCAGTTTCCTCTTATTAAAACTAAGGGGATGGACATTTCACCAATTTGTCCCAAAGTGTGGATATTTCACCAATTGAGACAACTTTTTTTGGACATTTTGCAAACTCCCCCTTGAACAAATTGGTTAATGACCCAGTTTTTTTCTTATTAAAACTACAAGTATCGATGCTTGTTTTTGCCTGTTAAAAATGCTCTTTATGGCTTATTTGGTCTCTTCTTTTGATGGACGGATCTACATAATTTATGTTTTTTTTGCTTTGGTAGGTTTTTCTTTGACACGCAATTTGGGAAGAATTTTGGGTCAAAAGAGTATGGATCTTGGAGTTTTGATCTTCTCCGTAGAGGGATTCATGGAGAAAGTGGCAATTTTTTTTTTGGTGGAAGAGGAAGGTGAATTTTGATATTCTAGAAGTTACACGGGCAAGGAGAGAGGGAGCCAAAGAGGTGGAGGGGTAGAAAA
Organism: Persicaria maculosa; assembly: GCA_963922045.1. Lineage (NCBI taxonomy): Eukaryota > Viridiplantae > Streptophyta > Magnoliopsida > Caryophyllales > Polygonaceae > Persicaria > Persicaria maculosa. Next base: position 5,569,074 of record OY998253.1, read on the forward strand.
CTTATCAAAATAAACGTTTTTGTGATAAACCGTAAGGATAGAGAAGAGAGGCTCAGGGAAGAGAGGAGAAACTGATGTTCTCATTAGGGTTCCAACGGACCCATTATATAGGAGCATATAAAGGGAACTAGGGTTTCTAGTGTTTATCCATCACAATATAATAATATTATAACACTCCCCCTTGGATAAACATCCCTAATAATATTAAACTGTCATATTAAAAACCCCGCCTAGAAAACCCAATGGGACCAAAACTAGGACCAAGGAAAAAATACAAGTGACATGTGATACGCTTTGGTGATACTGCCTCGTTAAAAACCTTGTCAGGAAAACCCGATGGGACAAAACCTGATCGAAGGGAAAAAGAGTGCAGTGCGTATATACTCCCCCTGAATTCAACGCCCTTCTTGCAGTCCTCTCATTCGAGTAAGCTCTTTCAACTTCTTGATGGTGCTGACTGTATGAGCTGCATAATCGAGTCTCAACATTTCCTTTGACGTGTGTAAGTTGAGATGTCTTCATACATTACAATTGACTTCGAATGCTTGACTTTCATTTGCTGGCGTTGAGCTGCTTTCAATGCACAAACATAAGGTACTTCAGGACCCAGTGTGTCATTTGATCATGGGGGTCTAGTGTATTAAATGGTGCCTAAGTTGCCTCGTTAAAAACCTTAACTTGGAAAAACCCAATGGGATAAAAACCAAGATCAAGGAAAATAGTACAACATTGTATGGTACTTCGGGACCTAATGCAATTTCACCATTTTCATAATTATAGGTACTTCTGATACTCTTATAAGGATCTTTAACCAATTGCATGTGATGGGACTTTGATATTAATTCTTCATGCATTTTCAATCGATCCTTTCCATTTATATGGGTATGCACCTACCACGTCCGTCATTTACATTTAGATCCAAAATTATATTCACTTCTGGTGAATACGTTCTCCATATAACCTTTGATAGATCGGCTTTTGTGCAATCAAGTTGGCTTTATATTTTATTTTGTATGAACACCCACTTAAAACCAATTAATGTTGCACTTTTCAGTGTTGGAACTACTGGTCCAATCTCATCATGTTTAATGAATCCAACTTTGCATGAATTGCTTCCTTCTAGCTCTTTTACTATGATTTCGATGTCGACATCCATTTGTTTGATGATCATCGTATTCTCATAGGCTCTTTCCACTTCTGGGGAATCATATACAAAGAGCCTAGTGATATCCAACACTTCTGGTGTACTTGAGAATCACTTGATATTCATTGAGTTGGAGTTACTTCTGGAACTTTCAAATGAGCTAGTATCTGTGACTTTGTCACTTTCTTGGCCTTTAGTAAATGCTTTCAATGACATATTTGCTAAACCTTATAATCATTTCATTTATTGAACTTCTGGTTCACTTGTATTTATCCGCGGATATGAAATAATAGAGAAGTTGTTCCGTGCAATCTCTTTCTTAATTGTCTCATTTCCTCTCCCCCTAAATACCGAGCATTTGATCATCATTATAAAGCTCTAGGTATTTGATAACAATAGGGACTCAAACCCCATGTATCATCCAACTTCTTTGTGATCTCATTGTAGTTCATTTGGAGGAGGTACATCTCGGAACATATGCTGCTTAATCAAAATCTTTGAATGACATGCTCTCTTCTGGAGATAATTAGGGAGATGTTATTGTGTCAAATTCGAAATGCAAACATGCATGGGCCCATTTGACCAACGACTCTTCTGGGTCGCCGTGAGCTACCTTATGCTCAACAATGTTTTTTTTTTATAACATTCTCTACCTTATGTTTCATATGACCAAAGTGTTGAGGCATCTGTAATCTTGGAATTACACTGGTCTATATGATAGTGTTCCGTAGCTATCTCATTGAATCCATTCAAGAGACATTAGAGACTTTGCATTTACTTTGAATTTAGATGGTCTTGTTGTTGATTTGCCAAGATGACAGACTATATATGTTCGGTCACCCTTATAAAGGATCTTCGGGTCCTATGATCTTCTGATCCCTTTTAGTGGGTGTGTATGTGAATGTCAATGATCCCGCCCATCATTGTTTCACATGAATGACCGAATGCCACAAAGAAAAATATTTGGATGTTATTGCCTTTGCCTTCACGCCAGGAATTGATTCTAATCGAGGTAGTGTATCATTTACTAACTTCTGGTTAGTGATAAGTTTCAATGGGATAAATGAGTGTCAAATAAACCATATATATACATTCTCAATTCTGTAAGACTTGCTTCTGGCTAGTCATATGAGATATTGGTGTTCAATACCATGTCAATTCATACTATGTGTCATTGTTACTTCAGGTAACAAGATCAATGCTCTTCTGGAGCTATATGGTATTTATCCTGGTTTTTCCATTCATGATTGTTTGAGAAAAATTTGGGTTTTCAAAGTTGTTTGACACTTATAAAGCCATAATATTCAACCATTGAACTTCGTATATGGTGATCCATTTATTTAACTTAGATGTCATTGAATGGGTATTGTCAGAACTTTCGTTGATGTCATGCTTCAGGTATGAGTCATTTATAATGTTCTCCAAGACATTTAGAATTAACCGTATAACAGACCTAGCTATAAGCCACAACAATAACTTTGGTCAAACGCTTAACCATAACCTCTTTGACACCCTCTACCGGAGGGGCATGCTTCAGGCAATGCTTAGAGGATAGTCAGGAAGTGGCCTTTTTACCCGGATCATATTATGTGGTTACTTCTATTGGTTGTACCAACCGAATGATAATCGTTCTGAACTTGATAAAAACCTACATTCCGTGTACTTCAGAGTACAAATGATAAGTTTAGAATCATATACTCTTCCGGAGTTTATAATAATCATTCACTCTTCTGAAGTTTAATAAAAATCCACCAGCAGAGTCTTCAGGCTCTTAGGTTTGTGTTGAAAACTTTACAATCTACGGGATTGTGGTCAACCTTTCTCCCAAATGTTCATTTGCCAAACAAAACTTCGTATTGGACACTAATGATAAGTAGTTTATTCGGGAAACACTTTAAGTTTAAGCTATGAATTACAATAAGTAAAATCATAATAATTTTATTCAATATAAAGCAATGAATAAAAAAAAACAAATAAATAAATAAAATAAAATAAAATTGTATTTGTCCACTTCAGGTGGAGTCATGAGAAAAAATTGTCAATTTATCATTTTCTTCAAGAAATGATTTTATTCATAAACTTAATCATGGAATGTGTAACATCTGTTTCATTTTCAGTATTGGTTAATAATGGGCCTACGGAGGTGTTTAAACCTTCTCGAGGATTAAGACAAGGCGACCCCTTGTCTCTGTTTCTGTTCATTCTTGGTGCAGAAGTACTCGCTAGAAAACTAACAGTAGAGTCCAATCTCAACCAATCTGGCATTGGCTTCAGGTTTGGTCCATCTGGACCAAGAATCCCGTTTTTGGCATTTGCTGATGATATCATCATTTTCACAAAAGGCAACATGGCAGCATGTGAAAAAGTAAGGAAAATTGTTGATGATTACTGTCAATTGTCAGGACAGAAAGTAAACTACAACAAATCTGCATTTCAAGTTTCTCCAGGGATACATGCGTCACGAATAGCAACTATCGAAGGATGTTTAAGCATATCAAAGCACATCAAACTGGACAAATACCTGGGATGTCCGATTGTTAATGGTAGAGCAAATAAAAGCACATTTGAAGAAATCATTGGTAAAACGACTAATCAATTATCAAAATGGAGAGCTGATTCACTGTCTCAACATGGGAGGTCTGTGTTAATAAATTCAAATTTAGCTTCTAAACCACTCTTCGCTATGCAAAGCTTCATGCTCCCGGTGACAATTCACTCAACATTAGACAAAATCAATAGGACCTTCTTCTGGAACAAAGACCTCCAATACAAACCCCTTATAGGATGGGACAAAGTATGTAGACCAAAAGCAAAAGGAGGCATGGGATTAAGAAAAACAAAGGAAATGAATGAGGCACTACAAATGAAACTTATTTGGAAAATAATTGCTGAACCAGATAACTGTTGGGTCAAAATTATCAACCATAAGTATCTAAAGTCAACGCCAATACTTAACTTTGAGAAGAAAGGAAATGCATCATGGCAATGGACGCAACTGAGGAAACTTATTAAGCCATTTAAGGAAGGTCTAGCATGGTCAGTCGGCGATGGGAAAACAATCAAGTTCTGGCAAGACAAGTGGGCTCCGGTTAAGAATATTCATTATGCTTGTCTCGACCCGACAAAAATCAACTGGGAAGAAACTGTTGATCAGTACATTCGAAATGGGGCATGGAATCTGGAAAAACTTAGAACGATAATGCCAAATGATATTGCACAACAGATAGCACATATTCCCCTCCCAAAAAATCAAATACAGGACAGAATGTATTGGTGGCCGGACAGAAAAGGATGGTTTACGACGTCTAGTGCGTATAAACTTAATACAAGAGCAACAGAGCTCAATAATGACAATAATGCATGGATCTGGAGCTTGAACGTTCCACCTAAAATTAAGAATTTCATGTGGAAAGTCTGTCATAATGGGCTCCCAACAGCTGCCCGTCTCGCCAGAAGAGGAATGGCAATACCACCTTACTGTGCCTTGTGCAATCACCATGAAGAAGACACTACTCACTTATTGTTTGAATGCAAATATTCACTCTGCTGCTCAAGTTTATCACCAAGAGTGAAATCAGAGATTTTAAACAATATCATATTATCAAGAGATATCGAGACACTAATGACAAAATTAGATACACTACTTGATACACAACAAAAACAGAAACTGGTATTCCACTGGTGGACCATCTGGATTATTCGTAACAAACTGATCTTCCAACAACAAAGAGCGCCAAATACAAGGGGATTTGAAAAACTTGTCGACTCATATATTAATGAATGGAGTAAAGCAGGAAAACACAACGAAGAGGATATCAACAAAATACAACAGCGAGTAAATACCCATAAGGAAAATGTGAGTATTAGGAAGAAGGAAAAATGGAAAAAACCACCAACTGGGAAATTGAAACTAAATTTCGATGGTTCTGCCTCCGGCCAGCGGCAAAGCTCGATAGGCTACATCATTCGTGACAGCAGAGGGATTTCAGTTGCAATGGGAAGTAAACTAATTGGACACCAGTCCCCTTTAATGTCCGAAGCCTTGGCTTTGAGGGAGGGCGTTCTGAGGGCTCTCGAGTTGAAAATCCCTAAAATTATAATTGAGGGAGATTCATTGACCATCATCAATCATTTACAGTCTAGAATCAAATGTCCATGGGAAATTGAACTAATTATGTCAGATATTAGTTCTCTACTTACGGGGTTTTACGAAGTTTCGTTTTCACACATTCTTCGTGACGGCAATTGCGTGGCAGATAAGGTTGCACACCTTGCTCATATTGCCTCCATCCCTTCTTTATACACTGACCCAGGTCTTATCGACCTCATCCGAAAGGATGCTGTCGGATAGCGGTTTGCATCCGAATTATTACTTAATCAAAAAAAAAAAAAAAAAAAACTTCAAGTGACAATTAGTCTCTATTATGTATATTTCGATCATATACTCCAAAAGATGATAAGTTGCAATTCAAAAATATAGTAAGTTGTCATATAAATATTGACCATATTCTTCAAGAAATGGTATGTTTGATTATTACTCACTTCAGGGAGAAGACAACTTCTATACATTCATTTTATTTCTATACTTCTGTGTATTTGTGCAACTTTAAAATAAAAACTCATATACTTCAGGGCATGGTTTCGTCATTAAGAGAATATACAATATATCTCATATCATTCATTTATTTCAGGAAATGAATATTGTCACTTCAGAGACAAATTTGTGTTGATGAGAGAGAGAGACATTTTATGAATTTCCTTTTCATATACAACTCTTCAGGAGATGATTGTCGTTACTGCAGGAACGATTTAATTATGAGCATAATGTGTTCATCCTCTTCAGGGGATGAGTTTATTTATTTTGAGAGATAATGATAAATAAATACACAATTGATATAATTAATAAAATTATAAATAAATAAATAAAATCAAATTGGCATATTGTCAACTTCTGGTGACAAAAAATGAACATCTACAAATACATGTTCGTCTACTTCTGGAGACTGGTGGAGAAACCATAATTTGCTTGTTTAGCTATAAAAATCATCGGTACAAGGACGATTATGAATTTTAAAATTTTATCCACTACGGGAGATAAATTTTATTATGATATATAATCTAAAATATTTACCTTCTTCAGGAGATAAATAAGAATTTCATCTTCTTCAAGAGATGTGATACATAAATTGTGTTTACTTTATCTACTTCAGGAGATAAACTATCACTTTTGGGATGATATGCAAATTTAACAATCTATATCTACTTCGGGAGATAATGTTTGTCTACTTCTGGAGACAAAAAAAAAATACAAATTGAAATGAATAATAAAAATAAAAAAAATCATCACTACGGGGATGATTTTCAATCGTTCACATCTTCTTCAGGAGATGTTCCGTTCATCTACTTCGGGAGATGGGGATTAAACAAATATAATTTAAATAAATTAAATTAAATAACATACATAAATAAACATAAATAATAAATATAATTTCATCACTACAGGGATGAAATTTATCGGCTTGATTATCTCTGCGGGGATGAGATTTATCGTTTCATCGCTTCGGGGATGAGATCAATTTATCATTCATCTACTTCAAGAGATGAAAAATAATTAAAAAATAAGATAAAATAAATAAATAAATAATTCATCACTACAAGGATGATATTCAATCGTTTATCACTTCAGGGATATAATGAAATAACATCAACTTCAGGGGATACAATCGCTTCAGGGATTGAGATTAAATTACTTTATCCGCTTCAGGGGATATTACAACTTCGATTGATTCAATCACTTCGGATATTACAACTTCGATTGATTCAATCACTTCGGGGATTGAAATTTATTCGATTGATTCAAACACTTCAGGGATTGAAATTTGTTCGATTGACTCGACCACTTCGGGGATTGAAATTTATTCGATTGATTCAACCACTTCGGGGATTGAAATTTATTCGATTGATTCAACCACTTCAATTCGGGGTTGATATCATCTTCAGGATGTGTTTATATATATATATATATATATATATATATATATATATATCATCTTCAGGATGTGTTTATATACATCATCTTCAGGATGTGTTTATATACTTCATCGGGGTAAACTATGCAACCCTGCAAGTTTGGATTGTTTTCTGTAATTTTCTAAAATTACAGATCGATCTGCGATTTTTAAAGAACTCCGGGGCTGGTTTTATAATTAAGCCAAATTTGCAATAATCTATCGTCTTCTTCACTGCGGCGGATCGGAAAACATCTGAACAACTATGCAAAGGTGTCATCGATCATGATGCGGGTCGGCGATGAAGATCACGGCTGATCGGAGTATTCCGACGCGCCCCTAGCGCCAAGGATGCGAGCCGGCGATGATTCAGATGGCGGCGCGGGATTTCTGGGCGGCATCCGGGGCAAAGAAGGTTCCCGTTGTTCCGCGTGCTCTCTCCTTCAGATGACGGCTCCGACTGAGGACTGCACCATCATCTCGACAGATCCGGAACAGGCTCGTCCATGGCTGTCAGCGTGAGCCCTATTCCGAAGGGATACAACAGATCTGGATCGAGTTCGAGCCCTATTCCGACCACTTCGCGAAGCAGCAATGGAACCATCAGGGCAGATGATCTCTTGTCTGCGATCGGGCGAGATGAAAAATTAAAATTCAATATAAAAAAAAAATCATAATAATCGATCAATTATATAAAAGGTCATGAACACTCTTCCTCTGGCCTATTACATTCTTTAAGGTTTAGTTGGTGTAATATAACTAATCTTGATATGAATACAGTAATCAAAACTAACAACATGTCAGAGGATAATTGGTTGAAAAATTTTAAATAAAAGGAATGGAAAACTCATCTTTGGTGAGATTTGAGTCCTAGAGGAACGAGCAAACTTCTTCGCTATCTCTGATCAATATAGGAGCAATTCGTGCTGATAATATATAGGAGCAATTCGTGCTGATAATATATAGGAGCAATTCGTGCTGATAACGTGTGATAAACCGTAATGATAGAGAAGAGAGGCTCAGGGAAGAGAGGAGAAACTGATGTTCTCATTAGGGTTCAAACGGACCCATTATATAGAAGTATACAAAGGGAACTAGGGTTTCTAGTGTTTATCCATTATAATATAATAATATTATAACAGTTTTTAACTTCAAACACTTTTCTACATTTGTTGGTTGTCAAATGGGATCTTGATCTTCTATAACCCTCCCTACACTCCTCCTTCTCCACTAAATTTTTTTTAACATTTATTTAATCTTAAATGAAATTATAAAAATTATATTTATATTTCTAACATCTATTTTTATAAAATTTTGTTTTGAAAAATCATGTTTTAAAATTTTTAATAATTGTATTTTGTAAAATATTATCTTTTTAATTTTTAAAATTTATAAAACATAATTTTCCAAAATAAAATTTTATAAAGAATCAAAATATAATTTCTATAATTTTTTTTAAGATTGAATAAATGTTAAATATTTTTGTGATGTAGGGAGGGGAGTAGAAAAGATGTTGTAGGGGATCTTGACTGGTTAATTGTTATTCAAACGGTGTTTAAAACTTAGTTATCTTATAATTAAAATGAAGTGTTAATAAACATAACTAGTCCTATCCCCGCACAAATGACGCGCAATTTAATAGTAAAGTTGTGAATATTAAATAATATCAAAAATTTGCCGACAAAAATACACATTTAGCGGTTAGAAAATAGTAATAAAGTAAAATGTATAATACATAGTATGTACACGGTTGGGATGATTTCGTAAACGCCTACAAACTGCTCATTCAAGGCAAATACTCTTGTCATTTCAACCTAGAAAATGAGGATAATAGAAAACGGTTGGGATGACAGACAATATTCAGTACCGAGTGTATTATTTATAAGATAGTTGGACAAAAGTACGTAAAAGGCAAAAAGATAATTAAGAAAAATCTTGTAGATCTTGTAGATAGAATCAAATAAAAATATTCCATTAATGGATATGCATTCAAAACTAAATTAACCAATTAGATTTTCAGAAAAAAGTAAAAGGCAAGAAGATAATTAAAAATAATCATAAAGATATAATCATATTGAAATATTCCATAAGTGGATATACATTATAAATTAAACTAACCAATTAGATTTTCAAAAAAATAAACAAAAGGCAATAAGATAATTAAGAATAATCATAAAGATATAATCATATTGAAATATTCTATAAGTGGATATACATTATAAATTAAACTAACCATTTAAATTTTCGTGCATTAAAAATTACTGGGTAGATGAGTGAAAAAGAAATCAAAAGTATATATTACATTAGATATTGGATAGCAAAGTAGATATATTTATATATTTAGGTAATATGGAAAGTGTGTACATGTTATCCTGAAAAGAATATGAATTATAATTATAATAATTATCAAATCAATTAAGCTGTTTAGGCGATAGTTGACTTACCAAAAACATATGCTAATTATCATAAAAAAGAAAATGATATTATATCCAGCGCCATGTCGTGATTTTTTATAAATAAAAGCTTAGTAATATATTAAATAAATATTATAAAATAATAGTAAAAGTTTAGATTATTAAATGTTTTGAATTGAACTCATTGGTTGAAAAAGCAATTAAAGTAGTATATATAGATATATATGGATACAGATTACTAATATTAATTTTATTTAGTCCTCTTATCGAGGACACTTGAATTCTTAACTAATAAAAAAAACTAATATTAATTTTATGTTTCCTTATTCTTAATTTTTATGTTTTGAATTAATCTCATTGTTTTTTTTAAACTACTAAAATTGTAATTTAGGCTAAGGTGATTGGTTAAAATGCCTTAGATTAAGGGGAGGGCGTCACGTCATCTGCAAAACTTTAGTTTTAATAATTAGTAAAGTAATAGATTGTTTTTTTTTTAAAAAACTACTAAAATTGTAATTAAGGCCAAGTTGATTGGTTAAAATGCCTAGGGCGAGAGTGTCACGTCATCGGTAAGATTTTTATTTTAATAGTTAGTGATAGATAACTAAAATTGTAGCTCAGACTAAGGTGATTGGTTAAAAGACATAGGATTAAGGGGCGCCACGTCATCGGCAAGACTTTTGTTTAAATAGTTTAGTAATAGATATACAGAATCCAAACAGACCTTTACTAGATTGCCAACCTGAACCCACACCCAAACGAGACAACATTCAGTTCGGCAATCCCAAGCCCTAATCGACGAGCATCGGAGGAATTATTGGAGCCCTGTGTGTCGAATCGAGGGTTCAATCAGAAGCCATGATCGTCTGCGTAGCTGTTATCGGTCACCAGGTCCTTTCCTTTCCTCTCTCTCTCTACCTCTCATCTTCTTCGTTTCGAAGGTCGTTCGAACATTGTTGATCCGGAAAGCTCACTAATTTCGCTCGAAAATTTTGTTCTTTGATTACACAGAACAATCCGCTCTACATTCAAAGCTTTACTGATGCCGATGATGCTCTCAAACTTCACCACATCGTCCATTGCTCCTTGGATGTCGTTGACGAACGAGGTCTCTCTGTCTCCCCTTCCCATCTGATCTTATTTTTGAAGCTTACTGGTCGTGATTTGCTCAATGGATTAATGATTAGGGTTTTTTAAATTGGCTCTGATAATTCCGTTTAAGTATTTCACCTCATTGTTTTCCAATACTAATTTGAAATAATGTATCTGCGTTCGATCTATCAATGCTCGTGTCAGGTTAAATTAAATTTGGTTGGTTTGTGGTGTTTCAGTTAACAATCCTAAAAAATCTGGATCTATGCTGAATGAAACATTTCTTGGTCTGCTTTATCCCACCGAAAACTTTAAAGTGTAAGTCTCCCCGTTCTTGTCTCTTTTTTTCCTCCAAATCATGGTTGAAATGTCTCCTGGTTATGAAATGTAACATTTTGTTAGATGTCAAACTGGGATTGGCAAGAATGGGATAGTTTGTTGAGAGTGGGTAGGGTTTTGTTAGTGTTACATGTGAGTTAAGTGTTATTAACAGCCCAGGGAGTATAAATAAGGGAATAACCATCGGGATTAGTTATCCAGTTTTCTTAGATTTTGGAGGCTTTTGCGTTGGCAAGATAGTTGTTCTCTTGGTGACTAGTTTGAGGTGTTCTCAATTGATAGGCTCATGGATTCCTTTTGGTTTCTTTGATATTTTGACTGACTTTACTTGGATTTCGACTAAAAACGACATACTCCCTGACAACCAGAAGGAATCCAAGAGCCTGCCAGTTAATGAACACCTCAAACTGTCCACTAAGAGAACGACCATCCTGGTCTACTCCCAGCCTTTGGACCTATACTTTTTCAATTGTGAAACTCTCTAGTCAAGGCAAAAGCCTGCAAAATCTCCAAAAAACTAGATAACTAACCTTGAGGGTTATTCCCTTATTTATACTCCCTGGGCTGTTACTAACACTTACCTAACAACCATGTAACACTAACAATACCCTCTACTACCCACTCTCAAGAAACTTCCCCATTCTTGCCATTCACCACTATGACATCTAACACATTTCCTTGCTTTGGTCTTTAGTATTGATTAAGTTTTTATCCCAATTCACTTTGCTTTCTTAGGTATGGGTATCTGACCAACACCAAAGTCAAATTCATCTTGGTGACCACTGATCTAGATGTCAAAGATGCAGATGTTAGAAATGTAAGTAATTTATAGCATTTTGCCGGTTATTATATCATATTGAAATTCATTTTTTGCTATCTTTTAGGGGGTTGAATTGAATTTGAATTTTACCTGGAGATGATAACTGCAATAATGATAATATATGTCTTCTACCCTTTTGCTCTACGATAGGAATGACTGCAAAATGTATATTGCATTTTCTAAGGTGGCATTTGGTTTAAATTTGGGTATGCATTTGGGATTGGGGGTCTTGGTTTAAAAGTGCAACTTGTTAGATGACTATGGATTTATTTTATTAGATTTAGGAATATGGTTTAAAAGAAGGGAGATTATTAGACAAACCCAAGTAGGAGTTCTAGTGTTGGGAATAAATTCTCTTAGGTATATTTGAAATAGAAAAAATTGTATAATGAAACCCGCTCTCGGAGTTAGCCCACTTTGGATCAAATTGGTTTAAAATCTTCTCTGCTGCAACTTGGGGATGAAGCATTTTGTTAACGTATATTTTAGTCTAATACGATTTTAGTTCCTTTGCTGATAATACTTTGATTTTAGTTCCTTTGCTGATACTTTCTAGTTAATTTAGTTTTGCACTATACAACAATGTATGATAATTTACATACTAACACTTGTATCTTACAGTTTATAATTTCTATGACATCCTTTGTCTGAACAGTTTTTTAGGAAGTTCCACACTTCGTATGTGGATGCAGTCTCAAACCCTTTTCATGTACCTGGTAAAAAGATAACGTCAAGAACTTTTGCACAGAGCGTTACGAATATTGTCAAGTCCTTTGGGCTGAGCTGATCTGGTTAGATCTATGTCTCTTGATAATTGATATAGTGTGTTTTAAGTTTATCCAAAATGTACATTTTTTTTAGACCCTTGAAACAGACATTGTATGAGACTATGAGCATATTATTCCTCGCTTTTAATTCGCTCTTATTCCCATTTGACTTGGGTTGCACAATTTATTAGTACAAGTCTATACTATTTTTTAATATTTTATTGGTTCAAGTAAGTCCATTTATTTTCTGTTTGTTATTTGCGTTGCTGAGCTAATTAATACACCTGGCCATGGGCTAGTTTCAGTAGTTTGCCAAGTGATTCAGTTCATCAGGTGTCATGTCTTGTTGGTCTTCTTATTCTCCTTGTATTTTGGTTGAACTTTTAGATTTGTATGCATCTTGATCTTCAATGAATCTATTGATTTGTAGGTACCATCTCATAAGCATTCAAACAGAATGTGCATGCAGGACTTGTAATTATTCTAGTGCAGTAACATACATGGCTGCCTTTCGCCTTGAATTGTATTATTTCTGGATTCTAGTTGATCATTCACTTGGTTACAGTTGGTAAATCTGCATCTTCTGTCATATTGGTGATGTTTTCCGTACATGTACAGACCATGTGCTGGATAAACACCGTGAGATGGGAGGACGACTCAGCTGAAAAACTAATATCCAAGTTCAAGTCACAAACTGGGTTTCAGTAACAAGAGGGAATAGAAGTTCTCTCATCTGAGATAAGGCTAAGTAGGCTGAGCCTGAGGGCATTGATGATGACCATAGCCTTATAGTTAGTGCCAAGTAGAGTCCCTATTTGACTTGGGTTTACACAATTGATTCCCTATTTGACTTGGGTTTACACAATTGATTAGATGTTCATAGCCCTATATTTGCATTTGTGAAGATATTGTTTGTTAAAGTAGGTCTTTCCTTTATTTTTCCGCTATTCATGCCCATAGAGTTGGTAAATGGTAAATGCATACACTTTCCCCCTGTGCTCATTTGCTATGTGATTCGTTGCTATGTCCAGTTGGTGTTCTGATAATCTGATTCTCCTTGTGTGTTGGTTGACCTGTTAGATTTGGATGTATCTTGATCTTCAATGATTATTACTGTTGAGTGCTATTTTTTCCACAACTTTCATAAGCATTCAAACAGAATCTGCAGGCACTTGAATTCTTCAAGTGCCAGTAACATACATGGCTGATTTCCCCTTGAATTGTCTTATTGTGGATTCTGGATGATCATTCATTTTCACCTGGTTACAGTTATTAAACCTGCCTCTTACACTGTTATGTTATTGCCAATAGCATCTTCTGACTGTGTCATCATGGGCAATTTGGGTTTCGCCTAGGGCCACTGTAGTAGAAAACTACACCCCGATCGCCTATATAATCTCTATTGATGGCATGCCTTCCAACTGTTAATGTTCTCATTTTCGGAGCTGATTTCCACAAGGCAATGCCCATCACACAAAATACTTTTGGGACACCTGATCATGGTTGAAAACCCTTTATTTTTTATTCAGTACCAATCAATTCTACCAGTCATTTTCCATCTCTGTCACAGTAGTCACGAACATGGTGGTCCAACTCTTCTAGACCTATCTTTCATAAATCTTACTGTAGTTTGATTCCATCCATCCATAATGAAAAGGGTGTGTTGTATGATAACCCTCCACCATTTCGGCATAATCAGTGGAGGGTATGAACTTGAGGCAGTTCTTACTCCAAATCAGAAGGTTAAGGTTACTGTCAGTGTTGTGAGTAACCTTACTCAGAATTCTCATTGCCACATCGAGACCCACTTTGCTCAAATGTTACATTCTATTATCAGCAGGTGGGTTCATATTGTCCAATATGCATTTGTGTATATCTATGACTTGTGACTGGGATGGCTTGTGTGCTTTATGGTTTTGTCATGCTCATGTGCTCTGTTGCTCATAATAGCCATGTGTTTCTTGGCGCGTTGTCGTTAAATTCTTTTGCTTTAGCTTTCGCTCTCTAATCTAGCAGAGGGCATTATTAAGTTAGTAGAGGTTATTGTAGTGTTTTGACATATATTCGGATACAACAGATGAGAAATTTCTCATCAGTTTGTTTACTCCAAAATCACCCTTGCGGTGAAGTTACCCTCGAGTGGTTAACATTTTCACCGGCTGATCTGCTTAGTATACTGGCTCTGTTTTAGAAGATACCAGAGGTCTACAAAATACCTTGACAGTTGTTTTGAATTCGCGACGTTTGCAAAAATCGCAGAGGTAACTCGTGTATCTATATGCTATACTAGGGATGTCAATAGTTGTATGTGACCCTTTTCTTTAGGGTGACTATTTCTGTTATTTGAAGTTGAAATCGGATTAGTTAATTAACTGATTATGCATCTCGGCTTCATCTTTGCTTAGGACCTGGTTTCTTAGATTGGGGTTTATTTGTAAAAATGTCTACATGTAGGTAGAGATGGTATTCATTCATGGCTACTACTCGGGAGCTAAGAGCATCCGCATCCTTGAAACCCAGTCGGGTTTCTTAACTTAACCTTTTACATTTCTCTTTCCTTAAACAACCCAATATAAATTTTTCCCTACAACCCTTAAAAACCCTATTTATTTATTTTATTGGGACCCACCTATATCTTTTTCTCTCACATTCTCTCCCGGATGGCCCACTCCCTTATATTTTTTTTCTCTCTCCCGATTTTTAAGGGTTGCTTGCTTAACAACCCGTCAAATCGTTCCTTAAGTTTTTTTATCTCTCTTCTATTATTTTATTATTAGGTTTCTTAAATTATGGGTTAAGAAACCCCAATACAGGTGCTCTAAGATACTCAAATTAACATTTTCAAACTCTAACCAATTTGTAGGTTTACAAAAAGAGACACCTTCAAAACCTTCTCAAACTTGTTACAAGATTTGTTTAAGGTGGTGATACTTTATAGCACACCCTTCCAGATGAGAACTCACACGAAAAGCTATTTTGCTTGGGTGAACACGCATGTAGCGACGAGATCGTTCCATTTTTTGTCCCAATGATGCATTTAATATATTAGATTTTTTTTTAAGGGTATAGGTTAAACAAATAAATAATAATATTAAAAAATTAAAACTATCCAGATATCACTTCAACCTAATTGGCCAAAGCATTTATCTTTAAACAAAAATAATTCTAAGTTATTTAATACAACATAGTAGTTGCTAAAAAAAGGGGTTTAATCTATGTTCTGATATAAGTTAAGAAAAATGTTGTAGCTTAAACCCTTGGCATCATTATACAAAAGGTGGGCATGCATGTTACCAAAACTATTCCATCAATCACAACCACATTTTGTGATATGGGATCAAATAATATGTTTTATGAACGAACCGGAACCGAATTGATTTTTACTTTCAATGTGAGGGCTAAATATCAAATTTCTCATTATAAATAGAAATAAAATGGTGCCAACTCTAAAAGCACCCCCCAAAAAGGAACACCTAGATTGCATTTTCAAGGTGATTACATTAACCTCCTATAAGCATGTTCTCCCGGGAAAAGAAATAGATTTCATATAGTAGAAAAAGGTGAGGGCATAAATGAAGTATATAACCTTATTTTTACTGGAATATCCATGTTATTGTGTTTACCCCAATTGCTGAGTACAGCCTCATTTTTTACTGGAATATACTGCTGACAGACGAGTCGTCGTGGATCCGCCAGATAGTTTCTCCCAACAGATTTGCAGTCGAAAGCACGGTCAGTTGAGGGAAGTAGTTCTGTGGCGCCACTGGGATTGTATTTGTGATGATTACTTCCTCGAAGAGGCCACTCGACAACCTCTCTATTGCAGGTGGGCTGTGCATAGACAAAATTTAAAGTGACCATCAATTTCCAATTTACTCAATTCTTCACCAATTTCTAAAACTAGTACACTACAGAAGTCAGAAGCATTCCAATACAAAGGGGATTTGACGCTAGTTTAAATGTAACTTGAACACTTGCGTAACATTACACCTTATGCAGGTCTCTTAATCTCTCGGATATATGACAAATTGATATTCAAATTCATGTGATTCCAGGTATAAAATTTCGAAGTCTCTTGCTTGTTTACCTTTAATAGTTCATCCTAGGACCGAAATAATGTCTTTTAATGCTCTTACTCCTATATTAATCGGAGTACTAAAGGACTTCTTTGCCAATGAAAAACCTGAGCTTTCAGGATGAACACTAGAAGCGGGTGATGGAGAGAAACAAACTAAGTAATGCAAAGAACCAGAAGGCATAATACCTGAAAACACCATGAGTGCAGCAGGCATAAACCGCCTTAGCTCCTTCTTCCCGTAACAAAGCTGCACCTTTTGCGATGGTTCCTATCATTCAAGACAACAGCATTTGGCAAAGGCAGCTACATGGGACACACGCTAGGAAGTTTCATCTTAAAAAGCATTTTGATTTTCTTTCATCTGTGACTTTAAAAGAAGCATGGGAAGTAGGTACCCAAGTAGATGACTCACCAGCTGTGTCAATCATGTCATCAACCATTACTGCAACTTTACCCTTAACATCCCCAATTAGGTTCATCACCTGCTCGAATTCGAAAGATGCTTCCAAAAATTAAAGCCCGATCAAAAGAAGAGGAACTCTTTAAACATGTACTAACAGGATAGTGAAATCTCTCTCTTTAAAAAGAGAAGGAAAACAAAATACAAAGAGGATAAAATGAATCCTGTCTCTGAAATGTCACCGAAACAATTAGCATATATGTTTTTTGTTACAATGGAGACCAGTATGGTGAAGGACACGATAATAATTGGACAATATAAAGCTATCAAACCCACCTCAGCTACATTATGTCCTGAACGCCTTTTGTCAACGATCGCTAATGGAGCATCAGATAACTTTTTTGCAAAAGCCCTGGCTCTAGCAACTCCACCAACATCTGGGGAGACTACTACCAAATCACTGGAACAAATATTCTTGCTTGCCAAATAATCAAGTACAACATGCTGAAACATGGTACAAAAAGACAATATGCAAATAACTATGACATCTTACAACCAGAGTGAAGAGCCACAAAAGAAAAAGGCAAAAAAATACCGCCATACCTGACAGTATACATGGTCAATTGGGATATCAAAGTACCCCATAGACTGTCCAGAATGAAGATCACAAGCAAGAACCCTATGCGCACCTGCTTCTGTGATCTGGTTTGCAACTAATTTCGCTCCAATGGATTCACGCCCTTGAGTCTGAATCAAAGATGGAACAGCACAAAAATCGCAGATTAAGCAAATGAGTAACTTGCATATTGCAGAAAAAAGGAGGAAAGTAATTTGCAATGTCAAGAAAAAAAACCAAGCCAAGCCAATCCCACTAAGGCTTAGTCAAGCTATGTTCTAAACATGGAGTTCTTCCCACACAGAGCAAACTGAACACCTTTGGTTCTTCCAGGAATTAAGCAAAGTGCATTCCCCTGGAACAAGGCATATAGAAGTCCTTCAAATTGAAAATCTAGATGATGTGACGGTGGGTCAAGCCTTAATCAACTAGCAAATATTCCTGAAGAGGTTAACTTTTCCTGAAGAGGAACTAGCAAATATTCATTTACAACTAGAACAGCAATATCCACAACAAGTAATTTAATAGGGAAAATCTGTTTTGTAAGAAAGTAATTGAAGTTGGCATGCCTTTCTATCTGCCCTAGCATAACCAAAATATGGAATCACAGCAGTGATGTTCTTTGCAGATGCTCTTCGACAGGCGTCTATCATTATCAAAAGCTCCATTATATTTTCATTTGCAGGAGGACAAGTTGGCTGGACAAGGTATACATCACAACCTCTAACGCTTTCCTGTAACTGCACATAAATTTCACCATCTGCAAATCGTTTAATGTTGATCTTCCCTAGCTCCAAGCCCATGTAACGTGCAATTTCCTGATAACATTTCAAAATTGCAGATAAAATAATAAAATTAAAGAGTTAATTTGCTATGATAATAAGTTTTTTGCAGAAACTACATGATGGTAATAATCCAGTAACATTGTTAACTACAAAGGGCAAACAGAAAGTTTCAAAATTACAGAGAAAAGAACGCAGGGAAACATAGACAAATAAGAAGTTGCTAAAAATGAACCCAGAACAAAAAAATTGTGCCAAGCTACAAGTTCCACAAGAGAGGTTTGGCACGGGGCGTAAGGTAGAATCTATGCAGCAGAAAAGCTGTTTTATGAAACCACCATCAGTTAAGAAGAATCAGATACTAAATTTCTGAAGCAAATTCAACCAACATTGAGTTAGTAAATGTAACATGATTTTGATTCACAGCTATATACATTTGTAAAATCTTTAGAAACCTCCATTTTGTTAGTAAAAGTTAAAGCAAACAAATATAACACCCTTTTTTTAAAAAAAAAAAAAAAATGTCTCCATACTTGGAAGTCATTTTTGTCCTGCCGGAATTGTTAGGTTCATGTTTGATTAGTACTTGTTTGAGAAAGGTGGGAGTGTGGGACAATGTTTGATTAGTACTTGTTTGAAACATCCTCCAGATCCTGCCTATGGCGGGATATACTGGGTCGTTGTTGTTGTTGTAGTTTTCATTGAACTGCTTCCAAAATATGGTTGTTTCGTAATGGGAACCTTAAATAGGAAAGCTTGGAAGTTGCAACTAATGCAATATTTTTAGTATTCACAACCACAAAAATAGTTGTTATTACAACCACAGAATGAGTGCGTACATCCTGACCCCCAGACCCTGCTTTGGCAGGATATACTGGGTAGTTGTTATTACAACCACAGAAATAGTAATTCTTATTTCAGAGACAAAAAGGTTCGCAGGAAATACATTCAGACTGAAATAAGACCTTGGACAAGGCAGAAACCTAAAGGGTGAAGAGAGTAGAACCTCAGATAAGGCAGGATTTGCTGTTCCTGAGAATAGCTTTAACCTGGTGTTTGTCCTTCTATTCATTGAATTATCCAACCGCTTTGAATCCATGAACTTGGGAAGCGTTTGCTCATCAATGACTGGGACAAATGGCTTCCCATTCACCAGTTTGATTTGCTCACCCAAGTTGCATTTCTGTCAGAATTTTTAAGTAAAATGAAACATAAACCAAGTAAGTGCAAAATCAAAACAAATCAAAAGAGCACACTGAATAGACTTAATTTCTAAAACAATAATGGATACAGAACTCAAGGTTAACTTATGCATCAGCAGTCCATTCAATTTATGCCAGTTAAAAAAAAAACTAGAGTGATAAAGTAGCTTATTGAACCATCCTGTTTCCTGAAGCATAATCACTGGCCCACACTATCTTAGATGCAAAAGCCATTATTTATGCGGTAAATTTGGTAGTCATGCAATCATCTGGTGTGAAGTGTGACCTAACCACTTAATCATACGTAATTCAAAACGTCCTATATCACCAATCACAGTTTCATAATTTGCAAATTGCAACAGCTGAGAGGAGTTAATGTTAACACGGATCCCTGAAATAGATAGCTAACTTAACACGAAATACTGAAAGAAGAAATTCCAGAGTCCACAACATATCACGTCTACAAATATAACTCGCAATGAAGCATCTCTCCAGCAAAATCGATTTTTTTAAATATAAACACAGCAAGAAGAAAAAAGCGACTTTAACTGGGGGTAGAAAATTTAAACATCGATGTCCTCAAAACACGTAGCATTGTCGCAACTGCAAATTCAACCACCACAATAAATCACTTCAACAGTTCTCTCCCTGATTCCAATTCCAAATCACCAATGCGAAACACTGATCGTCGATCTGTCACTCACGGCCTAGTAAAACTCATAACAGCTTAAATCTGACGCGATTTAAACAAATTCTTCCACAGAACGTAAACCGCATAATTCTATTCCATTCAAATCCCTAAGAAACACAATCGCTTGCGCGCGCGCGCGGGGAATGGCAAAGAGAGAACATATTGCAACAGGAGATCAATTCCAGATTCCAGACAAAACCAAAACACGGAGACACTTACAGCAAAGTTCGGGGAGCAAAGGCGGATGCGCTGGCGGCGAAACAGGCATCGGTGCGCAGCGGAACGCAGGGAAGCCGGCGATGACACCGAAGAAGAAGGAGACGACGACGACGACGGGGAGCGGAGAGCGAGCGACGCCATTGCCGAATCCAGAGACTCCAACGACGGGAGCGAAGTGATCGATGGAGATGGATAGGGTTAGCGGGAGAGAGAGAGACAGACAGAGAATGGAGACAGGAATTTATATGGCGGTAACCTCCTGACCTCCTCTGGCTTGCTGAGTCGCCCCCTAAAGGCCCAAACTGGCTTTAAATACAGGGGAGGGCATCGGATTTCGTAAAACTCCTAGTGGCTCCAAAAGGAAACCAAAGGCCTCGCGCTGTAGTGCGCCTATACGACGCCGTTTTTCTATCTCTTTCAATGTTTGATTTGCCCTATATGGGAGAATATCTTCCATATCACTATATATCACACTTGATGTATCTTATATGATCAATTTTTATGATGATTTTTTAGATTGTAATAGATAGAGAGTTACAAATATTTGTATTATTTTTTGGTGTGATTTTTACAAATCTTTTGATTGATTAGAATTGCAGAATAATGATGTTTTTAGATAAATTAAATATTTTCTTAAAAACTCCATCATTTGCTAAAAAACTATCTATTTTAAATAAGAAGAAACATATAATAAGGAATTTAAATTTTATAGTCATATTATGCAGGGCTATTCTTGTGTTTTTGTAAAATTCATATTGGAAATTATATTTTTTAAATTATTATAATCATATCTTAAAATAACCATCATTTTCATTATAATATTTTTGAAATATGATTTTTAGTTTACAAATGGATAAGAATAATCTTTAATAGTATAAATGGAAATTTTAATTAAATAATAATTTTATGATGTCGCTAATGAAGTGGAATAAAAAATCAGGAAAGCTAACACTGTTGCAGATATGATTGCTCATCTTGTCTACAATATCATTGCCGATAAAGGGTTGAGGAAAACCCAGTACTTTGTGTTCTGACATAGTTTTATCCTAATTAATCTATTTCCTTGCTTAAAAAATTTATCCATTTTATGCCCCAAAAAGTTATATAGGAATTTTTTTTTTTTTTTAAAAAAAACCATCACTGAAAATTCAATATCAAATGTGTTTTTCCTAGAATACAAATAAACTCCAAAATTCAATATGATTTTTAATATGCACAAATATCCTATTGACTAAAGTGACAAAAGCGTGATATGCACAAATCAATGTGCTTTTCATGGAGAGAACAAATTCAAAGTTGGTAAGATTAGAGCGTCCGTACTGAACGTTACTAATGCCTAGCTTTAACGGTATTCAATATGAATTGGTTTACTTGTAAAAACATATGAATGAGTTGAATAGAAAGTATGAAAGTGGAGAGGTACATGTATCATGTATGTATGGTGGACCCTTTATAAAGGCAAATCCATTTTTCCAAATTCCTGGAATCAGTTCGTTCTTTTTCTCTTTCGTAGTGAACCATTTCATTCCATTCGTGGAGAATATGATTTGGAAATGTCTCACATTGATTACAAAATGAATCTAAGACTTGCATATAAGTCGGTGGACTATCCACCTAACACCAATTGGTTTTAGGATAAAACTCCACTCGGCTTGTGTGTTCGGTTTAGTTGGCGCGTGTGCACTTGACGTGCGTGTAGCCCCTCCACGTCGAATGACCTACCGTGATTTAACACCATTCATCAACACGATTTATTACCTTGGGTTCAACGGATACATTAGGTTCGAATAATGTGTCTAACATAATCGATCATCATGAGATTCATTATATTATATTGGAATAGATAGCCGATCCATGACACGTTAAAGTGGACGAAAATGCCAAGGGTGATTCACTTATAATAATAATCAACCACCTCAACGAATGCCCTGGAAAATTAAAGTCATTATGTTAGTCTCAAATATTCAACTTTAGATTATAGGAAGTCGAGATTATTACTTAATTCATGTTGCCTCAAAAGATAATGCGACAATTGGCAATGCTACACATCTTGGCCACACACCCCAAAGTGTTTTTTTTTTATTAGGTAAAAATTCGAAAGTCAGACAGGGCTGACTCATCGAGAGGCCGACAAAGTCAGCAGACGGCGAACCGTCAAACGAACAGCCTAAAAGTAAAGAAATACAGCTAACAAGCGAAAAAGATACAAGCAGAAATAAACTCTACAACAAGACGACACAAGAAGATCGACCAACTCCAAGAAGGTCGAGGAAGTCGTCGAAGAACGAAGCCAAGCACCACCGAAAGTGGCACCTCGGGCCAGCGGTACAGCAGGACTCTATCTCATGTGGGTAGTGCAGACGAACTCCGAGGACACTCAATTCCGGATACGGAGTCGCCCTGAGCGCACCACCTCGACCCCAGCCAGTCCCGACTCCAGACTCCATACCCCCCAACCAAGCAGAAGATCTCCTAGAAGCATCGGAAGCAGAGCCGCAAGCTGCTCGATCAAAACGCCTACAAGATTTCACCTACAAGAATATCATCAAGCCCTTTCGGGATTTAATCAAACCCTTTCGGGTGAATTTACTCAAACCCTTTCGAGATTTAATTTAGGATCATTCAAGCCTTTTTTTTTAATCCATTTCCACAAACTTGGGCCCTAAAGGCCCGAACTTGGGCCCGAAGCGAGAACCCAAGCCCAATACACACAGCAACACGAAATGCCTTCGGGCCCAAAGACAGACAGAGGGCCACGAAGAGACGCCGACAACAAGACATCAGTCGTCGAAGGGGCACCAAGCCGACGACGGACAGGCGACGCAGACCACCCAACCAACAGAGAACCGCCTCGAAGAGCACGAAACTCGTAGCACGGTCGGGAGCGCGCCTGAGTGCACAAATCGGCAGCCAGCAAAGCGTACTCGGAGGTTGGGGACACGAAACCAGCCAAAGCCAGGCCGAAGGCAGCTCGAGGAGAAGAATCAGGGGACCAGGGGTTCGGATGCAAAAAAAAACCAAATCAACGCATGACAAGGGGCTATACGACTCGCAAAGGCCAAGGGCAAACCATCGGCAGACGCAAGGAGGGGACGAGCATGTAAGCGGATTCACAAACCAAATCAACGCAGAGAAAGTGAAAGCCACATGATTATGTAGATAGATTTAGATTGAAAAGTAGGGATTAAAGGAGGGAAATTGCCCAAAAAAAAGGATTCTCGATTGAAGAGAGAGAAACTCATCACCCCCCATTCCAAAGTGTTTTCTTTTGGCCAAACTACCAAATTGGTATTTAAAACTGGCATCTTTGGACATATGAGTATTTTAAAAAACTCCGGTGCCAAATTGGTATTTAAAAAGTCACCGGTGGACATATATGTATTTTTTTTGGCCGGAAGTTTTTTATGTTGATAAATTCATTAAAAAAATTCTCATTAATATATCTAAAAATGTTATATAAAAAAGATAAAATTAAATCCATACTTTTTTTTAATTAGTTTTCACATATTGGTATTTTAATTAGTTGGAAGTTAGATACTTACATATTAGTATTTTTAAAAACCTAAGTTTTTCACAAATAAAATTCAACAAGTTAATTATCATCATTAAACTGTGTATATTAAAAACCTAATTCCAACCAATAAAAATATATGGGATTAATTATGGTAATTAACTTACTAATTTTTATTTTTGAAAAATATCTTTTAAAAAATAATAATATATGGGAATCTAACTTCCAACCAATAAAGATACAAATATATGAGAACTGATAAAAAAAGACTACATTTTTATCATTTTATATATTTTTAGATACATTAATGAGTTCTTTAAAAAAAGACTTTATTTTTATCATTTTATATATTGTAAGATACATTGATGAGTTTTTAAAAATTAATTATCAACCAAGCTAGTTTAATTTTTTTTAATTACCAACAAAAATAATTCAAGCTTACTAAATTGCGTTCTCTAAAAATTTAGAACGAAAACCGAACTTCCGGTAAAAAAGTATACTTATATGTCCGCTGGTGGTTTTTTAAATACCTATATGTTCGTCGGTGACTTTTTAAATATCAATTTGGTACCGGAGTTATTTTAAATACCCATCTGTCCAAGACTGCCAGTTTTAAATACCAATTTGGTAGTTTGGCCGTTTTCTTTTAAATACCCAAGGACTAAATGACCTATTCTTTCAAATGGGTTTTTGTGAAAAGTGAAAGGTTTTAAGAGTTTCACGTTGTTTTTTAGGGATATGAAAAGTTGATTTATAAAGGCATTTGGTTCATCTATCCGCGCACCGCAACCATCGTTGGTCTGATCCGTGTTTGTAGCACATGCGCACGTTTTCATTAGTTTTTCATAACAGACACAACTCTTCTCTTCTTCTTCCATTTTCGTTCTGAGCAACAATAATTACTTACTATTTTATCACAACTGATCAGTCTCATTCTATTTGATTGTATTTTTAAAAAAAAATATCAACAATTATTAAAAATATAATTTTTTTAAAAAAATAAAAATTTACGAGGCTATTTCTATGTGTAAATGCTTAAAGTCAGATTATTCTCAATAGTTTCTCCATTTTAGAGTTTTAAATTTTTTTGAAGAATTTTAAACATATTTTTGATTCAGCAAATTCTTCATCTTATCCTTCAAAATAAGAAAGTAGCAACAAAAATAGAGCAACATTATTTAAAACTAAATTATTCTCCGTATATTTGAAGTTAGAATTAGAGTAAAAATAATTTGAAAAATGTATATTGTATTTTATTTCCTTATTTTAGAGAAATTTCATAGAAGTAGCGGGAAACGGTTTAATATGCTACAAAATAAAAAAATAGTAATAAAATTATTTTCAAAAGAAAGCAAGTTAGAATTTGCTTTTAATCCCATATACACGGCACACAGGTGGCCTACAACAATGTGAACTGCTTCCATATTCTTTCATTTCACACTTTAATCCTCGCACATTGTATAGGAATTACACAGTAAGCTTCTTATCAACACATAGAAACTACATTACTATTTATTTGGTTAACAACTAAAAATCCACATATAAAGGTAAATATCCCAAGTAAATGTAAATACCTGCGTTTAGTAAATAATTCTTCCTGTGATTTTAACTGCAAAACACAGAAAGTGTTATCACCCAATCCTCTTAGATAAGTCTTCTTCCATGATTTCATTTCCACTGTTATTTTGATTTTTCATCTAAACACGTTTTTTGTAAAAATCCCAAAAGGTTATTTTCGGGGGAAAACACTTCCGACGAATTAAATTCATGGAAATGTAATTCCTATGTTCATCCAAACGAGCACTAAACTTCTGAATATACTATCAAAATTGCATCAAACGGCGAAACCCAGGACAGCATCAAGCTAAAAGGTGCATTCACAATTGCACATTGATCTTATGCTATGTAAGTCAATAACTACAAGTGTTTACATAAATATGGCAGGAAGGGGTTACCTCAAACAAAGACACAAT
The DNA here is from genome assembly GCA_963922045.1 of Persicaria maculosa. Lineage (NCBI taxonomy): Eukaryota > Viridiplantae > Streptophyta > Magnoliopsida > Caryophyllales > Polygonaceae > Persicaria > Persicaria maculosa. Next base: position 5,595,130 of record OY998253.1, read on the forward strand.
CAAACTTTATTCTCCTCTGATATTATTGTATGTTCTATCATCCTTGTAAACAATCAACTTATGGGATAGAATAGAAGAATGAAGGTGTGCAATGTGTATATACCCCAATCAACAACTAAATATAAGATCTGATTAAGATGGTTCATCAGCAAACACCAGTGTTAAGAACATAAAAAGTGTTGCTCATCACTACACCGTGAATGCTTCTTCCTGCTCAGGCACGGCTTCCACTTCCTCTTTGGCTAACGTCTTCTGAATCCTATCGAGGAAGCTCAACATCATGGGCGTGGTCACATCATCTAAGAGAACAAAAAAGGCAAGGTGTAAGGTGATACCAAGTAAAATAAGCTCCTTCAAAATCTACTTGGCAGGCATAGACTGGTAATCAAGTAACAAATATCAGAGTACTATCGGTTGATTGTATTGTTTTTGGAAGAATCAAGGAAGCATCCCGACTAACCTAGTCTGGGAACTGTGTGGCCTTTGGGATGATGAAGAATCACAGGGTCCACACATGAATCTAAGAGATCTGTTCCATAAGGTCTCAAGAAGTCTTCCTTCCCTGCAGGTAATCACATTTGATATGCAGGTTAGCAGTTTCTCAGAAAAAAACACAAATCTTGAATACCTAGCCATCATCTTCTTTACAAACCACACATCAAGAGAGCAAAAATTATATGCAACTACTACCAAATGATAGCGAACTCACAGTCACATACTACATACATTTAGCATTGCCCATCGGTTTCCATTGAGGCATACTAATAACAAAACAAAAAAAACAATCAGAGGTTGTTCTAAAACTCCATTGATAAAATCCCATTTTTCAGAGATCTTAAACTAAACATTCATATTTGATGCACTTTTAAACAAAACTGTCACATTCAATCTGCACAAATAATCATCCAAGTTACAATGACATGCCGAAAACAGACTCTAAATTTGCTCATTTATTCTTTATAAAACTCCCTGATAAAATCCCATTTTTCAGAGATCTTAAACTAAAGATTCATATTTGATGCACTTTTAAACAAAACTGTCACATTCAATCTGCACAAATAATCATCCAAGTTACAATTACATGCCGAAAACAGACTCTAAATTTGCCCATTTGTTCCTGCAACTAACATGTAAATCAACAGTTCTTCATGGAAGAGCCACAACCACGCTACACTAAAAACTGGAATAATACTCCACCATGAAAAATTCAAACATAACCATAAAAAATGAAATGTTCAAGTTGACTCAGTTACCCAAGAAATGAATGGACGGAATTTCGATTGGTAAAGCATATGCCTTCGGTGCCCAAGTTTTTGATAGCAACTTCGCACCTCCAATAATCACTATAAATTTCACTCTAGGAACCTTTGTTAGTGCCAAACCCTACACACAGAACAGATGAACAAAATCCAAATCTCAATTAATCATTCAAGAACCCCCAATTTGTTATCGGATTAATTTAGCAATGAAAGGTGCATGACTCCTTTTACCTGTGCTTGCAATCCAGGTAAAGCAGCTGACAGTATCGCTCCCTGTGGGAGAAAAAATCTCAATCAGATCAGGAAAACGAACAAAAGAGGCAGTTTGCTGTTTTGAGTTTCTTGCACGCAATCGAACAGAAACGGTTTGGTTCAGAGGGAGCGAAAAGAGGAGACCTGTGAGAAACCGAGGAAGCCATCAATCGGCGCATGTTTGATCATGAGATTCTCGATGTACTCCAAGCACTCGTTGAAATTCGTGTACTCCGTGAACTCCTGCGCTCAATTACACAAATCCAGATTCAATCCACTAGTAACAAATAAACCTAAATAAAATCCCAAAATCTCCACCAAATCTGCTTACTTTGTTGAACTGAAACCACTCGTAGAAAGGCGGATCGAAGATCCCCTCGACGTCGGACTTCCCCCGCGCCGGGAACAAGCCGTCGGCGAAGACGAGATCGACCTTATGGAGGACGGATTCCGGCCATTTGGAGACCTGTTTGCGGAGGATTTCGCCGCTGGTGCGGAATCCGTGGAGGCAGAGGAGCCTCGGCTTCCGGATCCGGCTGAGTTCCTGGGGGTGGAATTCGTTTCCCATGGCGATCGTCGGTCGGAGCCCAACCACCATCCGAGTCAAAACGGCGCCGTTTCGAGGGAGTCTTTGGCCTGTGGGATTGGTGGTGGAGGGATGGCTATGGAGAATTGGACGTATCTTATATATTCAGGGCTCTGCTGTTGGCGTTTGAAAATACCTTTCCCTTGAAAACGGGAGGAAAGAGGAGGGGACAATATTTGCGTTTCTAGACCATTTTAGTTTCATATTTACGATTTGGGATCAGAAATTGTTGTAATTGTTAGAAGTTGGTCAAATTTTATTACCTGAGTTTTTTTTTTTTGACAGTAGACAATAAGTAGATCGACACAACAATCTTGAAGCCATCAAAAGATGGCCTGAAAGACCCTACGTAGATGATCGAATTTTATTACATGAGTTTGGAAGATATTCATTACTGATGTATTTATTGTAACGGATTTTGAGGTTTTGAATTTGTTTATTCTAACTTTTTAACATATTTTTTTAAATGAAAAACTTTATAAAATATTAATGTAGTTTTTAATTAATTTTTAAAATAATTCTATATTCATCATTGATAAGTATGACTATATTTAAAAAAAATGTAAAAAATAATACTTTATACTTATTTTTAACCTTTTTTTTAAATGTGTCAAAAAGTCAAATAACTTATATTTTGAAACGGATGGAATGTTACATTATCGTATAATTTTTTAAAAATGATAAACTATAAAGCTTATCATTTTTAATTTAGGAAAACAGCTTAAGGGTTCTTATAGAACCTAGATATGAGAAGAAGAAGAAAACCATTTCGAATTTCATAATTTACTAACATAAATGTCGAATTATGATATTTCTGATTATTCGGTAGTATTGAGTGATAATTCGTGGTAATGAAATTATATATACAGTACAACTCATTTAACTAAATTTATGGGTGAGATTTGCAAATTATACAAGTTTGGTGTTATTTTCTGCAGTGAGTTTGGTGCATTCAAGTAGCTAGCACGTGGAAAATCAACAACCATGTACGTCAAAACGAGTGGGGAAATTGGGGATGGTCGTTGGAAGTTGATTAAATAATTTAAATATATTATTGTTAGTATTACAAGCAATTAGTCATAATATCAAAAACCTTGGGTACGGTCTAACCAGTCAAGTGTGGTGGGCTTGGCTTAATTTGGGGGCCAATAGCTCTAAAGATTAATTAGGTACCTAAATGCATTTACATGTCTGTTTAATCCAAAAAATTAGATGTCTTGTTAAAAAATGTGCGAGATGAGTATAAATTATGCAAACATCTCCAATTCGATTTTAAAATTGAATACATTATACATTAGTAATTCTGCGGGATACACTGAGTTGTTATTGTTGTTGTTTTATACATTAATGATTACTTATATGCATGATACAGTGAAATATAGCTGATCTTGATTCTTGCGTCTAGGTTACTCAAATAGTGTGTGGTTCGGATGTGCACAAATATGCTACCAATTTGGAAAGTCAGGAACAGCAGAGTTGGTGGGTGGTGAATTTTATCGATTTTACAATTCAGTGTCATTTTCATACTCTTGACGAAAAATTTGCCGTGTAAATATTAAATCACTATTAATATCAAGGTCATTTGATGCATTCATTAAGACGTACTCCCTCCGTATCAAAATACTTGTTGTTTTAGTTTAGGCACGTTATTTAAGAACGATAAAAACTATATAAAATATCAATGATTTTATTAATTTACAAAAATAATTTCATACTTAATATAATTATCTATAAAATTATGGAAAAAAATTATGAAAAAAATTAATATTTTATAGATTTTTGCGCTTCTTAAAAAACGTGTCAAAAAAAGTAAAAAGACAAGTATTTTGATACGGAGGTAGTAGTATGTAATTCAGATTTATCATTTATGATCCCAAAAAAAAATTGTATTTAGATTAATTAACGAGACAGTAACTTTTCAGCTTCTAATTGTTACTGAAGATATTGGAAAAAGAATTAATCCTTTCAATGAATAACACCTCCACTTAAGACTCTTATATGAAATGAACAGTTCGAACTCGACTCGAAAAAACTCGACTCGAACTCGCTCACTTATTTAAACAAGTTGAGCTTGAACAAAATTTTAAGCTCGGTTGAAAGTTCGGTTTGATCGAATAAAGCTTGAATAGCTCGAATTCTATTGAATTTCTAAATTTTTCTTTAAGTTAACATGTTATAACCAAGTAGAATTACTTAAAGTTCGAAAAAACTTGGCTCGAGCTCGTTCATTTCCTAAACAAGCCGAGGTTGAACAAAATAAAAAAGCTCGTTTAAAAATTAAGTTCGACTCGGCTCGAACTCGTTTAACAAACAAACAAGCTTGAACATGTCAAGTTCGGCTCGTTCGGCTCGATTGCTTGAATAACACCCCTACCACCCCTTTATCCGACTTTTTCAACCAAGAGCCATGGATAAAACTCAATCCATGTGCTCAAGGTGTGTTTTATATTTCATCCCTCCACTCTACATTTTTTTTACTGCAGAATATTTCTACATTCTAACCTATGTGCACTTTACTTGGTATCTCCATTGCAATATACTAAAAACCAAGGATTTTCAATGTGTGTAATATATTGACTAAATATTCAAATATAACTCAAACTAGGATTTCAATATAAGCTTGTAAGCAATCCGATTATCCGAGGGCTACAAAAGACTTGCACTTCCACAAGAGTGGCCTTATTCTCATCTCCAAAGATGGACTTCTTTTTATCCGATCTTACAAAATAGGACAGGCCGAGTCTATATAGACTTGGCCTGTCTGAGGTATGGGTGACCTGAGTTTGTATCTGGGCCAGCAAACCCGCCCATGAAAGGCGGCCCAATGAGAAGCGCACACCTATGTGCATTTTGCTTGGTATCTCCATTGAAATGTCAAAACCAAGGATCTTGAATGACTAAATATTCAAAAATATGACTCAAACTATGATTTCAATATAAGCTTGCAATCTGAGGGCTACAAAAGACTTGCACTTCCACAAGAGTCGCCTTATTCTCATCTCCAAAGATAGACTTCTTTCTATCCGGTCTTACAGAATAGGACAGGCCTAGTCTAGACTTGGCCTGTCTGAGGTCACCCACGCCCGAGTTTGTATCCGGGCCAGCAAACCCGCCCATGACAGGCGCAAGAGGCGGCCCAATGAGAAGTCCATCGGGCCCAAATTGCGGCCCACCTCGCGCATAGTCAAATAGGGCTGCACCACTGCCCCCAACCTTGGGCAGAATGATGGGGTTGGGATCACTAGCAAGAGGCCAATAGAAAAGGAAAGCATCAAAGGTGTCATAGTAGTCATCGGTGCTCCGGTACCCTTCAGGGTTGAAAGCTCCGAATTTGAAGGAGGTTGTGGTGGTGGCTATGATCACACATGGCCCCTTGAAGTCACATGAGTTGTGGAAATCGGTTGCACTGAACCCATCATTGCTTGCTTTGTAGCAACACTTGAGCTCCTTCCCTAGAAGATTAATAGAGGGCGGATTAAGTAAGACATGTTTATAATGTAAAAAATAACAACTTCAATTTCAGTCTATTCCACTTAGAACAAAATCCAGGAGTCAATATACTATATCAAGAGGGTATTTCAGAGTGACTCATTAGTGTCAGAAAAACAGGTAGAAACTAATACAAACAACCAAGAACAAATAATGTACACACCGTCAAGATGACCAAGATAATGCGAGAAAGGAGAGTAGTAGGAAATATTAAGCAAGAAAAATGTAAAAGATACAGATCTGACACCTCTACACGACACAAACTGTTGAGAGATTTGAATGAGACCAAAATTGTTCCACCTCGAAAGTTGAACATAACAAGTCCTAGTATATGAGTTGATGGGCTACTCCTTCTATTGCTAATTGGTTTTAGAATTGAATCTCACTCGACCTGTGTGCTAGACTACTAACGCATGTGAACCCGTGTATACGACCCCGAGTCATCAGTCCGAGTCGGACTTTGATACAAATTAACCCTCTTCTATATGGATAGTGCTCCTCTAATGTGTTTTTATTTTATCTATCGTCACATCCTCGGTAATAATTAACAATGAGAAAAATAATCCAATATGAAATATTCCTATGTTGTTCATTTTTTTAAAAAAAATAGTGTGGACTGGAATACAACCAAACTTATACCATTTTTGATTGATGGCTTAAGTCATTTCCTAACTAAAACTTATACAAGAACAAGGTCATGTTTGGTGTGCAAACAAAAGCTACCTTACTATACCATATCAACGTATTGTTAATTAACTAATCCTGATAAGATAAAAATATCATATAAGTATGACGTGCCAAACAGGGTCTTGATCAATTTTGAGCAATAAATCCTAAATTACGTTGGATGAATATGAAAATTACAATAATTTTGTTTTACGTACCAAACAGGAAGGTCTTGGAAACGAGAGAAGGAGGGAAAGGGATTGGAGAGTCATCGTAATACTTGGGAGGAGGCCTCTCATCAAATCTGGATACCTTCTTTTTGTTGGAATCATTCCACTTCCAACCAAACAAGCTTTTAGGGATTCCATTCCATCTCTTTGGATTTGATGATGGTGGTATTAATGTGGAGTTTGAGAAACATAAAGCCGCCATGTTTTTTCATGGCAAAAAAATGGGAAAGGAGACTCGGAGAAAGTCTGGTTTTAGGGGTGAATCAGTGTCGTCCTCTCACACAATTTGCCTTATCCACACCACAAAGGTTTAATTGGCTTTTGATTCAATAAGGTACCCATACTTTTTAAGCTAGAAATCTAGTGGCTCATAATAAATCCAGTAGGACCTAACAAAAGGTCTTGTTACATAGTAAATCCCCTTCTCAAGGGCACGTTCAAAGCAACGTGGTAGAATGTTTAATTAATTATGCTTTTAATCATCTTTAGCAGGGAGAATTAGTGCATACCGAGAACAACGTGATACCACTTTCAAAGCAACATGGTGATTTGCGGTGTATTTAGTTTCCACGCTAAAAAATTAACAGAACACTTTATACTAAATTAAAAGGGTCCGTTTGGTATAAAATTTGAAAAGGTAAGCGAAAACGAGATTAATATATTCTATTTGTAATCCAAGATATATTGTTAGACATTTTAATCATTACCCCCATCTCCCAAATGTTCATACAAATTTTATTTTATTTCCATTATTTAAATCACTCATTTGAACAAAAGGTAACCATATCTCTCCTATACTCTTTTAATCATTATCGCTTTTATTTTATTTTTCATACAAAAATGAGCATTCTTCTTTCATATAGACTCACAAAACTTCTCTACACTATATTTTCTCATAGAAAATTCATTTTTATTCCATTTATCTTATATAACTTTATACCAAATGGGCCCTAATTATTAAATATCAATTTTTTTTTATTAATACATAAACACTTAGATCATTACAATAAGAGGAGAGCTGAACAGAGATTTGAACTCATGACTTATTGATCTCTACATGCCATCCTTATTAGCCCGTTAGCAAGGCTTAACATTTTTTTTTTGGTGAGAAAACGTGAGAGGCAGGCTCTCATCGCAAGGCTTAACATTAGATATCAAGTATCAACTCCAATATCACATATCTAGATATTTATACACGTTTTTTTTAATTAAAAAAACCCCCAATTTATAAGCTTGCAAATGTGGGCTTTTGACCCAATATGTGCCGGACCAATTAATTGGGCTTCTCCATAGATGGATGTCGGCCCATAAACGGAGGCCCGTTCATGTCTCCGTTCTTCTGCTGACGTCACGGCTTCACTGGGCAGTGGCACTTTCTGATGGCGATGGTTTAGCTGAAACTTGTACTCCTCCTCGTCGTGCTCCTTTCAGATGGACGCAAATTAGCAACAGACATTGATTTCTCAGGTAAGGCTTTAAATTCAGTAACACAGTGATTGCAATTTTTGCACTGTATTGATGGTTTCTTTGACCTAAAAGAGTCGATTTTACGGTAGCGAAGCTGATTTCCCATCGACCTAATTTCCAACCTTTGTTGATCGGTTTCATTCCGTTGATTGGAAGATTATTTGAATTGTATTCGTTTGAATGAGGGGGTTTTCAATTTTTCATCCTATTTAATGGCATGGTTGAATGCAAAAACCCTTATCTGCCTCGGTGCTTCAAAGTGTTTGTTCTGATGTTCCTTTTTTGCTTGTTTTCTAGAGACCTGTATTAGTTTGTTTCGGATGGTTGAATTTCTTGTCCGATTCCGATTCCAATTGAATGTTTTTTGATGCTAAATGTAAAATTTGCGGAGTAAAAGCTCCTCGTTCATGGATGGGTTTGGATTCCATCTCTTTCATCGTTTAGTGTAGTACATCGAAAGACTTTTTCAGATTCGCCATATTTTGGATTAGAGGCTATTTGCAAAAACAGGTCAACTGACTCTGTGAACCTTAACAAGTGGTATCTGACCATGTCAAACTTAATTAGTGGCCTAATTTTGCAAATCACTCCGTTGGTTTTCATTTGAAAGGTAATTTGTGTGGTAAGAGAGAAGGTATTTATTGGTGGCTAATGCTTTGTCAACCTTCCTTTGTGTTATGGCATATTATCAAAACAGGAGAATGAGCTCTTTTCGATATGCCTCCCACTAAAATTTGTTATCCACATGTTGTATTAATGAGTCTCCATGGAAATAGTACATCCGGATAACTATTGTGTGCTGTTTTCTCTTTCTTTAACCTATAGGACTAGGTGAAGGTTGAAAGAATACCCAAAATCATACTGATAACTTTGTTCCTGTACTGTCGTTCGCTGTGCATCTAATTTTACTGGAAAATGTTTTTTTTAGTGTATTTCAGGTTGATTATCTACTGCCCTGGTATTGTTTCTACTGCAAGGATGAGTGATTCCAAGGACAGTGAATCAGAAATAACTTATCACAATGTAAAAGGTTCTACCGATAGAAGTGCTGATCAGAAGAAGATAGTTTATATATGGGACATGGACGAAACTCTTATATTACTCAAGTCTTTGCTGAATGGTACATATGCGGAGGCTTCCAATGGTGTTAAGGATGTGCAGAAGGGTATTGAAATTGGGAAAATGTGGGAGAAGTGCATTCTTGATGTGTGTGATAAACATTTCTTTTATGAACAGGCAAGCCTTTGAAAAATTGAAAGTGCATCTATATAAAAAAATGATTGTAGCTTTTATTTTCTGTTTTTAATATGCATACCTCCTTGCTCATAGTTTCTTCTTGAAGTGCAGATAGAAAATTACAACCAACCTTTTTGTCATGCCTTGAGCAATTATGACGATGGCCAGGATCTGTGTGATTACAATTTTAAGCAAGATATTGTTGGTCCTCCTGCAGATGAGCTTGAGAAAAGAAAGCTAGCTTATCGCCTTCGTATTGTAGCCCACAAGTATAAGCAGGTTATTCAGAAGCCTTTTAACTGACTTGGAGTTTTGACTTCGTATTCAAAGTATCTTTGTTTTGTCTGTTGACCTACTGTTGAACTAGAGGTTGCAATGATATTGCTTGACTTCACTGCTATGATTTGATTTGGATCATAGCAACAAGAGGGCTTGCCGAAGTCATAGTTAGCCAAGTAATTGTCTAAGTAGTCTTGGTGGGCAAGGATTTAGTTACGGGCTGCCTGGGTAGCAACTAGCAAACAAGTTTTCCCCCAAGGATGACAGGCCTGTGAAAGAGAGAACGTGTATAGAATTTGGTGTATGGATGTTGGTAGGATATTATGGCTATTGCATTGTCAGTTGAGACTAGTGTACACACCAAGTTGTGTGTTTGAGCCTGCATAGATTCCAAGTGTTGTGATTAGCCAATTTCTCATGCTAATATAACAGGAAACTCGGGTTGTGTCTGATTTGCTGGACCAACTTGAATTTGTCTTCTGTATTGGCTATGGTTTCTGTGTTCATTCTTTCTAAATGGTTGATTTATGTCTCAAGGTTTCTTCCACTTTGTTTTATGTTGTTCTAGCTGGCTGTTGTTTATCCTTGGTTAAGAATAAAAGCATTGTTTAGCAGTGAGACATCTATCCATTGTCCTTAATCCCAAGACATATTTTGGGTTGAGTAATTAATGTCCTTTATTGCCAGAGTTTTCACTTTTCAGTATGAGCACCAAACTTGTGTGCTGTATTGCCTTAGTTGCGTAACTCTTGCTCCTGATTGATGTAAAGCTTGTTCTTTCGGGCAATATTTTCTTCGTAATGGGTTTTGTAGCTTTCATTTGCTTTTTTTTCAGATATGATAAAGAGGACCGAATTTCCTTTTTTGTTAACAGAGGCTGAATTTTCTTTTTCAGGGTTTGCACTCTATTCTTGATGAGAAAACTACCACAATTTGGAATGATTTGTATGATATGACTGATAGTTACACGGATGGATGGTTTTCATCAGGTATTTACTGCTCCATTATGCATTAAAAGGCTTATATATAGTCCCTATCTTTTTACTTGTATGCCATTCTTGTTACTCTCATTTTGATGAGATCTTTTCTCTGTTACTTCTCATTAAGACTGTTGCAGTCTATTATTTAACTGATACTCCGTATTATACATGACTTTAAGAGCAAGAATCTCTACGTATTTGAGATAGTAAAGATTTAGTGGTATACAACATTTGTCAAGTCAAGAAACCATGTGTTGGCCTTATGGACAGTTTAGCAGAAAAAGGTTGGACTTGCTCTTATAATGTTCAATTTGACACTCCAAACTATTGAGCTTTTAACTTAATGAGAACCAGAAGAAATATTACTTTTAACTCTTTTTTTTCCCCTACTTCAGTTCATAATTTTAGTAGTCTGAACTGTGATTTCTCAATTTGATAATTATTTATGTTCTCAAGTCAACGTTTATGCATTTTGGATTTAGGTCGGACATTGCTTCAACATTGTACCGGGCATACGGAACCAACTCCTCGTCCTGAAGCCAGTGGCAATGAAGCCTTGCACTTAAATGTTTTAGTAACTTCTGGATCTCTCATACCTAGCCTTGTGAAATGTCTACTCTTCAAACTGGATAGCTTTTTCACTGCTGAAAATGGTTTGTTTTCTTGGTGTTCCCATTATTGTTCCTGTTATTTCACTCTTCGCTGTTTACTTTTGTGCATTTGTCCTGATTTTTATCTTGCAAGATATTTTTCCTTAAATCTTTTTATTCACTGCCCTGCTTGTTTGTTGGCATACAATACAATAGCAATGGCTAATGTTTTGTCGTTTCCTTTTACTAATGATTGAATTATGTAAATGGCATATAAACTAAAAGCTTGTGATTCACAAGCTGTTTTTCTTAATTTTTCTTCAACTAGTGTTTTTTCCCGGTAATTACAGCCATCTCATCATGTTTACATTTAACCATCATTCCCCAAGAACACGGAGTGATAAGTTTGACATTATTGCAACAAAAGCTTCGAATGTTAAGAATGGAACAGCCTGTAAGAACTCATCTGTGTAATATCTTTTATCATCTCTGCTCCGGTGAACATTTGCTGTCATCTGAAGAGAATCTTCAAGTGAACTGAACACATTGCATCGACGTCTCATCTCACATTGAATGTCACACAATCAATGCTTATCTTTCCGAACTGAACTGACGCTTACTGTTTCATCGTGGCCATAAATGTCTAATGCAGTGTACAGCTCTTGGGATGTCGGAAAGCCACAGTGCTTCACATGGATAAAGGAGCGGTTTCCTGGACCGAACGTCCAGTTCTGCGTCATAGGGGATGGTTGGGAAGAATGTGCAGCTGCAGAAATCCAGAAGTGGCCATTTGTGAAGATTGAGCCAAGGCCAGATGGAGTCCACAAGTTTCCAGGCCTCACATTGAGCACCCTTGGTCATTATCTTGCTGTTGTTTATGGTCCTTCGGATCCCGAGCAAGGGGAGAAGAAGGGTAACATTTGATATCTGGCTTCAGCTTGTGTTTGTTATTTGCTGTGCTGAATTTGTAACATGAAAATTTGATTTTATAGAGCCCAAGGGAAGCTCTATCTGTGCTTATTTGCCTTGCATCATTCAATGCTTGATCTTAAAAGTTGAAAGTTCTTAAAACACTCCCTCACAGGTTTTAAAGATTTTGATAAAGGAACCAATGACCTCAAAGAGACGACCCTTGCAAGAGATCAATGGGTCAAATCTCACTTTTTGCATCATGTACGCTTGAGTCTGTCAAGCGGCTGGTTTATTGGTGTATATGGAAGCCCCTTATCCTCTAGAGGTTACATTGGGGTAACAACAACCCAGTAAATTCCGCGATTAAGCGAGGGTCAGGATGTACGCACTATTTCCCCGAACAAGCCGAGCGAGTGTTTTCGAAAGACCTAGAACAATAGGACACAAGAACCACATGTGAATAGGTCACACAGAAGGGAAGGGAGGCAGTAAAGAAGCATAGATAACAGGACACGGAGCTATAACCCACAACTCTAAACATCAACAAGACATGGGAATAGGATACACCGTGGCAGTATTGTGGAATATATGAGCGATACAATCTACACGACTATTGATCTCGTAGTAGATACTCGTAACCTCAAACTCTTGAGACAAGAATCAGATATCTGTAATGAGGATTTCAATCTGCCACGAACTTTCTTCTCTTTGCCAGAATAGGGGGAAGGAACTAGCTCTTTCACCTTCAGGAGACCGAGTTTGAAAGCCTAGAACTTTCTTCTCATTGCCATGTGACACCTTAAGATCGCACAAATCGTTGCCTCACATGCCTATACAAGGACGGAAGGACCTCTGCACAATGATGGAAAATGAGAATTAGTACTCACAACAAACAGTTATTGTGTAGTATTGCCACTCAACTATGTTGGTTATAGTGCTTTGTAGGTTAGGGCATGCCTCCGTTAGGGGTTAGTTGATTACATCGAAACTCCAGTGTCATTAGAAAACGGAAAAGCTGAATACACCGGTAATTTTTACTGGATACACCTTAGGTCCGCAACAAGTTATTGACCTCTTTTTATTTTTTTAAACATGGAGTGAGACTGCTAATAGGCCCGCAAGGGTCCACAACAAGTTGCAGACTTATTAACGATATATCCAGTAAAAAATTACCGATATATTTAACAACCCCTAGAAAATTAATACCCGAGATAAAATTTTGTATGTAAATTTAAAGTTTGATTACCCTAGATAAGTTTTTAGCATCCATTTTACTTATCATGAATTTATATTGATCATAAATTAATATAGTGGTTATGAGACTATATCCATGTCAAAAAGTTTCAAGTTTAAATCTCATTAGAAACATAAAATTGCTTGTATTCAATGGATCACATAGAACCTGATCCAAATATAGCCGAAGTCGAATAAACTAGACTAAGATTAAAAAACCAAGTTGTATTCATAAGAAATGAGTTGGCTGCATGGTCACCGGTGCTTGTGACGCTTGACTTCGTTTTTAGTCTACGTTATCTCCTGTTTTGCTAGTTGGGTTTATGTTTGTTTAGTTTTCCCTAAGTCTGTTAGCTCGCCACTGGTGTATTGCGGCATTTTTTTTAATGATTGTGTATGTTCGACGGTTCATCGTTTGTCGACTTGTCAGTCAGGTCCGTCTGACCCTCAAATTCTCGCCTTATTAAAAGAAATTGAGTTGGCAAGAACTCACCTTCTTATCGGCTACAAAGATTGAGCTAATTTGATAAAAAAAAATCTTGTTCGTCTACGCAATTGGTTACCCAATTCAGCACTTAATTAGATGATAACACAATCAGCAACCAACTAATTAATGGCCAAACACTGTTTGTGGAAACTGGAAACCGCCATATGCTAATTAGCAAACCCACAGTTTTGCAGGTTTCTGTGTGCCGAAGGCCATCATCATATCATTCATGGAAGAACAAAGGGGAGGCCTACAACTGCAGTTAGTTGTTCTTTGAGATCTGACACACACAAGTTTCAACTAATTAAAGGTTTAAATACATTAAGACGTGGTCTGATTTGGGTCACAAAATTTTTGGATTAGTGTTTGGTCAGAATGTACTACCGATAATAAGTTGATGTAATGGATGTGGGGCTACATCTAGATCTGTCAAAACGTGATCCGATTTAAGTGTTCGATCCGTAAAACGTGGGTTTTGGCGCAAATATTTTAACCCGAAATCCGAAGCAACCCGAACCCGTTCAACCCGCAAATTTCTGGGTCGGGTTGAGTCAACCCGTGGGTCACCCGTTGAGTCAAACTCTAAGATAATAAAAACATAAATAAATTACAATTTAACCTAATATTGAAATTTATTTCTAATAATAATTAAGATTGAATATGATCTTTTTTATCATCAACTTTAGTTTATAATATAACATTACAAATTGTTATGTATATAAATATACATATTACTATTGTAGTAACATTAATTACTTCTTTTCAATAATATAACTATTATTAGTGTAATATAACAATTTTAGGTTTAGGAACTATGTAAATAGTCATTAATTAAAAACACTCCATCAGGTTATTTTAAAATGTCGTTTTCTATTCATATACCACGTATGGTTTTAAGGATTATAAAAATTATATAAAATATCAATTTACATATATTATATATAATTTCATACTTCAAACTAAAAAGAATGAAATGATAACAAATAATATTAAAAAATTGATATTTTACATATTTTTATCATCCTTAAATAACGTGTATGAATAGTAAATGACATATAATTTTTTTTGGACGAGTAACGCTCTTGACCCGTTGGGTTGACCCGAACCCGTTAAATATGGGTCTGGGTTGAGCATTTCATGACACGTAACCCGAAATGACCGACCCGTAATGGACCCGAACCCGAGACAATCTGACTCAAACCCGACCCGCCCGACCTATTTGACAGGTTTAGCTACATCTCATGCCAAGAGTTTCGAAGTTCGAATCCCCTTAAAAACACGGAATCGCTTGTGAGTGGGAGGGTCAACCTCTTAAATTGATTATACAGTATCTGATTCAGATGTAGAGCGACTGAGTCGATCGAACTGGACTAAGATTAAAAAAAAAAAAAGTGTTTGGTGAGAATGTGAATGTGGGATTTCTCCCACTTTTGGGTAAGTTTTCAAAAGTTAGATAATAAATAAACTACTTATTTAATTATAATTATAAATTAATTTTAAGATTTAACCTCATCAATTATATATTATATTTTTCACATATAAATCCTCGCAATGATTTTAATTATAAATATACCTGCGTCGAGCTAGATTCACCCATTCAATAATTAATTAAGTAGGTTGTGTTAATGTTTATGTTTTAGGATTGTTGTGGATTAGGTTTTGGAGATCAAAATCGTTATGTTTGTAAATGACTAAAAATCACCATGCATTATAAGAAAGGAAAAAACTCTACATAATAACTTAAGTTTTTGTATCAGACGGTGGATTCCTATATTTTATAATAGTAAAAATAATATTGCCTCTATTTAAAATAAGAAATAGAAATTTGACTTTAACTTTGGCACATGCATATGAAATATCAATTGTTTATTAGTATTTTTTCATATAATGCTTATTGGTAATAAGTGTGAAATTATTTTAAAAATTAATATTTTATATATTTTTAATCTATTAAAAAACATATTAAAAAGTCAAATAATGTCTATTTTTAAAAAGAGGCAATAATAATAAATCAATATAACTTGACAAATGTTTGTCTTATTAACTACCCGTCAAGGCGTCAACAATGACATTATGCCTCCTCATTTAAAAAACTTTTTAAGATTAAAACCAAGTCTTAACTGACGAGTTATCACATTACTCGAAATCTCATTCGCGGTGTATTCCCAAGTCGATCTTTCTCAACTTCTACACTTGTTGGTCTGATTGTTGTTGTGTTCAGTTGTGTCCATTGTTTTCTTTTTTTGTTGTGTTTGTTATGACGGTTGTCTCATCTTCCATTTATTCAGTCTCTTGATTTGTCAGGCAATAATTTGTTTGGAATTTTGAATTCTTACTTGTAAAAAAAATCATTGCTCGAAATCTGAAACAAGGAAGTTAAAACTAAGAAATTCACCCAATCATACTTAAAAGTGTTAAGCATATAGGGTTTAACCTATAGATCATGAAGACATGAACTCAGCTTATAAAAAATTCATTTGCGAGTTGCAAACTTGCGATACGTACATTTTGCCGCCTATATTTTATTATTTAAATCAAAACTACAGGCAACTTACAAACTACTACCATCACAAAAGGTTGAAAAAAATAATTAAAAAAAAAACAATTTGCGTTTTTAGATATGTCTAATAAATGAAGGTGATTGATTGCTCAAAGGGGATGAGTATCTCTAGAATTGTCGTTGAAGGCGACAACCATGAAATCAACCATAATAGGATCTAGATGACGTTATTACGATCTTAATATAGGCCTACTAAATCCTGAAATATAAATTTTATTAGGTCCGACTATTCTCAAATTCTAATGAATCCATTTTTGTTATATCATCAGGCTTATGATCTATTAACCTTGAATTGTAAATAAAGAGCAGCCATATTCGGGGTTCGAACTGGGGACCTTTGGGTACTACCCGCAAGTCCTTTCCAGTGAGCCATTCCGGAATGGTTTATGATCTATTAACCAATTTAAACCCTAATTACGTACCAAATACTAACATTGATCCATTATCGTCTTCACAGCGGAATCAGTGAACCGTTGATCAATATTAGTCTTCCCTTAGCTTTCTTTGTCTGTGATGGATCATGGACGAGACTTGCTTTTTTTGTCTTTCTCTCCTCTGCCAGAGGAATCATACAAGGAAGAAGAAGTATTTTGGATTAACCATACACCCTTTTCTTTTGGGGCGTTTTGCAAAATGGCCACGAAATTGGACCTAATTTGCGAAATAGCCGCGTTTTGGGACAATTTAGGGAAATAGACGCAAAATCGGGGCCGGATCAATTCGACACCTTCGGAGGCGGTTGCGGAGGTGGTGAGCTCGCCGGATCCGAGATCTCCTCCAGCGAGATCTGGACTCAAATCGCCGGCGTCGAGGAGGAGAGGTCGAGCTCGGAGATTGATTACTCTGGCTCGCCGGATCCATGGCGATCGAGGAAGGTCGAGCGAGGCGCGGATCTCAGATCTGAGCCGAGGTCGAGCGAGGCGGAGCGAGCAAGCGAGGGAGGGATGCGGTGGTGAGCAAGCGACGAAGCGAGGGAGGGATGCGGTGGTGAGCGAGGGAGGCCGGAGCGACGCCAGAACGACGGAGCGAGGAAGGGCCGGCGTGCGCGCATCTCTTCTTCGCAGAATCGGGAGGAAGAAGAAGATGTTTTGATGAAATTACAAAAATTACCCTACAAATATGAGAAATTAAAAAAACTAGCTATATTTTATGATGTGATCCATAATTTATATTTTTGTTTTTATTTTTGCACAACAAAATGTTATATTTGCACAATATACAATTATATTTACACAATTTACGGTTATATTTGCACAACAAAATGTAAAATAAAATTAAAAAAAAAAACTAAACTCGGGTCATATTTGCATAAAATAAGATCATGTTGAGAATAATTTCACAAGTCTCGATTGTCGTGCAACTCTTAAAACAGAGTCGTGCAACTCTTACAACAGAGTCGTGCAACTCTTAAAACAGAGTCGTGCAACTCTTACAACAGAGGCGTGCAACTCTTACATCGTATGTTGTGCAAAATATAATGTTTTAGTGCTGACATCGTTTTTATGTGAAATTTATATGGGCTGACATCGTGCAACTCTTACAACATAGTCGTGCAATGCTTACAACAGAGTCGTGCAACTCTTTAAACACAGGCGTGCAACTCTTACAACACAGTTGTGCAACTCTCATTTCACCAATCTACCGTGTTGTGCACTTATTGTCTATTGATGAGCAACTCTTAAAACAGAGTCGTGCATCTCTTAAAACAAAGTCGCGCAACTCTTACAACAGAGTCGTGCAAATATAAGAGTACGTTGTGCAAATATAACCGTAAATTGTGCAAATATGACCCAAATCTAGTTTTTTAAAAAAAAAAACATTTTGTCATGCAAATATAAGAGTATGTTATGCAAATTTAACCATAAGTTGTGCAAATATATAACATTTTGTTGTGCAAAAATAAAAAATATAGTAGATTATGGATCAAATAATTAAATATAGATACTTTTTTTAATTTCTCATATTCATAGGGTGATTTTTGTAATTTGACATAAAATTCCTTCTCCTTAATTCCTACCATTATACGATTCTCAGCAAGAGGAACATGTCGATCGGCGCCGGCTCGCAATTGGAGTTCCTCGTTCAAGATCGGCGCCGGATCGGAGTCGAAGAGGAACAAAACGATCGGAATCGAAGAGGAACAGAATGAATCGGAGTAGAAAAGGTCGAAGAGATCGGAATCAGATCCGGCACCTCCCTCCCTCCCCGATTCCAGATCGGATCCGGTGTCGCTCCCCGATTCCAGATCGGATCCGGCGCTCGGTCGCCGCCGCCGCCGCCTCCGGCTCTGCTCCGCCTCGCCGCTGCTCGCTCCGCCTCGCTCAATGGCCGGATTTGAGCAACAACTCCCTCGAACGATCCATTCCAGTTCTTTAGATCCGACGCCGAAGAAGCTTCGCCTCCAGATCCGGCGACGAGCGAGAGGGCGAGGACGAGAGAGCGAGAGGGCGAGCGAGCTCGAGGAAGCGGGCGGAGAGATCGAGGTAGCCGGAGAGATCGAGAGAGCGAGAGATCTGAGCGAGCGAGAGAAACGAGAGACACAATTAATTAGGGTTATATAGTGGCTATTTTGCTAAATTGTCCAAATACGCGACCATTTTGCAAAAACGTCCTAATAAAGTGCCTATTTTACAAATTTTTTCTTTTCTTTTCCCATTTAAATATGTTTCCTATTTTAATTAATTTTATGAGAAAAGACATACATTACTATATTATAGGCAAGGGATGAGGATGTACATAATTATTCCGAATTTAATCTTTAACCGAGACTGATCCCATCATGGTTTCGACTTTTATACTAAATTGTACAACATCATATATATATGGACTAAATACTCAATTAAATCTAGACACATGAACCACATAAGGTTTTTATTTATATATATTAACGTAAACATCTATATATACATATACTAAAACCGATACATTGGTGCCTGCGTGGCGGCATGTGAATGAATTTGCCTACGTGGCAGCGCGTGAGCGCGTCTCGCAGAACTTTCTCCCGTAAAAAAGGAAATCTAATAAAAATAATTATTTTATTTTACCATTAACACATAATTAAACGTAATATTATATAAGGAAAAAAATATATCAATATAATTAAACGTAATAGTAGTAATAATAAAAATAATTAATAAAACTAATTTTCATAGTCATACTTACCAAAAATATTAATAGATAAATATATAATATTTGATATGTGCTATTTTATTTATATTTAGATTATTTTTTTATGGAAAGAATTATTTATATCAAAATCAATCATTTAATAATTGTTATTTTATATCTATCTATATTATTTTTTAAGGACAAAATAAATAATTAAAACATTATATAGCCATATATGTAGCCACAATCCATCCGTACATAGATATTTTAGTAAACTAATGTAATAAATATATACTACATATTTAATAAAAAAGAATATTAAAATATTTTTAAAAATCAACTATCTAATTAAATTACATGAGATTTAATTAACCATAGATTAGAAAAAAAAAACTTTTACGTAATACCTTATAAATGTGAAATTTATTTATATTTTGAGAGAATCTAATTAAAAGATATTTAGATTATATATAACCTGTCGAACTAATTTTATTTATATTTATATTATTTTTTAGAGGAAAAAATAATTTATAGTTAGATTAACGCATTCCCGTACACGGGACGGGATCTACACTAGTTATTATATATATAAGTTTGTGAGATTAGAGATGTGGTTGTATATACTACTCCTTATTCTCCTTCTCCAATCCCTTGAGACAATATAGTATTTTTTACATTTCTCAAGAAATTAATCAGGTTGTTGACATATAGATCGGAGTTGTTGACTTATATCACTGGGTTGAGCCGAGAAGATAAGTTAAATGAATTTTTAATGAGTTTTTTCTGTTAAATAAAACTAACATAGCATCGTTATTAACGCTCAACGTATTGAGCGTTAATAACGATGCTATATTAATAATGCTTAAAAAACATTAAAAATGCATCTTGAGCTATTATTCAAAAACTAGTTAAAAAAAACTCGTTGAAAATGAATATATAGTGGATAGTAAAATAACAATAATTGAAATTCATCAATCATCAACAATTCAACATATATAGTTTGTAAATTGGGGAAAAAGGAAGAATATCCAAGTGCATATAAGTCGATATGCTGAAGAAGAGGTGGTCCCATGGAGTTTGCATGGACGAGTATCAACCACGACTTCACCAAGCTAGATTTGCTTTGGCCAAAGCAAAATGAATCCAATCAACACCACTTTTGAATTCCATCTCCAGCCCCATCTGGGGCCCCACATCTTCTTTCGTCACTATTTACATAGTTATGCCATCACTTGATACAAAAAACTAACTTATACTATGTCCAAGCATGGCTGATTTGCTCAATTTTGATGGTTTTTAGTTGCGTTAACACTCATACATTTACTCATTTTTTATGGTTTTAGAACTCGTAAGAAACTCCATACTGTTGTTTTTATAAATGTTAGTATGTTGGTTGTAGTGGATTTTAGGACTCGGATAGATCTTACCTTGCTTGTTTTATTTGGACTTAAGTGTCTCAGTTGGATTCATGAGAGTTGGCACAGGATATCCAAATATTGACGCTTAAATAAACGTTAGTGGCACGACGACCGTATTAAGTGGCACCTAGTTGACTATCATGATAGACGTTAAGGTCATTATTATATTGGGCCTTGGTTTTATCTGTCAGAGTAAAAAGAGATGACACATGATGTACTTATACTGTCACATAATTAGACGTTAGTGGCACGAAGAACATATTGACTGGCATTTAAGAAACTGTCAGAAACTTGCAATGTTATGCATATATAGACAGTTGTATTGGCCGCCATCCACATGTGATCGAAACTTAGCCCAAATATGCGTATTGAAAACAAAATGACTAGTCTGCCTGTACACAGCCATCCGAACAGGTAAACATTACTTACACATTCGAGCTAGTTCCTGATAGTCGAGGGAGTTTGCGTACAAAAAGATTCTTACATACGAGAGATCGTTTCTTTTTATGCGTCAAAGCTATTTTAAATCACAGCCTGAAACAAGTGAAATCAAAGGACATTACTTGAAAGTCTTGAATGCTAATACAGGTACATGCGAAGAAATGATAAAAAGATCTATATTTGCCAGAGTTACGTACGTAGATAGACGTTAAGGCCCAAAATGCGTACTTCAAAAAGGAAAATACGAGGCGTCCTCCTTGGACTTCAAGAACAACCCTTCATGAATGTCAATGTTGTTGCATTGAGGGTCCTCTAGATAAGGAACAACTTTCTCCACCATCGCCTCCATTGACCTCCGTGAAGCTCTTGGCCTCGAACCTAACTGTTTGACCTCTTCCATCTCATCGTCGAGCCTAACCCTGTTACAGTGTTACATCTGTGGTAGTAGTGTTAATGTTTATGCCACGTGCTTTGTTTTCCCTGCCAAACATGGATTTTTTCGGGAAAGAATCAGTATTCTCAGAGTTCCCCCACGCGTCTGTTTTCAGTTCAACCACCGAATTCACCACCAAGTCAATAGGGACATCACCTCCGGCTGAGTTGTTTGTTGGAGACGAATCCACCATCGACCGAGGGTCAATTTGGGTTTCAATTTATTTCACCGAAACATACAACGGAAATGGTCAAGCTCGTTCTCCAACCTTGGAGTTTAAGAACCTGAAAGCATCACAACCGGTGTCATCACCCAATTGAAATGAATGACATCCCTCATTCTTTGTTTCGAAAAGCCCGTTCTCTAGCCTTGGAGTTCAAGAACTTGAAAGCCTATTCTCCACTTGAAAGCATCTCAACCACCTCGTCCACGTTCCCACTAACCGTCGGGCCTGAGAGTGAGAAAGACCAGCCCTTTCTCCCATGCGAAAGTAAGAGAACAAGATGACCTTATCACTATCGGTTGGGGATATGAAGAGGATGGGGAGTAGCCATGGCTGTAAAGCGAATACCACAAGTCCACAAGCATACTTACCCATTTTCGTTACTATATACGGTTTGAACTTGGTACGTGTTACCCTTTGTATGACACGAAATATTATGTTTCTGTCTTATATTCCTTTTTGTGTGGCATGCAAACAAGATACTAGGTTGCTTGTCATTCTCAATCCACCTTAAATGACGTCCCTTCTAGATTCCCTCCACCCTTTCAACTATTTTGAATTCTTTCATTCTTGTTCACTGATAATAGTGAAATCCGGGGTGTATAGTAAAAAAGGAGGTTCTTACCCCAAACTCTTTTTTTTAATGACCCAATCCAACAAACGCACTTAAACTACATTTTGATACAAATTTTCTTATCATTATGGTAAAAAAAAAAGCTTTTAGGGAATGCTCAGTAGAACCCCAAACTCTTTTATTTAAGGACCCAATCCAACAAACACACTTAGACTACATTTTGATACAAATTTTCTTATCATTATTGTAAAAAAACTTTTAGGGAATGCTCAGTAGAAAAGATGTATCTTTTTTAACTGAAAATAAAGGTAGCAATTTTTTTTTACGGGAACTTGTGATGCATTAAATGTGAAATCACGAATGATGCAACACGAGGAATTCCCAAAAGATCACTCATCCTAGTACTATTCTCGCCCAAGCACACATAACTTCAGAGTTCTAATAGGACCTGTTAGTGTTTGAATTTCTTACCTTCCAGCCTTCCAATCACTAGGATATATAATAGGGCTGAACAACTTGAATTCCATTACCTTGCTCTAAATCACGTTTTTTTTAAAAATACAAACTTGAATTCCGTTACCTTCCATTATCGTGACTAAATTAACAAGTGTATGTGCATCCTTAATTGGAAATATATATTAACAAGACAAAATTCAATCAAGTATCAAATATGGATTAGTTTTAATGATCATTATTTGAACACGTATATTACCTTTGAATTTCAACGTTTATTCAAGGATACAGGCCCCTTAACCTCCATATCAAATTATCCATCAATAATTTAGAAAGTTTAGTGTTGACATTACATCAGCAATAGTTTGAGCTATAGTAGTGTCAACCTGCTGAACCACCATTTAAAAATTAACATTATATACCTAGATCATTCAATATATTAACTGTTTTTCATCCATTTTTTTTAGCTGTTTTAGCACACTGAGAGGTTTATTGACCAAATAAACTTGTAGTCAAGATCCCGTTGTCGTTTAGGAAGTCAGGATCTTTCCACTAGAGAAAGGACAACACTTTCGAAAGTAGTTGCTTTTTCGAGTAAAGGGTGGCAAGAATGGTGATGAAAGGATTGGTATGGGTGTTGATGGGGTAATTCGCTTCACACACACTTTCACGGCTCAAACAACGGTAAAATCAATAGGGAAAAGGCTTTCAAAGCTATGGATCACACAAATATAAACATATGTGTAAATCGATGAATCACTTAAAAGATCATGTTTTTATCACCAAACCATTGACTTTCGTCAATCAATAAGTAAATCAATCGGCTCGTGTTAAATCAACCTACTTTTTTTTTACAGTAGGCAAAAATTAAGTGTACCTTACAGAAATAAGGTGCCACCATGATCATCCAAACGGATGATGTGTTAAAATCAACCTACTTAAGAGACGGCTTTTGCATACGTACTCAACAAATAGATAATAGAGGCTTTCACATAAAAATCTATTTGTTTCTATTTTTTTTAATTAGGGTTTAATCAACTCTCGTAAATTAATCCTAATTACTATCCGGTTCACAATAAATCCACTTTCGCTTTATAATTGCAAACAAGAATCCCTTAGATTTTCATTCTAGGTTAAGCACATAAGTAGATGATGACAAAAACATAAAACAATATCAGAAAATCATCAATTCTACACATATGTCTATAATTGGGTTCTTCCAGTTCCTAACCCTAGAAGAAAAGGGAACTTCACTATTTATGATAGAAAGCATGCATAAACAAATTCATAAATGAAAGAAAACACCTAGAAAAACTCAAAAACCGTCGCCAAAACCACCTCTCTCTCTCTCGATGGGTGGTGGATGATTGGATGATATGTGAAATGGCTGACCCTAGACCTCTATTTATAGAGGAGGAAACCCTAGAACCGTCACTTTTAATGTGCAAGTAAAACCCATTGGGTCGGATTCGGATGTGTGAAGATCTGCTGAGATACGGCGATCGACGGGCATGGACAAGCGTCGGTGGGCGCCGCTCTCGAATCCTCGGAAAATTATAGAATTCGTTGGCATCCGCTAGGTCCCGTTGACAGCGAATTAGGCCAAAAACTTGTTCCCGCTGGCTTAGCGTGCTCAAAGTGCTCGAACATGTTGCTCGCGGACTGATCCGTCGGCATCCGCTGGCAGTGGATCCTGCTTTCTCAGCTCTTCAGCTCTATCTTGTAACATACTTTTCGAAGTCCTTGATTGTCCAATTGACGCATATGAATATGCGTTGGAAATCTCTTTTTTGAGAACTACATTTTTTATGAAGAGTCAGAACTTGATTCGAAGTGAAAAAAAATGCTAAAGGAGGGAGTTTCTCCAGTTGTTCCATCTTGTCAACTTTGTTAGCTTCCGCTTCAACTTCCTTAGATTTTCCCACATGTTCTTGGCTTTCCTTTAAACTCCACAATATGTCACATATCTCCTCTAAAATAGCTCTGAAATTCTATAATATGCAAAACCCACTTGTGTAGACATCCATATCGAAAATCATATGAAAACCTACAAAAGCGATTCGATTCTAACATAAATGCAGTGCAAATGAACTTGAAATAATAAATGTATAAAACATGCTAAAAACGCCGACATCACACACCATTAATTCAACACTTCAGTGCCAATGTAATTCTCTTCATTCATTTAATTTTAGGATGTGTTTATATTCCCATTACATTAAATTATACTCCATCCGTTCGCGAAAACTTGTCACTTTAGCTCCGGGCACAATATTTAAGAAATATTTAAACTACCTACGGAGTATAGAGTACTATATAAATTTAATATTGGTTGTTTATATACCACCACAAGAAATGTTTCATCTTAAACAAATATTCCTTATTTTACAGTATATTTCACAATGAAGTAGGATTTAAGAGATTAAAACAAGTGACACAAAAAGAGAAACGATGTTCAATGGCGGATTTAGGGGGCTCGGGGGTGTGTAGGACCCCCCCTAACTCCAGAAGAAAAGCATTGGAAAAAAGAACTTATAAGTTTTTTTAAATAATTTTTACTAGTTTATTAAATCAAAAGGCGTAAAAGAAGTAATAAATCACAAAGATAACTTCACTTAGTTGGAAAATAGGGTTATTTATTACCTTTTTTTTATCAGGTAAGAATTTCGGTGGGGTAACCCTACCCGAAAACATTTTTGCAGATGAGGTCCTGAAGACAAATGTCGTTGTAAATGTCGTGACCCTTAACAGAGTGACAAAGATGTGCAATCTTATCAGTCACTCTATTGTCATTACGAGGTACGTGAGAGAATGACACTTCTCTCACATTCGACAGTGGGGTTTTGATATCCGACATAGTCAGTTCAATTTATTACTTGAAGTACTCAAGTCATGACTAACCCCATTACCCTTACTTTTTTTTTGTATAACTTTTATTTCTCTTACGTTTCGCTACTAAAAATACCTAATTAAAAAACAAATTTAAAATTTTCTCTAATACATTTAAACAAAATATGTTTTTCTATATATTCGTATTTTGAAAAATTCTCTTTTTGATAATTATTTAAATAATAAATTTAAGTTTTTTTCTAATATATATTTTAAAAAAAATTGTTTTTCATATATACATAAAAAAATTCTCAATTTTTTAACACCCTCTAAAAAAATTTATAAATCCTCCATTAACTATCCTCATAAACTAAACATCAATATTTCGAATGCTATTACGTACCCAACGAATGCCCACTTTAAAATTTACATTATTATAAATAAACTCTGGACTAATTTTGGCCCATATTGGATCTGGTGGCCTAGTTTGATTGGGATTATTCAGAAACTTCTAAAATACCATAAGAGGAATGAGTGAGCGTGTGGCTCACACTCTCTTCTAGTTAAATCTTTTTTTTTTTACAATTACAAAAAATAACAAACAAAACCACTCATAAATTCTAAAATTACATAAAATTTCCCATATTTTTGTTTATCAAATATTCACTTATAAACAAAATATTAAGAAAATTTTTAAACTAACACTTTAACCACAAATAATTTATAATAAAATTCAATTAGTGAAATATCCGACGGGCATTAACCAAAAACAAACACGTGTCGAATTGCATAGATTTTTTATTATCGTTTTTGCGAATATAAGGTTGAGATCCACCAACTTAACACAAAAGTTTAATTAATGTATAGAGTTTCACCTTTCCTTATATAAACCATCATTTTCAATGTGGAAGAGATATGACAAGTGATAATTTGACATTTTTTTTTAAAAAAAAATTCCTTACATTGTCCAGGACTCCAGGAGTATTCACTACTGGGGAGTACTTCAGTGTGTGGAAGGATGAGTAGTAGTGTACCAATTTTGTGTGTACAAATTAAGGAGAAATTGGAAAGTGGGCCCTCATTTCCATGAAAATTGACAAGTGCTCATCTTTTTTTTTTCAAAAATTTTCTTTTAGAACAATGCCAAATGGGCTGATCATGATATATCACCAACAGTGATGGAACAAACTAGCTAGCAAGCAAGTCACCACATCTCATCTCTTACATGAGTATCCACACAAGTATGACAATGCAAAGACCATTTTTCGCGTATATGGATCAATTCGTACGCCACCTACAAACATACACACTAGAATTCTTTCGTATTTCATGGCGACATACTTCTTCTTTCAACAGACTAATGTGAGTCTCATCTTAGTGCGCTTCAAGATGTCTATAAGATAATGTTACGCACACTGAACGTCATCTCAGAGGTAAGTCATATAGTCAAAGGTTAAAAGTCCCATTTCGATGCATATAAAAATGTTAGATGGTGTAACCAGAGAGACGATTTACATGGTGATAGATAATCTTGTATTTGTAGGAAGAAAAGGACCAAAAGGGAGAAATACACCAATGTGTAATGCCTTTATATGTTCTATTTTGTTGGGAAAACAAAAGTAAATAAGCTGAAAGTTCATTCCCTCTCTCTCTCTCTCTCTCCACAAACTCTCTCTTACTTTTCTTGATTGTCCAATTCTATCCCCTCCCTCTTTCTATCTCAACTCCATCTGCAACCTGCAAGAAAGGTTATATATGTGTTGCCCCACTCCATTATTCCAATTCATTGGCCAATACCCATCTCAAACTCTCCCTTCATCAATCCCTAAAAGCAATCAAATTGCTCAAACAAATCTTTATGGGTATGCAAAATCTTTCCCCAAACTCCCATGGATCTCTTTGTAATTGATGGTCTCTAGATCTTCCTCTTTACTGCAAACTCTTCATTTCACACATTGCTTCTTCATACTAATCTTGCTGCATTGCCTTTTCTTGAAAAGGGATAATAATGGAAGCCAAGATTTTTTTCTTCCCACTTTCAAAGTCATCCTAACTTATCCTAAATTTTGACTTTGTGGTTTCATTTTTATATGTAGATAGATAAATGTTTTGGGTGAAGGGTTTGGTTGCTGAAGCTTTCAAAGGCACTTAAAAGAGGTCTTTTTTGGGTCTTGGAGGATTAAGAGGAAATACCCATCTCAGCAAAAGGGGAGATTTCAGGATGCCTGTTCCTCTTGCCCCTTATCCAACTCCTCCAGTGCCTTTCACACCACCACCAGCCAATGGTAAGCTTCTTTGCCCTTCAATCAGATCAATTTCTTCATCTGGGTCTTTCGGAAACACCCTCTGCAAATGAGTTTGCACATCTCAACCCTCCAGGCCCTGTTATTATGTTGCTTAGTGGTAGAAATTAGGCCTTGTTTTGCATTGAAAAAAAAAATCATGTCTTGATTGATGTATTTGAAGATCTCTAAAGATCAAATGTATGTGGATGATGATGATCAGGAGCTCAGAGCCAGCTGGTTTGCTCGGGATGTCGAAACCTTCTGCTTTACCCGGCGGGTGCAACCTCTGTGTGTTGTGCTGTCTGCAATGCTGTAACAGCTGTGCCTCCTCCAGGCAAGTCCTTTAATGCTCTGTAATTGAACATCTATGTGACCAAATCCGAGAAATTTGAATCTGATAACCAACAGGCACAGAGATGGCCCAGCTAGTGTGTGGTGGATGCCACACCCTCCTGATGTACATCAGAGGCGCGACAAGCGTTCAGTGTTCTTGTTGCCACACCATCAATCTCGCCTTGGAAGGTACAGTAGACGATTTCCTCAACAGGACAGTTTATGTATATATAATTCAATTGATATTTTATATAGTTTTTATCATTATTAAAAAAAACGTGTGGTTTTTGCTAATTTTCATGTGTGTAGCAAATCAAGTTGCACATGTGAGTTGTGGAAACTGCAGGATGCTACTGATGTACCAATATGGTGCCCGTTCTGTCAAATGTGCAGTCTGCAATTTTGTGACACAAGTTGGGGTGAGTTCTTGGCATCTCTTCCTCTTGCAATTGCAATTTCACATACTAATTGAACATGTCTTGTGCATCATCTTGGTTAACTTGAACATGTTTTTAAGACAAAGTAGGGCAGTTATTCAAGCTAAACGAGCCTCGCATTGGTTGAGTCGAACCTAAATTTGGACTTGAACTTTCATACTCGGCTGGTTTAGTACCCTACTTGGTCATAACATGGTAATCTATTATAAATTTTATCAAGATAGAGACAAGCTAAACCTCAATCCTATACTAGCCTTGTTTGGTGAAGTGAATGAGCACGAGTCGAACTTTTTATGACCCGAGTTTGAACAGTCAAGCTACTCAACTCATAGCATGTCCAACCGCTTCCTCATTACATTCTCCAAAATAGAGAATTATATATAACATATTCTGAATTTTTTTTATAAATTCCAACCGCTTTTCCATTATGGAGTTTACTCCAAAATATAGAGTTTTTCCATTTTTTTTCTCCTCATTATCTATTTTGGAGAATGTAATAAGAAAGTTGTTGCACCAAAAAACAATCTCAGTATTCTCAAAAAACTCAAGATAGAAAATCTATCTTAAGCTTCTACAATCATGAAATGAGATTTTAAGACAGGGTAGGTTCATTTTCTGCTTCATGTTCCAAATATCTTATTCAACCAAAAAGAAAAACACTCAAATTGCATACTTAACTGTGGAGAACTGCAGCAAGTTTTGACACTTAACTTTTTGGGACTAGTTATAAGGCCACCTCCCAGTGTAAGTGTAACCCCACCCCATCCCATCCCCAGCAACTCACAAATTTAATAAATTTTGACACTTACATTTTGGAACTACTTTAAGCAAGTCTACAGCATCAAGTGGCAACTACTAACCCCACAGTGATTCCTCAAAACCCCCAAAAGATAATTAATCTGTTTGCCTCTTGAAAAGCAACAGGACAGCCCAATTCATTAAATGGTAATGGACCCCAAGTTTCTAATTAGGTTTGTGTAGGTTTTGAATAGTTAAAAAATTGTTATTTTGGGTGTTTCTGGGTTTGCAAAGTTTGTGAAGGGATGGAATGTGAGTTGTTTCAGGAGGTTTGAAAATAATCTACTTACAAACTTTCAATTTTGTTGGGGTTTAGATAAATTAGATAATATATATAGTATGATGATGAAATGAATGAATATTGTTTTACATTTATATGAATATTGTGTATTTTTTTTTAATTGGTAAACTGCCTGCCGACGGTTTACCAAAAAAAATATGTCAATTATTATATTATAAATATGTATGAATATATAAATATATAAATATGTGTATGAATATATAAATGTGTGAATATTTTTACCAAAAAAAATGAACATATAAATATGATACTCCCTATTAAATAGAATATGTCAATTATTATATTATATGTTCTAAAAAAAGTAGATTATATAAATTATCAACTTTTTTTTAATTGAATTTTAAAAATAATTTCATATTTATAACTAATAAGTATAAAATTATTTTAAAAGTTTATATTTTGTATAATTTTTATCTCCTTAAAAAACCTATATGAATAGTAAAGTGGGTTATATATTCATATTCCTATAACATAAAATGAATAAAATCATATTTAATTATTTATATAAAATATTCATATTAATGCATCACAATATTCATTCGTTTAAAATGCACGACCATTCACCGACTTCTGGAGTTGGTAAGTTTTTTTACATGGAAATAGCTTGTCGACACCGACTTCCCATGTCGGCAAAATCAGAAAGTCGGTATCAACAAACTATTTGCAGGCAAAAAAATTGTTGACACCAAAAGCCGGTGAATGACCGTGCATTTGACGAGAAATTGGACGTGCATATAACAAGCCGGTTCATATATCTACAAACCTCTAGTATGCATTTGATTGCTAAACATGATATTTTTGTTACTTTCCCCTCCCTTTTTTGTAGGCCTCCTCAACAAGCGCTGTTGATCAGAAGTTCAACAGCAGCTGAAAGGACAAACTAGTGAGAGTGAGTCAAGCCATTGCAAGATCAATGGCCACAAAGGTCTTTTCCCCGAAACCTAGCTCGCATAACGGTCACTCGATAGCGTTATCACAACATAGGCCCTCCCGGCCTGATGTATAGAGTTGATTTTCGTGCGTTGGCATTCGTCGTAATCCACCTTACACCTTGTGAATAATCAGTTTTTGTCCTTGCCCTTTTTTTCGAATCCGGAAAAAATCGGATGTGTGTGGAGAAAACTGGCACCTATCTCATGTGAATTGATTTGACCATTGTGGGGTGGTTTAAGGTTGTTTTTACAATAATAACAAACATCTTCTTTGTGGATAAGTGACAACTCCTTTTCCTATAGCTATAGGCTACATAGCTCACTCACTCACTGTGATGTGTGTGTGAGTGGCATTCACTACACGGCACATTCAATTCACAAAGCTTGAATTGGTTGTCTTTTAGATCTAACTGGATCATGGGTCACTCAGATTCTTTGTGGATTTGATCTTAAATGATCAATTTTGATGGGATAGAAAAGCAATGTTTTTTATAAAGACACCTGTGATTCCATGGACTTTGTTGGTACATAAGATCACATGTGGGTAGAGACTAGAGATGGCCTATATTTGAAAACGCTTGGAACCGGGATGTTGGGCAACATAAAATCTATTGGCAATTCCTAAACCCTAAATTGTCGGTTTAGGAACTGCCAATTCTTTTAAATTGGCGGGTCTTGAACCTTAAAAGGCAAAATTATCCATTTAGCAACCGTCTAAGCTATCCATTTATGAACCGCTGGTTCTAGGTTTCATTAATTTTGTTTCTTTTATAAGTAAACATGCAATTAAAAAAAAGGGGTTATTATTCTTTTACAAGTCCGACTCAGACCGATGACTGGGGGTCGTGTGCACAGGCGCACATGCTAGTAGCCTAGCATACAAGCTGAGTGAGGTTTCATTCTAAAACCAATTGGCAATAGAAGGAGTAGCCCACCGACTCATATACTAGGGCTTGTTATGTTCAACTTTCGATGTGGGACACTTTTGGTCTCATTCACATCTCTCAACAATAAGTCGTCCACCATCACTGACTCCCGAAGTCGATAACCCCTCCTAGCCTCCAATAGTCACCCAGCACCCACCAGAAGCACTCCAGCACTCCCTTCCATAGCACTTGTCTCCGTCTCTGATTGTCGGAGTCGACAACCACCCAGTGCCCTCCATTAACTCTCCCGGCCCTGCAGTACCCTTCCATCTCAACAAATTTTTTTTTTTCAGCTTTGAAAGTTGGTGGCGGTATACCTTTATCGACCCCAAAAGTCTATAATCAGATCATACATTTGACAAGATATCACCGTGCGGATAGCTTTTTCGAAAGAAAAAACTTGAATTCCTCTGTTTCAAGTTCTCCCCTTCAACACTAACTTTAACCTACCTGACTACATCTCATGTGATATTATTTGTTAATCGGTTTTACAGTAAATACAATCCATTTTCCCTCATAAATATTTGTTAGAAAAAAAATGGTTGGGATGAACCTTGTAGGAAGGAATCTTTAAGTTTTGGTGTATTTTCAATTTTTCAATGATTGAGATCTTTAGCTTTATACTATTAGAAAGCCAAAAGTTAGTTTTTAAATGTACATGTATTTAATTAGGGTGTGTATAGTTGAAAACTACATGTTGATAATGGCTAGTACGTTTCTTTTTTAACTATTGGAGGTTTGTGTACATAATTCAGAATGCGTGTCTTGAGAGGGGGCGGTAGCGGATCCTGAAACTGTTGACTGAGGGAGCGGAAAATTACGATAAAAAAAATTATATGTAAAATTAAACCCCTATAAGCTTCGAGTTCTCGAGTATAACCTCCTAATTTGAATTTCTCGAGTATAACTATATTATTAAGACATGAAGTTGTTACAAATAATAATTACGATAAAAGTATATTAGTTTGGTGAATGATGTAGGAAATAATTTACACAGGTTCAGTCTTGAAAGTTGAAACACTTATAACTTTTTGCTCAGATATCGGAATTGAGCTTATAGTATATCAAATCGAAGCTACCGACGAGAGGAACATGCATGATAAATTTTATTTTTGATTAGGTGGACGGCTGCTACCCCGGCTCTAAAGAGGATCCGCCTCTGATTATGGGGGAAATGTTCTAGGTTGAGTTTTGAAGATAAATATCTAGCTAGGTGCACAATTAAGGACATAAGAGATGGAAGATGGATGTATCCATCAAAAAACAACCTATCATTTTCATGTTTTGCCTCTATAGGATACTTATGTATAGTGTTAGGTGGTTCTGTAGTTAAGACCATGGAATAGTGTAAATGCTTCTTGATGTTGAATGAAATGGACCTCATTGTTGAACACCACCCACAGGCCACAACCCACATACATACATAAAAGAAAAAGAAGAAAGATATTTTTAAAGGACACTAATGGTATATATTAAAACTGAATATATTTCTATAATATTGATTGTACTAATATATGTATTAGTCAAAATTCTATTTCAACCTAGAGAAAAAAAAGTTGTACATAGTATGGTTATCCTATTAATTATTCTAATTATTACTATCTCCAACCGCTTTTTTCCATTATAAAGAAAGATGGATTTTTAGAATTTTGAGGGGTTTTAGTGCTCATTTAGATTATATTAAAAAATCCAGAGTATATTTCAATATATATGTGTTTGAATTACAATTTTGTTTTTTAAAAAAAATCCATAAAGTAGAATTATTGGAAATTTCATAAACTAGTAAGGTGTTTGGTAACCAGCTCATAGAGTAGTTAATATAAACTAGTTGATCAGATAAGAAAAAATGAATAGAATTCTAAAAAGGTTGGGTTAGTAGCTATTGAAAATCCAATTCCAAAAGCAAATTAAACTAAAATTATATATATAACTTATTTAAAAATTATAAAATATCAAAACGAAAAGCTACCTTCATTGTCAAACGGACCTTAAGGCAATTAGAAACCCTTCTCCAAATTTTTTTTATAAAAAATATGGGCCTTACAAACGTGGATACCCGATTCGAAGCCCGGCCCATCCGTCACAATCAAGCCCGTTTATATAAGCTAATAAGCATTGGGAGATGTGATTATTTAAGTGTCATCTTCGATTCTCCACACATTCACAACGACGATCCATCTTACTGACACGTGTCACGTACCGACTCGCTCGCTCGACTCGTGTAAAGCTACGTGGCAACTCAAAAACAAGCAGGTGTTAGCACAGGAGTGTATATATATCTCCCAAAGCAACCACCAACACCATATCAAAAAACACAAATAGTTCATAAACAACTTCAAAGTTTAGCCTACAACTAAAGGAGAACTCAAGAAAAAGGAGGAGAAATATGCAAGGAGCCAAGCAAAAGGTGAAGGACATGGCTAGCGCCGCCAAGCACCACGCCCAGATTTACGAGGCCAAAGTCGAAGAAAAGGTGCGTACATTCACTGATTTTATTTTTTTTAGTGTAAATATACATTGATTTCTTATAAAAGCAATTCTCTCTATTGAGTTTTTTGGAGAGTATTGTAATTGTTTGTGATCCAATAGTTTTTTAATTATATTTTTCAAAACAGAAAATGAGGAGAAAAAATGAAAATCATTCCTAAATTTGAAGAAAGTTTTATATATTTTGAGGTAAATTGTTTTTTTATTATATTTTTTAAAACAGAAAATGAGGAGAAAAATGAAAATCATTCCTAAATTTGAAGAAAATTTTATATATTTTGAGGTAAATTTTATAATGGAAAAGTTATTGGAATTTTTTTTAAAAATTCAGAATATGTGATTTATAATTCTCTATTTTGGATAATGTAATGAGAAATTTGTTGGACATACTCTAAGAAAAACGATGAAAATAGAATTTCGAATTACCATTGCCAGAATTTGTACGTTTTTATTATATTGTTCGATTTTTTAAAAAAATTGTAAAATTTAAACTGAATTATATTTCTGAATGGAGAGAGTAATTGAATTTAAAATTTTGATTAAAATAAATTTTTTGCTATAATTTTTTGCATTTTTGGGGGAAATGCAGGCGGAGAAGGCGACGGCGAGGACGGGGGAAGGGAAGGAGATAGCGAAGGAGAGGAGGAAGGTGAAGGAGGCGGAAGCCAAGGCGGAGCTGCACACCTCTAAGGCCCACCACGCGGAGGAGAAGCTGGAGGCGAAGCACCAGTCTTGTCTCCACATCCCCTGCGTCACCACCGGCCACCACCCTCCGGGCGCCGCCCCAACCACCGCGGATGGAGGTCATTATACAACTGGTTATCCAGAGACCGGGCACGCGGGTGTCATGGGTCATCAGCCGGTTGGGACCGCTGCCGGAGTGGGTCACCACCTCCCCGGCCACGCCACCACCACAACCACCACGACCTACCCTCCGGAGGCTGGGCACCACCTTCCGGGGCGTAGGCTACTCTAAGATATATGCATGTAGTTGTGGATTTGGATTGTGTGTTGTGTGTTTGATTTATTGTGTGTTTGGTTGTTTGATACTCCGTATCTCTTTAATTTGATGTTTTGTCTTTGAGAGATAAAATATAATAATAAAAATGGTCGATTTCGTTATCCACTCCTAATTAAATTAATCGTTTTACATTTGAACTGCGACGACAATGAAACCCATATAGTTCACATTTAGATCTGAGTATGGGCCGGGTCGGACGGATTTGGATCGGGCATCGACCAAAATTTTAGCCCAGTAAATCAGGTCGGGCTTGGGCTAGGTCTGGTATTTGGGCCTAATGCCTTGTCCAAGCCCGTCCTCTTTGTTATGCCGGGTCGTCCACCGGACTAAGCGGGCCTAGCATCTCAAATTCGTTTTCTATCCGAAATCGAACTAAAAAAGGTGACAAATCACAACATTGTATAAATACTTTCAAATGCGAGACAAATCTGGACAGTATTAGCTTACTAACAAATGCAAAATCAAGGTTATAGTGTACCAATATTTTCAAGCAACACTCGGGCTATGCGAGAGAGAGCATTTAGGGTTTTTATTTCTCAATTGGATTTGATTTTGAAGATGAGAGCGTTTATGATTGAGAATATTAACACTTAGAAGTAGTATGACACCAGTAATTAATATAGTTATAAATTATAGAAATTATGTATATATTTTTACAATACTCTATACAGTATAACTTATATAATTATAATTATATATAATATTATTATAAAATCGGGTTGGATCCATCGGCCCGCTTGGGCTTCACCCTCTGTCAAGCTAGGTCCTCTAGGTCTACTGGGTCGAGCCCATCGACCTGCTTGGACCAGCTATTTTGTCCAAGCCCGCATATTTTTCCGGACAGGTTGGACGGACCGGGAGGATTGACCCATGTTTGCACACGTCTATTCACATTCAAGTTCCACATAAGTTCAGATTTCGAATGGGAAGAACAAAACCAAACATAACCTAAAGTGAGCTTGCTAATTTTAATGGATTGAGCTTGCTAAATTTTTTTTAAAAAAAACTATTTTTTTTTTAAAAGCATTAATAAAAACAATAGCATTTTGGTTATAAATATTAAATGTCGCCAAAATTTAAAATATTTGGCTGAAAATAAAAACTTGGTGCAATGGATTACCTTATTCTTTATTAAAAATTAAAAGTGTTTTATTATAAAAACTTTATATAGGTATATCTTAGAAAAAATAATTAAATAAAGGGTGAATTGCATTTTTGGTCCCCAACCTTTTAGTTTTGTTTCAAAGAAATCCCCAACCTTTAACTTGTTCTAATTTAGTCCTTAACGTATGCAAGTTTATTTCAATAACAGTCCCCACGGTTAGTCCTCCGTTAACCAAAGGTTAATTAGGTTAATAGATAGCTGACGTGTAACCAGGCTGGAATTTCACTAATTATGTGGCACAACAAATTGAGTGACATGGAACAATCATTGCAAATTGGGTAACAAAGACGTAATCTTTGGGTGAGAGAATTCTAGCTATCTTAATAAATTCAGAAAGGGCAGTTATGGTTAATGTGTTTAACAATTTAGGGCACAGTACATCCATCGATCCATAGATGAGAATTCAATCTCTTCTATCTTTTGACAAAAACTAGTTGAGATGAAGAACTGGTGTTTGAGGGACCCTTTAGGTGTTCAACCTGAATACGGTATAGATCGAGAACGCTTATTTTTTTGCTATTAACAAATAAGATAGTTGATTGACTTGATTCCCTCGTTTTAGGGTTTTGAAATTTTGATACGTTTGCTTTTCTTCTTCTTCTTGAAATTTGTCTGTGTTGGTTGTCATTGTTGTAACAAAGAAGCATATAATGCTTTGTCCGGTTAAAATAGATTCATTTTAGTGGTTCGATGTATATTTTATTATGTGCTTATTGTATCGTTCCTCTTCATTTAACGACAAAATGATTGAAATAAGATAGTCTTTGAAGGATTTATCACATGCATGTTTGTCGCTATTCAGTTATATAACTTCATTGTTCTACAGGGGAAAAATCAGGTTATTTCACTCTCAAATTCAACCATGGGGGTTACTTTGCTGGAAGAAACTGGGAGGATTATATGCATGCATATATTGCATATATTGACTATTGTCATGGTGATTGGATATCATTGAAGGTTATTCATGACATGGTTAAAAGGATAGGATATAGTCCAGAGTACGCTTCAATTTCCTGGAGGATGCCAAGTCAAGAAATGAATCATCAACAGTTGAGAAAATTGCAGAATGAGTTCGACGTATCTTATATGGTTATGAATCACTTGCCAACCGATGATTTAGTTGAACTATATATGGTTACAAAGTCTGCCATGGATTTAACTGATGAAGATACATATCATGAAGCTGAAATAGAGAAAGATGGGCTAAGTGCTGATGGAAATCAGGCTATTGCTGACCAGTACGAGGGACATGAGAAGAATTCCTATGATTTTCAGCTAGAAGAATTTGATAATGAGATTTTTACAGATGATGGGGACCTAGATATTGAGGTGAATGTAGTTCAAACACTAGGGGAGTCAACTAGTGCTGGAGTGAGTCAACAAGGACATGGATGTGTCCATTTGAGTAAAAGAGAAAAACAGGGAATTCAACAAGAGGGGAATAAGCAAATGGTCATGGGTTATTCATTTGATATTGATACTGAATATGAAGATTCTGATGAGCTCGACAGCTTGGATGACGCTAGTGATACGGAGAAAGAGAGGTATCCAAAATTTATCCCAAAAACTGATATGGATGATCCAAAGTTCAAGTTAGGAATGATATTTCCTTCGTTTGATGTATTGAAGAGTGCTATCAGATTATACGCTATCAAGAATAGATATTCTGTGACTCTAGAAAAGAATGACAAGCAAAGAGTTCGAGCTAAGTGTAAAGATGATTGCTCATGGGTGTTGTATGCTACTAGATTACATGATCGTGATGGAGTTCAAGTCAAAACATATATGGATGATCACAGTTGCAGTAGGGCCTTATCTAACAAGTTTGCTACAAGGGCATGGATTGCAGAGAAATATTTAGAAACAATTCGATCAGACCCGGATATTTCTTTGTCAACTTTGATTCATCTAATCAAGGAAGGATATAACATCAGTGTAGATAGATCAAAGGTGCACAGAGCAAAGCATCTTGCCTTAAAATGGTTGAGGGGAGATGAGACAGAACAATACATGAAGCTTGCTAACTATGGAGGAGAGTTGAGGAGAACAAGTCCAGGTTCTAGTGTCATTCTGTCTTTAGATAATTTGGTCTTTCAGAAAATATTTGTATGTATTTCTGGATCCAAAAATGGCTTGTTGGCTGGTTGTAGGCCCATAATAAGCCTTGATGGTTGTTTTTTAAAAGGAAGGTATGGGGGTCAGTTGTTGGCTGCTATAGGCATTGATCCGAATGATTGCATATGGCCTATAGCCTATGCTGTTGTTAATGTGGAGAGTAGAGCTACATGGACATGGTTTTTAGAGCTACTTGGTGAGCAATTACAAATTGAGAACAACCACAACTGGACTTTTATATCCGACAGACAAAAGGTGACATTTGTATTTTTTTTTTTTTGTCCTCAAATGATTGCTCTTTTACTGTTCTTTTAAACTAAACACTATTTTTTACATTACAGGGTTTGATTCAAGCTATGCAGTCTATATTTCCAAATGCTAAGCATAGGCATTGTGTGAGACATCTCATAGCAAATTTTAGAAAACGATTTTCTGGCGAAGCATTGAAAAACACTATTTGGGCAGCTGCAAGGAGTACATATATGTCAGACTTTAAAAAGCACATGGATCACTTAAAATCTTTGAGTGCAGAAGCATGGGCTTGGATGGATGCAATTCCAGCTGAACAATGGTCTAGATCACATTTCAGAGAAGATAGTAAGTGTGATATATTATTGAGCAACATATCTGAGTGTTTTAATCGATTTATTCTTGATGCTAGAGATAAACCTATCCTAACGTTGCTTGAGATGATAAGAAGTAAGATAATGGTTAGGATAGCAAATAAAAGGGAGAGGATGACGAAGTGGACTGGTCTTATTTGCCCTAAAATCAAGAAGAAATTGGAGCAAAATAAGGAGGATTCTAGGTATTGTTGGCCTTCCCCTTCTGGGGGAGCAAAGTTTCAAGTCAATTGCCCACAAGGCCAATTTGTTGTTGATATTGTAGCTCGTAGATGCTCCTGTAGGAAGTGGGAGTTAACTGGCATTCCTTGCACCCATGCTTGTGCAACACTGGCCTATAATGGAAATAAGATTGAGGAGTTTGTGCATGAGTGTTATCTGATAGACACATGTGCTAAGGTGTATGATAATATAATAGAGCCAATTAGGAGCATGGACCAGTGGGATGATGTGCATCATAATCCCATTCAACCCCCGACCTCTGCTCCACCTAAACCTGGGAGGCCAAAGAAGAAGAGAAGAAGAGAAAGTGGTGAACCTGCACCTAAAGGCAAAATGGGTAGGCTTCGAATGATCATGCATTGTAGGAATTGTGGTGGAAGTGGGCATAACAAAAAATCGTGTAAAAATCCTCCAAAACAAGCTAAGGTACATCATTGCAGTCACTTTAATTATACATTCTTTGGTTTACTTTTAATTCACAATCTAACTTCATTTTTATTTAGAAGCCTACTACATGCAAGAGTACAAGAAGAACAACTACAGTGGAATGTGGTCCAAGTCAATCTACCCATGCACTAAGTGGTATCGAAGAAAGGATTGCCACAAATACAATTACTAGATGGATGCCTGATGTAAAGATTTTTTTTTGTTTAAATAGAAGAAGTGATAACTAAATGACTTTGTTTAATGGTTTACTACTCTTTAACATTTACTGTTTGTCAATATGACAGGGTACCACCCAATCTTACCCTCTAACTTCAAGTATCCAGAATACAGATCAAAGTCGAGCCACACTTTGAAGATCAAGAGGAGGACAAGATGGAGGTAGATAGAGATTGTTCCTAGCTAGTTGCTCACTGAAAAATTAGGTTGCTTGAAAAATATAGTTGTTGCTATATCAAACATCTGGATTAATTTCTAGTAGTTAGAAACTTAGAAAACTACCAAGATGTGGACACCTTTTTTTTTTTTTTGCCTTTTGCACTCAGTTTGCAGATTTAACTATATTTTCCAAGCTTTAGAAACTAATTTCAATCTGTTGGGATCATCTTTATTATGTACATAGTTATGCCAATACTCATTTTGAGACTAATTTATGATATTTTGAAGGGCGTTTTGCTGCAATGAGCTAGTGTTGGCATATATAATTTCACACACTTTAAGGCACTTTAGTTGTCTGTTTAAATTAGAGCAGTTTTTCCATCCATCAGGAATGATACTCCAACAGAGATATCAAAATTTCATTGAATCAATATCTAGATAGCTTATGTGGGATTTGAACCCACGCCTTGTGCGTTAGCACATTGCTCTACCGATTGAGCTACTAAGCTTTGTAAGATAGTTGAAGCTTCAATTGAAAAATGAGTTATCAACTAAAAAATATGGTCTCTAACTAGACAGAAAAGCTTCAATTGCACAACCTTGGTGTAGTTCAAATTCTAAAGGCTAAACCCAAAATTTGCCCTATTACAATCCCTAATCATAAATTTGAAATTATAATCGATCTATTCCAATCCCTAAATTCAACCATAAAATCCCCAAATTCAAATAGTAAATTGTAAAATGTTAAAACAAAAATTGGAATTACATACCTGTTTTGAGTTGCCACCGCCTGTCGCCTCCTACCACGCACCACCATCCACCCTCACCGGCTCCGCTCTCGAGTCACAAATCGTGGTCGCCGCCTACCACGCACCACCCTCACCGGCTCCGCTCTCGAGTCACAAGTGGTGGTCACCGCCTACCACGCACAACCATCCACCCTCGCCGGCTCCGCTCTCGAGTCACAAGTCATGGTCGTCCTGGGTCACCGGTTTCTTCCCTCATCTTCTCTGTTGTCTTTTGGATGAATCTGGGATTGAGGTACAACTTGGAAGGAATGAATTCTTTTAATTCAATTTCCCTTTTCTTTCACTTTTTTTTATAATTATATGCCACATCATTATTTTTCATTAATGAAAATTTCAACTAAGACTACACGTGGACTTAATTAACATTGGGTTAACGGCAAATTTGACGGAGGATCTGTTTAAAATAAACTAGCATACGTTTGGGACTAAGATGATACAACTTAAACATTAGGGACCTAAATGAAACGAATTGTAAAGGTTGGGGACTGAGAATGCAATTTACCCTATTTAATACTAGTAAGAAATAAAATAAATTATATAAATATCGAGAGAAAAAACCCCTTAAATTATGGCAATTGTAATTTCATTCACTACTTTACCTAATTAGTCTATTCTAATTTTATTTAAATATTTCTAACCATATTATAATTAAATTATAAAAATCAAAATATTAATGAAATACTTAACATAAATTAAAAATATACTAAAGCCGGGACATGAAACAAAAAAAAAATCTAATGAAAAAAATATTGAATGTCAAAATGTGGCATGGAGGAGTAGAACATGGGGCCTGAAACACTCCCTTATGCCTTCCCACTAGACTAACCTAACATACCTGCGCACTAATACTTCCAATATACAGTACATGTATATATTTATTTTTTTTCCAGTTTGGGGTGACCTTGTATCTGTATTCCAGTGGATCCAACTGAAGAGAGTTGAAGAGGGTTGTATCCGAATTCAATGATAATTATAAATCTGTCTTACAGTTGTTTCGGCCTCTCGATTTACCAGCATTGGTTATGTCGATATCTCAAAAATCATTACCCTCCAAAAAAAATTATTCAGTGGAAGCACTAAGAAGTGTGGCCGGACACGTGCCTTACCAGGATGGGCTATTATGAAGCACTTAATCTGGCACAGGCCTGCCCATGTCGGAGCTGCACATGCTCCACAACACACACTAACAAAACAATCAAGCCGTTGATACGGATAAGATCATAACAATTGAGATATGAACGTGCCACTTTCCCGCGTTAACAGGGGCGACCCACCGCACTGACACGTGTCCACGTATTGACTCACTTGCTTCACACGTGTCCATCTCCGTGGCACCTCCCACAACATGCAAGTGTTACCATGGAGTATGTGTGTATATATGTACCTAAACACCAGCCCAAAGAATCAACAAAACATCTACTTGAACAACAAAGAGTCAAATAGCATAGCTTTACAGGAAGAAGAAGAAGATGCAAGGGGCTAAACAGAAGGTGAAGGACATGGCTAGTGCTGCCAAGCAGCACGCCCATATTTCCGAGGCCAAAGTCGAGGAGAAGGTAACAGGCCTCGTTTGATATCGATATCTTGATATTGATATACTACATCAAGTGATATTTCTATTCAAATTAATATACTAAATAGGATAAAATATCATATATCAAGATTGATATTTTGATATCAACGACGACATCTTCGGGTCGTTGCATGCGTGCTGTCTGTGTTTTATTTCACTTTTTTTTGGTTTTTGTTATATATATGGTCGACAGTTTTCTGTCTTCTGTTAAGATTTAAGTATATCTGATCTCGAATTCTTGTTTTATAAGAAGAAAAAAAAGACATCTGATATCTAGATATTGATATCTGCAAAGAATAAGTTTCAAGTTTGGAGGTGAAATGCAGGCGGAGAAGGCAACGGCGAGGACGGAGGAGGAGAAGGAGATGGCGAAGGAGAGGCGGAAGGTGAAGGAGGCGGAAGCCAAGGCGGATCTGCACGCCTCCAAGGCCCACCATGTGGAGGAGAAGCTGCAGCCATCTCATCACATTCCCGGCGTGGGCCAGCATCCAGTTGGGACCGCGGCTGGAGCCACCGGCCATCACCTTCCTGGCCATACCACCGCTGCCACCACCACTACCACCACCACAACCCACCCTCCTGGTGCTGGACACCAACTTCCCGGTCGTAGGCTACCATAGAATTTCCTAGTTTAGTTATCATATAATATATAGTTGTGGGTTTGAATTGTTATGTTTTGATTTACTGTTTCTCATACAATGAGAGGTTGTATCTATCTTTGGAAAATAAAAATAAAAATGTAATAAAAGTGAAATCTTGTGCTTGTTTCAAATCTTACTATATCCCCGGTTAATTGTTGTCGATTTTTCTTTTCATCTTGTTGTTTTGATGTTTTGTTGTCGATTTTTCTTTTCATCTTGTTGTTTTGATGTTTTTTTTTATTGGCTCTCATTGTAATGTTGGTTTGTATCGTCTTAGCTAGTCTTTCTGTTTATCAAATCTATAATGGTTAGTCCGTCTACTTTTAACTACACCTTGAATTGGTAAATAAAGAGCGGTCATATATCCGGAGTTTGAGTCGGGGACCTATAAATACTATCCACAAGTCCTTTTCGATGAGTAATTCCGGAATGGTTACTTTTAACTACACCAAAGACATCAAACAAGACATGGCGAGCCATATATATAGGGGAGAAACTGAATACGGGAGGAAAAGAAAAGATGGCAATTAATTGGTGGAAAAAACAAATTACATTCAGAGAAAATTGCATTCCATCTTACCAAGAATGTCTTAGAGAAAAACAGAGAAGATGGACATTAAACTTTGGCGGGTTAACAAAACCAATGGAGAAAATTGTCAGGAAAAATGTCGAATTATGATAGAATAGAGCGACCCAAATAGAGGATTAGCAGGAAAAATGTCAAATGGAGAAAACTGGATGAGGGTTATGTGAAATTAAACTTCGTCGGGTTAACCAAACCAATGGAAGATGGCCACTTGGGGTATATAATCAAGGATTGGAGGGGTAATCCGATCATCATAGGCTACAAAACACATAGGATGACTAAATCCACTTGCTATAGAAGTCCTTGCACTACACAAAGGCCTTAAGAAAGCACAATAATTGCAAATACTAGAGGTGATCCTAGGAGGGGACTCTCAAATCAAAATACAACACTCACAACAGTTGCCCATAAGAAATTAAAATGCTTATGGCAAATATCAAATTAATTACCCAAACAATCCATGAAGTAAAGTTTTGTTGTGTGCCCCGTGAAGATAATGGAGCTGCTAACAAAGTTGCACACCTTTGTCGCTCTATTAGAGAGGTTGCATTGGCTACGGATCCAGATCTATTAGATCTCATCCCGAAAGGATGCAGGTTAAATACTTATCAACCGAATTATTACCTTATAAAAAAAAATTAAACAAGTAAAGTTTTGAAGGTGGCTAGCCTATGCTAGACCACCAACCAATAGCATCATGACAGATGTAAATGTCAGGCTCTTTATCCCGAAGTGGCATTGGTGTAGCGGAACTGCAGAAGTCTCAAAAAGCACGGCAATGCGATTTGCCAAAGAATGACGAGAATGTCATTGATCAGGATCTCAATCTCCCAAGGACAAGACAATGACCCTTTTAGAACATTAATAATAGTAAGATTGTCGCCCTCGAACACCACATATAGAATATTTTAAATCACCCAACAAACACATCTACTCTAAATTGTGCTGCATACCCTGAAAACCCAAATACTGGATTCATTGAGGATGTTCCAAGTGACAATTAACTAATAACTACTCACCACCAAATTATGAATCTTTTTTCATCTGCAGCCACAACACTCCCAAGTCCCAAGTT
The DNA here is from genome assembly GCA_963922045.1 of Persicaria maculosa. Lineage (NCBI taxonomy): Eukaryota > Viridiplantae > Streptophyta > Magnoliopsida > Caryophyllales > Polygonaceae > Persicaria > Persicaria maculosa. The sequence goes on from OY998253.1 coordinate 5,639,986, forward strand.
TGAATACATAGGCGCCCATTACAAACAAACATAATTCACATTGTCCAGTTGATAATCATCATCAATCTACCTACAAACATAAAGCAAGCAAATTGAAGCATCAAGCTGACCATACTTCTACAAACGGTCCGGAAAAAGTTCTACCTCCCGAGCCCCGACCTCCATATCCGTCTTCCCCTTCACCCGACCCATCCGATTTCATCTTTTCCTAAGCATATGGTTAGAATCCAAACCCACCTCTAATGGCTTCCTTTCCACTTCTACTTTGTTAGACATAAAAGATCACATAACACCAGAGCAAGGAATAAAGATGCAGCCGTTAGTGATGAAGCATCTTAGGGTTACCAGCATTTGGCCAACCCATCTGCGACGAGTACATTTGCTGCTGCTGTTGCTGCTGCATATTGTGCGGGTGTTGTTGGGTGGAGTGGTTGTTGAAGGGGATATGACCGCCACTGCCTTTGTCTTCGGAGGATTCACTGGAAGCTTCCTCGTGGGAGGGAGGGCTTATAGTTGCGGTTGAAGGTGGCGGAGGAGCCCCAAAGTGCAACATTCGCGACTCTGCCACATATGGCATGTACTTGGGCTTCTTCCCATCTGCTACGAAGCTCCCCACGATGATCTGGAAAACATATCGAAATGCATGACTTAGCATCAACATTGGTGGGATCTTATAAGCTCTTAAAGAATAAAATACATGATTTTAACAGAGGGATCAGACACTAAGATCATCAACTTCAGTATTTAAACTGTTTTTTACCATTTTGATAAAGGAAAAAACGAAGACCTCACTTACAGATATTGGATGTTGAAAATGATACAATTTGCAAAAATCGGTGATCAAATTAGAAGTGACCCTAAGATGCTTCATCACTAAAAAAAAAAGGGCATCACATAACATGGCAAATGGTCCTCGCAAAAGAAAGAAGAAGAAAAAGGGCATAAATACTTCTTAATTCTTATTTAGCATCACATAACATGGCACACCCGACAATGGTATAATCATGCTATATAGCAAGGGCATATTGAAAAACAAACACTAAAGGAAGAAGCAGAAAGGGGGTAAAAGGAAATGCATGCCTGAACTGGACCTGCTGCAACTAACATCCCCGCAACGCCACCACCTACTACACGCCCATCAGGCCCCGCTACTGAGATGCTCAATCCCCCTGTTCTAACACGGTTGCCGCCAATTTCCGAGGGCAAGAAAGAACCCGTTAGAGAAATTATCTCAAACCGTCCCTGCAAATGAGGTGCCACGTTAAAACCTTCGCACTTGTGACAGAAACTCAGTATCGTAAAATTCAAGCATTATATATTTTCATTTTAAGGACTTCATTGCTCTTTAATGGATAATCCGAGACTATTCACTACCCACCAGCAGTCAAAGATTGGAAAATCGTAATTGATAATGTTCCCTGTATACACTTTATCACAGTACCAGCATGGCAGCATATGCATCTTTCCTTTTCTAACGTGAATAGCAAGAGATATATGGATAATGTTCCCTGTATACACTTGCATAGTATGCTGTCTAGAAATCATTTGGCAATAAAGAAATATTTCTCCAAATACACCAATTATGCATCTAACAGACAAAGATAGCATAAATAATAACATCATACCTCATATGTCACACTACCACTAGAATTAGTCGATTGACGAAGTGTTACATTGCATATTGAACCATTTGCAGACATTATACAAACTGTCCGCGGTCCTTGTTGAGCGAATGCCATAATTTTTGAAGCAATATCCTATTATAAAAAAAGAGCGTCAAATCTATCTCCTTAATGAACTCAATGGCTTTGAACATGGGATTATAGGACAATAAGATTAGATGAAGTGAAAAGGATATGAAAGGCTGCATCACTAATTGTGATGAAGTCCACGCCAATGATTCCATTTCAATATAAATATTTGATATGCTACATAACATCATTTTTAATGTAACATTGAAAAATCAAATATGTAAGATCTGTTCATAAAGCTCACTTCCAAGGAAAACTTTGGAAATGAAAGTTCATTTACGAGCAAAGAAATAAATTGTAACTCAGATTTCAATAATGTAATTGTTATCGAAAAGCAAGAATATAAGAGAGGCTGGTAAGACACGCAAATCTGGTCGCTTGGTACCAATACTTATGCACACTCATGCATACTTACATTCCACTTTGTCTATCACTAGTAATCTAGTATCATCACCAACCACTCTTATTCCTCTACTGCGCCTAAACCAATACTAAAAACACGAAATTGTCACTTGCCCCCAAAAGTCATACAACATCGAATTTCAACATTGATTCCTCAACCAACATTTGCAATCATATTAAAAATCACGAGACACATCAGACCTAATTTACGCAGCAAGAAGTTACCAAGAACACTTTTTTACAATGATGCTTCACTTACCTTTACATTATATGCATAGGACTGAAATCCTTACAGCATAAACGACTAATGCCGAAAAAAAGGCTTAGAAAAAACAAAAGGAAGGTGATCATAATATTAGTATTATCATCATTCTCCACTCTCACTTCTATAGTTATATCCTAATCAACCATTCAGAAAAAATCGAGCCAATGCGACTCAAAATACACAACGTGACAAGCAAACCTTTTTCGTTGACATTGACAACTAACTTTCTGACAAAATCAAAATCTGGCATCCTTTAGAACAACCAAACAAGTACAAATACAAAACCTTTTTTAGTAATAAGGGAGCTGCTCTTCAACTGCATCTCTACTACTAGCATACTGTTTCAGCTCCAATTTGGTAACTTCATCCTCATTAATCTATTACAGGTTTAACTAATTACACAAACTAAATCAAACACAGACAATCCCATATCAAGAAATTAATAAATGGCATGCTAATTTGACCCAACAAAGTCGAACAAACACAAATCATCCACAATTTTACCTCACCGGCATTCACCAAAATCACATGAGGTGTAAATCCAACTCCGCAATTACCTGTATCAACCAAATCATAAGACCAGGCACAAAAAATGATGTTTTTCAAAAAAAAGAAAGGGAATTTCAAGTACCCAATGCATCCAATTGCTTTTTCCCGGAACCAGGAGGCCTCCCACGGTGCTTCTTCGACGACGAAGGAGCGTCCTGAGGAGGAGTCCCGCCGGAATCGGCCGGAACCACTGCAGTAGAAATCGGGGCAGGAGCCAAACCCAAAGCAATGTTACCACCATCCGGCGAGTACTTCCGCGGTCTCCCCCTCTTTTTCTTAGTGGCATCTCCGCCAAATCCACCCCCACTACCACCTTCCCCACCATTCGAGGGTTTCAGATCGGAAGATCCGTCATCGGGAAACCCGGAATTGGAGGGCTCGATAGCCTTGGAAGACGGGGGCATGGACACGGAGGTGAACGGAAACCGGTTACTCTGCAAGAAAGGCGAGGAATTGGGGCTAATCATGTGCGCGGAGGCCATGGTTGTGGGCTGTTGGTGGTGGTAGGGAGCGCCGGAGGGATGAAGCATTCCGCCGGCGGCGTGGTGGTGGTGTTGGTGCTGGTGGTGGTGGTGATGCTGGTGGTGGGGCGGCGGAATTCGGGGATCGTGATCCATTTCGGGGGTTTGGAGGCTTGGAATTTGGGAAATCTGGAAACCTACTTGCAGTGAAAGTGAGGGCGGATGGATGAACACAGCAAAAGAGGGGAAGTTGTGAAAGTGTGAAACAATAAACGTTGCTTTTTGCAGTCTATGGTGTACCGTCGCATTGCATTAAATGAAGTGTGGACCGACCTTTTACTTTGTGACCAATCACATTACCCATACCGACATATTCGGGTTCGAATTATTTACCATCAACCCGGGTTCGAATCCTCCGACAAGGCCTCAAGTAGGGTTCCTCCGACAAGGCCTCAAGTTAGGGGTGTTATTCGAGTCGAACGAGCCGAGCTTGACATGTTCAAGCTTGTTCATTTGTTAAACAAGTTCGAGCCAAACCGAGCCCAATTTTTAAACGAGCTTTCTTTTCTGTTCAAGCTCGGCTTGTTTTAGTAAATGAGCGAGTTCGAGCCGAGCTTTTTTCGAGCTTTAAATAGTTTTACCTTGTAATTACATATTAATTTAAAGAAAATTTTAGAAATTTCATACATTTCGAGCTGTTCGAGCCTAAATCGAACGAGTCGAGTTTTCAACCGAGCTTAAAATCTTGTTCAAGCTCGGCTTATTTAGGTAAGTAAACGAGCTCGAGTCGAGCTTTTTTCGAGCCGATCCCGAGCTCTTCAGCTCATATAACAACCTTACTCAAGTACTTGAACTAGATTTATAGCAACTCGGTCTGATTTTGAGATTCGACGCACTAAACATACTTGGTGGGTCGAGAGGCCGAAAAAATCGGCAACTATCAAATCGTTATGAAACAATAAAAAGAGAAAATTACATAAAAAGAGGAGAACACCGAAAATAGCAACTCGGTCTGATTGAATAACACTAAACTGTGTTATCTACTAGCTTTTCGAAGTTTTTTATTTTGATATTATATATAGTTTTAAATGAAATAAATATGATATTTTAGTTTAATTAGCATTTTTAAATCGAATCTTTACAACAGCTACCCACAAAAGTTTTTCGAAAATTTTGGGTTTTTATATACAAGTTTCCATTAGTCACCCGGATAGTTAAGTTTACTAAACAGCATGATGCCTTATTAATATACATTTAACACAAATAATACATTAATTTCATCTACTTTGTCGGCTTCACCTACTATTTTACCAAACATAGCCTAAATGCCCTAAAACATAGATAGCTCATTTGTTTTCATGGAATGGGGTTTGAACTTTGAACGCTTTGTGTTTCAATGTTTATTTTTTTTTTTTGTCGAATGTGATTGTATTGACTAAACTAGTAAAAATGAGAAATGTAACATTTTATTTCAAATAGTATTGAATGCCAATCTAAATAAAATATAAAAATATTGTAGTTTATTGAAATAATATTAAAGTTATTAATATACATTCAGTTTTCAAACTTTTATAACTTTGTACTCGAATGTTAAATTAAGGTATATTATATATCAAAATGAAATTATCGATAAAAAAAAAATATATATGTAGTTTGCCAGATGAGAGAAGAGGAGGCGCGCGTGACACCAAAACCCCCTTGGCGCTGCCATTGGAAATGGAAATGAGAATTGAAATGAAACAATCTAAAATCTTGAAATAACTCAAAAAAAAAAGGGGGTTAGAATAAGTCACTTATTATATTCTAATTAGTTCAAATGTAACGAGTTTCATTCTTATCTTCCCCATTGTAATACCAATAAATTGAACATTTAGTTTTAAATTGGAGGGACGTGATTTGTACATTAGTTTAAACTAGTACAGTACCCCTGCCTAAGGCACGGGCTTATTATTTCAGATGTACTCGTGTCAACAATGAATACGTATTGGTATACGAAATCGGATAGGATGCTATGGGGTATGTCATCCCTCCCGAATTATTGCCTAAACCAAAAAAAAAACGTATTGGTATACGGAAGACTTTTAATTTATACAAAAAAAACTATATAGAGCTAATCTTGCTCTATTAAGGTAATCTAGATATACAATTTATATGTTACCCTAATAGAAAATAGTGAACCCTAGAAAAGCTAAAATAAAATTAATGAGTGTTAAAAAGTAAATCATCCAATTGTTTGTAGCGCGCGGTTATAATTTTTTTTAACTCTGCACATATAGTTGTTACACAACTCTACTTTAACAGTTTAACTTAAGCTATAAAAGCATGTATATAGTTTTCTAAATATTTGTTGTATCATTTTAACGTCAATATATTTGGGATTATAAAAGAAGTCTAAAGAGACCAAGTTTATTCAAGTAAAAACTTTCACAATTGTTCCAGTAAATGTATCTAAGACACGCGCGCGCATACACCCATACCTTAATATAAATTAATTAATAACTTAGGGATTAAAGCTTAAGATTGACAAAGAAGTTGCTATTATATATGGTTAGCCGAAAATGGAGCGTACGTGAAGCTATTTGAATTGTGCAATTTTATTAGTTGAAATTACATGAAATAAAAATTGTTGAATTACCACTCTCATATCAATACCTTTAATGCAAACATATTTAATTTTTTTAAAGTCAAACATTCATATATTCTAACTATATATTAATTATGAGTTATTTAAGGTGTGGGTACGGAGTATCATAATTGTATTATTCATTAGTCTTAATTTGATATTTGATTGATTACTAATTTTAAAATGGTAAAAAAATCTAAAATTAGCAAAAGTGATTTGTGTAAGATTTAACCCTAATAAACCATCTAAAATTATTAAGAAGTTTTTTACCGTTCAACATTTCAAATAATTAAGTTAAAGTAAAAAATATGAAAATCTAAAGTTGGATTATATATGTTAATTAATAAAATTAGATTTATCAAAATAAAGAGGAGCCCACCAGTAATTATAAATCAATGAAATTATAGAACTCTATGGGGGATGTGACGTAAGTCTTTGGTCGCGATGTGACGTTTTTAACGTATGACTATCATGTATTATCTTAAGAAGCTAGTTTGGTATCCACACCTTGTGCGAGCATTGATATAAAATTGGTTTCATTACATGTAGTGCGCACTACATATAATACAAAATTTGAACTATTAATTATTTAATTAAAATGTAAGTATGAATTATATAGTAAAAGAAAATAATTTTAAGTTATCTCAACCTAAATTTTAAAATATAATATAATATACATAGAAACATATTTAATTTTTAAAAAATTATCCAAATTTTATAACATAATTTATTTAAAAAATTATTTATAATATGTTCTCAAAACTTTCATATATTGTATTCGATCTGTTCATTTATTTCATATTCTCATTTTTTAAAACTTAATCCTATTTTTCAAAAAGAAATGTTTGATATCCCATATATTTTACAACTTTTAAAAAAAATTAACTCATGTAATTAACTAAGCATATTATTTTTAACATTGAGCATATATCTTTTTCAAATCCAAGTATATAATTGAAATATCCTCCGTCTTTCATATTCTATTAATTATAACATATACAGAATACTAAAAAAGTAATGATACCATTTTCATTATAATGTTTGACTAATAGTTGTACATATAATTAAAAATATATATGTACAAATATTTGAATAATTTAACTATGGAATCGACCATCGTTTACATTTGTACTCATCAATGTCATCATCTTTATTGCAAATATTTGTTAAAAACAAATCATAATTAAAATCATTAAATAATATATAATTAAAAAATCAACTAATAAAAAAATAATTAAAATTTTAAAACAAATCATTTTATTTTAAATCAATCCATAATAAAAAAATATGTTTAATTATTAATTTCAGGTTTGTTATGAAGGTAGCCTTAATTTGTTGGAAAAAAGCGGATTAAAAAATATTGTTGTTTGATTTGGGTATAGAGAACAAAAATGGAAAAATATGAGCTAGAGTAGAGTAGATTGTATGATAAGTGAAATAGATGACACAGTTAAAAATATTCATTCTAATTATTTCATATTTGTTATGAAGATGGTCGAGTCTTAATTTTGTTTTAAAAAATTATTCTTTTTTTATTTGGGTTAATGAGAAAATGTTAAATCTATGTCAACGTAAATTGTATGGTAAGTTAAACAAATCGTTTTTTGTTTTAAAAATTAAAGATATGCTAGAGAGTAATTAGAAAATTAAGTTAGAGATTAATTAGATAAATATGCAATCTTTTAAATAAAAACTGATAAGCATCCGAATTTAAAAAAAATCACAAAATTTTATTGGGTCAGATTGGAAAATCTTATTAAATCTCATTTGTTACTAAAATCACTTCTCTACAACCTGAATTATCAAGTGTGTAATTGTATTAGATATTGAAATATTTTGGTTAGTGAAGAGATAAACATCCCTCATTTTGAGGGATTCGAGAAATAGATAATGGTTATAAATATTGGATGAATTAGTTTGATAAATAAAAGTTTAATTTGAGAAAATGTTTTTTAAATCAAATGTGGACCCATCTTTAAGTACATCATGCCACATAGGATGATTGAAGGAGAATCTGTCATGTAGCATCTCCAACATGTGTTTTAGTATTATATTAGATATTAGATATTAAATATTAGATTAGATATTTCAATCATTGTGAGAGAATTACTAAATAAAAAAAAAACTAATTTTTGGGTAAAATGTGGTAACTAAAAAATATATTGAGTTTTAATTCAAAATAAATGAGAAAAAATAAATTAAAGTTATCATAGAAAAATAATTATTTGGTATTTAAAAATTTTTAAATCACTTTAATTCGAAAAAAAAAAAGATATGAGATTTATTTTAATTAATAATTGAGTAAATTAAATTAATTATTTAAGTTGAGCCACATTAAAGGAAAACTTGCCACGTAAGCCTGATTTAAGGATGTGCCACCATGTGACATCTTCTAACATCTATTTTAGTATTATATTAGATTTTAAGAGTGTATCAAATCAAATCTCCTTGGCTTAAAAACAATAATGCATGCTTGTTTTGACTTGACCCGCATCGAGTGTTTGAATGGGTACCTGCATCGAGTGTTGCTTGGGAAGGATAGTGTTTTTTCCCTCTCTTGTTATAGTTCAACTAGACCTGTCAAACAAGTTGGACAAGTCTGGTTTGAATTAGGTTATGTCAAGATCGGGTTATTTCGGTTTACAGGTTATGATTTATGAAATGTTTAATCCATACCCATATTTAACAGGTTTGGATCCCAACGGGCCATGAACACTATTTTCTAATATTTGACTATTTACATAGTTTGCCGGATGGGACCGAGACGGAATTCATTTTTTTTTAACCAAAATCCATCGGAATCGGGATGGACCCATGATTTGTAGAATTTGTGCCCACGCCTATAAAAGAGGCCAACAAGGGGTAGAGATCGACAAGGAAGTTTTGTTAATTTTGACGATAATAGGTGAAATCTTAATTTATAAACATTTTTTTTATTATTATCTTAGAGATTAACCAACGGGTCACAATGGGTTGATCCAAGCCGTCCAAAAATCTATGGGTCGAACGAGTTCGGATCATTTCAAGTTGAAATATTTGTACCAAAATCCACGTTTTACAAGTCGAGTTAATGGAATTCTCAAGTCGAATTCCGTTCTAACAGGTCTATTCACAACCATTCTATGTGTTTGGAAGTCCCTCCGTCGTATCAAGTCGTCATTTGGATTGAATGAAACTCACGACTTCTAACAAACTATTTGAATTGTTTGGAAAATGCCAAATAAAACCCTCTTTTTGGAATGTGTCCCTACTATCCTTGTATTGCTCAAGATTTTGCTCTTATTGTTTTTTTTTTTTAATGATGAGGAACTCACTTTCGGTAGTAAACCCCGAATATGTGACATAATCGGTAAGTACCACGTACGATAAATCGGTTTGCGCCGACCGACTTGGCCCACTGGTAGAGAGCACGACAAACCTTGAATTTTCACTCAAAGAAAAAGTACACAGGAATTGAATCGGGACCTCTTTACCACCGTGGCAATGTGAAGAGGTAGTTGAGATTTGAACCTAAGACCTTTTAATTTCCCTTTTTTACTTTACCATTTGAGCTAGATAATCCTTTTGTTCTCGTCATTAGTCATGAACGACTTTCAAGTTCAATACTAGCATTTTACTTATCAATGGTGGATCATGGATGTATCTTTGGTGTACTTCGTTCTTTATACCACTTGCTTAACTTAGGCCATGTTTGACAAATCATCCAGTTTTGTTGGAACTCTTTTCGTTTTGATATTATATAGTTTTAAATAAAATAAATATTATATTATAGTTTAACTAGTTTTTGAAATCAGAGCTATTCAACCGCTACTCACCGAAGCTTTCCAAAACCTGATTTTCTATTCACAAGTTTTCATCACCAACCATAACAATTAGTTTACCAAACACACATTTAACTTATTAACCTATATTTAATACAAATAATTCATCACTTTCCGACTTTCAGATACCCAATAAGGTCCAACTACCCGATCAGTTACCATTTTATCAAACATAGCCTTAATAAAGTTATTTTGTTAAAATATCATCCTTGTTATAATATTATTATTTATGGATGTACAAGATATATGTATATTTACTTAGATAGAATTTTACCTTTTTAGATAAGATCTTATTCTTGGAGGCCAAGGAGATTACTTCTATATATATTATATTTGATGGATTTCCCAGGACAGACAATGGAATACAATCTCTCATTCTCTTCTCCATCCTTTTGTTTTATTATACGTTATCAGCACGAATTGCTCCTCTATTGATCAAATAGTGAAGAAGTTTGCTTGTGCCTCTCCGATTCAAATATCGGCAAAGATGAGTTTTCCATTCCTTTTATTTAAAATTATCAATCTATTCTGACATGTTTTCGGTGCTATTGGTTTTGATTACTTATTGCATTCATATCAATATAACACGAACTAAAACCTAAAAGAATGTACTTACAGTGTTCACCTTTTCCATATAATTGATCAATTATAAACTTATGGGTTTTTGATTGAATTGAATTTAATCTTTATCTCGTCCGCTGGTAGAAAAGAGATCAGCCGCCCCTAATGGTCCCATCGCTGCGGCTTGAAGTGGTCGGAATAGGACACACCTTCGCTCGTTCCGAGGCCGACGACCATGGACGAGGTTGTGCTGGATCGATCTGTCGAGACGTTGTTGCAGTCCTCAATCGGAGTCATCATCTAAAAGAAATAGCACGCGGGTAACAACGTGTGCCTCCTTAGCTCCGGACGCTGCCTAGAAATCTCGGTGCCGCTCCCTGCAAATCAAACGAACAAACGAAGAAGAAAGGTTTTATTTCAATTTTTCATTAATTAATTGTTTAGCATCTGTATATGGAGTGCATGAGTGGTCCGAATCGGTTTTGTACACTGGAAGATCTCAATTTTCGCCCTTAGACGTGCCTTTTACGATTCACCGTCGGGCGGCGGTGCTCACCGATTTCACCGTCGCCGGTAGCGGAGGCTAGGACTCCTACGACGACAGCCTTGTCGACGGCTACAACGTCGGCATCGGAGTCAGGGCGTCAGCGGGGATGGGGAACTGCCAGTTCGCGGGGTGCGTGGCCGATCTGAACCAAAGTTGCCCGCCAGAGCTGAACGTGACAGACCCCGCGGCGAGGCGATCCAGTTCTGCCTCCATGGGCGACCCCGCTGACCGATGTCACCGCCATTGACGTACGAGGAAGAAAGGCTCGGTCACCGCCATTGACGTACGAGGATGAAAGGTTTCGTGTTTTTATTAATTACGAAATTGGTTTAGAACTTCTAAAAAATCGATGATTGGCTAGTACCTTTTATATAATTACATAAAACGGTCTAAAATTTTTAAAGATTGCCCTGAACACATCCCCGAAGATGATGTGTAGATATAAGTTTTATGAACCCCAAAAGTACTGAATTATATCCCTTGAAGTGGACATAAAATATATAATCTCAAAAATCTATCCCTTGAAGCGGATAAAGATGTATATCCCCGAAGCGAACAAATTAATTACAAATCTCATGTATCCTCCGAAGTAGATAAAAGTAAAGAAATTGATAGTATAAATCACTCGATGTGATCGATAAATTCCATCCCTGTAGTGATGAAACACTAAATATCATCCCTGTAGCGATGAACAATGATTATTCTTTATTTATTTTTATATTATTCATCTCCCGAAATTTATTTTTATATTATTCATCTCCCGAAATAGATGATTATTTAGGTGTTACTCACAATACGTTGATTTTCCTTGTTGATTAATTATAATGTCAAAAGGTTTAAGGCATGGTACATAAGGATTGATAAAATTACGTTATATGATATGTGTTTTAAATAAACTCTGATTATAATTTCTTAATATTTTGATGGGCGGTGTCATGCGAGTGGTTTGTCCACGGATCCACACCAGGATATCATGGTAAAAGGAGGTGAACCTTAGAAGATCGAGCTTGCGGTCAGGTAAGCCTAAACATCATATATTTGAGTACGTTATGATTCTGGTGCCTCTTGATCACAAGTGCTTGTGTGTGTGTGTGTGTGTGTGTGTGTGTGTGTGTGTGTGTGTGTGTGTGTGTGTGTGTGTGTGTGTGTGTGTGTGTGTGTGTGTGTGTGTGTGTGTGTGTGTGTGTGTGTGTGTGTGTTGATCTCGTACATTAAATATGGATTATCATTTAATTGCTAATTACAATATGACGTCATTGATTGCACATATAGATTTTATATCATAAATCATGCCATAGTGCTAATATACTTTGATATATAAGAATTTAGAGCATTGATAAATCATGTACGATTGAGGGTTGACGATGCATATAGATATGGCTATTGGGTGAATTGACCGTATATTGGATGGATACATGATAAATGATATCTAAATAAATTGATACATTGATAAGTTGATAAATAAATAATGTCATCATGCATCGATTGAAATGTTGGTCTCATCTTTGTAGTGATGAGTTAAGATGATATTGTTGATTCCATCTTAGAAGGTGAAATATAAACTCCTGAAGTGGTTAAACTTGTTTGTTTTTTGGTCACCAGAAGTGGACATTATTTATGTATCATGAAGTTGATTTGTATTATATCCCCAAAGTAATTGCATGCAAATAAGAAAATACATTTTCTCTCATAGATGACAATGAAATTATTGAAATTGAAATTTGAGATAGTTATTGAACATTTGAACCTACAGTATTTGTGAATGATAGTGTTTATTGAAACAAGTGATAAATATCTGAATTGATATCCACCTGAAGTGGCCGAATAAATTTTAATTAATATGTAGTGCATTTATTTTAATTTATTAAGATCGCTTTTATTATTTACTTGTGAGGTGTATATATTTGAATTTACTTTTGCACAAAACTCAAAGTGTTTCCAGAAGAAACAACTTGTTAAGAGTTGGTATGTCGTAAACATATGTGGTTTTATATTATATTGTTTGTGTTAATAAAAGTTATCTCTTGAAGTAGATAAACTTATCTCTACATATGAAAGATTATCAACAAAAGAGCATAGATGATCCAACACCTTTGGTTATGCAAATCTAGTCGTATTTGGTTTGTTATTAGTATAATTTGGCTATTTGAAGCTACATGGAATCTATGTTTTATTTATCTATTTGATTTGATTTAAATTTTATGTATATGTATATGCATTGGAAATGTTTCTTGAAGAAACCATTATGGGTAGATGATGCCAATTTTATTCAACTAATGATGATTTGGGAGAAGAGTTTGAAGCAAATCCTTGTTAAATTGTGTGAAGTCGATAAATTTATTTTTTGAGAGCCAGAAGACTCTTTATTTTGGGATCTTGTTCTTAATCTACTTGGGTATGGTAGAACTTAAATAAATAGCTAGCTAAATGACCTATGGTTCATAACAACCTCTTTTATTGCCAGATGCAATATATATTGTTACCTCTAGCAGAGGACATAAAGAGGATACGGTGCGCGCGACCGTTGTCAGGATACTGGTCATAATTTTGAAAATGGTTATAAATAATCATGTATGAGTCGACTCCCACATTAAGGAGAATGTGGAAGAACAAGTCAAGGATGATGGTTTACCTAATTTGAATTTGTAATCTCCCAAACTGTGAATGGTTTAGAGCTTGGTATATAAAGATATGCATATCTCTAGAAGAGCATCAATATTAGTCCTCGAAGGACTGTTGATATAATCAAGCAATAAATTCATATGAGAAGATGGCTCTAGAGGAGCGTCAAAACACTCTAAAGAGAAGTAGTGATGACAGATAAATTGGGATCGTGAAAGCCGATAATTGCCAGAAGCAGTGGTTTTCTTCTAGTCGAGGATGTCAAAAGAAGATCCAACACATAATAAATAGATTACCCATATTGGCAAGATGGATGATATATGAAAATGCTATCAATGGAATTGATATGTTTGATAAATGAGCTTTGAGAAGCTGAGGCGATTAAATCGACCAAGTGAAGTCGTTACTTATGAGATTATCATTTAGGATGATTCAAACGCATGGAATGACCCAATAGAGTCGTTAATAATAGCCAACAAGCAGGCATGAATATCAAGAGATTGTTTCGATTTCGGTCAACAATAGAATAAATTCTCCTTTGTAATTCATCTCCAGGAGAGAGCTTTATATTTGCAAGGTTCTAAATGTTCGGTTTAGGCACCGAAATCTCCCCAGATTGCACTAAGTTGTTGTAAATCAAGAAAGATGATGTATATGGAGGATTGGGTCCCCATAGATGATCAAATACCTAGAGTTTATCACGGATGATAAAATACTCGGTATTTAGGGGGAGAGGAAAAGGAGATCAAGAAGTAATATGTTGCATGGAAGAGAAGTGAACCGAAAGTTCGATGAACTATATAGCAAACAGGCTAGTAAAGGCATTAGTAAGTGCAAAAGATAGTGACAAAAGTCACATTTATAACAAATAATGCACTAGCATGATTCAGATCGAAGTTCTAGTAGTAACTTCAAACAATGGTGATATGTCCACTAGTATAAAACTCCTGAAGATATTTCATAAATGTTAACAGTGTTAGAATTGATTATGAGTTGTCTTAAAATGATCAGATCCTTGATTATCCAATAAGCAGATTATTAGTTGGAAATTAGTTGAAAGCTCTAAAAATATCTCGACCTGTAGTTCGAAGAGAGATATATTACAATATGAAGACAAATGATCTTTTCATCTTTGATTAGATGGTGAAAGGATATTAAGGGTCCAGAAGTATCACGTCTTTAGAAAATTGATGATTTATATGCTAAATTGAGGGGGAGGAAAGTTGTACTCTTTTCCTTAACTTTGGTTTTTGTCCCGTTTGGGTTTTTCCAAAGCAAGGTTTTTAACGAGGCAACTCCCCTCATAAGGATAAATTATATATCCTAAATTCCATAAAGAAATAATTCATGTAAAGATGGATTATTTAAGCATGAAGTTTTTGGACCTGTAGCTCCAACATTGAAAAGTGTAGCATTAATTGATTGCACACAAGCCTATTAAAGGTTACATGAAAATGCATTCACCCGGAGTGAATATAATTTTGGCTCCAAATGTAAATGACGGACGTTGTAGGTGCATATCCATATAAATGGAAATAATCGATCGAAAATGCCTGAAGCATTATTATCAAAGTCCTGTCATGTACAATTGGTTAAAGAGTCTTATTAGAGTACATGAATTATCTATAATTGTGAAAGTGGTGACATTTTATTAGGTCCCGAAGTACTGTACAAAGTTGTACTCTTTTCCTTAATCTTGGTTTTTATCCCACTGGGTTTTTCCAAGGTAAGGTTTTTAACGAGACAACTTAAGGGCCATTTAATACATCAAATCCCCCAGATCAACAATGAAAAGCACACTAGGTCCTGAAGTACCTTATGCTTGTGCATCCAAAACAGCTCAACACCAATGCATGGAAGTCAAGCAAATCAAAGTCAATCACGAAGACATTCCAGCTTATACACATTAAAGACAATGTTAAGATTCGACCATAAGCTCATGAAGACGGCGACATTAAGAGGAATGAGAAGACTTCAAGGAGGATGTTGAATTCAGGGGGAGTATACACGCACTGCACTCTTTTTCCATTCGATCGGGTTTTATCCCACTGGGTTTTCCTGACAAGGTTTTTAATGAGGCAGAACAACAAGAGCATACATAGAAGGCTGCACTCTTTTTCCCTAAGCTATGGTTTTGTCCCATTGGGTTTTCCTAGCTGGGTTTTTAACGAGGCAATCAGCGGAATAAAGATTGTACATCCAAGGGGGAGTGTTATAATATTATTATTTATGGATGTACAAGATATATGTATATTTACTTAGATAGAATTTTACCTTTTTAGATAAGATCTTATTCTTGGAGACCAAGGAGATTACTTCTATATATATTGTATTTGATGGATTTCCCAGGACAGACAATGAAATACAATCTCTCATTCTCTTCTCCATCCTTTTGTTTTATTATAATCCTAAATAATCCTACGGTCCTACCTATATAAATCACACTAAATTATTTCAAAATTTCAATGGTCTTGTTAGGAAGAAATTTAAAATAATAAAAAAAGAAAATAGGCAAACAAAAAAAATCCTTAAATTCCAAAATTGTGTAGATTTGGAGAGAGCTTTGGGTAGGAGGGAGAGAGAGAGAGAGACGAAGTAGAGAAGTAAAGAGAACGTTTTTCCCAGCACGGCAAAAGGTCTGCATCTGCACTGCATCACACCAACGACGAAGATCAACCCCAAGCGATTCCTCAAGGTCAGTTCTCCCTCCCTCTCCGTGTGGCTGTGTTGACGTGATTGACTAACAATAGTCCTCGTCGCTGGGCGGGGTCTGCTATGAGCTGGACAAAATTCCGAAATTATACGCATTTGATTATGTAAATTGCGTTTTACTTCGGGATTAATTTGCGATCTTTGCTGGTGGTTCGATTGATTTGATTGCCTTGCTGGCGAAAGTTCAGTTTCACGATCATGTGCCGAGGCGAGGCTTTTCGTCCAGTTATTTCGTTTTAATTTTGGGATTTTTAATGAGGCTGTGGAATTTAGGTCAAAGTTTGGCTGTATATGGTGGCAGATTGATAATTAGGGTTTAATTTTTGTTCATGCCGTGGCCGTGATGACGTGCGTATTGGAGGGTTTCTGAACTAATTTTGGCTTTTCAGGGTCTCGGGGTTTCTGTTCGTGCTCAATTCTATTGAGGATATTGCGAGTTCCTTTTGGTTTTTGGCATAATCAATTGGACAATTGTGCTATTTTTTGTGGTAGGTGA
This sequence comes from Persicaria maculosa, assembly GCA_963922045.1. Taxonomy (NCBI): domain Eukaryota; kingdom Viridiplantae; phylum Streptophyta; class Magnoliopsida; order Caryophyllales; family Polygonaceae; genus Persicaria; species Persicaria maculosa. Next base: position 5,656,796 of record OY998253.1, read on the forward strand.
CGGTTTACCTGCAGGAATTTATGTTCCCCGTGTGATAGTTTTAGCATGAACTGCTCCTGGGAAGCAGTTATCCACTTATCCCTGTAAATGCATTTTCTTTTGTGGTTCTTTATGAGTTCTCTCCTTGGCTGATTTGAGAAGCATGGCTATAGAACTGAACTTTTCATTTTATAGGATTAGTTTCTTCCAATTTTATACATGGCCTTGATCAATATGAATGTTTTTTTTTTTTTTGGCACAATTGAGGTTTGTGTGTATGAATAGTTGCTGATAATTACAGAATTACAAGTATATTTAGCCAAAGCAGAGGTGATTATGTGTTCTTCTAAAGTACAAAAGATAAAGATGCAAAGTTGAAATGCTTCAACATTTAATATTTGTTGCCCTGTGGAGAGCTAGTATCTTTTGTAGCATTCATACTACTTGTTAAGGCAAATACGATCTTTCCTTTTTTGTTACATAGCGGCAGCCTTCATAGTCTTCTCACTTTGTAATGGAAATTGAGGAATAATATGCCATATAGCATGCTGTACATTATGAATAATAGTCTGCCAATGTTCTGTCTTCCGAGTTATATTTTGGATATTCTCTTATGTTTGAAAGCTCCAAAGTCCCCAAATCTAAGCTTAATTATGTTTCTAAACTCATCCTATAAGATGTGGCAGAGAGCACTTGCCATTTTCTCCATGAAGCTTCCTTTTTGTTTGCATGTTCATGCTTCTTCACTTCAAATTCCATATTATAGAGATAGTTCACGGTTTGAAGAATTACCTGTGTATATAGTAGAGTAATACTGATGACCATGGATGAAAAGAAGGGTTTGACATAAGGATGCAGTTGAAATGTTATCAATATGGTTCATACATTGGGATTTGGTTGTTTGCTTTATTTGGAGTTTAGGGTAACATATGGTGGGGGTGGGGTGTTTGCATATCAATGAAATTGTGGAGCTGGGCATCATTGCTGTTTTGCTGGTCCTTTTGGTTAGTAATGATGTCAAGGTGCATTTTTTGTCATCCATTTCCAGCAATTGCTAATGTATTTGATATTTAAGATAAGTTATATCTATTGAGCTCATGAATGCTTTTACTGGTATATTTTTCTCGCAAGATTAGAATTAGATACTGACATTAATAGATGGAACTCTTTTTTATTAGAAAGTTATGAGAGAATGTCATATGGTCACAAGGCGTTGCTTAATATCTGACACTATATTTCATGCCTTTTTATAGCAAAGTGGAAATTTTGTTGCTGGATAGTTGTGGTATTTAGCTTGATGCTTGGTATATCTATACGGTTTATCATTTTCCAGTTCATGATGGAGTGTGAAAAGCATTACTATTTAACATTTATTCTTAAAAGATGATATTTCCATTGGTTATGTTTGTCAAGTTATCCAACATGATAATGTGTGCTTCTACTTAGTTTCCTTAGGGAATTTTCTTAACATTAGCACTTGCATTTTAGTTTATTGTGATGTCACTTTAGCTACTAGCTCCCTTGGGGAGATTGCAGAGAAGGATTTTGATATTATGTGTGAATAAAGCTTGCATATTTTAGGATTGATAATAAACTGAAATATGTTTTATCAAGTAGAGGACTACCTGCTTTTTTACTAAAGAGGTACTTGTGGCCTTTTGTTAGAGGTGTGGAAATATGTTGTTACTTGGTGTACCTGTAGATCTTATCTTATGTTTTGATAGTCCTTATGAATTGCTTTCGGACATATTCTATTCCTTTTAGATGATTGAGAAGGAATTCTGCTAGACTCGTTTTTTTGTGTGTGTGTGTAGAGAATTGACATGCCTAAGGTATTGAAATCATGTTTGGATGAACTTTAGCATTGTGAAGCTTGGTATTTTATTGAAGTTAAAATTTGGCTTAAGTTTTAGTAAAAGCGAATGATATACTGCGTAGAATTAGCCATTTTGTCTTAGGTGATGAATTCAGATTAAAGGATGATGCATGAGTTCTTAGCTTTAACCTTACCAACATATTTAGTGCATCTTTTCTATTGAACTTGCGTAATGGAAGTAACAAGGTTAACCGACTGTAAATATGTTATTTAAACTTTAAAGTTTGCAGACTATGGATTTGAAATACTTGTCTACGATGCTCTGTAAAACAGCGAATCGATCCTCTTCTCCTTATTGAAAGAATAATTTTCTTTTTTCAAACCTTCCGAATAAAGTTTGCAATAAAGAGGATGGATAAAGATTTAAGTGGTAGTGAGAAACACGGAAAGTCTAAAAGCTGAAACGGAAAGAAAGAAAATAACCTATATAAATATGTGAAAGCCCTTCCCTATTGCCCTCCTGCGTGATCTCCACAATTTACTTCCCTTTGTTCTTTTCATCTTATAGCTTGGGAAATATGAAAAATTAGGTGAAGTTTGTACCATTGGTGGAGATGTACAGGGTTTGTGATGTTACAAATGGCAAACTCAATGTACTCTTTACTTTCTTCTTCTCCACTTATCAATTGTTGTTGTTTTTATTTGTTTTTTAGTTAATTATTTAATTTTTCAATTGCTTTGCCTTGATGTTTTGATGTCTATGATTGTGTTTCCAAATTATAGTTCATTTTCTTTTCTACTCTACACGGTGTCCAGATCTGGAGTTATTTCCTTATTGTGATGTTTGTCAATTTACTTACTCTATGTGAATCGTGTGATCATCACTTCTAATTAGGTGTTTGATTATTACTTTGCAATTTAATTTTTTAGCTGAGAGATTGAGTTTTTTTTTAAATTGTAAAATTGGGAATTCTTCAATTGTTATAGCCCCCTCCCCAATGGGAATGTAATTAAATTAGGACCATTAAAATTTCACTCTTGAGTTCTGCATGTCAGATATAGTTATCTTCAAGATCACTCGAATCTGGTTTACCGGGGCATTAAGTTGGGAGAATAATTAGTTCTAGTTAATTATCACCGTGGCATTAATTTCGAACAATAAGTAGTTCTAGTTAATTATCTGTCAGTTTTTTGCACATAGTTATATATAACATATATTTGACACTTATAATTAAAAAAACATATTTGACACTTATCTGTTATCATTTTTCTTTTCTGATTTTGATTAATTTTATGAAATATCAACTAGATTGTATTATCTACGATTTTTAGGATGGCTCATGTCATCCATCATGCTTTAGGATGTGAATTGTTAACTGCAAGTACTTTCCCAACCCCACTTATGTAGTAGTTGGACAGGCCATCCTATGGTTTTCCACAATTGGATGGCTAATTTTTCGTAAATTATGGTCGATAATGTGGAGTCAGGAAGGATATTAACTGGCAGGGTTTGGGAGTGGGAACACTGTAATAAGAATTGAGCTATGAGAGAACTTATAACTTTTAGCTATTGAAAAGGCTAGAGCCTCTTCGTCCTTCCCTGACTGTTTTCTTGATGGATGTCGGAGTTTTGGCAACCTTCTGTCCACCCCCATGTGTTTTGTGTGAAATATAATTGATTATAGATCAATTATTTATATTTATATTTTTTCTTGTTGCTCACAGGCATCTTCTATAACTGAAGACAATCTTGGTAAGGAATTACCAAGCAGTAATTGTCATGCTAGTCCACCATCTCAGCAATTCAAAGGTACCACATCTCAGATGGATAGACAGGGGCTTAATGTTTCCTCTGAAGTGCCCTTAAAGAGTGTGTTCAATAGTGAGCATCACAGTCGCAGTGGTTTTAGTTCAAGCTGCAGTTTTTTTTCCGAAAATGTGAATGGTGAAGTTCCTACTTCAGCTCCAGACATGTCTCAACGTGTTGAGAGGCTTAAGGTAAAAGCTGAGCAGATAGCAAAAGTCCATAAGGTTAATGATTTGGCTTGTGAAGGTGATAACATCTCCTGTATCAGCAAAGCTGATGGAACCAACTTGGAAATAAGTGGTCATAATGTTGACACTTGCCAGAAGAATGTGACTGGTAGTTCTGCTTCTGTTACTAGTTCCTGCCAGGAGGGTACTGAAAAACCTATAGATGTACAATCTGTCAACCATGGTTCTATCAGCAGTGAATGTATTGTTGAAGAGGGCAATAAGTTTACGGATCCTCCTGAATTTGCAAGAGAAACTCTGCAATCTGCTGCTGATATTTCTGATAAATCTGATCCTTCAGAAACCTCATCTCTTAGAGATGAGCATTGTGCTGTTTCACCAAAGGTTTCTCTTTGGCATCTCAGCTTTACTATCATGTCATGCAATTTATAACTATTTAATTAAATGTGTGAATGTTTTTCCCACCAAACTGAATCTTTGAATTCCAAATGAATCAGGTAGAACCACTGTCACCTGCTAGAGATACTGACTTGGTTACTGCAAATCAGAAAGGCAGTCGTGACTGTAATGGCCTTTGGAAACGTGATGCTGAAATTGATAGCAATCAAATAAGCATTGTTGTATCAAACAAATTGGACCAAAAGCAACAGTCAGAGAGGAGGATGGCAGAAGATATGCTGGATCCTCCGTTGCAATATCGTGTGGTAGATAACAAAGAAGATTCAGATGAGCTTGTGGATGTAAGTGTTTCTCTATCATCATTTTATTTGACAGATTATTGGAGCTTTTAGTTGCGCCATCATTCAAAGGCACACATAAAACTATATTATTTGGGTCCTTTCAGTTCTGTTATCATTTGTCTGTGGTATTAACATGCATGTTTCTAGGATTACTCATTGCATCTAATCATAGACTAGGCAATCCGCAATCCTTAACCGTGTTTGTTGAAGAATTTGAGTGGGAAGTACCTTAAGGAACTAACTAACTTGAGTAAGATAATTTCAGCTTCTAATTATGCCACATGGATAACTTTGTGTGTATATATCTGTGTGTGTATGTGCAGTTGTTAGTTATCTCTGGTCCATTTCTGGTTTCCGGAGGTTTATAGTTTTGTGACAATGTTTTAGATGCTGTTATGGCACTCACTTTCCTCTTAGGGGAATGCTACATCAGGTTCTGATATATTGGAAGTGGATTCATGGGTACCTTGCCACATTTTTTATATGTATATGCTTGTTGGCATGCAGCTTCCCTGTATTGCATTATTGAGCTTTCTTAAATCTTCCTTTATACATTAGGTTATTGTATTTGTGTATGGCACAATTATCTAGAGTGGCTATGTTTGCAATGTCATGACTGAATTTTTGTAATGCAGGTACGAGTATGTGATATATGCGGTGATGTTGGTCGTGAAGCTCTTCTTGCTGTTTGCAGCAAGTGCGGTGATGGAGCTGAGCATATGTAAGTATTTGAAATCACACTCTTAGAACCTTTTTCTTTTATTTTCATGGATGGATATATTGACATTTCATTTCTATGTAAACCAGTTACTGCATGCGGATTAAGATGGATAAGGTACCTGATGGTGATTGGATGTGTGAAGATTGCATGGTAATGGCAGAAGCACACAAGCAGAAGGCTGAAGAACAAAAAGTAGGCAGTACTTTGCAGAAATCATCCACAAATGAAGTGGCTCAAACTCCAAGAAAATCAGATCTCAGTGGTGACAATGGAAGGGTCAAAATGGGTCATGCTTCCTTAACTTATTCTAGAAAGAGGCCTGGGCCTAGTATAGAGGTGAGCACTTCAGTCAAGAAAAGAGCGCTTGATAATGACGGCAAGTTGTCGAGTCCTTCTGGTTCCTATGCAAAAGCAGCATCTCCAATGCATGCTAATCAGAAAATTACAACAAAGGGTGAAGGTGCATCTTCCTCAGGTGCCAATTCTATTCGAAATACTCTACGTAAGGCTCATGAGATATTTGCTGGCAGATCATCAAATATTGAGTCACAATTAAAAAAAGGTTAGTTATTTATACTTCTCTTACCATTTTTTTGTGAAACCTTATGGATCAAGATTCAATTTGGCAGCATGCAAGTGTAAAATGTTTCCTTAGTAAATATCTTGCCTAGACTTCAGTTAAGTAAATCCTTTCCTATGTTCCTTTTCACTTGGCTTGGGAGAAATTCTTTTTCCATTCTTTTCAACTTTTAACCAAGCATCAGTATATGGAAACCATATCCAATCATCCTACCATGCATAGCTTGTGCATATGAAAGTAAAGTCATAGCTTCCTCACATATAAATTGAAAGGTGATTTAGTAATGTAAACACATTCTTCCGCTATTGTTGATATTGATTGAACCAATTTATCAGAGAAATTGAGAGGAACTGATTCATTATGGTGGCCTCAAATCAAATTCCCTCTGTTGCTTCCATATTTCGTCTTAGGAAAGAACCAATTTATACTAGTGTGCCTAGAGTTTCTTCTATTAATGTGATGTCTTTTTACAGGCTCTTAGCTTGTCTTAGGAAACAACCAATTTATACCTGTGTGCCGAGAGTTTCTTCTATTAATGTGATGTCTTTTTACAGGATCTTCTTTTAAGCAAAAAATTAGTAACAACACAGATCTCAGAACTGAACGAGAAAGTGAAGATGTTCACAGAGAGCAGAAAACGGCCAAGGGAAATGCAACTTTTGGAGCTGGACAGCAGCATGCTTTGACAAAACTAACGAAGTCAAAATCATTTAATACTTCCAGCATTGCCAAGATAGATAGTCCTGATTCAAAGAAAAATATGGACAATGATTTCAAGATTCCAAAAGCTGGAAGCAAACGCAGCATAACTCAAAGAAGTTATTCATTTAACATTAAGATTTCTCAACCTGTTTCACCAAAAGTTAATCCCAGCATTTCAATGGCAAAACCTGCCAATGCAACTCCAGCTCCAGCAGAAGTCAAGCAGCGAGTTGCACAGACAGACAGTCAGTATGCTCTAAAAACTGCAGGAGTTCGCAACGACTTGGAAAAGGCTACTGTCCATCGTGTGGCTAAGCGCCAGCGTGATACAAACGGCTCTGGTAGGATTCACTAAACAAGTGTGAGTAATTTCTGGCTGCACGAAATTTCCAAGTATTGACTCTATTCTTTTGTAATAGGATTTGATAGAAAGATACCGTCCTCCATTGCTGACAAGGGCAGAAGTACAGGAACTTCTGGTAGAACCAGCACTGTTTCTCTTGGACAAAAACCAGACAGAAAGGCTGCTAATGGGGAAGAAGAGCATAAGCTGCATGATTCGAAGCATCAATTGAATGGTTCACCTGCTGGAGCCACTGTTCTTTTTGCCTCATCTGCTCATCCGGATGTTGATTGTGTATGGAGGTATAACTCTCTCTCTCTCTCTCTCTCTCTCTCTCTCTCTCTCTCTCTCTCTCTCTCTCTCTCTCTCTCTCTCTCTCTCTCTCTCTCTCTCTCTCTCTCTCTCTCTCCCTCCCCCTCCCCCTCCCCCTCCCTCTCCCTCTCCCTCTCCCTCTCCCTCTCCCTCCCTCCTTTTTTACTTCTTCTGGAAAATGCTTAATCTTTACATAAGCTTATGAGTGATTTTTCATGGGCTTTGGCAGTATTAAGTGGATATGGGACTTCCAACTATTACAAAAAATCATTTAGTTCAGTGATGTCATTCAACATTTGTGAAAGAACACTGCACAAAAAATTTGTAACTATTGGCAATTACAATTGAAATTTAATCTAAAATACACATTCGATGGTGGATTTGATTTCTTGCAGAGGCATGTTCAATGTGGAGTGCAATAAACTCCCTAGTTGCATCTCTGGATTGCAAGCACACATATCTACTTGTGCTTCTCCCAAAGCTTTTGAAGTGGCCAGCAAGTTACCCTGTGAAATCACAGTGAAGGAAGTTCTGCAGCAAGATATTTGGCCAGTTCAATTCTTGGAAAATCGTGTAACCGAAAATGACATTGCTCTTTATTTCTTTGCTGAAGATCATGAAAGGTTGGTGAAGCATTTATCGATGAACTGAACCATTTTTATGCATCTCTGAAGGTAGCTATGGTTTTCCTCATATGTGAGAGTTTTAATGACTGTTTTTGCGTTTTGTGCAGCTATCGTAGATACAAAAGGATTTTGAACTGCATGATGCTGAATGATTTGGCTTTAAAGGCAACTCTTGATGGTATTGAACTCCTCATGTTTCATTCTCAGGTCCTTCCTGCAAGATCAAAGCGTAAGTCAATGCACATAATTTTGCGCTCATCAAATAGCTGAGCATACTTGTATATCCTATGTGCCATAAAACATCTGTGCTGATTTAGAAAAATGCTTTTGGCAGGATGGAATAATCTCTTCTTCCTATGGGGTGTTTTTAGAGCAAAGAAGAGGTCAAGCTTTTCTGATGATGTTTGTCTTCCAAGTCCTCGTGTGGGAACACGAATTTCTAAAGCAGAGAGTGCAACTTCACCCAAGAATCCTCCTATACTTGTCCCTGCTATATCCGGACCAGGAAATTTGGATATTCCTCCTCAATTTGGTCAGCGATCATCTCCTGTTGAAGCTGTCTCAGGATCAGTGCAAGGTTCCGGATCTAGTAGCCAGAGGGAACTTCAGTCTTCAGTTTCTACTAAATCTAAATGTGTGGTGTGGATCTCTGATGATGAAGTCGGCGACAGAACAATGGAAAGTGCAATTATTGAGGAGCAGCATTCTGGAGAACTGCAACCTAGAAATGAAGGCCAGGTTAGGCTTGCCTTGGCTTTAAATCTTGATTCCTTCTGATGCTCATATTTTCTGTCACCAATCTTTGTCAATCTCTTCCCACTTGTACTTTATACGCCAAGCCCCAAACTGACTTAATTTTTGACCTGATATTTTACCTGTCTTCAAAGATACTGATTAAATGGCTGGTTAGCTGCATAACAGCTAAATTTACTAATAAAAATTTATTACAAGCTTGTATATGCATATATGTAAACTTACTGTTCTGTTAGGAAGCTTAACAAGCTATTCAGTGCTTCTTCTCATCAGCTGATAATTTCGTCTGCATTGTTGCAGAAAAATAATACATCTCCGGATCAAGAACCAAGGGCTGAAATCTTGGAGGCGTTACAGGCAGAAAATACATCTCTTGATCAAGATCCAGAGGCGAAAACTGTTGAGGTTTCTCAGGCAGAAAATACATCTCTGGTTCAAGATCCAGAGGCTAAAACTGTAGAGGTGTTTCAGACAGAAAATGCATCCCAGGATCAAGATCCAGAGGCTAAAACTGTAGAGGGGTTTCAGACAGAAGTGTCTGAAAAGACATCTTTAGATCAAGATCCAGAGGCTAAAACTGTAGAGGCTCGTCCCTGTATTTCAGGTGCCGAAGTTTCAGAACGGCCCACTGGTGGCATAGAGGGTATGAAGGACGCCTTGTCAGTCAACGGAGGAAGACTTCAAGCTCAGACCGCCTTCAACTATCCTTGCAATGGTAGTTCATCTGTAATAGATGTAAATATCCCAGTGTACGCTGATGACGAGATGAATGTCAGCATAATTTCTTTGAATTCGAGTCCATCTGATTCTGGAGGGGAAGGAACATCAAAGAAACCCAGACATCACACTTTCGACCTGGAGCTGCCTTTATCATCCGAAAACGAGGCTTTGAATGAGGGTGATTCAGACATGGTCCCTGACCGACCCAAGGGTAATGCTGATCATGCTAATGTCGAAGTTGATGGGTTCATGTCACTTGATCTTTCTCTTGCATTGCCATCAACCGACGTTCTGATGATGGAAGAGCTTCTTCCTGATATGAATGATGATGTAGATACCTCCTTGTCCCTGTCCTTCGCCTGTAAGAGAGCTTAGACATAGAAGAAAATAGTATGGTGTATATATGGTAATGTTTTACATGGAACCCGACTTAAATATCATAGAAGATCAAATAATACTTTCAAGGTGGTACATAGTTTAGTATGAGCGACGCGTAGTATAACGCTGACGACAAGAATGCTTAGAGACTTGACATGGAATCTCTAAGTTTGTTCGAAATTTTCCTTGGTACTTGTTTTCGGATCCTTGTGGCATTTGGTATAATTGCTGAGTTCTTCTCTCGGCCTTTGCATCGTCGCTTGTGATTGAGGCGGGATCGGAGAAGGATGAAGAAGAAAGGTAAGCCATGCCGAAATACAAGCTAAGTATGTACGAATGAGTTCAGTCTTAAGTTATGCACAAATTACATCTTTGTAGAGCTGTTGTCAAAGAGGAGGCAATGGTGGAATTAGGCCTTGCCTCCTAATAATATGAAGTGCTTGATATAGTAATGCATAGGATTTGGCTTGTCAATTAAATGGGATTGATTTCAGTTTCAGTTACCTTAGACCTTGTCAATTTAAGATTTGCAATTAAAATCTACAAGCAACGCTTGAAAAGATTTTAACTTGTAGTGTCAAATTTTGTATCCTCCGAAGTTGGTTTCTTGGGGTGTTTTTAAGGGTGTTATTCGAGGCGAACGAGCCGAACTTGACTTGTTTAAGTTTGGTTTGTTTGTTAAACGAGCTGAGCGGAGTCCAATCTTTAAACGAGCTTATTTATTTGATCAAGCTTGGTTTGTTTAGGAAATGAATGAGCTCAAGCCTAACTTTTTTCGAGCTTTAAGTAGTTCTTGATCATAACATATTAACTCAAAGAAAATTTTAGAAATTCCATAAAATTCGAGCTATTTGAGGCTTTCAACTGAATTTAAAATTCAGTTCAGGCTTGACTTATTTAAGTAAGTGAACGAGCTGGAGTCGAGCTTTTTTCGAGTCAATCCTGAGTCGATCTTGAGCTGTTTAGTTCATACTCCCTCCGTTCAACAAAACTTGTCGTTTACTATTCACGCACGCTTTTTTAGAATGATAAAAACTATATAAAATATTCATTTTTTTAAAAAATTTTTTTAACAAGTTTATACTTATTAATAATAACTACGAAATTGTTAAAAAAAATTATTTAAAAAGTCAATATTTTATATAGTTTTTAGCTCCTAAAAAAGCGTGCATGAATAGTAAAACGTCAAGTTTTGTTGAACGGAGGGAGTATAATAATAGTCCTAGATGTTTTGATTTCTTATAAAGTGTTGATCATCACCACTTTGAGGTGAAATTTGAAATATTAGAGAGACTCTTGTCTGATAAATTGAGAGGCCGTAAAAGAGCGAACAGATGGAGAAGAAACCGTCAAAGAAAATAGAGGTGAAGTGTTTGATTTCTTATAATGAGCCAATTAAAAAGAAGGCAAGAATAAATTAATTATTGCCAACCTTATAATCTTAACTTGAAATCTCCTATATTGATAACCAAAAAAATATGCCTAATGATAAACCAAGTTTAATAAACATAACCAAACCTAATCTACTCACATCTACTTGAGAAGATAATATTATTTGCTTGTTCAAGAGACAGAAAAATTCAAGAGAAATTCATTATTTGAATCCATCACTAATGACTCTAAATCATACTTAAAATCATCAACTAGTAAGCGTAAATCGTGGCGTTTTTACAATAACCAAAACGGATTAATCTTCAACAACCTAATAGTTTCAGATGAAACCAACTTGAAGGTTTGTTGTCTTCCTTCCTTACTGTCACTGCCTTGCTCTCCCCATCACATTTCATAGCCTTCTTCTTTGGTTCATCGGCTACCTTCTTCGGTTTCTTCTTGTTTCCATCCGATTTATCCTGCAACGAAAAATGAGATTTCGGTTTCATACATAACCAAAAGAGATTGATTTGATCAACCTTATAATGTTACCTTAACTTTGGCCTTATCTATGGTAGCTTCGGAGGATGTTGTTAATGTCTTGGTTTGGTTTCGGTTGGGCCTACATCCGAGGGATGAGGAGGAAGATGCTATCGCATTGTTGTTGGATCTGCGTTGAGCGGAAGCAGTCTCCTTGAATGCTTGGAACAATGGAGTGTCGGGAAGTGACATGCCACGCGACTCCAACTCCATACATAGCTACACCAACCGAAGTTTCGTGTGACACAAAAAACCGACATTGTGAGTAAAACTTGTTAAAAATGTGAAGCTATACATACAAGAAACTATATGTAACGGCACCTGAAGCAACCGGTTCTCAAGGGATCTAACGCGGTCCATGAGAGTTTCCTTCATCAGCGCGTCTTTGACAGCCAAATCCATATCCGAATGGAACGAGCTACCGGTGCCATTGCCCTACAAAGCCAAGGCAAACCATTCATAACAAGACATTGCAAAACGCGTAAAGGGTAAGCGAGGAAGGGAGACTCAACGATTGGGCCAAAACGATCCGCCCTAGACGCAAGAGGTAGAGGCAGTGGTGAGTCCGGTGACGGAGGTAGAGGTGGCTTTGTCATTTGGTTTGGCTGGTGATTAGGGCTTGTTGAAATGGTGTTTTTGAGAGTGTTGTTTGGGTGAGGGAAAGTGTCATTAAGGTGTTGGTAGAAGGGCAAAAACTTGCCTTGATATATGGGTAGGTTGCCTATAAATTTGCTGGTTTATAGAGGGTTGGAATTTGACTTGAAGACCCAATCTTAGGAGTGAGTTCAGATTAGTTTGTTTTAAACTTGAAGAGTATATGGCTAAGTGGCTAACTACTTCTGAATATATGCCTAAATTTGTGTTTCTAAGTATGATCATTGTGATATAATTTTTTTTTAACTACAAGAAAATAAAATGTGGAAAGTAAATTAGATGTATTTTTGTTGAAATTTTCATGTCAATTGTTACAATTGTATAAGTATTAGAATTTTCAATTTTTTTAAGAGTAAATTTCCTAGTTGATTCGCAATGTTTCACATATGTATCAAATAGGTATTAAACCTTCAAACGACTCATCAATATTTCTTATATTTCTCCTCGAGTTCATTGATATATAGCCCTTATGTAAGATTGTTGCTTGGAACAATTCGTCAATCTTACTTTGCATTATACTATATGACATGAGTCGTTCCAAATAAACTTTTTTCTTAACAAGGTTTTTAAGTTCGAACCCTATAGTTAAAACACTTTTTAAACACATAGGTGTGTTTTACTTCTTATAAGACTAATCGGTGCAAAGTGGACCTTTTTTTTTTTTTTAAAAAAAAAGATGAAGAAGATGTTATGATAATCCTAGCTCTTAGCTATAATCTTTTTTTTTTAAAAAAAAAATAAAGGTAAGAATTCAACACACTTGACAACCATATCTAAATTACCTAGGGGCCGGACAATCTGATAGATGAGCAAACCATCATGAGAAGCAATTGTACAACAATGGGAACGTTAACAGTCACCACAAAGCATTATCGCGAAACTGAAGAGGAGACGCAAGGATATCAGGACCTATAAGTCAATCATAAAGCAATAGTGAAAATTTATGAAATTATCATAACTCTCAATTGAACCAAAAATGTCTAAACATACAATTAACTAACTGTTATTTGAGTTAATAATTTAGTCAAATTTACTAGGTTTGGTCCATTGACATAAATAAGGCAACTCTAAGAAGATAATAAACTGACTTCCCATTCATTTAAATAAAGTAATCTATGAAGTGTAGGGAACGATTTTGTGGTTAGGCCTGTTTTTGTCCTTAAAAATGTGTTTTTGTCCACACATCTTATCCTACTTATGTTCATAGTCTTATTTTATCTTTATCAATAAATAAAACAAAAGAAAAAAGAAAATAAATAAATAAAACAAAAATGGCTTTGCATAAAAAATAACAATAAGCTACATTTATTAGATAACGAAAATGGAGATAGAGACATAAATAATTAAATCATACATTAGTTTAGAGCTTCAGATATAATTTGAACAAATGCCTAGTGCAACAAAAGTGCCCATATTTTTTCAGAAAAAAAAAATGAAATAAGAGAAGTGATTATAAGTTATAACAATGGATTGTTATACATTTTTTTTCTTTCAAATTTGTATTATTCTCTAAATTTTTTGACAAAGTTTTGTAATAAATGAGTATCCTAATATTTTAAATAGAAAAATATATTAAAACTATAGTTAAAATAATTTATAAAATATTATTCTTATTATTTTATGGGTGTTTTTACATACACCGCAAATCCACCTTAATAAATGCACGTCGGAATTGACGTGCAAGTCTTTTTGATTAATTAGCACTTTTAAAAAATTAACCCACTTTAACCCTGCACATCAGAATTGACGTGCAGGATTTGTGGTGTATATAGCGAAAACGTTATTTTATTTTGAAGAAATTTTAAGAAAGCCACTAAATTAAAAGCAATTCGTCACTTTTTGAAAATCCTATTAGGTTGGACTTATATGAACGGTGGTAATGCTTATTGAAAATCATAGAATAATATATTTTCATAAGTCAAATTAACACTATAAAATGATATGTTTTATCCAAAAGAATAAATGAAAAATTAGAGAAAAATTTCTAAATCTGTAATACTCTCTCAATTTTTTTGATAGAGTTTCGTAATAGATGATTATCCATAATCTTTTAAATAGAAAAATATATTAAAAATAAGATTTTTATTATTTTATTTTGAAGAAATTTTAACAAAGCAATGATTAAAATAAATTTGTCACTTTTTTAAAATCCTATTTAGTTGGATTTATATGAATGTGGCAATGCTATTATTTGGATAATCTTTAAAAAAATATATCAATAAGAAAAAAATAATAATCTAAAGACTATGACAAGTTGACAACCATAGCCTCATTATATTCCATCACCTTACCTTTGTGTGAAGCTACATCAAATAATTTAAAATTTGCATCATAGAACCTATTTAAAACGTCACAATATATATATATATATATATAAAATTTTATTTATTTATAAAAATAAAAAAAAAGGAATCCACTTGCAGAGAAATTGTCAATCAAAACCAGCCCCACACTGTCACCTTCACCCACCCCACCGGTATCACTCAGTCCCCACTCTCTCCTACTCCATCCCCTCCCCCCCCTCTCTCTCTCTCTCTCCGTCTCTCGAAGCTATTCGAATCGAAGCAATGGCAGACGACAAAGCTGCGGACTCACCTTCAATGGCGGCGGCGGACCTCCAAATCGACTCCGTGGAGCTCCAATCCGGATCCGGACGCGAATCCCAATCGGAAGCCCTAACAGCGACGACGCACCACCTGACGGTGCTCCCGGGGCTGAGCCAGGAGGAGTTCGACTCCCTGCGGCCACAAATCGCGGAGTTCCACACCTACCGGATCGAGCGAGGCAGGCAATGCTCCTCGCTGCTGGCGCAGAAGATCCACGCGCCGCGCGACGTAGTCTGGTCGATCGTCCGCCGCTTCGACAAGCCGCAGATCTACAAGCACTTCATCAAGAGCTGCGCCGTCCAGGAAGGCTTCACGCTCGCCGTCGGCTGCACCAGGGACGTCAACGTCATCTCCGGATTGCCTGCGGCGACTAGCACGGAGCGGCTCGACATCCTCGACGACGACCGCTGCGTCATCGGATTCACCATCATCGGCGGCGACCACCGCCTCAGGAACTACCGCGCTGTCACGACGCTCCACCAGCTCCCCGGATCTGGCGCCGGTGAGCCCGGAGGCGACGGGATCTGGACCGTTGTGCTGGAATCGTACGTCGTCGATGTGCCGGAGGGGAACACGGAAGAGGACACGCGCCTGTTTGCAGACACCGTGGTGAAGCTGAATCTCCAGAAGCTTGGATCCGTGGCGGTTTCGGTGGCGCGTGAAGGCGGAGGAGTTGCCGGCGGCGCGTCCTCCGCCGGCGGCGGTGGGCGGTGAGATTAATCCGTTCTTCAAATTTTAGTAATTTTCCCTCTTTCTTATTTTTTTCCTTTTATGGTTTTTCATCTTTTGGTTTTTATTTGCCGCTATTTTTATTTTTATTTTTATTTTTATTTTTTACTGTATTGGACCCATTAAAAGAGGAATTTAGATTTGGAGACCTCAATTAAAAAGAAATTTTTATAAAATTGGAGGAGAAAAAACAGAAAAAATACTGTTTTATTTGTACTACTCCGTAGTGGTCTCCAAATTGTAATTAATTGTATTTTGGTACTTTGGTAGTGCAATTGTGGGTGAGAATGAGAATGTGCAAAACTGCAAATGGCCTTACAATGGATTACTCCGTATTTCGGAATGGCTCACCGGAAAGGACTTGTGGGTAGTACTCACAGGTCTTCGGTTCGAACCCCGAAATGACCGCTCTTTATTTACCAATTCAAGGAGTACTCCGTATTTCATAAAGAATAATACCCAAAAAGGATTTACGGAATGACTCACTGGAAATGGCTTGTGGGTAGTATCCAAAGGTTTCCAGTTCGATCCTCGGATATGGCCGCTCTTTATTTACAAATTCAGGGAGTATTTCAGAAAGAATAATACTGTAAATGTCTCGGTGGAATTTTAAGATTTGTGGTGGAAATTAATTGTTCATGAAAATGCAAAAACTATGAAAAAATAATCTTTTTTTTTTTAAAACAAGTTGAGAATTTACAATGCATAAGGTAGAAGTGTAAAAACAGTCAATTATCACATTCCCAAAATATATATGCCTTGAAAATAAAACTAGGTAGAATCATAAAATTCCCATTTTTGTATGTGGGCATCTTGGGTGTGAGTGTGACATTTATTTTGAAGGGGTGATCATTTGAGAAACATGGATGTATTTGAAGAAAAAGTGTACACAATGTACTAAGTTTGTTATTGAATTTGATACCAACTCTTCTCATATCCTCACTTAGTCAAAAGAAGGATGCATACATTGGAAAATTCAAATTTTGCCTTGTATGGGATTCAACTAGATAATCATCGGTGTTATGGTTATGGTATTAGTATGTATTTCTTTGTAATAGTATACAACAATAGTAACATTTTCAATCTATCAGTTCAAAGTAGGGTTTGGAAGATCAAGATATATATATATTGATTTGAATGACCCTATAATGTATTAAAACAAACAAAAACACTCAAGGACAAACAACACACGAAATGATAAAAAGATAAGAGATGCCTGGACAAGTCGGTATGTGATCAAAGCTCTTTGATTTTCGTTCTCCTTGAAGTCTAAAAAAAAAAACTCTGATTTTTATCATAGATAAGGCTTTTTATTTTAAATTGGTGAACTGGGAGATGATGCATTTGGTTTTTTGAAGCGGGTCCAGTTAACCATTTCGGAATGGCTCGCTGGAAAAGACTTGTGGATAGTACCCAAAGGTCTCCAATTCGAACCACGGATATCGCCGCTCTTTATTTACAAATTCAAGAAGCGGGTCCAGTTGGTTAGGAACAGTCATGGGTCGGGATCCGTTAATGACGATTTCATATTTCATAGAGTTTGTTTTATTATTCAAAAAGGTGTTAGAGCTTAATTTGTTACGAGACTTCCAACTGACTATATGTAATCCTTTTCTATAATAATAATAATAAAAAACTATATGGCAGGGTTAGATCCCTTACATCACCCACAAGAAAATCCAAAACACTCCCGTGAGGGTTTTCTAACACATATAACCACATAAAAATGTCAAGCTATAGAACATAAGTCATTAGCCACTCTATTAGGTTCTCTATAAGGTAACGGAACTAACAAGCCATTCCTGATTTACCGCTGGTTAACGGTGTCGTCGCTTGGTAATGCTTGACATCGGATCTTAACATACGTTGTCTCCAGCGTGTACGAGTTTGGTTCGCTTGCTCGTCCGAGTTTTACGTCTCCCACTTTGTTGTTTTTGCACCTTTTTATATGTAGTGATCGACGAACACTCCTATAAAAGTTTATAAATAAGTTTTGAATATGTCTTAAGACAAATCTTTAATTTGTAGCCTCGATCCCAAGCAAGTTGAGCAATTCCTTAATGTTTTTATTAAAGTCCCGGTGGAGCTAAGACAAACCAGTTTTGCCATTAGGATCTAGCAATAACCAATATGGTGCAAAAAGCAGCAGATCCCAAGCATCTTTAATTCTTTATAGAAGTTTAGTTAAATATAACAAAGTAGTTGGATGTAATGGTCGAAATTGTTGCCAACCTTAGTGGATAGATTGGCACATAAATAGTGAGTTATGCCGTGAAGTTCACTCTCTTTTGATTTTTGGTATTTTTAATATTATTTTTGAGGTGACACAACAATAATTATAACCTACAATATGGCTCTTTAATACTAAAAAAGCTTGTTTCACAATTTCACAAGAACCATGTGAAAAGTGAATCCGAAATAGTTAAGTATGAAATTATATAAAGTATGAAATATTTATCAAAGTAAAAAAAATCACAAAGATACTTTAATAATATATAATTTTATAACTATTATTTATTAAGTATGAAATTATATATAAAAAAAAGTTGAATGATAATTATTTCTGAATAGATGAAGTATTAAATTTACATATATGAGAAAATTTTACAACTTAAAATGTTGAATATATGCCTTCATTAAAAAAAAACATCTGAATACCAATCACAAATTGGTGTAGTGATTGTGGGGTATACCTTATGCCAAGAGGTTCGAAATTCGAATCCTTTGAGTGGGAGGGTCAACCCCTAAATAGATCACATAGTACCCGATATAGATATAGAACGGGTGAGTCGATCGAACTGGACTAAGATATATATATATATATATATATATATATATAGGGATTGACTCCGGTGAAAACCTCAAATTGTGGTAAAAACCCGTGAGGACTACTTTATATCTCGGTTTTTTTTAAACCCGTGCTAAAAACCTCAATCACACGGTGACTTTACAACTCGGTTCAACCTAAAATCCGTGCTAAAAACTCCAATTTTAAAATAACACATGACTTTATAGTTCGGTCAAACCGAAAAATCGTGTTAAAAAGCTAATGTTTTAAAATTATATAGTGACTTTATAGCTCGATTTTATTCAGAACCGGGCTAAAATTTATGACATTATAGGTCGGTTCTATACATAACCGGGCTATAAAGCAAGTGAACCGAGCTAAAAAGCCGGTCCTCACGGGTTTCTACCGCAATTTTGGTTTTCACCGGAGCGCGACCCTATATATATATATATATATATATATATATATATAGTGGCGGAAGGTCTAAGGGGCGGGTGGGGGCCATGCCCACCCCGGGGATTTTTTTTAATAATATGTATATGTATATTAATGTAAATATAGAACTAGTAAATAGGAGTATACTACTGTATTAGTTGGATTTCGTAGCAACCGCATCTCACATATTCACATTTTTACTCTTGAATGAAGTAATAGCCACGTTGGCGTTTTATTTTTAAAGTTAGATTTTCTTTTTATTTTAATTTTGTTTAGAATATTTAGATTTCCTTACATTAAGATTTTATTTAGTTGAAAAAAAAAGATTTTTATTTTCAACTTTTATATTTTTAATATCTCAACTACTTAATATCATACCTCTTGAAAAGAATACATATCTCCTAAATCCTAATTCAAACCCTAATTTAAGTGGTGGAATACTAGAATATCTCAAAAATCCTAATTCAATGTCGATGACACTAATTTCGAAAGGGATCCGGTAAACATCCAAATCCTACAAAAAAAATTGGCCCCTGCAAAACTTTTGTTCAGGTTCCGCCACTATATATATATATAAAGACATGAATAAATTGAAGGGTCATTTAAAGTTGTTCCGATCCAAATAAAACGCCACCAAGATGACCAAACTTAAAAAAGACCAAAAACTGTGTCACCATTCATTTAACTTTGATTGACTGAAAAATAAGGTTTAATAGTATAAAATATTAAATGTGAATTACAAAGTAATATAAACTTTGCAAACTATAAATTAATGGACAAACTATCCTTAAATTAAACAAAGATAATGTTAAAGTCGGTTGGGTTCGGTGGGGTCAAAGACAAGCTGGAGGGAGGCCGTGTGTGCGGGCTCACATACGGGAGACTCGAACAACATATAACCCCGAACGGGGTTCCATCTCAAAACTAATTGGCTATGAGAGGAGTAGCCATTCAACATTATATGTTGTTCAAGCATTCTCTACTATATAACCGATGTGGGACAACCACATTCCAACACGCCCCATCAGGTGCAACGACATTTTTAGCCACATGCGCTTAAATGGGAACTCAATGCCCGCGACATGTCAACAAGGCCAGCAACCCTACTAATCCGAAGCCCAGACCGCAACTAGCCGAACCCGGCTCTGATACCATGTTAAAGTCGGTTGGGTCCGGAGAGGTCAAAGACAAGCTGGAGGGAGGTCGTGTGTGCGGGCCCACATACGGGAGATTTGAACAACATATAAACCCAAACGGGGTTCCATCTAAAATCCAATTGACTATGAGAGAGTAGCCCTTCATCATTATATGTTGTTCAAGCATTCTCTATATAACCGATGTAGGACAACCACATTCCACAGTATATTTACCGATGTAGGACAACCACATTCCACAGATAATATACTGTAGTTTCCAATTTTGATGAAAATCCTGACCAATTATGCTACATAATCTAGTTCATGCCGACTACATTTGTATGCTAGCATAAAATCTATCATGATGTACATTATCTTGCTGATTTGATATTCGCATGGTCGAAGTATTGCTAAGCTAGGGTACCACCACGATGCCGACTTTTACCCAGCACCGGCTCGCTAATATTATTAGCTTCTCAAGTCGACAAATGACTGAAACTGAAGAACAATATCTACCAACTTGAAAACTGAGCAAAAAAATATCTACCGGTTTGAGAAAGTAATGTCATGACCTTGTCATTGACAATACTTTAATTGTCATGAAATACAGAAACAATAAAAAAAGACTACAGATAAAAAGATATTACCTCCGATCATAAATAAATGATTTTTTCAAAAGTAACTTTATATCAATCATCTTCTTATCGAAGGGGATAATTTTACGATTATCAATTCCCTCAAAGGATCATGATCGATCTCAGGGGAAATAGAGATGCTTTATCTCTAATTCTATTCTCCCCTTGCAATGTTTTGCCACTGTTAAGATTTGTCACGTCTACAGGGAAGCCAATCGAACCGTCGATCGTCTTTCGCATCTTGATCTTGCCTCCTCCGAAATTTCTATCCTTGACGACTTTGAACTTGCTTTACTCATCCGAAAGGATGCCCTTGGCTTGACTAAGTATTGGGTTCTCTATCAACCAAACTTTTTTCGATTAAAAAAAATGACTTTTTAAAATTAGGTACGTTTTTTTAGAACGATAAAAACTATATGAAATATCAATTTTTTATTTTTTAAAATAATATCATAGTTTATTAAAAAAAATTAATTTAAAACTAATAGAGATCTTTGCTCTTGGAGGACAGCAGACTTCAGAAATTCTTTTTCATTATGACGGGATAACAACAATTGAGAAAACGAGAGAATCAATAGATTCCTTTTCGGGAGCGATTCATCCTTCCCGAACGCAGCATTTTTGCTTCTCATTTTGGGCTTTGGGTAGTCGACTCCGATCCAATTGGATGAGCATACAGCTAAGCTAAAAAAGAGCCTCCCTCGGGAAACATGGCCCAATTTCTCCATTCACTCGAAACTGATCTGCTTCCTTTTCTACTTTCCGTAAGCGATCCCGGGCTTTTCCCTTCTAACTGGAGTTCATGCTGCAATTGAATCCCAATAGCTTTGCTATAGCAATGGAAGGCACATGAGTCCGAACGCTATGTTGAATGTGGTCTTGCGCCGCCACTACCTCGTACCGCCTTCTACGGCCATAGCCAGCCGCTACCACCTCGTACCTTGGCCCGCTGCCACCCTCTTTGGCCTGTACTCCCTGTAGGTGCCCAACGCCGTCAGCATCCAACGACAACCACTAGTTTACTGCCCTCTCACCGAGCTCTGCTTCTCGTCGACCTATTCTCTGCCCTCCCTCCAAGATCCGCTCCTCTTCGGCCTAATCTCCTCCCTCAAGCACCGCTCACCGTGTGGCTGACAAGAATTTGACTCACCGAGGGCGAGTCCAAATGACGGTTAGCCTGCCATGCTTCAGCTCCTCTGACTCCGACTTCGCGAAGGTCGTTTCCGATTATTCCTGCTTCCACCTCGGCTCGCTTTGGCGTCCTACAATCGATCCTTGGGTGCACACTTTGTGTAACCTATGTCTCGCGACCTTATGGGTTTGCTTTCCAATCGCCCACTCAATCATTATTCTTGTTCATTTTTGTTTCTCTGATCCGTCTTAACCGCCTCTATTTTGGCTTATCCTTGGATATAGCTTGTCCACGATCTAGTTATCGTCCTTGAGGGTTTGAGATGGCTGTTTGGGGGGGGGGGGGGGTTGAATGGGCAATTGTGTTGTTTGGGTTTGGGTTTGCGGGTTGGAGTGCTTTGTTGTTCTTGTTGTTTTGCAATATTCGTGTGAGCAGTGGTTGATTTGTCATGTTCGATTCGTGGAATGCGATCAACAACTAATGGCTTGTTTGAGTCCACAATGTAAGGTGCGCACTAGTGTTCCCCGACCCAAAGTTCTTTGTGTGCGTCATCCTTTTGAGCGATCGATTTATTTGTCCTGTTGGTCTGTGGTATGCAGTGTAAGATGACTTGTACGGTTCCTCTTGCAATTTTATTCATGTCATTTGCTTGTATAATTTTCTTTTTGTCATTTGCTTATGTATTTAATTATGTTTGTACATGATGGTTAGTTCATCTACCGGCTTGTCCGGTCTCTCGGTTTCTCTAGACTTGTCTATAGAATCGAATTTCTTTCCTGATATGAAAAAAATTGATATTATATACTGTATAGTTTTTACTTTTTTATGAACAGAGGGAGTGTAACATTATACGATTCCAAAAAAACGACTAAGCGGAATCAAGAAAGCGCAAAGAGAAATGAAAGAGATAGGAGTCATGAACATTGCAGAGGAAATATTTATCAAGAATAGAGGTTTTCAGATTTTGCACAATTTTTAAGAACTTAAAAAATATAATAAATTTTAATAAGTAAATTATTACAAAAAATTTATTAATTTTTTTTTAATATTTTACAATAATTTTTGAAGCTTTTAAAAAACGTAAAAAAAATTATACGGTTGAAACTTGAAAGCATGGAATATTTAAACTTGTCAGAGAATGTTGAGTTCAATCATGGCTCCAAATCCCCTGTTATCAACCTTGTCCCCCCTTCTATCCCCCAACTTTCGACCCTCACAAACCCCAACTTTAAAGAAAAATAAAAAATAAATTAAATTACTAATCAGTAAATGGTATTGAATATACCAATTCAGCCCACCCTTTGCAAAAATGTCACCCCCCAACCTAAAATGTAGTAAATGTCAAAAAAGTGTAGGCAACATATGATTTCAAGCTCTCTCCTCTCTCTAGAATCCTAGAGAGAGGGAGACCACAAAACCACGACTTCGGTCGTTCTACTCCGGCTTCGGCCGCCATTAACCCAGCTCCGGCCGTCTTGTATCCCTGCGGTGCCGCCGCTCCGGAGTGTTTCCGGTTGGAAACCGTGCTCTATACAACCTAGTTCCGAGTTCTTTTTTGGTTTCAATCCAAACCAAAAATTAATTTAGGGCTTTTGTAGGTCTGTATCTTCTACCCCTTTTAGAGGCTCTGTTGAACTGATTTGTGCAAATCCTCCCTCCTCTTGGATCGATGGTTCTGGAGGCTTCTTTTCGGATCTGCTCAACCCCGCTGCCGCCCATCTCCCTTCGACTATGGCGTGGTGGTTGATTTCGTACCCTTTGCCCAGTCGCATCCTCAACTGGCTTCAATGGTGGATTCACATCCGTCCTTGCTTCCCTCCCTCTCTGATCGTCTTCCCAGCGACGGTCGGATAACGATTTGCACCCATGGCCTGGTTAATTGCCATGCCCCGAAAACCCCCAAACCCGCAACCCTCCTTTCAATTTTGCCCCGCCGCTCCTCTTCGTCGAGTTGCGTGGCTTGTTTATGCTCGAATTCACCATTATCGGGTTCCTCCTCGGGTTTGCCGACGTCCACTTTGCCGCCTTGGGACTGATTTCCTTGCCGGCGTTTTACTATCCCGTGGATGTTGCGTAGCTTTCCTTGGCTTTGGTCCAAATTTGTGTTTGGGCCCAAAGCAACCCGAAAACTTATGCTTTGGGCTCAAGGTTTTTTCTTGGGCCCGAGGCAGCCCGGAAATTGAAAATTAAAAATAAATATTAAGAAAAATTCTTATACGGTGTAAACCCACCCGAAAGGGTAGTCTAAATCCCGAAAGGGCTTGCAGGTGCGCTCTCTACGAGGGAGGTTCACGGCAGTTGTTCTTGGCAGTTCTGATCTGAGTTGGGGCTCGTGCGTTTGGTGTCGGGTCTGGCTGGGGTCGTGGCGGTGTGCATCATGGCGACTCCGTATTCCGGAAATTTCCTCGGAGGTTCGTCTTCATCGCCCACAGGGGGACTCCTGATGTACCGCTGGCCAGCGGTGTTATCTCTTGATAGCGCTTGGCTCCGTTCTGTTTTCGTTGTCCTCAGCTTTTATGGATTAGGCTCGTCTGTTCTTCTAGTGACTGTCTGCTTGTCGTCTTTGTATTGCACCTTTTTATTATTATCATTGTATGTTTGACGGTTCGCCGTCTGCCGACTCTGTCGGCCTCTCGATGAGCCATGTATGTCTGGTCATCGAATTTTTACCTGATCAAAAAAAAAAATGTCAAAAAAGTGTATTTTTTTGCAAAACTAACCGGTCAAGTGACCTTTTATTATGGGTTAAAAAATTTTGGGAGGGCTTTTGAAATTTTGGAAATATTTGGGCGGGATTTAAGGGATTAGGAAAGGAGAGAGAGTTTATTTTCACAAAATCAAATCTGCAGACGGGGAGAGAGAGAGCCATGGACGAAGATTCTCCGGGACGCTTTCTCGACAGAGGAGGAGCGGTGTTGTTGAAGGTGAGGCCGCTTTCGTCCTTCAATTGGGGATTATTGTGGCGATAAACCATGGACTTGGCGACCTGTTGTAAAACCGAATCTCCGATTTGGTAGTTACAGAACGGGAGGAGCGATTCTTCAAACGAAACCATCGGCGCGATCATCGGCGCCTGGTTGTTGTACAGATTGGTTGCGTTGTGTGTGGAATTCATTTTCTATCTGTTTCTAGGGGAGAGAAGAGAGTACTGGAGGCGGCGATTGAGAGGCGGATGCAAATCATCCGATGAGAATCCGGCTACCATTTCGAAACAAGTAAGCAAACCCTAACTAAATCCCAACAAAAATTGGTCTGCAATGTGTGATTTTTGAATGGGGATTTCTGTGTGAATTGAAACCCTAAAACTCCATATGTTTCATGTCGTTTTGCCTGCAGCTCCCAAAGATGCAGAGCTAATGAAGGAAGAAGAGAAGAATTCTGGTGAGAGAGGCGTCGAAAAAGGAGGAATCCGACCAAAGAGAGATAAGCGAATGTGAAGGGAGAAAGAAGATGAGGCTGTTGTGTTTAAGTATTTAGGTTGCTTGTTATGTGAATGTGCACTCTTTCATCTTCTTCTAATTGCATCTTTGTTTGAACACTTACTCATTTCTTTGTTTATGTAAATGTTGTGGGAAGTTTCTGAGATTAATAATATCTGACAGGGCTTAGTCTTCCATTGGCTGAGACATCGGTTTTATTGGCTAGACAACAGAAATTACTGGCTAGTAAGCGTAAATCGCATATATTTAGGGTTCGTATCTCAGGCAACCAAAACGGAACCATATACTGTAACCGACGTACATATATGCAAAATAACAAAAACCAACCTTCGGCAACTCAAAGAATGTCGTCTATCCTAGCTATCCTTGAGGTGGGAAGTTCCTGAGGTAGATGAGACCCGATAGGGGTTATTCTTATATTGGCTAAAAGATAGTGGTCACTGGCTAGACAACAGTAGTTACTGGCTAGTAAGCGTAAATCGCAATTTTTTTTTAGGCCAAGCGAAACCATGTATAGGGTTGTATGGATTTTTTTTTTGTGTTTCAACACCTAGTTAGTATTTCCCCCTCCTTCATGTCCACGACAGTTTTGTCTTTCATCTCCGGAGCAACGATTGTCGGCTGTGTCCAGGTTTTCTGGTTTATCTTGCCAGTTGTGTGAATTTCTGTGCCAGCTGAATTGTTGTCTTTGCCATCCAAATGGTTTTCCATGCCATCTTCCAAATTGAGTTCAAGATACGATATAGACCCAAGTTTACTTCGAAATATTTTTTTTCATAAACATATATAAAGTGGGTGTCTATAGATAGATAAAATTAAATGAAGTTCAAAAATATATTTATTTTTTAATTTTAACAAATAAAAATAGCCAAAAAATAGTTTAAAACAATTAAAGTGGGTCTCCCTCTCTCCTCCTCTCTCTCCCCCCTTGGTAACCTTCAACCTATTGGAAAGGTGCCCAAATTTTTTGCAAAAATGACATTTTGTCATTGTCATGCAAATAATCCCACCCATGGCTATTTTTGCAAAGTTGGATATAAAGTGGTATATTGGTGCAAATCATCCTTAATTTAATAACGAAATTTATTTGTTTGCTGAAAGGAATAATTTTGATTTCTAGAAAACTTAATATGAAAATGACACAAAAACAAGCCTTGTACGCTGCAACTACTCACTGATCAATCCCAATCCCACACCCCAATTTCATGAGAGTTGTAGAATCAATCAAACATATACTGTATTAGTATTATTATTATTTTATTATTATTATTATTATTATTATAAGCCTTTTGAAACTGGATGTATTTATTTACTCTACTTTACTTTGTATTCCTATATTTTATGTAAGCTCTTTGAAAATATTTACGGAAGTTTCTAAAGATAATGTTAGGATTACGGTCCGTTTGTATGGCTATTAATTACACTTATAATGCATAACATTGCATTATAAGATATATTATAATATAATACAATATTGTATATTATAAGTTGTAATTAACGATCATCCAAACAGACCCTAGCTTGTATCTAACTTGTATATTATATCTTCAAAAAAAAACTTGCACTCTTTTCATCTATGTTGCATGGACACAGACACGGGGCACGACACGATACGGACACGGGAAAACGACATTTCAAAAATCATAGGATATGATACGTCAAGGACACGACAACATAAATAATATGTTGTTTTAAAGGTCTAAATATAACTAATAGATATATAACTAATATAGATTATGTTTAGGGTTTTTTTTTGGGTTATTTTAATTAATTGGGTCAAATTTAATGGTTTTTATTGGGCTTTATTAGCTAAATGGGCTAGGTTAGCAAATTGTTGTCTCCTTCCCTCTTCTTCCTTCTATCAGCTGTTCTCATCCTCCCTTCTCAGTGCGATGCCCGTCTCTTCTCTCCTCTGTTCTCTCTTCTACAAATTCGGTGTGTCGCCGGCGTGTCTTGTCGTGTCGCCGTGTCGTCCTGTGTTCGACACGTAAAACGGCGACCGACGGCGTGTCTGTGCAACATAGCTTTTCATTTTTATCAAAGAAGATGAATTTAATTGGTGTAAAATTTTGAGATGATAAAAAAAAAATCTTATTTTTTATTGTATGAAAATGTAAGAAAAGGGATTATTTTCTTCTAAAATATCAAATACTATTAATAAAAAGTTCTTTTGAGTTGACAATCCAATACTTATAAATAGTTTCTCTTCCATTAAAAAAAAAACCATTTCATTAAAGAATAAATAGTTGGAGTTGGAGAGGTTTGCTATCATTCTGTGAAGACCAGACCTGTCCATTGGACATGGCAGCTGGTATCTACTTATTCTCGAGGATTGTCTTTTTTCTTTACTTTAATTAACAAGTTGGCAACTTGAAGCCAATCATCATCTTTCCAAATTAAACGTTATAGCCAATCAAACATAATGAAATCACTTTATTTTATTATTATAGGATGAGGTTTACGTTGATCGTGTAAATCCTCTCTCTCCAATCCCGTCCTCCTCTCTTCTCCTATTTTCTCTCACATAATATTTTTTTTTTAATTCTTTTAATCATATTATTAATGGATGATTTGCTTTGCAAAGGGTGGGCTGAATTGGTATATTCAATACCATTTACTGTTAAATTAATTCAATGGCTAGATTTTTTTCCCAAAAAAAGGGCTAAATCTTTTTCAGCCATCCTAATTAGATGATGTATTTCTGAATTCAATATTTTAAAAAATGTTCATATAAATTAATCAAAACAACCACCATCCGTCACAAAATATAGATCATTCTAATTTTTTACTTGTTTTTTAAGGGGCTAAACTCTAAAGCCTAAATACTCGATAAAATATTAGCATTTTTTATATTATTATAAAAAGTTAATACTCCCTCTGTTAATTAAAACTTGTCGTTACTATTCATGCATGTTTTTTTAGAATGATAAAAACTATATAAAATATTAACTTTTTTTTACATTTGTTTTTATAAATTCATACTTAACTAGTCTTATTACCCGCGCGTTTCGCGGCTTTTTAATTAATAAATTATATATATTTTTATTATATTTTTTTATCTTAGTTGTTACTAATAAATATGAGATTGTAATTTTTTTGATATTTTATACTCCGTATTATTGTTAAAGCATACAATATGAAGTTTTAGGCCTAATAACATGAATAAAATAACAAACTTCTCTTGTGCATTATTTATATTTTTATTATCATTAATTTAAAATTTATTAATATGATGAAGTTTGAATATATTAGTACAAATATATTCAAACTTCATCATATTAATAAATTTTAAATTAATGATAATAAAAATAATAAGTTTGAAATTAGATATGAAAATTTATTAATTTGATATATTAATATCGTTATATGCTAAAAGATTTGATATAAAGGAATATATAAAATAAAATAAAATGTCAGATTATGTCAGCGATTAGTATATAATAAAGAATTTGAAAAAAAAAAAGTTTTATCTTCAACGCTTTCTTTATAATCAATATCAATATATTTTTTAACTTTTTGTATAAAATTAATATTCTTATAAAATTAATCTTATAAAGTGTAATTGATCATTTAAAAAATCCATATTTCAATGATGAAACCACGTACCAATCAATTTGCCAATTTGAATATAAGCTAAATTAATAATTGTAAATTTATAGTTCATAATTAAAAAAATCTCCATATTTCATGATGCCAACAACCAACGGATTTGGATATAAGCTAAATAATTCATCCAAACAATTTTTATTTAAGAAACCATTAACATATTATTTGCATTCAAGTTAAAAAAAAATGGCTAAAAAGCGTATACATGTTTAATCAATATGGCTTGATAAGATAATTAAAATGCGTATAAAAATGGCTTGATAAGATTTTATTATTTCATAGATAATTAATTAAACATTACTCCGTATTATATGACTAAAGACAAAATAACTCAATATAAAATATTTATAAAATGATTCTAGTTAAAATGATAGATTTTGTAACCACCTAAGATATGATGTTGAATATTTATATTAAAAATTAAATTTAATCTTCAACTAAAATAGACACGTATGATGAAACATTGATAAATAGATGTGGTTATCGTTTAACATAGCTTAAATTGATTGGACATTCATTAATTGACGTGTCAAATAAACCCGGTCAGAATGCACCAGAAAAAGACACGTAAGCGAATTGCGCCAGAGCCCGTCACATAGGATTTCAACGCCTCTGTTTTAGTATTATATATTGATAGTAATAAGTATGATATTATTTAAAAAAATAATATTTTCTATAGTTTTTAACACCTAAAAATACGTGCGTGAATAGTAAAATGTCAAGTTTTAATTAACGGAGAAAGTATTTTATAAAGATTTTAGCTCGTTAAAAAGCGAGTTAGAAAATAAAAACGACTTATATTCTAAGACGGGGATAATAGTTAATTGTATGTTGTAATGTTGCATTTACAACGTTCAACGGTTCAACCAACTTACCTCTTTCCAAAAGCGTTGATGTGGTCCTGAATATGTCATATGGGCTCCTACTGTATAAATATAGGGTCTTCAATGGTTTGTTGCATATGATGTTAAGATCTATAGATAGGCGTCTTGATTTCACAGTTTGTTCTTCGACTGAGCGCAATCTGAGTGTTCCTCGCGAAAGATGCAATGTACAACACAAAGGGAGGTCATCCGATTTCAAAAACAGAGGAACTGTGATTGCTTAGCAGCACTGTAAAGAGACCTCATGTCTAAACAAGACGAGAGGCACGATTCCTTGAGCACCTCCCATAAGCAAATACCTGCAGGATTCGGATAACTCCGACACAGTTTACCCAAGTGAAAAATCCTATGCTAGCCCTAGAACCATGAAAACCCGGCATGAATGAATTGAAGTCGGCAGTCTATATAGAACACGCCGAACCTGAATCATCAATCCACACACCTTAACAACATAAATGATAAAGGGGGATCTCATCAACAATGAAAATCAGATGTAACATATATGCAATACAGTACACCTTGCTCAAGTAGCTACTTGCTTGAACTTGAAAGAACGAGATTCAGATACTAATGAAGGCGTCACAGCGCCACTAAAACTTATCCAAAGACAGAAGATCAAATACATAATTGGGATTTTACAAACAACAGCGGTGCCAATGGTTAGAACTTAGAAGTGTAACACCAAACATAGATCACAAGTAAGGTGATCAAACGCAACACACTGACACACATGAAGCATCTAACAGCAAACACGATAACAAAATTGACGACTAGCAGATATTTGAATAACGAAATCCTCACAGGTCTGAAAGGAAATTTCAGGGGGGGAAACAGTCATAGACAACACTCATTATGTGTCAATCATCATCTCAAAGCATATCTAAACACAAATGACAAAACAACAGGAGCGTCATAGTAAAATACATTGATCACCATCTCAATCACAGTTAAAAACAGAAAATTCTTAGATTTTATTCATTTGCCACATGAAAGAACAAAATCCTTTTTGTAAAATGTAGCGCTAGAGGACTAATTCTGCACTGGATTAACAAAATATAAAAGCTATAGCACTCCAACTACCAATCAGCTTGTTGAAGCTTATAGGTAGATCAGAGTATCATACAGTGAATACATTCAGAAGCTTCTAAGATTAAAAAAATCAGTCAAGCAATAACGTACATGAGGTGAAAAAAAAATTCAGTATCTTGCTTACAGAATATATGAGCTGATGATCCATCACTATTTCTATGCAACAGTTCTGCGTCCTAACTCCACGTTTCGGCTTGATCTGTGCTGAATCACCTAGAACTTGATGAGATGAATGAATGGTTCACAAATGTCACATGTCTCTCTAACTCTGCTTGTACATGCTCGATCATGGCAAAAGCTAATTGGAATGACTTGTTCTACTGGTGAGACGTATATCCTGTATGTTAAGGATACATTTACCCTAAGTGAATAACAAGCAGCCAGGCATTACACAAAGACTATTGATTCCTCCATCTTGGGCTTGTTCCAGGGAAAAACACAGAAGGTGATAGGGGAAAAGCGCCCGGTGAAAATGGTGGCTGTGGACCAGGACCTGGACCTAAGATACCGGGCTGTCCCATTGGTTGGAATGAGAAATTTGGGCTCAAAGGTGGTGGAAATGAACTTCCAGGTGAAGGAAAAGGATAAGGATAAGGAGACCTTGATGTAGGAGACAACAAGTTGAAAAAGCTACTAGGGGAAGGCATGGATGGTGAAGGCAACAAAAACTGGGAGCTTGGTGATGGCAAAAGTGCAGGGCTATTCATTCTAGGAGACGGGAAGGGCAGGATAGGTGGTTGAGATTGAAACTGCCCAGCGTCTCTTGGCCGTAACTGATTAGGACCTGGTGGCACTTGCCCCGGACCTGGATGAAATGGGGGCTGAGACGGGCTTGGCATTATTGCTGAATCGTTAAGACAGCCCATAAGCTGTTGCATATATGCCGATATAGGAGATAGCGCTGGATACGACCAATTAGGAGTCAAAGGCGGCCTCCCGGCAGGCGATGGTGGCCCAAAATGGGCTGGCCTGGCTAGGTGATTGTTGTACGGAGCTTGACCAGGGGCCGGGGCCATACCCATAGGCTGGCTCTGCATTGGAGGGGGCAGAATGGGAGCCATGTGAGGACGCTGCATCGGAGGCTGAACGGGCGCTGGCCCTGGGACCGGAACCACATTTGAAATCATCGGCCGGTGGATAGGGTTTAAAGGGGGAGGTCTAATCCTCTGCAGCCGATTGCTAGGGTGCTTGGGCGCATTATTCGGAGGCCTAGGAGGCAGCGGCTCTTGCGAATGCAAAGGCGAGCCTGTCAACTGCTGAACAACACTCCTGAAATCATTCTTGCTAATGTTGTAAACTTGGGGCTGTGGCTGCGGCCTCGCCGGAATATTACTATTGGCGTTACCACTAGCGAAACTCGGCTGGTGCAAGGGGCTCTTCTTGATGTTTTTCCCCATCTTGTTCACCCCCAAATACTCATTACCCTTGTTCTTGCTATCCATTGACACGAAAAAATTCAACCTTTCTCTCTTCCCTTATATACCAAAATCAGCTACCAAATGACAAGCATATGACCAAAACCTAATTGATCCAATCTTCGAATTCCAACTCCAGACAACCAATCACGCCCCAATAAAATAACAGATTTCAAGCGCAGAAACATACCATTAAAGCAGCGAGAATCTCAAGCTCCAGTCCAAAAAATGGGAAGATGAGCCGCGCAAACACCGAGCAAGGACCGAATCCAACAACCAGGAAAAGTCTGAAAGCGGATTGGAACCGCAAAAGGAATAGAGAGATGGTTTTTTGACCGATTCAAAGATTTGACTAAATTGGAAGTGTGTTGCGGGGAGATTCCTCCTTGGAGAGTTGAAGAGTCAGCCTCGCCGATTTGCTTTACCTAACTACGAGTCCACGCTTCAACGGTGAACGGACGAGAGACGAGGAGGAGGAGTGAGAAACCCTAGGAGAGAGAAGGGATCGATCGAAAAGGGGGAGGCGATGCGGGATGGACGGGGAGGAATTTTGGGGAGCAAATCAAAGTCAATAACGAAATGAAAACTGAAAAAGATAAATTTGAAAATGAAGTCTCTCAGTTTTTTGTGGGCCCGCTAATCCAATTTATGTGATACGTATAACGTACTATATGAGCTTGTCCAGTCTAGCGGTGCATATCTTCTGTCCCAAAATCGCATGCATATCCTCTACCTCATAACTCCGTCTCATGAAAATATTTCACTCTTAAATTAATATTAAAAAATATATTTAACATCTACGTAATTATTATAACATATTTGGAAAAATAATTCAAAAAATTAACTTATAAAGATTTTAAAAAATTACATAGTAAAATAACATCTTTTTATAACTCCTAAAAATCTCTCCATCTCTACTGAATTATTATAATTTTTATAAGTTGATTTTTTGAGATTTTTTTTCAAATATGTTATAATAATCATGTAGATATTAAATACGGAGTATATTTTTATGTGGGACGGGGTTTTGGGGCAGAGGATATGCACTGCCAAAATCCCGTCCCACGACCCCGTCACACAAAAATATTTCACTCTTAAATTAATGTTAAATTTTTTAAAAAAATATATTTAACAGCGACATGATTATTACTCCATCTGTTCCAAAATAAGTGTCGTTTGTCTTTTTCTACACGCTTTTTAAGGAGGTAAAAAACTATAAAATATTAAGTTTTTTTATCAATTTTTTTTGATAATTAATACTTGATAGTAATAAGTATAAACTTATCAAAATAAATTTATTAAAAAAATATTTTATATAGTTTTTACCTCCTTAAAATACGCGAAGAAAAGTCAAACGACTTTTATTTTGGAATAGAGGGAGTATAACTTAGTTGGGAAAAAATCTAAAAAAATCAACTTGAAAAAATTATATAGTAAAATAACATATTGCTTTAACTTTAAAAAATATCTCTATCTCTATTGAATTATTATAATTTTTTCCAAATATGTTATAATAATCATGTAGATGCTAAATATATATTTTTAATTTTTTTTAATATTAATCTAAGGGTGAAATATTTTTGTGGGACGGGGTCGTGAGGTGGGGTTTTCGGGCAAAAGATACACACTGCCAGTCCAGATCCTGTTCATTATATTGAGTGTAAATTTAAGGGAAAACTAAATACAAAGTAAATAACCACATTGCTTTGGATATGGTACCATATTGCTTTGGACCTGCACTAATTCTCTCAGCTAAAGATTATTAAAAGCATAATTAATTAAAAAATTCTAGAACGTTGCTTTGAACGTGCGCTTATGAAGGGGGATTTGCAGTGTTGCTAATTAACAAGACCCATAAATTTATATTGAAATAAATTATAAAAATGTATACTCTATACACTTATATTAACATGTTTATAAACTTTTATTATCATAAAACTTTATATTCAGAAATGATTGATAATTAGTAGATTGATTATTTTAGAAGATAATTTTTTTATTTTTCTAAAACATATATTTTCATGATAAGATTTTATAAGCCATCTTTTTGGGTTTATTCTATATGAGGTAAACCAAACCATTCATTCGAAAAAAAAGAAGCAATTTATCTATCTATTACTTTACTATTATAAAAGCAAAAAACAGAGCTATCCTACACTAGAAGCCTCTGTTCCACATAGTTATTCGAGTCGAACAAGTCGAGTATTATTTGTTCATATTCAATTCGTTTAAAAACGACTCGAGTCTAAATTTGGATTCGAACTTAAAAATGTGCTTATATACTCGGTTTAAGAAATGTAAACGAGTTCAAGCCGAGTTTTTTTCAAGTAGTAAGTAGCCCTATTTGCTCACAACATAGTAATTTAAATGAAATTTTAGAAATTTCACAAAATTCAAGCTATTTGAGTTTAAATTGAGCGAGTCGAGCTTTAAATCGAGCTTAAAAATGTGTTCATACATTCCTTGTTTATAAAATGAACGAGCTCGAACCGAACTTTTATCGAGTCGAGTCCAAACCGAGCTCGAACTACTCGGTTCGTATAACATCACTTTCACATGTCGTCACCTGAAATGTGCCACATCATCCGCATCATCGTTATAACGGTCACAACTCCACTAATCACCCCACACTTAGGTATCAAGTTAATTTGATAACTAATCATTTTTGTGTTGCCTAATCATCTGTGTGTAGTTAATTTGATAACTAATCATTTTTGTGTTGCCTGATCGTATCCAATATTAATTTGGTAACTTTCTAAATAATATTTTTTTTGCCAAACTAATTTATATATCTTATATAATTAATGATGTTCTATCATTCAAATGTCAAGACATCAAACATTAAATTTTTACATTTTTACTCTTAATTTTCTAAACAATACACTCCGTATATTATTACGAATGATAAATTTTAATTGTATATTAATTTCTAAACAATTATCCGTGAACGGGATATGGGTTAATATTTTGGCCTTGCTTCAAGCCCATTTCTTCTCCTGTCTTTATGGGCTACATTATACTTCTTTAAAAGCCCATTTCTTAAGTTTGTTGGGATTATATTTTTTTTGTTTGTTTTTTTTTAACTTTGTTATACAAATGTTATCACTCGTATCTTGAATTCTTACCTTTATAAAAAAAAATGTTATCCACTAGATTATGATCTTATGATTTTTAAAGCGACCAATATTTATTCTATTGAATCGAAACACCATGAATCCATCGCCGGGTTATAAAAAGAACTACTTAATATCCAAGAAAAATCTTAGATCATAACTTGTGCATTGTGGCTATATTCAAGGCAACCTTAGGTTGGCCTAGCATCATCACATACCTAACCCAACTAGCTAAATCGAATCGAATTAAAACAATGTAGAACCTTGGTTACAACTTACAATCCTTGTTTGGTTATGCGCGTTGTAAATACTCGACGCTTCCTGATTCGAATACTATAAAATAGAAAGAGTTAGGTTAGGTAAGCTAAAATCTCAACAACAACAAAAAAGAACACTTTATTAGGTGTGAGTTTCTTAGTACAAATTACTAAATTAGGGTTTTTTTGGGGACAATTTAATCCTATTAAAGTGTTTGAAGGCCTCCACCAAATTCAAAGTCTTGAACTTTGTATGATGTTTCAGTTGGCCTCATATAATTGGGAGTTGGGACTTTGGAATGAGTCTTTAAGTTGGATGGGAATTTGGGAATTTATCATTTGAGTCTCATGATAGATGGGCCTACCTAAGCTACCACTATGTCTATATTAAAAAAAAAAAAATAGAGCTGATTTTTCTACAGAAATGTGGACCAACATTTGATAGATCAAGTTGGCTTTTAGTAATAATGCTAAAACAAATCAATCCCACGAGTCGATTTTTTTTTATCAGACATCTCGAATCTGAACTAGTGAAGTCGGATTAGGCTTGTATAGTTCGACTAGGGTTAACGCACATTCCAAATTAACGAGAATCTACATTGTGCATTTGCCCACATTTGCTTAAACGTTACCTAAACTTTTGATCAAAGTAGGTTTGATGGAGCATTTAACGTAGTGGGTTTAGATAATGTCTGTCTGACATGAATATTGTTGGTGTTTTAACTAGTAGTTGAAGTAACGTTTTTATCAATCCCTGTTACAAAATCGTTCTACACTACATTTACCCAAAATTGCATAAACACTACTTTAACTTCTAATTAAAGTAGGTTTGACAGAGCGTTTAATCTAGTATTGAAATAATATTTAACATTTCAGTTCATAGCGTTGGTGTTTTAACGAGAAGTTCAAGTAACGTTTTATCACCACTGTATTATTGCAAACTCGTTCTGCACTACCCTACAACCAATATCCCTTCTTTGACAGCCAAACACAACCTTAGCATATCCAATCCAAAAATCCATTGAATAAAGAAGCAAAGTGATTCAGATAATGTCTGTCTGATATGAATATCATTGGTGTTTTAGCTAGCAGTTAAAGTAATGTTTTATCAACCCCTTTTACAAAATCATTCTACACTATGCATTTACCCAAATTTGCATAAACGCTACTTTAACTTCTAATTAAAGCAGGTTTGACAGAGCGTTTAATCTAGTGTTGAAATAATATTTAACAATTCAGTTCATAGCGTTGGTGGTTTAGCGAGCGGTTGAAGACTCGAAGTAACGTCTTATCACCACTATACTATTACAAAATCGCTCTGCACTGCCCTACAACCAATATCACTTTTTAGACAGCCAAACACAACCTTAGGATATCCAATCCTAAAATGAAAAATCCATTGAATAAAAAAGCAAAGGTAAAACGCAATATCTATGTGTAAAGGCGACGGTCTAATGGGGGATGAAGATGATGGTCAAGGTCGTGATTGGTGGGCTGTCGCGACGACCTCCACCGTGGGGTTTGGGGTTTGATTGCTTAATGAAGTTGACTCCTTAATAATTTACTGTATTTATTTTAAATTGATCCCTCTTTTAATTATCTATTGCCGAAACATAAACTACTTGTGTGTTGTTATCTATAGCAATTAAACTCCAATTATATAATTATGTAAGAAGTGTTCATGGATAATGCATCAATATTAAATTCATTGGCCCTATAATTGGTTTAAGTGCAATATTAAGTTATAGTGCATTTGAGAAAATTTTATTCATCAAAAAAGATTTTGATGGTACGCAACATATATTCTTTTTTTTAGAACCATTTAATAATTAATATAATTTTCTTAAAAAAAATATTTTTCTATCCATATTATAAGAGTATAGAAAAATATCCTATCAAAAAATAAACGATCTGAAATCTAATTTAAGATTTGACTAATTTATTTTAATTAAAGATATATTTTTCCTAAAATGAAACTCTTATAGAAGCTATTACAGAGTATTATTTTATTACAAATCAAAAAGCATAGAATAAATTAATTTGTCATATCGAAAAGATCGAATCTACACGGATAGAACTTATAAGGGGGTCTCGAAAAACAAGTAATTTCTTCTGGACGTTTATCCTTACAGAAAATAATCTATGAATATACAGTCAACCCCATTAGAAAGAACTGGTCTAGTAATCCAAAGTATTATCCCCGTACAAATGGTATTATTTTAGTTAAATTAATTTGATTGATATATAAATCATATAAAATATTATGTGTACACTTTTGCAACATGAATTATCATTTAAGGTTAACAATACTTTTTTTTTTAAAATATTCTTATAATTGTTTTTGAGATATATAACACTTTATCTCGAACATCACAAAAACACTTTGATATACTATTAAATAAATAATACATTAATGTTGTGACCTAATCTATGACCACTTGATCCCGAGAGTAGTTGTTATCAAAGACAAGTTAGAGAGAGGTCGTGTATGTAGACCCATATACGAAAGACTCGAACAATACATAAACTCGAACAGAGTTTCATCTCAAAACCAGTTGGCAATGAAAGGAGTGGTCCTTCAACTTTATATGTTATTCAAGTATAGTATATATTATCGATGTGGAACAACCATGTTCCGACAACCGTTAATTAGTGTTACAACAACACAAACTATAAGAAAACAACGGCCGATTTTGAGTGATGAAATTGGGGTTTTTGGATTAGGTATGAACATGTCCCCCAAAGACCATCAAAAGCCGTTTGTTTAGTGCAAATTGATCACCAGGATTAATATTAGATACAAAAAACAATTATTTTTCCACACAATTTGTCAGCTCACATAATTAAATTGTACGGAGTATCAATGAACACCAAACTTATCATATGTCTCATCTTTTCTTGTAATGATCGATATTGTACGTAATTAATTAAGTTTAAACCTTACAAAAATGAATCTTAATCGATTTGTAACCTAAAACCAATTAATTGTGGTAGTTGTTGGAAGGATAAATATTCATTCAGCCTTATCCATTGTTTCTTATTTTATAGGCTAACTAATTAATTGTGATTGCAATTTATTTGTTCTTGTATCTTTGCATATATATATATTTTATTTATAGGCGCTATTTACGTACATAATAATTAAATTCAATCTTACGTAATTTTTGAGGTAAATTTAGTTTTTACAAAATAGATATTGCTTATGATTATCTAAAAGCTAAAAAAAAAGCTATGGTAATGGTAAGTTATTATATATATAAAAGTAAAATCATGCCACAATTGAATTAGGAGTTTCAATTTTTGATTAAGTGAAATTAATTTCAAGTAAATAGGTTTGAGGAGTTACATTTTTGTGTGTTTAATGTTGGTTGAAGTTACTTTTTGGTGCTCTTAATTGGTTGGGTACCTTTCGTAAACCATGTATAGGTATATCTATGTATATAACAAATTATGCCATTAATATATGAGATAAATAAATTTAATGAAAATTAATTAAATAGAAGATTTTGTATGATTAAGATCATATCATTTCATAATTCTTTAAAGAATGTGTGTAAAGATAATAATTTAACAAAGGTAAAATCGCTGGGAAATGAGCCTTAATCTATTACAGCATATTCAAATAGTTATTATATTCAATTTTAAAAAATTACACATAACAAATACATGAAAATTTAAAAGGAAATAAAAAATTTGTAAAATGTGTTTGGAATGGGATTTGAACTCAAGACTTCATGTATACCCAACAATTCTTCTAACCATTGAGCTATGTAAGTATTTTTGATATTTCATGGAATAGAAACAAAATAACTATAAAAGATGAATCATTAAATAAATGTGCATTAAATTGGAGGTGAACACAACTTTTTATGTTTTATATATAGATTTCCATCCAAATATATTTTACAATCATGTTTAACGGTGATCGAAATCTAAGTTTAATTCACAGTCGACATTAAATTGATTGAACCAGTTGTTTATGATATAAAATGGAAAAATCGAGTAAATATTTACAAGACACGGCCGCGTTGTCGAGTACTTATGTCGGTGTCAGCAAAACCAGCCGCCATCTCTTTGCCAACTCCACAACAGCACAACTGCTCCCGTTCCCGTTGCCGACTCTTCCTGTCAGTGTCGGCAAAACTAGCCCCATCCCCTTTGCCAACTCCACAACCAGTCCCATCCCCTTTGTCGACTCCTCCTGTTGGTGTCAACACCCTCTCGCCGTACATTTGGCGAAAACTCACTGTGTGGATAGGATACCCGTAAAAATATCAGAAATCGTGTAAAATATTCCGTGTAAAGGGCTCGTTTGGTATCGATGTCTAAATATCAAGATATCGATATCGGTTGATATCTTGATATCAAGATATCGGTATCGATATCAAGTGATATATCCCTGAAAATCAGTATATCAAAATATCCCAAATTTGATATCTAGATATCAAGTGATATCGATATCTGACCATACCAAACACAGATATCAGATATCACTTGATATCTTATGAGATACTAAACACTAGATATCGATATCATTTTAAGTGATATCGATATCTAGCCATACAAACACTAGATATCAGATATCGGGGGGCTGATATCCGATATCTGATATCTTCTTTTTTTTTTTTTTTTTTTTTTTTTTTGATTAGGTAAAAATTCGATGGCCAGACAGGCCTGGCTCATCGAGAGGCCGACAAAGTCGGCAGACGGCGAACCGTCGAGCATACAATCTAAAATAAACGGTGCAATACAAAGCGACAGCTAAACAACCCAAAACGAACAGACGACTCTAACCAAACAGAGTAGAGAACAACACGGACGAACCCCGGAGCCAAGCGCCACCAAGCGATGACACAGCTGGCCAGCGGTACATCAGGAGTCCCTCCTGTGGGCGATGAAGACGAACCTCCAAGGAAATTTCCGGAATACGGAGTCGCCTCGATGCACACCGCCACGACCCCAGCCAGACCCGACACCGGACACCAGAGTCCCTACTCAGACTAGGACCGCCACGAACACCTGGAAACATCGCCGAGAGCCACCCTGTAAATAACGTACCAAAAAACCCTTACGGGAGATTGTCAAGACCCTTACGGGTGGGTTACTCTGACCCTTTCGGGCTATTTTTTATTTTTTATTTTTCACAAATCCAAATGGGTCCTAAAAGAAATTGAGCACAAATGACTAAATAGAGAAAAATCTCCTTTTTTCCATAAGAATTTCAAGACGATAACCTAACCACTAAATGTACTTATATTAGACACCCTGTCGATATCTCAAAATCCAGTTATTTTTCACCAAATTGGAGAGAGTTTATGTTTAGTTGGAGTTGGATTTGAAAGTGATGAAAGCTTAAAATCCCTAAAATAGAACTAATAGGAGTTGGCTGCCTAAGGGTTTGGCCGTGGTGATTGCCTCATTGGTCACATCTTACCTAGTGATTTCAAGCTCTCTAAACCAACCATGTGTTTTGGTCACACACTCACACACATGGTTTTATTAAGGGTTTGTTTGGCAGCTTCATAATCCATTGTTACTATCAAATTGCCAAATTATGTTAGATCCAGTGGGGAAAGACACTCGAAGAGTTGTGTGCTAGTTCATATGTGTGAAAAACACACATCCATCTATCTATTTATATTATCAAATTTGATATATTATATTTTTGAATTTTCTAATCTATGCCAAAGTGGTATAGGAAAAAAAACTCATATTTAAAAAAAATATTTTTCTAATTGAAATATTTTAGGCGTATTTTAAATTAGATTTTTGGAGTTCTCTTTTTAAAAAAATCGATTCACTATGCGCTAACCAAGTCGAGTACACAAGATCAGTGAGGTTAGGAGGATTAAGGAGTAGCCACTGACATATATGCAAGACTTGGATCCCTTTTTTTTTTTTTGGTAATAAAAGCAAATACTCAGGGGAAACCCAAGCAGAAATACAGTGTCCGGGCTACTGAGAAACAAGGCGGGGGGTAGCCCTCCCCCTACAATCACCCTCAAGTAACGACCTAACCGGATCAGGAGGCTCTGTTAACTCACAGAACCCAACCGGTAACCTTAACGCCCACGCAGCAAGGGAGTCGGCGACGTAATTCGCTTCCCTAAAGACATGATGGATTTGGATCTCCCAATTCCGTTTTACAAAGCCTTGGCATAAAAATACCAGGCTAGACATAGGGTGGCACTCCGCAATTCTCCTATTGATCAAAGACAAAGCCACATTTGAGTCCGTTTCCACCACAACCTTGCGGAATCCCAGTTCCCAAGCTAGATGAAGGCCATTGTGAATACCCTAGAGCTCTGCCAAGATGACTGGTCCTGCTCCAAATGGTGAGTGAACCCACGGATCCATCTACCTTCGTGATCTCTGATGACGCCTCCCGCCGCTGCATTGCCCTCTCTATTCACCGTACCATCCGAATTCACCGTAACCCACCCTATCTCCGGTTTCTTCCACGCAATCTGCACCTCAGATTGCCGTTGTTGACTCGCAGCACGGTCGGGCCTCCTCTCCCACGCATCTGCATATTCTCTAGTTCGATCCTGGATGAACCTCCCCTTGTCCTAGTCTGGCCCACCATTGTTGGATTCCTTATATTATCAACGTGGGAGGTTTATTTTCACATCTTCTACCCCTTTAATATAATTGATGATGAGACTTAAGGGACAATTGATGATGAGACTTAAGGGACAACTATTTCATTTGACATATATATTTTATGCTTTCTATTGTATTTTTTATGTTATTTGTTTGTCGATTTATCGGCCTCTCGAGAATCGAGCCTGTTCAACATCGAATTATTACTTTATAAAAAAAAAATTAATTTAAAATCTGCATCAAGTACGTAATTGAACCTAACCTTGAATTAATTTATTTTCATAATTATTCTTGATGGGGGTGGGAAGGGGAATTGATCCAGACAATATAAAAAGCCAAACCCCGTTAATCAAAAAAAAAAAAAGCCAAACCCCACCTAATTCTTCATCTCAATATTAAAAGATGCGGAATTTTAAGAGAAAAGGGGTTCAGTTATTTAATTAAAATAGCTTATCATTTGATTATTACGGAGTATTAATTAAGTACTATATAGATATGCTAAAAACAAAAAATAGGTGATTATATCAGTTTGTATATGAAAATGGTTGGAACATTATTTGAAATTTATTTAGCTATTTAAATATTTGAAATTATGTGGTATCATTAATTTAAGGTGAAATTGCAAGAAACCAATAACCACCCTTTAAAGTGAGTATATATTTTTGGGGTAGTAAAAGAGTGATTTCAGTTTACTTAATAGATTTTTAATGAAAAGTATACATTGATATATAGATGATGTTTTTAAATGAATGTATTTTAAAGGGTACTTGGTTTGCAACAAAATTAAATTTAAAGGGCGATTTTCTGTAAACTATCCTATTTAAAGGGTGGTTTCTTGCAATTTCATTTTAATTTAATACTCCATAAATAGCAGGAGGATAATTCATTCAAACAATTAGGGAAGGGCAAAAACCTAGAAGAGGATGGTACAAGGTAAATGTGGATGGATATATCCACGACGACAAATGGCCCCTCGTCTACTGGTGTTATTATTAGAGACCATTTGGGTTGTCTTCTAGTAATTCACCAGCAACTGGTTGGCCAACACTCAACTGTTGAAACTGAGGCTCAAGCGGTCTTGATAGGCCTTAAAGTGGCCCTTTCAAGACATTTGAACAATTTCTCCATTGAGAGTGACTGCCTTACGGTTGTTAACGCTATCAATGGAATTTGGAAACCACCGTGGCAAATTGAAACGATTATTTCTCACATACAGACTTTGCTATGGGCTCGTAGTGAAGTCAAAATAAACTATATTAGGCGTTCTCGGAATAAAGTGGCTGACAAGGTTACACACATTGGTCACTCTATTCATGCCTGCACAATACCACATAATTAAGATCTCTATGATCTCATCCGTAAGGATGCGCTCGATTCGCCAGGTTAGTCTTAGCCTACCGAATTATTACTTTATCAAAAAATAATAATAATAATAAAAATTAGGGAAAATCCTCAAACCACATTGAGGTTAATTTATAGGATATATCATTTACATTTATATATGCGAGGGGCTCCAAACAAATAGTAGTAATAATTAAGAAAATCAAATTCAAGATGACTAAGGGTTCGTTTGGTTTAATGCGGGAAGTACAATTCCCGGGAACTTACTTCCCATGAATTGGATTCCCGTGAAATCACTTTCAATGAATTTTTTTTTTTTTTGATTAAGTAAGAATTCGGTTGGAAAATCCTAACCGATTGCATCCAGACGGATGAGATCATTAAGATCTGAGTATTGTTCCAGTGCCAACCCATTAATAGGACGACCAAGGTGTGCAACCTTGTCAGCCGTCCTATTACCCTCACGGGGCACAAAGGAATAGGAGATATCAAGAAAAGACATAAGAATTCCTTTGACATCACCCATAATTAATTCAATTTCCCAGGGACAGGTCCCAGTTTTCTGTAGATGAGTTATTACTATTTTTGAATCACCCTCTACAATTAGATTATTATAGTTGTTATTTTTTGCACTCAAGACACCTTCTCTTAGAGCAATCGCTTCTGCCATCAGCGGACTGTGTTTACCAATTCCTCTATTTCCAATACTAACCACTTGTCCGTCTGAGTTCCTAATAATGAAACCAATACTGGCTTCCCCTAGATTATTAACTGCCCCGTCAAAATTAAGTTTCATAACGCCCTGAGGTGGCTTCTTCCATTTCACATTTTTCCTACTGATCTTTTTACACCTTCCCCTGAAACCAGTTGTTTCCCCTTTGTCACTGTCATTTTCTTCCTTTCCCGCCTTTTCCCATCCTTCTTTTACAGATTTAATGAATGTACTTATTTCCAGATGAGAAGGCGTAACTCCGTCTCTAAATATTTTCCGGTTTCTAAAATACCAGATAGACCACCATTTTATTGCCAACTCTTCCTTCTCTTTATTTGTAAGTACTTCTCCCAATTTTGCCAATATCGTACTTCCCTTAGAAGGAACTGTGTTTAGGCTATTTATGATCCTTGAACATTTGGTAGTCTGTAACAAGCTATTTTGGCTAAAGGGGCAGTTAGCAAATAGATGAACTTCATCCTCGCCGTTTGCTCCGCAAAAACAGCATTCATTGGGAATCGATACACCTCTCTTACTTAGCCTGTCCCTAGTGGGTAATCCATTCTGGGCTATTTTCCCCAGAAAATTCTTGATCTTCGGAGT
Organism: Persicaria maculosa; assembly: GCA_963922045.1. Taxonomy (NCBI): domain Eukaryota; kingdom Viridiplantae; phylum Streptophyta; class Magnoliopsida; order Caryophyllales; family Polygonaceae; genus Persicaria; species Persicaria maculosa. Next base: position 5,701,550 of record OY998253.1, read on the forward strand.
TGTATTTACATTCCATATCCACTTAGTTGGATCATCGTTGAAAGAATCCTGATTAGTCAGAAAACGCACTGCACTAGATGTGGTATACCATCCTTGTTTATCATATTTCCAGTACAACCTATCTGCCATTCTATGAATGGGCAGAGGTACACACATGATTTTTTCTACCCATTCATTACCTATTACACCACCTAACTTGTCCTTGTCCCATTTTCCATTCTGGATAAATTCCTTCACCCGAGCATCTTTATTACCTATGGGATTGTTACTTATGCAGTCGGCCATAGGTTTTTGCGAAATCCATGTATCCTTCCAGAATTTTACTGTTTCCCCATCCCCAATACTCCAAACCAAACCTTCTTTAAATTTATCAATTAATCTAGCAGCATGTCTCCATTGCCAAGAAGAATTTTTTTGTTTGTCGTAATTTAAGATATCAGTATGCTTTAAATATTTATATCTAATAACTTTAACCCAGATATTGTTCGGTTCAGCTAGTGTTTTCCATAGTAATTTCATCTGTAAAGCCTCATTCATTACACTCGCTTTTCTTATATTTTGACCACCCTTCCTTTTTGGCCTACATACCTTGTCCCATCCTATAAGAGGTTTATACTGCAGATCCTTATTCCAGAAGAAATTTCGGTTGATGCGATCAAGTTCATCATGAATATATCCAGGGAGCATAAAACTTTGCATAGAATACAAAGGTTTAGAAGACAAATTTGCATTAATCAAAATCGATCTTCCTTGTTGAGACAGCGAGTTTGCTTTCCACTTCGACAGTTGATTTTTTGTCTTGTTAATTATCTCTTCAAAGGTGTGTTTATTCACTTTCCCATTTATTATTGGACACCCTAGATACTTCTTCATCCCTCTCGTGTGAGGCATTTGAAGTGAATTTACTAATAATTGGATTCTCGATCCAGGAACACCCCTTGTAGTCTGGAAAGACGATTTATGAAAATTAACTTTTTGTCCTGATACTTTGCAATAATCCTCTACTACAGATTTTACAGTATGACTAGCCTCCAGCGTAGCTTTAGAGAAAATAATTGTATCGTCAGCAAAGGCGAGGAACGGAATTGATGGTCCATTTCGGCCAAATAAAAAGCCTATTTTACTTGTTCGATCCAACGACTTCTTCTGAAGGTTTCTGGCAAGGACTTCTGCGCCGAGAATAAATAGAAACGGTGAAATAGGATCCCCCTGACGAATTCCTCTCGAAGGGAAAAATAATTCTGTTGGGGAACTATTAACCAAAACAGAAAAAGAAACTGTTTTTATACATTCTTCTATCCACTTAATAAATTTATGATGAAAACCGAATCGCTTAAGAATTTCCAAGATAAAGTTCCAGTTAATTCTATCATATGCTTTCTCCATATCGAGTTTAATCGCCATCCATCCCTCCTTACCCCTACGCGTTTTAAAAGAATGGAACACCTCATGTGCAATTAGTACATTATCTTGAATTGCTCTATCCGCAACGAACGCCCCTTGTAATGGATGAATAAGTTTGCCTATGACCTTCTTCAATCGTTCTGTAATTATTTTTGATATGACCTTATAGATCGTCGAGCATAAGCTAATCGGCCTATAATTATTAGTTGACGATGGGTTATCCACCTTTGGAAGTAGAGTCACGAACGTGTGATTAAATTGCCGAAGGAGCTTCCCAGAATAGAAAAAACCTTTGACAGCCCTAATTACTGACGGACCCACAATTTCCCAAAAGTTTTTATAAAATTCGGCTGGAAAACCATCTGGACCAGGAGATTTATTTCGCCCTAGACTAAAAACTGCATTTTTTATCTCGCTATTTTGGACTGGTCTAATCAGCACTTCGTTATCCTCATCTGTAATCTCCTCTTTAATCGGATCCAATATATTCTCCCAATCATTTGTAATTTGATTATCTTGTTTAAACCGTTTTTCAAAGTCAGCTTGGATTTCTTTCTTAATATTTTCTTCGCCAACGATGGAAGTACCTTCTGCAGACGTAATATGACGAATTATCTTCCTATTCCGCCTACCAGTAGCTATTTTATGAAAATACCCAGAATTTGTATCAGCTAATTTTATATGTTTAGATTTAGCTCTCTGATTCCAGAATGTTTTATGAAACTTTATAAGCGCATCTTTTTTGTTAAGTAATCGCCTCTGCTTGTCTGCGATAGTTGGGTTAAATGAGTTGCATAACTCAGCTTGAATATGAATCAGCTTACCCTCAATCTCCTCTAACTGTCTAAAAATATTACCGAAAGTCTTTTTATTCCATTCTTTTATTTTTGCTTTTAGAATTTTAGTTTTGAATGCCAATTGGTACATCGCAGAACCAGGGCAGTTTGCCCTCCAAGCTTGTTTAACTATTATTCTGAGGTCTTTTCTTTTAATCCACATATTCTCGAATTTGAAAGGGGCAGCCTGTAAACCCTTTTCCTCAACCAGGGACATCGTAATAGGGCAGTGATCTGACGAGGAAAAGGCATGGTGAGTTAAATGAATACTAGGGAAAAAATTTAATATTTCATTCTGAACAAGTGCTCTATCCAATCGCTCAAAAATATTGTCCGGCCCGACCTTCTTTTTTCTCCAAGTAAACCTATTTCCACTGAACGGTATATCTACCATCTCACAGTTATTCTTAAGGTCATTTAATCTTACCAATCTGGATAATGAAAGCTCAGCTCCCCCTTTTTTGTCTTCAATAGAGACAATATCGTTCAAATCTCCTATTAACATAGAAGGAACAGGAGACGTACTAATTAAAGTTTGTATTTCTTCCCAGAAACCACATTTTTCTCGTTCCTGAGCCGGCGCATATAAAAAGACAATCTGACACTCGACCCCAAGGTTAGTATTATTGTAGATTATGCTAATGAAACGATTGCTATAATGTTTGACTAAAATAGTTTCATGCGTCATAAAATGGCTTTTCCATAGCAGTCCGATCCCACCCGATTTACCAACTACAGGTACCCAAACAGCTTCATCAAAACCTGCCGCTTTCCAGAACTTTTCCTCAGGAATTTTATCCGTCTTAGTTTCCATTACCGACATAATCTTGACTCTATTAATATTACAGAATGTACCTAGTTCTGCCCAAAAGTTTGGTCTCCCAATACCTCTAACGTTCCAAGAACCTATTCTCATGTAAAACCTAGTTTTATATTTTCCCTAATCACTCTTGGCAATGCATACTGTACATCAGCACTAAACAGTGTAGAATCTAGAATGAAACAAAAATATTCACCTCTATCTAGTACCCTAGATGTGATAGTTTGAGACGGCTTAGACAACACTAAAGACTGAATACAATTGTGCAAGAGGAAGCTGTGAGAACAACAATACCAGTGAAAATTGATATCAAAGCTCCACAAACTTATTCCTAACACAATTACGCTTCTTACCTTCTGAGTACTGATCAAGAGGCTAATTAGGAAACATCTTCCTACACCCTTTACATTACTTCGAATACTGACACAGCTCCACTCCAGAAAGACTTCGCCCCACAGATGCCAGTGCGAGCTAGAAGTAACTCGCTGGAAATCATAGTTAACACTTTTCTTATATCTACTATGATTAGGTGTATTTGCAACATCTACGATAAGAACAGCTCCATTGGTAGACTGCAAAACGAAGATCACACCCCAAGCTACACACTTCTGAACATTTATAGTCGAAATACGATATATATAATTAGAAATATCAAGCAAATCATACTGCCAATCCAAGTTCACACCATCCCAGTAGATAACAAAAGCTTTATATTGAATACAACTAATGCTGCACCCTTCAGAAACATAGTGGTTCATTACATGTTTTACAAAGACACACACTACCAAATACTTTCCTTTCCTACAACATAAACTGCTTAAAGCGCTTATTTTAGCCCTTACAAGGGTACCAGGAAAAGGAATATAAGCATACATCCACACCCAAAGGATCCCTCCGACTTGACACAACTTATCCAGTTCACCCATCATACATAAACACCAACTACAGTACTGCACACACTGATCTTCAATTTGTAAGTTAATATATTGAGGGATATGTTGCCACTTTCCACTCCACAGTTTCCCTCCCCAAGGAAAACGTGAAGATATTTTCACCCATGGACGACTACTCATTCTTGCCCCTCTTAGAGCTTCCTCCCATCAGTTTAGAGTTAACAGTTTCTCCATCCTCCTCCCCGAGTTTACGTTTGCCAGACTCAGATTTAACCGATCCCTCGACCCCAAGCTGCTCCAACCTCAAGATCACCGAAGGTGAATCAGAGGGAGCAACAAGGGGGTCCAAAAAATCGGCCTCAGAAAAACCAGGGTTGCACAGGTTTGGCAAAAGAAATTCAGAGGAGGCAGGAATATCTCGAAGCATTTTATCAAAGTCAGCTTGTGTGAAATCAGCAGGAAAGCCAGAAAAATCGATAGAATTTTCAAAACTCACCTCTTCATCTAGCATCTCTTCCTCAAGAAATTCTTCATTGTCGGCACCGTCATACTCGGGGTCTTGGAAGACAGCGTCAATGAGCTCATGATTCACATCACCTGGGATGTCTCCAAGAGGGGCCTCATCATCCTCATTTGCTGGTGCAAACTTCTCAGCCTCGATTTCCTCCACATCCGATTCCATCTCATCCTCTTCCATAGCCTCTTCAGCAATAAGTTCACCAGTAAAGGTGACAACCTCATCTTCAGCAGTAGCAGGGAAAGAACTCCCAGCAACTGCAAGGTCCGACTTAGCTTTGCCAGAAGCACCCAGTTTCCCAGTAGGAATAGAGGTGTTAGTTGACTCTTCTCCAGTTTGCACTGAAGAATCAGTGGCTGAGGAGCCAGAGCCAGATTCCACATAAGTTCCAAAGCATTTCCACAGATCAGCTTTAGAATGGCCAAAAGATGGAGGCGGAAGTGGACGAGATTTCTTAGCAGTTACAGTCTTCCACTCCCCACCATCATTAGCAGGGCCAGCACCACCCGGGGAGGCTACCCCCGCTTCAGGTTTTTCTCCAGCAATCCCCACAGGAGCAGCACTGCACACTCTTCTCTTCGGACAATTCTCAAATAAATGATCAGGTAACCCACAACATCCGCACCCTTCAGGAAAATCCTCAAACCAAAGAGGAAAAGCCTCAATCTCCCCCTTCTCATTAGGCACAAAAACCATCTTGCCAGGAATCTTCTTAAGATCTGTATTGATACAAATCCGAGGGTAACGAAGCCTTGCCCCATTGGGGTTAAAGGCCGCCACCCTCAAGACAGTACCAACACAATTCCTCTCAATGATAGATTTAAGAATGGATTCACTTACGAATTTTGTGGGCAGGCCAGGAATTCTCACCCACAGGTCCATGACAGACACAGATTCTGCCCAAGGGTCAAAGTCCTGCACCCAAGGACGCAACAACATAAGTTGGCCAGCAATATGGAAAGGCCTTCCAGCCCACACCTTGTCTCGATCAGCCTTCTCATCAAACTTGAGCTCAAACCAGTGGTTCGCCAGTGGCACCAATTGGAACCCACCAGTCAGAAATTTCCAGTCCGCCTTAATCCTCTTGCGAATATCTTTAGCTTCCGTCGGATTGCCGACAATGGTTGCAAAGAGCGAGGTGCCAGACAAGCTAGATATGTTGTCTTGAACTTCCACCTGGATTTCCTTTAAGAAATCAACATCTATCTTTGATTTCTTGAACAACTTGTCAACCTGTTTTTGAGTAACTTTCGATGCTCCAGCAGAAGAGAGAGAGAATCCCCCTACTGGAACACCAGAAGTGAGGGTTTGGGGGCCCTTGCGGGCAGTTTTGGTTGGAGAGACGAAAACATCGTCTTCCAGAGGTTGTTTTCCTTTGTCCAATTTGGACGGAGCCATAGAACACCAAACAAAAGAGAGATTAGATTGAAATATGGAGAATGTTGAGACAGAGAAAGAGAGGTAGTAGAAGTTAGGCAAAGAAGAAGATTGCACATACCAGAGCAGATTTATAGAGAAGAAAGGGAGAGAGAACGAAAACCAACCGCCGTCAGCCTTCAAGACGCCATACCTTCTCACTGCAAGCGTGCAACAGTGCACAATCAGACCAGTTCGCCTTCCCATTGGATAGGAAGCACGAACCTTCGCCCGCAAGGATGAACTCCGTACGACTACGAGTAGGGGATTAGGCCAGGGAGGAGGGCGATTACTCCATTCCTTACACCAGTAATCAAACCACACTCTCACAAACACACTTCGAACATTTACTCCGAGGATCTCTCCGTACTGTACTTTACAATCCCATTTCTTTCTCCCCCAACTTCCGAACTGGAACTCCATAACCACAAGCCAAGATTTCTCACGCAATCTTCCAATTGGATCCTCAAACCACTCATACTCATCATTAATTTTCGATTCAGAAGAGATTTTGGGGGAGATTTGACAGAAGATAGGCTTTGAATGAAGGAGGCATGTGATGCTAGGGTTATCGCGAGCGGCGATTTCATCAGAAAGGGGGATTCGAGAGAGAGAAGAAGAAGGCGCGTGTAGCGCGTTCATTTTCACTCGGAGAGGGTTTTTTTGAGATAACCCGCTTAGTACACTCTACTCCTTTATTTACTTTCAATGAATTAAAAAAAGTTGTTTGGTTGAATTTTGATTTTTAGTAATATAAAGAGGAAAATAAATAAATCCATGTTAAAAAGGGGGAAGTTGAACTTACTAGTCCCCCTAGGTAAGTGAACTTCCTACGATTTGTAGGAATTGAAATTCCTAGGAAGTTAAATTACTGTATCATTTTGTCAACCAAACACAGGAATATATCCTACTTTCTGGGTTTTTTAACTTCCTGTGTTTTTAACTGACTAACCAAACGAGGCCTAATAGTATTAAAAATCGTCCTCCACTTATTTGAATTTAATTGGCCTATTTTTTAAATGAAAAAAACACGTAAATTGTTGATTTTGACCTGCAATCCCTCCAATTACCAGAAAATTAATTAGTATTTTCGTCTATTTTTTATTATAAAAAGTTTCTAGGTAAATTCAAATTACCCAACACATCAAGGGACAAATTATTTATTGAGTCGATAAATTAATCTATGTATGTAACAATTATTTTTTTTGGAGATCCTATGTTACAATTCTGAATAATACCCGGTAAGTAAAAAAAAAATGGAGATTTTTTTTATTTCTTTCTTCTTGTAATTGATTGATTTATTTATTTTCAAAACATGTTACATCGAATATATTGATTAAACAAAATACCTTCCTACTGAATCAAATCAGATTGAATTAATAAACTATATACAAAGACTTTTCTTCTTATTAAATAAAATTAGGAAAAGTATGTTAAATTTCCAATATTTGAAAATCCTTAATTAAATTAAAGGCCCTAAATAATCCGTAAAAATTAATGAATTGAAGATACGCAAATAATATAAAATAGAATAAAATTTGTGGTGATAGTGAGTTAGTGATGCATAAAGTACTATTGATAATGATTCATTTAAATAAAATACTAGGGACAGCCTATAAAGTAACCTCAACTTTAAAAATGTGCACAAAAAACACGAATGTATCAAGACTTTAAACATAACATGTAATTTATTGAATTTCAAAATTAACATATTATTAAATAATAACTTCTCGAGCTTGTAAATTGCAATGATCTCATTGCTAAAGAGATAGTGCATGATTGTATCTCCTTTTTTTCTCCAAGAAATTTATTTGCAAAATGGCTTTTTCTAATTTGACGTTATGCTTTATTTTATTAATATTAAGTAAAGATTCGAAATCAGATTATTTTCGAGAGGCTGAAAGGCTAAAAGATGAAATCTGTCTAAAAATACAGTAAAAATAAAAACATACGCAATGAAATAAGTAGAAATATTATATGTTATATGCGTGTGTTTGGTGTCAATTAGTAACATGATATTGTAGTGTTTAAAAGTTAAAACCATTATTCGAGTTAGTGACAATAAAATGTTACTTAAAAGTGGTTTTATTTCCATGTCTTTGTTATTGATCACTTAGAAGTTCGAATCATCCCGTTAAGTTGTTCAATATACGGGATTCACTGGGATAACACAACGTGGTGCTACTATACGCACGGTTAAAATATTATGTAACGCACATTGATTTTTCAAGTTGATGGACATTTTTGTCTTAAAATAACATATTGACACACGCTTCTCAAAATGTTTGCCAAATTGAATTAAGGTATCAATAGATTATTTTCAGACAGAAATACCTATTGATTTAAAAAATCGATATTATAACCTTAACCTCAACAAAAAATGTATCGATCCACTTTGAGTGTGTTTGGATTTCAATTGTATTATGATTATAATGCAAAATGTAAATGTGATGTTTGATTAACACATTTTGCAATGTATTTATGTTAAGATAAATTTAAAATAAAATACATTATAATACGTGCACACCAAATAACATTAAAATACATTAATCTAATTGTATTATAAACATAATTCAATGGAATAAAAACATACCCTTTATATATATTATGAAAGCTAAATAAAACATCCTCTTAAAAAAATCTTTCAACAAATTAAAAAAAAAATGAATAAAGAAAGCACAAAATCCAAATCACAAAAAACGACACAATTTCAATAAATATATTGAAATAAATAAATTTAAAAGTAGGTCGGTTGCTTGGTGCAAAAGTATCTTTTAGGTTAGAGGCTCGGAGCCAGGCTCGGGAGACACCAAGCACCTTCGAAGAAATGAACCCAAAGCCCGAACCAAAGGCTCTTTATAACCCAAGCCTACATCATCTCCCACCTTCTACGACTCTTATTCTTCAACTCCCCCCATTTTCAATTTCTCTCACCGCCTCTCTCTCTCTCTCTACAAATCCCCCCTTTCTCAGTTTCTCTCGCCCACACACTCATCTCCACAACCGCAAAAACCAAAGAAGAGGAAGAGAAACTCTCTTTTCCGAGCATTTAAAACTGGCGATCGACAACAGCGAAACCGCAATCGAGCACAAGAGTGGAGCAAAAATGGTACTTGATTGATCTGTAATCAATCTTGATTTTCATAATGTGGATTTTGACTGAATTTCTGAGGTTTTGGTTGATTTTGAAACAGGGAGGTGATAATCAATGGCCGCCATGGATGGAGCCTCTGCTGAAGGAGAAGTTCTTTGTACAGTGCCCCTTACATGTCGATTCGCACAAGAGCGAATGTAATTTGTTCTGCTTGGACTGCATCAATGGTGCTTTTTGCTCGGTTTGTCTTGCTGACCACAAAGAGCATCACTACATTCAGGTATAAATTTCCTCACATTGTTTCTTTGATTTTCTCCGTCCTTTCTTGCTCGTAACTGCAGCCATTGATTTCAATTTCACTGCAATTACCTAATTTTGAATTTTCAAAAAATGGATTTCTCTTTCTTTATTCACATTTTCCAGCTGTTGTTTATTGTTGGGGGGTTTTGCTTACTCGAAGGAAAACGAGAACTTCATTTGCAGCTTCTCTCTTCACATTTTTCCTGTTCCCCAAATTTCCTTTTCCTTTTGTGCCTAAAATTCATGGCCCCAAATCAATTTTGAGTTCTCCTTTTTAGGTCAAATAGATTGTTTAGTCCGTCTGTCTCTCGATTTAATCAATTCCTAAACAATCAATCAACAATCAACGCATTTGTTTACTTGAATTGATGGGTGGATTTGAAAATGCAGATAAGGAGGTCATCATACCATGATGTAATAAGGGTGAATGAGATACAGAAGGTAGTGGATATCAGTGGGATTCAGACATACATAATCAACAGTGCAAGAGTTGTGTTCCTTAATGAAAGGCCACAGCCAAGGCCTGGAAAGGGCGTCACCTACACCTGTCAAGTGTGTGACCGCAGCCTTGTTGATTCCTGCCGTTTTTGCTCTCTTGGTTGTAAGGTAACTCCTTTTCCTTTTATCCTGTTTTCACTCCCACCAACCCACCTTTTTACTCTAACAATGTGTTGATATGGAATTCTGGATACCTTGTAGCCCTTTGATTTCTCAATTGTGAAATTGTGTGGATGTTGCCAGTTGGTTTTTTGTTATGTGTAAATTGGTCCTTTTTCTTTGTGGGTTTTCTTAGTTTGATTTTTGTGGTTATTTTTTGCTTTTTGGGGTTGAAGAAGTCAAAATGTGATATGGGTTTGGATGTTGGGTTTTGTTCAGATCAGTTTTGCTTCTCTTCTTTAAGTGTAAAATGTAAGAACTTGGTTTTCAGTGGCCAATTACTTGTTAGATTAATTCTTGATGATTGCAAAGAAAGATACAATTTGAATTGGTCCTTTTTCTTTATGGGTTCTCTTGGTTTGATTTTTGTCAAAAATTTGGCTTCTTGGGTTGAAGAAGTCAAAATGTGATATGGGTTTGTATGTTCAGTTGTTCAGATTAGTTTTGATTCTCTTCTTGGAGTGTGAAATGTAAAACATGGTTTTCACTTCCCAAGTACAGTACTTGTTAAGACTTGATTATTGCAAAATCTGAATTGGGTTAATTTCTTGAGTGATCAATCCTTGCTTAAATTGGGTCTCTCAGTTTTTCATTTGATCATTGCTGAATATCTTTTGTAGATCGCCGGGACATCGAAGGATTTTCGGAAGAAGCCCAATAGGAGCCTGCATTCTGAATCCGAGGACTCGTACAACAGCAACAGCAGCAGCCATGAGAAGAATCAGCTGAAGCACAAGCCTCGGAGCTTTCACCCGTCGACGCCCCCAGCCGCTGTTAACTTCAGGGCTCCCAAGAGGAGAAAGGGCATTCCCCACAGAGCTCCTCTCAGTGCATCAGCATTGGAGTACTACTAGCTCAAAGGCTGCAACTGGGTAATTAGTTAAAATCTCTCTCTGCAACAAAGTACTATTAGCTGCTCATATGTTACCATATTACCCTTCATGCCAAGCTCAAAGGTCAAAGTCCAATGTTGTACAGAGAAAGAGGGAGAAATTGAAGGTGGGTGTGTTTAATTATGGAGGAAATGTGGATTGGGATGGATATGTTTTCATGGGTAATTCTATATGTTTTTATAGGTTTTTTTTTGCTATGTAGTGGGGGCAATGTACATAACCCTTGGTGTTTTTTGTTCATGTGTAATGATCAAAACTTATGTGGAAGCTGATAAGAAAAAGTTGAGATGAAAAAAAAAGTGAGTGGAATAAGCATTTATAATTGCATTATTATAGATCCCAATAATTGTTTTGCATCTTCTTCTTTCTTTGTTGGAAAGTTCTTTGTAATCTTTCCTTCTTTGAAATTTATAGCCTTATCATCTAGTGGCTTTATGGGTTGGATTGTCACAATGACAAGTAATTATATGAGTACAATCTAAATCCGTTTATGATGAATTTATAAAGAAAGGTAAGTCTGATGTCTGCAGCAATGGTAAATATCACTCGATCTGGGTAGAAAACGATATTAGTTCATGTTTGGTCCTTTTCATAAATGAAAGAGGGAGAATTAGAATGTGTTCAATTTGAATGGAAAAATATCCCTTTTTTTCAAAATTAAGATATTTTTCTTCTATGCTAAGTTTTGGAATAGATATCTCTCTCTCATTGATGGCATCTTTGGAGGGTTCTCTCATCTCTTAAACTTATGGAGCTTTAACTGAAAATAGGAAACAAAAAGGCAGGGAATAAAAAGCTGTCTTTTTGGAGAGGTGTAAATTAGCAAAATCATTGATTTCATTACTTATTTGCATTTACACTTTGATATTTTGTGAATTTCATTGATTATACTCACTTTTAATTGCAGATTCAACAATATCAAGTTCAATAATGGTTGGATTATCATTTATCACTGATTTCTATAATTAAAGGAAAATACTCCTATCAAGTTGTCATTGGTTTTTTTAAGTGATTGTCTTGTCATAATTCCGATATTATATTTTCAAATTAGTCACACTAAAACTATCATAATAACTCCGTTCAGAAAAAAATGATGTTTAAATTTTTGACACATTTTTTAAAAGATAAAATCAAATTTTTAATTAATTTTTTATATAATTTTATACTCCGTACTTATTAGTTATAAATTTTAAAATTATTTAAAAAATTAATAAAAAAAAGTTAATATAGAGTCTGATTTTCAAGAGTTAAATTATTAACTTTTTTTTATTAATATTTTTTTATAATTTACTAATAAGTAACATTAAATTATAAATAATATATTAATAAAAATAAAAACTTTAAATAGTTTTTCCGTTAATGATCAAATGGAGTTTATGGTTGTATACTTGTATTAATCCCTTTTCATAGCTAAAATAGAAGAAGTATTTAAAATTTTAAACCTATAGTTAGGTAGGCATATTTATCTACTTTTCTAGAGGAGGATCTATTCTACCGATTTCATAATAAATGTACATGACCAAATTGAGAGTTGAAAAGTCATGGGATGTGAGATCAATAAAGGAGAATCTCAACTTTAATCGTGTAAATTGATCATTTTTACACCCTACCCTGTATAAAAATAGGTCGGTTCCTCCTATTTAAAACAATATATTTTTACTTTTTAAGGATATACATAATTATCTCTCTTTTTTAATTAAATAATTTTTTTTTAATTTCACACTTATTAATAAGATATATTCTATATAATTTTTATCTCTTTAAAAATATATATAATAAAATGACATGTCATGAAAAATTAATAGAATAAAAAAAATGACACCATATGATAAAATTTCAAAGTGATATCGGGTAACGGATAGAAATAACCCTGTTGAATCGGGTATCCGGTTGTGCACACGAGGCAAGACCCACACGGTGGTCTTCTGGATGATTCACACGTGGCGGAATACGATTGGGTGGATGGAAGGTCAATAGAGTCATCAATTGGAAAAACAGCCGCCTTCAGGCTTCAGCTTCGGCCTCTATAGTGGCTCTCTGTGTATTTTAATCATGCGCCAACGCACTTCGCTTATTTAAGACCACGGGCCCACCTCCTCCTTCCCTATTTTTATTTATTTATTTATTAAATGTTTATTTAAATATTATGTCATTGGTGACGGCGTTAATCAACAATTTTAACTTTTTATTTCCTTTTTTTTATAACGTAGAGCTTCTCACTTCGAAAGATATCGACTCATTCTCCAAGGACCGAATGCTAAGCTGTAAAACATTCGATCAAGAAAACTAAGTGGAAACATATAAGACAGACTCAAACTTATGTCAGGGTAAACCAAGGCTTAGCACAATTTGCTAATGGTGGAATTTAAATCTTTAACCTTATGGTATAGTCGTATCGAGGCATTAAGAAGCAGCTCTCACTTGATTAAGTAGTGTATGGTTGGTTTGTGGGCATGGAATGTAACGGGTGCAGAACTGCACATATTGATTGGAATTTGGGGGAAAAGAAAATTCCAGAGATCGTTAACGATTGAAGAAAAATGATGCATAAAAGTAAGGGCATTTATGTCTTTTTATTTTATTTCATCGTAAAATTAATCTATATCCAACCAAACACAAATAAGATAATATTTATTCCATCATCCACCTCTAAAAATAATCTTCAAAAATACCTCATTGGCAACCGAACGTAATCTATTACTCCGCATCATCGTAGACACGTCAAGGCCTACGATAGTTTGCGGTGGTGGTTACAAACACCGCACGAGGGATGAATCACTAGTTTGGACTCGAAACGATGCGTTTTGGGTGTGGGGACCCACTTGTATAATATATGAATATTTATGATATTAAAAAATGATGTGGCTACCAAGACACGATCCACATTCATCCACATGTTAAGTTTTCAATTTATTCTCTTAAACTAATAACCGTTTATGTAATCAAATTCCTTGCTCTGCAAGGAGTTCGTGACCAATCGCCACGCATCTTAGAAGAGGAAACGTCGTTAATCTGTACTTTCTCAAGCGTCTTTTCAGTGGTGGTTTACTGCTATCTGATTCTCCAACATCGAGACTTGAGACGCCGTGTGATATCTTTGCACTCTGACTCTCCTATCTCCTTTATATTCACGACTTTCTAAGGGTCTTTCATAACTTTAGCGCAGGATGACGATTGCTATGGTTTTATTTTATTTTTAAAACTGAAGCCCTTTTTCTTGTTAATTTGTGTTGTTTGGTGTTGTTTCATAATGAATTGATGATTAGTCCACTTTTTAATTCGTCGGCCTCTTGAGTTACCAGACAATATATTGGTTAGTCTCTCGAATCCTTTCATTTGTTAAGAAAATAAGTATACGATGCAAATATAAGTTAAATATTTTAAATTGAAAACTTTTTTTTCCTTAATATAATTACATAAACCTCGTTAAAATATTTTCAAAGAGGAAAAACCAATTAGAATGTTTAAGCTAAAGACAAATTATAAAATTTGATAAACTAATTCTCATAACAACATTCATAATTTTTTTTTTAAATGACTGGTATAATATTTCAATTAAATATATTGAAAGTTTATTGCATGAAAACAAAATTTAATAATTGAAATGATTATTATGAAATACCTAGGGCTGTCAAATGGTATGGAAATTACCTTACCAACCACAAACCGACTATGTTGGTAACCATACTTGTGGTAACCAACATGGTGGTAACCATCCTGGTGGTAACCACGTGAAGCTGATACGGTAATGGTAATTAAATCTGAATACCATGGTTACCATGGTTACCAAGTATATATTAGTTTTTCCATTTAATGTTTTATTGTTATTACCTTTAATTTTTAAGTTTTAAATTTATATTTTGTGTTTTGATTTTAACCTAAATTGATCATTTCTACTTTTTCTACTAGAAACAATAGGAACATTTTGAATGTTTGAAGACTTTGAACTTATTTTGTTTGAACCTGCAGGAACATTTTGAATGTTTGAACAATTGTACTTGGTTGACTTTGAACTTTGTTGGTTTGAATTAGTTTGTACTTTAGGTTGTGAACTTGATTTATTTGATCTTTTAACAGGTGGTAACCATATTATTTTTGGTAACCTTATTTTTTCGTTTGATAACTTTGATGACTACCAGAAGGTAGCCAAGGAATTTAAAAAAAATACAAACAGAATTACAGCTTGGTAACCATGGTAATGTACCGATGGTAACCACAAGTCGTGGTTACCACGACTTGTGATTAGTACGTGGTATGAAAATTTGCGTACCACCAGTTTGTGGTTGATACGTGGTAATCATCATTTTTTAGTGGTTACCGTACCATGTCAACCGTAGAAATACCTATTTAAAACAACAACAAAATATTTCAAACCAAAAAATACAAGTTCTCTTGGCAGCCTTTTTCGAAAGAATGGCAACTGGGGGAAGTTCTTTTTTAAAACATTTTGCAAACATTTAATTGGGCTTTGATATAAGGGTCGGGCTTCGATTTTTCTTGGGCTGCTTTACACGGCCCAATAGACTTGTTTACTGCCGTGGTGATCGGGCTTCCCAACTCGGCAACTCCTTAGTATGCTAATACAACACTTTCTTTGAGCCCCGCCGCTTGGTATCGATCTCTAACTATTTACCCGTTTGTTTTTTGGTAGAGAAAGTTAATGATTATCTTATGGATATTATTCATCTTCTTCTCCCATTTTTTATACAAATTTGTTACCTTTCTATTCCCTAATTTGAAGGGGATAACTAATACCTCTACGATGGGTTAATAATCGCCACGTCTTCTCATCCAAACTCACAAAAAATGACGATCATATACATTTTATATTTTTATGTGTAAGATTTAATACATTACATTTCCATCCCCCTGTTATATAAACAAACGAGCCCTTAGATATCAGTCGCTATCGATATATACAAAATATTATATATTAGATATCATTTTAAATGATAACGATATCTATATATACCAAAATATTAAATATCAGATATTTAATTGGATATGATATTTAATATCTAGAAATCAATACCCATTTTTTCAAAAAATGTAAATTGATTAGATTGGAAACTATCTCAAATATTTTAAACTTATATTGGAAATTTTAGTTATAGACTCGATCTCAAGGTTACAAGCAACAAGGATATTATGACTTCCTTCGTCAACTATAACATTAATTTCCCTAAAAATATGCTTGATTTGATATATAAAGAATATTGAATGCAAGAAGATCAATTTGTACATAAAAGATGTTTTCAATTTCCAAGGGTTATCTTTTAAGTGCATTGTCGACCCAAAAAAAAAAATTCTTTTAAGTGCATTAACACTACACATGTTGTTATTCAATTCAAATCACTTATAAGTTATAACACAAAACATAGCAACATCTATAGTTTTAAGTTTAGGGTAAACCGCAAAAAACCACCTCTTAAATAAAGCATATTGTTCAAAATCATCCTTTAAAATCAATATTGTAGAAAATCACCCTTTATATAGCTTTTGTTTACATAGACTACCTTATCTCTGAATTTGTTAAGTTTTATTGTTTTAGAAGAAAAATCAATAAATTACAGAAATACTTTTATCATATGGAGAGACGATATTGAAGGGGATCTCGCATTTTATGCGGTATGTACATGTGTGTGCAGTTTACCCTCAAGTCTAATTGATTCATATGTCATAAATTTGAACTGAGATTGCTACTATATATATGCTACAAGATTTGAAAATTTTGAATCACTTATTATCACTTTCGATTTCAATATTGAATACACCTAATTGCTTTGCTTTATGCATACCTGGTTATAGTCCCATTGCTTTTGCGTATAAATAGGGCTGTTATATGAACTGAACGGTTCGAGTTTGGCTCGAGATCGACTAAAAAAAATTTGACTCTAGCTCGTTCACTTATCTAAACAAACCGAGGCTGAACATGATTCTACGCTCGGTTGAAAGCTCGACTCGTTCAATTTAAGCTCCAATAACTTGAATTTTATGGAATTTCTAAAATTTTCTTTAAGTTAACATATTATGACAAAGTAGAACCGCTTAAAGCTCGCCTCAAGCTCGTTCATTTCCTAAACAACCCAAACTTGATTAAAAAAAAAAACTCGTCTAACAAACAAACCAAGCTTGAATATGCCAAGCTCTTGGTTCGTTCGACTCGAATAACAACCTTACGTACAAATTGATAAATATATACGCTTCATTACCAAACAAGCCCTTAACATCTTGGCGGGAAAGTGTAACGTACAAGCGGCCGTTACTCTCCCACCACTCCTATAATAACCGCCACCTCCCCCTCCCTTCACGCCACCTCCAACCAAACCCTCTCCTCCTACCAAATAAAATCAATTAAATCCCCAAAATAATAATTAAAAAAAAAAAACCATGAGTACTACTCATACCATCTTCCTCCTCCTCCACATCGCCGCCGTGGCCGCCGCCGCCGCCTCCTCCGTCGTCCACCAAGCCTGCAAGAACTCGTCCTCCCTCGACCCCAACATCCACTACTCCTTCTGCGTCGCGGCCCTGCAGGCGGCCCCCGCGGCCGGCTGCGCCGACCTGCCACGCCTCGGCCTCCTCACGCTCCGCCTCGTGAAGGACAACGCGACCGACACGCGGTGCCGAATCAGGGGTTTGATCAAGGACAAGGCGACGCCGAAGGCGGCCAGGGCGGCGCTCAAGGACTGCCTCGAGATCTACTCGGACGCGGTGGCGACGGTTAAGGAGGCGGCGGCGGATTACAAGGCGGGGATGTATTTGGATGCTAATGTGAAGGTGAGCGCCGTCATGGACGCCGCCGTGACATGCGAGGATGGGTTTCAGGACGCCGATGCCGCCTCGCCGTTGTCGAGGTGGAACGGCTTCACCTTCCAGCTCTCCGCCATCGCCCTTTCTATTATGAATCTGCTTCGGTCTTCTGCTTGATTGATTCATCGATTGATTTACAATTTGTTTTCTATTCATATATACATACGTACTTTTGATTCATTTGTACATCTTAATTCATACAACTATATATATACAAGCATGTTTTTTTTTTCCTTATATTTGGGTGTGTAATTTGTACACTATTATAGTTAGTTTGATTTATTTTCTTAATTTTTTTTATGGTAGTTGGTAATGTCTAACCGGTTTTTCATTACCTTATTCAAAATAGAGAATTATAAATCACATATTTTAAATTTTTTTTTAAAAAATTCAACAGCTTCCTATTATAGAATGATCTTTATTTTTTATCCAAATCTAAGGAATGATCTCTATTTTTTATCCGCATTATCTATTTTGAAGAATGTAATAAAAAACTGTTACAATCTCAATATTGTCAAAAAACTCAAGATAGAGAATATTTTGGGATTGCTCTAACAAACTAAAAATTCTAGCTATAATTTTTTTTTATTTTTAATTTTTAAATATATATTAATATTTATTAGTAATAATGAGTATGAGACTGTTTTTAAAATTTTGATATTTTATAAAATTAAAAAAAAAAGGTGAAAATTTCAAAAAAACACGGGAGTACATAAGAGCATCCACAATGGGGGTTTCTTAACCCCAAAATAAGAAATTAATTAATAAAAAAATTGAAGAAAGGGGAGGAGGGGTTAAGGAATGATTTGACAAGTTTCTTACTAAGAAACCTTTAAAACCCAAGAAAGAGAAAGAAAAAGAGAGGAGGTGGGGCAACATGAGGAGAGAGAGTGAGAGTAAAAAAAGAGGTGGGTCCCGAAAATAAAATAAAATGGGGTTTTAAAGGGTTTTAGGGATGTGGATGAAAAATTGTATTGGGTTTTTTAAGGAGAGAGAAATATAAAAAGTGGAGTTAAGGAACCCGGGTGGGTTTCACTAATGCGGATGCTCTTAATCTATCAATAAACAAGGTTTAAAGCAATGAGTAGCGACCCTTCAACGTAAATTTGAAATAAGTACTAGCTAGCTTGTCCATGGAACTATGGAAGAGTAATGAATTGAATCTAAAGTAAAAGTATTGAATCTAAACTAATTTAAATTAAATGGTTAAGATTTAATCAATTTCACATAGAGTTTTTTTTTTTTTTTTGTTCATAGGTAGGCACTTAGCCATTACAATACGGGAAGGGGGGATTCGAACTTATGACATATTGGTCACTACATGTCATCATTACCAGCTAAGCTAGCCAGACTTGACTCACATAGAGGTATTTTACCAATTTCATGAGATCTAAAGTGATCGAATGAGAGGGCCTCTCTTGGGATAGAGTTTACCCCATGCAACCCCGTAATCAGGTTAATGTAAAGCTCAAGTGGGTTAAAGACAAAGCCTTGGATTGAGGTGTGGAGAATCAGAGAGATCTCAAGAGCTACTTCTATTCTTGTTTCATTGCCGAGTGATCAGATTTCATTTTAAAACCAATTGGTAATAGAAATCTTCACAAACCGAGTGAAATAAAACCAATTGGTAATAGAAGGAGCAACCCACTGATTCATATATTATGACTTGTTATGTTCAACTTTCGATGTGAGGCACTTTTGGTCTCATTCACATCTCTCAACACCATCTATCGTCTCATTGTGCTTGATGAAATCTTCTCCCTCTTTTTTCAGTTTTTTTTTTTTTAGGAAATAATTCGAGACCGGACAGGCCCGGACCTCGAGAGGCCGACAAAGTCGGCAGACGGCAAGCCGTCTAAACATACAACATAGCAAAAGAAAATACAACATGGAAACAGAATACAGTCACCTAATACAACAAAAGAACTACACAAAATAAAACCGGAAAACCCCAGACCCTAAGCACACAAGCGGACACAGCAGCGAAAAGAAGAAGACCCGGCATGGAGAAGTGGATAGCGAGCGCATGGGACAGCATAGCTGACACGATGTCTCGCCGCCGGAAAGACGGAAAGCAGAAATCCACGTAGGGCAAAGACGACTCCTGGGGAAGTGTGGATCACACGACGTTCCCTCCACCTAGATGAAGGATCTTCGGAGACCACGAACACCACCAACACGATCACTTCGATCAACCAGGGCCGCAGAACTGCTCCTCAACCGAAACTAACCACGAATCCAACAGACAGAACTCCAACCAACCCGAGAAAGTGAAGCACGACCGCGAGAGGACGAAGAGCGCAAGAAAATTCCGGAAATTATTTACACAAGTTATTTTATTTTTTACTTTATTTTAATTTATTTTTTAACCATCAAATCGGGCTGCCCCGGACCCAAGGCATAACCTTGGGCTCAAAGCACAGCCCGACCGATAAACAGATTGCCAAACGCAAGCCTAGGCCGAAAATGCCTAAGCGCCGCCGGCAATGGGACATACAGGCCTACGGGGAGGGGGAATGAACAATCAAGTCAGGGAAGGGGAAATCAAAGCAAGGTCGTCCAAGGGCGGTGGAAGGTGGTGAAAGGGAGGCGGCGACGGTGGGAACGGGGAGAACAACCGAAAACTCCAGCGAACCACCGAGGCTAGACCCGCCAGGAGGTCGCCACCAAGCGCTATCGGCGACCTGCGCAAGAGCAGACCGACCGAAAGGAGGGGGAACTAGACGGAGGCAACCGCCCCGATTGGAGCCCCAAATTCTAGATCCAACCACGTCAAGAGCCTGGGCAGGACGGAGGAACCCAAGAACCGAGGAGGCCCGAGGGGAGTAGCGAGGCAGACCGGGGAGAGCAAGTGAGCACGGAAGCCCAACGGACCCAAACAAAGACATCTACAACACAAAGCCGAGGAGGCTAAGCACGATGGAGGACAGTAGCCAAGGGCGGTAAACTCGAGTGAGACGTAACGCAACCCGATCGAAGGCAAGAGGGAGGAAGACAGGCAAAGACGCCATCCAGCCGGCCAACAGGACAGGAGACGACCACCGAGTACGAGATTTAGAGTCTCCGACGAGGCGAACCTCAGTCGAGAAGGAGATCCGGCCTCCGAAGAGGGGTTAAGGGCCTCCGAAGAGGGGTTATAAGACTTCGGAGCGAGGAACACCGGCCTCCGGCCACCGACGAGTGCTTCCGATGACTCCCTCTCTCTAGGAGTTTAGAGAGAGGAGAGAGCTTTTGTGATATCTAGGAGTGTAGTTATTCTCTTGCTTTTGTGGTTTTTTTTTTTTGTCATTATGCACAAATCTTATTGTAGTCAAATTCTATAAAGATTGTTGATATGTGATTGTATTTATTTTTTCTAATCAATAATAATCCCAGACAATTTGCTTGTTATGACCCGAATGTTGGATAGTGGAAAGCTAGGGCTTTCTACGGAGATTGAGAAAGAGAGATAGAGGGGGAAATTGATAGAGAAGAAGAAAGAGAAGGGGAAAGGAAAAAGATAATTTTGTATATTCATCGATAGTCCTAATTAGTACACCGATAAACTATTGTTTTTTGTAGAGTTTTTCACTACTTAAAAAAACGTGCCGAAAAATAAAAGATCGTGTATTTTGGAACGGATAGAGGATAATTTATAAGTTGGGTTTTATTTTTCTATTTTTTTTCGCAAATCCTTTTGTGAGCTGAAGTACAGAAAATATCCGCAAGTCCGCAACCCACACAGCAGTCAGCAGGGGAAGTTGGGCCGCCATGGAAGCCTCATCTTCAATCCTCTCCCTCAACTCCTCTCTCCCTTCCCTCCACTCTCAGTGGAAACCCCCTCCTTCAATCCACCTCCCATTTGCTACTCCCACTCTCTCCCTCCGCTCAAACCCCCTTCCCAACCGTCATTTTCGGGCCAGATTCAGAGTGCGCGCCGCTGTTGAGGTGCTCACCGTCCAGGAGGAGCCGACGAAGACCGAAATCCCCAATTCCGACTCGAATTTGGCGCGGAGGAAGCTCTACGTTGTCAATTTGCCCTGGACTTTTCCGTCCACGAGTATCAGGGACATGTTCGCCGAATGTGGTTCTATCACCCAAATTGAGGTCTCAATCTCGTTGGTTGAAATTGTTCCTCTTCGGTTAACGATTATGTTTGATTGCTGAGTTGTTATGTTTTTTTTCGGCAGATGATAAAGGATAACCTAGGGAGGAACAAAGGATATGCCTTTGTTACGATGGAGACTCCTGAAGCCGCTCAAGCTGCAATTGAGAAATTCAACCTATCTGTGAGATTTCCTGTTCTTCATTCTCACTCATTGGATTTGATTTGTCACTTGTTTGATGAATATCGCCCGAATTTTTTTTGCTGTGTGAGAAAAATACAATACATGGCCTGATTTTGGGATGTTAACTTGCTTCTTGTTAACCGAGTGTGTCCGATTTCTGATACAATATCGATTTATATTGTGTTGCTGTGGTGCAATTATATGTTGTTATTAGGATTTCCAAGATTGGGAGTACCTGCTTCAGTGTTTCCTACTCATGCAAAATGAACCTGTTTGTTGCTTGCAATTCCATTCTGAGTTATTTTTCTTACAACCCGAATTTTATTCCTGGGCAATATGGATGCCAACAATGCTTTAATGGCTTCTTCTCATTGAAGTTCTTTATATATTTTTTTTGAAGCGGTGAATATATAGATTTAAAAAACAAGCCACATCCGGACTTGTGCAAAAGGGCCTAAGCCGTATAGGTGTGAGCAAAATACAAAATGCACACCAAATCACTCTAAGTCCCCTACCAATCAGAGCCTACTCTATCCAACTCTAACAACTCCATCCGAAAAACTCTACCCAACTACTCCCCTAGGTGTTTCAACCATCGTTTCTCAACGGATGACTTGCCTTTGCATCTCGTTGAGATCCGGAACTTACAAGACTCAATAGTGCTGACGTAAATACACATTCATCCGACAAAATGTTGAAGAAGATATTGTATGAACTTATCTCTAGTTTAGCTAGCTTTACTAGTGTACTTGGAGACTATTTATTGCCCGAATGCAGCAATCTTTTTTCAACTTTTATTTTTGAAAAAAATCAGCTACCTTTTTATATGGTAAGTGTTCCTAAATTGCTATACATGTCATGCCCAATAAAGGGAATTGGAACAACATATCACGGCATGCTGAAATTTGAGTAAATTTGAATGGGAAATCAAGATGTTCTTGCCTTTAACAGTAAGAGGGCAATGTACTTTGCGAGGACATATCAGTGAAGGTAGCGGATGTTTTCGCCTTTCGGGGCATTATTAATCTTAAAATGGGTTTACAGCTACAATGACTTGAAGAGGGTTTTCTTTGACACCATTTTATTCTTAATCCACAATTCTTCGACTTGTTTGCACTTGTCTGCGAGGGGGTTGATAGAAGTCAGAGTCACATCTTGTGTAGTTACTTTGATACATGGCTGGATTAATTGAAAGTTTATCTTTTGTGATTCAGGACGTATCAGGAAGGGTCATCAAAGTAGAGTATGCAAAGACTTTGAAGCCTCAATCAGTTCCTAGTGAGCCCATTCGTGAGACAGCACATAAGCTTTACGTATCCAATCTTCAGTGGAAAGTAAGGTCCAACAATCTCAGAGATTTCTTTTCTCCTGAGTTTACACCGGTTTCAGCAAGGGTTGTTTTCGAGAACTCTCCAAGACGATCAGCAGGTTATGGTTTTGTCTCCTTTGCAACAAGGGAGGAAGCAGATTCTGCGATAGCTTCTCTAAATGGCAAGGTAAGTAAATCTCATGATCATGTTCTTTTTTTTCTGCACTATCTTCTACTATCCACCAAAGGTCTTTGAATTCATAGCTTGCCCAGATTAGGCTATGTTTGGCAATCGATTCTTTTAAAGTTTAGCCTTTTTTTGAGCTTAAAAAAAATATTATTATGCCCACATTTCGGTTTGCTGTCCAAAGTTCTTAAAATTGTGTTTTAAATCTTCTGTGGCTTTTCTATACTGCAGGAACTAATGGGACGCGCTATCATCTTAAAGTTCAGCGAGACAAAGGACCCAGAATCTGAAGGCCAAGCGGAAGATAAAAAAGATGATTCAGATGCACTAGGAAACAGCGGGCAAAAAGAGGCTCCTCAACCTCAAGAGCAGCCTGAGGTATTGTAGCTTTAGAAAGAAAAAAAAAAGTAAACATATGCATTGTTCTACTCTAGTCTACACAGTTTTCATCTGCTTGAGCTGATACAACTTTTCTGCGCGCATGTTAATGATCTGCTGAGAACTTGTAGATACCTTAATCCAAACACTTGCATGAAATGGCATACATGTTTGAACTTGTACCGTTTATGATTAGATAATGCCTTGAAGGTGCCAGTCAAGTATATATGCTCGCGTTAACTTTGTTCTTATTGTGTTTTGTCATTTTCATGTGTAACCTTTTAATGCAAGGAGAAATAGGGGCACTGAATCACTGCATAACAGTAGCTTGGAATACTCTAGTGAAGGGACATGATTTATTGCGAATTGTAGGACATCTATATTACGGTAGCTGAAAGCTTTTCTGTTACACCGAGTTAGGGTAAAGAATAAAGACTATGGAGTGGTAAAGATCTCGTCTTTCAAGTTTGATTTTCGTTGGCCATTATTTGGACTACTTTATGAATGGTCAATATGTAAACTGTTCTCTAAATTGCCGATGTTCTCAAGGCTTATACTTTGAAAACCAGCACTTAAGGAATAATCATTTATCATCACTCTTTACCTTTATAGTGTAATTAAAAAAAATTGTTCTTGTTTTGCAAATGCTTAGTACATAGTAGTATGATTGTATGAAGGCCCTACTGGAATGCAGCTTTTCCAACAGAAACTGAGCAAGGCATGCTAATATATTGATGTTTTTTTGGGGGTTCAATCCGTACTAATATTATGATGTTTTAAGCTATAGAAAGGATTAAAGAAACAAACACTGTTATTATGATGTTGAGTACTTTTAGAAGCATCTTCATGAAGGCAAATTGCCATTCTTAGTCTTTCATTTAGTCTTAAAGGCTTAGGAAATAGGAATATTGGGGCCCATTCCACGTTAGAATTTCCGAATGACTTGCATAACATCGTGGTGAGGTGGTTGGAGACTCTCAACTCTGATTAACCCTTAATCAGATATTCGAGTTCAAATGGATTTCTCGGTGTGAAGTGAGTTAAATCATTGATTAGAACATTTTAGAGGTGATATTTTCACTTTGATGATTTATACACTCTTGGAACAAATTACTCATGAAGCTTGACAAGTTAATATGAAAATAATGAATGGAGTGCAGTTCTTGAAATAATGTGAAATTGTGAATTCATTGAGGTCCCAAAACTAATCCAACTTGAGTTGAAATTTGATCTCCTCAAACTAAAGAGCATCTCTCTTTAAATGGGGAGATTAGTGAATATGAGAAAGCTGAAAGTGATTAAAAATCATATAATAATTTCAACCCCAAATTGTCAATCCTTATCTATGTACTAATTAATTTAATGCCTAACCCAAGAGTTTATTAACCTCTAAATCCAACTAGAGAGCATATCTCAATTTAAGTTGAGGGATTTGTTAATATGCAAAAAGTAGAAGCCGCCCAAAACACCAAGAGTTGACTATAATAATTTTATATAATGATTTTTAACAATTTATTCTCTCAAGCAAAAATAAAAATAGATAAATAAATGTATTTGTTTATTTGTTTTTATATTCTTTAGTTACTTTTCTCATATGTTGTGGCAAAGAGTTGAAGGGAATTAATGTTGGTTATGAATCATAGAGGAATATATGCCTCTTATCACAAAGTAGCATCTCCCATTTCCCCATCTCCCAAATATCCATATGAAGCACTCAATTTATCCTTATTTAATGGGAATAGTTTGGCTAGGTTTCATTTGTTCACACAAGTTAAAAATCTTAATTCCCCCAATATAAGATCATTGATCTATCCACTTCATGGAAAGCACACCAAATGTTTGTGCTAGTGATGGATTATACCGTACATATAACTTAGGTTAACTTAGGTGTTATTGTTTGTTTGTTGTTAGAATTGTGTTTAAAAAATGTAGCTCTCACAGGGTAGTCTAGTGGTGTGGAGCAAGGGGAGGGGTCAGGAGGTATTAGGTTTGATCCCTGCCTTGTTTCCTACCAATGGGTCGAGCTGGTCGGTACAAGACGTCATGAGCATGGGGTTTACCACCAAATGGGGGGTTTCCTCGTCATAAAAAAATGTCGAGTTTTTTTTTCCATTGTGAAGAATTAAAAGTAAAACGTGAACGATTTATACCTATTTTTTTAGGTACACAAAAGAGAGTATAAATTCATATCTATGAGCTCAAGCAAAGAAGCTAAATGCATACTTTATAAAGGGGGATTTCATATGCTTTTGTTATTTATTAGTGATGATTGCATCTAAATTGAACTCTAGGAGATTTTTCTTGTATGGAAAAAGAAGTCAATTTCATGTTCAACCAACCAACATATCACACTTTGATGAAAGGCATATGGTGTCTTATGCTGCAATCTCACTTCACTTGCAAGTTGCAACTTACTTTGTGGGGAGAAGAAGTAGAAAAAGAAGAACAAACCAAAAGAGTCAAAAGTGATAAAAACTCAGAACACAAGACCATTGATTGCTTCATAAAATCCAATGCACTTCCCAAACCCACCTCACAACTTGCAGTCAACAATCACCTTCTTCACATAATCATAAAAGCAACAACATATCAAAGGGCCAAAAAAAAAAGCAAAAGAGCAAACCAACAAAAGAATTGAAAAAAGTAAAAGGAACACCACACCCCATTACAAAAGAAAATCCCTACATTCTCCATCTTCATATATTGCCTTTGTTCATTCACTAAGCCACCCCCTTTTGTGATCTCTTTCTTCATTGCCCAACCTACCCACTTCATAAAATGAGTGCTTGATGAAGCTAATTTTGAGTGCATATCAACTCAAGATCTTCAAGCCAAGCTAGCTAGCTAGCTAAGGAGAGGCGGCACTCTTCGTGCATTCGTTGTCTTTGTTCATTCATTAAGACACCCTCTTTTGTGACTTGAAATCTCCCAATATCCAACCTACCCACTTCATAAAATGAGTGCTAGATGAAGCTAGTTTTGAGTGAACATCAATTCAAGATCTTCAAATCAAGCTAGCTAGCCAAGGAGAGACAGAACTGTCCGTGCGTTTTATTACCTCTCTAGTGAACCCATGGGGTCTCTTAGTAGCCCCAAGACATGGCCACCAAACATGAACACAAAGGACTGCACTCAAGGCTTTTGTAGTGTCTACTGCCCACAGTGGTGCTACCTCATCTTCCCACCTCCACCTCCCATGGATTCCTCCTCATCCTCCTCTACCTCTACCTCTAGCTTCTCCCCTCTTGTCATAGCCATCATCGGTGTCCTAGCCAGCGCCTTCCTCCTCGTCAGCTACTACGCCGTCATCTCCAAGTTCTGCAGGGTCAGTGGGGACAGGAGCCGCGACTCCTGGCCCCACACCGATGACACGATGAATAATAATGATAATGATAATGCGGAGCATGAGCCCTGGAATGCCAGGGCTGCAGGCTTGGATGAAGCCCTTATTAAACTGATCTCGGTCCATAAGTACACGAAGGGCGATAAGGCCTTTCCGAGCACTGATTGCTCGGTATGCCTTGGCGAGTTTGAGGAGGGTGAGGCACTTAGGCTTTTGCCCAAGTGCAGCCATGCCTTCCATGTTGCTTGCATTGATAAGTGGCTCAAGACGCACTCGAGTTGCCCTCTTTGTCGATCAAACATCGTGTCTATGTTCACTCTCGAGACAATTCAATCCGGTAGGCCAATCGATCATGGTCTCTTGATGCCTCAACATGAGAGGATTGATCTAGAAGGAGGTGAAGGTGATGGCCAGGAAGAAGTACTGCAAGTGTTGCCAACTGAGATAGTCGAGATCAGAGATGAAGCCGAGAGGAGGCGGTCCACAAGGAGGTCTCTCTCGATGGATTATTCGAGAGAGAGGCGAATCTTGATCGAGGGCGAGGATTGTGAAGCGGAGGAGTGCCAGCTACATGGGCCTGCAGCTGATCAAACAAAGGATTCATCAATGGGAGATGCTTATAGGGTGTTGCAATGTGTTATGAGGTCTGCTGTGATGAAGAGATCGTTTTCGAGTGGTCGATTCTCGTTCCCAAGGACCGCAAGAGGGCGGAATTCGGTTATTCCTGTATGAATGGGAGGGAAATTTCTTGCAGGATGTGAGGCCAAAAGGCCTAATCTCAATCTTTTCCGGGTTTCGTTTGTCTTTTGGTTTGATACTGATTTGCAATTAGAGAAAAGAGTTTGTTTTTGAGTTTTTTCCATGTTCATTTTTTGGTGTTTGATGGTTACTTTTGGAGTGCCATAACCAAAGATATATTGAGATAGTTAGCTGCAGCAGTGGCTATGCACTTGCTAATGGCTATAGTACCACCATGTTCGAGTGGACGATTGTCGTTCAGAAGGCATATGATAGAGTGGATGAATTCGATTATTCTTGTATGAATGTGAGGACAAATTTTTTCTTTTCTGGGGTTTCTTTGGGTTATGTTTTGATATTGAATTGCAAGTTCGAGAAAAAGGTAGTTTTTGATGGGTTCTTTAGGAGTGGCAGTTTAGCAAAACCAAGATGTATTCTAGGTGATGCCAACTGCCAAAGACCAATTTTTTTAAAAAAATCCATTTGGCAATGCAGTAGCTCTTCGGAGCTGCTGGTTTTAATATTCTACAGTTTAAAATAAGTTATATATAAGATTTTAATTTAATTAGCTTTTGAAATTCGATTTTCAATGACTACTCATCTCAAGTTTTCATAACTCTATTCATTTTGTCTCATCTCATCAGCTAGTTTGTAACAGCTACTCTAACAGTTGGGTTACCAAACACTTGACCGGCTAATTTGAATTTTCATACCATACGTTTGGTAAAACGGATCTATGATCGGTCATTGTCATTTTTTGAAGTCTCCACAATGATAAATGGACACCGTTTGCCAAAAGGATCGTGGATCGGTCTAGATAGAGTTCATATAATGACGGTGTCATACCTAATATTTAATATTACTCTTAATTGTTTTGAGTATAATTTTACATTATAAAAATTACTCCGTATATTTAATACATCCCTCACAAGGAGATTTTACTAAAGGCAGATCTATTCAAGATAATATTTTAATAGCTCACGAGGCATTTCACTCTTTTAGACTCAAAAAGGGTAAGTCCGGGATGGTTGCCTTAAAACTGGACATGGAAAAGGCTTACGACCGGGTGGAATGGTCTTTTCTGTTTTATGTCATGGCCAATTTTGGCTTTAGTAACCAATTCATTAGTTGGATCAGAGAATGTGTAACTACTGTTTCATATTCAGTTTTGGTTAATGATGAATCAACCACAATTATTGAACCCTCACGGGGTCTGAGACAGGGGGACCCTCTCTCACCGTTCTTTTTTATTCTCGCTTCTGAGGTTACAACAAGGACTTTGCATCAGGAGAGTCTTTCCAACAAAGATATGGGTGTGGTTTTTGGTAGGCCGGGAATTAAGATCCCTTTTTTAGCCTTCGCTGATGATATCCTCGTTTTCTATAAAGCCTCCCATTCGGCATGCACATCAATCTGGCTATCCTTGATCGGTTTTGTTTGATCTCGGGTCAGAAGGTGAATTTACACAAGTCCAGCTTCCAAGCTTCCCCTAATACAACAACAACAACAGCTATCAACACTACTATTGCGGTTCTTGGCATTCCTCAAGCCAACAATTTCGATAAGTATCTGGGCTGTCCTATAGTCAATGGCAGGATCAACAAAGATACGTTTTCAGAAGTAGTACTTAAAACCAAGCAGCAGCTTACAAAGTGGAAAGCGTCGTGTCTTTCAGCCGAAGGACGTAAGGTCCTGATAAAAGCCAACTTAAGTGCCAAACCGCTCTTTTTATGGCAAGCCTTATTACTGCCTTCTCACATCCATCAGGAACTAGATAAGGTTTACAGACAATTCTTTTGGAACGAAAATTCGAATGCTCCACTGCTAATAAGCTGGGACAAGATCTGTGCTGACACCATGAAAGGTGGCTTGTGATAGAAATTAGATGCGCAGCGGAAGTTTTAAAACTATTTTCTATCATCTAATCGCAAGGATCTTCATGCATAAAATCGATAGATCAAATAATTGTTCATAGGAGATACCTCTTGATGCGTGAACTGGATCTGAACGGGGAGGATTCAGAAGAGAACTAGAGCCCCACGCGTTGCTCCTCTACTTGGTCCACAAGAGCCCGGTCTAGATCTCCTTTGCCTTCGACTGCTAGGACGAAGATCGAAAGGTGAACAATCAAATTGCTCTTGGTTGATGATGGAGGATTTCAGCCGTACGTCACAAACCAAAACCTACGGCAAACTACTGTGCCTTTTTTGGGATGTGTTGATTAGGTTAAGTCATAATAAGCCCATCTTTATAAGCTTATATTTATACCCTACTTGATTAATTATTTATTTCACAAATAAATCTTATCCCATTATTATTAATATATATCTAATATACACTAATAATAAAATCATCTATCTTTTGATCAAGCCCGTCAACTCTAAGTGTGTGACCGCATAGGACCCGTTTATAATAGCCATGGGTTTAACCCGTTTAAGCCCATTAATCGTAGTTGGCTTCTAGCAAAGCATTACGACTCCTAAAATAATCGGATTGAATATCTCTATCAATTGTCCTATTCCATAATTAGTCATTGCACCTTAAATTAAAGGACACAATTCCTTCAGCTTGGGGATCCACAAAGCCGAATCTATGAACATAGCACTACAAATGAAGCTTTTATGGAAAATTTTAGCCGAGCCGGACAACATCTGGGTTCAGATTATTTCTCAGAAATATCTTAAGGGCCAAGATCTACTAACTTATCAAACTAAGAGTAACACCTCTTGGCAGTGGAACCGTCTGATGTCTATCCGACACCTTTTTCAGTCTGCCATTCATTGGAGTGTTGGTGATGGGAACTCCATTGATTTCTGGACTCACAAATGGGCATTTTCTACTAGTCTGGATACTAGAACACTACAACCAATCCTAGATGGCCTGTTGGATATCGAGGTTTCTCACTTTCTTACTCCAAACCAGAATTGGAACAAGCCTTTACTATGTGCGAGTTTAAACAATCTTCTGCCATTAGATGATATTAACCATCTGTTACGAATCGTTTTGCTAAACAACCCGATGAAGGATCGTCTCTATTGGGGGCCAAGTAAAAATGGCTGGTTTTCCACAAGTTCTGCAAATTCATTACTTTCTAATAACAAAGGTCTTCAAAATTTTGATTGTGGTTGGATTTGGGACCTGGATGTTCCTCCAAAGGTTCAACACTTCCTCTGGAAAATCTCTCGCGACGGTCTACCGACGTCTGAACGGCTACAGAAGTCTCATGTGTCTGTACCTTCTGGGTGCCTCTTTTGTGATAATACTAAAGAAACAGCTACTCATCTTTTCATCGAGTGCCCCATGGCTATTCGTCTGCGCAGGGCTTTACACATCCATATTCCCATTACTTGGGCAACTTCAGCGGGGGTGGGTTCGTCTTTTTCCCTTAACAGTCTCAAGGTGGCGATGGGTTTAAAAACCTTGGGCCCTTTGGCTTGCTCTTGGTGGTCTATTTGGTTTTTCAGAAACCAATTAGCATTTGATCACAGTGACAAAGTCTCCATTCCGGAAATGGAATTTTTTTACACATCTTTTACCCAATGTTGGAAACAGACTAAGATCTTAGAAGGGGAGGTTGCCGTTGGGGGCCAAGTCGGTCCTCGTGGGAACCTTTAGCTTTCATCAGGAGGACTCAATACCTCGGTCGATGCGTCGAGACGGTGCTGTCGTCGTTCTGGGCAGTGGGATAAACCACCAATGGATTGCTACAAGCTGAATTTTGATGGATCTGTAAGACCTGACTCTTCTGCATCTTATGGTTTCGTTATCCGGAACTGGCAGGGTGATGTGGTAGCCATGGGTAGGGATACCTGTATCAATGACTCGGTGGCCTATGCCGAAAACCTTGGCCTTAAGATGGGCGTTTTACGAGCAAAACATCTGAATATCAATAATCTCTTGATCGAGGGTGATAACCTTATAGTTATAAAAGCTCTGCTAGGGGATTGGAAATGCCCCTGGAATATCGAGCTCCTACAATCTGATATTCTTTTAGATATTTCGGCCTTTTCTTATGTAGTTATTCATCATATTTTCAAGGAATCGAATGTTGTGGCTGACTATCTCGCTCGCAGTGCACATGCTTCCCCTGCCGACGACAGCTACGACGACGATCCAGAACTTGCTATTCTCATCCGCAAGGATGCGCTAGGAAGGACTTATGCGGCGGCAGACCCGACCTAATCTTTATTATGCGTAAAAAAAAATACTCCACATATATTTATATATTTATAAACGTTTATCATTAAAAATTGTGTTTTAGAAAAATCGAAAAAATATTTTCTAAAATAATCAATTTTTTAATCATCAATATTTTTTAACGTGTAATTTTTTGATGTTAAAAGTTTATAAATATATGAATATAAGTGCATAGTATAAATCTCATTTTTGTAATTTGTTAAAGTTTATAAATACATAAATATAAGTACAATACCAATTAGTTTTCGTTGTTACCACGTTTTTCATTATTTTTTTTAAAAAAATGGGTAGATTAGGATTTATGCATATTTATTGCAAATTTATATATTTAAAAAAAAAATAAAAAAAATTGGGGTGAAGATCCACCCGAAGGTGGAAAGCCTTAACCGGATGTGTTGAGAAAAGCCCGAAGGCAGTTCCCATCCCTGTCAGGGGAGATGCCAACCATCTCTCCTTTCTACGAACACGTTTCAAATTAACCAATTTCCTCATATATAAAGACGTTATGTTTATTCGTAGAAACCGATGTGGGATATTCTGTTCAGTAGGGGAGGGCAGGTTTGTCTCTCTTCATCTCTTCCTTCGACTTCCCTCTCCGTTCGAGATCCACTGAGTTTGTCTCTCCGGACTAGATTCAAATCAGGAAATCAGGAGGTGAGGAGGTATCCATCTTCCCTCTCTGTTCGAGATCCACATCCGAGATACAAGGAGGCAATTCTCTCTCTGTTCGAGATCCACATCCGAGATACAAGGAGGCAATTCGAGGTACGACTCAATTCAGGGATTTGGAGGCGAATAGATTTCTCGAATCAGTAGATTGGAGGCAATTCGAGATCCACATCTGTCTTCCCTCTATGTTCGTCTCATAGGTATGTTCATCTCTCCCTCCATCCCTGACTGACTCGGATTTGGTTTCTGAGCGTGAAATGGGGCTTTATTATTGGAACTGCTTGAGTTTTCTTTCCCGATTTTATTGAACTGATCAAGTGGAAGTGTTGTTGACAAGCATATCTGCATATTTAGATTGTCTTTGCTCCTTGCTCCACTCTCTTTGCTTAAGCATGTGTGCTTTTGTTGCTCCTTGCTCCGCTCTCTTTGCTCGTTGGAATGGGAGAAATGCTTGTTGTTTATCTGCTTCTGTTGCTTAAGCATGTCTTCACTATGTTCTTAATCTTGTTTTTTATTTTATAGTGGATTAAATGCTCTGCTGAATGTCTGACTCAGGTGTGTTAAAGCTTGTTGAATGCAAAGTAAAATTATCATAAATTTAAATCTAATTTGTTTATCTTCTATTGCAAATATTAAATTATTGGAGGAGTTGAATTTAATGGATTGGTGGGTGATAAAATTTAGCAAAGTTGTGAACACTTATATAAAGAAGATAAGAGAATATACTCAAGACCTCCAGGAAAATTAAATCATCCCTACTCTGCCAATCTTTTTTCTTATGTCCTATATGCAGCCAGTCTTAGCTTTTTAACCTGACTTATATAGTGACATGCTATGAATTTACCCCTGGTAACTTCCATTGACTCTGCACAAGATCTTTCATGCCTATTTTTCACTTGTCTATGGTAAACTGGTAATCAAGAATGTAATGGAATGAAACCAGGTGACAAGGGAACAGTGAATGAACAAGAATTTAGAAGCTACTCATACATAGAATAGAACTCCATTTCATACTTTACAACAAACCATCAAACCTAACAAATAAATGAAATAGCTAACTACTTGAGCACATTGCAGCTTGGACTCTGTATTCATTACAGATTCAGATCATGGGCTGTAGAAACAAGGACCACACTTGCATTTCCACCCTTCTGGTAAGTAGTTTGCATACTGGAGGCTGAAATGGCCATTGATGGTGGGGACTTGTATTGCTACACATGGGCAGCATCCATAGCACTTGCTCTCACAGTTTGGAGGTGTTGAACCTATCTTCTTCATCTCCTGGTAAGCTACTACTTCCTTTGGTACACTTTCAGTCTCTGATCAAAGATAAGTAACTTGTGAGTGTGTGGGGATAAGGCTAACCTGGCGGATGGGCATGATTGAGTTGGTAAAAGTCCCTACCATCTGCATCTGGTGGTAAAAGTCTACCAGTAGCAGATACCCAACTCATGATATGCAGGAAAACAAGCACTGAAGAAAGCAAAAGCCTTGTTCTCATTGCTCTAGACAGACAAATGATTAAGGTTATTATGAGTGGATGGGGTTATGATCATAACCTCAAAGGTTTTCAACAAGTCTATTAAGGTTATTAGGTAGGTTTTTGGCTTGCTGTATTTGAATTTTAGTGTTGGCTAGGTTTCTGAAGGTTTTCAACAAGTCTATTGAGGTGTAGGTTTTGAATGAGATAAATATGACTTTTGTTATATATACTGATGAGTTTATATGCTACATCTAATGGAAGTGATTTTGTTATCCGTAGATTACTCGAGATTCACTGTATAATCTTCTAAGGATAGGAGAGGTTGAAACTGACAAGGATGACAGGCCATTTGATTTAACCCACCTCCTAAGATAGTATCTACCGAGGTTGTTATGTTTCCTTGTCATTATCCTGGTCATGGCTGCTTAATCTGAGTATTGATGCAAGTCATGTGCCTTGAAATTTTTTGGAAATTTATTATTGTTAAGTGAAAGCATTCATATCCACAAGCTATGTTATATGATAAAAAAACTTGCTGTGCACTGTAATGCAGAGAGAACAAGGATTTGACTGGAACAGCAAGATATGCGAGCATGAACAAACATCTCGGTATATGTATTTTTTTCCCTTTCAAATCTGCTTATACATACTTCGAAATCTGAAGCCTGTTCTGCCAGTTTAGGTTGCAGTTAGTCAGTATATATTAAAATTCTTATGTTGATACTTGCGTTTTGTTTATGTTGCAGGGCAAAGTCACAGGGATGACTTAGAATCACAGGCCTTTCCGAGCACTGATTGCTCGGTATGTCTTGGCGAGTTTGAGGAGGGTGAGGCTTTTAGGCTTTTGCCCAAGTGCAGCCATGCCTTCCATGTTGCTTGCATTGATAAGTGGCTCAAGTCACACTCGAGTTGCCCTCTTTGTCGATCAAACATCGTGTCTATGTTCACTCTCGAGACAATTCAATCCGGTAGGCCAATCGATCATGGTCTCTTGATGCCTCAACATGAGAGGATTGATCTAGAAGGAGGTGAAGGTGATGGCCAGGAAGAAGTACTGCAAGTGTTGCCAGCTAATCTCAATCTTTTCCTGGTTTCCTTTGTCTTTTGGTTTGATACTGATTTGCAATTAGAGAAAAGAGTTTGTTTTTGAGTTTTTTCTATGTTCATTTTTGGTGTTTGATGGTTACTTTTGGAGTGCCAAAACCAAAGATATATTGACATAGTTAGCTGCAGCAGTGGCTATACACTTGCTAATGGATATAGTACTGCCATGTTCGAGTGTACGATTGTCATTCACAAGGCATATGATAGAGTGGAATGCGATTATTCTTGTATGAATGTGAGGACAAATTTTTTCTTTTCTGGGTTTTCTTTGGGTTATGGTTTGATATTGAATTGCAAGTTGAGAAAAAAGTTTTAGTTTTTGATGGGTTCTTTTGGAGTGGCAAAACCAAGATATATTCTAGGTGATGCCAATTGCCAAAGACCAATTTTTTTTTTTTTGTTAATCCGTTTGATAATGCAGGTAGGTTTTTGGAGCTCTTGATTTTAATATTATACGGAGTATAGTTTTAAATAAGAAAATATTTTAATTTAATTAGTTTTTGAAATTGGATTTTCAACCGCTATTCACCCTAAACTTTTCATAACTCTATTCATTTTGTGTCATCTCATCATATAGTTTGTATAGCAGCTGTGTTACCAAACACTTTACTAGCTTATAAACACTCTCATTTAACATATATTTAACACACTTAATCCCTCAGCTTCAACTACCATATAAGCTTCAGTTATCTCATCAGCTACGTGTTACCAAATGGACCCAATGTGCAACAAGTTATCTTCACTTTAAATCTAAGCTGTTGTGCATCTTTGTTATATAAAATTGGCCAGACGAATTCAGGATCCATTCAACCTTCATTTCATTGAGTTTGATATAATGCACAATTTGAATTTTCATACCATACGTCTGGTAAAACGGATCTATGATCGGTCATTGTGATGTTTTGAAATCTCCACAATGATAAGTGGACACCTTTTGCCAAAAGGATTGTGTATCGGTTTAGATAGAGTTTATATAACGGTGTCATTTTACACTTAATTATTTTGAGTATAATTTTAGATGATAAAAAATTATATTTATACTCAATGTACATATGTTGATATATTTAAATTATCTATCATAAAAAACTGTCTTTTAGAAAAATTGAAAAATTATTTTCTAAAATAATTAATTTTTTAATCATTAGTACTTTTGAATGTGTAATTGTCCATAATGAAGTTTGATAAAGTGTATAGTATAAATATCATTTTTATAAGGGTGTCACTATATACACCGTAAATCCGGATTAAGGATTTGCACGTCCTTAAGGACGTGCAAGTCTGGGACTGTGCACGTCCTCTAGCAAAGACTTGCACGTCCTTAAGGACGTGCAAACTCTAGTTAGGGTTTTGCGTTTAGGGTTTAGGGTTTAGGGTTAGGGTTTAGGTTTTCCGACGGTTTTGTAATGTTAATTGATAAAATTGAAGTGTTTAGCTAGTGGATTTGAAGGATTTAGGGTCAAATTAAATAGAAAACAATAATTGTTAAGGTTTTCATTCGGATAATATGCGAATAACGTTACAAGGAACGGAAAAAAAGGTTTACATTCATAATTTTAATAAAGTTGTGGAATACAATCTAGGAAAATAGTAAAGGGCGGCCGGACTCGGCACGCAAGGCTCGAAATCTCTCAATCTGAGCTTGAAACGGAGCATCCCATCCTTCGACGCTCGGATGATGATGTTCGACCCATTCTAGTGGAGGCGGCGGAAGAGGAGCGTTAGGACGCAACCAGATCTATGAGAACGGAAAATTAGAGTTAGAGTATTGACATATATATGAAAAGCATGAATAGGTAATAAAAAAAAGACGTTTGAAGTCGTACCACGGCAAAATGGTCTTGGTTTCCGATGCAGGCTACACCAAGAGTTGCTGGTTGAGGGTTGTTAGCAGGTGTCGGCGAGGTCATGGGGAGACATGTGAACGGATGGTGCCAAGCTAGGACGACGAGAGGAATCTGATATACCGTTGCAAATACTAAACCCATAATGGGTAGCTCTATCCACCGTCTCCTATCACCATGCACAGCTCCCGCCCATCTCTGGTAGTCGACGAACTGCTGGAATGGGTACCCTCTCGTATAACAACCTGCGTACAGATCGGCGTGATCCTCCAAGTGATTGCATAGTAACGTTTTGAGTTCCGGGAAAGCAGTCTCACCGATCGGTGATGTCAAAGCCGCCAAAGCACGGTAGCCACAATGACCATCTCCAATAGTGTCCCTCACCGTCTCAATATGACCGAGCATGAAGGGATCAACGTTATTTCGACCTCAGTTGAACCCTCCGAACACATCATCACGTCCACGTCGAGCTGAGGTCGCTTGTGGACGAGGCCGAGCAGCATTTCGAGCAGCACGCGCTTCTTCTCTCTCAAACCTTTCCCTTACCTCCTCGTATGGCAACGGGATGGTTCTGCAGGCATTCCTCGACCCCCGAGGCCTCCCCTTCCTTCGGACTCTTGCTGATGAGGGTGGGTGCAGCTCATCCTCGCATACATCGTTGGAAGCCGTGTATGAAGATGACAGCTCATACGGCAGTGGGGTGTCGTCGATGTCAGTCCATGACAAATCCATCCAGAACGGGTTGATGTCATCGGCGAGTATCGGAGTACCGGAGTTGACGTATGCCTGAATCTCATGGACACAAGGGATCCCGTAACAAACCCTCCAATGTCGGTCCGTGCAAACCGGAGGAACCTTTTGGTTCACGACGTCCTGCCACATCCTGTACAGATAATCGAAGCACTTTTTGGAGATTAAAGTCTTTACCTCATCGAAAAGGTTGACTTTATACGCCGCTGTTGGCCATTTGAAGCGGTCGATCTCCAAAGCAGTTTGCAGCTCATGCAGTTGACAATCGTTGACTCTATGGATTGCATCGATCACGATGCGGAAGTCACCAGTCGATGAGTGAAGTGCCTCCTTCAGAACCTTGTGTTGACCCTCAACTCTATACACATTGAAGTGCATACCACTAAATATTCGATATTATATCATATTGTAATGGGAGATATGAAGTAAGGTTGTACCTGTTTGTCGTACGGGTGCCGAGATGGAAGACATTATCTACGTAGCATCGTACGATGCTCCTACTGTATGGAAGCCAAACCGACTCTAAATACGCCACCACACCTGGGAATGGGTGCCATGCAGCGTGTAGCGCCCGACGACGTCGGTTGAATGATTCCTCCGACCTCGATTCGAACAGCCCCCAACAGCTGCCCTTAAAGATGCCAGCGTGGTTTAAATTCTTCGTGATCTTCAGAGCAGCTTCCTCGCATCTTCTCGTCACGTACAAACAACAAAGGAGATGCTGGACGTCGGGGAAGACAACATTCAGCGCCGCCAAGAGACCTAGCTCTCGATCAGTCATGATAGCTTGAGGCTGAACCGTCCCAAGCAAGATCTGAAGCAGGTGAACTCATCGACACACTGCCAGTGGAGGGACCTCAGCTAGGGGATGTCGGATGGGAGAAGATCCTACACCCAGGTCCCCGGGCCCTCAAATGTGTAGGGCTCGAAAGGCTGCAGGTGAGTCGCCCGGTGGTGGAACTTCAGCAGCGGCAGCTCCACCGTAGGATCTCTCCACACCTGATACGCGCGGTGATGCCTGTAAGACACAAGCAGATCTCTCGGCGGCAATAAAGGGTCGACCTGCACAGCCGGTGCGACAGCCTACGCAGGGATGGGCTTGGGCTCTACCTGTGGGCCCCCCTGGCCTTGAGCCTGCCCCTCCTGACCGTCGTCAGCCTCCTCAACGACGTCAGGGATCACATCATCTGCAGAGCCCAAGGAGATCGCCGCTGGTGTGGGGGAGGTCGAAGGCTCGTGCTCGTGTGTGCCGGATGTAGAAGCCTCTGGCACGGCTGAAGTAGAAGCCTCCGGCACGACTGAAGTAGAAGTCTCCGGAACGGCTGAAGTAGATGCCTTCGGGATGGTCGGTGGAACACGAGTAGGCGGTCTACCCATGTCGGCCCGTCGCCCAACGACTACGTCGGTAATACAGCTACTCAAAACATCAGCGGGCTCTAAA
The DNA here is from genome assembly GCA_963922045.1 of Persicaria maculosa. Lineage (NCBI taxonomy): Eukaryota > Viridiplantae > Streptophyta > Magnoliopsida > Caryophyllales > Polygonaceae > Persicaria > Persicaria maculosa. Next base: position 5,740,901 of record OY998253.1, read on the forward strand.
GAAGGTTGCAACCCCATCATTGCATCGCCAGAAGGATCCCAACCTGGCAGACCCTTCCAGAAGCTGTCGTGCTCGTCGGCCGGGGGCGTCCCCATCGACGGCTGTAAGCGCTCTGCAGACGCAAGTAGATCGTCGACTGTCTGATCGGGGGGTGCCGTAGACTCCTGTACCTGGCTGACCGCTGCCCGGTCGCCGAACCTAATAGGCCGAAGGGTACCATCCCCCCTCATGAGCCTCCCTGCCCGTTATTATGATCCAGTTGAATATTAATGTCTTTTCAGTATATTTTAATGTTATTCTAATGTCTTTTGATGTATTTTAATATATTTTCATATGTTTTAATGTCTTTTATTATATTTTAATGTTAATTAAGTATTACAATTATATTTTAATTTTTTTTATTGTATTCAATATTAATTTATTTTTATGTATTTGAATATATTTCAATATATTTCAATATATTTTAATGTTAATTAAATAATTTTGAAGTATTTTAATATTTTTTAATGTTTTTTATTATCTTTCAATATAAATTTATTTTTATGTATTTGAATATATTTTAATATATTCAAATATATTTTAATGTTAATTAAATACTTTTGAAGTATTGTAATATATTTTAATGTTTTTTATTGTCTTTCAATTGTAATTTTTTTCTATGTATTTGAATATATACTATCTATTATATTCTATCAAATTAAAATTATATTCTTTTCTATCAAACTATATACTATAAAAAAACATTATAATATATAAATAAATCAAACAAAATATTATCAATTATATTCTATCAATCATATTCTATAAACTTCTATTATAAAACTATATTATAATCTATCAAATTATATTTTAAAACTATAATAATAAATCAAACAAAAAGTAATTCAAATAACATACCGGTGGAGTCGAGACCGGAGACACTTTGATCGTCCGACGCTTCCGCGGCGGTAATAACGCATCCTCCTCCTCCGCCACTGCTCCGCCTCACCACCACCACCCTCCTCCTCCGGCGCCAAAGCCGCCAGCCGCACCGTCTCCTCAGCCACCGGCTCCACCACCACCGCCTCCCCCGATGCTCGAGAGTAGCAATGGATGCATCAAGATTGTTGGCCCAGATGTTCCTTCTATCAACAACACCAGCAAAGAGGTACTTTCCAGAGGGGAATCCAGCCTTGATCAACTCAATAGTCTTTGCCCCACTCATCAAATCAAATCCAAAACCAGTGACACCCTTCAAAGAGGTAAGGGTCTTGTATGCGTTAGTGGTAATATCGGCAAAGTAAGTTTCAACCACAATTTGTATGTATTTTCATAAATTAGGTTAAATGTATGTTAACTATTAAGGAGAAACAAAATAGGAGGTGGAAGCGGCGACAATCAGAAGGAATTTGGGTCATAGGTAACTCCTAAAGGGAACGGCTGAGATTCTAAATTACCCCCACAAATCGAAAGTAGAAAACAATTGAAGCTGAAGCAAAAAACATACAAGAAAGTAGGAGCAAAATGTAATCAATTCCAAATCAAAGTAGAGAAAATCATTATTCAGGCGCATTTAAATCCCAAGGTCATAATAGAATCAGGTGAATACAAAAATTTAAACCTAAAAATACAATTCAACACGAGGAAACTGAAATTCAGAGAGAAACCAGAGAAAGAGAATAAAATACATACTAAGTGATTCAAACAACAACCACTGATTATTCCCTATATAAGATCATAAAGAAACAGTTTACCAAGGAGAGACATGAAGCTGGAAGAACCGAAATAAGTGCTAGTACATCAGCCAGGAAAAAAAAAGCCATCTTATTTACTGCATGCTTTCCCCCAAAAAAATTTATATTGTAGAAAACCACATCCAGAACTTTTAAAAGTAAAAAAAACATATACTCAAAAGTAAGAATCGAATTCAAGAGCAAACCTACAAACAAGTCATTGAAAGGAATTGCTTCAAAGATTGCTGCTGCAGTTTCTCAAGATTCTTGGAGTGCAATTTCTTCCTTTGAAGTATCTCCTACTTCTGAAAGAGAAAAAACCCAACAACTAAGATTAATCTAATAAGCCAATGCAGTAATTTAATCTCTACAACCATATTCAATTCAGAAACAAGCTACTGCTCAATCATATATTGAAATCGACAGCTTAAAATTAAAATCAAACAAAACCTATAATTTATAATTGAAACTTGAAATTAAAAGTAAAACCTAAAATATACAAAGTACAAACCTGCAAGCATGTAACAACACAAATGTGATTCTGAAAATTAGGTAAAAACAAATTATAGGCATCTAAAATTGGTAAAAAAAACAAGCGAGAACCCAAATTGAGCAACAACACAAAGACATGGATCTAATTACCATTACGAACACAAATTACATGTGAATTCCCAAAAAATCAAACAGGAAGTGATATGATAAAATAGGAACCACTACAGAAAGATTCAACTGCTGAAAATAAACCCTGCATTTCATCGGAGTAATCTTGGAAAACTCTAATACTTTTCATTCTAGAAGTGGAAAAAGAAAAAAAAAAACCAGAAATTCTCATTCTCAATTGAAACCCACAAAAAATCAGTTTAAGTCGAATCCAAGTAAATCTCAACCCCAAATCGGGATAAAAACAGAACCAATCACAAATCATGACATGTCCTTTTGTTGACTTGAATCTGATGAAAGAAAATAGTTTGAACTGAATCAAGAGAGGATGCAATCCTTACCTAGATTCATCGGTAGGAATCCGATTCCAATATCTGCTTATTGTGAAGGACACCATCCCCATATGAGTTTTTTATTTTCACCTTCTAGCTTCGGTAATTGGAGAGCACACCTTAAAGACAAAGAATAGTCTACTGAATGACAAACAATAAAAGTAAAACAGACTTTAGGGGAAAAAATCATTTGAGTTCAACGAAAAATTACCTTCTCATACTCCTCAACTTGCATAGTCTATTGTTTAGATACCTCATAAACATCACTCAGGTTCTGTTGGCGTAAATATCCCTCCTGCTCTTGTTCCCAATCTGGAAAAAAAAAAAGCAATCGAAGTCACGTACAGTAGATAGTGAAGAAATCCAAAACATTAACCTAGACGAGTTATAACAAGAATTCAAGAAAGAAAAGAGCATAAAACTAAAGGCTGATGTTGCATAAGCAACTCGAAGGCACAACCAACTTTAAGAGCCTACGAAAATTTCTATGCCAAATTATGAGCAATGACATAAGTCCCAATCTAGCTATTTCTCACTTGTATTCATTTTGTGATCTTAAACAAAATTTATTTCCGCCATTTTTTTCCATCTATTTTAGAGACTTCACAACTCAAGTATCTGGTCACTCCTCTTAATAGACAAAAAAATTTTTAAAAACAATAAAGAAGATAAGGGAAAAAAGAACAAGAAAAACTTAATCTTTTTTACCATAAAAAAAATGAAGGTCTTTCATATTCCCATTTTATTTCATTTAATTGTCTATTGTCTAGTATAGCAACACACGAAGAAAAAAGGAAAGAAAAACACAAAGAAGGGATCGCAAAGGGAACCTTCTAAGTTCTAATCGTTCATCAAATTTGTACAAAATCTATACATACAATATATCGGTGCAGATCTTTTGCTGGTTTGGTTCTAATCAACTGTTGTGGACAACATATAAGGTCAGTAAGACCTAAGCACTAATTAACCAGCCTCTTACTTCTCTATTTCATGGGAAGCATCTTCAGTCGCGAGAAGGTTTGACAAACTAAAATCTATTATATAATGCCCTCATCTAAGACCTAAGCACTAATTTATGTACTCTAGAATACATCCTATAACAAAAGTTCAACACTTATACATTGAAAATGAAAAAGTAAACCACCACGATAAAAAAAAAAACACAAAACAAACTTTTTCATTTTTACAAATCAATTATAAAATACAATAATGGCTTGAGAAATAACACTTCAATGCAGGCACTTTTATCTTTACATGTACTAATAGAACCTGATGTTGAAGTTATAGATTCCAATGGACTCCCTGAAGCATTCCTAGACATCTTAAACTCAAGGTTTAATAAACAAAAGTGAAGTTGGTTCATTTTTAAAATAAAACCGGTGAAGTGAACCAATTTAACCTTCTAAAAACCTAGAAACCTTTAAAAAAAATTCCTTTTACAGGGGAAGAAACAAACTGGTTTCTGGAAGAAGGTGCAAGTCCTGTTACTATTAAACAACTTAAACTCGGTATATTCTCTCAAAGAAAAGAGTTACCTTCCTAACTTCGGATAGTAATAGCAGTTCTATTGAAATCAGACTGCAAGTTGAACAATTTCAACTGTTGCATAGATAAAAAAAAAAATAGCATCATTAGGGTTCCAAACAACCATGAATTCCAATCCCAGGCATGGGATAACAACCCTAAATTAATCAATGATTCGATATAAAAAAAATTTAAAAAAAAGCGTAATAAATGAAACTGAAACCCTTACCCTAAACTGAAGAAACCATGGACATAGGCCTCTTCTTCTTCCTTTCAAGCAACCGAAAAAAATAGAGCAGTTCGGCGACCGATTCAGAGGCCAGAACCGATAGAGACCGAGATGAAGAACCGATTGGGAGGGTTAGGGGGTGTAAATCAGGACAACCAAGAGCCTTTGAAGCAACTGAAGAAAATAGAGTGGTTCTGCAAATGATCCATAGGCCAGAACCGATAGAGAGCGAGAAGAAGAACCAACTGGGAGGTTCAGGCGGTATAAAGCAGGACAACCAATAAACCGGCCTACAGGAGAAGAAACCTTACAAATCTAGAACAGGCCGAATGCATTGGGGAGGCTGAAAAATAAACAAATTGCAACCACGAGGTGTCGAAATTGAAAGAGAGACGAACCAGAAGGACCGTTGGAGAAGAAGAAGAACAGAGCTGTAGGTGGAGAAAATCGCCTGTGTAGTGAACAAGAGAGGAAGAAGGCTATGGCGGTGGCCGAAAGAGCGAGAATGAGAGAGGCAATAGGACTCTACAATTACCTGAAAGGACAAAAAAGTACACCGAAATAAAAAAATCAATATTTTCAAATTCAAGGTTTCAGGGGCAAGGAAGACTATACACATGGGGGAGGATGGCAGCCGTTGATCAATTGCACCGAGATAAAACGGACGGCTAATTTAGCAAATTTTTTAGGAACAGTACATTCCCACTTCCTGCTTTTAGGGGAGTAAGGATTTAGGGGAGTAAGGATTTGACAATTGACTCAAATTTATGCGCTTAAGGTAATCGTTAATTCGTTATACATTCGAAGTTTACCAAAATCGAGATTAGAATTTAGGCCTATGTATCGGAAATTTCATTATTTTATTTAAAATAATAAAAAAAAAAAAAGAATTTATGCCTATTTATCGGAAATTTCATTATTTTATTTTTAGAAAAAAAGGAAAAAAAAAATTATGCCTATTTTTCGGAAATTTCCTTATTGTTAAAATTACACCAAAGTTGAGATTAAGATTAAAATGTATGCGTATTTTCATTATTTGACAATTGACTCAAATTTATGCGCTTAAGGTAATCGTTAATTCGTTATACATTCGAAGTTTACCAAAATCGAGATTAGAATTTAGGCCTATGTATCGGAAATTTCATTATTTTATTTAAAATAAAAAAAAAAGAATTTATGCCTATTTATTGGAAATTTCATTATTTTATTTTTAGAAAAAAAGGGAAAAAAAAATTTATGCCTATTTTTCGGAAATTTCCTTATTGTTAAAATTACACCAAAGTTGAGATTAAGATTAAAATGTATGTGTATTTTCATTATTTGACAATTGACTCAAATTTATGCGCTTAAGGTAATCGTTAATTCGTTATACATTCGAAGTTTACCAACATGGAGATTAGAATTTATGCCTATGTATCGGAAATTTCATAAAATAAAATAAATAAAAAAAAAGAATTTATGCCTATTTTTCGGAAATTTCCTTATTGTTAAAATTAAAAAAAAAAATTGGGTTGAAGATCCACCCGAAGGTGGAAAGCCTTAACCGGATGTGTTGAGAAAAGCCCGAAGGCAGTTCCCGTCCCTGTCAGGGGAGATGCCAACCATCTCTCCTTTCTACGAACACAGTATTTAAATTCACTTACCCCTTATATAAAGGCTTTGTGTTTAAACCTAATAAGCGATGTGGGATAGGCAACATCTACTGGACAGAACAGGGAGCTTCATTGAGATAGCAGTAGCTTCTAAAAGCCTAAAAGTGCTATGCTGTGCAATGTGTGTGATGCTGGCGGTAAGCAGCCGAAATTAGGAGTAGCTGATCTCTCCTTAGTAGTAATGACAGGGGACTCAAAAGGAGATAGCCAAGGCACCTGAAATGACTACCAAGGAAAAATCAACACTAGGAAGAAAGGATGCGGTGTCAGGTTTGTGGCCAGGGATGAGGAGGGAGATTTGTGTCTAATGGGGGCGATGAGGATTAGGCCAGTCGAGGATGTCGAGTTGGCCGAAGCTGATGGCTAAGTTAATGCAGAAAGGAGAAGTCCGGGGCGAGCTAGGATGCTTCCTACAAGGGATTTGGAAGGAAGCAGGGGCTTTTGCAGAATGCCGCTGGTCATGAGTTTCGTTTTCTTTGTCTCAAAAAAAAAAAAATGGAGGAAGGGGGAAGATGAACCCTTTTCTTGCGCTTCAGATTCTTGATGGTGAGGAGGCTGCGCCTACTCTTGCGGTTCCCGCGGTTTTCGTCCACTGTCGAGGAACAATTGTGAGGTAGAGCTGTTACACCCATTGGTAATGGGTTTGGGGTCGTATATAATTTGAGGAAAAGAAACAAGAGCCAGTGGGGGTCGACTAAATTGCTCCTAGAGTCCGATGAATAGGACCCAAGTGATAACGAAAGGCCTGGGGATGCACTCGTGAGCATTGTCTCGACGAGTAGTTCCCTTGACATACCGTGCAAAGGGCGGAGAGAGAAGAAGGGTCTACGATACTTAACAACACTACTGAATGTCAAGGGAACTACAATACTGAACAGGATGGGTCTACAATACTGAACAACACTGATTAGACTTGATGATGTCGCAAAATACTCGCTTATGAGTTCGATTGAAACTCAAGAACATCAACCGAGATGGTATGTCAGGTAAGGAGCAAAAGATGGTTGGAATTGCATCCATGGTCACCAAAAACCAATCCCTTTACATTGATTTCTTCTCCCCTGTGAACAAATGATAGCCAAAACTTTCTTTCTTACAATTTCACACAACATATAATCAAAAAATGGATGTACGAACACGATGGATTCGGACCCAAGACGAATAATGCAAAACCCTGTGGTCTAGTAGATCAAAACAATCAAAAGAAATCAAAGAAAGGGCAAAATGGTTGCTTTCTTTTCTACAATCACATCACTGCACTTTGATATCCTTATTGATGGTCAGTATGGAGAATGTAGATGAAGCTGTGGGCGGTCTCATGAGCTCGGGACATGGCTTTGGTGAGACGTACTTGGAGGAACCGAACACATCCGTGCATACCCACGAGCTGGTGAGGCTGAACGAGACGTTTGATAGGGAGATGGAGGTGAAGGGGGACTCGGATATTCCAGTGAAGTTCCCACTTATGGTGATGTTTCTACCTACAATGTTGTCAAAACTGATGTCTTTCACAACAGGAAGGGCGTCTGGATCGAACCTGTTGTCTGGATGGGACCCGAACTCGCCTGTTGCCTTGATAGCGACGTAAACGTTATCCATCTGGACCTCTGAAATGATCAGACGCTCTATATAACCTCCTCTTCCTCTGGATGTCCTTAGTTCAATTCCGTTGTAGGAGTCTCTTAAGTGAACGTCCTTAACGAGCACATCCGATATCCCACCTGACATCTCGCTTCCAAACGCTAGGCCAGCTCCTGAGTAAGATCGGAGACGGGTTGACCTAATTTGAAGATTGGTTGTTGGCTTACCATAGGCGATGCCATATTCATCCCAGCCACTCTTGACAACAACAGCGTCGTAGCCCACACTAATGTTGCTATAGCCGATGCAAACATGTTCGGAAGAATCTGCAGGAAATGAAAGGGCAAATTAGATGAAATTAGTTGCATCCAAAGATTTGATAAATTTCCTTCTGCATTTCAGATTTACGAACCTGGAACAATGCCATTGGTTTGAGGAGATTCCAATGGAGCATGTACCGTTACGTTTTCAATTAGAACATGACTGCAACACAACCAGGACCGATATCAAAATCGTAAGGTACAAGTTCAACTTTACTAGAGCTTGAAAAAGGTTTAAAAAGTGATGAACTCACTTGCAATATACTGTATGTATGCTCCAAGCTGGGGGATTCAATAACGTTACATTTGAAATTATAACATCAGTCGAGTTTATAAGTTCCAGGAGATGAGGTCGACTGTAATTCAACGAATGAGTCGAATATGATCCCCACCAAACATATCCTTGACCATCAATAGTCCCATTCCTACCTGGATGAAAGAAATGAAAAACCATAATTGAGACACCGTATGAAGGTTTCTTCACGTGACGAGTATTGATGATGTGAAACAAGATCATACCGGTTATAACAACATCATGCAAACCATTTCCGGATATTAAGCTGCTATATCTCTGTCCCGGTAGCTCAAGCCCCCGTCCATAAGAGGGGAGAGGCTCAACTACCTCCCAGTGATTGTAATCCTGAACAAATTAACAGAACTAAATCAGCTTAAACCAGCTTCATGCCATGATCAATCAAAAATAAAAACCAAGTATATTCTTTGTACCTGATAGAGCATTATCAAGCAAGTACTACATTAAGATTTAAGCCAACTAAATGAATTAACAAGCAAGATAATAGCAACTCAAATTGGCGTTGAAACTCACTCTCTTGACAATTTGGCCAAAATTAAACATATTGGTCATGTGAGTATATACAAGTGACTAAAATTAATATTTGAAAAATCATAATAAGTAGACAAAATATGGGGGAAATTGGGAGTAAGAATCCGTAATCGTGTGGATATATCTCAAAACTCATTGCAGAAACTTTGACATTTTGGAAAGGTGTAAAGAAAGCAAAAAGTCTAGGAAGTTGAGTCATCCATTCCAACCATTGATTCTGTGTTTTATTACATTTGGGGTAAAAAAAAAATGCAACTAGGCCTAGAAAAAGTCTTGAACATAAACACTGCACAAGGTTTCGAAAAATCGTTATATGCTGACCATATAAGTAGTAAAACAAAGAAATTAGCAAATGCCAAATTAACAGGAAGACACTTAGCACATTGACTTCTAATAGTTCTATACCAAATAAATCTGTGAGCATCAATTCATAGTTTGGACTTTGGACATATGCTACTTCCTACTACTATTGAAATAGACCTTGTGAGGTAATTGCATAGAAACCCTGTCCATCCAGAGAAAGATATTCTCATACTCGTACTACTGCAAGTAAAGACAGTTCAATTTTCAAGCGAATATGTTTTTGAATCTTTCATATTCAAATTACCCAATTAACCAACAGGATCTCATAGAACCTAAGGCGCAAAAAAGCATATTGCTATATACTTGAAACTCGAAGAAGACTTTAGATAAATATCAACCAATTTCAAACAATCCCGGATTCATTTCATTCAAGTGAGCGGAATTTCTTTTTAAGAGGAAAGTCACGAAGTTACATAGTAATAAGAAATAACCTGAGAACCAAGGATGACGGCATCTCTTTCCAGGAATATGGTGAGGTGGCTTGTGAGGTTGAAGGAACCGGTAAGCCACCTACCCGGTGGAACATAGAGTTGTGCACCTCCCTTATCAACAAAGGTTTTGAGATAGAAGATAGCGTTCTGGAATGCAACTGTATTCAACGTTTTTCCATCGCCAACAGCACCAAATTCAACGATTGATACACTATGATGCCTTTCGTTGAGAGATTTCTTGAAACCGCATTGATCAATAGCCTCTTTTTCACAGCTAACCCCCAGTGTCAACACCAAAAGCAATGCAGTCTGAAAGGATTTAAGAGAATGTCAGGACGATAGAAGCAACGAACCCGGAGAACACTTGAACCAGGGTTTCAAACATAACGCATGAACTTGATAAGAAGTAAAAAGTTTGTAATGTCCAAAGAGAAAAGTAATCTAGAACTCCAATAATATCACAAATCGAACCTGAAGCCTTCAATACGGAAAACGGAATAATCCTAAGAGATGAAAACCAAATGTGATTATTCGGTTGAAAAAGTTTGGACTGATTAAATATTCATCAAACCAGAATCCCGAAAATTTTCAATTATCCAAGCCAAATGTGTTCAGACATTCACTGAAATTTCATTTCTTCAAAAGAACAAAATACAAACAAGCCAAACTTTGAACACATTCTCAAAGTACTTATGCATCACTCACTGATGATCAAACATGAAACGAAAGATGGAACAAGTGAAACAGAAGACAGTGTAAGCATAACCTAAAAATGGGGTATCTGATATGTATGAAAATACAACATGGAATACAAACAACAAGCAGTCCTACACAGAAGTACTGCAATTATTGCTGATAAGAAGCTTATTTGTGTTGATAAGGAGCTCATAAGCAATCTGAAACAAACCCTAGAGTCTTTGAAAAGTTGTTGATCAATGCAGGCAAACAATACAGTTTCAAGTCCAGTATGTATGAATTCAATGTCACTCAACTACAAGTTCTCAAATAGAACACCACACCATAACCAGTGCATTTATTTCCAATCTAAGTGGAGTGACAAGAAAACGAATGGAAATCACCCAGTTCAAACCAAATGCATCAACCCTATAAATAAGAACAGACCCACAAAAGATCACACTACAGTAGATCAAAATTTGCAAAATCCACACCCAAAATTGAAGTAAACTGTCGTAAGAACAAACTAAATTCAGTCAAGCAGAAAGTGGAACCGCCCAAATCATAAAACTTAATGAAGTTGAATCAAACATTTACTGCAAACAAAAAAAAAAACCAAGAACAGGAAAAACAACATACAAAGCAGCCCATGACACCTCCCATCTTCCAGAACCCTAAGAGACAGCTCCCAGACGCAAACATTGAACAGAAGACAAACAGTCTGAGACAAAGAGAAAAGGTGAAAAGGGCACAATTTATACACACTATATATACATCCAATTATTTCTGAAAGAAAAAAAAAGGGCTTGGAAACAAGAAAGCAACAAAAATGGTAAGACAAAGCAACAGACAGCAAATCATGTACGAAATTGAAGAAAATAAAATTAACCCACTGGAAATTTGGATCCAAAATCACAACTTACCAAATAAACCCACATTTAGGGGGATAAATCAGTACCCAAAAATCACTGATTAAGACTGCCCAGCACCCAGAGCGGCTGATCTTGTTACACTCGAAATTGGGAGATAAATTTGGGGACAGAGAAAGACAGAAGGGTTTGGGGTGTGGGTAGACAAAAGATGCAAAGGAAATGATTGTGGTTTGGGGCAATTAGTGGAAATTAGCATTAATGGGTTTGTTTGCAAGTGAGTAAATGGCATTAATGGGGTTTTGAGACACTCTGGGGCCTGTGTTCATATTCATAACAAGCGTTTATTTTGGAGATGGGAGATCGTCTGTGTGCGTCTTCAGGGTTATTATGTAGACTAGGTATGTTTGGAGTGGGGCCTGTTAATGAGCTGTGTATCGGGCAATGCTTGGCTGGATTCGCCACCCAAGCCAGATCTGTGATTGGGGATGTAACTCGTCCCGGTTCTGTGTTCTTCACACATCAATTTAAACACACCACTTTTATTTTATTTTTATCATTTATTTTCTTGTATACGCGGAATACGCCCCTCTTTCGGACGAGAGCTAACAACTCAGGTTGAGAAATTAAAGTCGTAGGATCAGATGAAAACCAGAGACGAGTCACTAAATCCACAACAAGTTTGATTTCTCTGTAAATGTGAGCAGAGCTGGGGAGAAGCTAGGTGAGCATACGCTCCTCCTTTCATCCGACGAGTTGTCTATACTTGTTCTACTTGTTAATAACTATGTTTTGATATATTATAAGCCTCAATCCGAATTATCTAATACCCGAGTAAAAAGTTATGAACATTTGAAAATTAAAAACATATTAATTATTTAAAATGTTTTTTATAAACCAAAATGTTTTTATATTTTACCTAACTTGATATTTTAACATTATAATTCAGCTCAAAAGTTTCAAAACAAGAGGTTATATTATTAAATTCAACCATTAGTAGTTATGCTAGTTTAATTATTATTTTTAACATCTTGTTACTCGTTATTATATGTTAAGAGAATAAAAAATTACATATTGAATCGTTTTATTCGTTTTTGATATGCTAAACTAAAGAAAACAATTTATACACCCCCCCCCCCAAAAAAAAAAATTAGTTTTTGGCTCCGTCGTTATGGGAGTACTAAACACAGTCGAATGATTGCAAAAGATTGAGCATATCCGATATCATTATTTCGACCTCCTAACTTTCTAAGGACATGTCCAAACACCTTTCAAAGCGTTGATGACCGTCAAGTAGTCTCCTTCGACCAACAGTTGTGTTGCCCCAAGCCCCTTAATTGCGATGATATCGAGTCGAAGCCTTAGAATCTTTGTCTGGATAGGAGTGTTGGCGTTGTACAGATCTGCACCACAAGACACCGATCTCTAACAATCCATCTTGCCAATGCTAAGCTAGAAGGAGGGCAGGATCCATCGAAGTTCAACTTTAGCCAGCCATTTGATGGTTTCTTCCATTTTCATCTAAGGTTTTTTCTTTTTTGTTGGGATGTGCCTATTCTTTGGTGTCTTCAAAAACTTTCTTATCACTATAATTTGTAAGTGTTCCAAGAAGCTCAATTATAATTTGTTTCATATCTTTGTTTGAAGTGTCAATGCTTCTAATAATATTCTCAATGTCACCCCTTACTTCTTAGGACAAGCAAATGCTAATATGTTTATATGTCAAAAATAAATGCCTCTTTAGCTTGGTTCAGCAATGCAAAGAGACAGATGTCCAGATCTACCATATCTTTAAGGAAGCGAACTCGATCGCTGACTCCCTTGCTTCGTTTGCCTTTTCTTTTTCTTGGTTTTCATTGGCTTTTTGAGTTTTGACCCGCCTTTTATTGTTTCGTCCCTGCTTGACAAGGACTTTAGGAGTATTTCCACTCCTCGATAGGGGTGTTATTCAAGCAGAACGGATCGAACCTGACATGTTCAAGCTTGGTTCATTTGTTAAACGAGCTCGAGTCAAGCCCAATTTTTAAACAAACGAGCTCGAACCGAGCTTTAAGTAATTTTCCTTGGTCATAACATATTAATTTAAAGAAAATTTTACAAATTCCATAAAACTGAAGCTATTCGAGCCTAAATCGAACGAGCTGAGCTTTCAACTGAGCTTAAAATCATGTCCAGACTCGGATTGTTTAGGTAAGTGAATGAGCTCGAGTCGAGCTTTTTTCGAGCCAATCCCGAGCCGCTCTGCTCATATAACAACCCTACTCCTCAACTTGTTTCTTTGCAATTTGTTTATCTTATAGAGCTTTGCTCTTCTTCCACCAAAAAAAAATCAAGACCTTGTTACTGCATCAGCCATCAAGGGTCTTTTTAGACCAAAAGTATGGCATTAGCAACAACCCCGTTTTACTATATACTGTCTTTCCCAACTGAACCAACAGAGTTTCATTCTTACCCATCTGCTGCTGATGCTCTTACCTTCAAAGCAAATTTACCCCCAAACAACAAATGGCCCAAGGATTCATCTCTGCACACGACACACTAGTTTGAAATATAACCCGGGCAAGGAAGCACACTTGTCTCGGCTCCTTTCTGGATGACAAAGATTCAATCTCATCAAGGAACATCAGTTGCTTCACTCCCTTGATAAACATCTCATGGGAAACAAGGGCATGTACATGATTAGGAGCTCTTCTATCAGGGATTCTACAGTCCACACTCATCAAGCAAACTTATCATCCAATTTATGCTAATCCTAATGTCAACCAGTTTGATGAGTTGTGGTTAGCTTGATACTTCTATTTATCTTCTTAGAACAATGTTTCATAGAACATCAAGTAGGTTGTTACCATTAAATCACATAATAATGAATCCTTGCAGCTGTGAAACGAGTAAATGACATATTTTAAGTCTACACTGAAGCAGAACATTCCTTTGTTTCCAGGATTGTTCAACAGATCACAAAACGTACAATGATCAACAATTGAAGACAACAATTCAATATAAAAGCAAGAGAATGTACCCTCTAACTAGATTAACTCAAACTTGCATATACAGGAAGCTGATATTCATGGATTCCAGGAAGAACAAGCAATCTCAAACTAAACAGACATGGTACCTGATTCAATCAGATCACTCTGAAGCAGAACATTCCTTTGTTTTCAGGATTGTTCAACAGATCACAAAACTTCCAAAGATCAACAATTGAAGATGACAATTCAATACAAAAGCAAGAGAATGTACCCTCTAACTAGATTAACTCAAACTTGCATATACAGGAAGCTGATATTCATGGATTCCAGGAAGAACAAGCAATCTCAAACTAAACAGATAGGGTACCTGATTCAATCATATTTTCAAATACCAAACAAGCTTCCTGATTAACAATGGTTGATGCTGAAGAAACACTCCTCTATTGATGATTTGAAAGAGTGAAGCTCAACTTTCGTAGCTAAAGATCTCAAATTGTTCATTGCTTATCTAGGTAGGGCAGCTTGCCACAGGTTAGAGATCTGATTGGTCCTTGCGCTGAAAGAGCCAACTGATCAAAATTCCATAACAAGATCAAACAAGGAAAATCGTGATGGGAGTCATTCAAATTCAATACCAGAAGGAGTTCTAACCTGGCCTTGCTATAACATTGATTCGTGATCGAGGCCCCTCGAACATCCACGCATCCTCGTCCAAAGATTTCACTTCCTTGTTCAGCGCATCCATCAAATCCGATTTCAGAGCTGCGAAGCAAAATCCATCCCGAATTAGCCATCGATTTCGAAGAGCTAGGGTTTCAGGCTTCGTCCAAAGCAAGAACAGAAATCCAACCGACACTAATCCGCGGAATTGAAAGGGGAGAAACAGCGATAAGTTAACAGGGGGGAGAGAGGGGGAGAAAACCTCGAAGAGCTTCGTCCTTGTGGTCCTGCGCAGTGAGAACATCGATGGGGAAATTGAAGTCGTCGAGAGAGAAAGCGGCATTGTTGACGCTTCCAACGCTGCTGGCGGTGGTGGTGGTTCCCTGAAGCGCCGCCGTGGTGGTGGTGGTGGCCGTCGATGCCTGCGATGGGTGGGCGGGAGAAGAGGAATCGCTCATTGCCGATTTGTGTTGTTTCTTCACTCCGCTTCACTTGGTTGCTAGGATGATCCCACCTGTTCTTGTTTTTTGGGCAACTAGACTCGCCACGGGTTCGACCGGCGGGTCACGGATCGAAAAGTCATGACCCGAACTCTAATTCGTTTTTTTTTTTTTTTTTTTTTTGATGAAGTAAGAATTCGGTAGACCAGGGTTATCCTGGCGCACCGAGCGCATCCTTTCGGATGAGATCACATAGATCTTGATTTTGTGGGATTGTGCAGGCAGGAAAGGAGTGGCCAAGGTGTGCAACCTTGTCAGCCACTTTATTCCGAGAGCGCCTAATGTGATTTAGTTTGACTCTGCCAGAAGCCCATAGCAAAGTCTGTATATCAGAGATTATTGTTTCAATTTGCCAGGGAGGCTTCCAAATTTGATTGACTGCATTAACCACCGTCAGGCAGTCGCTTTCAATGTAGAAATTGTCCAAGTGCCTTGAGAAAGCCTGTTTAAGGCCAATCAGGACAGCTCGGGCTTCAGTTTCAACGGCTGAGTGTTGGCCAACATGCTGCTGGTGAATCATTAGAGGACAACCCAAGTGGTCTCTAATAATAACACCAACAGACGAAGGGCCATTTGAAGCCGTGGATCCATCCACATTCACTTTGTACCATCCTTTTTTGGGTTTTTGCCAATATTCCGAGCACCCGAACTCTAATTCGTGGACAAGGCGAGTCGACGAGTTCAAATATTATCACAAAATAGGTGTTTTTTTTTTAAATGTACGACGCTCCTTCTTCCTTCTTACTACAACAAGTCTTTCTGAAATAACTCTGCACATTTGAGGAATGGGCCAGATCGGGTCATTTTTCAAGACAATACAATAGCGAGTTGAAGGGTTCGAATTAGGAAAACTCGAACCCGCGGATTCCCATCAACTTAGGCCTGCTAGGTTCACAATCCGTTTTTTCTGCCGGATCACGAGTTAACCCGTGACTGGTCAGCTCTATGGGCAACTACGGGACGCCCATCCGCTTTGGCTTTGTTTGTTAATATAAGTAGTTTTTTTTCGAAACTTTTGGTTTTACTACAGTATTATACTTCATCCGTCATTTAAACTATGTAATTTTAAAAAAAAAAATTTTTAAAGAAAATAAATAAAAATATACTTATATCCTTAATTATTATTATAATATTTTTCTCAAGTTATTACTATACATTTGCACTTTATTGATAAGTATAACTTGGAAGCTTGGAAGACAGTTCCGGAGTTGTACATGTGTGGAAGGGGAGCAAGAGAGATCCTTGATTTCCTCGAGCGAGTAATGATGATGAGATCCCCGCGCCGTCTGCAACAATAATGAGTGACATATGGAGAGCAAGAAATGAGTACGTGTTTGAGGGGAAGGCGAAGCCTGCGATTGCTCTGGTGGAAGATTCGATTATGTGGCTTGAGGACTACGTTGCTGCGATTGACAGGGGTGAAGGCAGGGAGAAGCGGGAACCTTCAGCAGGGGATGTCAAATGGGTTAAGCCGAACCGGGGATATATAAAGGTCAATTGTGATGCTGCCGTAGACGAACACAAGGGTTGCGGGGTGGGTTTCCTGGCTTGGGATGACGCAGGAGAGGCTTGCTTGGTAGGAGCAAAAAGGGTGCAGCGTGCGTCGGACCCGACTTTGGTCGAGGCTGAAGCGATCATGTGGGCTTTGGAGGTGTGTCTTGAGTAGGAGATGTCACATGTGGTTATAGAATCAGATTGCGAGGGGATAATAACCAAATTGCGAGGCAAAACAGTGCTAAGGGGAGGTTTTGGGGTACTGCTTGATCAGATACGGAGGCTTGCAGCTCAATTTCAGAATGTGCAATGGAGTTTTGTGAGGAGGCAAGGCAACGAAGCGGCCCATTTTCTAGCTAATATTAGACCGGATGTTTATTTTATTTGTAGCTTTCCTGCACTTTTTCCCGAAGGTTTAACCAATGTACTAGAACATGATTTGAGTTAATTTAGTGGTGACGTTGGCTTTAAAAAAAAAAATAAGTATAACTAACATCTCTCTCATCATTACAATGATAATTTTGAAAAATAAACAAAAAATACATAAAATGACAATTTTTTCTTAACAAGATTTTATCTCCAAATAACGACATGTCGACATATTTTTCTTAATGGAGGGAATATAGTTTTACAAAGTTAGATTAAATTGTGTGGAACAGACCATAAATCACAACTCTATCATATTTCATTTCATTCCTAACTACAATTATTATTTTTTGAGAACACTAACTATAATATTCATGTGTACTTTGTAGTGTGGTGTGAATTGCTTGGTAGCCATAGTTGCAAAATACTACGTAATAATCATTTCAGAATGGTTCAATCGAAAAGGACTTATAGATAGTAGTATTCAAAGGACTCCAATTTCGTCACATTTTTCGCGAAGCAAATTCGATAGCCGATGGGCTTGCCGAGTTCGCTATGAACTTGCGGTTAGGTTGTTTTCCTTTTACTGAGCCGCCTATGTGTGTTGCTCAGCTGTTGCAATTGGATGCGGATGGGGTTGGTTTTCCCCGCATCTGTAATTTGTAATCCTGCTACTCTTTTTTCTATTTAAGGAAGCCTGTCTCTTTGTTGTTTACTCACCAAAAAAAAGGACTCCAGATGACTGCTCTTTATTTACCAAATTCAACGTAGTTGCGAAAGTATGAATTTTAAGAGCTACGGTGCTTTTAATTACGAGATTTTTGAGTAAATTTGATCGATGAGATTTTTCATCATTAAAGGTTAATGACTTCTTAAGAAATTTCATCATTAAGGTTGATGACTTCGGATTCATAAGGATCCTAACGAGGTGTTTGGAGATACCGGTGCTCAAAATGTTCCGACGATGGAGGAAGATGACATCACTAAAGGAGAAAGGAGTATGGAGGAGAACAAGGGAGTTTTTCAATCGAACGAGGCGCATTGGCAGACACAAATGGGAGAATCGCCGGTGAGATTGGAGGATGATGAAAACCGTCAGGAGAGGGACGGCAGGCAAGATGTAGACATGGTCTCTGATCAATGACTGTTGGGTCTTGTTGGGTTGGGGTTACCATTTTTCTTTGTTTTATGATGAATTGCATTTTCTAGAATTGTTGCGGAGCCAGTCGTGGCGGGTTTCGTAGGGTTGTCAGATATTTGATCAACAAACACAAGGTTGACGTGTTAGCTATTTTTGAACCGAAAGTCTCGGGGTTGAGAGCGAAGCAGATTTGTGATCGGATCAGGCTCCCAAATAGGTATCTGGTGGAGGCGGAGGGTTTCAGAGGTGGTGTCTGGTTGCTTTGGGATGGCGAGAAGGTGGATCTTTCTGTGGTGAGCTCTCATGATAGATTCATCTTGGCGAAGATTCGGGTGGGGGCTAAGCCGCTAAGGTTCTCCATTTGGTTGCTCTGTATGCTCAACCCAGAGGGGGAGACCGAAGACAATTGTGGGATAGTTTGACGGAGGCTATTGAGGGGATTGACGGGTCGGTTTTCATCGGGGGCGATTTCAATTGTATCGCTCACAGATGGGAGAGGAATGATCATTAGGGCTGTGCAGAAAAATACAACACGGCTGACACGACACGAAACCGCAACAAAACGATACGAAAAAACACAAAACGATATAGATACGACACGATTATGACACGATACGGTAAAACACGACAATAATCGTGTCGTGTTCGGATCGGCATATTTTCCTTGTCGGGTATCCGACACGACACGATAATTTTTATTTATTTTTTTAAATATTAGTATATTATAATGATAGATATAAAATAAAGGTCTTCATGTATCATATAAATCAAGTTGCCCAGATGGTGGCGCGTTTTGTTGCTTGCGTGTGGGTATGGGAGAAAGTATGTGGTCTCGAGTTCGAATCCCGGGCCTTTCAGTTTTATTTCTCAGGCTTTTATTTTTTTCACTGTATAAATAGGGCTTTCTTTCAAGCGTTTAAGGGTGTGCTTTGCCCTCGCCGCCACTGTTCACCCCTCAAATCTGAAAGTTCTCCCTCTCGCTCGCTTGCTCAGAAGACCCCTCCCATGGCTTCCCTCACTACTCTCTCAGCTTTTCTTTTAAACTTTCTCTCCCCACCAGATCTCAAACGCCTCTCCCCGTTTCCCTGAAACCCCATTTCCGAGATCTCCCATGGCAAAATCGATGTCGAGCGCCAGAGACTTCCACAATCTCGCCCTCGTCTCTCCCGCCCGAAGATGAAGACCAACGCCGATGATTGATCCCGACGAAGCACGGAGCCAACGGGCTTCGACCTACCGACGACGACCAACAGGCAACAACAACCTCGCGAAGACTTCACTGTACAGGCATTTAGAAAGAAAAAAAAAACCCAGATTTTTATAAATGTCGTGTCGTGTCGTGTTACACGGGTATCCGACACGAAACCGTGTCGTGTTATCGTGTCGGATACCCGGTACTTATCGTGTCGTGTTCGGATCAGCACTTTTCCCCTTAACGGTTTCGTGTTTTTGTCGTGTCGTGTCGTGTCGTGTCGGATACCCGGTTATGCACAGCCCTAATGATCATGGGTCTCTCTCTTCGGACACGGATAGATTTACTGAGTGGATCGATAGAAATAATTTGATTGATATGGGTTTTCTTGGTCCCGCCTTTACTTGGTCTAGGGGGCGATCGAAGGACACCTATATGGCTAAAAGACTTGATCGTGTTATGTGCAACACCGAAGGCAGATTGGAGTGGCCCGATGCTCTGATTAGGCACCTTCCGAATCATGGTTCGGATCACACGCCTCTCCTTCTTTCTTTGGATGCTCCTGTCAAGCTAGACAGTAGGAGAAGACCTTTTAGATTCCAGGTGGCTTGGATGTCCCACCCGGAGTTCAAGGAGTTGGTTAAAGGCTCTTGGAAAAGAGATTGCAAGGCCGACGTTACGCTTAGTTATTTGAGGAACTGCCTTGTGCGCTGGAACAAGGAGGTTTTGGGGAACATTTTTGAGAGGAAAGCTAAGCTGGAAGGTGAGTTGAAGAGAATCAAGAGGGTGATGGAGAGGGATATTAATGACCACTTGATCGAGCAGGAGAGGAAGGTGCATGATGAGCTTAACGGAACTCTCAAGCAGGAAGAGTTGCTTTGGTTTTAGAAATCTAGGGAATGTTGGTTGAGAGCGGGCGATAGAAACACTGCCTTCTTTCACACGTCTACTGTTATGCGCCGGGACAGAAATAGGATCAAGTTGCTGATTGGCAACAATGGCGAGGAGCTTGTGGACTGCAAGGAGATTGAAACAGAGGTTACAAGATTCTTCAGGGAGTTGTACTCGCTTCCGATGTCTGATCGCAGTACCACCATTTTGTGCAGAGGTGGCTTCCCTCAGATTGAGGCTGAAGATTGGCGGAAAATCAGTAAACCGATCACTAACTTGGAAATCCATCAAGCTATTAAGGACATGGGGGCCTTTAAAGCCCCGGGTATCGATGGTTTTCAAGCTATCTTCTTTCAGAGCTGTTGGGATATCACTGGGAGTACGGTGATTAATTTTGTCAGGAAGTTTTTTAATACGGGGAATCTGTTGGATGGTATAAATGAGACGATGATTGTCCTTCTCGCCAAAGTGGCTAGGCCGGAAGTTGTTTCCCAGTTTCGGCCTATCAGCTTATGTAATGTCTTGTATAAGATCATTACGAAAGTCATGGCTAACAGAATCAGGGAGATTCTCCCGAGTTTGATCAGTCCGTTCCAAGGTAGTTTTGTGCCCGGGATTTATTATTTGGCCGACTCTTTTGAGGCTTTTTAAGGAAGTTTTAGGGTTTTATTTGAAGGATCTAATTCCTTAGTTTATGCACTTGGAGATTATCAATTGAGAGAACCCTAGAGGGGAGCCTCCATGGCCATGGAGTGCTAGACTCTTCCGTTCCGTCTATGGATTGAAGCTTTGGTTTGATAAAGTTGTGAGATTTCTATTCTTGTTCTATTCCTATTGATTCGTATTGATTCTTTTGCGAATACTGTTGATTTCTTCTAGTCCGTACAACTAGTTGAGATTATTGTTAGGATTTTGTAGATTCCTCGTAGCGAACCTTAATTCATAGTAGCAATCATGCCTTTTTAGGACTAGGACTAAACTGGTGTGTAAAGGATCAATTACATGTTAAATAATGACTCGTAGCTTGGTGTTGCATGTATCCCGGTTAATCCTTAATCTTAATGCTACTATTAGGTTAAATCTTGACCGTGTTAGGGTTATCTAATTAGTAAGGATTACTAGGACTCGTAGGACTAGTAATTTACACAAGATCAGGACATGAACAATAATAGGATGAAAAGAGAACTTGGAGAAGAATCGATGATCAACTAACCAAACTAAAGTGGATATTTGTTGATGAAACTATTTTCTCAATTGTTATCTCTATTAACTTGTTTATAGCTTATCTTATTTTCTTTAATTCAATCACCAAAACCATCCCTTTTCTACTAATTGGTAAATATACATTATTTAGGAATACTTGATTCTCTCTGGGATCGACCTCTTACTTGCTTACTATACTAGTTTGTAGGTTTGAGTTATACTTTGATAGGAACAACGACAATTTCCTCATGTCAATAAGCCCTTACCTCTTTGTCTTGTGTGTGGAGAGACTCACTCACTTGATTAATGGAGCTGTCGATAGAAGGGAATGGAAGCCGATCAAGATCACTCGCAGAGGTCCCTACCTTTCGCATATGATGTTTGCTGACGATATTATTCTTATGGCCGAGGCCTCGGTTGGGCAACTAAGGGTTATACAGAGAGTGATGGACGATTTCTGTGGGAGTTCGGGTCAGCGGGTGAATATTGATAAGTCCAAACTCTTTGTGTCGGCGAACGTGGGCGATAGTATTGTGGCTGACCTGCAGGCCGAGTGTGGTTTTGAGGTTACGACTAACCTTGGAAGCTACCTCGGAATGTCGGTGCTGCACAATAGGGTGAATGGGGGCACTTTTGCAGGGGTGGTGGACAAGATCAGTGGTCGGCTGGCGGGATGGAAGGGTAGGCTTCTAAGCTTGGCCGGGCGTGTTACGCTCACGAATTCTGTCCTCTCATCTATACCAGTGTATTCGATGGCTTCTGTGATTCTTCCGAAGTCTACGTGTGACAAGATTGACAGGATGCGACAGAGCTTCATTTGGGGTGATACGGAATCTCATCGGAAGATTCATCTTGTGGCTTGGGAGGACATGTGCTTGCCTAAGAGCGTTGGGGGTTTGGGCATCAAATCTATGCAACACATGAACTTGGCGTTAGCTGGGAAACTTGCTTGGCATTTTCTGGTAGACAAGAAGGAAAGCCCGTGGTGCACGATATTGAGGGCTAAGTATATAAGAGAGGAGGGCAGAAACATACCTAGAGGGTCGGCGATCTGGTGTGCGATCAGGAAAGGTATTGAATCGGTTCTTGTGGATGGTACTAAGTGGGTTATCGGTGATGGTTGGGTCGTCAGATTTTGGTCCGACTGTTGGATGGGGGATGATAAGCTGCTGGAAGTCGCTACTAAGGAAATTGAAGAAGCCGAGGTGAATAGAAGTGGTCGGACTTATTGGGAAGATGGGAGAGGCTGGAAGTGGGAGGAGCTCACTGATCAGCTTCCGACTAGTATGCTTCTGAGGCTAGCTGCCTGCGCGGTGGACAACGATGGGAGCTCTGATTTCCTGTCTTGGAAGGGCACACCCGACGGCAACTATATGGTTAAATCAGGTTATGACAGGATTGCTAACGCTAATAGTTTGGTGTGTGTGGATGCGATTGTGTTTAGCAGGATTTGGAAACTCAAAGTTTCAGAGAGAGTTCGGTGTTTCATTTGGTTGGTCCTCCGAAGCGTGATCCTCACCAATGAAGAAAGATGTCGAAGCCATTTGGCTCATGAACCATGGTGAGTTGAATGCCAAGGGGAACCGGAGACGATGAGCCATATTTTCAGGGAGTGCCACCATGCTCAAACTGTTTGGAGAGCGATGCCGATTACGATATCACGAATATTCCGTATGCAGGTTGGCTGAGGATGAATCTGATGGCGAGGAGCAAGGTGAAGGGAGAGCTCGAATGGGCCTGCGTGTTCGCTAACCTGCTGTGGTGGTTGTGGCGCTGGAGAAACCGCCGATCCTTCAACGAAGACATCCGGGTGGAGAACAAGAAGGACTTCATCATGAAGCAAATTAACCAGGGACTACATGGAAGCTTGGGATGAGAGGCCGAATGTGGGAGCTTGTAGACAGAAACTGGAGGTGCTCGTGAAATGGGAGAAGCCACCGGAAGGATGGGTGAAAGCAAATGCTAATGGGGCGGTCGGAGAAGATGGTTTGGCGACTACAGGAGGCGCCATCCGGAATGCTCAAGGTGGCTGGATTGGTGGGTTTGTCTATGCGATTGGTATTGGGTCCGTTGTTATGGCTGAATTGTGGGGGATCCTCGAGTGCCTGCGATTGGCTTGGGACCTTGGGCTCCGGAAGGTTATCGTGGAGTCAGACTCGCACAGTACAATCAAGCTCTTACATGATGAGATTGAGGATAATCACCCTCTTGCTAGCCTGGTTCGTCGTTGCCATGGCTTTACTAAACGAAACTTGGAGATCCGGTTTCAACATGTCTTTAGGGAAGCGAACTTCGTCGTCGACTCCCTCGCTAGTGCCGCTCGCATTTTTCCGTTAGGAGTGCACATTTTGTCAGAGCCTCCTTTGGACGCTATTTGTCTCATTGAGAAGGATGCTAGGGAAAGGGCTACTCCCCGTCTTACCTTTGTGTAGCCCGGTTTTTTCGTTTTGCCATTTATATACTTAGAGGGCCTTTGTGGGCCAAAAAAAAATGACTTCTTAAGAAAATACATGAAAGTTTTCATTTTCTGAGACCTATTTTTTATTGCAATTTGCCTCAATGCTACTGTATTGAGTATTGGATGATGCAATGGTTGATTAATTAATGGTAGTTGTTGTTCGATTAAAAAAGGAGAGAGAGAACCACCTAGCTAGTGTTAATTATCTCATCTTTGGCCATTGAGGTTTTTAGTAACTATGGTCGGTCATTTTTGTTATGCAACTACCAAATTTAAGGCTAGTTTATGCAATTAACTACTCCCTCCTCCCGTATCCATATAATTGACATTTTGTCCACTTTTTTCATGTAATAAAATATTTATATCTTTAAACAATATTTAATGATAAAGTTTTCTAATACTCCAATTTTTCATACTATTTTTTTTTACATTGGTCCATATTTTTCACATTATTTATTTGCTAAAATTTTAGCTACACTTCTTTCTATTTGCTAAAATGATTTCGAGAAAAGGTTTAGGATGCAACCCATCAACCATAACCTTCTCAATGATTACCTCTCACTCATCAACACATAAATCACTAATGATGATAATTCGAAGCTAATTGAAAAGATATCAAACTAGGAAATCAAAAATGTGTTCTTCTCAATTGGAAATGATAAATCCCCGGGACCTGATGGAATGACAGCGGAATTTTACCAGGAATACTGGGATATTGTAGGCCCATCAGTCATAAAGGCAATTAAAGGATTTTTCCACTCTGGTCGAATCCTAAAACAAATAAACCACACATTTATTACTTTGATCCCAAAATGTGACAACCCGACAACTACAAACCACTTCAGACCTATTAGCCTTTGCTCAATGATTTACAAAGCTATAGTCAATATCATTGCAGAAAGGATGAAACCGATTTTAAAGAAAATTATTCACCCCCTCCAAGGGGCATTTGTATCTGACAGGGCTATCCAAGATAACGTCTTAATAGCTCATGAAATCTTCCACTCATTTAAAAGTAGACGCGGAAAAGAAGGATAGATTGCCGTCAAACTAGATATGGAAAAGGCATATGATAAAGTATAATGGGACCTTCTATTCAAAATTCTAGAAAAATTCGATTTTTGCCAAAAATTTCGAACATGGATAGAGCAATGTGTCCAGGCCGTTTCCTTCTCAGTCTTGGTTAATGATAGCCCCACGGACCCCTTCATACCAGAGAGAGGGATCAGACAAAGAGACCCACTCTCACCCTATCTATTCATCATAGAAGCAGAAATTCTTGCTAGGAAATTACAAGCCGCTTCAAACCAGTCAGACAAATCCATCAGATTCAACATATCTAGATCAGGCATGAAAATCCCCTTCCTATCTTTCGCGGATGATATGATGATATTCGCCAAGGCAAACCAAGACTCGTGTCGAATGGTGAAGAATATTATCGACGACTATTGTGCCATATCGGGACAAAAGGTCAATTTTCACAAATCGGCATTTCAAACTACTTCAAAAGTCCCGAACAGTACAAAACAACTGATCCAAAGTACGATCAATATCACAAACCATACAACACTTGATAAATACCTCGGTTGTCCCATTATCAATGGTCGAGTCAACCAAACCACATTTGAAGAAACAGTAACCAAAACCAAACAACAACTCACGAAATGAAAAGCCAGCTCTCTTTCACAAGAAGGAAAGGCGGCACTAATAAGGTCAAATCTGGCAACTAAACCAAATTATACTATGCAAAATTTTATGCTCCCCACAACAATCCATAAAGAACTTGACCAAATAAGCAGATGCTTCTTCTGGAACAAAGATCAATCCTTCTCCCCCCTTATTGGCTGGGACAAGGTGTGCAAGCAGAAACGGTTGGGAGGTGCAGGAATACATAAAACAAAAGATATGAACCAAGCACTACAAATGAAATTGCTTTGGAAAATCTTAGTAGAGCCATGTAACCCATGTGTCCAAGTGATTAAAGAAAAATATTTGAAAGAAACACCCCTCCTTGAATACCAGCGAAAAGGAAATTCATCTTGACAATGGGCCAAATTAATGGAACTAAAAGAAGAATTCTACAAAGGACTAATATGGAAAATAGGAAATGGAATAAATTTTTGGAAAGACATCTGGCGAGACGGAAACCATTACAAGGTCGACAACATCCAAACATCACAATCAACGAAAATGACAAGGCGGAAAAATACATCAACATCAACAAGAAATGGAAAATTGATGAATTATCTAACATCCTTCCAACAGATGTGGTCAATAAGATCGATGATATCTACATACCAGAACATGAAATAGTAGACATACTATACTGAAAACCAAGTAAAAATGGTTGGTTCAGCACGACAAGTGCACAAGCACACAGCACAAAGCAAAACACGGAAGAAACTTGTGACACGACATGGATATGGAACCTAGACACATTCCCGAAAGTAAAAAACTTCATCTGGAAACTTACACTAGATGGAATCCCGATGAGAACCAGACTAGCAAATAAAGGCATTAATGTTCCACTATCTTGCGCTTTGTGTGACCAGACGGATGAAAGTCCAATCCATCTCTTTACCGCATGCCACAACATCCTACAACCGATTCACAAAATTGACTCAAACATTGCAAAAGTGATTCGAGAAATTGACACTAGAAACAAATCAATAAAAAACATTGTATGCAAAATTTTTACTAAACCCAACCACGAACAAAAAGGAAGACTTACGACGACATGATGGAGTCTATGGACAAGCAGGAATCAGCAAGTATTAGAAAACCTCAATACAACATCTATCCTTACTATGGAGAATTATACCAAACAACAAATACAGAACTGAGCTGCCTCTAAATTGACCTTTGAAGAGGGGGCCACATACCAACACCAGAAAACTGGGACAACTCAATCACGGAGAAGAAAAAATTTGAGATGGAGCAAACTAGATGAGAGATCTTTCAAAATTAATTTTGATGGATCCAAACTATCTTCGGGTGAAGCTTCTGTATGTTTCATTATTAGGGACCATAATGGGGCAGTCATCGAGTGTGGCAGCTTCAAATGTGGACACATCTCAACATTAGCTGCAGAGGCTCTGGCAATCAGAGGAGGCATCGCCAAGGCAAAGGAGCTTCGGCTTTCGAGCATCATGATTGAAGGCAACAGCCTGACCGTCATTAATTGTTTGCGAGGCCTGTGGTGCTGCTCGTGGAAGATCGAGATACTGATTTCTGACACGTTGCTCCTACTCCAACACTTTGCTAGGGTGCAATTCAGTCATGTCTTCCGGGAGGTCAACTCGATCACCGACAGGATTGCGCGTCTAATCCACACAACGCCCACGCGGGACCTACTCGTTGATCCTGCTCTGCGCGTACTCATCCACAAGGATGCCCTTTGATAGTGGTTCAGCAGGGCTTGACCTCATCCAAATCTTTAACTTATCAAAAAAACAATTAAGGCTTTCTTAAAAAAATGTAAAATTGATCAAAAGATCAATTATACCGACACGGAGGTAGTAGTTAACTCCATTTGTTACCGCTCCCTGTGAGTGGACATTAAGCTAATCCGTAAAAAATATCAGTGTTAGTCAATTTGATGAATCTTCGTCGTCATATAGAGCATAGTTTATTATGTCTAGGGCCTGTTATTTTGCCACACGTCAATATAGAGAGGTAACTGCATATGAATCCATGATTTTGTTGCATCCACGCTTTGCCGCATCTTGTATAGCCCACAAATGGCTTTATTTTCCCCAAGTTGGTTGAGCAATTCAGCTCCCATGAAAATTAAACATGTAATCCCTCCAATCAGTAATATTTGATATGTTATGAGATAAAATTTAATCAACGATGTTTTAAAAGTAATAATTACTCATTTTTACTTTTTACATTAATAACAATATAATTTGTATTTTTTTTTAACCAATCACATTTGTGCATAATAAATGTGATAGGGGAGTAAAAATTATTTGATGAGGTATTTAAAGGTGGAAGTGATGCTTCTTAATCTTTGTGCATATCTCTAAAACACCAAATATTTCCGATCGGATGGAGTATGAAACTAGCTATGATAGATTTTTATTTTTTTTTATCAATCATCCAATAGCGCTCTTACGAATACGAGTATAAAGCTTTGGATGAGCGACGGGAGAAACATCATCCATCAAGAACTCGATATGTGCAACTTTGCCGCCCATTCAGTTGACTTCGTAAAAAACATGGTTGCAAAAAGACTTTAGTAAAACTCTCATTCAGAACAGTACATCTGATGTACCAATCAATTTCCCATGGATAAAACTAGAATACCATGACCGAGTTGATAACAGTTAGTCAGTTACTATTCGATTCTCCCTTTCAATGACGATTCTCGTCAGCCCCATCTACTATGACGAATATTTATAAGTTAACTAAATTGCACATATTTTTCTACTTTTTTTTATAGAGTAAAAATTCGAGATCAGACAAGTCTAATCGAGAGGTCGGTAAAATCGACAGACGGAAATATATATCGTCACATACGAATAAAATTTGAGATCAGACGGCCTAATTCTCGAGATGTTGATAAAACCGGTAGATGGATATACCATCACAGACAAATACAACCATCACACACGAAAAACAGAAAGAAAGAAAGAAAAAACTTGCATTGATCGAGCAAGTTAAACCCGCAACACTACAAGTGGAAATCAAGACCAAACGATAACCAACTAGTCGATGAAATAGACGAGCACCAAGCCAAGCACCACCACGGTAGCACGCTGGCCAGCGATACTTTGATCAGGACTCGATCTCTTGTGGGTATGAAGATGGTGCTATGCATTTTTCTATTTTATTTTAACTTTTAAAACTATAAAAGTCATTGCTATGTATTTTTATCAGAAAGAAAGAAAAAACAACAAATACTACCTAAAATGAGATTAGGAGCCATACCTAACAAGCGAGTTATTAACATAATAACATCACAAATATTTCACAATTGATATCTACCCAAACAACATATATATATTGGCTAGCTTATTCTCTCCAACTCATCGAGTACGTATGGGTATGGGGGCGCCGAAGTAGAAAAAATGACTAAAATTATAAATAAGTGAAAATTGAAAAATTATGTAAAATAAAGGTTGAAAAATTATGAAATAATATAAACTCTGTGTGTAGTGTACATAAAAGAGTTTATTTGTAAAAAAAAATGAAGTTTATTTAGTTATTATTAAAGATATTATAGTAATTTCAAACCAAATAAACTAAAACAATATAAAAAAGGGTAATTTACATAAAACCACCCCTTCAATATTTAAATATGTTGGTTTTCATTTAACCACCTCTTAAATTAAAAATTACAGAAAACCACCCCTTCAATATTTAAATATGTTGGTTTTCATTTAACCACCTCTTAAATTAAAAATTACAGAAAACCACCCCTTAAATGATACTCATCAACAAATCACCACCCTTTGTATATTTTTGTTAAGCCATCCTTAAATATATTATATTTTAATATTTTTAAACTCAAAATTTATGTATAAATATATTTAAAATTTGAATTGAAGGGGTTTTTTTATAAACACAAATTTTAATTAAAAAAACCCCTCATTATACAAGCCCCATACACTGTTAATTATTTTAATCCCTTCAATTTACTAGTTTAAAAACAGCTAACACTAGCCCCATACAATGTTAATCATCTTTTCATCACTATTTATGTTTTCATTAGTGTATCCATAATCTATTAGCATTGTTAAAGTATAAGCAAATCTTTTTAAGGTAGCCTCGTAATATAAGTCTTTAGCCTGTATCAAAATATACGTCATTTTTTAAGCAGTTATAAAACGCTACTCCCTCCGTCTCGAAAAACAAGTCGTTTTAGAGTAGTGTAGTTGTATCAAAATACATGTCGTTTTAGGTTTTCTAGGTAGGGGATAGTAATGATTTGTGTTGGTTTTTGTGTTGTTGACTTTTTAAAAGATTTTGATTGGTTAAAAAAATATAATGGGTATTTAAAATCAATAAAGTTAGTGAAAAAAGTTAGTGAAATGATGATGTTGATTGATGGGTGGGTGTTTTATTAAAACTAGTGCATAATGCTAAAACTACTTGTTTTTTGAGACGGAGGGAGTAATTAATTGCCCTCCCGTTTGTAAAGCCTCGTCAAGTTCTTCTTACTCGGTTTAAATTAGTACAAGGTCGATAATAATACACAAATACAGTGCACGTAATAATAGTTTAATACGGAGTAGTTGGTGATGTTTATTCATGTTGCCCTTTCGGTCCTGGCAAATGGCACCTTCAATAGATTCTCTCGTGTGATTCTGGATCACCATTTTTATTTTTTACTCCGTAATTAATAAAAAAATCCCCATTTAAATAATGATTATAATTTTTTCTAAAGTAGTAATAGAAAATTACTCCGTACTGCTATGGTGATGACGTCAGATAGCACCTTCGCTGGTGACGAGCGGCCGCAGGCATCTCGCGTGATTGCCGACGTTGCAACAATCTTTCTGCCACCGTGGATCTGACGAGCGGCCGGTGTATATTTTTCTCAAAATATTTGTATTTTTAAATTTTAATTTACAAATTTACTCTTAATTCAAGTCACTTTACATTTTAGCATAGTCTTTTTTAAAAGCTAATTTTTATAAAATATTAATTTTTTGAAATAATATCATATTCATTACAATAAGTATAAAATTTATAATAAAAATATAAAAAATTACTGTACAGATTTGTTTTCAATCATAGAGTTTTTGTTAAATACTAGTATTAAAAAAACATGTTAAAAAATCAAACAATATGTATTTTGAGATGAAGAGAATATTGTAAGTGTAAAAACAAAAACTCTATAAAATATTAATTTTTTTAAAAATAATGTCATACTATTCATTACATATAGATATAAGTATAAATTTATATTGTAAGATAATATTGTATTAGTGTATTATTATCGGATAGGTTTTCCACCCGGATTATTACCTGATAAAAAAAACTATATAAAAAATAATATTTTATAAAGTTTTTAATTTATTAATAAATGTGCTGAAAAATCAAGCGATATGTATTTTGACCTGCAGACTAGGGAGTATTAAAGATTACTTAAGTGAAAAAACAATAGTAATCAAGTGTAAAACAATACACTCCGTTTTCTTAAACAACTTTGCAATAAATTTGTATTTCTTATACAAAAATTATCCTTTAACAAATTTCGATCCATATTATTATAAATTACTCGAAGGTTTAGTAGATGAAATATAATTAAAAATTTCATCATACCAGTTAGACTCGTTGCAAATATATATTTTCCTCATATGTTATACAAAAGAAAGCCAGTTTTAAGTAATTGGGATCGGTAATGCAAAATGACGGTGGTTTAAATATGGATATCAACTGCAGAATTCAGGTGAGATGGTAATGAAGGGTTGTTTCAAGAGTTTTGTACAATAGAAACGTGTCTCTGAAACATAATGGTGTAGATTCTATAGAGTGGTGGTTAGACTCGCCCTTATTGTATAAGGTAGAACATTGGGTGATTGCTAAATCATAAAAACGGATGTTGATGGTGGCACCGACCCGCCTTGTTGTGTAAGGCATAACATTGGGCGATCACTAAGGTATAAGAACAGAGGTATGATGGTAGCACATTTGATGGTATCACATATCAAAGTGACCAGGATGTGTGTACATGCTATGCTTGATAGGATTAAAAACGAGGTTCTTCATGATAAGGCGGGAGTGGTCAATATCAAAGTTAAGATGTGTAAGTTGAGACTTCGTTGGTTTGGGCACGTGCAAATGAGAGACTCGAATGAACCAGTCTATAGGTGCGACAATCTCGCAATTGACAATACACAACGTAGCATATGGTGACTCGAAAAAAATTGGATAATACATGTTGAGAATATTAGTTGTGGGAATCCCACGTTGATTGAAAATGAGAATTCAAGCCTTGTACATAAGTGGGTGTGCTACTCCTCTAACACCAATTGGTTTTATGATGGAACCCCACCCGACTTGTGTATGACCCACCGTGATTTAATAAACCGAGAATATGGCTAGAAGCAGGACACTCTCACAATTGATAGTAGATGTTTTTATTATTATTATTTTTTATATATACAGGTAAGATTTTAGGTGAGGTCTGTCCTTGATACTCAAGAGCATCATTGTGAACGAGAATGCAGAGATTCCTATGTGGCCGAACATCAAAAGGCGCGAGTTATGGTCAGTACATCTGCCAGTCTCCCAAAAACTGTCCCTTTTCACTTGGATTCAAGACAAACCCATGTATATGTGTTACATATGCACACGCAAGGTGTTCCCATCGTTACTGCTCCCAACTCCATTTTCTTTTTTCCATTTGTTCTGTTTTACATTCTTTCCCTCTAACATGTCATGTTTATTAGATTTATTACATGACAAATCTCAAAAGTCTATATAGGATATGAAACAAAATTTGCTCAAAATCGAGGCAGCGTGCATAACTTTCGTCATATATCTATTGAAAAAAATTTGAAACCAACAATATTTTATTTTCATGTTGAATGATTTAAATCTTGAATTAGATAGATAATTAATTAATTAATCCATAAATCTATGAATTCCTAATTGGGCGATCACGCCCACAACAACTGCACCAGAAAACTTCTCCGAAACTGCGAAAAACACAGAAAACAGTCGCTTTCAAAACCACGCTGTACGCTGTACGCTGTGGGTTTCCTCATATTTTACCTCTCCCTCTCCTCTGTAACCTAAAAGAAGCACAAATCCATTTTGGTTTCCTCCATCTCGCCGTTCAGATTCCCTGAAAACCACACTCTCTCATCTCTCTCGCTCGCTGTGCCTCTTCCGCCGCTTCGGGAAAACCCTAGGCTTTATCCTCCAAGCCGGATTTCGTTGATGCCTCTCAATCGCTTTCTCCTGTAGGTGATTTCGCTCTGACTTGATTTGCAAATTTGAACGGTTCTTTCGTTTTCGATTTTTTTCTTCCCTTCCTGATTTTTCGTACTTGTTGTTGATCTTATTGGTGTGTTGAAGTCCGGTTCATTTTCCGTTATTCTTAATTGTGGCTCCGGCTGCTACAGATTCCTGTTACTTCTGGTTTAGTTTTGCGTTTTCAGTGTTTTAACCTTTGATTAGATATGAATAGATTTTTCTTCCCTTCCTGATTTTTCGTACTTGTTGTTAATCTTATTGGTGTGTTGAAATCCGGTTCATTTTCCGTTAATTCTTAATTGTGGCTCCGGCTGCTACAGATTCCTGCTACTGCTGGTTTAGTTTTGCGTTTTCAGTGTTTTAAATTTTGATTAGATACGAATAGATATTTTTGAGATTCATTTCAGATGCTTTTGGTCTCGGCGATTTCACTGATTTGTTTGCTTGATCTGCCGCCTTAACCTTTTTTTTTTTGGGGGGGGGGGGGGGGGGGGGGGGAGCATTCCTATGTGAAATTTTCGTTATAATTCACTGTTGGAAGAGTTTGAGTTTTATTTTGATGGGGTGGGGATTGAAAAACTAATTGCGACTTATTTGATTGATGTTTGCTTTATAGATAGATATGGTCTGATGATGCTGTTCAGTTCTACACGTGTGTTCTGGTGTAACTAATAGCAACCTGGTGCTTTATAGTCTCCTTGTATCTTCGAAATGTTAGGACATAGAGCGGAAGTTTATTGTTAATTTTTTAGGAAGGGGAGGCTTTTGAATCTTCTTTTCAATTTTGACTACTTGTGAAAGGTGGGGAACTATCTATTTGGTATAGGGATGCATCTCACTTTGTGTTTGTAAGCTTCTTTTGGGGAAACTTTGTGATCTGTCTCAGGTTGTAATCGTACCTTTGCTCTTGCTGTTCTCAGACTTCCTTCGAGGTCATATAGATCATTTTATTTAAACTAAAATCGATGCTGTCATTGAAAACTAGTTCAATGAAAAACTCAGTTAGATTATTCGCTAAAGATATTTTTTTGGGATTGAAGTTACAACTACTTTGTTGATTAATTGATACTCTGTATTAAAAACTGATATATTTGTTTGTATGGCGGTTCGTAAACAACATTGATATTTAAGGGTATCCCTTTGTAAAGGAAACTGTTGTAATCCTTATTTGTGACACTGTTTTGTTCTGTCATGGATTTGCTGTAATACCTCTCTCACAATAGAGCTAGTCATGTAATCTCTACCTCTTAGTGCCTTGTGATTCCTGTGCTACTACCTCCTTTCTTTTTTTCTTGTAATTCATTTATTTGTGTGGATTATTACATTTGGGTTTATGTCTTACAACGTTGTTGTTTCCCTTTTAACAGAATGGTTCATTTGGACGCTTAGTTTTGAATTGGTATGAGCTTCTGTTCCAACTGCTGCTGATTGTGAAAGTTTGCTCTATGTTGAACAATGGATCGTAACGACACATCAGGATTTGTTAGTGGTGGATGCTTGTAAGTGTACACGGCTGCTTGAAGTTCTTCCAAGTTCCAACTGCTGCTGATTGGTAAAGTTCGCTTCCAAGTTTAACAATGGATCGTAACGATACATCAGGTTTTGTCAGCGGTGGATGCTTCTAAGTCCACACTTCTGGTAGAAGTTTGTGGCCTTCTTGTTTTTATTGAAGTGGCCATCTCAGATATAGGAGTAGATTAGACAATTCATCTTGGTTTTGGTGAGAATAGCTACGTTGTTGGAGGATTGTTCTTGGTGGTTCACCCAGAATGGGTGAGACTGCATTGGTGACCCTATTTTTGATGTTGCTCTAAAGTTATCTTTGAATGGGCACAGGTGTCTTGGGGAGTCTTCTGTGCATAATTTTACCATTACATCTTCGCAACTGTATCTGCTGGAATTATGGTTCAGGGCCTGGATCATTTCAACGGATCCATGTGGAAATGGAATCCCGTGGAGGGAAGGGTGACTTTTGACATTGGTGCATCTTTGGACTTAGGTTTGACCTATTCAGGTGTTTCTTCTAATTGCAATGCCAAATCAGCAACTGCTTGTAGCACCTTAACATCTGGGAGGGAACTGGATTCGCCCATCCTTGATTCAAGCATGGATTTTGGCCTGCATCTTGGGCTTAAGGAGACACGAAATGAAGTCAGAAGCTCCCGTTTGAATTTTGGCGAGCAAGATACCGCAAAATTCAAAGTAGATCTGGACTTAAGTTTGTCAATTGGTGCTGCGGAATCAGATGTCACCAGTTTAACCCTTGCTTCTTCCTCTGTTCAGGCAAGATCAGACACTCAGGTGTCTAGTATGGTCCAACTAGTTGACGAAGGATCAACGTCATCAAAATGGAGGGGGCCTCTTCTGCATCCTTTAATGAACGCTTTTCCAAATTTCGATACTCCGATGGGTTTCGATTCCTACCCCCCCATGAAAGATCCTTTTTCCTGTGCTCTAGGCCTCCCATCGTCCAACATTGGCCTAGTTGAAAACTCAGTACCTGTTGCAAATCCTGGTTCAAATGAACGGCGCAAGGTCAATGTGAAGACATGCCAGTTCCCTGGATGTTCAAAGGGAGCAAGAGGTGCTTCTGGCCGCTGCATTTCACACGGTGGCGGTCGACGGTGTAAAAAAGAAGGCTGCCAGAAGGGAGCAGAAGGTAAAACGGTGTTCTGTAAAGCTCATGGTGGTGGTCGTAGATGTGAAGAGTTGGGCTGTACAAAGAGTGCGGAAGGCCGTACCAATTTCTGTATCACCCATGGGGGTGGAAGGAGGTGTAGTCACCCCGAAGGCTGCCAACGTGCTGCTAGGGGCAGGTCGGGTCTCTGTATTCGCCATGGAGGTGGTAAAAGGTGTAAGGTGGAGAATTGTAGCAAGAGTGCAGAAGGACTATCTGGTCGTTGTATTGCTCATGGAGGCGGTCGCCGTTGCCAGTTTTCCAACTGCCCGAAAGGAGCCCAAGGAAGCACAAAGTACTGCAAAGCACATGGTGGGGGCAAAAGATGCACCTTCGAAGGGTGCAATAAGGGTGCAGAGGGCAGCACTCAGCGTTGCAAAGGTCATGGAGGTGGAAAACGCTGCTCATTCATAGATGGTTGCACGAAGAGTGTCCATGGAGGCACTCTGTTCTGTGTTGCTCACGGGGGTGGTAAAAGGTGCGCAGTGCCTGATTGCTCACGTAGTGCAAGGGGAAAAACGAACTACTGCGTTCGTCATGGGGGTGGGAAGAGGTGCCAACACGAAGGGTGTGGCAAGAGTGCGCAAGGTAGCACTGATTTCTGTAAGGCACACGGTGGAGGGAGACGGTGCTTGTGGGGCCAGCCGGGCTCCCAATTTGGTGCAGATGCGGCTGCTCCTTGTGATAAGTTTGCTAGAGGAAAGATCGGTCTGTGCACTGCTCACACTGTTTACGTGCAGGACAAGTGTGTCCATGGTGACAGTACTGCCATTCATATCCTGCAGGACTCTGAACCGACTATGCCCAACAAGGGCAAAGAAATCGCGATGGCTGTGGAGAATGCTCCGTTTACAAGAACGTACAATACCGGTGGGGAAGGAAGCGCATTCGGATGGAATGTTTTTGCAGTTGGTGGCAACGGACACTATTCGATGGCAACAAACATCCCACCCAACGTAAACCTTCTGAACCGAGAGGGCAGGGTTCATGGAGGAGGTCTCATGGCTATGCTGAGGGAGAATCTTCTGAGTTTCGAACCATCTCCCGGAAACGAACCTGTTGGTTCACCATTACAGCACATGGCTCGCAACTGTGGTGTGAACCTTTGATGCACTTCATCATGAATCAGTCGGTGGTACGAGGTAAAAACTGTTGGAATATATAAAAAACTTATCTAGCTTTCGTTGTCTAGGTCGCGGCGTGTTTGTGGACTCAATCAAACCGCGACGTAAATCAGTACAAAAATAAGTTGGTTGTTGAAACTGTTAAATTTGCTGGTGTTGATTGCTCTTGATATGTGTGCATTGTTATGCACAAAGACTCTTGTTTGTGTGCCATGCTTGTAATATAAATAAAGGCATGGCTTGTAACATGTGATGTTTGTTTGATACTTATATAGTTATATGTGAAATGTTTGTGATTGTGATATTTGGTCATTTTTATTAGTAGTTTGTAACTCTGTTCTGTAATATGGTCGTTTTGGAAATCACAGTATTATCAGCTTCATCCCATTGATCTTATTTGGTTTAAGCTTCATCTATAGTTCATTTAAACACATTAATCGGAGGAGGGTTTGGGGAGTCGAGGTGTTATTTGAGGGAGGGTTTGGGGGGTCGAGTTGTTATTTGAGAGGGTGTTTTTAGATGACCGCAAAACAACCTCATGCAATCCCAAAGGGGATGTTATCTAAACGGGTAATTTTTCGTCAAATGCATTCTTTGATTTTGCTAAATAGAGAGCGGTCATCCGGGATTCGAACTAGGGACATTTGAGTACTACTTGCAAGTCCTTTTCGGCTGAACCATTCCGGAACGGTTAATGCACGACCTCCCAACCAACACGGGACTGTCAACTGTGCCATCCATCGATACCGGAAGTCGGTGTCAGCAGTTTCACCATAGCACCGACATCGCCTCCACCACGGCACAACACCACCAACACCACAAGTTGCCGACACGGGGAGTCAGTGTCGGTGAGCTCACCGTGCATTCCGCGAAATCGAACTGTCCCATAGCAAGCCCGATCCCAAATCAACTCTTCTTTGATCGCTCTCTACAATACCGAACACTCTCGATTGCAAGACCTCGCATCTACGTACCGGAGCACTCGGATCAAAATGAATAATAAAAAAAACCCTCCGAAACCCCGCTCTGAAGTGCGAGCCCACGTTGGTCACTTCATTGTCCCCCTCTCTTCACGTCCCTCCAAAGTCTTACCCTCTCTAAAAAACTCCACTTCCGAGTCAGATTCCCATCTCTTCCCCCCAAAGGCCAAAAGGCCCAAATCTCTCTTTTTTCAATCAAACCCAGTTCGTCTCTCTCGATACCCAGCGATACCCAGAATCCGCAATGCACTTGTAAAGTTATAAGCATCTGTTAATCAATACACTCAAATCGGCAGTTTGATTTGTATCGTATCCCTTTTGGGGTTCCGCAGATTCCCAGATGGCGCACTGTTTCTTGATTCTCTGCCTGTTTCTACCGCTTGTTCTCGCCAGGGGCTTAGACGCTGGCGCTACTGCGGATTTTGACCCTATTTACAGGTGTGCAAGTTTTTATTGATTCCGTTTTAATTCAAACTCAATTTTAGGTCAAGTTGTGTACTTTTCTTAATCTCTGACTCTGACCCATGCTGATAGAATTAAATTCGATTCTGGAATCAAGTTCAGTGTGGATGAAAAGTGGAATTTGGTGAGAGTTGGGAAATTATTTGGGTCTGGGGGTCCACTCATCGGCATTGAATTTTCCATCAGATTTTTTTTCCTAAAAAAGGACTTGCATCAGAATTTTAAGCTCAAGTACATAGATTGCTCAGATTGATCAGCAATTCAGGTGCAAATTTTAAAGGGGTTTTTGGAAAGTAGCCCTTTTGATTGCCATTTATTGTGGAGATGTAAATCTTATCTCATTCATGATTCATTCAAGTTGATTGCTTGTGGACATGATTAAGCATCACATGTTCTCAAAGTGTAGGTAAATGATGTTTATGTAATCCCGTTCAAAGCGATGTCTAATGTCCTGGTTGTTGCAAGCTTTTTGCAAAGGTTGAGAAGTATGCATCCTTACCTTTTGACACCCCCTTGTGTTGAAGGAAATTTCTAGTCTTCTAGTGTATGACTCGAGGACATGGGCAATGTGTTATGTGGGCTTTTAGATTTATAGCTCAGGAGGTGA
This sequence comes from Persicaria maculosa, assembly GCA_963922045.1. NCBI lineage: Eukaryota > Viridiplantae > Streptophyta > Magnoliopsida > Caryophyllales > Polygonaceae > Persicaria > Persicaria maculosa. The sequence goes on from OY998253.1 coordinate 5,779,748, forward strand.
AGATCCATTTGAGAACGATGCTTGGTATGTTGTGGCACATTCTTTAGAAATCGTCTAATAAATGGTGAACACAACCATTTAGGGTTTGTTTGGCACAAACTTACTGAGTTTTTTCAAAGCGGTGTGACAAAGCTTTTTGTGCTTTTCGAAAAAATTGCTTTACAAAACTCTTATGTAATTTGACATGCCAAACAAGAATTTACTCTTTTGATCTATCTACAAAAGCTAAAATTTTGATATATTTCTAGAATTTCATGAAAAATTTCATCTAGAATTTAATCTTATGCTAGATTAATCTTTAGTGCGCCCCCCTTATTGGTGCATGCCTGTGAAGTTAATTCATGGTCGTCTAGACCATGTTAGTTGCGACTAAAAGTGAACTTAAACGATTTTTCTAGTAAAACGGATGGCACTCGTGACTTTTGTAGGCTGTGATTTGTAAGGACTTTTTGGATCAATCACCTTGGAGACGAAAGTAAAATATCCTATCTTTACTTGGTTCATATAAAATGTGAGAGGTCCCTTAAACAATTTGTCACAGCTTATTTGAATAGGCATAGAGATTGTTCTGAACTTCTCTTGGCGAATATGTAAAGATTATTCTTTGCACATGTTGTATTCCTTTGCTTTGCAATTGAGAGGTGTCCAAGCTCTGCCTGTCCTGGCTGTGAGGCTGAGCCTGCCACTTTGGTTGCCTGATGTGCCTGATCGGACTAGGCTGACTCGTGCAGTCGTGCTCTATTCGGTTTAGTTCATAGATTTGAGCCGATATTTTTAGCCTAGAAGCAACCTAGTTATGATGCAATCAATAATTTGTCATGACTAAGTTTTTTACTTTATCAGATCCTGCGTAGGGCAGTGTGAGAAGACGGGATGCATTCAGGAACTATGCTTCCCGAACTGCAAAGATCCTTCTGAACAAAATGCAACAAATGTCGTTCCATGGTACTTCCAAGAGCCGCTGTACTTGAGGTGGAAGAAATGGGACTGTCGCAGTGACTGTCGATACCATTGCATGCTTGCTATGGAGGAAGAGAGGGAGAAACATGGAGACAAACCCCTTAAGTACCACGGGAAATGGCCATACAAGCGCGTCTTCAGCATTCAGGTTCTTGCATCTTACTTCATAAAATGAACCGACGATGTTAGGTAGGATTACATTTTCTGACCCTTAATATAAGCAATGTCTGTCTGTCATTTCCAGGAACCGGTTTCCGTTGCTCTTTCTACTCTCAATCTCGCCCTCCACTTTCACGGTTGGTTGTCCTTTTTCCTTCTTCTACACTACAAGTTGCCTCTAACGCCCAGTGGCGACACCTACTACCGGTTTGCTGGCTTGTGCAACTTATCCGGGATCTTGGCCATGAACTCTTGGTTCTGGAGTGCTATTTTTCATGGCCGGTATGAATCTATCTTTTTCGCAAATAGGCCAGCATTTGATCTAAATCTCCTTATAATATGATTGTAAGATTCTGCGTCGCCTTGGTTGAAAGATTCTTCTATCTTCAGCTTCTTTATCTGTCATGTAAGACGATGCGAAACTTGCAGGTATGTGGACTTAACTGAGAAGCTCCATTATTCATCCACCGTTATCCTCATTGGATACGGCCTCATACTGTCAATACTACGATCCCTCAACATCCGAGCTGAGGCACCAAGGGTCATGGTTGCTGCTCCAATCATCTCGTTTGTGACAACTCACTTGCTCTATCTAAACTTAATTGAATTGAACTATGGTATTTCGACAGATCACCTTATTCCGAACACCTTTTTCCCCTTGGTATCTTACACTGCTAATACGAATGTCTTTTTCCGTCTTCTGTGCTTTTCAGTTCTGAACATGGTCGTGGAGGTCTTACTATTCTCGGTTCAGCTCGTGTTCTGGTCGCTATGGGCTGCTCGTTCCCACGAACCGCCACACAGGAAGCTGTGGGCGGTGGTCATTGGCGGTGCTATCGTTGTGTTCTTACAGGTTTATGACTTTGCGCCTTACAAGGGCTTGGTTGACGTGCACGCAGTCTGCCAGGCCATTTCGGTGCCTCTAACGTACCTATGGTGGAGCGTTATAAGAGACGACGCGGAGTTCACAACCATGGCTCTGATCAACAAGGCCAAATAGCCTCATTGCTTCACTGAATGCCCTTCTGAACATAAACATTTCAATCACTACATTCTTTGGTAAATTCATTTCTGGGGATAAAATCCATCTTCTTTTAGTTTTTTTTTTTGGCAAATGGCAGCTGCTTTAGGATGAACATTACTGCTTTAGGTTGAACATTTAGGGATTTTGACAAAATCAGTGATCTATTTTCTGTTGGATGATCACTATTGAGCAAAACACTCTCTCACGGTTGTTACATTAAATTGAGACATTTTCTTGTTAATGAATCTTGTCTCCAACTTGAATAAAGTGATCAAAATAAAGTGAATGACATGTTTTCCTATTCTATTCAAAAGTTTTAAATTCTTTGTCAATGGTATGTCATGACTCTTTGTGTTTTTAAATGATTCTTTGTGTTTTCGCTCCTAACTATTATAAGTGAGGTCTCATTTTGTCAAGAGTATCTCATGACTCGTTTGTACCGGTGTTAGTTTAACGACTCTTAGTTTTTTTTGAATAGGTAAGAATTCGAAATACCATACAAAAGTCTTGTAAATCGAGAGGGTGCAAGAAGCGTCAGACGGACAAACCGTCATACGATACAATAATCCACAATAATGAACCAATCAACCAAAGCAAAATGAGGAAAACAACCCTCAAAAGCTAAGAACTAAGCAGAAGACGGCTAAGTGGGAATGGAAGACTCGGTGGGAGTACGTGGATAGTGAGCGCATGGAAAAACTAAAGCTAAAAAGACGTCTTACCGTCGGGGAGACGGAAAGCATAAGTCCACGATAACTCGATGAGCAATGTATGACACATGAGAATGTGTGGATCACACGACGTTTTCCCCAACTAGAGGGGAAATCTTCGAAGATTACAGACACTATTACAATCAGAACAATCAAACAGGGCCTTAAGGTTGCTCTTCATCCGGAACTAACCACGAACCAATGAGTTGAAGGCCCACAACAATCAGAAACCTATCCACCCAACAACACATGGACAAGTTTTTTGTTATTTCTTTCTTGTTGATGTTTTTTGTTACTTTGTTCTTTTTACTCCGTATTACATTTAAGATAGTTTATATATGGAAAACTAATTAAAATACCCCCACCTTTGGGAGTATGGTAAAAATATATCCTCAACTTTCAAAAGTAATAAAAATATCCCGACCTTTCATAGTAGTGGTAATATATTACCACGGGTTTTCTCACTTGTCAAAAATGTTGATAAGACATCCTACATTGATTTTTTACAAGGGTTTTTTTGAACGGTTTCCTTAGGAAAAAAAAATAAAGAGTTAGACTGGCTTCATACACCACGCATTTTCCTCCCTCCTATCTTCTTTCGTGATCGCCTCTTGAGCTGTCTTTCAATCTTCCAAGCAACTCATAGTTCATCTTCAATGACAGTCTTCCTCCCTTATGACCGGCTATCTTGAGCTGTCTCTCTCACATCTTCTTCCTCTTTGATTCGTTCACAGACTTAGCTGAATAAGTTTTTTCCCTCTTTGTTGTTGCTGTTGTTTTCGATTTAGTTTTTTGTTGTTGGTTTGGTGTTAGGAATAATCGTGTTGTGTTAATTTGAGGCAATTTTGACCGGATATATTAGTTGAATCAATTTTGTTTTTCCGGGTTTAATTTTATTGTCGGTGCATTTTTTCCCTAAGGAAACCGTTTAAGAAAACCCGATTTTAGTACTAATTTGTAAAAAGGCTTCCACACAGGCTACCTTGTCAAAAACAAAATCAACGTAGGCTGCCTTGTCAGCATTTTTTACCCATGAGAAAACTCATGGTAATATGTTACCACTTCCCTCAAAGGTCGGGATATTTTAATTACATTTGAAAGTTGAGGACATATTTTTACCATACCCCCAAAGGTGGGGATATTTTAATTAGTTTCCCCTTTATATATTTGCAGGCGTTTTGACTTCTCCATTCCTTATACGGCATATCGTTTTGTGTTTAGAATATTTTTCTTAAAAAAAATACTTCCCTTGTTTTTTTTATTTGTCCTTTTTACAAACAATAATGGATGTTGTTAGATACACCACAAACGTACAGACCTTTCCAATTAATTAGCACGCTAAATTTTTTTTGGAGTGTATTTAGTTTAGACGAACAATAATTGAGGATACTATAGAGGTTTTTAAAAAACTCTATAGATCAAAGTGAAAGCCTTTATGGCTAAAGTTCGTCAACAATAATCTGTCTCTTTTTTTTCCCTCTAGAAACTATGAAAAGCAATAAATAAAAAAGTAAATAGATGAATCAATTTAAAAATTGAAGTTGTATAAAAATAAAACAACTAATCCCCACCAAAAAATACTTTATAACATCAATATCAATATATAATACTAAAACAGAGGCGTGGAAATCCTATGTGGCGGGCTCTGGTGCGATTCGCTCACGTGTCGTTGTTTGGTGTAATCTGGGCCGGGTTTTTTGACACGTCAATTAATGATGATCCAATAGATTTAAGCCACGTTAGACGATAATCTCATCTATTTATACATGTGTCATTCTATGTGTCCATTTTAATAATTAAATTAATTTTTATTATAAATATTCAACCTCATATCTTACAAATCTTATCATTTTATCTTAAGCTATTTTATAAATATTTTACCTAGAAAAATCTTCATAATCTTAAAAGATTAGATTAATTTATATAATCTATTACTATTTAACATAATCTAATACGGAGTATATTGAATTAAATCCTATCTCTATTACTGTATATAATACTACGTATATTGAATATACAAATCTTAAACAATCGGAGTGTTTTTTTGAAAAATTGATTCAAAAAGATACAAATCTCTATTACTGCATTGTAATTCCGAGCAATCGGAAGCTGACTTCTTTCATGCAAAAGTTCTAATTTATATATATATAAAATTAGATTATTTTTTCTATAAATAACAAAAAGATTACATTAATTTATCTTAAAAGGTTATATACACACACACACACTTAATAGATATGTAATTATGTATATTTATCTATACTTATATAATTATATATATACATAATAGATACGAAGTAAGTAATTTTAGTGATATTTAATATTTTATTATGATTTTCAACTTATAAAAATAGTGATATTTATTTTTTAAGTAATAAATAAAATAAATTTTTTTATTTATTATTTGATGATATGACATACTATTTATAACCCATATATAGTCCTTGTATTTAGTAGGATTCCTGCACCAAATCCAAGAGTTGTATTGATTTTAAGTCGGACTATACATATTTTTTCACAATCAATTTTATTCTTTAATTTTTATATAAAATATTTTTTATATTTAAGTGTATAATTTATAGGTTATTTTTATAATATATATTTAATTTGGAATCCCATTGGCGTGCATCCAGTAGGAATTGAACCTACGAATTCACCAATTATGAGTTGGGCGCTTTAACCATTCGTCAATTCTGACGTGCAGGGTTAAAATGGGTTAATTAATTTTTTTTAAAGCGTCAATTAGTCAAAAGGCTTGCACGTCGGTTTTGATGATAGATTGAGGTTGGATTTGCGGTGTATATAAATTAAAACACCCTAAAGATTTAGCCTAATCTCATTTTATAGCCTTATAAGATAATTAATTAAAATACCTTAATTATTAAAATGTCATATATATATATATATATGATATGTATATATATGTGCAAATAAACATGTGTGAGAATTATATATTTTCAAAATTATTTAAAGTAATTAAAAGTTATTTTATATTAATAAAAATTATGAAAAAACCGCGAAGATCGCGGGTAATAAGACTAGTTAATATGACAATGAAATGCAAAAAGTAAGATGGCTTAAATACACAAATACACCCTACACAACTTGAAACCCAAGCTTCCAAATTGTATAAACTCCGTATAATAAACGGCACGTCATCGTTGACCGCGTACCTAACGTTGACTGACGGCGAAGAACCGCCCATAGATTTTTTCCCCTCCCACGAACCTTCCTCCTCCAATGAATCCACCGATTAGTCCAAACTGCATTGCTTTTCGTGCAAGCAATCTCACGCCGTTACTCCGCCTTTTAACGATCGTCTTCTCTCTCTCTCTCTTTCGTCGTCCATCAATCTCCCAATTTCCACCACTTTGTCTCCCCTCGATCTCCACTTCTTCTTGCGTAGCCTCCGATTCTCTCTCCTGGAATCCGATCGAGCTCAGGCTGATCCATCACAGGTATATGTAATATGTATATGTACTCCGATCTGTTTTCCGTCTCTCGGCTTCGTTTCGGTTTCAATTTTGTATTCAGGCTCGCGTCCGTTGGAGTTTGACTTCGGATTTGTACCGATCAGATCGATTTTTGTTGTTTGCTTTCTTCAATTTTCATGCTCAAGGTTTAGATCCAACCGTTTCTTTTGGCGGTGTTCCAGAGATTCTTTAATTTCCCCCTGATTTGACCTCGTTTGAATATGATTCAGCTGTGATTTGATTTAATCTTTGGTTAAGTAGTTCAAATCGCATAATTTTAAACTGTTTTTTGCTTATTTGGGGGGTTTCCCTCCATAATTCAAGCTGCTAATACTTTTTTTGGATGTTTAAACTACTGATTTTAATTATGAATCAATACTGTGGTCAGATAGGACAACTGAAGCGAAATTGGTAAGAGTTGAGGGCACCAAGAGAATTTCCCTCAACTATAAGTCCTATGATATTTACTTGATTTGTTCCTCAGAATTCAAATAGGATATATTATGGTTTTATCAATGAAAGTTGATCTGTTGCATATTTGATATCTACTTGATGCGTTTGTCATGTGAAAAAATATATTTAACTGCCTCGAAAATGGATTGTTTGTCCGTTTTTTTTAGTATTTATCCTGACTTCAATTATTTTCAGTTTCAGGAAAGATTAGATGTTCATCATGGCACCACTTTCCTTTATCATAGTCTGGACTTTTTGGATTTAAAGTTCTTTAGGTTGGAAGTTCTCATTTTCAATCTGAAGGAAGGTATATTAGACACAGAAAGAAATGGAAGTAAAAAACGCAAAGGTATCGGATAGTGGGTATAGAGTCGTTCATGTGAGGCGAATAAAACCAGCTAGATATGCAACTCACTCGGTGCGAGCGTCTGGAACAGTTGTTCCTCAACTTTCAGCTTTGAAGGCACCATCGGTGAAGCTTGGGAAGCGAAAGAAACCCGAAAGCTGCAAGCTGAAGTGCAGGAGTTGTAAGTTTTCTTCTGAAAGATCTCTGTATCGGTCATATTCAAACTTTATGAGAAGTGGGTTACCTTGTCGATTAATGTCCTATACGAGGGATGAATGGGTTGATCTCCCTTCTGAAATTATTGCCTTTGTTAAAAAGGAATTTAAACTGAAGAAAGGAGTTGTTGAAGTTATATGTAATGGATGCCATCTGTTGCTTGATTTTCTGCATAAGGTTCTCTTGGATGTGAAAACTGGCTTGGAGCAGCCAATGGCATGGATTGATGAGGCAGGGAACTGTTTCTTCCCTGAAGTTTTTATTGCTGATGGTGCACGAAGCCAACCTTTAGAGAAGAAAGAAGATTCAACAAAGGTTCATGGTGGTTTTGAAGACCAGGAGATTAAACTGCAGATTCATATTGAGCTGAATGGGGTGAATGATTCACAGCTGGTTGAGGATTGTGGAGAATCAAATCCCCTTGTCAAACGAGTAAACGTTGGGCAAAATTTTATTGAAGATAGTTGTGATAGGGTGGCTGATTCTAAGCCAAATGTTGGTCTTCAAGGAACTGAACAGTTAGAGAAGAACTTGGACGTGGAATTTCATTCCTTGGCATCTGACGAGGTGATGAATATGTTCCTTAAGGGCATGGACTCAGCTATTGGAGTTGATGTGATCAATATTTCTTCAAACCAAGGTTCGATGCTACAAGGACGGATGGAGCTCTTCCAGAAACAAGTTGAAATAACAAAGAAGTATCGAGGGTTTGCAAATGTTCGATACGCTTGGCTTGCTTTATCAAAAGATGCCTTATCAAGTGTTATGAATTATGGGCTTGCACCCCTAGAGCTTCTCAAATTTAAGACCTCTTATGGAATTGGTGTTCATCTCGTAGCTGCAAATTTTGCAGGCACCAGGTTACAGGCTTTCTCTGTTTTTATATATAATTACATTTGTGCACATAAGTAGAAACTATTCTGCATACTTGCATTATTTAGCCCATGGGCATAACAATGGTATGAAGCTATGGCATCATAGGTATCTTCTTTAGTTCATACATGGTGATAATAATAATAGTAGTAATAATATGTTTTCAGATGTGAACATATTTGTCCTTTGTTTAAATGTGTGTCTTAGAATAATTCCAAGTTAGGCATGTCATACAGTTAGATGGTTTCTGCTGTATCTTAGTTGTCATTGGTGCATTTGTAACGAAAGTATTACTGTTTTTCCTATGCAACTCAGTATTTGATGCTTATATGCCTGTCAGTGTTAGCAGTCAGCATTGATGTTTTGCTAAAGAGGAAAGAGATATATGCTCAGGGATGTGGTCTAAGCAATGATGAACTTTCGAGAGGAAGCTTGTATTGCAGTTATTGTAGTTCTAGAGCTGGGTGAATGCTGTATGAAGAATATATGCCATGAAATGGATACGATTCAATGCAGCTAATTGTCTAGGTTTTAAACTAATTTTTATGCCAGCATCTCCAGAGGTCAAGTTAGTGCGACAACATAAAGAACTATCTGCGGATTGCCACTTTATAGTTGATGTGCTAGCTCTATTATCAGAGGTCAAGTTACTGCAGTCAGACAAACTCGAGATTTGCTAGACTTACCCGCTAACATCTGTGGATCTGTCATACCATTCATACCCAAGACTCTATTATCACCTTCTATCAATACAGACATTTCTGTGTTGTGTGGTTTGCTGAGTGAAATTTCAGGCCAGAGCTTGTTAAAATCAGCTGCCTGATACGTTTTCTGTCGACTTTGATTTAATGTGGTCACTGGTCAAGACAATCTGTTTGAGCTGTAGCATATCGTCTTATTGTTTCTGCTCCTGTTCACATGCATCATGAGAGACTTGAGAGTGTAGGATACAGCTGACAGGCATATACGAACTTATTATCATCTTGCTAGTCCTATTAGCTATACAGATTTGTTGGAGCCAACTGGCTGGAAAGGAAAAGGAGTTCGCTTATGTTACTGTCCATGTTAGCTTCTAACTTTAGAATGAGTAACATGCAATATGAAACCAAAATAATAGTATCCTTGTTTTTGTACAGTGCAAACGATTGCGTAGCTGATGAAGATGGTGCAAAGTACATGATTCTTTGTCGTGTGATCATGGGAAATATGGAGCTGATTCAGTCTGGATCAGAGCAGTTCCATCCTAGTAATGAATGTTTTGACAGTGGAGTTGATGATCTACAGAACCCAAAGTATTATGTTGTCTGGAGCATGAATAGCAGTACTCACATTTATCCTGAATATGTTGTCAGTTTCAAGGTTTCTTCTGAACAAAAAGGTGGGAATTTTTGTAATCCAATGATCTTTTTTGTTTAAATTGAGGGTCTTGGTTTTTCAATTTTTATAAGGACATTGTAGTTGTTGAGTTCTCGTGTCATATTTGTTGAGGCCCTATTTCTGGTGATATGGTGATTGTATTAAAAGGCCTTCACATTATCCTTTAATGTGAATTAGTTCTAGTGATTGTGCTTTTTGAGGAGGGATATGCTCCTTATCTGTTCCTTGATGTGCATTTTGTAACTTGGTTTGTTTTCAATATGTAGGCTGTGCTGACAGAAAGGACGGGCTTCAACCTACAGGAGTGATTATGGATAAACAATGTTCTGAAGGCGAATCAAATGTTGGTTCATTTGCATCTGCTAAAAACATGGTTAGTAGGAGCTTCCAGTTTTGTTGTTATACAATCTACGAGAGTAGAAAAAAGGAAAGGGGATGTTTCACAGTTTTACCCATTTTGAGCCGATGTGCAGTGAAGTGGAGAAAGTTTTTCGCATTTCCTTTGCTTAAGCTTTATTCCGTTGTTTCTTTGTTGCAAATTTCCTTTGTTTAGACTTTTCCTCATCTATTATGCATTATGTTTCTTTTCTGTAAGAGTTTTTTTTCAAATTTCATAGTATGATCTTAATTTTTCAACACACTTTGTTTAGGTAAGTGATCATCATTCTAATGTGACTTCAGAAGGGTCCAAGGAAAGATCCATTGATTTGAACTCGACCCCTGCAAGGGCACCTAAATCTCAATGGATGCCTTTTCCCATGTTATTTGCTGCTATTACAGATAAAGTTCAATCTGATGATATGAAATCAATTTTTGACCATTATGAACAACTCAGGGTATGAATGCAAGCATTTCTTTTTGCCTGCTGGATGGATATTTTCCATTTGATTGGTTGTTTTATGACTCACTCCTTCTCTGGGTTTCTATGCTAATGTCCATCTTCTAGGCCAAGAAAATTACCCGAAGTGATTTCGTAAAACAGCTCAGACTGATAGTCGGCGATTCTCTTCTGAGGTCTACAATTACATCACTCCAAAGCGAGGTATATTTTTGTTTGTTTGTTTGTCAAACAAGGCTTAAAGTGTCACACTTCTGCCATTTACTCGTTACCCTTTTTTAAAACTTTTGAGGGTCCATATTTTGATGTCTCTAAACGTTGCATTAGGTGCCACCCGAAAACAAGAGCGGGATGATAACAACATAGCACAAAGTTGAGGGTTAAAAAGGAGGTGTCTTCTTCTGCATCTGCAAATGCAGCTGCAGGAACCGGGTTCACGTGAAGTCGTTTAAGGTACTGTACAATTATGTCGAAATAAATTCATGCTGGTGGAACTTCTAGCATTTTGTAGTTTAATTTCCGGGGTCCTGTAAAGTAGTAAAGTGTGAGCTACTGATGCTGCGTAGTTTAATAAGTGTGCACCTATACTAATGGAGAGAATGTTTCCTGACTGAAATATTTCCACTGTTAACGTTTTTCGGGCTATTGCTTCTAGTTCACTCTGTGTAGGAGCAATCACCCTTGTAAGTTTGTCTGTTTACCTGTTGAAGATTGAACGACCTGTTCTTATATGGGAATCCTGAACTATTGCAAACTTTGTCTCGAGGGCATCTTGTAACTTTAAAAGAGTTCATTTAGAGTGAGGCTATTTACAAGACAACAGAATGACTACTGATAAGATAATTTTCGCTAAATTGCACTATAAGTTTTTTTAGTATTCATCCAATCCGACCTTTCTCCCTCAAATCTCCCACTCTCTCTCCCCCTTTGTCTCCACCAGACCACCTCTCCATCCTCTCCAATCACTCAGTCCGTCGCCCTCAACCTTGTTGCTACCGCCGACATCTCCAAGTCCTCCACTGACGGTAGAGCCCATCTCCAAGTCCTTCAACGGGCGAAAGAGTGCGGTGAAGGAACGGTCGAGAGACGGAGGGCTGTCAAGGTGGTGGTGGTGCGACGGCGATGAAGAGACAAGAGGGGTGGGTTCTACCATCGGTGACAGAAGTCCGACGATCAGAGGAGGACAGATAGGTAGACTGCTGGTGGCGGAGAGGAATGGGCGGTGGCGGCCAAGACTGAGGCTGTGTCGGGTGACGAGGGCTGAGATCTTCGGCGTAAGAGGGCTCCTAGTGGTGCGGCGCCGGAGAAGGGAATGGGCGGTGAGCTTGGTGGTGGTTCCGCGCGAGAAAGGGATAAGAGGGTGAAGGTTGGGATGCAGGTTCGCTGGAGTAGAGGGAGTTGTTGGTCGCATCCAAAATGGTAGAGGGAGTTGTTGTGCAATTCGGTAGAATTTGTCTTGTCAGTAGCCATTTTAACATTTTGACAATAGCCCTTATGGTTTCACTTTTCACCATGGAAAATATTCTTATAAATGGGGAACGCTGTGTACTTGCACCAAATGCCTGAGCCAGACGAATATGTGAAAAAGATCTGATAAAATAATTATATATTTTTGTAAAACGTTGTTTTTCATTATGAGAGTTTATAAACATGTGAATATAGTATATAGAATACAAATATATATTTGTAATTTTTTAAAAATAAAATCATACTCAACATAATTATGTGCCACATGAACTATCTCACGGAGGGGTGTAGAAGATTCTGGCGCTGGATGCCTTGTGACTCAACTCTATATTGTTAAGCGATGACATGATTTCTTCCAGGTTGACGGAATCCTTCCCAACAAGGTGAGGAGAGGTAAAAAGAAAACCATGTATCCCCCCTTTACACTTAAGCGATGACATGACTTCTTCTGGGCTTGCAACGCCTCGTTATGGGGTTTTGTTTCAGCGTTGATGGCCGAAGTCTTGGCTCTTAAACTGGGTCTTGCTCTTGCTTTAGAGTGGGGATTTCGAAGATCGAAGTGGAGGGGGACAGTCTTACGATTATAAGGATGCTATTAAGTGGTGGATCAGTAAGGTTTGTTACCACATAAATTCTTGTCTTGTATCAAAAAAAAAATCTGGGAAGAAGAATGCACCTCATGTCATCAAAATAGCCCTGAACTTTTTAATACCAATAAAATAAAAACATAAGCTAAAAGGTTAGAGACACTACGAAGTACTTAAAAATGGAGTAAGAGTTGCTTGCTTGTAGACTAAAATAAAACATTTGTAAGCTTGATAAATATGGGAATGGTGTAAATTTATGCATTCGAATTTTCTTGTACAAATACTACTGGTTTTTCTTTAAGATATGTTAGTATTTTCTTATGATGGCAACTTATGGATAATCTATCTTTACACTGAGGTTATTGATATGCTTTTAAACGAATCAAATAAGCAACACCTTTGATAAAATGAATGTCAATAACTTAATTTAACTTGAGAAATTACAAGAAAGTCATGAACAAATGTCACACATCTACTTTGTCACTGTTCTTGTATAGAGTAATTATCAACCTCACATTGTACATCACATCAAGTGATCTGTATTTTCGGATCCTATTATACACACAGTTAGATTTTCATTAAATGCGCGATCATTCACCGACTTCCGATGTAAGCAAATTTTTTAAGCGAGAAAAAAGTCCATCCACATCATACACGAGTCTCTTTATGTCTTCTTATCTTTTACTCCCATCCACCACTCCTTTCAAATACCTTAAGTTGGTCTAATAGACATACAAATCAATTCAAAACAAAATCCTTATAATATTGCACTTTGTGTAATTTAGTGAATAATAGGGGCGGTTTTGTGTAATTTAGCAAAAGGTGAGCATAAAATATTAGGGGCGGTTTTGTGTAATTTTATAATATTAGGGGCGGTTTTGTGTAATATAAAGCGAGCATCTTTTACTCTCGTCTCGAGTCTGTGTGACGATCGGAGCAGCCAAAATGGGGAAGAAAGCAAACGAAGAAGAACAATCCGATAGAGACGAAGCCGTTCGCCTGAAAACCCTCGCCGAGAAGAAATTCAACTCCTCCGACCTCACCTCCGCCCTGAAATACGCCACACGCGCCCACCGCCTCTGCCCCGCCGTCGACGGCATCGATGAGATGGCCGCCACCTTCCGCATCATCAGCGCCGCCGCCGCCGCCGATTCACCTGAATCCGACCCCGAATGGTACAAAATCCTCGACCTTGAGCCTTTCGCTCACATCAATTCCATCAAAAGCCAGTACAAGAAGCTCGCGCTGATCCTTCATCCGGATAAGAGCTCTCTGGAAGCCTCCGGGGATGCGTTCAAGCTCGTAAACGACGCGTTTCAGGTGCTCTCTGATAGGGTTAGGAGGAGGGAGTATGACCTGAAGCTTAGGGTTGCGCTGCAGATGCAGGCGGCAGCTGTGGCGGCGGAAGCCGATGAGGCGGCGCGGGATACGTTCTGGACTACTTGTTCGCGGTGTCGGTTGCTTCACAAGTTCGAGAGGAAGTACGTTGGTCAGAGCTTGGTTTGCCCTAGCTGCAGGAAGAGCTTTAAGGCGGTTGAGGTTTTGCCGGAGGAGGAGGAGAGGGGCGCCAAAAGGAATTCAGGAGCTAGGGTTTGCAGTGAGATTGGGGGTGGAAGGAAGACGAATTCGGGGGTGAAGAGGAAAATGAGCAGTGTCCAGGAAGTGTTGCAGAGGTCTGATAGAATGAACAAGTTGAAAACCATGGATGGGAGGTCGAAGGTGATCGATTCGGTGAGCAGTAGAGAAGGCGAAGATGGCGATGACATGACATTGGCGGAACTGAAAGTGAAATTGAGGAAGAAAACAAAGGTTAGAGAAGAGAATGTATTGATATTGAGAAGTAATGATATGGAGGTGATGAAAGTGGAGGATTCGGATTTCTACGATTTCGATAGGGATAGGGCTGAGAGGAGCTTCAAGCAGGGCCAAGTGTGGGCTATATATGACGACGACGATGGAATGCCAAGGCATTATGCTTTGATAGACGAAGTCGTTTCAGTGAATCCATTTGAGTTGAAAATGAGCTGGTTCGATCTTCAAACCAGTGACGATCAGAGCTTGATCTGTTGGGAGAAAATGGGGTTCCATGTTTCGTGTGGGAGGTTCAAGGTCTCTAGGAAAGATACAATCAACCTTGTGAACGTTTTCTCCCATATGGTTAAATGCGAAAGAGTTGCCAGAGAGCTCTATAGGATTTTTCCTCATAAGGGATCGGTTTGGTCCCTCTACAATGTGGACGGGTTAGAGACGGAAGGGAGGATCTCTTCTGCCAAAGAGAAAAGACGGTACGACATTGTTGTGTGCTTGACGAGCTATAGTGAGATGCACGGAATTAGCATGACGCATCTTGAGAAGGTTGATGGCTTCAAGACGATTTTCAGAAGAAAAGAAATCGGTCATCATGCAGTTAGATGCATTGAGCAATGTGATTTTAGACTCTTTTCGCACCAGATTCCGGCTAGGAAGCTTTGTGATGATGATACCCCCGATCATCTGAAGAACTGCTGGGAACTTGATCCTGCTGCTCTTCCCTCGGATTTGCTTGCAGTAAAGCCTATTTCATGATGATGTGACTGCTTGTGGTTAGTACAGGTTCCATATCCTTATTAGTTTGGTTTCGTTAAAGTTTTGATATTTATAATGGTCTGATATTTTCGTTGTTGCTAGACTGAAATAGGTATATATGAGCTCATGCTGTTTTATTGCTGCTGTGAAAGCCAAGCAAATTCATAGACAGATACTATTCAAAACCTTAGGAGATTTTGTTGTGTGGTAATTTGGATGGCAATGCCGTTGTTGATCATGAATGTTTCAACTATCTCAAAATAACTCCTGCTGACAAACTACATTATTATGAAGAGAAAAAATACTGCATAAATATGTTCATCTGTTATGTGAGCTCAATTTTGAATCTGTCTATTCGGATAATGGAAATTAAGGGTCATTGATCTCAGAGTGAGCATATGATTCTTTCTTGCTGTTATGAGTTGTGCATTCCCTCATCTTTGCAACTCATCAGTGTGACTTGATTATCTGCATTTGCTAAATTCTAGTATCATGATTAACACTGTTATATACCAAGAAGCTGTTGGGTAATAATTAGAATATTTTCCTTTTCCTGCTCTTAATATCTTGTAATGGTTGTTCTTGCAAGAAACTTGGAAAAATGGTTTCTGTGATGGTGTTCACAAGGATGAGATAGAATAAAATCTTTCCGAAAAGGTAAGCTGGAGGATGATGATCAGAGGTAAATCTGTTTGTGAAAAGGTTGAAATCCATCCAAGAATACTCAGGGTGGGTTGCTTATGAGTTTGGGCGCATCCCGACTTTGGTTGGATCAAGTGCAGGTTGGGCGGGTTAGGTCCTTTTGTGTTGACAATTATGGCACGTCGAGAAGGTTTGGCCGGTCAGGTCTGTTGACCAATATATGTTTTCAGAAGTTATGTATGAGATGAACGCATCACTGGTTTCATCTCGTATGCCGTCCTTTGAGATTGTTGGTTTTCAGTTTGAAAGATGCACACTGGTTCCCCCAGACGATTTGTTCTGAGAGTGAAGGCCGTCAGATTTGAAGATGAGCTTCAGAAGACAGTGAAAATGGTTGCATCATTTGGCTAATGTTTGGTATCTGTATGACCTGCTAGGAACAATAAAATGCAACTTGAAATTTATCAGATATGTTTGATATCTGTATGCCTCAGTGACGAAGTGTTCATTGATATGGGCTGAGTTTGTGTAGTGGCTTATCACTTGATTTATCCTGTTCAAGTGTTTTTGTAAATTAGACATTGGATTTGTGTGAGATAAGTTATTGAAACTCCCATTATAAAAAGAAAAGAAGAAAAAGAAGACGACTTGCATGTGGTTAGCTCAAGTGAAATTTATGCATAAAGAAACGCAAGCAAGTTGACTTGACTAGCATATGATTAGCTCCAAGTGAAAGAAACTCTTTTACAAAACCTAAAACAATCAATGGTTTTTAGTCTTTAGAACACGCTCTTGACATCCGCTAGACACTGCCAAGATGCTTGGCGTAGGCTAGCCGCCAATACACCACTAGGATATTTGACGTTTGACAGAACATAGTGAATTGTATCATATATATTCATCCATCTCTCATTCCATTTTTAACCATTCTACCATTTGATTGATAAAATGGTAACTGATAGGATAGCTTAAACCCATTAGGTACTATGTAGTAAGCTAGTATTTGTTGAAAAGTTCAAGTGAGTAATTATTAAAAAAAAAAATCGATTTTATATTTATTTAATTTAAAATTATCTATATATCTATATCTATATATAAATCTATATTCTATATATAAACTTAATACAAAAGCATAATTGCTGACATGTCAACATGACCTTATTTCTAGCCCATTTCTCTAATCAAATTATAGCTATTTATTAATTCCCTTTTCCTTTATTTTTTTTACCTATGTTTAACAGCTATATGCAATTTCTTCCACGCCTTTTTCTAGGGCTGGCAAATGGTACGAAAATTACCATACCAACCACGTACCAACCACAAACCAACTATGTTGGTAACCACACTTGTGGTAACCAACATGGCGGTAATCATCTTGGTGGTAACCACGTTAAGGTGGTACAATAATGATAATGAAATCTGAATACCATAGTTACCAAGTATATATATTAATTTTATTTATTTAGTGTTTTATTGTTATTACCTTTAAGTTTGAAGTTTTTAATTTATACTTTGTGTTTTAATTTTGACCTAAATTGGCCCTTTCTATGTTTTATGCTATAAACAGTAGGAACTAAGAACATTGTGAATGTTTAAAAACTTTGAACTTATTTTGTTTGAACTTGCAGGAACATTTTGAATGTTTGAACATTTGAACTTGATTTATTTCAAGACTTTAAACTTGGTTGGTTTCAATTGGTTTGTAATTTAGGTTGTGAACTTGATTTATTTGAACTTTTAATAGGTGGTAACCATATTATTTTCTGTAATCATATTTTTTCGTTCGATAACTTTGATGACTACAGGAAGGTAACCAAGGGGTTTCAAAAAAATACATACAAAATTATAGCTTGGTAACCATGGTAATGTACTGATGGTAACCACAAGTCGTGGTTACCACATATGCGGTAACCACGACTTGTGGTTGGTACGTGGTATGAAAATTTGCGTACCACCAGTTTGTGGTTGGTACGTGGTAATCACCATTTTTTGGTGGTTACCGTACGTACCATGCCAACCCTACCTTTTCCCCCCTTTTCCCTAGGTTAACGTCTACCTACCGCTCTTCTTCCTATCCTCTGTCGCCGATCTAATTGACAAAAAAAAAAAAAATCTCCTCCATCGTCGATTCCGTCAACTGACTGAGATGCCTTCAATCTGATTTGTAGGCTCGCATCTTTTATCCAACGTTTTCTATGGATTTCGGCCTTCAATTTGGCTATCATTGGCCTTGAATTCAGATAAGGGTTTCGTCTGAACAACCATGAAGAAGAAGATGTAGAGCCACGGCGAAAAAGCATCACGGTGGCAGCGTGAAGAAGAGGTAGATCTCGAAAAAGACAGGATTGAACAGTGTGTCAATGAAACCAACCGCAAGTGTTTCATCTCCTCTTTCTATCGATTTCGACCTTCAATGGTGGAATTCGATTACCATAAGGGTTTCATCTCCTCTTTCCTAATTTTTCTCCTACAATTTCTATCAATTTCAGTTGGACGCCAATTGCAGCACACCGCTCTATGAACAACCATTGCGAACAAGGACGACGGTGGCAGCAACGCAACGAGGAAGAACAGGGCCGGCCTTGGGCATAGGCCAAAGAGGCCGTCGCCTCGAGCCCCCGATCCGGTAAGGGCCCCGTAAAAAAAATGTATAATGTATATAATTAAGGTAAAATGTATATAAATATTTTGTATCATGTATAAGTTAAAAAAAACTCATTAATGTTAATTAGGATATAAACAAAACACGTACATTTGTCACATAAGTTGTTAACTTTTTTAATCTTCAATCTAAGTGAATAAATGACGGATATATAGTCCAAGATAACCTTATCTTAATTTCGATTTTACAAATAATACAAGGTAATTTTTTAGTAAAAAAAAAAGATTTTATTTGTAATTTTGTATGGCCAATTTTGATAATGCTACATGTTAAGTTTAACTTTATATACCGTCGAAAAACGAAGACATTATAAAAAATACTTTTCGAACTTTATTTATCACTAGCAAAGTCTCTCATTATTTTTATATTACTAATAGGGAAATTTATTAACCTCAAGTAAATAAGTATAATGGTATAAAATCGTTATTTTGAATCGTATAATGACAATGTATAACATTAGATGTATACTACGAATCATTAATTAGTGATGAAAATATATAGAACTTGAGTTTACTAGTGTTAAATTAAGTTTAAAATTTATACCTTAAAAATAATTTATTTAAAAATATAATTTGTGATTAAATTTGTAGTAAAGGGCCCTATTTTTTTTCCCCGCCTATAGCCCTAAAAACGTTAGGGCCGGCCCTGAGGAAGAAAATGAAGAACTTGACGAGGGATCGAATCGCCTGTCAATTAAAACGCAAACATCAGCTTCCAGGTAAATTGTCCAACTAGAAACTGTCCAACTTGAAGTTTGAAAAATGAGTTGTTGTAAATTTTTCTACTGACCCTGCTATTGCATATATATTACGTAATATTTTCTTTCCTATCCATGTATATGAATATATTGATTTTCTTTCATTTCCATATATATTACTACCTCCATCCAAAAATCCATGGCTTTTACTATTCACGCACGTTGTTTTAAGAGTTAAACTTATAAAATATTAACTTCTTTATTAATTTTTTTAACAATTATAAACTTATTGATAATAAGTTTGTAATTGTTAAAAAAAACTTAATAAAAAACTTAATATTTTATATAGTTTTTAACTCCTAAAACAACGTGCATAAATAGTAAGCCCGTGTATTTTTGGACGGAGGGAGTAATATTTTCTTTCCAATCCATATATATGAATATATTGATTTTCTTTCCTATTCATATATATATATATATATATATATATATATATATATATATATATATATATATATATATATATATATATATATATATGAGTATATTATTCTTTTCTTTCCTATCCATTTGGACAATTTATATGAATATCTTCATTTCCTTGCCCGAAATAAGTTATACCCTCGTTATAAATGTCATTCTCATTGAATTGAGTCATACATTATTCCCTCTGTTGCGTTACCTTTCATATTGTTCTAACAGTTTCAATGTTAGGTGTCATCGCAATTGTTGACGAGTTCACCAACGTTGATGCGATTTCTGCCTCATCAACGATCAAAGTCCTCATTATAAGGTTGTATTCCAAGTCAAATTTTTGTGGATCCACCTCGAACTCAAATTTCCGTGGATCCACCTCAAACTCAAACTATGGTCGTTCCATTTCAAAGCCAACATATGGTGGATCCTTCACAAGACCACCTATAGAGTTGGTGCTCATGGATGAGAGAGTATGGATGCTCATCATAACTTATGTAGATTTGTATTATGTACGTGGTTTCGTTATCAATATACATTTTTCTCCGTATAATACTCCACTGCATTGTTTTAGGGAACCAAGATAGATGCTACTATCAAACCAAAATTGATTTGGTGGAGTGCAAATCATGTAAAGGAATTTGCGTCCATCATCATGTCCAAATTCTCTCTTATTAAGGATAATGGATCCTTCAAATTCAACATTCAAAATATAGAAGTACTATCAAACCAAAGTTGATTTAGGACTTCAAGCGAAGTTAATCTTCACTGAACTGGAATTTAGATTCAGGCCTTTGAATTCAAGTCTTATTAAGGGTATGTTGGTCCTTCAAAATATAGAAGTATTATCAAGAAAGCTGATCTTCTAGCAAACAAGATGATTTAAGCTATTTGAATTCACGTGCAAATCATTTCAACTTTGAAATAATTTTGGGTGTATTCTTTTTGGGTGTGCTGATTCTCACTCTTAATTTAATCGAATTACATTATGTTTGACAGATTTAGATTGTGCTGGGAAAGTCGAAGAACATTAATTAGTTGATAGTTGCCGCAACTGAAGCTAGAAATGTTGAGGAGCACATTTAAATAGAACTTTCTTAAAATTTCCTTCACTATGTAGTTTGCACAAACTACTATCTTATGTCGAATACCATGTTTATTTATTTCAAGATTATAAAATTTCATAAATAAATAAGTTAAAAATAACTAAATGAAATCCAATCTTACTTATGATAGTTTGGTCATTAACATTGATTGAAGTTGAAGCTTAATCTACTTTACAATTTTGCAACAGAAGCTAATCGATTGATATCTCGATATTCATTTTTATATTTTTTCAATCCAGCTCCGTATCGCACTTCTTCTATCTACTATTATCGGGATATCCATGTAAATATAGATTTTTTTTTTTTTTTTTTTTATCAAAACCAAACATTTGGAGAGCCGAAACATAGCCTAACCATTCCTTTTGGATCGGATTCAAACATAGTTTTAACATTATCTTCACTTGGACCCACTATACACTTTAGTTTATACGTTCCACTTTTCATGTGTAAAGAAAAAAGAAAAAGGAAAAGAAAAACTGGTAAATCAAGTAGCCGAGCCAGAGCGAGTGGGCGACGGCGGAATCCCCGCCACTCGCCATCTAAGCCGGACCTGCCGTCGTCACAAAGTCGCCACCTGCCTCGACTCACAGTACGGCCTGTGAAATTACCAAAAGCCCCTCCAGAGTCCAAACTCCAGCACACACCGCCTCCAATGCAAAGCCATCACCTATTTATACGAGGGGCGTATCCGTCACACACCTCCCCATTCAACTCCCCTCGCTTTCTCTCTCCTCCTCTCCCCGCTCTCCTCCTCACTCCGGCCAAGCACTTCACAAGGACCGCCCGCAGAAGCAGAGAGAGGAAGCGGACAGGTCGCCGGATTTGGGAGATGCCGTGTGCTTCTGGTCAAGGTCAAGGCGACGCCGGCGGTTCCTGCGGTTTCAAGCTCTCCGAAGCCTCTTTCCTTGCCTCGCTCATGCCGAAGAAGGAGATTGGCGCCGATCGCTTCCTCGAAGCTAATCCCGAGTTCGACGGCCGTGGCGTCCTCATCGCTATCTTCGGTTAATTTGCTTTAACTTCTCCTTTGTCTTGTTTGATTTTTAGTTTTAGAAACGATTATTTTTTGGATTTTAGCGAATTCGTGATTGCTTGTTGCGATTCGGTGTTCTTGTTTGCATGTGACATCGGATTGGGAGATGTCTAGTAACTGAAGGTCGTTTAGCAGTTAGATGCGGTGTTGCATTTGAGTGCCATAGGCTCATTGGTGCAATTGTTCAAGCTAATGTCGTTTTTTTCTCCTAGATTCTGGCGTGGATCCAGCTGCAAAGGGCTTACAAGTTACTTCGGACGGGAAGCCCAAAGTGCTAGATGTTCTTGACTGGTACTTAAAAACTCTTGAGATTGCGTGAATAGTGAATACTATCAGTTTTTGTTTATCTGTTGGCGAGTGTGTATGTCAGAAAGATCATGTCAATCTGCATCTAGCATCAAACATAGGAGTCTGTACAGTGTCCGATTGTTAGTATTAATAATAAAGATTCCAATTTCCACAGTCCTGCTTCTGTTTGGGGGTTGGCGGTGCACCTCGATTGATTTGTTCATGCCAGGAATCTTCTTATGAAGAACTATACCTAAAGATGATTCATTGTCCATAATATGATTTCAATTTACCCTTTGTTTGTTCTTTCTAGCACTGGAAGTGGCGATATTGATACGTCAACTGTGGTGAAGGCAGATGGAGATGGCCTTATTCGTGGAGCATCAGGTTCATCACTTTCTTATTTTACGACTCGTGCAGATCTCTTTATAGTTAGTTTTAAGGTTTAAATGTTTTATCTTGGCAAAAAATTCCAAACTATGCATCTCTCCGCCTCTTGATGAATTAAGAGTGGATATCCAACTTGCATATTTACTCTTTCGACCAAAAAAAACTTGCATATTTACTCTTGCTAAACTTTATGCCCAAGCCACCAAGTGGATCTTTGAAGGTCTGTCTAGTTGCTATCTTGTATATGCGGTGAATAATGAAGCTACTGGCTAACACTTTGGGATCATGCATTGTGATTAGGTTGAAATTGTTGTTGTAAATTATGGATAGCCAGATGCCAACTAGTGAATTGTTCCACCCTAATATCAGAAATTAATGAAATCAGATCACTGAAGTTCAAGTATAACATATCATGTACAAGATCCCTGATGTAATCCTTTGATAGGTAGACTGTCTTTGTTAGGTAAAAACTTTTTTACTGTCACTTGTCATTCCCCTACCATTTATGTACAAGTGCTTTACTCACAAAAAGTTGGTTCATGCCAAATAATATCTTATCATAAGGGATGTTTCAATTACTAGTTAATAGTTTCTTTGTTCTTACACTCTTAATTGGGCTCTCTATGCCATCCATATTTTAGTGCTTCTCTCATTTGGGTATACTAATGTTAAAATATATAGGAGCATTACTGTCTGTTAATTCCTCGTGGAAGAATCCTTCTGGTGAATGGCATGTTGGCTGTAAATTTGTATATGAGCTTTTTACGGATACATTAACTTCTCGCCTAAAGGTATCCGTTTATTCTCGCTTTCAGAGTAATAAGCTTGTTGCTACTTGTTGTATTCACATTAGGTATATAGATCCCTCTTCAAGCCTTGTTCTTTTAAATTCTGTCCAGAAAGAGAGAAAGAAGAAATGGGATGTGAAGAATCAAGAAGCAATTGCAGATGCTGTTACGAAGGTTCATGAATTTGATCAGGTCCTGATTAATTTATGAATATACTACATTTTTTGCAGTAGGCATCTTTTTCTTTTTTTGGGAACAACTATGCTCAAACTCCTTTCTACTACAGTAGCAATGACCTTTATTTTACGTTTTTCGATCTTTTTGTTCTAGGATACTTTTTTACATCTTTATGTTTGACCAAGCATGTACATTTATTATTTATTTTTTGTGTGTGTGTAGTTTTTAATTTCACTTGGGCCTCTCGGAAACAACTTCTCGACCTAGTCGGGGAATCACCTCGGTCCCCTAGGCCCTGCTTATGCGGGATTGATTGGGTAGTTATTTTTTAATTTATTGTTTTTGTTTTTACAGAGGTTTCAGTTTGGAAATTATGAGCACGTTAAGTTGGGTCCTTTGTTAGGGTCATGTCTTGATGCGTTAGTTGAGACCAAATACCATACACTTTTATTATTACTTTTGTAGACAAGTATATTTAAGCAGCGATTGTTTAGTTTTATTTCTTATTTCTTTAAGAGTGGTTTCTCTCTATTCTCTTACAGAAGCATCCTAAGGTGGACGATCCAGAACTGAAAAGGGTACGCGAAGACCTTCAAAACAGAGTAGATTTCCTGCGGAAGCAAGCAGAGGTATCCTTCACGATTCACAAATGTGTTTCAACATCGTCATATTTGTATTTCTTTGTATTAAAGCAGGTCTATAAATTTCAGAGCAATGATGACAAAGGACCAGTGATTGATGCTGTGGTATGGCATGATGGAGAATTATGGAGGGTTGCCATTGATACTCAAAGCCTTGAGGATGATGAAACAGGCCAAGGGAAGCTTGCAGATTTTGTACCTCTTACTAATTACAGGTGTGCTGATATATCTTTTGCATTCTATTCATAGAGTGGACTTGTGGTGAAACTGATTATTTCTTCTTCTTTTTTTTAATACTTGAAATATAGCACTATATATATATTAACGATTTTTCTTGGGCATAGGATAAGAAGCCAAATTGGGAAATATTTCCCCTAGATACACCCGGTTTAACCATTTTTAAATTAGATTATGAGGTTCACCCATTTTCTTTTAGGATTTTCTTTCCCAATAAAGTATCCTTATCCCCTTGTGGCACGCAATAGACAAACCGATTAACGATTTTTCTATCCTATGCCCTTGGGGTTAATACTTACACACTTAACTTTTGCAGGATTGAACGGAAATTTGGAATATTTAGCAAACTGGATGCTTGTTCGTTTGTGACTAATGTGTATGATGATGGAAATATCTTAAGCATTGTCACAGACAGTTCTCCTCATGGAACGCATGTTGCTGGCATTGCAACCGCCTTCCACCCTGAGGTAGTGTCGTAGTTGCAGCACTTAAAGTTTAGCTCTCTTCACAATATGAATAATCTAACTGCAGTTCTGAAATGGGAATCCACTTAGCAACCCCTCTTGAATGGAGTTGCACCTGGGGCTCAGATAATATCATGCAAGATTGGAGATTCTCGCTTGGGTTCGATGGAGACAGGAACGGGATTGATTCGAGCATTAATTGCAGCAGTGGATGTGAGTTTTTATTTGTTAGCCAGTTATGTTGAGAAATTAGAATATAGTTGTACTTTTTCTTCAAAATTTTGTAGACCTGTCACCAGAAATTGTCATAGTTATCTTTATCTGGAAATGTAATATCAAGTGCCTGTTCCGTGATCAATTTTGAAGTTATTTGCGGATGTTGTTCGTTCACTTGGTTTTTTTTTTTTTTTGGGGGGTGGGGGGTGGGGGGTGGGGGGTGGGGGGGGGGGGGGAGCTTGCCTATTTCCACGATATTGTTATGATCCATTAATGGGATCTTGAAAGGTATGTAATGGAGGTTGACAAAAAAGAATGGCTCCATGAAGAACCAAAAAGTCTCCGGGTCAAAAAATATGCTAGACATGCTCAATTGGGTCATATTAAGGCTTACAAATCATTTTTAGATGTGACAGATGATTATGTGAACTCACCCTCTTCCTTTGAAAGATTAGAAATTTGTGATAAAAGAGGGCATCCTTTGGGTTTT
Organism: Persicaria maculosa; assembly: GCA_963922045.1. Taxonomy (NCBI): domain Eukaryota; kingdom Viridiplantae; phylum Streptophyta; class Magnoliopsida; order Caryophyllales; family Polygonaceae; genus Persicaria; species Persicaria maculosa. The sequence continues at coordinate 5,805,098 of OY998253.1, forward strand.
CTTGTTTTATGCTATTGATGTTCTTAATTGTAAGTTAAAATTGATAAAAAAAATTTTTTTGCACTTACAGCATAAATGTGATCTCATAAACATGAGCTATGGTGAGCCAACATTATTACCAGACTATGGCCGCTTTGTTGACCTGGTTAATGAGGTAATCCTTTTGTTGTTATTTCAATAGCTTGTCTTGGTGCGAATGCTTATCCGCTACCTTATGATGGCTTTGTAGGCAGTTAGCAGTAGTTTCTCAAGTTCATGTTATTTTTGGCCAGGAGTAAATATTTTGTAATTTTGGCCAATTGTCCTACTGTTTTTCACACTAGATAGTTGTATAAATAATGCTTGCTAAGTAAATCTGTTTTGTAACTAGGTTGTAAATAAGCACCGCTTGATATTTATTAGCAGTGCTGGCAACAGTGGGCCATCACTGAACACTGTTGGCGCACCCGGAGGCACCAGCTCAAGCATAATTGGAGTCGGTGCTTATGTTTCTCCTCAAATGGCTGTAGGAACTCATTGTCTTGTTGAAGCCCCAAGCGAAGGGCTTGAATACACATGGTAAGTTTTACTCCTTTTGGTCTGGCTGTGTGATTACTACTGAAGATATCTCTTGTTGATGTTGCAAGTTTGATACAACGAGTCCCCTTTGTTATTGTAAAAATTGCATTTGATTTACATGCTCGAGTGAGATGTCATGCAGGTCTAGCCGAGGGCCAACAGCTGATGGTGATCTTGGTGTCTGTATAAGTGCTCCTGGGGGTGCTGTGGCTCCTGTCCCCACATGGACCCTCCAAAGTCGAATGCTTATGAATGGAACATCAATGTCATCTCCATGTGCTTGTGGGGGAGCTGCATTGCTTGTTAGTGCAATGAAGGTATTCATTAATTCTCTCTTTATTTGGTAGGTCTATCATTTTGTGCTTTTGTGGATGGTATATTTCTACTGTATCTTTATCTTTTTTACAGGCGGAGGGTCTTGATGTCAGCCCGTACACTGTGAGGAAAGCTCTTGAAAATACATGTTCGCCTATAGGTAGTTTACCAGAAGATGTACTGACCACAGGAATGGGGCTTATGCAAGTCGACAAGTAAATATTTATCCGACTGAAGTTGCCTATACATTTTGTAAAATAGTGTAAGATCATGATTTGCATTTTTTAAATTATCTTCTTCAGAGCACTTGAGTATGCCAGACAATACAAGGAGACTCCCATTCAGTATGCCATAAAAGTCAGTGTATCTGGAAAATCAGGTAAATCCTCTTTTCTCATCACACCTTTTCCTCTTAAACATTTCTTGCTCATGGCTCCTCAAAGTTTTCGGTTGTGACTTGCCAGTTTTTTTGGGTTTTGGTTTCAAGCCTTTTCATTCTGTTTATATGAACAAATTTTCATGCTGGTTGTGCCTATTTTCTTCCAGCACCTACATATCGCGGTATTTATTTGAGAGAGGCCAGTGTTTGCCAACAATCTTCTGAGGTGAGAGAACTGCATTGGCAATTCAGTTTTCATCCTTTTTCATTGTTCTTTTAATTTTCCGACATGCCTACAAAGATGACTTCACTAAAAAAAAATTCTAGTCATATTCTGTTTATTATACCTTTATTTTTCTCATGATATTTAATCGGCTGTTATGAATTTTATATCATTTGAAATAATAAGTAATTTGGCATCAGTTTCTTTTCATATCCTAATTTTGTTTCTCTAAAGATTCTTCCATGATTGAGTCTCATCAAAATTTTAATTAAATAAATGCTTGTGCTATTTGATAGTTCAGGGGGATATCCTTAAAAGAACCCATCATCTCCAGCCATTACAGGTTGAGAAGATGTTCCCTTTTGGTGACAATGGTGTACTTTGAAATTTGAAACCAGATAAATTCATATTTTTCAATATCATAGTTTTGATACTACTAAGTACTAACCCTTATTCCTTTTATAAAACAAAGAATAATAGCCCTTATTATATATTTACTTTCTCTCATTTTTTATTATTATCATCTTTGACAGTGGACTGTGCAAGTTGAGCCAAAATTTCATGATGATGCAAGTAAATTAGATGAATTGTGTCCATTTGAGGAGTGCATTGAGTTACACTCCACAAATGACACAGTTGTGAGAGCTCCTCAGTATCTTCTTCTCACTCATAATGGGCGTAGCTTCAAGTTAGTGTCTCCATTATTTTGTTGTTGGGCTCCTGAGCTTCTTTTGAGTTATATTCACAAATATTAGGCAAATCTGTTCTTAAAATATATTAAATGGAACATCAACATGGTTGGTTGGCAAGCTCCTTTTTTCTAGTTGATCTGGCTATTGTTTTTGACTACTGCTTGAGCTACTTTCTTCTTTAATTCCTTGGTTCTTTTCAGTTTTGCATGTGTAATCTGCATCTTTGAATTAGAGGGTTTTTTTTGCACCCCTGTTTATTCATGTACCTTAGCAAAGTTAAGCTGTTAACTAATCGTTGAAGCCTTGAAGCAATGGTTAATTTTTATTTATTTTTGGTTAGGTTGGTAAATTTATATCCAAATTGTATTTTATACTAGTTGTAATCCAAAAAAGTAATTTATAAGCAACTCTGTACATCCAAATTGCAAGATTAATCATCTTCATAGTTGTATGCCATTCTTGCCAGTGGGTATCACACAGCCACCATCCAAAATGAATTATGAATGTTATCAAGTGGACGAGAATCATAGTTTATCTTTGTCACTGTTGTTATTCAACAAGCCTAGTTTTAAAATCCGTTCTCTTCCTCAGAAGATCATCATCCTGAAAAGATCGCCATTACAGTATTTTCTTCTTATTGATTTGAATCTGCTCTAACTCATTTCTACTACAGCATAATTGTGGATCCTACAAGTCTTGAAGCCGGTTTACATTACTATGAGCTGTATGGAATTGATTGCAAAGCATCATGGCGTGGTCCGCTTTTCAGAATTCCAGTAACTATCACAAAACCCATGGTTGTGAAAAGTAATCCACCTGTGGTTTCATTTACTGGATTGAAATTTACTGCAGGTAAATACTGTTGGGTTTGGGATTTTTTTGGTTTTAATGCAACATCTCAGAAAACTATGCTTATTTTCAATTTTTCATCAACTATCTCTTGTCCTTGGCTCCTTGCCCTTATTAAGCTGAAATTTTCTAACCCCTTGTGCTTTCTCATTATTTAAATGATAATTATTGAGCATAAAATGCAAAAGAAATCAATCTGTTTATTTATTTTCACATTATACCAATAATCCTCTGCCTTTTGGCCTTTCTTTGGCACCTATTATAATATCCAGTCAATAATTTTCAGTTTACTCAATGTTTTCTGCTAATAAATAATTTCATGTCCTTGATGACCGCAGGATTCTTATAAAACTATATTAATTTCCTTCGTTATTATTTTTTCTTAATTTTTTTTGGTGAAATAATCCATTGCCTCAAGTTACGGTTGGTGATAACCCATTTGGTGAGTGTAAAAAAAAAAGAACTCCACGTGACAATCTCATTAGCTGCACTGACTTTTTTTAAAAAAAAAAATTAAATAATAATAACAAAGTGATAACCTTGCCCTTAAGTGGAGCCATTTGACTATTTTAACAAAGTGTTGGCACTACATGAACAAGCACGTTGAAATGGGAAATTGGAAATGAGGGGTGATAAATGTAAAATGACAAACAATTGGGTGATTTTGTCAGATCTGAACTATATTTCAACATTTTTTTTTAATGGAAAATCATAAGGGTGTTGGATTGTTAACAAAATTGAAACGAGGTGGACTAAATGAAGACTATCATAAGAAGTGTTTTTTTAACAAATTAGCCTAATGCATTTTTGTAAAATATGATCTCAAATTTTTTCTTCTGCTGCTGTTCTTCAACAAGTGTGAGATTTGTTGGATGAGATGTAGATATACTGTTCATCCAGAAGAAAACTGGTGGACCACTATGGAAGCTGGTGGATTTGTTTAATCATTCTTGTGTAACCTTCCCCCCCACCCCTCCCAGGGGCGGATCCTGGACCGACTTCTCGGGGATGCTCGTAGATAAAGTTTTTATCATTTTGAGGATACTTAAAGATAATTTTTTTTACGGGTGGGGATGCTTGAGGGTAAATTTTTTAAAATTAACACTAAAAAAAAAATTAAAAAAAAAATTGTGGGGATGCTTGAGCATCCCCAAGCTTACCCTGCATGCTTTTTCACTAAGAAACAAGTTTTTCTCAGTTCTCAATGTGGTTGTGTATTTAGATTGAGTAACTATTGACATATTATAGATGTTATAGATCCTGGGTATTTGGAAATTTGCTCATTTGGAGGTGTTTTTGCTTTCCCAGGCGACATAGAAAGGCGATTCATAGAAGTACCTCGTGGTGCCACATGGGCTGAGGCAACAATGAAGACTTCAGGGTTTGATGTTGCTACAAGATTCTTCATTGATACTGTGCAGGTATTTTTGTACCTTCCAGACAGGGTGGCTGTAGAGCCATCTTCAAGCAAGCATGTAACTCATGCTCGGTATTTATGTTTCTTTGTAATCTCAAATGCAGATTTCTCCTTTAAAGAGGCCTATTAAGTGGGAGAATGTAGCAATATTCTCATCTCCATCTACGAAAAATTTTGCCTTTAAAGTGGAGAGTGGTCGAACAATGGAGTTAACGGTAGCTCAATTTTGGTCAAGTGGAAGAGGAATTCATGAAGACGTTATAGTGGATTTTGAGGTAAATATAAATGTAACACGACTGATACTGCTTTGTCATGTCAATGTAGGTGCAGGGGCCTGGATTTCTTATGTCAGTCTCATATGGTGAAGCATCTTGTGTTCTCTGTGTTGCTCTTTATTTGAATTTATTTTTCTCATCTTTCATTTTAAGAATTTTGCATGATACAAAGGGAATGACAGAATTCGTTTTTATCTCATTTCAAAATAAAATCTGAGGTTTAAAAATAGATAAGGCTGTTTAAAATACATTAAAATACCAGTTTAGTTACTGAAACTCAATTGTTTCTGGAACATAGAAAGGGGCCATTGGTCATTTAAACGTGACATTACAAATAGTTGTAATAATCTGCTGCTCAAAATGTCTTCCTTTCTTTTCTGATTCCTTCAGTGTTAAAATAATGATATTTCTCTGGTGTCAACTCCTAACTCACAAGTAAATCTCAGCAGAAGTGTTTATGGATTGAAGATGTCGGTTATCAAGGGAGAATTGAATTATATTCAATGTCGTGCAAGGGCATCAACACTCCTACAACCCATTATGAGTTTATAACTCAGCTCTTTCTTCTCTCTACCGCAACATTTAAAAATCAGTCTTGTATTCTTGATTTCTTTCATAATTTAGGGGCTTTTCTTGAGTTATGGTTGGAAATTATATTTGTGGTTTGATTATCTCATCACTTTGATGCAACTATGCTAGAGTTAATTAGCACAATTACTTGATTCCAAATAATCATTTAGTTGGACATTAATAACTGTCATGTGAGTTGACACTTGATGAGTTCTTTTCCAGATACGAGAAAATTAGTTAACGAAATAATGATTATAACCTCTGGTTCAAGGTATCCAAACGTAACAACCATTTTGGGGTCACCTGTTGACTTGCCTAAAGTACTTATTTGCCCAATCACTGACCTTTGTTGATTTGTGATCCGCAGATTGGGTTTCATGGCATCAGTGTAAAAAATGAGGATATAATGCTGGATGGTAGTGAAGCGCCAGTTAGAATTGAAGCGTGGAGTTTGCTATCATCTCAGAAACTTATTCCGTCTGCTACTCTACAGAAGGTAAACTAGGCATAATTGGATTGATATGTTTATATACTTGGGAGAATTCCTTCACACTTTGTATCTTGTAAAGCGGTGTTTTGGGATTTTGTTGTTGTTGTTGTTGTTGTAGGTTAGAGTACCCTACCGTCCTGTTGAGAGTAAGTTCTGTACTCTCCCCTGCAGTCGGGACTGTCTACCTTCTGGAAAACAGACACTAGCATTGACATTAAGGTGGCTTTCATTATTCTTTGCATATTTTCTGTCCTTTGTGTGCTGCACATATCTTTACTGTGTCCATCCTTGCACCTTTTGCAGTTACAAGTTTAAACTAGAGGAAGGAGCGGAAATAAAACCTCAAATCCCATTATTAAATGATCGCATTTATGATAACAAATTTGAGTCTCAATTCTATATGATTTTGGATTCAAACAAGGTATTATGTTTGTTGATGTTACCTTCTTATTCTTTTGATATTTATTGTTTTTCTGAACTCACAGGAGTATGGATAAACTTAAGCTTTATTGGGTGGGTGGGGGGGGGGTTATTCATTGAAGCTTAACGACGGTTTCACATTCTTCATACAAGAAGTAACAATCAAAAAGCACTTTCAAAAAATGTAATTTTAAATACAAAGACAACCTACTTTTGCACTCAAAAGCATCTTCAAAATTGTGAAAGGGCAAGGTATCGATCTTGGATGTATCAAAATGTTTCAGCACACCCCTATGTTCATGCTTTCAATTTTGAATTTAGCTGCTTCTTTTTAATTATAATTATCTGTCTTTAGCTTTCTAATATTATATAATTTAAAGTTTATTTATTTGCATGTTGATTTTCTCACCCTTGTGATTTTCTGCTATTCAGCGTGTATATGTAATGGGGGATGTCTATCCAAAATCAGCACGACTCCCAAAGGGCGAATTCACTTTGCTCCTTTATTTAAGGTGTGAATACTTTCTCAATGCAGTTTGGAGATTGCTGTTGATTTGCTTCATCTTATATTGATAGATTCATGTACTGGTCTGGTGCTTGCTGAAAAGTGTAATTGGATATCAAAGTGTGGTAGATGGGGACATATTTGTTCATCATATCTTCTTTCAAATCTGTTTATAGCTCCCCAACAAACCATTGACAGGAAATAACTCAATAAGCCTCCCTATCTGGTTCATCCTAACAGTTTTGTTGCTATTTCAGGCACGACGATGTCCAAATTTTGGAGAAAATGAAGTCTCTTGTTTTGTTTATTGAAAGAAATTTGGAAGACAAGGTATCATTCCTTTCGTGCAAAAGAATTTTAGTTACTTGCAAGAAATACATGCTCACTTCCATTTGATAGTCACAAATTGCACAAGTATGATGCATGCACACTGCAGCAAGTATTGAGAGGTTTAATTTGATTAAGCCTTGTTCTGCAACCCTTTTTTGGAATTCTGATGGTTGATTGCTATCATTGGAAATCCACATTCTCCACAACCATTTGTGGAGACCTTATGAGAGGGAGGCATATAACCTGAATCTCCTAATAGTTATTTTGATATAACAGCTCTAGCAGCCTCTTTCAACCGCTCGATCAAATTAACCTGAATAAGCTTCCTAACAACCTATTTCAGAACTAAAAAAATGGTAACATATTCTTGTGGAGACTAGAAAGGATTTCAAATGTCCCTTAGCGAACTTTAAAGGGATAGAAAAATAACGCATAAAAATTCCTAAAGGAATAGAAAAATCATGCTTAAAAAATCCACTGGGGAGAAATCTTTTACTTTTCAATTGAGGAGAGGAGGAAGGAAATGCTGACGTTTTGTTTATTCATCTGCCAGCAAGTTTCTTCCACTGAACTTAAATCAACGACTCATGATAATATTTACACTATTCCTCTAAAAATAAAGATAATTGCATATGCCGGATGTTTTATCTGAAGACATTTGGTAGTGTTAACTGTTAACAATGACCCTAACCAGTGGATTGATTACTGACCATATTTGTTATGCCTTTAATACAGGAGAAAATCCGGTTGAGCTTTTTCACACAGCCAGATGGCCCTTTGATGGGAAATGGTAGCTTTAAGTCCTCCGCTTTAATTCCTGGGTAAACACTGAATTATTCAATGTTTGTGGGGAATCTGTTCATGCATTTGGTTCATTTTTGTTTCAAACTGATGATCTTCATTTTGCACAGACTGAATGAAGCTTTTTATGTGAGTCAACCAACCAAAGATCAGCTCCCTAAGGTATATATACAGTGTTTATGATGTTCTGTGTTTTTTTGACAACAAGTTTCAGCTTCTAACTCGACAACATTTGCAGAATTGTCCCGAGGGGTCTGTGCTGTTTGGCGATATCACATATGGAAAACCCTCATTCCAGGGACAAGGAAATGGAAATGGTTCACAGAAGAATCCCGCTTCTTATCAGATATCTTATGTTGTACCTCCAAACAAGGTTGATGTAGTTATTATTGAATAGTTTAAGCAATTCAAATATTAAAGGCTGTTCATTCTGTGTTTCCAATCAATCTTAACCAATTACTTTTAGATTCAGTAGTTTTTTTAATGGTTGTTTCTCTATCTCTCTCTATATCCTGGTATGTTGTTTCAGAATGACAAAGAAAAAGGAAAAGGTTCACCTGCAACATCAACACAGAGTGTGTCCCAGAGACTAGAGGAAGAGGTAACTGTCTTATTTCTGCACATTAGCACTTCTCATAAGTTGGTGTGTTACTGCTTTTGCAAATTTTATATTTTTCTTCACGGATGTGATATTTGGAAAATGTATGTTGGATGGTTTCTACACAGATGGAAATTTAACAAAAACATCTATTTTAGAGGTTTTCTGTACAAAATACCAATGAAGGAAATATAAGCAAATGAACATTAAACAAAACATCCAATTTCGACCGGAAAAAAAAAACATCCAATTCCTAAAACACCAAAATGCAATGTTGTCTTTTCTTTTCCCCAAAAATGAAAATGCTGTGATGTCTATTTGAGGTTCTAAAAAACGGTAGATTTGTGTTTCTTTTCTTAGTGAACCATGATTACAAGTGTCCAGTTAAGGGGTTTCGATTGTTGAGAATATCTCACAAAAGACTGACTCAAGCAGGTTTTCTGCTGAAGTGCAGATGCTTTTGATGCTCTTTGGCTGTACACTGTTTTCTTCGCTTATTCTTAAGATAATGTTGCTTTTTTGGAAGTTATTTTCTTCCACCAATACAGTGATGGTTTCCTTTACAGTGGATATTCAGATTATTTTTTATTACCTAATCTAGTAATTGATCCTTGCTCAGGTCCGTGATGCTAAAATAAAAGTTTTGACTAGCCTGAAGCTGAATAAAGAAGAAGAGAGTGCAGAATGGAGAAAACTATCAGCATCATTGAAGGCAAGTTAGTGTTTCTTGTTCAGAGTCTTCTAAGCTGTTTTATTGTGGTTATGGACTTCTCATGTGTATTTCTTTCATGATGTATTCATTTATAAAATTATATTATAGTCCTTTAATGTTCTGCCTGTTTATGCCATCTTGCAGATTGAATATCCAAAGCACACTCCGCTTCTTGCTAAGATCTTAGATGGTTTGCTCTCTCAAAATAATGCTACTGATAAAATTCACTATTACGAAGAGGTAAATATGATGTCATCCGTTAATTTATCTTGAGATCAATATCAAGAAAAAGGAAAATAAGTATTGGTTATTCATCTCATACTTTACCTTAAGAGAAGCCAGGCCAACATTGCTTGATAGGCTACAATAGCATGGAAGGTGTAGATGGAAGCATTGCACTAGCAATAAATGCTCGGCTGTTCATCCTTGATCATAGAAACTTCTGTGCTTTTACTGCTAGTAATGCTTTTCGTTTCAGTAGGATTTTTTGGGTGCAAATAACATCATCCAATGTCTCTATCACACGCATTAGTAAATGTGATTCAATTCATATTTGTTGATACTTTCATGACTGACGCTTGTGGACAATTGCTGGTAAATAGGAATCAAAGGAGTCTTTCCCATTTCACCTCTTCTTCTATTATGCAGGTTGTAGCTGTGGCAAACGAGGTAATTGATAGTGTTGACAGAGATGAGCTAGCAAAATATCTTTCCCAGAAAGTCGAACCCGAGGATGACGAATCAGAGGTAAGCCTGTATAAAATGAGACTTGATGAAGTAAATAATTTAGGAAGATATTGTGTGCTTACCCTTGATATGGTATAATTGGTGTGATTTTGCTTTTGAGTGTTGCCGATAAACAGTACTTGTTTTCTTGAGATTCTAGCATCTTTCTTCTCGATCCTTCCTAGTATTATATAGATAAGTTTAATTTATTACATACGTGAACTAATCTGTAAAGAGAGCCATCTTCTCTGCTTTTGCTGCTTGTACTTCACCCTTGTTCTTTTAAGTAATGAATTGCAGAAAATCAAGAGGCAGATGGAGACTAGCCGAGACCAGTTAGCGGAGGCTCTCTATCAGAAAGGGCTTGCACTGAGTGAGCTTTCCAGTTTGAAGGTTATTCTCATTCAACATTAAACTCCTGTTTCAAACGGAAATCCTGTTGTCATGTTTTTCCAGAGGTGGAAAATGCTGCAGTTTGCTTCTTCAGGTTTTAAGGTTTTTTTTTCTTTTTTTCTTGAAACTGGGTAAATTTTATATAAACCTCACCATACAATGGATACACTACAAAATACAAAAAAAAAAAGCGCTAGCCAAACTAAGGGCCAACTGTAAAACCAAAAAAGACATGGCCTACAAATGGAGCATCGCCTTCCATTCCCTATCCACCCTTCTTTTAAGTCTTGGTTCCAGTTTCAGTTATATCACCTTTCTCTGTTCACCTTGAGTATTTCTTCTTGTTCTTTGTCTTGAAAAACTTTCTTCCCACAAGTCCTGGTTCTCAAGTAGAAGTTTTCTGTATTGGTATATTGTACTCCCTCCGTCCTAAAATACATGGGCTTTTAGCCTTTTGCACAACTTTTAATAAAACACTTCACTTTTAAAAAAACATCATCATTTCACTAACTTTTTCATAAACTTTATTATTTTTAAACACCCACTACACATTTTAACCAATCAAATTATTTTAAAAAGTCAACAACACACAAACCAATACAAATCATTACAACTTCCTACCTAGAAAACATAAAAGGCCATATATTGTTGGACAAAATTTTACTTCTAAAAACCCATGTATTATTGGACGGAGGGAGTATATTTTTATCGACATCCCCCATATATTGTTACCGTGTACCAGCATACTGCAGCATTTCATGAGAAGGCTTGGGGGGTTCACAAGTATTTTCTTCTGTACAAAGAGGAAGACAATATCGCTGCCTTGATTGATGATGAAAACAATTTGTTAATGTATTAATTTGAGCTATTGGTGGCTGCAGGATGAGTCTAAAGTTTCAGAGCCTGGTAACGAACAGACTTCTAAACCCAAAGACGATCCTTTCGAAGAAAATTTCAAGGAACTGAAGAAATGGGTCGATGTGAAGTCTGTTAAGTATGGGATGCTTACTGTGATTAACGAGAAGCGCCATAACAGGCTGGGAACGGCACTGAAGGTGTGTTCTTGTTTTAATCCTATATGTTTTTTTTCTCTCTCTTGACATTCGTAAGATTTCATGTGATCTTTATCATCAAGACTAGTTATTTCATGAAGAGAGACAAATTCTGGATGTTTACAATCCCAGACTGTTTTGCATTTAGGTATTGGACGGAATGATTCAATCCGACGAGGACCCTCCCAAAAGAAAATTCTACGACACGAAACTTTCTCTGATCGACAATATAGGATGGAAACATGTTGCTGCCCGTGAAAAGGAGTGGATGCTCATCCGCTTCCCTTCATCTGCACCCCTATTCTGAGAAAGAAACAAGCTGGAGCTGCTCACTATGCCTCGTTGCATTTACACACAGCTGGCTTTTCCTCAATGGGTATTGCGGTTCTTGATCTTCCCTTGCAAACCTGAAATGTTTTTCTTTCCACTTTGTTTTCAAGACGGTTAGTTAGAAAACTTTCGCTACCAAGCACTTAGCACTTACGAATCAAAGGGATGAATAGCATTTCGAACTCCTCTTCATCCTCAAGCACTTTGTTTTTCAAGACGATTAGTTAGAAAACTTCCCTGTTATTTTACAAGGTAATTTTAATTTGTTTGTTCTAGGAAGAGGTAAATTGAATTCTGACCACAAAAAAAATCGTAATCGCAAGCAAGTTTCAGATCTTCACAAGTTCTGACTGTAGGATTTGATCGGACCTATGCTGGGACACAGTGCCCTCAAGGCACGTGCAATGACACAGTGTCTACACCTGGGTAGGCAGTTGCATTCTTGTTGAAAATGGACATGAAGGAAGATCTTTATGCCGGTTTTGGTCTCTGTTGGGGATGAACAGAAGGTCTTTAGAACATTGCCGAAGAAGGACATGATTGTATGTAACGCAATGATCTCCGGTCAGTGTCCACGTAGCACAACCAGACAACCGTATCCACAACACTCAGAGTCCTCGGCTAGCTTACGATCTCTGGTCAGTGCCAAAGTGGGAGAAGCCTTGAGAGTGTCGAAAATGCACAAAGAGGGATTTGGACTTAACCAGACAACCGTATCCACAACACTCGGGAGTCCTCGGCTAACTTAGAAGAAAAAGATATAGTACAGCTCCATAGAGGTTGCGAGTAAAATTTTCGATGACAGTCAAACTGCAGTTGTGGCCATAAAGTTGTTTGATCAAATGCTTAAAAGGGTATATTTTTCGCCCTAACCAACTTTGGTAAGTGTTCTTTATACTTCCATCTACACGGCCTTAATCGATCAAAGGAAGCACTATTTCAATTCAGTGCAGGACTTGTTTGGATAAAACCAATACAGGAGCACTATTTTTGCATGGTGAAGAAGAACCTCCGGTATCACCATTTCGAGTTCATATGTAAGCTTAAGGATAGGGATATTATAGTTAAGAGACAACAACCGGTATCACCTTTTCAGATCGAGTTTAGTTCCACCTAGCAGTGAAGATGTTGTTTCTCATGATTGACGACAAGGATCGATGTCATGGGTAAGATCGAGGAGGTAATACTATGTGCAGGGTTTGATCCCTGTTATGTCAAAAGTTGCCTGCTTATAAGAGTACGTTTGGTGTTACATATCATATATACTTGCAAGTTGCAAGCACTTGGGGAAAAAATGCAAGTCCATGTTATTACACCCCTTTCTTACTACGCCTCCCATCTCGTAATAGTCGATGTCTTAGGATAGTAAACTTGTATTATAAAACTTGATACTATAAGTAATAGAAAGATGGGTGCAAAAAGCTAAAACATATATATTGTATCCCGACTTTAACATTGCATGTGAACATATATATTGTCATTGCATGCTAACTAATTCATTTCTTTCATATCATGTTATACATAATCATAGTAGTGTGCTAACTAGTTTATTGAAGATTTGCTGAAAAAAAAAAAGTTTATTGAAGATTTGAATCTCCGATTGACAACACATTGAACGAAATTAGTGATCGAAATTTGCATTTGTGGCACTGTGTTCACATGTAATTAAAATTCGAGGATATTTTTCTAACAAAAGGTGTGGTATTTAACTCACAACTCACATCAACTTAAATGTTTGATTATTTGATTTAATTTTTCCAATCATAAAAATTAAAAGGTTGATTAAACGTAAGTTTCAAATATCTTAAAAATAAACAATAAGTTAAATATGTGACTTTTAGGATAAATAATGATGGGTGTGTCGTACAAAATGGCCTAACAAGGGGCGTTTCGTACAAAATGACCGAAACAATGGGCGATTTTGTGCAATTTAGGGTGTGTTTGGATTCCATTGCATGTTCACTATAATGCAATTATTTTACCTCGTTCGATGTGTCTGTTTGGTTGTAAAAATAAAAATCTCGTAAAAACCGAGGTAAAACCGTAATTTAATCAAATAATCACATAAATCGAGATAAAATAATTGCATTTTAATTAATATATCGTGAAATAAAAAAATATCATAATTTAAACGCCTTATAATTTTTGTTAACCAAACACCGATCATTTTGCATTATAATGATAATGCATTTGGAATCCAAACACACCTTACGTTACATTCTAAATAGGCCTTTGCAAGGGTATAAATTTAGACACGCCTCTTGCCTCTCCAGTCTCCACTGTACTTCCCTCAGTTCCCTCCATTCGCGAAATCTCGAGCGAAAACGATAAGGAGATGCGCCTTCACCTCTCCATGGCTCGCTTCTCCAAAGCTTCCATCTCCAATCTCTCCTCCAAACCTCAGTCTCGCTCAATCTTCGCCAATTCATCGCACGTTTCGACTGCGATTCCGTTCAATTTCGCTTGTTGCTCCACTCTTAGCAGCGAACATAAAACCCTAGGTATGCCCCGGATTGTTCCAGAGATTCGGATTCGTTTCTTTCCTTCTCCGGATTTCTCTTTTGTTTTGCTTCTGGCTTTTGTTTCTGATGGATATTTGTTTTTGTTTTTGTTTTTTTTTTTCGTTTTTGGAGGATGCTCGGCGAATGGCGATGATAGTGATAAGAATGTGGATAATTTGAAGGTTTTGCGGAGGAAGGTTGAGGCTCTTGGTATTAAATCTGATAGCGCGAGACCTGGTTTTTATGATTACTTGATGTGTCCTAAGGTAACCGACTTCTGTACGATATTTGACGGTTAGATAACTAGCTTATTTCTCACCTTTACCTTTGGATGGAATGGCTTTTTCATTTGTATTGATTTCAATCTAAATCCCTAAATTTTGGCGTCTAATGATCATAGAGAAGATACATAGAGATATGCAGTCCATTTTACCTTTCCTCTGTATTCATTTTATTTTACCATTTCACATGGGTCATACAACCAGCTCAAACTATAATCATAGTCAATTCAGATGCAACTCATTAATTGGGGGATAAGTGGATTACTTTGGATTTTGGAAGCATCAGTTATCCCTGAGGGAGCATGATAAAATCCCGAAGCTTCAAACCACCCTGACCTTATATGCAATTAAGGATTAGATGTTCACAATAGGACATAGTTGTATTGTTGGTGGTATGCAGTGTGAAGGGAATGGTGAAGTGTGTTATATATCCAGCAATGGACCTAATGAACTGATAACCATGTTTCCTCTATAATGGCTTCGTTTCACTATCTTGCAAAGCAACTATATGAGTGCTTTCATTTATTCTTTTTTCCATGCTTAAAATTTATTTACTGATAAGTGTGTATGTACTTTACCCAGTGTAATGGTGGGAAGTTGATGGAGAGGACTCTTTCGTTCCATGTTAGTAAAACGCAGTAAGTGTGAAGAGTTGCTTTTGTTTAATTGTTGTCATTTCACTATTTTTAATACGCTGATTCCATTCTGCTTATAGGGATTTCTCCATGTGGAGATGCTTCCACGTTGATTGTGGGTGGGCAGGGCAGGTAATTTTTTTTAATCTTTCTGTAACAACGAAATGTCCTACCTGACTTTTAATACTCTCCAAAATTAATCTTTGACTAATTATTCTCCTATTCAATAAGTCATTATATTTTATAAGAAAATATATCGGGTATTTTTGAAATTTGATTCAGAAGATTCTGGTAGGAAAGTTCTTCCAAAACGGATGGAGTTCTATAAAATATAGATTCAAGGTATCCTTAAATTGGAAACTAAAGGCAGGATTTTCACATATCTAGCAAATCTAACTCCCTTATTATTAGTTTTTTTTAATGGATATGTCATCTTTGATAGTATATGAAATTGGGAGAATGTCTTTATGTACCAACAGAATTTGGTAATGCTTTGTCTTGTAGTAACTTCCATTGCAGGCCTTCATAGACAACCAACCAAATCCTCTTAGAGTTGACTGGGCAAGTGATTTTCATTCAATGAAAGCAGGAAGCCTGGGCCTAGAACCATTGGGTGAAAAGGTATGTCAGTTCTACAATTTACAAATTTGTCAAAATTTACTGCAAGTTGTATTATCTTTTGTCTTTTGTTTGGCCTTTAGTTGTCATGATTGTATACCTATCATGATTCTTTTGTTGATGGTTCTCTTGACTTTTGGATGCTAGCATCATTGTTTGACAAACTTGTCTAGTGCTTAAAGCTTAGCAGTTAGCAGTCAACGACATGCCTTTACTTAGAACAGGTTTCGAACACATTAGAAGAATGTACATCTACACTGTATTCAACTTTTAATGACCGAAGACAACAAATGAGGAAGATAATTTAATTGAAGATATATAAAGATGGATACAAATATCACCAGAATTAATACATAATGAGGGAATTCTTTCCTTAACCATTTTGATAACTTTTGATGGGATAAATGTATTTTCATCTTGCTAATTACTCTTGTTTCCTATCAGCTTCTTTCATACTTTGCTGAAAGAATGATATCAAAGGAAACTCTACAAAGGAATGCTGTCATGCAAGTACGTGGCGATCAGGTCTGGACAGAATTCATTTTATGGCCCAGTAATTCCTTTCTGCCCTATAAATTTTGCAAAATGATATTGGAAACAGAATGAGATATTGATTCAATTCATTGCAAAAACTACAATGGGTCTGCACAGCACATGTTATATCCCTCATGTTAAATAGTATATCACAGTGCCTTAAAAAATTCCTTAAATGAAAATTTGTGTTCATGTAAAAGCCAAAGGCCCAAAAACAATCTCTGAACAGGAAAATGCAAACATGATGATGGATCTCTTATTACGTTCCTTTTTGTTCTATCCCACTGAATTGAACTGGCTATGCAGAATGCCATTGCATTTTGTTACAGACAAAATGGGGTGCTTGTTGGTTGCAAATATCGAAGAATGGATAAGAAATTCTGGCAGGTATTTATTACGTAGTAGTTGTTTATGGCTAATGCCTAAAGAAGGATGATACTGTTTTATCACATAGCTTGAATATTCAGTAGCACTATTTCTTGGAAGTTTCAAAACAAGAGCAAGAAACATAATTATATTACAACTGCAAACTCTTAATAATTTCTCCCGGTGTTTTAAATTTTTTCCTCTTAAACTCAAATACGTTGTATTCTTCCCAGGAGAAGGGCACTCAAAGGATATTTTATGGAGTCGATAATATACAAGGAGCATCTGAAATCATAATCGTAATCAACACAATCTCTTGATGTCTGTTTATCAAATTCAACTTATAAGTTTTCGCTTTTGATATTTTTTTTCCGTTTGGTCTATGCCAAATGATCTTAGGTTGAAGGTGAAATGGATAAACTCTCCATGGAAGAAGCTGGGTTTCTGAATTGTGTGAGTGTTCCTGGCGGTGCTCCACAAAAGGTTTCTAATAAAGATCTACCGCCTGTGGAAAAGGTGCGAAGACAACAGCTTTGAAATTCGTAACAACTAGAGGGTGTCAATTGATCCTTTCCCGAGATTTTATTTGGTCTTATCATATTAGAACATCATGTCTATTTCTGCATTAAGTTTCCTTGATCTTTGCTTGGGGGATTGTTGGTTATCAATGACTATACACTCTTGTAGAGTTTGCATATGTTTCTTGTTCACTTCGTCCTAAATTTGGGGAGTGGCTACAAATTGTGTCAGGATGTTGCATATCAATATATCTGGAACTGCAAAGGCTACCTGGACAAGGTCAGTTAAGGCTAGCTCTTTAATTTGCAAATTTTTCTTATAGCAAGTATCAAGTTCTCTTTTAGACACTTATTCTCGTGTCCTGTGAATAGGCTTCTCGCATTATACTGGCAACAGATAACGACACGCCAGGCCAAGCTTTGGCTGCAGAACTTGCTCGCCGCCTTGGAAAAGAAAGGTTAAGATTTGGACTAGTTAATATGTGAACGTTCATGAAATTTTAATTGATTACACGTACTGTTTCTTTTACCTCTCTTTGTTGGATGATATAGATGTTGGCGCGTGTTTTGGCCTCAAAGAGAAGGATCTGATCCCTTTAACGATGCAAATGAGGTTTTTCCCATCTCCACCCATTAGAACCTTCAATCATCTTTCCTTTGATCTTTATCTTCCTCTTTAGGATGTTATTCCTATGTTAATATAGTAGCTTAATAAACATTTTCCGAATGATGAAATAGTTTTGCATGCAGATTTGATGATATCTAAGCTGAGAGGAAAAACAAAATAGGCTTTTATTTGATTAATGAACCCTGATGACTTCATTTAAGCTTTTGCAAAAAAGAGCGACAAGGAGCCAGATAAACGGTTGTTTCTGGACTAAAATTCAATTTGCAGATCGTTGCTTGATCACTACAAATGCAGTAATTCATGTGCTATCTACTTATGTGTTTACTCCTGCGACTCTTCCTCGTAAATTATACTGCCACTGATTTTTCCGAGCAATGGCAGGTGCTGATGAACCTGGGATCTGATGCTGTGAAGAAGGCAGTTGAAAGTGCTGTGATGTTTGATGCAAGGAGTTGTAGCCCAGGCAAGATAGAAATCGCATTCCATTAAACACAAGCATTTCGGAGCCCATTTGTTTTTGTTTTCCTTTTTTAATGTCAGGCTTCTAATAGAACTATTCAACACCAAAAATAAAAAGAGTTAACCCGATCAAATCCTCTACACAAGCAAAAAGAATTCCAGCGGCTAGTTGAAATTGTAGAAAAAAAAATCAATCTGAAAATTGTTACAGAAGCTATCTACCAACCACTAGTGCGAGTTGTAAATGAAAATTGCGATACAACCAAAGAAAATAAAATTAATACTGTATGAAAGAATGAAAAATTGGCTTAAATGTTACACTTCACTCTCAAACGAGGATCTTGAATCATCCACTTTGGATTTTACCCTGTCAAAAATTACGTCCACATTGTTACGGGGCGAACCTATTAATCTTGGGTTACTTTAAGAAAAAATATTAAAACTTTTAATTTCATATTCATTACTTATAAATTTATATAAAAAAATTTTTTATAGAGTTTTTAGTTACTTAAAAAAGTGCGTTGAAAAGTATATATTTTGAGACCAAGGGAGTATTTCAGTACCTGTGCAAGGAATGAACATTACTGGTCCTTTCAAGATTAGTCCTCGTGTTCATCTTCAGAATCTGCAAAAAGATCAAAAAACAGTTTATGACCTCCAATGTTGCTTAAAAATCTCACTGAGCAAAACTAGTAAAATCTACAATTGCTCTGAAATTAACGGGCACAAAAATGATGGTGCAGGAAATACGATGACTCCTCACCAGATCGAACATCTTCGCTGATTTGGCCCTTGGCATTGATTTGCTTCACAAGCATACGGAACATCAAGACCCACCAGTAGATGTGCAGAACAAGCAGGCAGTACAAGAGTGTGTTGAAAACATAGTAGTATATGGGTCCGTCCACCGGGTGCTTTTCCTTGTCCAATGCCAAGACAACTTCATAACTGCACTATGACGAAACCGAGTGAGAGGGCAATGTAACCAGAAGGCGACTGAAATCATTGATCATGATACATGAGAAGAAAACAGTACACATAACATATAGTTATGCTCTAAAATGAAAGCAAAATGAGGATTAAAATGTCCAATTTCCATGAGGTTTCTCACCTTGTACTCCAAAGAACCCAAAACGGGTAGTAGGTAAGGCGAAGCAGGACCCAAGATATAACGAAGACAACAAATGAAATACTAGCCAGCCCTTCAGCACCACTATATTTTGACATCTTCCCAATCTCAAGAAACACATCGCTTGCATCGTGAAGGGCTAATACAACTGAACCAACACGAGCAAACCTGGACATAGAAAAAGAACAAAAGATGTCGACTCAAAGTGGATATATAATTATGCGATAAAAACTATTGAGTTCTACTTTAGCAATCACCATTCTAGAAGCACAGAGGGAAACTGATTGAACAACTAGTAGATTACTAAACAGTGATTGTGGAAAATACCTTAAGACATAAGAGAGCAGAATGAGAATGACGGTTGCAACATGATGCCCCATCGAAACACCAAAGTCAGAGCGCCTTGTTTCCCAGAAGATTAGAGCAAATACCGAGTAAGTATAGAATCCAGCAGCATACATATACACTCCTTTCAACTTCAACCTGACTTCGGAAAGGGAAAAGTCGCATGACTATACGCTAATAACTCTTAGCATAAGAAGTTGTGACTAAATAACTGCAGAAAAGTTCTAACATACTTCATTTTTTGGTCAGGCCAGACCTGATCTCCAGGTCCCACCCAGAAGTTCCTTGTATTAGTGAACCATGGCTCATTATAGGTCACTGCAATAGCCAGAATCTCAGCAGACAGAAAATAAACACACTTCCAAGCTGATTCCTTGAATTTTCTTAGCTTCTTTCTTTTCTCATCTGAATCAACATCTTTCAAATGATATCCCTTGCCAAAAACCATTCTCTTCCCAATTTTCTGGTTCATATATATATAGGAAATTAGACACTCTTCAGTCAAAAAAATTTCACCAAAAGAGGACAAAGGATGCACAATAAGGACAATATCTTAATCCACTACTTACAGCTGATATGAGATTACAATTGGCTACTGCAAATTTGTAAAAATAGGTTGCCTTTTTCAACATAAAAAAAGTCAATGCAATCCTGGAACTTAAACTTAGCAGAAGAAAGAAGACGCAATGGATAATGATCAACTGAAAGCATGATGTACGGAGTAAACGTTCAACGGAGCATGAATATGGACCAAATTCCAAAATCTACATCAGATCACCGGAATTAATACGGATCACTCAATCAATCGATCATACAATCCCACAGCTCGTAGGCAAGAGATTCCAATTCCAACTGTACAGCGTAACAAATCGGTAAGATCAAGCTCATTCGAAGCAATCAATCAATCAATGCTACAAGCCCTAAGCAAATCGGAAACCTCAACAGATTCCAAAACCGAGCAATAACCACACAAAGGACGGCATTACCTCAAATACGAATCTATCCAGGAAGAAGCGCACGGAAGGGAAGAAGACGGCAAACAGCGGGAGGACAACGAAGTCGCCATACTCCGGAAACGATTCCTGGTGCCAATCAACAGGAAGAGCGAAATCTGAGAGAACCATTACCAAAACAAAAAAGCGAAAATCGCAATAGACCGAAATGCGACAATGTCGGAAATGGAGGCGACTAAGGGAGTGGCCGGAGGATGCGGCGGAGGCTGCGGCTTGAAGTGGCGACGGGAGAAACGTGGGGAGCACGAAGTATTTTGGATCGGAGGAGGAAAGAGCGGTGTGAGCTGCCAAACGCTGCGTCGGGACTGTCTTTTATAGTCAGTCAGTTAACCGCCTTTCAAGGCCATTTCTTCATGTGCCGGATTGCCGTGGTTCTTAAGGCTGGTGAGTGGTGACCTTGAAATCCAGTCCCGATATCTTGATATCTATATATCCGATATCTATATATCAGATATATCGGTATCAAAATATCGACATCATTTGATATCTCGATATCAACTAATATGCTCTTCAAAATCAGGATATCAAATAGATATAAATCTGATATTTAGATATCAAGTGATATCGATATATATCTATACCAAATACAGTACTAGATATGAGATACATTTATACCCCTCATTAATTATCCACAACCCCCAACCAATAAAATTTGAGCAAAAAGTGAAAAAAATAACGATTATCATATTCCAATACTTAGAAAACTTAGAAGGATTTATATTTGTAAACAAAAATCTAAGCTAAAAGGACTTATATTTTTTAACGGAGAGAGTATTAGATTAAACGATATTGATATCCACCAACACTAGATATTAGATATCAGGAGCTGATATTTTATCCTTAGATATCAATATCAAACGACCTCTTATAAGTTTTTATCATAAAAAATTAACCATGACACGTTTTGTTTCCCATGCGACCCGTCGACTAATTTCACATGGTACTATTAGGATTTGTATTCAAGTGCAACTAAAGACAACATAATTTACAAGCCACTAAAATAGATCAATAAGAAAAATTAAAGCACTATACAATGACAACTTCATATCAACTAGGGTTGGACGGTGGTAGGAAAATTATCATACTAACTGATTACCAACCGTACCAACAGGTCATTAGTACCAAGAAGTCGGTAATCGACTGAATCGGTAACCGAAGTCTCGGTACCAAGGGTAGACTGTACGGTAACAGTATGGGCAACCCAAATACCGTGGTACCGGTGGTTACCGAATATATATTTAATTTTTAAAAAAAAAAATAAAATCTATCATGTACCATCGGTACCATTGGTACCGATGGTAGAATCTGTGAATGTGAATTATGTGAATCTGTCATTGGTACCATTAGTACCATCGGTACCGATGGTACCACAGTGTATAAAACGAAAATCGAAGAATGAAAATAGTGGCTTCGGTTACCACGGTATCGACATTCGGTAACCGATACTTTCGGTACCAAAAGCTTCTGTACCGACACTATTCGGTTGGTATGTGATACAGAAAATCCCATACCGAGGAGTATCGGTACGATACGTGGTAATCGAAAATTTACCATGGTACCGTACCGTGCCAGTCCTAAGATTATCAACAACATAACACAACACGTATATAGACATATATAGTCATGTTTTTTACTACATCAGTTAAGGTTCAATCCTATTTCTTCAACAAAACAAAAGGTTAAATCCTATTTCATTTATTTTGATTGGTTAGCCCATTATTTTATAAACCAAATAGCAATTGAATATCTTATCTGAAATGAAATGGCAGGAGAGGCCACGCTAACTGTATGAACAAATCTAAGCAGCACAGATTTGTACTGTGTCATGTCGCATGGCAGTGGGACAATAATCTAACGATTTCTTTCGTTTATATGGTTTTGACTTGGGCCAATTAATTGGGCCTTAAAAATGCCCTCCAAGGCTCCAACAACCAATATGGGCCTTCAATATCCCAGGTTGGTTAACAGAATTTACCACAAATTGATTTTTTTTTAATACAAGATGACTTATTATAGTCCTAATTATAGTCCTAAGTATGAAATTATTTTAAAAAATTTATACTCCGTAGTTTTTAGAGGAGAGTGTTCTAAGTCCAATTTAAAATCGTAAAAAAAGAATCGAAATACTTCATTACTAATCCCTTCATTTTTTTTTAATTGAGCAACTCCAAAACCTATATTATTTTAATTAGTTTAATGAAAGCCCACAAAAGGAGAGAATTAGGCCTGGGTTGATGTCATTTACTATAGAACTTCCACATTTAAAATCTAAGAGAGCATTTCACACCGAGATGGGACTATCGATCATAAACTTTATGAAGAAGAAGAAAATATGGGTTACAACGAAAACGTGAAATCCTCGCCTTTGCAATTAGTATTGACAATGGAAATTGAGATGATCGTCTTGGATGCTCAGCACCTCCTATAATGCTTCGAGGAATCCTCCTGCCAGCACGTTTTCCGTGAAGTGAACCAAGTTGCGGATTTGGTGACTAGACTCAGGTATACGGCGGACCTTGAAGCTCTCTCTTCACATCGGGAGTTTCTTGTCCTTGTCCGAAAGGACGCGATTGGGTGGTGGGTCAGCAGGGTCTGACACCACCCAAAATCTTATCTTGTATAAAAAAAAGGAGTATTCACAATGGAAATGGAAGCAAATCATAGTTCATCGCGTACAGGAAGATTCGGAACTATATTGTCGTGCATCACAATCTTGACACCATCGGCACCAGCAATTTGAGCATCTTTACCCATCATACCTGCTTTTATCATCGAGGTGATCTTCCTCTGTAGCATCAGCAGCCCAATACGCTTCGAGACAACATAGAGGACGGCACAAGCAAACAACAAAAACCCGACTGTGATTATTATCCTGCGAAAGCCATTCCCTTTTGGTTATGTTTGGGAGCATGAAATTCTAGAAGGAAAAGGTTTTTCAGGATCAGGTTCTTCACCTGTCAATTACATCTTGACGCTGCATAGTGGAAAGAAGGTTTCGAGTACGCATCAGCAATGAGCGATGACCCTTGTATTCTGTTTCAGCCTTTTGCAGCACTCCGGTTGATTCCTCTACGAAATTCAAATGTTAAATTGTTAGTTGTTGAAGACCTAAAGAGAATGTATAAAGGTGTTAGTGCTTGAACATACCGAATGTCATCAATGTGCTCGCACTCCTCTCCACTTCCTATAGGAAAGAAGCATATACATGTTAAAGCAGAGGTAAGTAATCCTAGTCCAAGGTCTTAAATGACAAAACTCAGTTTTTGGAACAAGTTAAACCAAACACTGACCTGAACCATCAATTGACGAGTGCGTCTGAGGCTCTCGGTGATGCTTTCTGCAGCAGAAGTCATTCCAGCCTTTGTCCTTCACAAGAATGATTTTAAAAAAAAAAATCATGTTTCCAAAAAAACATTATTATACAAGTTATATCCAATACATCAAGTCCCTCTTTCTCCGAGAACAATAAGAGAACATACTGCAGATTACGTCGGCGAACCGTAGACTCCGTTCCACCACCCAAAAGCAGCTCCCTCTACAGTAGTTAGCATATTCATTCAGCCAAAGTCCAATAACATCTTTTGCGAACACATACAACATTTCACAAAAAGTTTAAACTGCTAAACATCATCATATTAAACACAACCTAGTTGCCTTAATGTATGCTCACGAGTAACAACAGGACAGATCAATCACATAAAAGATGAGCAAGGCAACAATTTGAATATCATTTTCAGTATTAGCATAAGATCTGGAAACTTTTCTAAGGAAACAACTGAAAAGGAAACATTAGAAGCCATGATATTTAGGGGGGAGCTTGATACGGAGATTAAACATATGTATTACCTCTTCTTGAGCGGCAGTTCTCATGTTTGCCTTGGCTTGCAGATTTGCCTTCCTTAAAGCAAGTCGTAAACTACAAAAGAAAAGATATATGCATTACAGGAACTTCATCATCAACTTGTACTTGCCATGCATAAATTTCACATCGATTGTTCGGAAAGAATTTGAAGTCTTAGCCAATGAATGTCAGCTCATTTTCCCTTCTTTGTATACTCTCTTCCCTCTTGAAACCTCAGAAGGTCAAAAGACTGCTTTATTAGAAAGCAATACCTATGAGACTGTTGCTTCCAACTCTCAAGCAAAGACTGAGCTGACTCAACCTCATCATAGGTTGGAAGTTGTGGTGCCAGCACATCCAGCTTGAACTTCAAAGAATCAGGCATAGCTAGCCCATCCTGGGCCAAAGCATTCAATCTTGGAAGGGAGCTCTTCTCGCCATCTGCACTTCTTGATTTTCCATACTGCTCTATCGCCTTGACCTGTTCTTGAGTGCTGACCCATGTGTCACCCCATTCTTTTTTAACCTCTTCAACAGCCTTGACCACCTCATCCATGTGAAGACTAGTGTTGATTATAAAGATGTAAGTCGCTAACAGCTCCTTACTTCAGTTCAAGGACAGAAGAACAAAATATCAGATAGTAACATAAAACGGCAGCTTTTCAAAGTGGAAAAAAACAAGGTTTGTACAAAACGAAAATGAATAATCCGTCTTCTTAATGGCTTATAGTTATAGATGAATTAGATAGTCTATTTCCAAGATAACGCAAAAGTACAGTTTTAGGGCTGTTTCTCCTCAACTTTAAGAAGGGTATTGTGATAAGATGAACACTTTCCATCTTCTCAATGGCACCAATTAAGACGCAATAAGAGGGCCAAAAACAAAAAGCACTTCCAAACAAATATATAGAAAAGGACCAGAAAAATTAAACATAGCAGTACAAGATTGATAGGCGAGAGAGTTAGCAGAACAGATTCCTCTATGCCAAAATAAGTTCCAACTCAAGAACAAACATCCCCATTTGAAAGATTCATATACAACAAAAAGGAACAGTATGAGAATCCACTGCAAAACCGAAGCCAAATCCGAATCCTTAAAAATACACCAAATTGACCCGTGCACCAACAATCTAGGTATAATAGAGCAAAGTGACTGAATAAAGCATCAGTGGAAACTAAACTCAAAAAGGAAAACAACACAAAAATGCAACACAACTTATCTTCTGAGGTTGAATCCATCACTCACAGGAAATAATAAGAAAGGCTTCATAACACAACACACAAATATGATACGATCAAACAACAAAAGAGGGAGTGATTTCAATTAAGCATTTTATCAAACACTTTATGTGCATTATGATTAGGTATCTATGAAACTAAAACTTTAACATCTGTCACTTCATAAATTTTAAAACTCAATCAACAAAGCATAAGAATATCATCACAATTTCACAAAATTAACATAACAGCCTTTTAAGAATAAATTGAATTCAAAATGAAGAACAATTAGAGTTAGATTTAGAATGACAAAGCCACAACCACAAACCTTGAGTCCTTTAGTGCTTCAAGCGGAGAGATTGAGATCGAGACCGAGTCACCGACAAGGAGAGTAGAGGCTTTGTGGACTGACGCCTGGAGGAAGCGGCGGTGAGTCCGAGGGGCGAACAGGGAGAGGGAGGCTCCGCCGGTAGCAGAGAAGGAGAGAGAGAGACTAACGGCGGTGAGGAGAGATGGGTGAGACCAACTGAGGGTATGAGACGGCAAAAACATGGAAGCAATTAGTAGTGGCAATTTTGTAAATACAAAATCAGATTAAGGGCAAAACGGTAACTTAGGTTTTGGCCAAAGATATACAGTAAGATGTATATATAGATAGATGGTGGGATGTTATCAATCCATAAAGACAACCGACTTTACCTTGAGCGGCTCCGGTGAGGATTTTGTGAAGCAGGCAATTGTTGAAGGTGCTGATTGCTCCCTCGATCTCTCCATCCTCTGTATCAGCCATGAAATTGAGAATCAGATCCCTTTCCTCCAAGGAAATCCTAAAGTTGGAAGTTGCTGACACCTGCACTGTTCGCGAATTGAAGGAAAACCTCTCCTCTCGCCTCTCTCATGGCGCCGGCGATTCCTCTTCTTCCCTTTCGCCCGACCGGTTGTTTCTCACCCTTAACCGCAAGGATGAACTTTCTGGGCCCTCTCTTCAATCCGACGGTGTTACTTCAGGTGATCTTATCTTCTACTCCCTCAATCCCAACCCTGACGAATCGTGTTCGCAGATTGTCAATCTTCCCAACCAGATAGAGAAATTGGACGCCGAAAACGCTCCTGGTGTTGAATCAAAGAGTATCGCTGAAGAACTGATAGTCGGGGATTGTAAGATTGGGGAATTGGCTGGTGAAAAGGAAACCCTAGATATAGGTCATGGAGATCCTGGCGGGGAAGGTGAGGGCTTTGAGGATATGGAGGTTGATGATGACGATGGTGATGTTGATCCTTTGCGTTCCTTGCCAGTTCGTAGCTTTCTGAACAAGGTGTTTGAGGATGAGATTGGAAGTTCTAGTAATGGCTCTGGACCTCTGGTAACACTCTTTTGATTGTTGCTGTACACGCTGTACTGTTGGAGTCTGGCTTTGTGGGATTTGATCCAGTTTCAGGTACCAAGCTTGATGGATTTCGTCTTCCTGGCAGATTTCCCTCGTCACCACTGCATTACACAATCCCTCAACTTTTGTGCTCTAAGGATGTTCAAACTGTTTCTGTAAAGTTTCAGATCATGGGAAAATATGTCAATGTTATTGGTACTCTGGCGGCCAACAAGGTGTTCATCTACCGGCTGTGTCTGGATGGATCACGTTTTATTCCGGCCTTTAACCTGGTGTGGAAGAATGAAAATACTGCAGGAGATTTTGAGAAAGACGTGTTTGAGTTCTGGAAGGATTTGAAAGATGGTATTGCATTGCCTCTGTTAATTGACCTTTGTCAAAATGTTGGATTAGTTCCTCCGTCATGCTTCATGGTACTTCCTACAGACCTGAAGCTCAAGATCTTGGAATTGCTTCCTGGAGCTGACATTGCGCGAGTTGCAAGCGTCTCTACTGAATTGCGGCTTATTTCCTCAAATAATATGTTGTGGAGGCACAAGTATGAAGAAGAGTTTGGAATTACTGCTGCTAATATGGACGTTGAGAGCTCATTCAAGATCATGTTCTCGAGGGCTTGGAAGAGGAGAAAGACGGAAAGACAAATTGTTCGCAGGAGAAGAATTCCCGGAGTTAGGACGCCTCATTATCCATTTAGGGATCCAATGGGGTCAGTTCCCTTTTACCCAGTTATATTTTTTTCAAGTAACTAAAATATAAATTCCTTGTTGACTTCTTTTACATTTAGTGAGATTAGTTTTCAGTGAGACATAAGCTTCTTGTACTTCATCTCCTACATATAAAATGACAGTAAATATAAATATTCAATTCCCAAAATACCTCGGATTCAAAGTGATGGAAGGTAACATACTTACATGATCAATCACACCTTGTACCATGGGTTTGGATCCTCCATAATAGATCGCGGTTCCACGCTTGTTTTGTGCACAAAGCTCTTGATATTTTAGATTGTTCTTCAAAGCCTCCTTCCTTGTTGCCCAATTATGAGGACTCGCAAATTTTGCTTTTCACTTAAGTCTCTTTGCATTGGCATTGACTCATGAGAGCTGTTTAACACATTTTTTCCTCCAAATTCTCCAAACTTGGGCAGAATCCTCAACATTCCAATAATACTAATTCTGATCATCAAAAGAATAAACAATTCACAATACACAAAACTATATACGTTGAAGTAAGTATTATAAATGTAATTGTATATCGCAGTATATACAATATACAATTTACCTTAAACTCCGCAAACCATTCCTCTTTAATCGTTTCAGGAATGTCTCTCTAATTTTATCATGATCCTTTGTAGTGAGCATGCATGATTCCTCTTTAATCGCTTTAGGCCATACATTCAATAATTTGTTGACAACCTTTAAGTCCTTGTTCGTGAATCACTATTGAATTTTATTTCATCAAAAATGTCATTGATCCCCACTAAGACAATGATCTAGTGGTATCAATTTCAGCAGAAATTAAGCTTATAATGCTATTTAAATCACTTTATTCATAGTACTCTTGATTTTCTCATAGGTAAACTGGTTAGATCGAAGTTTTGAGCTTGCTTTAACGGCTTAACCAAACCAAATTTGCCACATGCTTTACATTGTTGGTATCTCACTTTAAACTCCAAAAGGATGCTTATTCTATCTCTTCCATGGTTGTTCTTCCTCTTATATTCAAAATCAAATTACAAACCATTTTCATTGGCCGTTTACATGCTTAAATAGAAAGATAATGCATTTATGCAAAGTTTAAAGCAAAACGAAGCTAGAATCAATTTATTTTAAGATGAAGAGAAGTAGCACTTTCTTGCCAATTAAATCAGAAGGTCATATATTATACTATATATAGCAGATAAAAGGCAAGAATTACTAATTTATAAAATTAGCTTCAAACTAAAGTTATGATTTATATACACATAATGGACACAAGATCAGAGTATGTAATAAGTAGATTAATAATCTTAGATAAATTAAATCAATGTGATTTGCTAGACATTCATGTTCAAGAAGCCAAAATTGCTTCCATGTTGTAAGAAGCAATCAACTTTTCCAAATCAGGCATAGCTTTTGTGGTGCAAGATTAAGATATATATGTATAGTCCTTAATCTTTATACAGTTGATATATCTTTCGTTTTTTAAACACTTCTACTCTGATATTTCTAATGCCATCCCTTGGAAGTGTTTCTGCCTTTTTCTGGAATGTATAGAATATATTTTTTCTCATAAAAAAGGTACTAAGACTGGACCAGTGACATGTAAAAAATGGTTACCTTAGAGACTGGTTTAGTTATCATGCTAACGGAATCGTCATGTCCAAATTTTTGCTCAATGATCACTGATGGGGCTATCTAAGAGAGGAAGATTTCAGAGGAAACTCCTAAACCTCAATACTCGAGCAATCCCCAAACAAACCTTCCATTTGGCTTTCATCCTCAACAAGCTGCTCTATAAATGCACTGATCTGCGTGTATAGGCTTGCACACTCAGCACCAGAATGGTGTTTTCTCCAACATATGTACCTTTAGCAAGTTTTAACATCATAAATTTTCTTCTTAGTAAGTTATGTAATACAGTAATAATCTAACTGCAACAGAATCTTCAGTAGAGTTCTGCACCCCTATATGAAATTACAGTGTCACCATAAGGCATAAGAAGAAAGGTGAACTAACCTGAAAGTGCTTGGTGAGAGAAACTTGTTTCTAAATGTACATTCACTCAATGTTATATTCCCTTTTTTTATTTTTTAATAAGACTTGCTGCTATACTTATCAGTATATATAAAATGCAAATTCCAAAGAAATTTTTATTAAATTGGCCTTATAATAATAAAGGAAAGTTAGAAAAAGTATTGTAATGACTAATGACATCAAGAAACAAATCATTTCAGGTGCCAAAACAAGGGAAGATTTGATTAAATTTGTTTTTATAATTATAATTAAAAAGGAAGCATGACTAAACTTTATTTTTGACGGTTCTCTTTTGGGCATTTTATCGAGCAGGTGGACCTATATTACATGTGTAAACCTTGAATTCATAGTTGAAGATTTGAAGTGTTTTAAGATTGAATTCATAGTTGAAGTTTCAAACTCGAAAACAATAGTAATATTTTCACACAATAATTTTAAATATTCTCATGTGTTGAGGGTTCGTATGGGACAGGGTTAATAAACTGACTAAAATTATAAACGGTGTAAAATTTATAACTTGTTGGTAAAAGTAGTTAAAAATTTTAAAAATAAGATAATCTCCATATGGGGCGAAAAACAGTATATTTATAAAAAGTGGAGTTTATTTGGTTGTTATTAAGGGTATTACGATACTTGTACAAAATAAACACCCAAATAACCTCCATTTTGTAGCTTTTTTTAACACAATTTTTTAACATATTTATGCTATTTTGGTACTTCATACACCCATAAAAACTGTTTATTTTTTAAACCACGAATGTTTTAATTTTAACAGTTAAAATCGGGTGTGTATGGTTTGTATATTTCAATCATCAATATATGTAGATAAAGAAATAGCCTAGTATAGAAGGTTGATGGTTACTTTTCTCACTCTCTCTCCTTTTTTTTTTAATCTTAGTCTAGTTCGATCGGACTCGACCACTCTACATCCCGGTCGGGTTATTATCAATTGATGTTAACAAATATTTTTTTTTAAAAAAAAAATTTAATTGTTGTGTGACATTTTCTGTTTTATCACCTTCACTAGTTATATTTGGTATTTTTTTATCAGCTTTATAAAGTTAGTGTGCTCAGTCACAAATATAGAATAAATATTGAGTATCAGATATCCAAATTGAACAATGTTTTTTATTGGTTAACCAGTACATGAATGATGTATGGCAAAATGGTTTGAATTGACAAACTTGAAGCTCCGGGAACAACCAAATGTATACCTACATTGCTCCCTTCATTGCCATCCGAAAATCTCCATAAACTCTTCACTTGATTCTTCAAACCACCACAACACAACCTTCTGCAGAGGATCGAGTCGTCCTCTTCGACACCATAGCTCACCTTTCTTCACACAATGCCCTCAAAGCTACACATCCAAGCTCTCACAAGTCTCCGAAATCAGTATCTTGGCGCTTAGAGGAGCCATTCGTGGCCTCCGCGACACACTTCTCAGGAGCTGCATTGCCATCGGAGCTAGCGAACTTCAAGTAGTTCTCGATGTCACTGAGATCGGTGCTGCCATTTCGTAGGTGGAACCACTTCCTTCGCGGGATAGGAGGCCTATCGCTGATGGCGATGGCATTGTCGTTAGGGAAGAGATCATGGTGCACAAAGGCATGGATGATTGTGTTTACTAGAAGCGCCATCACTATCAGCGTTGAGGCGGTGCATAGGACGACTGCCAGTGTCCGAGTGAACCAGTTCTTCACCTCGCTCGAGTACCTGATTGTCGCGATTGCTGCTGCTGTCATCGGAAATGTATAGGCCCACCATGCCACTGAGAATCTGCAAC
Organism: Persicaria maculosa; assembly: GCA_963922045.1. Taxonomy (NCBI): domain Eukaryota; kingdom Viridiplantae; phylum Streptophyta; class Magnoliopsida; order Caryophyllales; family Polygonaceae; genus Persicaria; species Persicaria maculosa. The sequence goes on from OY998253.1 coordinate 5,836,728, forward strand.
ATATGAAGCAGATTCTATCTTAAAACCAATTGGCAATAAGAGGAGAATCTTTACCTGATTCAATCCGCGTAAATGTACCTGAATCCTCGGAAGAAATTGACGCGCACAGCCTGAAGACATTGAATAGAGCGCATCATTATGATATTCTATCTGAAAACCAATTGGCAATGAGAGGAGCAGAAGCGAGGTCTAACCAGGGAGAAGTAAAGGAACAAGGCAATGAAGTAAGTGATTCGAGCACCATAGTCGAAGGACCCTTGGATCTTAGCCCAAGCCATGGAGGCAACACTAGGAGCTGCGACGAATAGGAAGAACACGGGATGGAGCTCCTTCGGGAGAGTCTCGTTCGTGGGAAGCCGTTGGTAAAGAGTGACAAACAACACGATGTAGTGAGCCAAGCCGATAGCAAAGAAGAAAAGAGGCCCCTCCTTGAGCCCCATCGACGCACCCAACAAGGCACCAACGAAGTTTCCAACAACTGAGAGGTGGTTACAAGGATTCGCCACCTTAGAGAGCCTCCGTTGGCCACCCGACATCCACTGGCCATAGATCTTCAGCTCAAGGAAGAACACAGGAACCATTAGGATGTACCAAAGAGCATGATGAAGTGCCTCAAAAACCGATGGAGGGGCTCCAAGACACAGGAAGAGTAAGGAGATCCATGGCGCGAAGAAGAAGTTGACCCTTATAGGATGGTAGTACTCACGGCGAACTGCTTCGAAGTAGAAGATGAGCTTCAAAACATAGATGAATCCGACAACTGCAACGAGTGCAACCGAGATAAGCCACAGGATCAGGTTTACTTTCAGGCTTATGTGCAAGAAGCTTGTTGAGACTGATGTTGCTAGGGCTTTCCATAAGATGGCTTGGCTGCTGATCCCGAGGCAGATACCGAAGGAAGGTACTGTGAATCGCAGAAGGAATGGCCATCGTTTGTCGTCCGGGAGGACTGCCTCCTCCATTGGCTGTAAGATCAAACAAAGATACAATGTTATCATCCTCATTACGCGTTTCCGAACATATCAATAGATCAATGTAACATGTTTTCTTGATGTAGAGACATAGTTTTCTTACCAATTGAAACCATATACTTCGTAGTTCATAAGCAATCATTCAGTTTTTTTAGTAGAAAAGAGGACTTATAGTAACTCGTTTCCGAACATACCAATAGATCAAAAGTAACATGTTTTCTTAATGTTAAGGCATACTTCATATATTTTTTTTACTAGAAAAGAGGAGTTAATAATGCGTTTCTGAACTAAAGTTGTTATATGAGCCGAGTAGCTCGACTCAAGACATTTTTAAATACGGTTCAAAGCTCGGCTCACTCGATTTGACCTCGAATAGCTCGAATTTTGTGAAAAAATTTAAATTTCCTTTAAATTACCATGTTCTAAGCAAAAAAGGTTTCTTAAGATTCGAAAAAAGCTCGGTTTGAGCTCGTTCATTTTATAAACTAGCCGAGTATAAGGACAATTTTAAGCTCGAATCCAAATTTAGACTTGGCTTAGCTCGTTTCTAAACGAGCTGAATATGGACAAGTAATATTCGTCTCGAATAACAGCCCTATAACATATATATAAACGAATCAAACAAACATGTTCTTATGTAAAGACATACATTTCATAAGGAATCATTCATTTATGTCAATTTAGATAACATCTTATGAAAAAAGGACTTACCCGGAGTGTGTCGAGCTCGGGTCCCTCTAGGGCATCAAAGTAACGGTCCACAGGCAAGGCCTCACCTTCCAAGTTGGGGCTTCTACGAGTCTCCGGCTCAGGATCAACAGGCTTACCACGCAAAATAGTGAGCTGCCTTTCGAGCTTGCCGGACCAAGTCTTGAAGGAATCAAACCTTGTATCCCTTGCATAGTGTGGCTGCTGTGGATGATTCGACAAGGTTTCGTGCTTAGCTGACTGCACGAACAAGGCGCCTTTGGGCATGGGCTGCGAGTAGAATCTCGCCTCGCGAGACCCTGCAGCTTCACTTTGATTCGGAGCACAAGCTTCACTGACATTGTTGGTGCACAAAGCTGGATCATGGTCACTGAACATGGCTGTTTTCGATCCGTAAAAATGGTATCCTGTAGGCGTTGGTGGCATACTTATGGACACTGATTGAGGCTTCGGATGACCATCAGTTGGTTGAGCTGCAGCTTCTTCGGATCCCTTATGTAACCAAAAACATATAAGTTAGCTTGTTGAATCTTCCTATAAGCATATGAAATTTCTAGAAGTAAAAGAAAGGGTGAGTTGGACTCTCCACCTTTAACCAGAGGTCTCGAGTTCGATTCTCGAGAATCAAGCATCTTTAAAACCTTTAAGGGCATCTTTGGAAAAGATTTTCAAAGCGGTGTGAGAGAACTTTTCATGATTTAGAAAAAGTTATAGAATTTGTTACAAAGCTTAAAAATTTAATCTATCTATAAATTTTTATAAAACATTTTATTTAAATTATAATTTCATCTAGATTTTAATTTTAAGCGGGATAAATTCTTGACATGTCAAGGCATATCCTAAATGAATAAGATCAATTGTTTATGTTTCAACCAAAAATACAACAATCCCAGCTTTCCCGCTGATAATAGGGCTTAGGAGATCAAGATGTATGGCGCACAATTATTTCTCGACTATGTCGAAAAGGTGTTTCCAAAAAGACTCGGATAACAAACCTAAATCAACCTAAACACTAAAAGAAAAAAAGGGGGAGATAATGGAATGAACGGTGGAAATACACCTAGGGTTCGTTTGGTTGAATGCGGGAAGTACAATTCCCGGGAACTTACTTCCCATGAATTGAATTCCCGTGAAATGCACTTCCCATGAATTAAACAAAGTTGTTTGGTTGAATTTTGGTTTTTAGTGATATAAAGAGGGAAATAAATAAATTCATGTTAAAAAATGGGGGAAGTTGAACTTACCTAGTCCCTCCTAGGTAAGTGAACTTCCTACGATTTGTAGGAATTGAAATTCCTGGGAAGTTGAATTCCTGTATCATTCTGTCAACCAAACATAGGAATATATCCTACTTCCTGGGTTTTTTAACTTCCTGTGTTTTTAATTGACTAACCAAACGAGGCCCTACTATAAAAAAAAATATTCATAAAATTGCATAAAAACACCAATCAACAAAAAATTGCAAAATGTAACCATTAAAACAATTTGATTAGCAAAATACCCTCCCTGCTTTAATTAGAATTCCTCTAATGAGCCATTAAAAATGAAGAATTTGTAATTCTAACCTTTTTAGCTGCTCACCGACAGAATCCGAGACAGAGGTGGTATTCAACTTCAATTTCCAATTTAACGGGTGATTTTATGAAAAACACAAGTTTTTTTACTACAATTTTAGCCAAAAATAAACCCCAATTGCATCAAATTCATCAAAAAATAAAATAAATTGTTCAACTAATATAAGAGTTGATCTTATTTCATACACATTGGAATCAACAGATCTAGCTCAATTACCATGGGTGATTTGGTTGGGTGATGCAGAGGGGAGAGGCTATCAAAATCAGCCACTTCATTTGCAGCAATGCTCTTTATAAGAGATGGAACTTCTCCTTCTTCATGGGATCCATTTTTCAGTGCACATGGATCTTCTGATATCTCCATCATTCCCTCTGCTTCGAATTATTGATGATATGGGTTGAACTGAAACCGTGCTTAGTTTATTTAACTCGGAGGAAACAGAATCCGATTCCGGAGCTGTTCGCCTCTCGAGTTGTTTGGCTAAATACAGACAGAAAATATATGGGAACCGAATAAGAAGAAGAAAAAGGAGGAAGAGATTTTGAGGAGGAGAAATGAAGTTCAACACAAAGCCAGGAATCAGATACACTGATTTGATTTGTGTGTTTATAGCAGCAGATTTTTTTTAATTTTTTTTAATTTTTAAGATTGGGAATTTGCCAGTTTGATGATTGATAGGCCATGAAAACGACACACCGGTCATCCTTCAAACAAGAAAGCTTTATGCAAATTAAATCTCGATTGGGGTTAGTGGCTTGATTTAATTATTACTGTAAATCTTAAGGTTAAAGTTACGGATTTGAAATAAAAGGGATTAAAGTAATGAAAAAATAAATGGAAGATAGGTATAGAATAGAGATGAAGGATTTGACGGCGGCTGCTTAATTGTGACGAAAAAAAAGAACATAATATTAGCAACTTGCAATTTTTATTTTTATTTTTATTTTTTATATAGGTAAGAATTTGAAATATCAGATAAAATCATTGTCGGGTGAATGGAGAGAGCAAGTGATCATCAGACGGGCTGACCGTCATGGTACAACGAAAAACCCAAAGGAAACTACAAAATAAGATCGAAAACCCCGCAAGCCGGGACAAACAACATCATGCTCGACGTGGAATGCACGATAAAGGTAAGCGAATAGTGAGAATATGGGATAGCGCTAACGCGATGTCTCACCGTCAGAAGACAAAGAGAGCAGAAATCAAGATAAGGGAAGAGTCGACTCCTAGAAAAGAGTGGATCACGCGGCGTTTTCCTCACATAGATCACTAGATGACAGATCTTTGAAGACCCTGAACACTGCCACGATCTTTCTTTATTTAAGGGTTTGATATAAATGCCTATTGAATTTAAGCGTGTGATACATATTTTTAAGAAAAAAGATTGTAGGATGTAGGGCATTGCAGGCCAATTCTACATTTCTAACTTATGTAAGTACTCTCTTCGATCGAAAATATTTGATGTTTGACTTTTATGCTCGTAGTTTTAGGAGCTAAAAACTATATAAAATATTATTTATTTTAATTATTTTTTTTTATAGTTTAATATTTATTAGTAATAAGTACTTAAATTGTGAAAAAAAAATTAATTAAAAGATTAATATTTTATAGTTTTTAGCTCTTTCAAATATGTGCAGAAAGTCAAAACATTAAACATTTCCGACTGGAGGAAGAAGTAGACAAAAAAAAAAGTTTTCTTGGACAAAATAGCAACCAAGTATAGCATGCTTTCTCCAAAATTGTGGAATGAGAATTCAACTTGGGCTCACTTTGAAAAGACTTTTGTTTAAACAGCTGTTCCGCAGTCCACTTTAGCATTACTCCATGTGTGTAGTTAGCCTAACTCCGCGTCTAATGCTCCCCATCATATTTAAATAGGGTGCTGTTATATACGTCACAAATTCAAGGTCAAAAATGCACGTCTTTAAGGACGTACAAGCCTTGTGACTAATTAACATTTTTAAAAAAAAAATTAATCATGTACGTCTTTAAGGACGTGCATAATTTGGGGTGTATATAGCGAGCACGTTTAAATATGTGGTATTTACATAAAACCACCCGCATAATATAGACTTGTATACTTAACCATCCATTAAATATAAAATTACAGAAAATCACCAATTAAATTATTTTTGTAAACGAATCACCACCCGGCCACTACATATTTCTATTAGAATTATACTCTCTCCGTTAATTAAAACCTGACGTTTTACTATTCACACACGCTTTTTTAGGTGTTAAAAACTATATAAAATACTAACTTTTTAAATAATTTTTTAAAACAATTTCATGCTTATTACTATTAAGTTTGAATTTATAAAAACAAATTTTAAAAAAAGTTAATATTTTATATAGTTTTTATCATTATAAAAAAAACGTGCATGAATAGTAAACGACATGTTTTAATTAACGGAAGGAGTATTAAATATAGTATATTTTAATATTTTATAATTAAAATTTAAAGCTTAAACTTGCATATGTTTAAAAAAAAATTCAATATTATTCTACAGTATATTTTATAAGCATTTGCTTCAATGAGTCTATTTTCAATTTTGAAAATACTTGATATTTTAGGAGATGAATTTTAAAATATTTGATATTTTGTAAACATATAATTAAAACTTTTATTTTATAAAGTAAATCTTATTAAGAAAAACTTGTTATTTTCATCAAGAAAGTGACTAATCAAAACTATATCAAAGACTGAAAGCTATGAATTAGGAAGATCAATGGATTACTTTAAAGTTCAAGCTCATCACAAAACGTAAGGATATGTTAATTAAAGATTAGGAATAGAGTAATGATAAGTGAGGCGGATTAATTAAGATAAACACATATTATTAATATAATTATTAATTACTAGACAAAATTATCATTTGTTCGTCCACCAAACACATGTATGCCTCATAATTCAATTACGCAACCGAATAACATTTGAAGTTTGTCCACCGTGCAGCTGGACCATATATTGGCTGGTGTCCACATAGATTCAATTCAACATTAAATACAATGCACCTTTCATAATAATTAAAATAAAATGCATGCAATGCACCAACTATATATATTTATTTTGGTTTTATTTTTACAACAGAATAAATTGAATTATATATGAAATAAATTTGTTTGTGTTATATTATGAAATAAATTAGCTGGGACAAAATATGCGAGCGAAAAGAACAGGGAGGTACGGGTCTGCGGAAGTCTAAACACATGAATGATGCCCTCCAACTAAAACTCTTGTGGAAAATCATGGCAGAACCGAATAATATTTGGATCAGAATTATTCAGTATAAGTATCTCAAATATGAGAATCTGCTAGTTTATAATAAACAAAATAATTCGTCTTGGCAATGGTCCAAGTTGTGCTCTCTAATCCCAAATTTCAAAAAAGGACTCATCTGGTTGGTAGGCAATGGAAGGTCTATCAACTTCTGAAAAGATAATTGGGTCACAGGTTCTAATTTGCAACAATATTGTATTTGTCCTGACAGAGTAGACTTGAATGAGAAGGTTATGGATTATATCATTAACAATAAATGGAACACTAGCAAACTACGACTAGTCATGCAACAAGCCATTGTCGAGCAGATCTCAAGCATCCCACTGTCGGTAAATCTGACCGAAGACCGGCTTTATTGTTGGCCAGCGAAGAAATGATGGTTTACTACATCAAGTGCATATACAATCTTTGTGTCCATTCCACATCCGATCCCATAGATGAAAATGCGTGGATCTGGAAGACTAACGTTCCTCCAAAAATAATAACTTTTTTATGGAAACTAAGCCACAATGCCCTACCAACAGCTTCTAAACTTGCAACAAGAGGTTCAGCAGTTCCCTCGTATTGCTCGATGAAATGTATCCTCATTAATAACCATAATGAGGATACATTTCATCTATTCTTTGAATGTAGTTTTAACCAGTTTGCCCAAAACTTGCATCCACGCCATAAGTCTCATATTAACATAATTGTTTCTACGTCCAGAAACTTTAGACAAGTGATGGTCTACCTTGGCAGGGCCCTTTCTAGCAGGGAGAAGGCCAACTTGGCGTTCAGTTGGTGGACTATGTGGAATATCCGTAATAAATTTATCTTCAGACATGAAAAACTATCAACATCTGACGGTTTTAACATACAAGTAAAGGCGCATAAGTCAAATTGGGAAACGGCTAACCAAGCTAGTGACGACATCGGTTGGGGAAATTTGAACAAACCAAATAAGCAACAACCAAAGAAAAAAAAAATCTACGGTAAGAGCATCTAAATGGAAAAAGCCCCCCGTGGCTCCTTCAAATTAAATTTTGACGGGTCAGCTGGGGCTAACCGAGAATCTGTAATCGGTTTTGCCATTCGTGACTCAAGGGGATCGGAAATGTTATAGATCTTGATGGAAAAATAATCGGTGAACAAATTAGTTTGTGTTGAATTTTTTTAACATAAAAATAAAACACAAATAAAACATTGTAGATCAAAATTAAGTGAGTTTTAAAAAGAAAGGAGCAATACCCCAATTCTTGCTCTTTTGTCAGGATGTCAATCCGAATGAATCATCATTTCCACGTGTGTATTAATTATATTATTATAGACTATTTTAAAACAAATAAAATGACACTTTCTCTATATCGGCATAATTAACCTTTTAGCCACCTTTTTATTAAATAGAATATTTGTCCATTTAAACACCAAGATACTCTACTAATACTCCAACTTCCATATTATTCCTTTTTTTTTCATTAGTCCATTTTTTAACATTATTTATTTATTTATTTATTTTCCTAAAATTTTTAACCTTCTTTCTATTTTTAAAGTATTTTTAAAGTATGAAATGAAATTGGTCAAAAAATCAAATATACTGATACATATAGACAATAGACTATTATATTATAGATAAAACTCCATAGATTTTATTTCAAAAAACACCCAAAATATATTCAACCCGTCATACGGTGCAACAGTCATCCTATCGATAAGATAAATAAAACTCCAAAAATACGGGGCGTGAAAAACACGAAATTAAAAGGTGTAACGATACGTCGGAGATGATGCGACGGTTGGCTTGGTGCCTCTGAGATATAACTCTCTAGCGACGAGTTTCTCGAGGAGAGCGTCGACGGTTAACGTCGTGTCGTCGCTAGCGCGAACATCGTCGATCACCGGTTGAAAGGATTTATCCAATCCTTTGAGAATGGCATTAATGACCTTCTTAGGGCTCTGCGGGTCGCCAAGCGTCGCTAGAACATCGGCGAATCTTTGGATTCGTTGCACAAAGTCGGACACTGGTTCTGGACCCTTTTTAGCACTCCTCATCTTTTTGCCTAAAAGATTGATGTGATGTCTTGTGGGTTTACCATAAGAGTCGTCCAATCTCTGCCACGCGTCTCGAGATCTCGTGCCACGAGACACCCGATAAGACCACAAGGACGAAAACGCTCGAACGAGGTCATCGTGGATCGAGGAAGATAGCGTTCCAAGAAGGGCATCGTAGATCAACTGATCTTGACGGACCCATGTGTCGTATCCCGGGTTTGGAGAATCCGTGCCAGCAATTTTTATGGTTGGTGATGGTACGGGATTGGTGCAATCTATAAATCCAAACAAACCAAGTCGTTTAAGGATGGACTTGATCTCGGATTGCCAAGCAAGAAAATTTGGGGGAGCTAGCTTCGGAACGTCGGTGAAATCGACGGTCACTAAAGGCTCAGTGGGTTCAGTCAGATCGGAGAGGGTGAGATTGCCGAAAGAAGCCATATGTAACGTATTGAGAGAGATGGTTTGAAGGTATGGTTAGTGAATTCCAAATGAGGAATATATATTGGCTTACAATGTAACTAATAGAGAGAATATCTCTAATGGGAGAGATTATCTCTAACCATATTTGACTAATTAAACCTATTTTACCAAACCAAATATTAATTGTGTGTCTCATTTAATTTTCACAATTTTATTTTTTGCCGTTGAATGCACAGCATTAATTCAAAACCATTTCCAAATTGAATTGATGAATGCACCCAACTCAAAGCAAATGGATGCAGAGTGGAAATTGAATTCAACATGCATGGTAAACACCGATGAATTAATTTCTCGGTTGATGTATTTTTTTAAAAATTGGGGTTGTAGTCCCTTTTTTAAAAACATTTATATCGGGAAAAAAAAAGTTAGCTATTATATAAAATTTACCGTAGTTAAACTGATTCATCATACGGAGTATTAAACACCGAGTATAAAAATATGTATAATCTAATATATAGAAATACGGGAACATATTATTCAAATCCATTACACAACGGTTTAAGGGAACCATCGAGAATGGAGCAAGATGGAGGTACTCAAGATCAAAATATATTGAAAAGTGTACTCGTATTTAAGATAGAGCTAAGAATAATCATCTGAAGTCTGATTTGGTGGAGAATATTTGGCAACAGTTTGGAGCAGGTAATTGAGATAAAATGTGTACTTTTTAATTTTTATTGTTAGTTATTGAAAAAGTGTTGTTTTTTTTGTTAGTTATTGAAAAAAAGTGTTGTTTTTTTGTTAGTTATTGAAAAAAATATTGTTTTTTTGTTCGTAATATTTTTTTTCTATCTATATTATTTTACTAAATATAAAATATTTTAAATAAAATGTAAGCTATATACAAAAAGTTTATAATTTTGGCAAAAAAGAATTTTGATGCAAAAAGTGAAATAAGATAGTCATACCAAGTAACATGGTTATGGAGTACCAAATATTAAAATGAGATGGAGGAGAGAGAAATGGCAAAAAAAAAAAGTTATGATACTCATTTTGAGTATCATGGTTAAAGATGCTCCAATAGGTAATGAGAAATACTCTAGAAGGGCCGGGGATGAATAGAGTATGTATGATTTTCGCAAATCAAAAACATTTTCACAGTTTTTCAAAACAGTTTGTCAATGTCTTGATATAGCTATCAAAACTTGACAAAGTGAAAACCGAGATAGACAAAGTAAACAAAGTAAATGCGGAACAAATAAATGAACAAGCAAATTGTTAATGAGGTTCTGCACGAACTTGACCTACGTCCATGCATAGGGCTATCCAACCCTCCAACCCGTAGAATTCAAATGCTTCTTATTTCACTTTCCTTAGAGCCCTATAATATCTTAGAAGAACTTCCCCTTCTTCTATAAAAACCTCACCGCTTCTATTTTAGCAACCAAACCTTACAAGTGAAATAAAAGTCATCACCACACACAAGAGTGTGTTTTGTTTTGAGTATGAAATACTCTTAGTGTGCTCCAGTCGGGTTGGCTCACTGGTGGGGAGCAAGGGGGGAAGTTAGGAGGTCTCGGGTTCAATCCCTACCTCCGCTCCTTTTCTTGGGTGAAAATCCAAGATTTGCCTTGCTCCATTCCAGTGGGTCAAGCCGGTTTACCTGGTGCGTGACTCTTGCCGGTTGGGTCACGTGCTCGGGGTTTGCCACCAAAGGTGGGTTCCTCGTCATCAAACAAAAAAAAAACTATTAGTGTAAGACAAATGAATTGTATGATAAGCTCTTGTGTTTCCCTCAACTCTCAAAATGTAAACTAGCTAAGAACAATGAGAACTTGCGAGGGAAACTAAGATGATGAATGTTATGGGGAACTTGTGATCGCTTGAACTCTTTGCTGCAATGTTGTGTATCGGTCTTCTCTTGCATTCATCTATTTATAGCCTTCCACGGACTTCATGGATGATTGAGAGCCGTTTGAATTTGAACCTTCCAAATCTTTTCTTTTCAAATCCCCATCCCACAATCTTCACCGTATCTCTAATAGTCAAGTAGTCAACCATGCACGCCTCTAAAAGATTTGATGGAGTGATTTGTTGGAGCCAATATCATCGAGAGTCCTTAAATAGACTTGGAGCCCAATCCTAAAAATCTCTCAAAATCCAAACTTTTTACAAAAACAAGTTAGAAGATACACATTGATATATTTTCGATCAATCCAATTCAATGAATATTAAGGCCCAATATTGAGACTCGTATGCTTGAACTCATATGGCCTAAAATAGTTTGATCTCACAATATTCCCTGCAATATGAAATACAAATATATAAAATGTATCGTCCAGAAAGTATTGTGACCAAACATTTTGGCTTGAAACCAAGTCCTGTTTTGTCTTTTATCGTCCTTTAATATCGATCTGCAGGTTAGCATCTCAAGGTCTTACAATCAAGGTGACATAGAGTAATAAAAGTACGTTTTCACACTTCATGATTAAAAAAAATATATAAAAAAGAGGTCCACAATTTGTTGCGAATCTCTTGCAGTGTATCCAGTATTTTTACTAGTGTTGTCCAGTTATGCAATTTGAGTAGTAGTGTGTGTCCAGTTATGCAATTTGAGTAGTAGTGCGTTCTCATCTGGCGACGGAGTCGTGTTACACTATTGATTACTACAGTACTTACTTGATTAGTACGTCCCCTTCAATTCCATGACGCATCAGACAAAGAAAAGACGGTTTTAAGGAAAATTGGAGACGTTTACCAGCGGCCAGCTGCAGCGGCGGTGTATTGTTGGAACACGGCACGCGCTTGGGTTGGGTGGGTGGGGCCACACACTGCCGGTGGGCGGTGGCGCGCAAGAAATACAGTACGGAGTACTCCGTATAAAAGAGGTTGAAGATGACATTTACACGTAGACAAACCACAAAATACTCCATAGTGTGTGTGTGGATATGACAGCTTTTGGCCTTTTGGTCCCCCTCATCATCCCACACCAATACACCATGTATGGTGGCTGTCATCGTTTGTTCAGAGAAATCCAGATTTCACAAAATATATACAGTGACATTAACTAATCGGACAGGAAAAAATCCGTACACTGATAGTTGTATGAGATTGATGTTTAGTGTCAATATTCGAACCTTACAACATTATGAATAAATAGGTGGCGGTGGGACTTATCTCCTCCTGAAAAAATCATAGATTAATTATTTCTCAATAATCCTAGAGACTAAGGTTTAGAAAGTAAACTCCGGGAAGGAGCTTCCTTGGAGTTTCGTCTGCACTTTTCACAGGAGATAGATTTCTACTGTACCGCTGGCCCACGGTGATACTGTTCGGTGGTGCTTGACTTCATTCTTCGCCGTCGTCCGCAACTGTTGGGAGTTGGTCTTCTTAGATCGTTCTTGTTGTAGAGTTATTTCTGTTTGTTTCATTACGCAATTTTCTGTTCTTATTGTATGTTTAGGCGGTTTTCGCCTTCCGATTCGTCGGTCTCTCGAGAATCAGGCTTGCCTGATCTCGAATTCTTACTTAATCAAATAAAATAAAATAAAATAAAGTGCGCCGTATATCATAAAGAGTCTGGAGAGGATGATACTCCCTACATTAATTAAAACTTGTCATTTGCCACCAAAAATAAAATAAAAAATTGTCATTTTATGTTAATTAAAAAAAACTTGTCATTTTATAAATCTACACACTTATTAAGAAAAATAAACAAAAATACATTTATATTCCTAATTATTACTCTACTTTTTTACTTTCTTAAAAACTACAACTAACAACTATCTAACTATTACAAGGGCAATTTCGTAAAGTAGATGACAAAATACCTAAAATGACAAGTTATTCTTAACAAGATTTACTTTCTAAAATGAAAAGTTTTAATTAACGGATGGAGTATTATGTTAACGAGTGGGTAAGAAGACTTCATCAGGTATCTATAATGAGAAATGAGTGACTATTGAGAAGGAAAAAGCATATATCTTACCGACTCCTTGTCACGTATGTGGCAGTAGTGTATCTAATGTTCCAAAGCTAGGTAAGCGGAAATATTCATGATACAGACAAAAATTTACAAGCCAAAATTCAATTAAGAAAACTATACCCCAAAATTGGTAACAACTCATTTGAGATTTTTATAACTCTTAATTAATTAAAGTAATCAAGCTCGGTATAAAAAAAGGTCTATCGATTTTCAGATTCTGAAAACAAAAAATTATAAATATGCATTTCGCAAGAGACGAAAGAACGACATGTGGAATGAAAGTGCAACATCTCTTCACTTAACTATCATGTTCTTTGTTCATCTTTTGATTTTGTTAAAAATAAATTGAGATTATAATTATTTCTGCCTAGCAAAATTATTATTTTTTTACTCCATCCAAAATTTTCTACCCAGTAGCAGCTGTATTTGCATACACTGGGGCCCGCCTCTGGTGTGTGGTAGGAAGCTCAAAAGACAAACAAGCGCGAGCCTTTATCAATGGAGTTTCACAAGCAACAAACCCTAGAATAATAAAGTGGAAATTAAATCAAGTAGAAGAAAATAGAAAATCTCTAAAGTTTATGAATAATAATATAATAATGTTCTCAAGACATGTCCGGTTTGTCGAATTTTTTCCTGTTCAAAAAAAAAAATTAATGTTCTCAAGACTACATATAGAAGAAATCTTAAAGATAGAAAACTGATATTGAAGATCTCCCCCTCCCCCCAAAAAAAAAACTAAAATGCCAATTTAAGCCATGAAATGAGGTCAAACGCCCGTAAATGCTTCTAGCTTGTGGCATAGTAATGAGTTTGATTCGTGAATAGATTCTCGATTCAAAAAGGTATCATGGAGCGCAATCGGACACCGAACACTCGAGATACTTCCGCCAAGGATGTGTGTTTTTACGATCGATATATTTCTCTAGACGTGCATATAACATTATAACCTGTCTATATCACATTAACAATAAGAATTGATTTGATATTCGTAATATGCGAATAACCCAAATGGAATATTAATACATTTAATGGTTTGTTGCGGATTAACATAGATACTTCATACTTGCCAATTTGTCATTGTTGGTTGATATTAAGTAATTAACTAGCAAGCAAGTGATAATGTGTTGATAATGATCCATAAGTTTTATAATAGGTTGATATCTATGCATTTCTCTCTTTGATTTTGGTGGTAATTAAAGAGTAAATTATTACTACCTCCGTTCAGAAATAGATGTCGTTTAACTTTTTGACACGTTTTTTAATGAGTTAAAAACTATATAAAATATTAACTTTTTAAACAATTTTTTTAATGATATGATACTTATTATCAATAAGTATTTATATTATATTAAAAAATTACTACAAAATTGATATTTTATACTACCTCCGATCCAAAAAGGATGTCGTTTGACTTTTTAACACGTATTTTAAGGAGCTAAAAACTATATAATATATTAACTTTTTATTATTATTTTTTATAATCTAATACTTATTACCAACAAATATTAAGTTGTAAAAAAATAATTTAAAAAAGTTGATATTTTATATAGTTTTTAGCTCCTTAAAATACGTGTTAAAAAGTCAAACGAAAATCTTTTTGGATCAGAGGGAGTATAGTTTTTAGCTCCTTAAAAAACGTGCTAAAAAATCAAACGACACTTATTTTTGAACGGAGGTAGTATAAATTTAGCACCTCTCTTAAAGCCTTGTAAAATGATCAACAAACAAGCTATATGTTTCCCACCTTGATTTTGGTAAATAAAGATCACTCATTCGGAATTTAAATCAAGGGTCTTTCAGTATTACTCGAAAGTCTTTTAAATTGAATCATTCTTGCTATATGTTTCCATCCTTGAATTGGTAAATAAAGAGCGGCCATTCCGGGGTTCGAACCGGGAACCTATGACTATTATCCACAAGTCCTTTCCGGTAAGCCATTCCGGAATGGTTGCTATATGTTTCCATCCACACAACAAGAGAAAGCTATGCGTTTCAAATCGACTAATTGGGCCTTTCTTGGATTCTGGGCTGGTATGGCCCAGCCAAGTGGTTGTAGTCCGTGAAGGAGACCCAATTACTTCATCCCATATGCGGCCCACATCGACAAGGCCCAATTACTTCCACCTCCTAGTTAATTTGTAATGGACTAATGAGCCAGGCAAGGGTTTGGTAGGTGGCAGAACTTGCTGATTCACCTTTCATTGGCTTCCTTTCAGATGAGGGATATGAATTTTGGATGAGAAATATGAGCCTCGTGGTCCATAGAATATTTAAAATGAGCCATCTGGTCAATAACTCGATTGATTTCGTGAAAGATATTGAAAAAAGACACACATTCAAATTGTTGTCTTTAGACTAAATTAATGATGCAATAACGGTATAAGACCGTATTTATCAAGAGATAATAGAAATACAATTTTTTTTTAATTCTCCAATCTGTCTCATCATCCTAATATCTCATTCTTATTTTTTTTTTATTCATTTTATCAATAACATCTTTAACATTTCAAAATACCCATCCCTGTCAATTATTTCAATTTTATGAATACATTATTATATTCATTTTTAATTAATAAAATGTTATTATAATACTTATATATTTGAGAATGACTAAAATATGCGAATATTTAATGAAATAAAGTTACAATAACAACCGATTACATTAATTGAAAATGTAGAAAATACATAGAAGGCAAACACTTGATTTAAAACAACCAATAACACATGAGACGACAACACATATAACCAAGAACGTATAACAACAATACATAAAATACGATGATACTTCAAACATAACACTCAAACAAGGCAGGATACTTCAAATATCTTCACAACTGGTTTATGTGATATTAACTCCGAGCTCACCAATGATTTCCACTATCTTCAATTGCAGCTGATGGTCTATGAGAAATGCAACTAGTGGTCCAACATTGGATCTTGGTGTGGTACCCAATGTCTAAGATATTTTTAGCCATGAGCTCACCAATGATGTCATCCAATTGGTTCATGTGATACCTGAGTTTTTTAGTATCATGTTCTAGTTGATGGGGGTGGGCACAAAACGGGACGGAATTGGGGTCATCCCGCGTCCCATCTCGCGTAATTTTTGTGGGATGGGATCGACCGTGACGAAATTACTTTTTTTTTCTTTGATCCCGCATGGATCTTGTACCTCACTGGACGAAACTGGACGGACTCTGTCCTTTAAATAAAAAAATATTATAAAAAGCATATAAAATTCTCTTTATATTTTACGTTTTTCAGAGAGACACGTACACATTTTTTTACGATTTCCTTATATCTATGTCATCTATATAATATAATATAATAATTTTATACATTTACGCACACAGTGTATACTCCCTCCGTTCATGGAAATATGTCGTTTTAGCTCCAAGTACAGCTTTTAAGGAATATTTTAACTACCTAGTGTGTCTCTAATCTATATCTACATAAAGTCTTAATTTAGAAGAGTTTATGATGATGTGTCAATCTTAGGGGCATTTTAGGAGTCTTGACCATTTTTTTTTTTTTTGCCATTTTTCTTTGATTTTCTTTAATTCTCTTTTCTCTTCAATTCTTTTTCCTTTAATTCTCTTTTTTTTCTTTAATTTTACTAACTATTGGGTTTAACTTAAATTTATTTATTAACTATTGGGCTTAATTCAAAACAGTGAATATAACTATTGATTATGACACATCACATTTAAACAATGTTATAATGATATTGATATTATTATTACTGATTAATTGAAAATATCTATATTTATGTATTATAATTTACATAAGATTTTTAAAAAATAATTTAATGAGATAATTATAAGATACATTTGTTGTAATTTTTTTTTATGATTTTTATCTTAACATTTATTAATATTTATAATATTTTTATATATAATATTTTAATTTTAAAAACACGCGTCATGACGCGGAAATTGTACTAGTTAACTCTTTATTCCTACAATTGTGAGTACATACTATGACTCTTTACATTCTTAATTATCCAAAAACAGAGTACAATCACAAGATTAAAATTGGAGTAAAATTTGAAATTATCTAAGACATTCAAATGTTAATCTCAATTATATTGGAGTCAAATAAGTAAGGGTAAATTGGAAAATAAATGGATACGGAGTATTACATAAAATATGTTTTTTCGAACAAATCAAAACTCTAAAATGACGTATTTTCGCGAACGGAAGAAGTATATACATTCCAGAATGGCTCACTGGAAAGGATTTATGGGTAGTATCCATAAGTCCCCGGTTCGAACTCCGGAATGACCGCTCTTTATTTACCAATTCAAAGGAAGAAGTATATACAAACCATTCCGGAATAGCTCACTAGAAAGGATTTGTGGATAGTATCCATAGGTCTCCGGTTTGAACCCCGAATAACCGCTCTTTATTTACTAAATTCAAGGAAGAAGTATACTATTAGTATATTATACGGAGTAGTGTGTATTACATGAATCATGAATGTAGACACTTGTTTGGCCAGAAACATGCAACGTGGTATATACTTATCATAGATGCCATTGTAGTACTCCTCGTGAGTTGTAACCCCTGTCATTCACTCATTTGTCCCTATCAATTATTTTTTTTGGTCAGATGTCCCTATCATATTTGATAGGGTAAAGAATGACCATGGGATCACGACTATTTTTTTATCTGTTTCTCTTTTGAATGCATAATGTAATACTCCATCTGTTAATTACGGAGTAAAATTTATCGTTTACTGTTTATGCACACTTTTTTAAAATAATAAAAATTATATAAAATATTAATATTTTCTATATTTGTTTTTATAAATGCATACTTAATTGTAATAAGTATGAAATTATTAAAAAGTTTAATATTTTATATAGTTTTTAGCACCTCAAAAAGCATGCGTGAATAGTAAAACGTTAAGTTTTAATTAACGGAGGGAGTAGGATAATACTACGTAATACTTTATTAAGAAATAAAATCCTAAAAGAAAATGAGTTGACCACATAATCTAATTTAAAAATGATTAAACCGTTTATTTTCCAATTGTGTGTTCTAAGGTCATAGGATAAGGATACTTTATAGACAAAATATTTTCCAATTTGGCTTCTTATCGTGTGCCTCAAGGGTATATGATAGAAAAACCATTTATTTATTTAAGACATTTCTCTCTGTCCTTGTGTCTATAAACTGCTCGAATAACATAGATTATTTAAGATATTTTTTGGTATTTTTTGAACTAATTTTAGGGATAAAATAGTGTAAGAGTAAAAAAATTACAAAGACAACATAGTTTAGTTTGTAATGAGGGGTAATTATTACCTTGAGAATCCATATTCACTTTTTCATAATCATTCTATTAAATTTTATTTATAATTCGGGGCATGAAGATAGATTTTGGATTTTCACTCCATGAAAGATGCGGAAGCAGGAATCGAACCCGGGAAATAGTAAATGATATATACACTAGTACAAAATTGGCCATTAATACCGGTTATTTTCTAAATCGGATACCGGTTATTGGGCCGGTATTAACGACGACGGTATTAACTTGTTTAATATCACTTATTATGTAACCGGTATTAATTTTTTCGGTTACCGGTTATTTCATAATAACCGGTGTTAATATGTGGAAATACATATCTTTTTACTTATTGACACGTTTTTTTTAATAATATTTCATATAATTTTTATCTAAAAAAAACGTGCTACAAAATTAAAGGAAATTTTTACCTAATAAAAAAAAGGGAAAAGATTAATATGGATAGAAGTTTGCACTTTGCACTCTTTTGGACTAAATTTACACTCCTGAAATTAGGGGGGAAATGCATATTTATTATTATTTAACCATATTACTATTAATGTTTGTATATTTCAACAGAAATTATGCATGCATTTTTCACGTTATCCACTTTCTATAGTAAAATTCAAAAGCAAAAAACAGTACACACACATTTTACACATATATAGTAATATTTCAGTCCTTGTGTTATCAAACGCTCACTCTCACACACCACTGGCTTCATAGTTCTTTCCCATTCCTTTCATTTCAAGCATGTCTGATTACATCCCGGACGATGTTTGGCCCCAAATCCTCGAAAAATCGACACCCGAAACCCTAATCCGATGCCGATGCGTTTGCAAGTCGTGGAAATCACTCATCTCTTCCCAACGCTTCATGGCCGCTCACCTCGCCGCCCAAAAGCCCCACCTTATCATCAAGGAGTCCACCAACCACCTCCAACAAACTCCGGCCCCACCCGAACATTGCGTCGCCTTTCGGCCCGAGACCGAGACCCTCCCCGGTCGTCTCGATCTCCGCTTCCTAGTGGACTACTCGGGCTCCTGCATTGTCGGATCCGTCATTGGCGTCGTCTGTCTGGCCTATGAGTCCTTCGAGGGCACAAACCACGTCGTTGTTTGGAATCCGTCGATCCAGAAATCCGTTTATCTTCCTTGGCTCGCCCCTGGGTACACTTCGACGGTCGGGTTCGGGGTTGATGCCTCGAAGAATGAGTTGAAAGTTGTGAGGATCGCCCGCGTGATCAAGTGCGGGTTGTTTGGTCGTGGCGGTTGTGGTCGTCGGATACCTCCGAATGCGGAGGTTTACTCGGTTCGAGAAGGGAGGTGGAGGACGATCGACTACGAGTTTTTCGACTGCCACACGTTCCACAACCGGTGGTCGCAGTGCTTGCTGAATGGAGCTGCCCACTGGCCTGCGTACTCGAGGGCGAGAAAGAATGTGGTTTTGTCGTTTCATTTCAAGACGGAGGAGTTCGCGATCATCCAGCTGCCGCCAGAAGTTGAGGTGGCCGAATCGAGTGTTTCGAAGCTCGGGGATCTACTCGCGGTTTTGCACTACAAGAGGGCACCCGGAGAGGCTTGGGCGCGCGGGTGTGATGTGTGGGCGATGCGCAAGTACGGCGAGGCAAGCTCATGGTGTAAGATGGCGAGTGTCGGATGGGATTGGGAATGGGGAGGGATGGGGACTCTTGTGTGGGTGAGGGAGGATGCCGGAGAGCTGATTGTTTCAACGGAGACCGGGGAGCTGTTGCGCTGCAATACTCGTGATCAGGAAGCTAAACCCATCGGAATTCAATGCGAAGGCGATGGGTCCTTCGCCGATGGTTTCGTCAGAAGTCTGGTTCTACTGGATGTATGACATTGTCTATAGCACATGAGTACAAGAGAACATCTGGGAAACAGTTACTGTATTTGTGGGTGGATAAATTGTACAACAATTGCAAATTTGCAATGCATAAAGATAGCTATGCAACTGTTTGCTACTCTTCTCTTCTCTTTACTTGAACTGATCGATCTCAAAAACGCGGGCAGTCCTATCCAAGGATACAGATACGATGAAATCACAGCCCGAAGAGACGCTTATGGACTGAACAGGATCGGTATGGCCACTGAATGTCTTGACACATTCGCCGGAGAGACCATCCCATACTCGTACTTTGCCATCCATGGATCCTGTTGCTATAAACCGAGATGCCCCAAGCCATGCTAAGCATGTCACGGTGCCCTGAAAATATTAAAGTGAGATCCCATTTAGATATATGTACTTTTGGAACTTGAAACTTCTACTTGTAAAAGTTGATAAATAGCCTTTTAATAAACACATCAAGCGGCCAAACCTCGTGTTGACATGTGCATCTTGCGGCGGCACGTTGTAAATCCCATACTATTAGTGTTTCATCAGCACTACCAGTTGCAGCCCATAAACCACTGAAATATTACAGAAATCATCATTCATCATCAATGTTGTTGTTGCTAATATATGTGAATCAGTTCTTGCTCATATTAAGGATAAAGGAAGGAACAGAGTATGTGCATCCATTGGAATGATTTGGAGAAAACCAGTTGCATGTACATGTAAAGAAAAATTAACATAAATAAGAAACCCTTGCTTCAATGATGTTGCAAGCTTCCTTTTTCGTCATTAACCACCGTATCTACTTAAGAACTCTCACCTAGAAGCCTATGAAAAATAAGATTAAGCTGCAATTGCATGCTGGCTTCCAACATATGTGTTGTAAGTTAACATATACTCCGGAGAATATTAAAGTTCTTTGATGGGGAGTAAAGTGCATAAGGTCATAAGAACCGGGCACAAAATTGGCAAAGTTAGGAAGGTGGGAAAGACAAACCTGGGTGAAAATGCAGCGCATTCAACTGATTCTGTGTGAGCAGTCAAAGAGCAAACTACCTGCAGACATAACAAGCTTCAGTGCTAACAGAATTGCAACCTAAAGTTGGAATGTACACAATAGATAAATACAATTCACTATGGCATATCAAAGATAGCACAATAAGCAGTATTCCAAAGTTAAATTCCTGCCATACATGCTTAATTATTCATTTAGTTAAATTATTTAAGAAAATGCAAGTTAGTCCTTCAACCTTGAAATAAGGAAGCCGTTATGATCTTTCAATCTCTCATGGGTTTATGCATTTCAGTGTTACTGAAACAATGAAACCTAGTTTTGAATTCAACTTTAGGCTACACAAATGTTTGGACAGCCAAGTTTTAACATAATATTCATGTCAAAAGCATGAAATAAAGGTGAGCTAGCAATTAAGAAAAAGAGCGATTATGAAACAAATTAGTCATCTATTCAGATAGCCAAATAATAGTAGAGATTCAACCAAACCACAAAGTCACTCAATGCATTCGAAAAAATATATCACCGCCAGTAACCTCTCAAACTATCAAGACTTTGCTACAAAACAACTAGCGCAGACTAACCTAACGGATTAGCTTTATTTCACCAAAAAAGGGATATGAATATGATCCATAATTCAACCACGTTACCACCAAATGAATAATAAGTTATTGCACAACCAACACTCAACACTGAAAATCGTTTCATAACTGACCTTTTTAGGTCTGCTTGAAACATATGGTTAAAATTTAGAATCTGATATTCACTAAGCAGGGAAAGGTGAGGGCAAGACCAAGACATACCTTTCCGGTCAAAATATTGACAATGTGCACAGAGCTATCTTGTGAACCAGTTAAAGCAAGAGTTGAATCAGCACTCAATGACAAGCATGTTAATCCTTGAGTATGATATGGATAACCTGCACAGAAGGAAAAAACAAGGGCATATGCTTGGAATCAAGAAAAGAAATACTCTAAAATGTTGTTCAACAACATCTCTCGTCGCCCAGTTCAGCCTTTGAATTCAAGAATCATAGATCTCAACCAAAAGTATATGGCAGTTAGGTAAATTATAGCTACAGTACCACATGACCACTGACAAGGTGCATATGTGAAACTGGTTATTTTTACATGTAGCATTTAAGGAAACAAAATAATCAAGCAGGCATACCTGTGACAACATGGATATTCTCGGCATTTTTTGGATTCCATATCCGAAGGGAAGCATCATCTGAGCCAGTGCATATTGTTTTCCCTTGGAAGACAAAAGAGTGGGCATTTCAGATTCTTCTTGTGAACCTTGTGGTTACAAAAGTAAAACAAAAAAGAGGGCAGAATAGAAGATACATGCATCTCACTTTTTTTTTAAATCACAAAAGGGTGAAGGTATTACCATCAGGAGTGAAATCACCACATGTAACACTAGCCCCATGTCCTGAAAACATGTTAAGGTAGGCACCATTGTCAGCATTCCACATCCAAATGCTACAATCTGATGAGCCGGCCAAGATTAGATGCCCTCTTGGATGCCATTTGATCCACTGAAAATCAAATATAAATTATTTCCTGTCCATAGGCATATTAGATATATGACTGAATAACCTTGAAGCATTTAAAAGGAAATACCTCAATGTCCCCTCCAGGTCCTTCTAAAGTATGTTTAAGGCTTAGTGAAGTGACATCCCAGATTTTAATAACTCCATCTAAGCTTCCAGATGCAAGTAATTGTCCATCATAACTGAAAGCTAAACTAGAAATAGTCTCTGCATGACCTATAAAAACAAGTTTATAACGCATAAGTGACAAACAGGTAAATGAATAGTAGTAATTTCCATGTAGGCAAACACTCATTCTACGTGGAAATGGTAAAATATGGTATACCTCCAAGCTCAAAGGCCCAATCTCCTTGACCTATTCTCCACATGAATCCTTTATCATCTGAACCACCTGTTGCCACTAATGTTGCATCCTTCGGACTGCACGCCACACAGAAGACTTCATCTGCACCAACCAATAAAAAAAATAAACATTGATCCAACCACTATTTGGCTTTGAAAAGGTAACTTGTGGTCTCATCTCATATAGGTAGAAGCACACCAGTGAATAAAAATTTAGATCAAGCAAACCTTCCAAGCCACTCCAATTAGATGGCCTAATCAATCAAACACATATCATTGATATCAATTTCAAGTCCTTTTCAATCGAATGTATAATCAATGATATTTCCCACATAAATTCAAGCATCATAGAAAATCGTCTTGATTATAAACACTCTTCTCCTCGCCATATTAATTACTTGAAAGGTGGCATGTGAAACAACTAAACCATTACCTTTCCCACTTCTGAAGAATTGTATTTACATGTTTTGATTCGGCCTAATCCTCGATACCTCTATCTAAATAGTCCAAATTCATAGGAAAATGAACAACACGCTGAATCAGATTAGTTGCTCAAATAAGGAAACAGGAAAAACAGAGAAATCACAATCGATAAGATAAGCTTTCTGAAAGCAAGAAGATTTTGAGCAAAAATGCTCACCTGTGTGACCAGTGAATATGTGCATAGAATCATCTGGTTCATCTACATGTATATTTCCAGATCAAACAAAGAAAACAAAGGATTAAGACACGTATATTAAAAAAGCTGCAACTAATAATAAGAGCTTCAAAACACTTCCAGATAAAAAATGATCTCCAACCTTGTTCCTCTTCTTCGGCCTCAGGAAGATCTGAAAATTGAAAATCAAACACAGACGGATCAAACCACAACAGAAAAAATTGCAATAACGACAGCAGAAATCGGAACAGGAATAACAGGGAAAGGGAAAGAAATAAGAAATTCGCAGTATTAGCTGGGAGATAGAACGAAACCTTCTTCATCGAGGGGGATTTCTTCAATAATGTCAGATTCGTCAATGAAAATCTCTTCATCTTGTTCCTCTTCATCGTGAGGAGCCATCTTTATCTCTCACTCGCACGCACAGCAGGGTTTAGGGTTTTTGCTGGCTTTCGGCTTCGTAATCGGCAAACAAGGACGATTAAATTTGCAAAACAGATCATTTATAGGGAAAATTACACTAAATAACCCCAACTTTGGCGCATTTGCGGAAAATAACCTGAACTTTTAAGATTACACAAATTGCACCTGCCATCTAAATTAAATTGTAAAATTTTGTGATTCAACATTTGTGGATATCGTGTAGTTAAGACTGATGTTTTTTGTGATTCAACATGTGATTCACATTTGTAGATATCGTGTGGTTAAGACTGTCATTCGGAACTTTGTAGATGCCTAATCATAACGAAGAGATCAACGGTTCACAAGAGTGAATTCCAGAACTAAAACCTAGTATTTTCCTGTCTCAATATGCTTGTGTTTGGTAATGACGAAGAGATCAAAACTTTGCACTCATTGCAAAATAGAAACTTTCTTTATATTGGTAACTTGTTACGAATGTGAACAATGGGATGGAAGCAAGTTAGTAGTTACCATCTCAGCCAAGGAAAATGGTTTGCATTATAACCATTTTTACCTCAATAGTACCAATTATCACATCCATAATTCCATACCAATTGACAAGTTTTGCAAGTAAAGGAGACATTGCTGCTATTTGCAAAAGCAAACACAAAAGAAAACTGTTGCTTAGTACCCAGGTACAGCTTCCCTCTGGACTCATTCTTGGGAGTGCGTTCATAGGGTCAGTAACTCGGATTCCAAATCAAAAAATTTACAGTGTCGCTATTCGCTACAACTCCTATGTTTCTTTAAATATCTATCTTCCTTCAACATTGACAAGTCAAAAACTAGGCACCCTAGAAAATCGAGACCGGGCAAATTTCTTGCAAATGGTCTCAAATACAAACAAGTGCTTAGAGAGAAAAATACTTCTGTAAAGCTACAAGTACAGAGAGTTGGCGAACATGATGCCATGGCGAAGGCTTGCACTGGCCTCAGAAAACTTGTTCTCTAGATCAGTCTCTCCGACAGCGTTAGCTGCACCTTTCAACTGCAAAGGGTGAAGAAATGACCGGCCAGTCATTTGACGAAACTTCCATTTTTTGTACTTGAAAAAAAATCACCATTCACCAGGTGCAACAGATACATGAGATCTTAAAACATACCTGATTAATAAACTCGTCTAGCCTCCTCGCAAGTCTGATAATGCTTCCTTCAAATATATCGGTCATTTGAATAACTTCGGAAAAGTTAGCCCCCTGCGAAGGAGCAGTAATGAATATTGATCAAGAGCAGCAAGGAAGAGCTTAGTTTAACTTTCCCACAAATGAGAATGTGAAGGCATGCAAAAGAGAGCAAAATAAAGTATTAACCATATGAAACATCAACCCTCTCTGATATAGAACATCCTATCAGCAGAAGAAAATCTCCAATACATTACATTATTTCATATGCATCAATTTGCATATTGCAAATCACGACTATTAACAAAACCAAAAATTAAGATTCTCTTAACATGAAAAGCTAGAGCCGTCAGCCGTGCAGTCCTTCATACCCTTAATGAACTCAGAACATAAAGAGATCCATAGAACGCCCAGCATTTTTTTTAACTTTTAAAGCTGGATAGCTAAATCCAGCGCTATCAAACTACACATGGCCACATGCAGGGCAAGCAAAAAGTCTCATTTTCCAAATCTAGCTATCAAACATGAAATGCATCAAGCATTGTACGTTGAGACACCGCCCCCTCCTGGAACATCCATGAGGGCTACTAATCACTGTAAAGTAATAATGATAAAGGCAGAATTCTAACCTTTGACCAGCAATAGATCACATCCATTAAATATGGTCGGACTGTTGATTCAACGTATTCTTCCACATTCACCTCAAGCTTGCACTCATGTTGGATCTGCAACCAGAATAAAATATTCATCACACTGAACAAAGGTGGAACATATATCTGCAAATTCTCAACAAAAAGATTTGTACCTCCGCTATTTTTCTTGCACTATCTTGGAGTTGCTGTAATGGTTTAGCAAGCTCCGTTCTTAAATTTATCTGCTCATTTGATTTATCTCCAGGAATAAAGCAACTTGCAAGAGCTGCAACTTGGTGATGATCAAGATCATTGAATGTACCTATTAAAATTTACCTACTAAGTCAGTGTATGAAAACGTGGTTTACAGGATCAAGCAAGCAACAGAAGAACATAGCACAATCAAAATAAATATAAAATAAAAAAAAACAAAGCAGATAAAAAGGCAGCATATTTAGAACTTAATATAGTAACAATCTTGCAAATCATGTCGAAACCAGTAAAGTACAAGACTTGTTGCTTTCGATGATCTGCCAGGTGTGATGGGAGATAACCCAGTAAAACTAAAGTAAAAAGTGATCCAAAAGAAACACTGGACAATTCCTGTGTTCTACAGCTTGCTGCTTTCTATGATGCGCTATGTTTGATGGGAAAGGATTCAACAAAAAGAATGTGACGAGATTGGAAGAACATCTTTGGATCATTCCAATATTCTATTTACAGGAAGAATCAAGAAGACATGTCATAAATGCATAGTGAAGCCAAATAACGAAGAAGTCATTTTGGCACAATACACCTAGTGGTACAAGTAGAAGAAGTCCTGGTTCAATCCAAAAACCTTGCACCAAAAGACATGTATCACCACATCTCACACAACACACAAATGTGTCCATGCAAACGAGAATAGAAACATTTCCCCTAAGCATGAGAGACAAGATGTGTACGCCAAGATACACTTGTTCAAAAACACTAGACAAAACATATTTACCATTGAACATAAGCTCAGTGACAAGCAGTTCGTCTCCGGTGTCTATTAAAGCTGCAGCTCTCCCCTTTAACTGAAGAACACCTTCTGAATCAATATGACCAAGCTTCTTAAGAACTCTTGACCTGTTTGTGAGCTCATCACGAAATCTTTGAAGCTGCAAAAGGTCAAAAAACAATGAAACTATTCAGTGATACTCAAAGTCTCAAATAGATACTAACCCACTCACAGTAAGCACAGGTGCACAAATGATGACTCTTCACACACTTGGGGTAGGCTAAAACACATAAATACTATTATTTCAAATTTGCGTTGAACAGTGTTATCCTGCATAAACTAAGTGATTACCAACTACACAAAAAAGAATGAAAACTCAAAACAAGAATTTAACAAGAGGTGAATTCTGATCTACATCAAAAAACAAATTCTGACTCGTTCCAACACCGTAAATTATATTAAAATGGTTGTCCACCTCAGCATAATCAAACAAAAGAGGGTATAAAGTCTTGCTCCAATTGATAGAAAACCCCCCAGCCTGTAATTAGATAAAACTGTATTTCCACAATCTTCCTCTAACGACAGAAGAAAGAAAAAAAGGTCATTTAAAAAAAAATCAATGGAAGGAAGAAATATATTTGTACTTCCAAAATATAGAAGCAAGAATCCCAGAAAAACAATTCTGCAATTTTAGTCAAAACTTTAGAACCTGATAAGAGATTAAAATACAGCTACAAATACCTGAGACTCCCTCATCTTAGATTTGAGCTGTTGAATCTCGTGATTCACCTCAGCTTTCCTCTGGAAACATTTCATTTGATGGACATCTTGTGACTGATTAAAAGACACCACACCAGAGAAATTTTCTAGTCAGTTA
This sequence comes from Persicaria maculosa, assembly GCA_963922045.1. Classification (NCBI taxonomy): domain Eukaryota; kingdom Viridiplantae; phylum Streptophyta; class Magnoliopsida; order Caryophyllales; family Polygonaceae; genus Persicaria; species Persicaria maculosa. The sequence goes on from OY998253.1 coordinate 5,864,488, forward strand.
ATAGGAAAGGAAAACACTCACAATCAGTTTACGAACTACCTAAACAAAGATAACTAATACTACGTAATAAAGAAACCTTGTGCATGGGATGAGCACATAATTTCTGCTCAAGTTGTTCAATCTGATCGACCAATTCAACAATTTCTGGTTCTTCAATGCCCATATCCTGAGGGGAGGAAATCAAAAGGTAAGAAAGTCTATTGAATAGGCAAATGAGAAGTTGAAGAAAAGATATTAAACCAAAATAGACAAAACAAGTTCCAACTACATGGCAATTCAAAAACACTGAAATAGTAAGGTCATATCATAAAACCTTAATCATCATATAATTTATAGGAAACATCCTAAATAAGAATTATGTTTTGGCAAAACGACTGAACCCAACAAGAACCACCAACTGCATGTGCAAGATTGACAAATTAAAATGATGCTTTTCAGTGAGTTAAATAGGCTGAAATTCCTTGAAGAACATGAAAATAGTCCCCTTGCAATTGAGACCAGCCTAGTGGATGCTCTTGTACAATTTAATTGTAAACATCTAAAATGTCCTACACTCCTACTTGTAATTCCAAGTGTCAGTAACATTTCAGAAGACTGTTCAAGAAAGCTTGCTACTCATTAAACATTATATTGAACATGAAAATCATGATCAACCTTCTTTCAATGTTTTCCTGTGGACGTTCATTTAGCTGATATTGCATCTTTAAAAGAATGTTTGTACACCAATGCATGACTGGGGCTAAATCACTAGAATGATCACTTGTGGTAATGAAAGGATTAACTTCAAAATACGTTTTCTCACTGCATAAAAAACCTATAATCTTTCTTTAGGGAAGAAAGGAATGAATGATTTCAAGAGAGGTGCTAATCCAAGATAGTTTGCAAAGGGCGAAATCTCTCGCATTCCTTTTGAAAAGTTCTACCTGACCTGTATAGAGTTTATGTATGCCAATTGACACATATACATTGTAGGATGGCTACATTGTTAGTAAGCAAAACTTCAGTAATGAGTAGCAATCACAAGACATTCATCAAATGTTAGATGACACTGATGAGAGCTAGGCTTAAAGAGGAGATGTTCAAGGAGGAAAGCAAGGACTGGGCAATGCTGAGGGAGTAGATTCCTGATACAGTTATTTCCTACCAAGCAACAAATAACTTCTCTTGAGTTCCGATCAGCATTCTTATTTGTATCAATTTTTTCTTGGACACAAAAAATTCAACATTTCATTAATTCATTCTTCCTTTTCTTTGTTGAATTCTTTATTCAAGTTATAAGGAATTGGAGGATGACGCGACAATTTTTCCCTCGAAGCAAATCATAATGATTTTTGTTTCTATTTTTCATCATCATATGGTGCCTTGCAATCGATTCCTCTCTAACAATTTTATCCAGAAACAATCATCTAAATCAAGAATATACAAGATTCTGCAATTGATTTCATCTATATCTACTTTGAAAAAGAACTACCTTCACAGGATTAAGCCTTGGGAGACCCTGAGGAAAACGTTTCTCCAGTTCCTGTAAAGCTAGAAGTATACTTTGCCTTGCTTCAACTGGCCGCAGATCAGATGGAATTGAAATCCTTAATTTGCTAAGAGCAGATATGAGAGTCAAGTGAACAGGAACCTAGATTCAAAGAAAACGCAACATTTAGCTCAAAAAGCAAGTTCTTTATATAGTTGATGAGTGCACTATTCAACTAAAGATGATATTAACAAACAAAACACCATTAAAAAAATTAACTTACCACATGCATCTCACCCTTCTCCCCAGGACGAGGTGGGCATGGTCTTGGCTTGGAGCCATTATCATTAGAACCAAGAGAGCAATGCAACAACGTATCTACTATATAACCCCCGCCACGCGAGGCAGGTGTTCCAGGAAGGGATGATGCAGGGGGCTTTTTAACCACATTAACAACCACCCCCCAACCCCAATCTGTGCCTCCTTCACGAACCTTAACCTGAATGAATATCAGATGATAGATAAATATAAACAACAAACAAAAACTAAATGTAGCAAAGAATGATAGGATGTTTCAATTAGAAACGGAAACCCTAGGGACACTGCAAGCAAGAAATGTAGCACAACAATATGAGTTCTGCAACATTACTATATAAAAAAATCTTAAAGACAGATCAAACTGTTGAATTAATACCAGTCTTCCGGGAAGAAGGTAATAAAGAACTCTTTCTGGCCTTGTTATCTCTGACATCATTTTCTTCTCGAGCAAAGCCAAATCAAGCCTTAACTTATGATACTCTGCAACATCAACCTACGAACAACAGCCAGTGTAAGGTGCTTGCCCCAAAATTGAGTGAATAACCATAGAGAAGCAAATTATACCTCTCCTGAGGCATCAAGCAACGCAACTTCCTCTTCAAGCTTCTGAATTTTTCTCCCAATATCAGGTAAAGCCTGAAAGAAAGAAATACAATGTCCATGTCAGTAAGCAAATAAGAAGGTTTGAACCCTTCTCCGGAAGAAACAAAAGTAAATCGATTTTGAAATGGTAACTGGAAAAGAAAGAAAGGTGATAGAAAAACCTTCTCATATTGAAATTGATGAAACGAGTTCTTAATAACATGTTCAGCTGTAAACTGTCCTTCGGCCCGGCACATCAAATTCAAAATTGAGTAGTAGCTTAACCTAAAGGTACTGACCAAAGGAGCTGGTCTACCCAACATCATGTCTTTCAATGTGTTCATTTCCATCTGGGAGGATTGAAAACGTAAGTTACTCGTATGTCTCAACAAGGAAATCAGTGCCAATGAAATTCTATAAAAACTGACATCTTGATATGTGAATGCAACAAGGAAATCAAATCCGCAACCCAGCTATCAGCATGCCTGCAGTTTTTATAACTCCTATGTATATAAAAAATTGTGCCAAGGCTAAAAATGAGCACTGCAATTGCAGGTTTATACCTTTTTATCCTGTGGTTGTAAACCTTTTTTTCCATTACGTTTGAGATGTATAGCACACAATTTTCTTTGGCAACGCCATTCAAGCATAAGATAAGAAATACTAAGTGGCCAGCTACCCAATATATATTCATTATTAGGCTATTTAAATCTCCCAACAAACAATAGATAAGTGCAACATATTTGATATATAAGATCATGCTAAAGGAGTAACCATATTCCTCCCAACTTAATATCAGACCATGAAAGTACCAATTTACCTGCTCATCAATCATTATGATGCAAATGCCTCTTTCATCTTTGCCTCGTCGGCCTGCTCTTCCACTCATCTTTAGATACAACCAACAAACACTAATCATCAAACATGATGCAACAGGTTTGCACATATCTTACAAAATTGTAGCTAAACCTCACTCACCTGAATATACTCACCAGACCCAATGTATCTATGACTATCCCCATCCCATTTCTTCACAGCTGTGAATACAACAGTTTTTGCAGGCATATTTAGGCCCATGGCAAACTGGAGGCATCAAAATAGCAGCATTGTAAGAACAAAAAAAAAAGATAAGGGAAAATGCAACACATAGCATTAAAAGAAAAGCATGAGATGATTAATCATTTTATCTAATTATAATACTTTAAATAAGAAGCAAGGGATGCTTTTACAGCTTAAAAGGCATGGTAATTTTCCAAGATCAACATTCAATAAGTATAAAATATAGCAATTTGCCAACGTAGAGGGGATACACATATATTAACTTTCTTTAGACCCCTCCTTGAACCATGAAGCAAAGAAACCAAGGTATCAGCAGCATCAAATTTTAACTTAAAAGGAATCGATAATGAGCTAGCTGAAAAGAATGATAATTTTCCTCCATATACAAATAAGCTCGGATCCATTTATAGGAAGTCACCATATATAACATAGGAATCAACAATTAAAAAGGAGGAAATCCCATAGGTAATCAGGCAATGAAGCACATTAGACAATATCGCATCGATATCAAGTGTGCAAATAGAAAAAAAATACGTACAATAAAACTTCCTTGGACAGAGGAAAAAAAAAGGGGCATAGAAATCTATTACTGTCTCTGTAGCGAACAGGGCTTTCACAAGGCCTTCTTGAAAGAGAAGCTCCACCAATTCTTTGATAATTGGAAGAAGTCCTGAATGATGAACAGCAATTCCTCGTTTAAGAAGAGGAAGCATCAATTCTATAGCCGGTAGACTCCTGTCCTCCTCATTCAAGCAAAGGATTGCATTTTTGAAAACTTCTTCCACATCCTCTTTCTCCTGATCTGTATTAAAGTCAAGCTTAGACATAGACATGGCATGCTGTTCGCACTCTCTTCGGCTGAAGCTGAAGATAATGACTGGCTGAAACTTGCGCTCCATAATCATCTGTGGTAAAAAGATGCATTTCAAAAATAAAACAATAGGATAAAAAAAATACATGGCATTATGCTAATAAGGATAAAGTCATTGTAGAATAACTTTAAATAGTACAATATGTGGGTCTGTGTACTAAAGTCCCAACTAAAAAAAAAAATATATATATATGTTCAATTTCATTCCTTCATTTAGTACAAATATCAAACTTAATCTCATCCAGTTTCCACAATACATAAAAGTATAACAATAGAAAAGATAAACATAATCACATCACATCCAATCCCAACATCAGGTAACAACAGGGGTGAACTCATTGCTGTCATCCACAAGAATCCATGTACTCTTCTTAAAAACATAACCCATAAATCCAAGAGGGGAAAAGTCTGAACACAAACCTTTACAATCTTGTAGATATCAGAACCACCGGAACCAGAACCATTCTTTGCAATCCTTCCACTACCCCTAGACTTAACCCCGCTATCGAGCTTTGGCTTGGAAAAGGAACCCTGCAGCTTAACAAAATTGTCCTCTCTAAACTGCTCATTCTCATCAACCATCAAGTAAAGCCCAACACCACCAACAGGAAACACGTAATGCTGAAGGGGGGTAGGCCTGAAATCAGTATACACCACATGACAGGGCTGCTTGTGTATATTGCAAATCCACTCTGCAAACTCTGTGGCATTCGACATTGTTGCAGACAGAAACACCATCTTTATCTCAGGGGGCAAGAAGATTATACTCTCCTCCCAAACAACACCTCTCTCCCTATCCTTCATATAATGTATTTCGTCAAAGATAACCCAAGCAACCTCCTTGAGCACCTCAGACCCCCTGTAAAGCATTCCCCGGAGGATCTCCGTGGTCATAACCAAACAACTCGCATTTGGGGCAATTGTGACGTCACCGGTCATCAATCCGACATCGGAGAACTCCTGGCTGAGCTCCCTATACTTCTGGTTGCTCAGAGCCTTCAATGGAGAGGTATAAATCACCCGCTGTTTATCCCTGAACGACATGGCAATGGCATATTCGGCCACGGCGGTCTTGCCGGCGGAGGTATGAGCAGAAACCAGCACAGACTCATTACGCTCCAGACAGGCGACGGAGACGCGCTGGAACGGGTCGAGGGTGAAGGAATAGGTTTTCGCAGGGGAGCCATTGAAGAGAGGGGAGGAGAGCGTACCGTGGACAGATTCATCCTTTCCGGAGACGTAGCCTGTGGGAACTGCGACCTCGTGGACGCAGGTCCTAGACAACGAGGACGGGCGCTTCTTCGGCGGCTCTGGTGGCTGCTCGTCGGCGGGGAGTACGGGTTCATCGCCTTGCTTGCGTTTCCCGAGCGGCGAATCCGGCGGCGGGGGTGCTACTGGAGGTGGCTCCAGCGGCGGTGCCGGCGCTGGTGGGGCGGAATCTGCCATGGATGGGGGATTGGAGTGGATTTCTAGGGTTAGGTTTTGGTAGGGTTCTACTGGAAAGAAAGGGGAAATTTGTAAGGTTACCCTAAACTCCTGAAGGGTTTTTAGACGGTTTAAGGGACGGGATTGGGAAATGATACAGGATGATGGTAATTGGTAAGTGCGGAGTATTACACAAATAACTTAAAATTAGGTATTTTTAGTTTTTTTTTAAGGATATTTTAATTAAATTTAAATAATTCAAATATTATAACATTATAATTATTCAAAAAAAATGTTATGACATTATAAATTAGTTTATTTTTTAAAAATGATGAAAATTATAAAATATCAACTTTATTTATTTTTCAAATAATTTCGTACTGTATTGGTTACTGATAAGGTTGGAGGAGTCGCGAACTCGTGATGTATGTCCCATTATCTTGAATTGATAAATAAAGAGCGGTCATTCCGGGGTTCGAACTCGTGATGTATGTCCCATTATCGGATTATATCAATAGAGCGTTTTACTATTGACCCAACACAAAATCACAAATACAGTACAAACCAACCAAAAATAAAAAAATAGAAAACAAAAACAAACAACATGTTACAAATGAGTATGGTGAGTTAACATGATGATGCGCCTTTTATTTTCTTTTATATTTTTCTCTTGTATTGTATTTTGATGGTGTTTCTATCTGCCGTTAGAGAATCGGGTCCATCTGATCTCGAATTATTACTTTATAAAATAAAAACACAAGAACTAAAAGGCGCGACCATCTCATCTCATAACTTGAACTATACATGATTGTTATTCTGTTAGCCCTAGACGTTTTATCCTCGGTGTGATTGAAATCCCCTTCTATAGAAAAATGAAGATAAGAAGCAACACTAAAACAACCAATTTGCTTCATGAATTTGTTCTAGACAAGGCCCTAAACAAAAATCACTTCAAACTTCGAACAGGGATTGCTTTGTATATGCCTCCTAAAATCAGCATCTCCTTGGAATCTGAACGTGTACAGAGCTTGTTTCTGTGTCATGCCATGAGGGTAAATCCTATAGATTTTCAGCTCATCGCCTCCCCTGAGGCTTTCGGGCCTCTCCTGTTTCCATATGGGCACGTGTTTCAAGTGATTAAATTTCTCAAGGACGGCGTGATTGAGGGCTTCCAGCGTCAAATTGTTTGACCTGTCCAGTAGAACAACATGAACAAAAGCGGTGATCCATATCATGATAATTTCAAGCCTAACAATGTATGCACATTGGATTGAATGATTTATATGGGGTGTTTCCTCCTAGACTGTGCTTCGTCTTTCAGGAATGGCTCTAAATAAAGGTTAATACGGAGTATTATCGAAAGAAGATCACCTGAGGAAAATGGACTCCATTTCAAATCTCCCTCTTTCTCTGATATATACATGATAAACAGTTTCAGGACCTCTGGTACATTTGCAGGGGCGTCTTGACAATGAGCTCTTTTCTTCCCTCTCTCGGATGCTAGTTGCCAGAAAAATACAAAGACGGCAAGAAGAGTGCACGGCAGCCATATCAAGAAGTGCTTTAAATGAGTCTGATGGGCCTTCATGCTTCCACCTTTTAGCCAAGAAGCAATAAGATCAATTAGCGTTCTCCTAGCAAAGAGATTGCCAAGCCTAGCCATGGTGTAGAGAAAGGGTTGTTGCAAAAGCATAATCTTAAGAGTTTACCTCAACAACTGGTTGTATGCGTCAGGGTTATCAACAAGATGTTTCATTGTCTTTGCAACTGACCTAACATCTGCTAGCTCCTTGATATGCAGCACAGATCCAGCACAAGGTGCGAACTCTTGAATATTTGGAGCACCAACAACCACAGGAATGGTTCCTGTAAATTTTGAAGGTGGCTAAGAGTCACAACGGTTAAAAAATAATCATTAGTTAAATATGATGCTCAATAAGCATCAGATTTTAAATAATTATGTTTAGTTAGAAGTTAAAACTGATACCCGTTAAAAAAAGGCCAACTACAGAATTTGAATAGAATACCATGCGGTGTTCATTGCTGGATGATGACTCCCAAAAAAAAGCCTTCTGACAAGGCTAGAAAGAGACTGATATATTGGGTAATTGCAAATGTCACAACCAAGTGGCAGCTCAACTAGAGACCATTATACATCATCTACCAGATGAATGCTGCGGCATAAGGAAAAATAAGACCTAAACTGAACATTATTCTTAACTTCCTACAGTTAGTCCCTTGATTCATTCACCTTTTCCAGCCCTTGAGAACTTGACGTTATTAGTGAAAATAAAAATTGAAAGAGATAGAAAACTCAAATCACAAGCAGGAACCAGCAAAGAGTAAGATAGGGAGAGTTTTGCTTTTATACCAGCTACAAGAGATTGGAAAAACTTCTCGGTAACATAATCCTCCTCATTTGAGTTTTCAAATGCCAAGCTGAACTTGTAGTGTTTCAGAGCCTCTAGCTTGCTAACTGTAAAGTTGGAAAAAATGAGCTTGGCATTACATAATTACTTATCCTTCCTTTAATAATAATAATAATAATAATAAGAAGAAGAAGAAGAAGAAGAAGAAGAAGATGTCATTATAGCCTCATTTTCTTGTCTAGTAAAATATGACATTTTAGATTCTCTAGGCAATAATTATGGGTGAATTATGATGTTTCTTATTGAAAATTGCACATATGGAGACTTTTCATGACAACTCTCTACATTCAATGGCTCGCCAGATACTTTACTTTTCCTTAAATAGTGTGTCTAAACTCACTCTAAAGCTAAAATGACATGTTTTTATTATTGATGGAGGGAGTAATTCGCAAGGAGAATCTTTGTCAACTAACTTTGTTGTTTAAAAGAAGATACTTGCTAACAAGTACGGAAAGTCGGAAACAATGAAACAAACAATACAATAACAAATGGACAAAACATAGCTTACAATAGCTTAAAAAATAAAATAACCCCAACACCCTCTCCCCCCAGGCCAAAGCATCTTCCTATCATAACAATTTAAGTTCTCACTACATAGTCACATGTCACTTTTACATGTGCTCCATAACCATAAATACCTTGCATCCACCACAATAAGAATATGTTGGCATAAATTGACCAGCAGCCACAACAAATTGAAAGTGGAAACTGATCAAGAAAGACTAATGTCATGCACAGCACATTATATTCATTAACAATCATTTCTCTTCTTTCCACGTATCTCTCATTTTCGCTAATTTTGTGATTACTTAAAATGTTATTTTAAACCTTAACCATTTGTTCTAGTTGAACTAAATTCAAGTTCTTAGTTTTCATCCTATGATAAATACATCCCCAAGTGACACGACACACAACACAGTGACTCAGTGAGCAAAGACGAAACCGAGCATCGTATGTTTCTAAAAACTCTGCATACAAACATCCAAATGGACTCAAACATGGATCTTATTTGTCAATTCTTATGAAACTTTCATAGAAGCCACTACCGTTATAACTTAAATACTGAACTGTAAATTTCCCGGCATGTCACGAGGATTCAGTACATAAAACAATGTAATACTATCATAGATTGAAAGAATAGCAAGAATTAGGGCCTATACACATGAACTAGTAAGCCAACTTTCTGACAAAAAAAAAAAAACTAGTAAGCAAACAAAGAAGCTAGAATATGCAAACCTTTTCCATTACGGTTTCCATGGCAACTACCATAAGAATCTATCTTAATCCCACTGCTTTCAAGAGCTTCAAGAGCTTGCATCCGGAAGTTATGAGCAGCACAATTAGAGATGAAAGCCGCTGCAAGAGCACTTTCATTTTTCTCTTCCAGAGGTCTCATAATATCATACTCAGCCCAAGAGAAGTATCCAACTGGAATATCAGAAGAGAGGCTAGTTGTCATCACAATGGTATAGCCGAGTCTGAAGCACAAAAAATAAGTCTCAACCACATATTTTACTTAAATATTAGATGCTCCAAAAAGCAAGAACACGTTAACAATTTTAGGAAAGGGGATGTATAATATAATCCCTGTCCCTATGGGGCTGTGACTCATTGTGAAACAATTAAGCTACAGTTTTTATAATATGAAAAGTAGACCACAGTATTAATTCATTCAAGAGTATAAGCTTTAGGTTCAAACTCAAAGTGGCTAGACCAATATATTTCAGCAAACAGCTAAGGTGACAAGAAGGTCTAGAACAACATCTGGGTGCACATGACTATTAGCAATGATATTGATAATCTCAACAATTTGAAATGAAAATTTCTAATTTTTACTTTTATAAAGACAATGATTTGCTTCTTTAGTTGGTTTTCCAAAAGTATCTAGGCAATTCTTAGTTCGAGATTTCTAGTAAATCTTAATGAACCATGGTAGTGATTTTCATTCAGAAATTAAAGTAAATGAAGAAGCACCTCATTTAAAGGATGGACAAAAAGATGCAGTGTACTATCCTTTCACCCACATTCACTTACAAACCATCCAAGAGCTTGACATAAATGATTCAGAAGAAAGTTATGAAATCCTTGTTCACTCTTTACTTACAGTTTGTCGTCATTGTGCATACAAGTCATCCAAAACGGGATCAAATATCACATCTATCTCATACTAGTAAAACAACATAATGCATTTCCAGAAGCAATGAAGAAAGTCTCGGATTTGTCCTTAATAACAAATAGTTCACGTGATGTATTACGACTATCATATTCCTAAAAACCTATCATGTAATAACTATTGGACTATTGAAGGACCGTAAGCCGCAAGATACATAACTGAAGAGTATAATAACATATCCCTTTTGTTTGAAAAAGTATTATACACGTTTTCCAAGGAAAAAGCATAGGTTACATAGATCACGTTTCCATTATTCAGTATTAAAATGAAACATACCGTCTTGCATTGGGAATCTTATTATCTGGATAATATGCTGATGATTCCATGGACCTGTGAACACCGGCAATTCCTTTTTCTTGTGGGCTAAATGCAGCATCACGCTTCCCAGGTAGAGTAAGCCCAAACTTACATCCAACAGAGCAACCTTTCACGTTCTAAATGCATGGAGCAAATAATTTAATCAAAATAGAGCTGGAAAATAAAGTTTGCATTGAATTCAAAATTTTGGTTTATAAGCTTCACAATATTTAGGCTTTGTGTATCGCGTCAAAACTTAATACATTAAAAGAACATTTTCTGCACATACAAGTACCTTATAAGCATAACAACCCCTAATGCTCTATCAACTTCTAATCCCTGATATTTGATCAACTTCTCGTTACAATCTTCCTACGCATGCAAAGAGTATGCATCACATCAACATTGTTGATCCAAGATTAGTTATCTTACCAACATTTTTCTGTCATATATACATGTTTTCTTTTCGACACTCCAAAATCACACCTCACCACCACCTTACTCTCAATTCTCAATAGCATCGGTAGAAGACCTTCCCTTACATATATCAAGTCCTCAAACAATTTCCCAGCTCATTCCATAGCACAAATAGGGCAAAACTGAATCATAGCAGACCATTTCACCAGCATACAAGGCCCGATTCATAATGTAAGAAATATTAAAACCTAGTCCCCAATATTACTTTGGCCGATCAAATTCAGTGGTTAGCAAGATATGTAATCAGTATTCCTTATACCAAATCCACTAATGTATGGTCATAAAATAGGAAATACAGTACGATACAAACATCATTGCAATTTGCTAACCTCTTCAACACCAACGGCGACCGCAATAGGATCTTTCTGGAAATCCCTAGAGTATAGCACAGCATCTTCTCTCTCCAGCCAGCTTTCGCAACTCTCATCCTCCTCCACCACCTCCGTTGATCTTCCATGAGAATACGAGTTAGGGAGCGAGGCTTGTTGAGCTTCGACTTGTTGAGCTTCGGAAGGGTAGAACGAATCGGACCACCAGGAGTTGACCAAAGCGGCGTTCTTAGCGACGTCGAGTCTCCCTAAGAAGGCGATCTCTGCGACGAATACAAGAGCTACGAAAAGAGGCATCAAATTCCACCATTTCTTCTTCGGATTTTCATGGTTCGCCCCCGCTCTGGTGCTGCTACTGCTGGCGTAACTACTCCCAGTCAGAGAACTCATCAATTCCTCTCGGATCGTATCTGGATGTATTGTCTTCAGAGGAGTGTCGATCGACCCCCACCCTCTACCAAGAGGATTTTGCAGACAGCGTTGATTCAGGATCAGAAGAAATAGTCATTTGGGAATCAAGGTTTTCTTTCGGTGACGTGAAAATGAAGGTCATATAAACAAATTTTTTTTATTTTTCCAATCCAAAATAAATTTTCCTTTTTATTAGTTAAAAATTCGACTGAAACTCGAAACCGACGAATCAGTAGCCGGGCTAACCGTCAACCTACAACCTACTAAACACACAAGGCCCAGACAACCCGAAGAAGTCGACTGCGAGCATAGGAGTCGAGGGAAATCCAGGGCGAACCACGAATGTCGAGAACACGGGAAAGCGCGAAGACTCACAAATCGTCTCGACACCGAGAAGGCGGATAATAGTAACCCACTATCGAAAAGGGCGGATCTGGGGAAGTGCGGATCGCTGACGTTGCCCCAGCCTAAATGAGAGATCTTCGAAGACCACGAACACAACCACGATCATCTCAATCATACAGGAAGTCTGATACTGCATCCCAACTCATAATTAAACGCCACCACGTCATAGCAACGACCTGAATCAAATTACATTTTTTTTATGGCTCCACTTGTTAGATTTAGTTTTGTCTAAATTCTCTATTGTAGGGCAAATTTTGTACAGTGTTTTTTGACGGTCTTTCATCTGCCGACTTGTCAGCCATCGAGATTCAGATATATCTGATCTCGAATTATTAATTTAAACTGTGTTCAAGTTATTTTCCAAACCAAAAAGAGAGAAAAAAAAACATAACAACTTCAGCGACAAGTTCTCCTCAGACCAGACACTGGACAATCACATGAGGCGCCAACAAACGTAACTATGACAAATTCCGACGGCGGTGTATGTAAGGCCTCGTGGAAAGAGGTTTGTAAACCGCATGCTGCATATGGTAGCGTGGAAAGAGGTTTGTAAACCGAAATAATTAGGAGGGTTGGGCATTCGCTGCATGACATACATGAATTTGACACTGGTTGGTAAGCTTGTGGCGCTTTTTGACGGATGATGAGGCTCTGAGGGTCAATGTGTTTCGGTGCAACTATGGGAGAGAATCAGGTGCTCAGATAGCGGAACCATCCCATGTGCGGCGGAGTATCCGAGCTGGGGCTGCTGAAGTGATGCAACAAGGTTCGAAATGGGCCCTTGGCGGTGGCAAAAGCATAAGATTTTGGCTTGACCCCGGCACGGGTGCTAGAAGAGCCACTGTTGTAGATTGCTACTAAGAGAATCCCACAGGAGGTAGCAACGTATGGTGGCAGATTTCTGGGCTGAAGAAGGGCATTGGGAGTGGCTGAATTATTGCCTAAGGAGGTGATTTTGCAACTGTGAGGATGGGATGTGCAGACGGAGGGATGAGAGGATGAAATAAGTTGGGCTTTCTCAGAGTTTGGGGAATACATTGTGAAGTCTGATTACGACCTTATCCAAAGCAAGAGAGGTGTCCACTCGATGGACCGATCCATATTCAAAGGGATTTGGAAACGTTATGTGCAGGAGCGTATTTGCGCATTCATCTAGAAATGCTTGCAGGAGCCGTGCTTACTAATCCGGAGAGAACAAGAAGGCACCTTGCTAGCTCCCCGGAATGCACGAGCTGCGTGAATCATGAGGAAACCATGAGCCACTTGTTCAGAGATTGTTGGAAGGCAAGATGTGTGTGGGACAGTTTGAATGCCACCCATTTCGACAAAGAGTTAAACAAGTCAGAGTTCGCGCCTTGGATAAGAGGTAACATTATGAACTCATTCTTCTCATAATAAATTAATAATAATAATATTTTGTGGAGAGACCTATCTGCATGGACCTTATGGTGGCTATGGAAGTGACGGAATGAAAGAGTTTTCACCAAGGAAGAATGGAGATGATGTAAGAAGAGCTTTATCTTGACCCAGGCGAAGATCAATAATGAGAGCTGGAGCCAACACGTCTGGTAGGATGAGAGGAGAAAGAAGACTGAAGTGATGATAGCATGGAAGAAGCCAAAGAAAGGATGGATTAAAATGAACACTGATGGCGCGGTTCGTAGAAATGGACACGCTTCTGCAGTCGGGGTCATTAGAGGAGATGCGGGCGAATGGCATCATGGATTCTGTATGAACTTGGGCAATTGTACAGTCCCTAAAGCTGAACTTAATTTAGAGAGTGTTACGGGGGCTTAAGATGGCCTGAGAGGGGGGCTACAAACGGGTTGTTCTAGAAATAGAGCATTGTGGTTGCCCATATAGGAAAACAGATGCCACGTTGTCATCCGTTGGCTAGCCTGGTTAGTAAGTGCCAAAGCTTTTTGAAAAGAAACTAGGTTATCCAGTTTCGGCATATGCTCCGCAAAACGAATTGCGTATCAGATCACCTCGTTGGTCTAGCGTTCTCTTATGACATCTATAATATATATATAACAAGAAAAGTTGTGTGCAAGCCTTCATTAATGTGTATTCAATTTGTTTTTTTCTCACAAAATTAATCAATAGGAGTTTCATATTCCGCAGTATTTAGGACAAAACTTAATTGCCCTCTTTCCGTTACTATATATCATCCTAGCCTAGGTATATAACAAGTTACTAACATTCAATTGATTCACAAAATTAACTTTAGCCGTTTCACCATCAAAAAATTAATTATAGACTTTCAACATTCTAGTCGTTTCCCCTCTTACCTTATTTTATGAGATAGAGCTATGAGCTCCTGCTATTCACTGTACCATGCGAGCTGGTACTCCCCAAAACTCAATTTGTTTAGGGCCCAATGAAAGAAAGCATCCATTTTATATAAATTATATATAACAAGAAAAGTTGTGTGCAAGCCTTCATTAATGTGTATTCAATTTGTTTTTTTCTCACAAAATTAATCAATAGGAGTTTCATATTCCGCAGTATTTAGGACAAAACTTAATTGCCCTCTTTCCGTTACTATATATCATCCTAGCCTAGGTATATAACAAGTTACTAACATTCAATTGATTCACAAAATTAACTTTAGCCGTTTCACCATCAAAAAATTAATTATAGACTTTCAACATTCTAGTCGTTTCCCCTCTTACCTTATTTTATGAGATAGAGCTATGAGCTCCTGCTATTCACTGTACCATGCGAGCTGGTACTCCCCAAAACTCAATTTGTTTAGGGCCCAATGAAAGAAAGCATCCATTTTATATAAATTATCGCTTAACTTACATCTCTGCTGCCTATTGGTGAGTAATTGATATCTGATGTAGCTATTTGTTGATATTTTTATGTTGAGACCATGTCCTACTGTTTCTTTCATTGCTCCCAAATCATACTGTTATAAAAGTGCAGAGTGCGAAAAAATCTTGCTAGAAACTTTAAACATCAAATTTGGTTCACCCAGGTTACTTGTATTTATTTCGGATTTGCATAGTTTATAAAATAGCTTCTTGTGTGCAGGAGAAAGAGATGAAGATCAGGTTGAATTGCAGGAAGAGGCAGAAAAAAAGGAGAAACGTCGTGAAAAAAGAAGATTCTGAAATGAGAAAACAACTCAAGAGGAAGCAAGAGGAAATGGAGCTAGAGAGATCAACGCCGCCAAGAGAAAGAAGAAGTTGAGCAGCAGAAGAAGCGCACTCTACAAAAGCAAGCTTCAATTATGGAACGATTTCTCCAAAAGAACAAGAATGATTCGGTTTCCCATATTACACAAGCAGAAAATGTTGCTATAGCATCTGAACCATCAAGTAGAAAAGAGAAAATGCATGAAGCTGTCACACTTTTGATGGATTCTGCTCTGTCGCAGAAGGAGCAAGTTGATATGGAAGAAGTTCGCAAGTAAGCTTTAGCAATGCAGTTTAAGTAGTTAACTCTCTTTTTGCGTGTGTCTCACAATTTGACAAAAGCAATAGACCTGCTTTTTATGGTGTTTGGCCTAAGAAACTAACATATGGTAGGCTCAATTGTCTATTCTAATTACATATGGATTTAAATTTAATATATAATTCAATTAGTTGTTACTTCATACTTAATATTTATTTTTAAATAATTGGTGATTTTCAAATGTTAATTGAAATATTTATAATGTAGAGACTCTTCGTTGAAGCACACTATTTTTTTTTTTCTATTATTGTAAATTATAAATTAAATTTCTACTTCTCAAAATATCAATACTCAAAAGTCTATACATACCAGCAAATAACTACAAAAAAATCCTTATCAAATACATATATTGTTAACATATTTAAAAGAAAGGTCTAAAATAATGATATTCAATTTAAAAAATAATCAAACAAATAATTCAAAGTATGACATTTAGGTTAAAATCTTCTAAAGCTTTCAATTGTTAGATTTTGAAATAATAAACTCATTTAAGTACCAATGTTAAAAAATTATGTACAATCAAACTCCCAATTAAATACAAAGATAATACTCTATAAATTGAAATTACAAACGTATTAAGAAATACTTAAATGAGTACTACGTATAATTTATTATGCAGTGGTTACTTTTCTCTTCAAATTCTCGAGTAATAAATTAAAGGAGTTATGAGTTGTTATAAATAAAATTGACAATAAATATAATAATTGATGTTTGTGAGTAATTTCCAATTTAAAAATTGCACCAACATTTCCCTATGAATATCCATTTTTATTTGGTAGTTCATTTATATTTATTGTTTTTTGGTATTACAACACAACCATTTACTAAATAATTTTGATTTACTTTATTGGAGTTTGATTATGCATTCTTTATCATATCAATATACTTTTATTTATAATAATTACATGTTATTTACATAATTATATAATTATAAAAAGTAAACAAATTACAAGCTCCACCGCTTAGCCCTTCAAAATAGCAAAATCAATTGTTTTTAATTTTCTTTAAAAAAAAAATCAAATTTTAATCATCTAATATCTTTGTATTATTTTTATTAGAGTGTAAGGTATGTTTCATTAAGAGTTTAATCATCTAATATATTTTAATTATAGTATAGGTAGGGCCGTAGGGTATATATGTTTTATGAGTTATAATTGATACTTATTTTTATTTTTGCTAGGTTTTGATATCATTTGGAGTAAGCAATGTGAATATGATGAATACGAGAGAATCAAACTAAGAGGCACATAACAAAGAACATTAAATAGAATGTATTTTTGTATTTTTCGTTATTTAATTACATTATTTTTTTATTATATATTCCATTAAATGTTTGAGCATGATAGAGATTTATCAAGAATATGAATAATTTGAATAAATATATTAAAAACAAATGAAAAATAAACTTTCTAAAAATTTTAATAATAATAATAATTTTAGTGAAATTAATCTTTTAGTTTTATTGATTGATTTTTTTTAAATTCAATTCCTATAATGTGATTGTTATATATATATATATAAAATACTTAAAACACACGACAATAAGCGATCCTAACCTGTAGCAATTACAACAAAAATTCACACAAGCATTTGATCTTATTTTCATTAATAAGAACCAAGCATATAAAACTTTAATATGTTAAGATTCAATTTTATTGAACCATGGCCCGTGCGTAGCACGAGTATACTCACTAGTTTGATATAATGGGTGTCTTTTTTGTAAGACAGGATGTATTAAAAGAAGTAAAACCATGCTAAATCGCCCTCTCAAATCCGTTGTCCTTACTTGGAGTTGGGAAATAAAGAGCTCTTGTGAGCTAGATATAATTTGAATCACTTATAAATCACTCCGAACATCCTTATTATATCAAATGTAGGATGTTGTGTTATAATCTCCCCCACTTAAAGACATGATCACCCCGTTACTGTTATAGATAATTACGAGAATCTGCACATTTTCCTTTCACATATAACTTGATAGCGTCACAAAAATGGTCTAAACAAGCAAAATCAGGACCAGAAACATCAAAATTTCCAGAGTTATCAAACCAAAAACAAACCCACAGTGAAATCATGTCTGAAGTAACTATAATTCTTGTAACTAACACTTATTTACGCTCTTCTATAATATCATCTGTCTCTATATGTTTTTTTCCTCGGGGAACTTAAACTTCCTCATACACGGGTCATCCACTCCTAACACTACCTTATCGTAGTAGTTCTTATATTTCTCCTGCACATTCTCTTCGTCCTTGATTGGTTTAGTTAGCACCATTACACAATAGCTTGGTCTCTTGCCAGCCTTAGCGAGCTTCTTGGCGAGCTTCTACAAGATCCATAGAAAGGTTGGTCGAATATAATATCAATTGATAAAAAAAGGCAGATAGATGAAAGAAGGTTTACCTTCTTTGTTGAAACAAAGACATACGGGATCTGTTTATCCTCGCATAATCTCATAAAATGAGAGGAGACATCCGAAGAAGAGATGTCCCCGCCATGATACAAAATCTGCAACAAAAAACATCATTTTCAAAGTTCCATTCCAATTCAACAGTGAATATCAGAATGATCTCATTCATCCCTAGCTACTGCAATCATTCATCCAGTTCAAATAAATTCGCAAGAAATGTAATTATTCATTGTTTTCCGCCTTTAAAAAAACTAATTAGTAATTCAATTCATTCGGGCTAAAACTGATTTTTTTTGTTTCGATTTCATTTTTCGAACTAAAACCAATTTCTAGAATTTTACAAATCGTAGCCCGATCTGAATGGTACCCGGGCTGAACCAAAACTAGGTTTTTCGAATCGGTTTGGGTTTGGTTTTCAGATCAGTTTGCTTCTTGAGCTACTCTATCCTCACTTGGAGCCTAAACCGTCTTGCACTTTTGCCTTTCCTACTCTTGTGGGGGACTTGCCCTCCCAACATCAAATTCATCCTTGTCATACATAAATGGGTAATATCACACGTTAGTCAAAAAATAACTCGTTTGATGGTGATTGCAATACACGAGGTATTAAAAGAAGTAAAACCATGCTAAATCGCCCTCTCAAATCCGTTGTCCTTACTTGGAGTCGGGAAATAAAGAGCTCTTGTGAGCTAGGTATAACTTGAATCACTTATAAATCACTCCGAACATCCTTATTATATCAAATGTAGGAAGTTGTGTTATAATCTTCCCCACTTAAAGACATGATCACCCCGTTACCGTTATAGATAATGACGAAAATTTTCACATTTTCCTTTCACATATAACTTGATAGCGTCACAAAAAGGGTCTAAACAAGCAAAATCAGGACCAGAAACATCAAAATTTCCAGAGTGATCAAACAAAAAACAAACCCACAGTGAAATCATTTCTGAAGTAACTATAATTCTTGTAACTAACACTTATTTACGCTCTTCTATAATATCATCTGTCTCTATATGTTTTTTTCCTCAGGGAACTTAAACTCCCTCATACACAGGTCATCCACTCCTAACACTACCTTATCGTAGTAGTTCTTATATTTCTCCTGCACATTCTCTTCGCCCTTGATTGGTTTAGTTAGCACCATTACACAACAATTTGGTCTCTTGCCGGCCTTAGCGAGCTTCTTGGCGAGCTTCTACAAGATCCATAGAAAGGTTGGTCGAATATAATATCAATTGATAAAAAAGGCAGGTAGATGAAAGAAGGCTTACCTTCTTTGTTGAAACAAAGACATACGGGATCTGTTTGTCCTCGCACAATCTCAGAAAATGGGAGGGGACATCCGAAGGAGAGATGTCCCCCGCCATGATACAAAATCTGCAACAAAAAACATCATTTTCAAAGTTCCATTCCAGTTCAACAGTGAATATCAGAATGGTCTCATTCATCCCTAGCTACTGCAATCATTCATCCAGTTCAAATAAATTCTCAAGAAATGTAATTAGTCATTGTTTTCCGCCTTAAAAAAAACTAATTAGTAATTCAGTTCATTCGGGCTAAAACTGATTTTTTTTGTTTCGATTTCATTTTTCGAACTAAACCCAATTTCTAGAATTTTACAAATCGTAGCCCGATCTGAACGGTACCCGGGCTGAACCAAAACTAGGTTTTTCGAATCGGTTTGTGTGTGGTTTTCACATCAGTTTGCTTCTTGAGCCACTCTATCCTCACTTGGAGCCTGAACCGTCTTGCATTTTTGCCTTTTCTACTCTTGTGGGGGACTTGCCCTCCCAACATCAAATTCATCCTTGTCACACATAAATGGGTAATATCCCACGTTAGTCAGAAAACAACTCGTTTGATGGTGATTGCAATAGGGTTCATGTACGTACATCAACATCCTCCCTCTTATCCCTTCAAAGTCGACTCTTTATGTCTTCGACAACCTTCAAAATCTCATCCATCTTTGCAATCAACTGCTCATGTCGCTGCTTAGGAACTTTACCAAGCCTTGTAAAAGATCCGAGGAAATTACCATAGCCTTAGTTGTATTTGAGGTGTGCTAGATGGTTCTACTAAAGTTAGGGAATATTATGGCACCTCTTTCCCTCTCTACCACAAATAAAGGCTTTCCATGTTGCACCCGGTGCTTGAACGGATGCTCAATAACATCCGTTATTTGGTTGAGGTGGAACATACCAAGAAGACAACCCCTAATAAAATCTGGAAGAATTGGAACATATGAGATGTTGTCGTGGTTCTGCTCTCTTAAGATCTTCTCTTTGTACATATTCAAAGTCCGAAACTTGGGAGAGGACGTCCGAAGGAGAGATGTCCCCCGCCATGATACAAAATCTGCAACAAAAAAATCATTTTCAAAGTTCCATTCCAGTTCAACAGTAAATATCAGAATGGTCTCATTCATCCCTAGCTACTGCAATCATTCATCCAGTTCAAATAAATTCTAAAGAAATGTAATTAGTCATTGTTTTCCGCCTTAAAAAAACCAATTAGTAATTCAGTTCATTCGGGCTAAAACTGATTTTTTTGTTTCGATTTCATTTTTCGAACTAAACCCAATTTCTAGAATTTTACAAATCGTAGCCCGATCTGAATGGTACCTGGGCTGAACCAAAACTAGGTTTTTTGAATCGGTTTGGGTTTGGTTTTCATATCAGTTTGCTTCTTGAGCCACTCTATCCTCACTTGGAGCCGGAACCGTCTTGCACTTTTGCCTTTCATACTCTTGTGGGGGACTTGCCCTCCCAACATCAAATTCATCCTTGTCATACATAAATGGGTAATATCCCACGTTAGTCAGGAAACAACTCGTTTGATGGTGATTGCAATAGGGTTCATGTACGTACATCAACATCCTCCCTCTTATCCCTTCAAAGTCGACTCTTTATGTCTTCGACAACCTTCAAAATCTCATCCATCTTTGCAATCAACTGCTCATGTCGCTGCTTAGGAACTTTACCAAGCCTTGTAAAAGATCCGAGGAAATTACCATAGCCTTAGTTGCATTTGAGGTGTGCTAAATGGTTCTACTAAAGTTAGGGAATATTATGGCACCTCTTTCCCTCTCTACCGCAAATAAAGGCTTTCCATGTTGCACCCGGTGCTTGAACGGTTGCTCAATAACATCCGTTATTTGGTTGAGGTGGAACATACCAAGAAGACAACCCCTAATAAAATCTGGAAGAATGGGAACATATGAGATGTTGTCGTGGTTCTACTCTCTTAAGATCTTCTCTTTGTACATATTTAAAGTCCAAAACTTGGGATATAGCAGCACAGTGTGATTCAACTTGTCTTTACCTATGAATCGAATCTCTCGTTGGGGCCACATAAGACATGGGTGACTAAAGCTATCATCAATTGGTGTGGGCATTGTTGCACCTTCTTCAGCGGCTACCATATACAGAGTGTTATATCTACAACTATTGGACAATGCAAAATTACTCATATGAGGAAAATCTGTTTAATCCCGAAATTAAAGAATGAACAAACAAAACACTAGCCCTCTCAAACCAAATGGCATAACAACATATGCACAATTTAATTTTAAATGTTGGACTAAAGGAGGAAAGAACTCATGTGAGTGTGCAAAATAGTCCTATCGGTGGAAACGATTTTGCAAAATGTAAATAATAATATACTCATTTGACATCGTTTGCCACCTAACCCTCTCAAACCCGTTATCTTCACTTGAAGCCTGAAAATAATAAGGGTATTCTGAGTGATTTATAAGTGATTCAAGTCATACCCACATCACAAGAGCTATTTCCAATATCTAGGCTTACCCCGATGAGAGTTGGATCTTTTCCCATGAGGTTCTCGGTCGTGATCTTGTTTCGACAACTAGGGCTGCCTATGAGCAAGGCTTCATATATTGTCGCGTGGTGGTGGTCATCACATCCACGCACTAGTTGGTGAGAAGAATCTGTTTGTATGAAAACAATAAATGGAAATTACACGATCGAGTATATATATGGCCGGATGAGGTCGGGTAATGTCGGGTAGTCAAAAGTCAAAACTGTTTGTGACATTCTCGAGTGTAGGAATGCTAGTTGCACATGAAACAAATCCTTGATCTGTTACACATGAAACGGGTCCTTGATCCGTTACACATGAAACGGGTCCTTAATCCGTTCATAGCAATTTTAATGTCAAACGTATTTAATGTCGGGTACATCTTACATTGTGGTTCCAATAGATCTACAATCCGTTCATGTTGCGTGTATATAGTTTAAAATTCCAACTTTAGGAATCATTGTAAAAATAACTTGACATTCCAAATTCGTGCAAAATATTCCCATAGGCGAAACAATTTTGCAAAATGTAAAACTTTCAAAGTCATGCAATCTAACTCAAATCTCCATCAACGCTCGATTGGTTCAAATTTTGAAAAGGTAAAATGAAATGAAATTAATGTAGTTTGTATATAGTTTAAGATACATTGTTAAAAAATTTAATCATTATTTCTCCTCTAAACTTTTCATACAAAATTGATTTTGTTCCTCCTTATTTCAATCACTCATTTGAACAAGGGTAGTCATATCTCCTATACTTTTTATTACCCATCCTATCTTATTTTTCATACAAAAAATAACATTATTCTCTTATCTAGATATGTTTTTCTAAATAAATTTGGTTTCCATTCCATTTAGCTCATAACAAACGAGCCCTTCACTTCAATGAACTCTACTAGCAACCATCCATCACATAGTTGGAACTATTTACAGCATATTTCAAAAATCGAGGCTAGTTGGTTTAGTAGTATTGTTCGACCCTCCATAGGATGCTTTAGCTTTATTGCAAAATGATATTAGGGGGACTATACTTCTTTTAACAAAAATAAATGATTGGGAGGGGTCCTATAATAATGACAGAAATTTGAGGTATTCTTGAGAGCTTAAGGTTGGTTTGGGACCTTGGGTTTCGGAAGGTCATCATTGAATCGGATTCTCAGGGTGCGCTCCAACTGATAAAAGGAAGGATCAACGATTGTCACCCGTTATCTAGCCTGGTTCGTCGGTGCCATGGCTTCATCAATCGGAGTTGGGAGATCCAACTACGACACGTCTTCAGGGAAGCGAATCAGGTCGCGGACTCCCTTGCTTATGCTGCTAGACATTTTCCGTTAGGAGTTCATGTTATTGCGAAGCCATTGTTGGACTCTATTGGGCTTAGTGATGAGGATATTAGGGGAAGGGCTACTCCTCGTCTCACTTATGTGTACCCCGAATACTGTTTTAGTTTTATCTAAATCTACCGAAGGCCTGGCTCTCGGTTTTTCGACAAAAAAAAATAAAATAATAAATAAATTCCAACACATTTTTCTTTCCCCTAATTTTTATCCACATTGTCAATTGGGGCGGGTCGAACCCGTGAACAGCAGAACAGGTCGTCACTGCTTATAAGTTGTATCGGAATCTCCGCCTTCCATTGTTCGCCTTCTTCACATCTCTCTCCTTACAGACTACACAGTACACTCCTGCTCTCTTCCCTCATCAATGGCGTCAACATCTCTATCTCACTCTCTCGCATACTCTCTCAATTCCTCCCCTTCCTCCACTAATCGCAAGCAGCTACCCCTATCCGCCTTCTTCCCGGCGTCGATCCACGTCCGCACCGCCGAATCTCTGTCATTATCCGCTTCTTCGTCCCCCTCTCTCAACAAATCGTCGCTCATTGCTCGTTCTTCTCCCGTAGACGGCGCGGCGAGCACCACCTCCGATGAAATCCCCATCGAAAAGAGTAAGATTTCTCTTGCACTCTGCTCCATCTATCAATGGCGTTATCCCTAATTAATCGCCGTTTTGCCTCGTTAATCTCTCCCTAGGGTTTCCAGCGTTTCCGACTGTCCTCGATATCAATCAGATCCGCGAGATCTTACCCCACCGGTTAGTAATAGATGCTTGTTTCTAGCAGATGTCAATTGCACTGTGTCTGTGAAATATGATTGCATTTTCTTTATGTGCGATTTCTTGCTGATTTGTGTCCGTTTGTGCATCTGATTTTGGGGCTTTTAGGTTTCCATTTCTGCTGGTTGATAGAGTGATAGAGCACACTCCAGGAGTTTCAGCTGTTGCTATTAAGAATGTGACCATAAATGACAACTTCTTCCCTGGTCATTTCCCTGAGAGACCTATCATGCCTGGTGTTCTTATGGTTGAGGTATGGATCTCCATTCCATGATCTTCATCCTCCTCATGTATGCTACAGGCATTTAGGCCTTGAGTGCATTCGTCTGCTTTATTACAGCTTCTTCCTGGCTACCGATACATTTCTCCCAAAGCTTTTACCACTGTGTACTGCTACTCCATGGGAAATTGAAACAATGCCAAAGTAATTAGATAAGAAGCATATATCTGAGATGGTAAATAGATAGGCAAAGATAAGCCACTTGTATTGTTATCCTTAAGACGTTAAGATGCCAACGGACATACTTGTTTGATCAATAATTCGTCGAAATGGGCATCATTGAATGTAATACTTTTTCTAATTTTTTCAGCATATGGTATAAGCCTATGGATGATTAGATAGATTTGTTGAAGTTGAAGCTTTGATGCTTCGACAATGATGGAAATCAAGAAAGCTCCATAACAGAAATGAAAAGAGAAATCGGAGAAAGAAGGGAGAGAGTAGGTGTATGGCCAAGGATTAGATAGACGTGTTCCGTTGGAGTTGAAGCTTATTGAAACCTAGTTCATTGATACTTAACTATGTAACTAGAATACCTCTTTAAGCTTCATATTCCGTGAGCTTCTAGTATGCTTTGCTGTTACATGGGTGATTGACATTGGTAAAATGTTAAGCATCTCGAATATGCTTCTTATTTATTCTTTATTTTCCTTCTGAATTGATAAAATCAGATGTATATCCTTTCAGGCAATGGCACAGGTTGGGGGTTTAGCGATGTGGCAACCTGAAGTTAGTGGTTTGGGCGAGAATTTCTTCTTTGCAGGAATCGACAAGGTAAGATTTCGTAAACCAGTTATCGCTGGGGATACCTTGATAATGAGAATGACTTTGGTGAAGCTGCAAAAAACCTATGGGATAGCGAAAATGGAAGGCAAAGCATATGTTGGAAATGATCTAGTATGCGAGGGAGAGTTTTTGATGGCAATGGGTAAGTGAATGATTTCGGATGAGTGTCAGCATTTTCTGAAAGTTAGTGTTTGTGTATTACATTTTCGTGTGAGAGAACTTGTAACTTTTCGACTTGGCTGAGTCTTTGTAGGAATAAATGTTATGAACCATACTATCTATTTTGTAGTTCTTGCATTTCCATTTACCTAGTTGAAAGTTCCTGCATTTCCATTAACCTAATTGAAAAGATTTGAGCACCATGAACAGTTGTTATAGTAGTTTTGTTTAAAATTTCCACATCCCTGATTCATCTAATCACTTGCTTATAACAAAAATATGAATTGATTAATTAATAAATCATCCAAAATATGCTCAAAATAAGATTAAGTAGGAGCTCCGAGCTCGAGTAAATACGATTTTTTTAAGGTGGAAAGTAAATACGAATTGATGCAAATGTAGGATTGTTAGCGTTGGCTCAAGTGCTCAACCTTGGATTTGATCTTTGAGTGAACTTAACCTTATTTTTGTCGATTACATCTTTGGTGTGCGAGTTGCCTAGAGGTCCCAAACCCATACTAAACTTGCAGGGACTCGGCTCCTAGTTTTTTTTTTCCTTTTTTTTTGGGATTAGGAAATGATTCGGGCGAGCGAGTTCTACTCGATAGCATTTTTGCGGATGAGATCTAAAAGACTTAAATTATTGTGAATATCGACTCCCCGACAGAGTGATAAAGATGTGCAACCTTATTAGTCACTCTATTGCCCAAACGGAGAAAGTCGATTAATTTTCCAATGACATTTAGTTTTTCTGTTTAAGTGGTCAATAATTATACTGGAATCGCATTCGATTTGAATTTTGTCAATATTGAGTTGAAAAACGTGCTGGAACCCAACTCCTAGTCAATTCGACATGTAAATATGCAATTGATTTGTAATACTTGTAACATGAAAACAATTTGATCCACCATATGTACCCTCGACCGATTTACAAGGTCACATGTAACCTATAACTCGATCCATCAAACAAACCTGAGATAAACCTTGTGTTATCAACACTTGTAAATGGTTCTAAGATTCTAATTTATCTCTTGGAAAGTTAGATCTAAAGTAGGTGCAAATCAAGTCGACTGGGTTGAGTTCATGTCAAGTGCATTAAAGTTCAAATTACTCTTTATAATCAAATTTGGATCGAGTGATTATCAAATTTGATAGATTACATAAGTCTCATCATGTATAGTGGGTTAAAAGCCCGTTAAGACGCAATACCTTTGTAACATATATATACTAGTATTTGGTACCCGCGCTCTTGCGCGCCTTGTTCATAAATGATATTTTATTATATTAATTTGTTTGAAATATTTCTACGAAATTTTATGCTTAAAATATTTTAGTAAGACTTTAAGTTAGTCATAAAATAAATCAAAATCATATAAAATATTCTCTAATTAAAAAAAAACTTTTGTATGGTGTTCGTATTATTAAAAAGACTTTAACTTATTATTATATTTTAAATATTTTAGCAATGATAGTGTACATTGTTTAGTGTAAAAAAAAGTAGTGTTTGATTTCTACTTTATTTTACCAAACGTGTGATTTAGAGCATTCTAGGTTATCATTATCAATATCATATTTTTACGATTTAGCAAAGATGCGTTTTTAGTAAATCAAATCTTTTAAATTAAGATGTAGATAAAATGATAATGATCTTTTTTATAGATAATAATAAAAAATCTTCATAATGATATTTTTTTTAAAATCTTATCAACATCTAACCAACTAAGGTACTATAATATTTTATTATTTAAATTATTTTTCATTGTTAATAAAGATGAACCATATTAAATGAGTGGCTAAAAAATAGGATTTCATTCATTGACGTGGCTTAAATATATTAGATCGTCATTAATTGACGTGTCAAAGACCCGGGCCAAATCGCACCAGAATACGACACGTAAGCGAATCGCACCAGAACCCGCCACATAGGATTTCCACGCCTCTGTTTTAGTATTATATATATATATTGATTGATTGATATTGATGTTTATCAATGAATGGAAACCCTCAAGGAGGGCTTTACATCAATCTTGGGTTCTTACATGGTATCACAGTCTTTTCTTCCTCACAGAACCCTAATTTGATCCTCCCGCCTCACCTCTCCTCTTACCGACGCCGGCCTCGTTTCGCCGCTACCGGTCAACATCACCAGGTTATCCTCTTCCTCCGTCCT
The DNA here is from genome assembly GCA_963922045.1 of Persicaria maculosa. Classification (NCBI taxonomy): domain Eukaryota; kingdom Viridiplantae; phylum Streptophyta; class Magnoliopsida; order Caryophyllales; family Polygonaceae; genus Persicaria; species Persicaria maculosa. The sequence goes on from OY998253.1 coordinate 5,891,932, forward strand.
TCTTCCTTGCCGTCAGCCTCGCTGCCGCCTCACCACCAGATCTCGTCGCCTGCGCCCCTCCCGCCGACCATCCCCTTCCTCTGCCTATCTCGCTCCCGCCGTCGCTTCATCCACTCGCGGTGTCCCAGATCCGGCCTTCCTCAATCGCCAGATCCCCTCTGCCTATCTCTTCTCCCTCTCGCTCTCGCCCGCCTTCGTCCTCGCTCGCAGCCACCGTCGCCTACATCCCTGCAGCCCTGTCTGTTGAGATCCTCCCCCAGTTCGTTTCTTTCTCAAAAAAAAAAATGTCTGACCTCACCTGCTGCGCTCGCGGCCGCAACATCGACGTCTGCGGCGGCCGCCGCATCACTCACCGCCCTCCTCCTTCGACCACCGCCCCTCGATGGTCCCCGCTTTGTGGTGATGTCTCCCGAGTCAGAGCGAATACTTAAAACATTCCTTTCGGGTCTTCGAGTTGCTTAGGATTCTAGCACTGAGCGCATTGAGATTGAGAATAACAACTTCACGCTCATCAAGGTTATTCCGAGCTTTTGGCACTACCATTAGAAGATTTAGATGATTGTTACCAAAATCTTGTTCCTCCTCTTACATTTCAACTTAATAACTTACAAACATATCTTCAAATAGGTCATCAAGAAAACAGATAAAGTGTCTCACTTCAAACACACCTGAATGACGAGCCTTTCTTGTCTCGTTCAAATTCTTAGACCTCATTCTAAGTGACACTGTTAATGACAGATCACTGTCAAATATTCACCATGAATAAATTTTTCTTTTTAATTAGGTAAAAATAATAACGGTTTTTCTATCCCATATCACAAGGGCATAGAATATGAAGCTAAATTGGGAAATATTTCTTCTACATACATATGATTTAACCATTTTTAAATTAGATTACGGAGTTTAACTATTTTCTTTTAGTGTTTTTTTTTCCCGAATAAAGTATTATTATCTTAGGTCTTTAGGGCACATAATAGACAAACCCAAATAATAATAATACTTACCATGTATAAAATAACAACAATAATAATGTATGTTTGATGGTTCGCCGGTTTGTCGGCCTCTCGAGTGTCAGACCTGTTTGACCATCAAATTCTTACCTTATAAAAAAATAAAATAATAATAGTAGTAATAAATCGTTGTCCCCAAACTTATGAAGAAATTGACAAATATATATTTCGTGAAGGTTGCTGCTACATCGGACACTGTCAAATATTCACCATGAATAAATTTTTCTTTTTAATTAGGTAAAAATAATAACGGTTTTTCTATCCCATATCACAAGGGCATAGAATATGAAGCTAAATTGGGAAATATTTCTTCTACATACATATGATTTAACCATTTTTAAATTAGATTACGGAGTTTAACTATTTTCTTTTAGTGTTTTTTTTTTCCCGAATAAAGTATTATTATCTTAGGTCTTTAGGGCACATAATAGACAAACCCAAATAATAATAATATTTACCATGTATAAAATAACAACAATAATAATGTATGTTTGATGGTTCGCCGGTTTGTCGGCCTCTCGAGTGTCAGACCTGTTTGACCATCAAATTCTTACCTTATAAAAAAATAAAATAATAATAGTAGTAATAAATCGTTGTCCCCAAACTTATGAAGAAATTGACAAATATATATTTCGTGAAGGTTGCTGCTATATCGGACCCTGTTTTCTCTTTGACTCCACGACAAGTGACATTGTAGAAGTCTCAGCATGGTACTCACTCCTCCTATTGGTTGTGTGCAGTTCATATTTCTGGACTGAGACAGACTATAAATGGAAGGACCTATCATAGTGTGCTTAGCTATCGATCGAGTGTTCCTTTGTTTGCAGTGTCTAGGCCATATCTGGCTTGTTCTCGGGCCTTTTATGGTGATGTCTATGGAGATCATGCTGTGTCATGCGTTGGTACCGTGGACATTAAACATCGGCATAACCTCGTGCGCGACACCTTATTAGATATCTGTTTCAGGGCCGAGATTTTGACCGGTAAGAAGGTTGATATCGGGTTGGTTGATAGGCACGATAAGCCCCTTCATCTGGCAGATTTGCTTATTTATTCGTGGGACATGGGGCGAGATGTTTGTGTTGATCTGACGGGATCCTCCCCCTTGACTCGGTCTGCATTGTCTGATTTTATCCCCGGTCGTGTTGTTGTTGATGCTGCTCAGCGCAAGTGTGTCAACTGTCCAGTATCGAGATTTGTGCACGACGGTTGTGTATGGTTTCCTACCCTTCTCCTTCTCTTCCTTGAGGGAGCTAGATACGGATGTTGTTGCCTTGCTGAAGCGGATTCAGAAATTCTCAATATTCCAAGATGACGGACTCGTGCTGCAACTTATATTTTTACTAAACTTAGCTTTGTTATCGCTAAGAGAGTGGATGCCCATATAGTATCTCGGCTACCCACTAATTTTCTGCAGTATGTAATTATTTTATTTAATAATAATAATAATAATAATAATAATAATAATAATAATAATAATAATAATAATAATAATAATAATGCACCAAGAAAATAAAAAATAAAAAGAAACCGATCGACGACCCCGATTGTCCCATCCTTCCTCCTCTTCTACTCGGATCTATAATCTCTGTAGATCGAAGGCCGGGTGACATCTCAGCCGGCTGATCTCTCTCCCTCCAAAGGGAACGAAGAGATCGAGACAACTGTAGCAATCAATCCCCGCTTCAATTTCTTCCGGGATTGAAATCCTCCATACTCGCAAAAAGCAACCGCGAGATTTGTTTCAAGTGATCTCGATTTTGGTCCCGCATCAATGGCGCCGGTTTCAGCACTCGCCAAGTACAAGCTCGTCTTCTTGGGGGATCAATCGGTCGGAAAAACAAGTATCATCACTCGATTCATGTACGACAAGTTCGACAACACATACCAGGTAACGCTCGATTGTGACTGATTTATGAGATCATGGAGTGGATTTTTGTCTGATTTCGTTGACGCGTGTCTTGTTAACCGGATCGGTCGATGATTTTGTTCTTACTTGCTGGATCTAGTCGGTGTAGGGAATTTGTCTTGCCGGTGTTGTTTCGAGGGTTTTGTTGTTTGTTTCGATGGATTTGATGTTGATCCTCTTGCATAACCATTGCTGCTGTCGCTGTAAGATTAGGTTTAAACGCTCTTCCAACATTTTGAATTGATTTGAGTCGAGTTTAAATGTAAGGTTTTCTCTTGTGGTTCTCTTTAGACCTCTCACTGATTTTCCTTGTTGCACGTTTGGTTCTGAATGTTTGTGCCTTGTTTGAACAAGTATTTCTCAAAATTCAGTTTCTTCTTTGCCAAAACTTAGAAACCTATTCATTCGTGCCCTAAATTAAACCAAGCGTCATGTTGCTACTTCTGGGGTATCAGATGATCAAATTAGATCTGTAATTTGGAAAGATGATGAGTTGGCCATGGAGGTTTTTAAGGATGGTTCCTCAAGAATTACTTGTTTGGTTTATTGATCTGGACACTGGTTGAGTTTTTTCAAAGTAATTGCCACTGGGGAAATATGATTGCAGATGAGTTCACAGTAGGTAGGATCACATGAGAAGCTCATCCTTTTCCATATGAGAAGAGTCATTTTAACCACAATTCTTATGATCTGTTTGTACCAAAATTATTCTGATATTTATATGACATGCATCTATTTTCCTATGATGGCAATATGGTTATCAATATCATTCTTTTTATTTGACCAAACTTAGCTATGTAAATGCGAAAACCGCAAATACTGACTTGCTCCCTCTATGCTTAATTGCTTACACAACCTTCCTTTTGATATTCTCTTATGTTGTCTTTATTCGGCTTTCTTTCACTACATATTTTGTATACATGTGCATTTTCTTCATTGTATTATTTTTAGTTTGAAATTTTGCGGCCTCTGGTTCTTGGACTAAACTTATAATTGTATATTGCATTTGACAGGCTACCATAGGAATTGATTTCTTATCAAAGACAATGTATCTTGAAGATCGGACTGTACGTTTGCAGTTGTGGTAAGATTCAGTAACTATTTTCTTTTGCCTTTCATGTTAGGCTTGTAGTTTTGTAATGGGGAAAGGGGTGATGGGCAGAGTCAAAGCTTGGTATAGGGTGAGAGGGTGACAAAGTCGGGGAGGTGGGAAATCTGGGTTTGGTACTGCATGGAAAGGGAGAGATGGTTAGTGATGCACCTCACTCTACTCAAGCGTGAACCTTCACTATATATCTACTTTCCTCATGCAATTGAAAAATCTAGCACCTTGGATGCATCTCGTGCCTATGAAAGATGTTTATAACTTTCTTCATTATGTATTGTGTTTTGATTTTGACTTGACTGTTTTGAATGGCTTCCTTATATGTAGGGATACAGCTGGACAAGAAAGATTTAGGAGTCTTATACCCAGTTATATAAGGGATTCATCAGTTGCTGTCATTGTATTTGATGTTGCAAGTGAGGAAATTTTGTCATCTCTCTTGAATGCTCAATTTGAACTTTTAATTAACTTGCATCATTTTCATTAGCTGCATCCCATTGAAAATTACTAGTTTGTTTTCCCAACACATTTTTCCCATTCCAACCCTTGGAAGTTGGACTGTTGTATCAGCATGTGCAGTAACTGTGTAAGTTGGACTGTTGTATCAGCATGTGCAGTAACTGGTAGCACCAATCTTGCTTTCTTTTGTCAGGTCGGCAGTCCTTTCTGAATACATCAAAATGGATTGAGGAGGTTCGCACTGAAAGAGGCAGTGATGTCATCATTGTCCTTGTTGGAAATAAAACTGACCTTGTTGATAAAAGGTATAGTTGAAAAAAAAAACCTTCTAGCTTTAATTCAGTAGCAAGTTCCTTTAGCTAATAACTGTTTTATTGTATGATTTGAGTGTATCTTCCTCGTAAATATCATATCAGTGTTTGATTGCCTTGTTATTTTTGCCATGCCCTCTCTGAATCACTTGGAAAAGAAATGAACTAGACATTTTCATCACATTACGCAATTATGTGTGCAACTATTTCCTTTTCACTGAAATGAACCGGGCATTGATTTTGAAGGCAAGTGTCCATTGAGGAGGGAGAAGCCAAAGCTCGTGATCTCAATGTCATGTTCATTGAAACCAGTGCAAAGGCTGGATTCAACATTAAGGTAAACCAGAATCTGGACATTTAGTTTTTAATTAACTGTTAATAACCATTCATAAGATCACTGAATAGCTCCCATTATGTACCAATTGTTTAGGTCTTGTTTGGTTCAGCTTTGAGTTTCTGTAAGCAGATTGGGAAATAAAAATGCTTGAAAACTAAAAAAATCAAAGTTGAACCAAACAAGCCCTTAATGTTTAGGTTTCTGGATTAAACTTGACTGAGTAGGGGGAATTTATAGCAGAGGCAATCTCAATGCAAGTAGGAATGCATTTTCTCCCACCATAACCTGTTTTCTAGCATATGACTCCTGAAAAAAGAATAAATCGTACCTTCATTGATGTGAAATGGGATCACAGGGTTGGCCTGCAGGCTCAACCCGTATTTGGCACCACTCATGTCATGTTTTCACCCTTGGGGAATCCATGAAACATCAGTTTACTCAATCTCTATATTAAATACTTTCCAGAAGCGGTTTAGTTGCATATCATCATGCACCTGAAACTGATAAATATGCTATATCAGCCAACTTTGGGCTCTACCCTTTTTATAAGGGAGGTGTAAAAACTATAGAGTGGCTGGGTGCTGAGATTAATCGTTAAACTCTTTGTAAATTTGATGAACTTTGATTTGTATTCCATTTGAACCTCTCCCTTGCTCTCATCTTTTCATTTCAATACAGCCGCTCTTCCGGAAGATTGCTGCTGCTTTACCCGGAATGGAAACGCTTTCATCAACAAAGCAAGAGGATATGGTTGATGTAAGCCTGAAGTCATCATCAAATGCACCACAGTCGCAGCCTCAGTCAGGTGGTTGTGCCTGCTAAACAACATCATACATCGTAAAGTGCTTTCTTCTGCTTCATCTCATGTACCTTTTTATTAGCATTATCTTGCTTCTCAGGGTCCGTAGCCGTAATTTTGAAGGATATAGAAATGGTTGTCATATATTCTTTTTCTTTGCTAGCAAACGGTACTGCCTGCGTGATGACTTGTTTTTTTTGTTGGTTCTACGTCTGGGTCCTTATCTGCCTGAATGTTAGCCCTACTCTTTCGACCTGAAATCAACAATTTCCGTTCGGTCCAGAATGGTGGAAACTGGACCGGACTGATCCGGATTCAATTTTGAACTGAATGCAAATGTTTTTCCCCGAACACGAAGATGTATCCGTTCGACATTCGACCTCATTATACGGAAAATGTACTTGATAATATTGTAATGCTTTGATTCGGCTCTGATTAAGGCAAAAATGTGAGTAGGTAGGTTACCTACCTCCTCGTCTCCTCGATCATTTATAGGCGTGAATGTCTTTTTTAGCTTTGATCGTTTTGAAATTTGAATGCTATGTACTTCTAATGTTATGAAATGTCTTTTAGAACCAGAGGCTTTAGTTTCATAGGAGGTTGAGATGTTGATTTGAGATGCTTTGCTTCAGCTCCAATCATTCGAGTCCTCCTGTATCCATATCTTCAGAGAAGGTAACAGGGTTGCGGACTGGGTGCCACATTGTGGGTTGGATTCGGTTTCCTCGGTTTTGAGGTCCCTCTCAGAGCTAGATGCTCTCGTTCAAGGATGCGTTTGGGTGGTGGTATAGTAGAGTCTTGACTCCATCCAAAATCTCATCTTGTATCAAAAGGGAAAAAAATAATGAAAAAAGGCTTTAGTTTTGTACATTGACAATTGATTTCGTGCTTGTATGTACTCTCTGGAATCGAACCCTAATTCTCCGTCACCCGTCACCACCATGGTAGGTCTTTATTCTTCCATCGAAAGTTGATAGAGCAGAAATTTGAAAAATGGGTCGCCGACATTAGGCCATGCGATCCGTCGGGTTATCATGAATCATCGGAGCAACGGGAGGAGCCCGCGTCGACCTTTTATCTAATAAATGCATCCCTTCCAAAAGTCGGGGTTGCTGGGCACGGGGGTCCCAGTCCTGAACCCGTCTGCTGTCGGCGGAACGCTCGAGCTGCTCACGTGGCGAGAGCGGGTTGCCGCGTGCCGGCCGGGGGACGTACTAGGAACGACTCCTTCGCGGGGGCCTTCCCCGGGCGTCGAACAATCGACTCAGAACTGGTACGGAGAAGGGGAATTCGACTGTTTAATTAAAATATAGCATTGCAATGGTCCATGTGGATGTTAAGGCAATGTGATTTCTGCCTAGTGCTCTAAATGTCAAAGTGAACCCATGATGGAGGGGATGCTACCACCCACACCGGAACCAAACAACTCCCGGGGGGGGGGGGGGGGAGTGGGTGAGGCGAGACCCAAATTGACTCGAAATGAGCCAGATTGGATACAACCAAAGGCGGTTTACGGCGGCCGAAGTTGAGATAAGGTGTTCGAAGCCGGGTTAGATGGCCGGAGCCCAGTTTTCTATCTCTCCAAAGAGAGTTTTTTTGTTACTCAAACCGATCATGTTCCCTCAGATAGATTCGTAACTCAAAAATGATCAAGATAGCAATTTTATATTTTTCATCAAAATATCAAATTTCCCGACTGTTCTTGTTAATCATTACTACGATCTCGAAGGCCAACAGTATAGGATCGGAATCCTATGATGTTATCCCAGGCTAACGTGTATAGAGCATATGTCTGCTTTGAGTACTCTAATTTCTTCAAAGTAACAGCGTCGGAGGCACGACCCGGCCAATTAAGGCCAAGAGCGTAACGCCGGCAAAAGGGGGGAGACGAAAGGTGCACACCAAAGGCGGATCGTTCACCCCACCCCAAGGTCCAACTACGAGCTTTTTAACTACAACAACTTAAATATACGTTATTGGAGCTGGAATTACCGCGGCTGCTGGCACCAGACTTGCCCTTTTATGGATCCTCGTTCGGTCTCAATTAGGAGCTCCAATTTCGCTTACCCCCTATCCTCTTGACAATCCGGATCTCGTTCTTTCGATTTCTGCTGGCTGAGTTTCCTTCGATCTCGGGTTTCAGGGGTTTTGGCGTGGGTGGTATTGGGCTGGGGTGTCGTCTCTCTCGGTTCCCCCCCTTCCCCTCCGTCCTCTTCCTTTGGCCCTCTGCAAATTCGTTCCCCTGAATCTCGTTCTCTCGATTTCTGCTGGCTGAGTTTCCTTTAATAAATGACTTTCTATAAAAATAAATAAAAAAGAAAGAGATTTTACATTTGTATTTTTAACAAAAATGTAGTATACACTAAACACATATCTTACTTGAAAAAAAAAATTGTGAAAACATTTAGAGCCAAATAAATCAAATATTAAAATGAATCATGTATAGGGGAATATTTAACTAATCTCCTCCATTACTTAAAGTTATTTTCTCCCTTTTCAACTCTTTTTCTTCCATATTTTTAAAAAATTATTTTTCACAACCAACCTGACATAAGGATTCTAGCTCGCTCACTTAAAGCAGATGGAGATTCTCAGACGGGGAAAAGCGGCACTCGCCATCTATTAAGGAACACCAAGATTGTTTTCTCTCGAATTGTTTCCACTTATTATTCAACTTTTTTTTTAATCGTGACACCATTTAGATTTGGGTAAATCACATTTAAAAAATGGAGGCATATGTGAAGCTTTAACTCTTTTTTTTTTTTAACGCGGGGGTTCCAAGGTTGTTAACTAATCCCTCACGGGCCCGAGCATGTAAATGACTCAAACCGGTAAACTCAACGGCAAGCGACCAGACATGCTCGTCCAAGCCAATGAAAGATTGGGCAGTGGGATTTGAACCCTTGGCATCTTGCAAGGGGCACCTCTCACTTACCATTAATACAAGAGGCCATTGATTGATGTTTTAACTCTTTGTCTTGAATCTCCCTCACAGCTTTTGGTTATGAGTCTGAACGCTATGTTGAATGTGCGACTGAAACTACACTACGTAGGTACCTGTGCAGGTAAGGCGTTGTTCAGTTCTATAAACGGAGGCTGTGGCGTGAGGAGTTAACAATCGAACGTGCTGCAACCTAGGGATCACGAGGCAGCTCTTTCGCTCTATAGGGATCGAGAGGGCATAACACAATTCTTCTTGGAGGAAGGTTGGTTCGCCCGAGTGACTGATCCTGCCATAATGTACTCTTACCTATAGCACCAGCAACTGAAGTCGAGCATACATACGACTGTCTTCATGCGTGAATAGCCGAGAGGAAAGAAAGGGCGGTAGATGATAATCTGCTCACTTGCAACTCTTTTTTCTACCATATGTTTTTTTTCTCTTTATTTTAGAGGTATAATGATTAATTATTCAATGCATGTTATTGTTTTATTCTTTCCATTACTAATCAATTGTTTTTGTAAGCAATTAATTTAGATGATGAGACGCCTCTACATGAATATGCATAAACAACTAAGGGTGGTCTATGTAAGTGGTTTTGAATTCCATGTTGATCATATATAATGATCAAAATTTATCATTTATATATCAAGATGTTTTTAGAAAGGTTGCACCCAACCTCATAATGCTATACTTATGTTATATTTGATAGGAATGTAGTTTTGCATAGTATATGTAGAAATAGGTTAAAACAAATTAAACTGGATTTTTTTTTTAAAAAAAAATCATATGAAATAAAATATATTATATGAAATATAAAAAAAGTTCAAATACAAATAACGAATAAAGTTAATGATAAAAATAAATTTTTAGTACTTTAACATAATACAGAGTATAATAAAATATTAATCTAATTAAAAGGCACGAGAATTAAACTAGTTTTACGTGTACTAAACTAGTGTCAATAAACTAAAAAAATAAAATAAAAAGTCTTGTTCATATGCATTGAAAGTAGTCACAATGTTCAGGGTGGAAAAATAAATACAAAGTATAGTCACAAAGTACAGCTCCTGGGATTGCAATTAAGATATGCAGTTTTATCAAACAAACAAAAAAAATTAAGATATGCAGTTTTATTAAACAAACAAAAAAAATTAAGATATGCAGAACAACGGAAAAACCAAGTCAGAGGATAGGTAATGAACATAGATACTCCGTATGAGTAAGATTGGTTACGTTACTTCCCAGTAAGAAGACCAATGAGACAGTCACGGGTAACTAATTGCAGAGCCAAATAATATAGCAGAATTTCTGGTGGGAATTGTACTGCCCAGAGCACTTCTTCAAGACAGATCTGAGCAACTTGAAAATTCTAATTCGACTGGATTTATGTAAAGGCAGCTCTTTTTCCCGCGTGAAGACGAACTGGGTACCGGTTTGTATCCAGTATATTTATTCTCCAACTTGGCCTCACATAGTTTAACTATTAGCTTGAAAACACCATGTTTCTCAACAATAGGTTGGGCTGCAAACTCTTTAATCGGCATCCACTGCAGAGAAAGACAGCATATATACGTCGATAAATTTCTGAGATGCATGTATTTCTTTTGTGTATTCTCTAAATCACAGTCAAAACAATTCTATGGACAGTAGCTCAATTGATTTGGCATCGCAAGCCAAGAAGTCTTCAGCCTCTTATTTTTAAACTATCATAATTTTTATGATCTCATTTTTCAAAATAGGGGTTCTACACAACCTTTTAGACCCAAAAGGGCATCCCTTTCAGCAGAAGCTGTATGGGTAAGGGAGCATTGATCCTGGAGGAGGTAGAAGAGGGCTGAGAACAAGTTTAGGATGATAGTGTAACTTCCTTTCTTTTTTAACCACAGTTTCAAACCTTTTAGAAGCAAAGCAAGAAATGTAAGTAGACAGGTGGAAACTGGAAAGCTTGCCTACCTGGGCTGCATCAATTTCTAGCTCTTGCCTTTGGATGTCGAAAGACAAAGGGCGCAAGAAGCATATAAAGAACAGATCTGACTTCTCAAAAAATGATTTGTGGGTTTGCCTGCAATTACAGAGTACAGATTCCAGTCATGCACATGATATTTACACTTCAACTGATATTTACACTTCATGCACATGAAAAATCACCCAGGTAATTTTCTCCTAGTTTCACATGTCACAAATCACAAGACAGATTGCAAATGAGCAATTAAAGTTTCAAGTTTAGCTACTCTGAAGTCTGAAGTAACATGGCTTACTTTTATCATGCAACAATAGCATGGGAAGTTTCCTATTCTATCTATTTCCAATAACCAGTACATGAACATTTTTTTCTATAGGCCCAAACAATGTTCTAAAAATCGCGCCTAGGCGCTAGGCGAGAAGGCACCTTGGAATTTTTACGCCTTGACGGGTCTCTAGACCTAGGCACCACCTAGAGTGGTGTCTACCACACTGCATATTCAATCTATAAATATGATTTGATAAAAAAAAAAGTTTAATAGTCTTTTAAATTTAATTTTAGTGAATTTTTTATATAACTTTTAAATACATACATATATATATATAAGTTCAATAACTAATTATGATTTGATAAAAACACTTTGTCTACAATACAATCTCAAAATTAGTATTTAAAAAAATAATACCTATGTTATACGGAGTATATATATAATTACTACAGTATTATATATAGATTTGTTCTATTAGAATATGGTAATGTGTTTTTTTTTTTACAAATTTCTGAAAATTATCTCTTATGTAAACAACTGTTAGTCTTTAAAAACATTTTAAAATTTCATTCATAGACAAAAACTTATAAACATATAATCATACAGAGGCCACAAGGCATTGGCATTCAGGAATGACATAAAGTGACTAGTGAGAAGTAATTTACCAAAAACCAAAGGTTGCATAGCAAAAATGTAGCATAGGAAGCTTCCCAATATCATATACCTGAATGCCAATACCTCAATAAATTCTGTGTCAATCTGAAGAAAGCAAAACCAAGTTCAAGTGAGTCCAGGTAAGAAGAAGCGACACTTCATTTTTCAGACAAAGTAATATTTGACAGAAAAATCAAGAGTAAACAACATACTCCTGTTTCTTCTTTCACTTCTCTCACAGCTGCTGCACATATATCCTCTCCCTGTACATAAAAAAAAACATAATGTCATGTATATTCATACTATTTTGAACGGCCTGAATCACCAAGTTGGTATAAAAAAGTGTCGCATGACAACAAATTACTGTAGTATTTAATATTTTTTTAATTAAAAAACCATGATTGTTAAGGTTCTTTTTGTAATCTTCTTAGCCATCAAGGAATAAGATAAGATCTCATGTTCAAATATTTATATTTTGCCACCAAAGTTATGGTTGACAGAATGACAGCCCAAATCTTTCTTTAACATGATACTTTTTTTTAAGTAGTTTTTGTTACATATGAATACTAGATAATATTACTTTTGAAGAAAAAAAATCAAAACCCACAATAATCCATATACTCCCTCCGTTCCATATTAGATGGGCATTTAGGCTTTAACCTTTGTTCCACAATAGATGGGCTTATAGCCTTACCTATTGCAGAAAAGTACTACTTCATGTTTTTCTACATTGACAGCATTAATTACTTGTACTTACGGAGTTGGGGTTAAGGAGGAGTAAATTTAAACCTGGCCACTAGTAATTTGGTAAACCAAAGGTTTTTGTTGTAAAACCCTTTCACAAACACTAGTAATTAATGAATGATGATGACATCCCATCTTCCGAAGTACGGAGAAGTACAATATTGAGTAATTAAACATGTGATTTCTTTCCACTAATAGCTTTCTTAATTAGTGTGCACAATTCTAAACGCCCATCTAATATGGAACGGAGGGAGTATCTATCATCTTCTGGTGCGATTCTCATACGTGTCATATTCTGGATTAATATGGTGTTATCTTTGCATACGTGTCATATTCTGAACTAATATAGTGTTATCTTTTTTAGCCACATCAATTAATAAACCAATATAATTTTGCCATCTTGGTCCACTTATTTTTATAAATATTCAATTTTATATCTTAATTATTTAGAAAACTTATCTTTTTAGATCAAATAATCTATCCAATATTTGGTCAAATTTGAATATAATATATCTATATATAAATCTTATCTTCTTTTTATTTCCCCAAACCCTCTTCTTTTCCCCTCTTTTTATTTTACGAATTTTCCCAATTCTGATTTAGTGGCCTTGTGTTTTATTCTTTTTATTCACAACTTAAGCTTTTGTTTTAACCAAAAAAAAAAAATAGAATTGCCATGTAGGAATATTTTTTCGGTGATTTTGTCATTAATAAGTTATAGATATTAATGCGATTGTTTTGTAATTTACGGAGTAGTAATTCAAATATTTCGTGATTTTATAAAATCTAATATTTGGTGTTTTGACATGTGTATTATATACTTATAAAAATATTTTTTAACCATTTTTTAATAAGAGAACAAACATGATTAATCTAGACTCAAACATATGTTTACATTCTCAAAAAAATAACAAAATTGGAAATTATATGTACTTTATATGGAGTAGTAATTTATATTAATTCAAAGATGGTTTATATAATAAAACTTATTAACAAATCGCGCAACGGGCGAGTAATAAAACTAGCCACCCAAATAAATTAACTATTTTGATTTATTTCAGCTAAAATTTCTGAGCAACTTTTCTTTTATACGACGAAATTTCTATGGCAGCGTATAAAAGAAGCAGCTTAAAGGCAATGGGTTTTTTCCCTTAAATTAACAAATTTCGCCAGGTTATTTTTTTTTATACCAATCTGGTAATTCAATCGCTTTTCATTGTGATCTTGAAAAAAAATTATCAGGCGCAGTTACCTCCTCCAAAGTTCCAGTAGGGATTTTCCAAACACCCGATCCACGAAATACACCATTGCTTTCTTGAACAACAAGCAACTGTATATCACAAAATTGAAACATTAAAATTACAGGGTTGGATAAAAAAGTTAGCTGCTAAATACATATCATAGAAATGAAGGAAGAAATATAGAAGTTTCAAGATCAAGTGTCTAAGTCATTCAGCATTCAAATAATGAACTACAGCTTAATGCAAACAATATATCACTTATGTGGAATCAGGATGGAGTCTTTTGCAAAGTCCTTGGATGATCAAATTATGAACATTGTTTTATCAATATGAATACAGAAGTTCTATGAACAGTAAGAAGATAAAACTCTTTTGGCTTACTCCTTCTTGACCTTAACAGAAAAAACTATACAGCAATTAAATCAAACAAGTTAATAAGAAAGCCACAATTACCTCTTTATTGTCCGTGATGATTATGGCACCAATTCCAACACAATGAGAAGCATTTGCAGGAATGGTGGAGTTAATTTTGGGAATCCACTGAACTAACATCAAGTAATTTGGCTCTGCATGGTGATACCAAAATCCCTCCTGAGATTAACACATAATCTTGCAATAAGAAAGTCAAATGCCAAACCAAGATAAGTGCATAAAAAAAAGGAACAAAGAGACAGCAAGCTCTAATGATACTGAGCCATTCATTGATTACTAGATAATGGATACTGAAAACCATTTTATTCTTCATTTCTACACCAAAAAGATACATGGTAATTACAAGTCATATTTCAGATTAGTTATTGATACTTGGCTAGCATACCTTAACTGCACTTTCAATGAGGTTTGCAAGTCCAATGGGCAATTTCAACCAAACTCCTTTTTTCCCCTGTGTATAACTAAAAAAAATCAACTTCCTGTTTCTATTACAGGCAGAAAGCACAGTCAACTTATTGTAAAAAAATGTGGCAAGAATCAAGAAATACATTTGGCATATGGAACACGTAATAATTTCACCTCTTGACACCATTTTGACATTGATGCTTTAAGTATAGTCTGAAATGCCTTGCAGTCCATTGGATCTTTCATCTCAACAATGACACCCTCGTGTTCATCATTAATTGCAGAAAGTGTCTCAACTCCATTATCAGAAAATACATCAGCCATTGGCAAATTATTGGCTGATTCTAGTGTAATCAGTTGTGAAGGAATGTCAGGTCTGGAAAGCAAGCTGTATCCAAATATCAGTCTAAGTTTGCACAGTCTTCAAGGTGCAAAAAAGAAAAAAGGGGATATATAAAAACACTAAATAGTTGGTCACATAACATGTGAAGCAAAGGACATTTGAGCAATTTATGTGCAACTGTAAGTTGATAAATGATGATATTATTGCTA
This sequence comes from Persicaria maculosa, assembly GCA_963922045.1. NCBI lineage: Eukaryota > Viridiplantae > Streptophyta > Magnoliopsida > Caryophyllales > Polygonaceae > Persicaria > Persicaria maculosa. The sequence continues at coordinate 5,907,065 of OY998253.1, forward strand.
GAAGTTCTAAACATTAGCTTCATAAACATAATACTCGTAATATTTAAAAGCCTATTCCTATACAGAATCATTAATGTTCCTTTTCTTGTAGGCCTTAATTGATCCCTCTAAATGGTGATAAATTGCTACAGCTTGAATCAACAATATATACTAGTATATTGGTGTTCAAACCTTCATCATGCTCCTCTCCCTTCAGCTCTTGAATTCTTGCAGGAAGGCAAGACCTCTTTGAAACTTTGTGCTTCTAATGGCATAATTAAGAAGCCACACTTGCAATAAGATCAAAAAACATAAAGGAACCTGGACTAGATAGCCAAATGCCAAACTTTTACTAATATCCTCTCTTCGCAAGCTTATTTATATTTTGAACAATTTTAAATATGCAATTTGATTGCATCCTCAAAAGAGGGAGTGCAGAATTAATACTTTAAGCATCAATACGGTTCAAACTAAAGCACTTGCAAGCAGAAAGTATCATAAGGGGCCATTTAGCATGATGTGTGTATCGCTTATAATGTACTTATTTGTTCTGATTAAGTACTACTTTTGTATAAAAAAATGATTATTTGTGCAGATAAGGTACTTGCAGTTTATAGCAGACCAACAGAACCAAATGCATGAGTTCATGAATAGAGGTAGGGACAGTGGCGGATCCAGGATTTATGTTAAGTGGGGGCTGAAAATTACAAATAACGATAATAAAATTCATCTTATGTGTTCAATATTACAAATAAGCTCACTACTAGAAACAAGTTCAATACTAGAACATCCCTCCTTGACAAAAACCCAATCCCCATGTTTCGCTCCTTCTATCATCTCTAGAAACATCTTGTTCAGTCACAATCACAACAAACTTTTGAGATGGATTAGGAAATTGGTTGAAGGAGTTGAAAATCCATCACTTTGAATAAATGACTTAGATCGAATAATAAAGTTGTCCATATTATATACTCCTAACAAACCACAATTCCAAATCACAAATTTATTTTTCAAAACCACAAATTCTAATCACAAAAATCTCAAAATTTATTTCAAAATCGCAAACCCTAATTGAAATTGAAATTTAACCTAAATGGCCAAATTGATTCTCAAATCCACAAATTATAATATAAATTCATTCTCATGTCAATGAATTGAGCATAAAAACAATGAAATTAAAAGGTAGAGAAGCGAAATAACCTTGAAGTCGTTAGATCTGTCTGGACAAGATTAGAAGAAGAAGAAGTAAAGAACAACCGTCTGTTGCGCTGCGGGGGTCCGCCGGACTAGGGAGGAGCTAGCGGCTGTGGAGGTCGACTGCTTGCGGTGCGCCGATGCTAGCGAGTCAGACGGAGGAGGAGCCTGCGGCGGCGGTCAGGGCCTCGGAGAAGCCTCCTTTCTCCATTTCTCGGCTCTGTTTGTCACTTGGGTATGTCACTCTGTCTGAAAGGGGAAAAAAATTTGGTCTGGGTCTATCTGAAAGGAAAAAAAAAAAGGCTTTTGAAGTTAGATGCAAACATGGGATTCGAACCTGGATCTCTAAAGACTCGGCTGTGAAATCAAGGGGACAATATGTGAAACTCGGCTAGTCTATTACCAAGTGCGTTCTTTCGAACGAGAGTAGAAATCTCTGGAGATGAAATCAATGGGACAATATGTGAAGTGAGCAAAAGATGTGTTACCATGTCTGCCCACCTATTAATCTCTCGAAGAAATACGAGTGCAAGAAGCCACCATGAACGACTAGAGAAGAAAACGGTATATGCACTTCTTAAGACGGATTATAGATCCGTCCGTTATATTTTTTTAAAAAAAATATACGGACGGATTTAGAATCCGTTCATTTTTAAAAAATTACAAAGGCTATACAAATTAAGAAAGAGAGAGATGGGAGATAAAGCTGCAGTTACAAGGGCGGAACATTGGTGTATTCCCTTTTTTTTTGCTTTTATTTTTTTTACATAGATCCGTCCTGTGTGATCCGTCCGTATATTTTTTAACAACTTGTAATTATTATTGGACACGTGTCGTCATAAGGATGAAACGGATCCTAGATCGGATCCATCCTAGGAGCGCATATAGCACCTGCTGCGGGTGTATATATCACAATCCGAAGAAAAAGGTTGTTTGATAATATCACAATCCGATGAGGTGACATCATTCTCTTAATATATAATTATTTTTTTAAGATATTACACATTTTCTAATCAATTGGTTCAATTCAAAATATTTGAATGCTAATTTTTTAGTCAATAAAATTACAATAATATTTTTTCCTTGATATATTATTTATTTTCTAATCAGTTGATTTAATTCAAAATATTTAGTTGTTTTCCTAATAACTACATTCTAGAGCGAGAAAGATTCTAGAGTGAGAAAGTAAAGATTTTCCACTGATTTCGTTCATCGGCGTGCCGATTGCTGCCCCGGCCGGCATGGAAGTCGTCCTGCCGGAGGCGGCTGTGGATGTGGAACCCCTGGTGCAAGGACAAAGTCCGGCGCCAGGACAGGAAGTTGTGCAAGGACAGGAAAGAGTTCAACAGGATGCGGAGATGGTAGAGGGGGGCGAGCCACGATTCCGCCTCCCGGAAGGAACACCGCTTACGTTTGCTATGGGGACAAGCGAAGGGAAGGAGAAAAACGTGGATCATCAAACGCTGGGAGAGGGACAAAGCCCTGCCCCGGGAAGGCTCTCCTGGAAAGAGGTTACGAGCGGAAAGGGCAACGCATCACAAACTAGGGTAGTGTTGGAAAAGAATTTTCTTGAAGGGAAGATAGCCATGGCGTTCCCAGATGGTCCGGATGGGGACCCAGTGATCACGGTGGCCAGCGAAGTTGCGACGATCCTTGAAAAAGTGTGGAGGAATGCCATTGTTTTCAAGATTCTTGGGTACCCCATTGCCTTTCCGGTGATGGAAAGGAGGGTCAGGGAAATGTGGAAGATGGGAAGGAATTTGCAGATCATAGATCTTCCAAATGGGTACTTTCTGGCTAGGTTCGAAAATGAGAGTGAATTGTTTAATGTCTTAACAGGTGGCCCTTGGTCGGTGTTTGGTAGATGCTTAATCATGAAGAGGTGGTCCCCAGAATTCTCTACGTCGGACATCATCAACTCGGCACCGACTTGGATTAGAATAACCGACGTGCCGATGCAATGGTACGAAGAAACGGTGTTGTGGAGTATGGCAGCGGGAGTCGGGAGACCTATCATGGTGGATCCTAAGACGTTGTTCACGAATAGGGGTAGGTTCGCCCGAGTGTGTGTTGAGATCGATCTGAACAAGCCTCTCAAACGATCAGTCACAATTAATGGAAGGAGATGTCCTATTGAATATGAGGGACTACAAATTATTTGTTTCAAACGTGGGAGGTATGGTCACTATGCGTCCCATTGTCAGTATGTGCAATCCAACAATACTTCGCAAGGGAAGGGGAACGAGGGGAAAGATCAAGGAGCCAACAAGGAGAGCAATGGGGAGAACAATAAACCTGAGGATGAAGGGGCAGGGGGGTCGAGCTCGACCTCAGGTAAACTGGAGGGGAAGCAAAGAGAGGAAGGTAGGTTTGGGCCTGAGATGATGGTGGGGAGAAGGACAAGTACACTTAGAGCCAGTTTTAATGGCAGGGCTCAAGCTAGAGGAAGCCAAAATTGGAGGGTGGTGGGAGCTGATCATGGAAAAATCCAGCATGGTAAGGGGAGGATACTCACTACTAATAATGAAGGACATGTTACGCACGTGCGGAACTCTTTCGAGGCTCTGAGCAAGGAAGATGGAGAAAAGGTGAGGAAGGACAAAGGAAGGAAGAGTGATGACGGAAAGCAGAAACAAGGACATGTGGTGCAAGGGACAGAAGGGATAGGGAGGAAGGACAATTGGAAAGGGAAGAGCGTGATGGGAGCGGAAACGAAACTGGAACTGATCACTGTCTTTGCGAGTAAGGAGGATGCTAGGAAGGAGGAGGAGAGAAACGCAGCTAAGAAAAAAAGAAACAAACTCAGGAGCATGGCTAGAAAGAAAGCTCAGAAGGGCGGAGAAGAGATGGAGGAGACCGAGGGTACCACGACGCATAAAAGAAGGAGACAGGAGGAGGATGAAAACCCAGCCCCAAAGGAAGCTACCAAATTCAGAACTGATCTGACGTCTGGCAGGGGGTCAGATGAGCAAAATTCGGGGGGAGGAGTGGGTGTTTCGGAGAATGAAAACTCCATGGAGGGACTGGACCCCAAGAATCTATGCAGGCCCTCAGAGGATAACACATACTCGGGTTGCTCTCTGACGGATGATGTTGACAATGAGGTGCATGAGATGGAGATCGGGGAGAAGAAGAGAGCTGAGGTTGGAGAGAGCAAAGAAAGCATGGTCTCGAAGAAGGGACTTTAATCCTCCTGCCAAGTGTTGTTATGAACTGCTTATTTTGGAATTGTAACGGAGCCGGTAAAGATGGGTTCCGTAGGGCTATGAGATCTTGGTGCCGGAAGCACAAAGTCGACGTCGCAGCTGTGTTTGAGACCAAAATTTCCGGAGAGAAGGCGGACAAGGTGTGCGCCGAGCTAAGTTTCGATCATTGCACTCGGGTTGAGGCTACAGGCCGGGCAGGGGGTATTTGGATCCTTTGGAATGAAGGAAGACTGAATATAGCCATTATCAATACTAACAAAAACTTCATCCATGTTAAGATTGGGATCGGTAAAGATGGTCTTCACCTTTTTGCCGTATATGCTCCTGCTACGCTGGATGACAGAAGGAACTTTTGGGCTGTGCTCAATGCTGAATTAGCCACTGTGGAGGGGCCGTTGCTTGTGGGTGGCGATTTCAATTGCATCTTGGAGATTGAGGAAAGGGAAGGCGGCAGTGGAGGCTTACACAGAGACACGTCTGTGTTCCGCGATCTTGTGAACACCAGAGAGCTTATTGATATGGGATTTTCGGGCCCTAAATTCACTTGGACTAGAGGTATGTCTGCTCAAACTTGCGTCTCTAAACGTCTGGACCGTCTTTTTTGTAACAGGGAGGCGAGACTTCGCTGGCCGGAGGCTAAGGTGAGACACCTGGTTCGACTTGCGTCCGACCACTGCCCGCTTCTTGCTACGCTTAAGCCAACTAACTCGATGAACACGGAGAAAAGACCATTTAGATTTGAAGCTGCTTGGCTTGCACATCCTGAGTTCATGAAGGTTGTCAAGAAATAGTGGAATCCCGACAGTAAGGTACGTGACTCTCTTGTTACTCTGAAAGACGCTCTGCTACTTTGGAACCGCGAAGTCTTTGGCAACATTTTTCACAGGAAAACTAAGATCCTTGATAACATTGAGAAGCTCCAGAAAAACCCTCACTTAAACAGATCGGACGGCCTTTTATCTCGTGAGAGGGCGCTGCAATCAGAACTTGAGAGGGTGCTTGATCAAGAGGAAACTCTATGGTTCCAAAAGTCTCGTGAGAAGTGGTTAAGTCAGGGCGATCGTAATACGGCCTATTTCCATCTTTCTACAATCATTCGCAGGAGGAGAAACAAAATTGATGGTTTGTATGATGAGAAGAAAAGATGGGTTGAGGACAACGACAAGATGAAGAGAATCGCTGTGAATTACTTCAAAGATCTGTATAGCCTGGCCGACATATCCCCGCCCCCTAGCTGTGACATCAACGTTGTGGGCTTCCGTGAGATTGATGCTATGCAGATTGAGGAGTTGAATAAACCGTTCACGAGGAAGGATACTTTGAAGGCGTTGACGGACATGGGTCCTTTCAAGGCGCCGGGAACTGATGGGTTCCAACCGGTCTTCTATCAGAGATGTTGGGAGATCGTCAGCAGTTCTGTCTCGAAGGAGGTTTTGAGATTTTTCACGGATAGAAAGATGCCGAAGGGGCTTAACGAAACCTTGATTGTTTTACTTGCTAAGGTTGGAAAACCGGAAAACATCAAACAGTTCAGACCGATCGCTCTTTGCAATGTGATGTACAAAATGATATCTAAGATGCTCGTTATTGTAAAGACCCAAAATTTTAAAATATTATTTTATAAATTATAATTTAACTTCAATATTAAAATTGTGGGATTTCACCAATTTTTAAAACCTCCGTCCTCGATCAAAATGATTTTATTTTATTCGAAGCAAATTCCGACATTTTAACGTAGTTAGAATTTAATAGTGGGATTTTATAATTTAATTGTGGTATAACTATTACAAAACAGAAATAACGGGCTGGTTTTTGTGATTTCTCATAATATTATCTAACCCTAATGGAATGGGTACACACAGCCTTGAAACCCAAATCAGCCGCTATCCTCTTCCTCCTCTACTTCATTTCAGATCTGAGAGCAGCCTCCCCTGCTCCTCTCTCCCGCGTCCTCCCTTTGTTCATCCTCCTCTTTCTCGCCCCTGGATCCCGAGCTCTACACCCATGGCTCCCTCTCTCTCTCTCTCTCTCTCTCTCTCTCTCTCTCTCTCTCTCTCTCTCTCGCTCTTCGTCGCGCCTCGCCGCACCCAGACCCTCGCTCCTCACCACACCGGATTCACAGCGGTTGCCATCTCCAGTGGCCTCGCCGATATGAAGATAGGCCGGAGGAGCAGAACGAAGCGATGTCGCCTCCCTCTCTCCTCCCTCTCCCTCTCCCTCTCGTACGCGCCTGACGGATCGACGAAGGAAATGCCGCCTCCTCTTTCTCCGACGTTGAGTTCCGGCCACCTTGTCCGCACCCGGGAGCCGCCGCGGGCCCAGATAGAGGCTCTGTTCCACCTACACCACGCAGCCGGAGTTCTAGGTCACCAATGCCGAGCCCTCTCCTCCGAGCCTTGACCTTCTTGTTCGTCGGGATTTTGGGTACACCTCATGGGCTCCCTTCCTCGGATTCGCGAAGCCCGGCCGCCGCCACCAGTAGCAGTGGAGATCTTGCTAACGCCAGGAATAGGGCCGTGACCACCGGCCTCCGCCCTTTCCCTTTCCTCTCCCTCTCGCATCTGACGGAGCCTTGGCCAGCGTCGATTCCGAGCACCTGCATTCGAGTGAGTTATCATCGAATGGGGTATATTCCTTAGACACAGATTCAACTTCGTTCAAATTCAAATGGTTTTGGTTCAATTGGTTAAACTGGTCCATTGAATCGGGTTTTGACTGGCTTGAAATTGACTGGTTTGATTAATTAAATTGGGTTGTATTGTTCATGAATTTAGCTAGATGCCTTATTGAATTGATTTTATTTATTGACTTGTTGGGTTGGTTATAGCGCTTAAACAACTCAGCTAAAAATGCATTTGATTAATGAACTTGATTGGTGAAATAAGTGTAGTTTAGATGTGAAGAATAAGCACACAAGGTCCTTTATAGGGTGTCTCGAGGGCTTGTTATGTTTTAATCTTACTATGTTGACTTCAAGCTTTTATTAAGTGATTTGGTGATGGTTGAATTCATAAAGGATTTATGGATAACTTGTTATTACTGGAAGCTTATTTTAGTTATAAAATGAGGACAATTCAATTTATACTAGGATTAAGTGGACTAGTAGGATTTAGTTAACCGACAAATGATAAGAGTTAAAAGGTGTGGTAATTACTTGACTTTCATTGGAAATGTGATTATTGATGGCTAAGTGAAATAGTATATTTATCGTGTTTGAAGATTGAGTTGTTTATAACCGAATTGATTAGTGAGCTCAATATAATTAAGTGGTTAAAGAATTACTACTTTGAGAAGTGGCAAGGAAACCTTGTACTATATATTTGAATATGTGAAGAGATAATGTATATCTTGGCTTGAGAATGTGTTATACTTGTAAGCTTGTTGCTGTGCTTATTGAGTTATGAATTTGGTTAGTAAGACTATATAAAAGATGTTCCATAAATTATAATACTAATGCGCTTCAAAATTCGATTGTAGTCCTTATAATTGAGTAGTTCTTATAATTGATTCTATAAATGATTTCTTGAAATATTAACTTACCTTGGTTTACTCGTTGAGCATGGTTATTATATGAGTTGTGATAAATAAGACTTCTTAATCCCTGGCTTTGAGAACTTATGATTTTGTTGAGTATTTGAGGATTAATAATTGACGAATGACTTGAGCAAATGTTTAAAGAAAATCTAAGCTTGAACTAAAGTAAGATGCTTTGGGTAATCTTGGTAATGCTTGAGCTAAGCTTCATACTTGATGAGAATAAGGTTAATTGAGAATGCGAGGTTAATCGATTAAAATATTGTTTGGTCTAGTGTTGACCTGAAAGCATGCTTGTGTGTTGAGAAAATATGTATTGATGAGTTGTTCTTTGCTTATTACTTGCTAGTGTGATTGGATGATTCTCTGAGTGGCTTATTGGCCGATGGACGAGTATCTAGTGACTTGCTTGCTGGTTAATTGGATGTGAAGACTTCAGGTAAGTTCCCTAGGGGCTTACTCAGATTGGACATTCATGCCTGTTGTTGCATTTTATGTTAGGTGTTGCATATGCATAATAGCATGCCATGTAGTATCCTGTTTAGGTTGCACTAATTGAATGAGCATCTGCTTACTTTATGCGTTTGAAACAGAACGGCCGTTATCTGTGATAGTCCTAGAGTCTTTGCTAGGGTCATAGGGTAGCCCAGCCTCATCGGGTACTCTGAGTCAATCGAGTCATGAACTTCCTTGTATTATGAGATGCCTGCAGGCTTTATTGTGGAACGGGTTAAGCATGCGTGCCGCCCGATTATGATGGAATGCATTCACGAGCTGGCCAGTCTCCGCCTATCGGAAGGGGTGGAGGTAGGAGAGGGATATGCCACTTGGCATTGTCTTGGGCCCTTTACAGTATTTTTACACATTATTATAACCAAGAGCATGCTAGTGTGTTTGACTTCCGTACTGCATTAGAGCATCTTTATTAGGTATAGCACATACTATGTGGCCTCAGCGAGGACTGCCGGTCCCGCATGAGTGGCTCGACCTGACTCCTTTCCCCGTTCTTTTTTGTAAGGTATTTTCTGCAAATCTTGCTTGCTCCTTGCTTCTGTGACGGGAAACCCTTTGGCGAAACGAAGAACCTAGCTAATATTCTAACTTGGTAAAATGGTAATCACTTGCTTATGATTTGGTTTGACCCGGCTTTGTCGTGGCATTTGTATCCTAGTTTTGCTTCCGCTTTACTTTCGATTGAATTGGATTTTGCGACATAGTCTTAGGACAGGTAAAGGGTACCTAATGGCCCTTCGAGGTTTTTAGGGTTTGAAATCCCTCCTTCTGCTAATCTTAAATGAGTTTGAAACCTCGACCCGTACCTGGATTGCAAGATCCGAACAAGGGGTTTTATCCCTTGAAACGTAACCCGGAAATCATAATTCTGGGCCGTTACAAAGATGGTATCAAAGCTGAGGTTGTGCAATTCGGGTACAAAAGGGTCGAGTGTATGTTTTGGAAACCGCTCATGAATTTCAAAGGATTTGAAAGAATTTTAAAAAGGGCAAAATGAACTTAAGATGCCTAATCGAAATTGGACTAAGTAATGAACTTGACTTGTAATAAAAGAGGAAAACCGACCAAACGGGTACGCGAGTGGGTAGCAAAGGCGCTAGACCACCCCTATTGGGTATAGTTGGGAACGGTAGGCAAAATATCAGCTTGTTCCTTACCGATGGGAATGAAAGACCCCAAGGAGATGCACCGCGACAGATGGAGTTTTGGGGAGAGATTGTGTAATTGTCTATGTGTTGTTCTTCTTGATTTAGCTACTTGTCTAATATGTCTTTTAGATGCGTATTATACTTTATGGGCATGACGTGCATTTGTAAAATCTTGTTTGGGTAATTCGTAAACTTGATTATAGAGATAAATGAATTCGGGGGAGAAGCTTGATGATTCATGTATGTTACTCTTAATGAGTTGGTATGATATCTGTTTACATGTGTTTCTCTCATTATAATATCTGACGTGATTATTATAAGATGTTTAGGTCTTGTTGTGGGCTTATAATTTGTGGTACTTGATGACTTGTGTGGAAAGCTAAGCTTATTGGCTCAGGTTTGAGGACCTTACTCTAGTTGATGGAGAACTTATTGAGGACAGAGAAATTGTGTTTGTTGATTTGAGATACATGATATTCTGATTATGAGACTCTATGGTTGAGTTGATAAGGAATGTTTATAGAATTCGAACTCTTAGTATAAATTGTGATTCTTGTTTATATGATAATGTTTTCATATAGTCGACACAAATATTTTACAGGGACGCTTGTAAAGTACTTGGTCGGATTTAGTGAGAACATTGTGATGATTTTGTGATACTTATACAAGTGTTTCATGGGGACGCCTATGGAATACTTGTAGGGATCACAAAATGCATTGCTTAAATTCTTAATTGAGATGTTTTGGCATGACATTGTCCCATGATCTATTTAGTTGATGCTCTACATGTTTTACATGATGAATTATAATGATATTGCTCTCATATGTGAAATTCGTTCAAAAAAAGGATATGTGTATGCAACTTGACTAAAATATGTGTGAATTAATTAATAGAAATAACTCGCTTATTTATAAAATAGGATCTCCGTGATTGACATGAAGTTATGCCTCCTACCCCTTATGTGTTATCGTTTACACGTTGTGACTCCATGAGATTTTGTGAAGTTATGACATGCACCTTTACCTTGTTTGTATGGACGATGATAACTGTTTATGATGTTTTGCTTATATGACTACTCGATATCCTATAATTGTCTGACTGGTACAATTGATACCTTACATGTCCCTTATTCCGATAAGATAATGTTATTCTTGCTTGTTTACTTGGTTATGGAAAGATATTATACAACCCGGCCTATATGATGATGTCTTTTGTGCTCCACGTGTCCTCCTTGATATGTCTTGCCTTTTGAGGTTATGTGAGGACTGATGTGCTGAGCTGGTAGTGAATGATTTCCTGACTAACTTGTGTCTGTGATGATGTGCCTTTATGCTTACGTGTACTGACCTGCTAGTAAATTGGGTATGAGTTATATAGGTGGTGGTGTTTCCTTCTTGGGTAGGAGTTGAGTGATTCCTTTGTGAGACAGATCGGGAAATGACAGGTAGATTGAGGTCTTCGAGTGGGTCGTTGGTTGTGCGAGATGAAGTCCAGGAAGGATGTGTTACCTTGGGTAGAGTCGAGTGAGTCATGACTTGTCAGAGATAGTGGTCGGTGAATAGAGTTGAGTTTCCAAGTAGGCCTTAGATGAGTGGTGGAGTTAGTGTGGTAAGATTCCGAGGGAGAGATCTTCGTTATAGGTAGTGTGGGGCAATAGTGTTGCGAGTAGTGTGGTTCTAGGGGTGGATGAGTGAGTCAAGAGTGGATCGGGATATTCTTGAGGGGATGTGTTGATAGACGAGTTAGTGTGCCAAGAGAGAGTGTATAGATAGTCTAGAAGCGGATCATGGGCGACATTGAGGATGATCGGTTAAGGAATGTCCAAGGAATCGTAGAGATTGGGACTAGGTTGTATGTGCTGTGATTAGGAGCGGCTTTGTTAAAGGATGAAGTTGAGGAATTACTAAGGATGAGCAGTATAGGGTTGCTTGGAAAATCATCGATCTTGAATATTAGGTGTTCATATCAGAACTGTACGTGTAATGAGTATTTAGGAATTGTTTGGACAGAATTGGTAGTGCTTTAAGAATTCACGAGTGAAGGATTTCTAGATGCGTTGTTGGAGGATTTTAGAATAGGGAATGAATCGGAATTTATGAGTGGAGGTTATTGTGGCTATTGAGGTATTTAAGGATGTGGGATGAGTCTTCGAGGAAGGGTTGGCAACTGGCTAAGTATTTCGTTAAGAATTCTGGTAAGATTGTTCACTTGAGGTTGAGACGGGGAGATCCTAAGCATGGATTTGGGAACTAGGCAAGGTGGAAAGTATGGGAAACGCTAGAGCAAGAAGGATTTTAAAAGGTTTGGTGAAGATGTGGTACTTGAGAAACTCGGATGAGGACGATTTAGGGATTCTGTGGAAATGATGATCGGTAAAAGAGGGTCTTGGGCGGTAAGGTGTCATGGTTAAGAAGTAGAAGCTTGAGGCAATTTAGGAATATGAAGAGATGAGGAATTGGAGTAGGACGACTTGAGGATTTCGAATGATTAAGGTACAGTAAGATTTTGAACAAGGAAACTGGAGAATATGCTGGGACGAGGATCTAGAATATGTCGGCTAAGGAGTTGTGGATGTTCAGGTTTCGTGAGATTCAGAATGGGATAAGTAGGTAGAATCTGTTATTGGTCGTTGAGGATAGACGCGGATGATGAGGAACTCGGTGATTTGTGGTTATGAGTTAGCACTAGACGGTTTTCTGCGTTAGAGTTGTCGAGAGTAGGCGGTTGAGGGGATTCTGGCAAGGTAGGATGCTTGTGTTGGTAATGTCGAGGATAAGGATGCGAGTGTCAGGTGTGAGATGATTAGTATGAGCTGGGTGCTTAGAGGTGGATGGTTAGTGAGAATGACCAGTGGTACGGGAAGTGTGATTACGTTAGCAAGGTGATTCGAGATGTCTCTTTGGGATGATGATTAGGCGGAGTCTTGAGAGCCTAGGAAGAGTCAGCGAGATTGTTACGTAGCGTCTAGATCGAGCGTGAGAGCAGTTCAGTCTAGGACTCGGGATTTCTATTAGAAGGTAAAGATGGGACTGGTAGAGGACCCTAGGATGAGGGTGTGCTTATAGAGAGTTTTGATAGCCGGTGGAGTTGTTAAGCTTGTCGGAATAAGGGAATTGTGCGATTGGGATCTCCGATATATGGTCTTATGTGGTCGAGTAGGATTTGAGGTCAGGATATTGAAGTAGACTGGTTCTTAGATGGCTTGATGGCATATGAGTTGGGGTGCTTAGTAGTTGGTTGGGTAAATGGTCTTGAATGCGGATAGTTGTGAGGCTAGAGAGTCTGTATATGGGCGGGTTGGCTTATTGTGTATCATCTTGTTTGTTGTTAAAGCACATTTTCGTGTACTTACTCACCGTCTTGTGTTATCGATAATATGTAGAAAGTTTGCATCAACGGTATGTTATGTGATTCTTTGCACTATTTACGTTATCTATATGATGACTCATGTAATAGGGTTGGGTAGCATACCCATCTTGCATAATTACCCTTGTTATGTGATGTTATGAAATTGTGAGTGTCTACGCATTTTGAATATCATCGTTAGAGCTATTTTGTTAGCTTTTGTCCCCATCATACTCTATTTAATATGAGTAGTCCCATGCATAGACCATAATATTGTTCATGCTCACTCTTACTTGCCATATGATGTCTTTCTATACTCGTTATGCATTGTTAGTTTTAAGCTCATGTGCTCGTACGTCCATCCGTATAGCTTAAATTGCATTTACATGTCTACGCACTACCCTTTTGCTTAAGATTTGTTGATGCTATACTATCTATCATGTTGAGGTTATAATGGTATGAAATATGTGTTGATTTGTGCCTTGGTGACACAATTGCATGAAGCACACACTTACACTTGCCTTTTTCTAGCGAACTATATGATATTTCTTTTGTGACATTTAAGACATGTTGATACTATTTCTTACATGTTTTGTTCAGTTCCCTTACACCATAGCAACATATAGGCCTCCCTTAGGCATGTACTGAATATATTTAGTTATACTCAGATGATAGATTGTTAGATCTAACTTATGTATATATGAATGTTTTACCTTAATACTATTCGTGGCTAGTATATGTGATATTCCTTGCCAGTGCGGCTTTGACTTGATAGTAGTGTGTATATTGAGGTTTCTCCCATTATGTTAGATTATTTACATTGAGCCTTACCACATGTTACGACACTGACACTAGAATCATATTTCTATTGCCTTTTGAGATAGGTTCATGTTAGTGTGCGAGATTATCACCCTGTGTGCTTCATGACTTGATGTGTTATATGATGATTTGAGTAATGCGATTGTAACCTTAATAGTTTCCCATGGGCATCGGCGAAATTTTCGTGTTTAGTCTTACCCGATACTATCCGAATCTATCTTTGTGCCAAGAGTTAGTCGAATTGTCTCTTAGTGTCTCTTTCCTTCGGTTACAACTTAGACCTTATGTTATCCTAGTATAATCGTCTATGGTGGGATCAGGAGTGGGTTGTCTAGATTGATCAGAGTTGCCCCATCTGGTTGATTCGGTGCGCGTCATGATTTTGATTGTTCCCTTCCGAGCTGGTGGTGATGTGTGAGTATGATGATTGTGTTCTTTTCTGGTTGATAGCAATGTGCAGATTTCTGTGATTTTAAGATTCGCTGATGATTTGATCTGTCGATGATGGGAATTGATAGTATGATGAATTCTCATATATTAATATCTTGAGCTTGAAAAGTTGTGACCTGATGATGATATTTTGGATATGTTAATATTTGAATTTGATGTTGAGACTGATCATGAGAAATGGACTTAGGAAGTGGAATTTGAGATTAGTCCTTAGAGGTGGATAACTACTTTATGGATCTTTGAAAATCTGGTTGACTGACACAGGAGGAGCTGACTTGAGTTATCGAAATGTTTTGTTGCTTCTTAAAAGATTTTAGTCTCGAGGACGAGACTTGTTTTTAGAGGTGGATGATGTAAAGACCCAAAATTTTAAAATATTATTTTATAAATTATAATTTAACTTCAATATTAAAATTGTGGGATTTCACCAATTTTTAAAACCTCCGTCCTCGATCAAAATGATTTTATTTTATTCGAAGCAAATTCCGACATTTTAACGTAGTTAGAATTTAATAGTGGGATTTTATAATTTAATTGTGGTATAACTATTACAAAACAGAAATAACGGGCTGGTTTTTGTGATTTCTCATAATATTATCTAACCCTAATGGAATGGGTACACACAGCCTTGAAACCCAAATCAGCCGCTATCCTCTTCCTCCTCTACTTCATTTCAGATCTGAGAGCAGCCTCCCCTGCTCCTCTCTCCCGCGTCCTCCCTTTGTTCATCCTCCTCTTTCTCGCCCCTGGATCCCGAGCTCTACACCCATGGCTCCTCTCTCTCTCTCTCTCTCTCTCTCTCTCTCTCTCTCTCTCTCTCTCTCTCTCTCTCTCGCTCTTCGTCGCGCCTCGCCGCACCCAGACCCTCGCTCCTCACCACACCGGATTCACAGCGGTTGCCATCTCCAGTGGCCTCGCCGATATGAAGATAGGCCGGAGGAGCAGAACGAAGCGATGTCGCCTCCCTCTCTCCTCCCTCTCCCTCTCCCTCTCGTACGCGCCTGACGGATCGACGAAGGAAATGCCGCCTCCTCTTTCTCCGACGTTGAGTTCCGGCCACCTTGTCCGCACCCGGGAGCCGCCGCGGGCCCAGATAGAGGCTCTGTTCCACCTACACCACGCAGCCGGAGTTCTAGGTCACCAATGCCGAGCCCTCTCCTCCGAGCCTTGACCTTCTTGTTCGTCGGGATTTTGGGTACACCTCATGGGCTCCCTTCCTCGGATTCGCGAAGCCCGGCCGCCGCCACCAGTAGCAGTGGAGATCTTGCTAACGCCAGGAATAGGGCCGTGACCACCGGCCTCCGCCCTTTCCCTTTCCTCTCCCTCTCGCATCTGACGGAGCCTTGGCCAGCGTCGATTCCGAGCACCTGCATTCGAGTGAGTTATCATCGAATGGGGTATATTCCTTAGACACAGATTCAACTTCGTTCAAATTCAAATGGTTTTGGTTCAATTGGTTAAACTGGTCCATTGAATCGGGTTTTGACTGGCTTGAAATTGACTGGTTTGATTAATTAAATTGGGTTGTATTGTTCATGAATTTAGCTAGATGCCTTATTGAATTGATTTTATTTATTGACTTGTTGGGTTGGTTATAGCGCTTAAACAACTCAGCTAAAAATGCATTTGATTAATGAACTTGATTGGTGAAATAAGTGTAGTTTAGATGTGAAGAATAAGCACACAAGGTCCTTTATAGGGTGTCTCGAGGGCTTGTTATGTTTTAATCTTACTATGTTGACTTCAAGCTTTTATTAAGTGATTTGGTGATGGTTGAATTCATAAAGGATTTATGGATAACTTGTTATTACTGGAAGCTTATTTTAGTTATAAAATGAGGACAATTCAATTTATACTAGGATTAAGTGGACTAGTAGGATTTAGTTAACCGACAAATGATAAGAGTTAAAAGGTGTGGTAATTACTTGACTTTCATTGGAAATGTGATTATTGATGGCTAAGTGAAATAGTATATTTATCGTGTTTGAAGATTGAGTTGTTTATAACCGAATTGATTAGTGAGCTCAATATAATTAAGTGGTTAAAGAATTACTACTTTGAGAAGTGGCAAGGAAACCTTGTACTATATATTTGAATATGTGAAGAGATAATGTATATCTTGGCTTGAGAATGTGTTATACTTGTAAGCTTGTTGCTGTGCTTATTGAGTTATGAATTTGGTTAGTAAGACTATATAAAAGATGTTCCATAAATTATAATACTAATGCGCTTCAAAATTCGATTGTAGTCCTTATAATTGAGTAGTTCTTATAATTGATTCTATAAATGATTTCTTGAAATATTAACTTACCTTGGTTTACTCGTTGAGCATGGTTATTATATGAGTTGTGATAAATAAGACTTCTTAATCCCTGGCTTTGAGAACTTATGATTTTGTTGAGTATTTGAGGATTAATAATTGACGAATGACTTGAGCAAATGTTTAAAGAAAATCTAAGCTTGAACTAAAGTAAGATGCTTTGGGTAATCTTGGTAATGCTTGAGCTAAGCTTCATACTTGATGAGAATAAGGTTAATTGAGAATGCGAGGTTAATCGATTAAAATATTGTTTGGTCTAGTGTTGACCTGAAAGCATGCTTGTGTGTTGAGAAAATATGTATTGATGAGTTGTTCTTTGCTTATTACTTGCTAGTGTGATTGGATGATTCTCTGAGTGGCTTATTGGCCGATGGACGAGTATCTAGTGACTTGCTTGCTGGTTAATTGGATGTGAAGACTTCAGGTAAGTTCCCTAGGGGCTTACTCAGATTGGACATTCATGCCTGTTGTTGCATTTTATGTTAGGTGTTGCATATGCATAATAGCATGCCATGTAGTATCCTGTTTAGGTTGCACTAATTGAATGAGCATCTGCTTACTTTATGCGTTTGAAACAGAACGGCCGTTATCTGTGATAGTCCTAGAGTCTTTGCTAGGGTCATAGGGTAGCCCAGCCTCATCGGGTACTCTGAGTCAATCGAGTCATGAACTTCCTTGTATTATGAGATGCCTGCAGGCTTTATTGTGGAACGGGTTAGGCATGCGTGCCGCCCGATTATGATGGAATGCATTCACGAGCTGGCCAGTCTCCGCCTATCGGAAGGGGTGGAGGTAGGAGAGGGATATGCCACTTGGCATTGTCTTGGGCCCTTTACAGTATTTTTACACATTATTATAACCAAGAGCATGCTAGTGTGTTTGACTTCCGTACTGCATTAGAGCATCTTTATTAGGTATAGCACATACTATGTGGCCTCAGCGAGGACTGCCGGTCCCGCATGAGTGGCTCGACCTGACTCCTTTCCCCGTTCTTTTTTTTAAGGTATTTTCTGCAGATCTTGTTTGCTCCTTGCTTCTGTGACGGGAAACCCTTTGGCGAAACGAAGAACCTAGCTAATATTCTAACTTGGTAAAATGGTAATCACTTGCTTATGATTTGGTTTGACCCGGCTTTGTCGTGGCATTTGTATCCTAGTTTTGCTTCCGCTTTACTTTCGATTGAATTGGATTTTGCGACATAGTCTTAGGACAGGTAAAGGGTACCTAATGGCCCTTCGAGGTTTTTAGGGTTTGAAATCCCTCCTTCTGCTAATCTTAAATGAGTTTGAAACCTCGATCCGTACCTGGATTGCAAGATCCGAACAAGGGGTTTTATCCCTTGAAACGTAACCCGGAAATCATAATTCTGGGCCGTTACAGATGAGGATCAGATGAGGATCATTATGATGGCTCTTGACATGTTTTGTAAAGCGTCGGGTCAGCGTATTAGTAAAGAGAAATCCAGGATCTTCACATCTGCTAATGTCGGGGCTGAATTAAAGGAGAAGTTGAGATCCTCAAGTGGCATCACAGTGATTAACAATCTTGGTAACTATCTTGGTTTGCCTGTCCTTCACAAAAGAATTTCCAAGGAGGATTTCAGACCGCTGCTGGAGAAGATCAAAGCTAAGCTCGCGGGATGGAAAGGGAGGACCCTTAGCCTTGCCGGAAGGACTACACTTACGAGGGCAGTGCTGACGTCCATACCGCTTTACTCTATGGGATCCATGCTTCTGCCTAAGGGGATTATTAATGACATCGAAAAAACTTGTAGAAATTTCCTTTGGGGTGACACGGATTCTTCACAAAGGCTACATATGGTCCCTTGGACAGAGATATGCAAGCCTAAATCCATCGGGGGCCTTGGTATACGGTGCCTGAATAGCATGAATCTTGCCCTGGTGCGGAAGCTTGCCTGGCGTTTTCTCACGGATGATGTGGCGCTGTGGGTTGATGTGTTCCGATGCAAGTATATGCGGGAATCTGGGGCAAGAGTGACTGGGTGCTCGCATACCTGGAAAAGCATCAGGAAGGTTGCGGATGTGGTGGTGAGATAGGGGCTTAGGTGGGCGATCAGCAATGGGAGAAGCGTCCGATTCTGGTTGGATACCTGGGTCGCGAATAAGCCTCTCATCCAGGCTACAACCAGTGAGATCCAATTGGTTGAGCAGCAAAAATCGGTGGCGGAGTACTGGACTGGTTCCCATCATTGGAACTGGGACATATTGACTGATTTGCTTCCGAGAGAGACCTTGCTTCAGCTGTCTGCTTGGGATGTCGCCAATGACGAGGTTGAAGACGAAGTCTGCTGGGCGTTCTCGGAGCCGGGAGAGTACTCGGTGAAGTCGGCCTACGATGTGATACATGGCAATCGTAATGTGGCGTCTATGGACCAAGGTATGTATAAGTTTGTCTGGAAGCTCAATGTGCAGGAAAGAGCTCGGATGTTCGTGTGGAGGTGCGTCCAGGGAGCGGTGCTTACTAATGCCGAGAGAGCTAGGAGGCACATGGCTTCCACCGCTGTGTGCTCGGTGTGTGGTGAGCATGATGAGACAATGATCCACTTATTCAGGGATTGTAAAGAAGCGAGAAGCCTTTGGGAGGAGTTAGGTGCGCAACGCTACAATAGGGATTTCTATGGGACGCCGTTCGCTGCATGGATCAGAGGTAATATCACTAGCCCTTCTGGTTTTAAAGATAATTTGTTGTGGAGGGATCTGTTTGCAGGTACCATGTGGTGGCTTTGGAAATGGAGGAATGACAAAATCTTCAACAACAAAGATTGGAGGGGAAGCAAGAAGAACTTTGTCATTAGTCAAACAGCGAGCTACAGAGAGAGCTGGATCAAGCAGTCGAATACTAGAGAGAGCAACAGAAGAAAGGAGGTGAAGGTAGCATGGGAAAAGCCGGAAGAAGGATGGGTGAAGATCAACACGGATGGTGCGGTTCGGGGCGATGGACACGCTACCGCGGCAGGGGTCATTAGAGATAGTGTAGGCGAGTGGCAACGTGGGTTCCTTATGAATTTGGGCAATTGTACAGTACCTAAAGCTGAGCTTTGGGGTGTCTTACAAGGGCTCAAACTTGCCTGGGAGGGAGGCTATAGGCGTGTAATTCTGGAAACAGATTCACGTACTGTAGTGTCACTCCTAGGAAAGGAGACCCCACGCTGCCACCCGCTTGTGAGCCTGGCATCCAAATGCCATGGCTTTTTGACTAGAGACTGGGACGTCCAGTTTCGACATGTGTTCCGCGAAGCGAATCGCGTTGCGGATCACCTAGCGAGTCTAGCTTTTCTTTATGACATTGGTTTGATTGTATTGTTTGACCCCCCCGGGGGTGTTTTAGATTTCTTGTTGGATGATGTTAGGGGCCGAGCTATCCCCCGCATGCTGAACACTTAGCTCCTTTTCTTTTGCAATAAAAAGCGCGGCTAGATGCGCGGAGAGCGCTGCCTCTCCTTTTGACCAAAAAAAAAATTCAAAATATTTAGTTTTTAAATTTATATCTAACTATTAAATATAAATTTATATCTAACTACTATTCCGTATTAAATAAGATTTTTTTGGCTCATGCGTCATAAATTGTTAACAAGTGAAAATTTTACACATTTTTTAAATCATCTATCTATATCTAGCTATTAATTTTCATAACTGCCTTAATTTTACGTCGTTTTGTACATTTTTTACTTTATTAACTCTATCCTTTTTATATTATTTTAACTTTAAAAAAAAATATTTTAATTTTATAAAAGTAATTTGTTATATTATTAATATTTTTATTTAAAAAATGCTGAATACTTAAAATCATAATAATTTTTATTACAAAAATATCCAAATATACATCATTTGCAATTGCAATTTGATAAAACTACGGAGTATTACATTTGCAAACCGTTTTTTTTTTTTTTTTGGGGTGTAAGTTATTTCTGCAAACTGGCCTTCTTCTATAATCTCTGTAGATCGAAGGCCGAGTGACATCTCAGCCGGCTGATCTCTCCCTCGAAGGGGAACGAAGAGATCGACACAACAGTAGAAATCAATCCCCGATTCAATTTCTTCCGGGATTGAAATCCTCAACACTCGCGAAAAGCAACCGCGAGATCGTTTCCAGAGATCTCGATTTTGGTCCCGCATCAATGGCGCCGGTTTCAGCACTCGCCAAGTACAAGCTCGTCTTCTTGGGGGATCAATCGGTCGGCAAAACAAGCATCATTACTCGATTCATGTACGACAAGTTCGATAACACATACCAGGTAACGCTCGACTGTGACTGATTTATGAGATCATTTTGTGCATTTCGTCTGATTTCGTTGCCGCGTGTCTTGTTAACCGGATCGGTCGATGATTTTGTTCTTACTTACTGGATCTAGTCGATGTTGTTGGTTGTTTCGATGGATTTGACGTTGATCTTCCTGCGTAACCGTTGCTGCTGTCGCTGTAACAATGTGTAGGATTAGGCTTAAACGCTCTTCCAAAATTTTGAATTGATTTGAGTCGAGTTAGATGTTAGGGTTTCTCTTGTGGCTCTTTTAGATCTGTCACTGATTTTCCGTGTTGCACGTTTGATTCTAAATGTTTGTGCCTTGTTTGAACAATTATTTCTCAAAATTCGGTTTCTTCTGTGCCAAAAATTCGAAACTTATTCATTAAAGCACAACATTAACCTATGATGGCAATTGTGGCATGATGCCACTACTGGGGAATCAGATAATCAAATTAGATCTGTAATTTGGAAAGATGATGAGATGGTCATGGAGGTTTTTAAGGATGGTTCTACTAGAATTACTTGTTTGGTTTAGTGATCTGGACAATGGTTAAATTTTTTCAAAGTAATTGCTACTGGGGAAATATGACTGTAGATGAGTTCACAGTAGGTAGGATTGCAGGGGAAGCTTATCCTTTTCCACATGAGATGAATCATTTTAACCACAAATCTTATGATCTGTTTGTACCAAAATTATTCTGATGTTATATATGACAGGCATCTATTTTCCTATGACGGCAACGTGGTTAATGTTATCAATATCATTCTTTTTATTTAACGAGAGTCTGGTTAAAATTGAAGTGAAGTGCATATAACTAGAAAATGATGGCAATGTGGTTAATGTTATCAATATCATGTCGTTGAAATTTGTCTAGCTTTTCCTGTGACCATCCCTGATTGGGGAAATATTGACTTGCTCCCTCTATGCTTACAGAAGCTTTGTTTTGATATTCTCTTCTGTTGTCATGTTGCCCTTCTTTAGTTTTCTTTAACTACATATTTTGTATACGGATGAACTTTCTTTATTGTATTATCTATAACTTGAAATTTTGCAGCTTTTCGGGTGCTTGGACTAAACATATAATTGTATATTGCTTTTTGTCAGGCTACAATCGGAATTGATTTCTTATCAAAAACAATGTATCTTGAAGATCGAACTGTACGTTTGCAGTTGTGGTAAGATTCAATGGCTGTTTTCTTTTACCTTTCATGTTAGGCTTGTAGTTGTGTAATGGAGAAAAGGGGCGATGGACAGAGTCAAAACTTGACATAGGGTGAGAGAGTGATGAAGAAGGGGAGGTGAGAAATCTGGGTTTGGTATGAGTGTAGGACATGGGAAGGAGAGATGGTTAGTGATGTGTGAAAGTATATACAATAATGGAAAAGGGTAATCAAGCAACTTGCATATTTTCGAGTTATATGCACCTCACTTCACTCTAGCATGCACCTTCTCTGCATCTATTTTCCTCATGCAATAGAAGAATCTAGCACCCTGGATGCACCTCGTGCCTATGAAAGACGATTATAACTTTCTTCATTATATGTTATGTTTTGATTTTGACTTGACAGTTTTGAATGGTTTCCTTATGTGTAGGGATACAGCTGGACAAGAAAGATTTAGGAGTCTTATACCCAGTTATATAAGGGATTCGTCAGTTGCTGTCATTGTATTTGATGTTGCAAGTGAGGAAATTTTTTCATACTTGGAGTATTTAAGTACTTTTTTCATCTATCTTGAATGCTCAATTTGAACTTTTAATTAACTTGCATTGTTTTCTTTAGCTGCATCCCAGTGAAAAATACTACTAGTTTCTTTTCCCTTTACTTTTTTCCCCATTCCAGCTCCTTTGGAAGTTGGACTGCTGTATCAGCATCTGCAATAACTGGTAGCACCAATCTTGCTTTCTTTTGTAAGGTCGGCAGTCCTTTCTGAATACATCAAAATGGATTGAGGAGGTTCGCACTGAAAGAGGCAGTGATGTCATCATTGTCCTTGTTGGAAATAAAACTGACCTTGTTGATAAAAGGTATAGTTGAAAAAAAAATCGAGCTTTAATTCAGGACCAATTGACTTCAGCTAATAATTGTTTATAGTATGATTTTAGATGATCTTCGTTGTAAATATCATATTGGTGTTTGATAGCCTTGCTATTTTTCCCATGCCCATTCTGAATCATTTGCTTTTTCATCACAAAACACAATTGTGTATGCAACTATTTCCTATTTGCTTTTTCGGACATGGCTGTCTTAATAGCAATACTTTAGGTGGATTTGAGATACTACACCATCCCTTTAAGCATGAATTTGTTTTTGTATGAACTAATTCTTGGGCATCGATTTTGAAGGCAAGTGTCCATTGAGGAGGGAGAAGCCAAAGCTCGTGATCTCAATGTCATGTTCATTGAAACTAGTGCAAAGGCTGGATTCAACATTAAGGTAAACCATAATCTGGACATTTAGTTTTAATAAGATAACATGTTAGGAGTAGGGGCAATTTATACCAGAGACAATCACAACACATGTAGGAATTGTCCCATCATGAGCTGTTTTCTAGCATATGACTCATAAAAAACAGAATAAATTGTGCCTTCATTGATGTGAAGTGGGATCACAGGTTTGGCCCACAGTCTCAGCATGTATTTTGCACCATTCATGTCATGTTTTCATCCTTATGGAATCCATGGAATATCAGTTTACTCAATCTCTCTATTAAATACTTTCCAGAAGCAGTTTAGTTGCACATCATCATTGTTAAACTCTGTGTAAATTTGATGAACACTGATTTGTATTCCATCTTAACCTCTCCGTTCTCCATGTATCTCTCATATGCTGCCCAATCCTTGAGATATTTTTGTTTTCTTCGTCCTTTTCCCTGGACTCATCTTTTCATTTCGATGCAGCCACTCTTCCGGAAGATTGCTGCTGCCTTACCCGGAATGGAAACGCTTTCATCAACGAAGCAAGAGGACATGGTTGATGTCAGCCTGAAGTCTTCATCTAACGCACCACAGTCGCAGCCTCAGTCAGGTGGCTGTGCTTGCTAAACAACACCATACATCGTAATGACGTAAAGTGCTTTCTTCTACTTCATCTCCTGTACCTTTTAAACACTCCCTTGATTCTAGAAGACCTTTCTGCTGTTACATCTTGTTTCTTCGGGTCTGTAGCCCTAATTTTGAAGGATATAGAAATGGTTGTCATATATTCTTTTTATTTGCTAGCAAACGGTACTGGCTGCGTGATGGTGTAACATGACCTGATTTTTGTCTGTTCTACTTGGATTCTGGGTCCTTAGCTGCTTGAATCTTACCCTTTCGACCGCAATCAACAAATCCATTTCGATCCATAACCGGCCTATGTCCTGATCGGATGGTGACCGGGCCACCGGTTCAGGGTATCCCAGAGCCTGTCCTTACTATGTGGTAGATGGAGGAGGAACTGCTAATCGCGACCGATATCCACCCGAAATCCAACTCATCCGAAACACGAACACATGTTCCATCGATATTATTTTGCGAAAACGTACTCGATATCATTGTAATGCCTTGATTCAGCTGTGTTTAAGGCAAAAAATGTGAGTAGGTAACACCTTGTCTCCTCGATCATTTATAGGGATGAATGTTTATGCTTCATACAACACTTCAATTATGATTATAACATAAAGGGACAAGCTTCGATCATTTTCTGTCCTTACACGTCTCAATACAACTGTGTTAATTTGATCATTTTGATGCCCCCACAAACCTTTACTTCTTTTGCCCATTTGATTTTTGGTTTATATTATATATAACCATGAAATATCAATCAAGGGGGACCAACAAGTAACAACAACTCCCAAATGACAGTAAACGACAAACAAAATAACACCTTGTTTGGTTTGTGAATAAATATGTACATGTTCACCAGAAGTTAAAAAATGATCCGGGGCCAATTTTTTTTTTTTAAATCATTGTTTATCTTATATTGTAGGGAAACAAGACTCTACATCGTCTATATTTATAGCAATGGTAAAAATTCCTACTCCAACACCAACAGTTTATCTATCCTATACTTTAAAATAGAGAACTAATAATGAAATTCAACCATAGATCGAGAATGGAGGAGTGAAAATAAAATTTTATATATCTGTTTTAATTTAAGTAGATAAAAGTACGTAGTATTACTATATTAATAATATTTAAAACATCTATTAAATGTAGAAATATGCAAAACAAAGGAACGGTTAAAGGGCATAGGATAAAAGTACTACAGTAATTTGGGAATATTTTTCAAATTTTAAGTAGTGTAACATTTTTTAATTAGATTCTTATGGTTGATTTTTTTCGGTAGAGAATATTTTCCAATTTAGGATTTTATCATATAAGGTATGAAATAGAAATACCGTTTTTAAAATAAAAAAGAAATTAGTACTCCCTCCATCTCAAAATACACATCGTTTGACTTTTTGACATGTTTTTAATGAGCTAGAAACTATATAAAATATTAACTTTTTTTTATTAATTTTTTAAAATAATATTATACTTATTATTAATATCTACGGAGTATAATATTATTTTAAAAAATTAATAAAAAAAAGTTAATATTTTATACTCCCCCGATAAAAAATATAAGAAGTTTGACTTTTCAACACATATTTTAAGGAGTTAAAACTATATAAAACATTATTGTTTTTAATTATTTTTTAAAAAACTAAATACCTTAGTAATAAGTATTGAATTTATTTTAAAAAAATTAATAAAAAGCATGCTAAAATCTTACTCCCTCCGTCTCGCAATACTTGTAGTTTTAGAGTAGTAAAGTTGTATCAAAAAACTTGTTGTTTTAGCTATAATTATTATCTTTATAGGTAATGTTTGCTTTTTTTATAGGTAATAATTACTGTTTTTAGGTATTTTAACCTATATAAAAGTAAAATAAACATAGGTTTTGTTAATAAGTGTGCATATAACTAAAACAGCAAGTATTGCGAGACGGAGGGAGTACATTTTAAAGATTACGTGCTGAATAGTAAAAAATCTTACATTTTAGATAGAAGAGAATGTAGGTTTTAGTTGTTTAAAAAGAATGCTAAAAAGTTAAACGACTTATTTTATGAGACAGAAGGAGTATTTCCTTCTCCATTTTAAAGATTTTTTCACAGGAACAAAACCAAACACCACACCTCATGGAGGGGAGACAATGAATGATTGGTCCATAGAGTATAGTTTTGTCTCTTGTTTGATGGACACGAGTGTGAATATTCGTACAAACGTCCCCTTCAATCAATGCAACAGCTAGCTAGGTGTAGCCGATATTATTATAGCACCCACAGCCACAGGTACACATTTACACATTACATATATACACACACTTGTCTCTTTTAACTTTGGTTACCCCCCCACACACACACACTACTACCTACTTGCTGCTTGTTAACCCCACGAGTTTACTCGCCCGCACATGCTCCTTCACACCGTACACGTTGTATCATCGTACCGGCCTTGCAACCCAGCTCTCTCTCGATACGCGTTCGTACCTCGAGCTGGATCCATGATTCTTACGATTTTTGTCGAGACGTGAAAGGAAATGGTTTGTTGCATGAACAACGGAAGCATGGATAAAGTCGATGGGTTAGTATTCTTGGTTTTATATATGATGGAATCTCACCAAACTAGTTCTCGATAAACGTACCTCAAGCTGGATTCTAACGCTTTTTGTCGAGACGTGAAAGGAAATGGTTTATTGCACAACGGAAGAATGGATAAAGTCGATGGGTTAGTATTCTTGGTTTTATATATGATGGAATCTCACCAAACTAGTTCTCGATAAATGTACCTCAAGTTGGATCCATGATTCTAGCGATTTATGTCGAGACAGTGAAAGGAAATGGTTTGTTTGCACACAGGAAGTATGTATAAAGTCGACAGGTTAGTATTCTTATTGCAATTGGTTTTATGATGAAATCTCACCATACTAGTTCTCGATAAATGTACCTCGATCTGGATCCACGTACGATTCTAGTGATTTTTCTGAGGCAGTAAAGGAAATGGTTTTGTTGCATATCGAAAACATGATCACACATATAAGGTGGTGGGGGTGAGGTGGGGGCAATTAGTGCACTTATTACTAATTGGTTTGATGATGAAATTCCATCGAATTTATGTATTGTGCTTGGATTGGCGTCGTCTGATGCACTGTGACAAACGTGATAGTTGATACTTACCAATGCGTTGGAGTAGTTAAATTATATATTCATCAATTTTATAGTTGATATAATATATTTGTTCCGCGCTAGGATATTGGATGTAAATAAGCTATTCTTTGGTTTTGTGAGGACGAGAGAGATGTGAATAAGATCAAAATTAAAGTCTCATATTGAAAGTTGAGTATAACAAACATTAACGAACTTCAGTATTTTGAGTTGAAACCTCATTTGTTGTGGGCTAGGTTTGAGATTATTGTCCACCTCTCCCTTATTGAGATTCATGATTATCGACGTCAGAGTCTCGATGTTGTACGTGCAGTTGGAGAAGTCGGGTAAGATGTGATGCTACGAACACTTGAACGAATCCCTTTCGGCAAAGGGGATCCACTTTTTTAGACATAAAAAAACCTACAAAATTCAAACGATGCCTAAAAACTAAAAACAATCTCATTTTAGACTCAAGTAATTTCATTTTATTCATTATAAAGACAAAAAATAAAAACAACAACTATATATAAAGATGAAAATAACAACAACAACAACAAAATTATAGTGCTATTTTTGAAATAATGTCAGACAAATCGTCACAAAGGAGCAAAGGGTCATTTTTGTTTTATTATAAGATTGAATCCGTCCTTCTAATAAGAATAACAAAAACTTAAAGACATTGAATAGTAATTTTAATCTCACACTCCTTTGTATTTTAGTATTTATTTTCGCTTCACTATCAACGCGGGATCCCAACATCAATTGATAGATACCGCATATAAATTAGGCTCTATTATCGTATGTAGGCCATATGTGACATATATCAACCATACAATTTTTATTTATTGTCGGAATATAAATCAACCATACAAGTTGTCGTACATCCTCATCAAACTGAAAGTAACGGTATTATAGAGATTACCAATCTTAATTTTATTGTCATTGATTAAGTTGATGAAGGAAAAAATGTATAATATTTAAGCCTAATAACACATTTATAATGTTTATTTTATTTTAAATATATACCACATAAATTAATAAGCTTAAAACTAGGGAATTGAATTGAATGAAGTGCAGCAGCCAAAAGAACTGAGCTGCAAAAATTGATCCTTGAGGAATAAAAGCTTTATTCTCTCAATTTATTTTATCAGGAAAGTGTTTCGATCCACCAGAAGAAGTAACCTTGAACGAACCAATCCATGGTTTATTCACTAGTAGACGAAGTTGTCGAAGAAGTGACGCCCAAGTGCAACCATGAAGAAGATTTCCCTTTCCACTGCATCTCCATTGGCATTGAATCCTCGCCATTGAATAGTGATAAGGTGGTGTTACATTTATACGAGCAATGGCGACTTTCGAAGTAGTGTGATGTCTTCATTTTCGTTTTCTTAGACATTGGCCCAAGAAAAGTTACCGTCGGTCCGACAATATTGGTGATTCCATCCGAAATGTCTAGGGACATTCCGAGACTCGGAAATGGAGGGGCTATAGAGAGATGGTTTAGATCTGGGTGTGATGATATTATGGTGTATCTTGGCTTCTTATTAGGGTTACCTAGGTTTTGTGGCCGGGATTCGTCAACATCTAAGAAGTTGTGGAACTTTATAGGTGGTGGAGGGACGGTGGCGGTTTGATATGGTGGTGGTGGTGGAAAGGTGTAAGGCAGCCAATGACACCTCTTATGGCCACCAAGGGCTTGCCCTGATGGGAAAACCTTGTGGCAAATGGAGCACTCATGGGATTTGTTTGGTTTCTTGGATGACGAAGAGGACAACGAAATAAGATCATCATTAGCGGTTGGTGAGGCGGCTGGTGGAGGGTCGTCTTGGTTGTCGTCGTTGTCGAGATTGGCCACGATGACATTGGCTGCAAAGCAGCCCTTGACCTTCTTGTGGCTCGCCCTGTGGCCGCCTAGGGCTTGGTGGGAGTTGAACACTTTGCTACATGCCTTGCACTCAAACTTACCCCTGGCCTGTGGCTCAATGGGTTGATTCCGAACCCTAATGGGCTCGGGATGATCAGAAGCTTTAGGGTTTTGAGACGACCCCATCAAAACCAAAGCTAGGGGCTTGAGGGTGCCATTGGACAACAAGACCATGCAACTGCCTAGGTCAGAGTCTCGAGACTCGTCTTTCGAGGCCGATTGGGGGCCAGATGGAAGCGCCACGGCGTGCTTTCGACGTTGATCTGAGTAGCTAGGGTGATAGCTAGAGAAGTAGTGATGAATGCCATGGGCGTTCATGTGAAGCCAAAGAGCTTTCTCGGTGCCAAGCTCCTTGTTGCAGACTTTGCATGGATGCATGCCCACGTTGTTCACGTTGGCCGACATCAATAATGAAGCTATAGTATGTACTAGCTAGATTTGGAAGAAGCTGGAGAGATTGGGAGTTCGAAGGGCTGACAGTGGGTCGGGTGATTTGTTACTGCGAAATAATGAACTTATGTATAGGATATATATGAATTCAAGGAGGTTCTAGGGCTAACTAGAAGTAAAGAGAAAGGGAGTAATAAATTGAGGGCTTTATGGTACAATAAGGGTTAGGTTTGCACTTGAATGCATCCAAATGTGTGTTGGAAGTTGCATGTGAGGAGTAACCTATATACTACCTCCGTCTTAATTAAAATGTAGGTAGTTTTATTTTTTAACACGATTTGTAAAGGAGTTAAAAACTATACAAATTATTAGCTTTTATATTAATTTTTTAAAATATATTATACTTATTTATCAAAAAAATATATGACAAAAAAGTAAAATGACTTATATTTTGAAATGGAAGTAGTATTTAGTTGTAAATATATTACTTCCTCTATGTGTCTCAAAATTATAGATCGTTTTTTTTTGGCACCTTTTAAAATAACCTAAAGTCTCTATAAAATATTATATTAATTTATACATTTTTTAGCTTCTTAAAAAACCTGGAAAAAAAAAGTAAAACAACTTATATTTTGAGATTGAGGTGATATTTAGTTGTAAATATATTACTTCATCTGTCTTAAAATATAGATCGTTTTATTTTTTGACACGTTTTTAATAACCTAAAGCCTCTATAAAATATTAATTTTTTTAAAATAATATTATAATAATTATTAATAAGTATAATATTATTTTAAAAAATTAATTAAAAATTTAATATTTTATACAGTTTTTAACTTATTAAAAAAATTTCAAAAAAAATAAAACAACTTATATTTTGAGACGGATGTATTACTGCAGTTTTAATGTGAGGGTGTGGTCCACTCAACTTATGGGCCCCATCAACTTTCCATGTAGACATTATTTGTATGAATGTAAAGTTAGATTTGATACATGATACATCAGTTTCGTTATATAGTTATATATAGTTGAGTTGATACCGGCCCCAAGATTTTAATGACAATTTAAGCTGCAAATGATCTTGACAACCTGTTATATATTGATGATTGATGATTGATTCGACCCTAATAATATGTCCGAATTGATTTTCTCATGGTGAGTGATCTATGCATTTCTCATATGTGTGTCATTCTCTTATTAAACCCACACACAAGTTTTACCATTGCACATGCTAAAAGTTACCGGAAGAATTTGTCGGAAATCCTACAAGATACATTCGTAAAAACTCGGGTTTATATTCTACTTGAATTCATAAGGAGCATTTGGCTGTACTTTATATCCAGCCAAATGCTCCTTTTAGTCTAGTTAGTTCTTCGTAATAAGCTTCTCGCTCAGGATAGATCATAGTATGCGTCCTTTGCAATGATCACGCATAAACAAAATAACGCTTATTAAACGATCATTAGGCATAACATTATTCTTGGACAACTTTGATTGCCACTTTTCTCTATTATATTTGGCTCATGGTAGGGGATTGATTTAGTGTGAAATTTTATGAATTAATAGTGTTTAAGAATATTTTATGCACGAATCAAAATTAAAAGGGAAAATGAAAAATAGGGTAGTTATTTAAGGTGATTATGGAGTAAGATCGATTTAACTGCATATGAATTGTTTGTTTACACGGACAATGTTAGGGAAAACCTCTGCAGGGTCATGTTTTCACGTGGACACTTTTTTTTTATGCAATATGTGGACATATAATGTGTTGATACATATATGTCTTGTGTCCTTCGATGGTTATTCAGTTGTAGTGAGTATGAATGCAGTGGACAATTATTCTTTGTAATGGACGATTATTCGGTTGTGGTAGATACTTAGTTGCAGTGGGTAGTCAGATCAGTTGCAATAAGTCGTTATTCGGTTGTAACAATGTTATCCAATTGCTTTAGGCTAGCTATTCACATATAATGCATGTTATTCGGTTTTCAGTTGGATTGAATATATAGCTACTCAATTGTACCATGTAATTATTCGGCTGTATTGTGCAATTATTCGATCACCTATACATAAATTGTACCAAAGCTATTATCAACCCATGATGTTTTGCCCTAATTATACATATTTTAGATTTGTTATAAGCACATTTGATCTAGTTATTAAAGAGATTGAAGTGCTTGATTGGAATACACATATAGTTGGGGGAGCTATTAAAGGGATTGGACAAAACCTGCCATGAAGTTCCATGAAAGCTTCATGTACAATGGGTAGGTTGGGGGGTTTATTAGAGGTGGACGTGGCTTGTGGAGGTGACGGGCCTGACGGCTGCCTAATGGGCCCATTTCCAAAGGTGGGCCCATAAGGCTGATGCACTTTATAAAAATTCCTGCACAATTTTATGGGTAAATTACGGAATACCACCCTTAAAATGCAGTTTTTTTTAAACAAAAATTACAAAATAATCCTTAAGTTTAGGGGTGTGTTTGGATTCCAATTGCATTGTGATTATAATGTGAATTTAAAATAATGTGTTTGATTAGCACGGATTATAATGGGTTTAAATTAAAATGTGTTTAAAATAAAATATACTGTAAAGTGTGTGAACTGTGAATGAAACAATATATAAATGTATATTATAAACATAATACAATGGAATCCAAACACACACTAGAAACTGTGCATTTTTCTCCCCACAAATCTTGTTAATTGTCCCAAAGGGAAATTAATTAACGTTAAGTTACAATAACGATTATTGAATTTAAATTTTATTAGAAAATAAATTTTATGTTTTTTTTTAAAACATGATTTCTTCCAAAAAAAGTTTATGATCAAGCAAATACAAATACTAGGAATGTAAATATTTTTTTTATGTAAAATTATACCCGAAATAATTTAGTTGAACCAAGAGTTGTAGAGGGGTCCGGATTCGATTATAACCGTTAGCAATGCCAATGTAGGGTACATGGGGAAATTTCAAAAAAATAAGTGAAAACCTCGGAGTTAGGGTGTGTTTGGATTCCAAATGCATTATGTTTATAATGCAAAATGTTAAGGCGGTGTTTGGTTGACCCAATTTCTAAGGTGTTTAAATCATGATGTTTTTAGATTCCACCGTGTATTAATTATAATGCAATTATTTTATCTCAATTTATGTGATTATTTGGTTAAATTATGGTTTTACATCGATTTTTATGATATTTTTATTTTTATAACTAAACGGACACATAAAACAAAGTAGAATAATTACATTATAATTAAAATACAATAGAATCCAAACACACCTGTAAGTGGAAAATGACCCAAGTAAACCCTAGGTAGGCTGGTAGTACTATGTTACTATTACTATAGGCTTATTACGTACAGTAAAGTAAGTAAATATACTCCCTACTTTTGAGTAATTGGGAGCGACGGTATATCCGTCCAACTGTCACTTCAGCTCATTAATCACGTGGTGACAAAATATACATTTTACAAATGTGACAGTTACTCCA
The DNA here is from genome assembly GCA_963922045.1 of Persicaria maculosa. NCBI lineage: Eukaryota > Viridiplantae > Streptophyta > Magnoliopsida > Caryophyllales > Polygonaceae > Persicaria > Persicaria maculosa. The sequence continues at coordinate 5,939,817 of OY998253.1, forward strand.
TATATTACCTAGTAAAAATAGATACAGTATATTCGTTCGTTAATTAAAACTTACTCCTCACTCCTTCCATTCCAAAATACATAGACTTTTAATTTTCATCACGTTTTTTAACGAACGAAAAACTCTATAAAATATTTTTTTTAATTACTTTGGAATGGAGGGAGTAATGTTTTACTATTTATGCAAACTTTTTTAGGTGTTAAAAGCTTATATAAAATATTAATTTTTTTTAATAATTTCATACTTATTATAATTAAGTATGAATTTATAAAAATAAATATAAAAAATGTTAATATTTTATATAATTTGTATTATTATAAAAAACGTGTATGAATAGTAAACAAAAGTTTTGTATTATATAGTAAAAATACATATAGAGTATATTAGGTGAATATACCCTTTTCAGTTTTTTTATGAGTAATTATACTCAAGGGGTTTTTATTTTTGCTAATTGTATCTTTTTTTATTAATGACTAATTTACCCGAAGAGAATCTTCCTTGAATCACGTAAATTATAACTGACAATTTCCATCTTTCATGTTTATGTTTATAACTTTATAATGTGCTTATAAACATATAAACACTTGAAAAGTGTTTGTTTAACTTATTTTATTCGGTGCTTCAAGCAACATAAATATAAAAGAAAATATCATTTAATTAAATTATGTTGACTAAATAATTACTATTGCTTTAAGTTTAAAATTATTTTATAAACTTAATGTAATTAATTTATACAATTTATAAAATATTTTATCTTAAAATTAAGTTATTATATATGAATTGTAAATTATTTCTACCAAACACTTTAAAAGTGTTTATATTTATAATGATAATGCAAATTGCAAACACATTCTTACTTAATGTTAACATAAAAAGGGATATATATTCACTAAAATTAGAATTTTTATACGGGTATTTATCAAACTAAACCATTAATTAATAAACTTTAAATAAAAAAAAAGATTCGATATTATAGGAAAAAATCTAATTAATAAATTGATTGTACTATTTTAATAAGTCGGCATAAAACATTTAAAAAGGAAAAAGACAAAGAGAAAGGGCAACAAACGCAGCCAAAGTGACCGGCTATTTAATTTATCATTTTATAGCTACAATAAGGATGTGTTTGGATTTCAAATGTATTATGTTTATAATTCAAAATGATAAGGCGGTGTTTGGTTAATAAAAATTTTAAGGTGTTTAAATTATAATTTTTTGGATTCCACAATATATTAGTTAAAATGCAATTATTTTGTCTTGATTTATGTGATTATTTAATTAAATTACGAGTTTACCTCAATTTTTATGAGATTTTTATTTTTTAATTAAACGGACACATAAAATAAGGTAAAATTTGAACGTATGTGTCAATAATTCACATGCATGTCTCTCTCTATGTTATATGTACACTACAAATTACATGGCTAATTATGGGCAGACATCCATTAATTAAACTTGCACTTGCTTGTTAAAAAAAACAAGCCAACACGTGGAGAAATAGTTTCGTCGGTTTGATCGGCCGGTAGAGTTAAATTTCTTTAATTAGACTTAAAAAAGGCTTGTTATTTAAGACAAATTTCGTCAAACGCACGGTGAGGAGTGTCGATTTTGGGAGTCGGTGTCGACAAGGTGTGTTTGTGTGCTGTTGCTGGCTGTTTGGCAGGAGTGTTGACGGCTATCGACTTAGGGAGTCGATGTCGGCGGTTTTGACTGTGCGGATGGCGATAAATTCATCGTGTACATAATAGGATCTTAAAAAAATGAAAGAAAAGAAAATGTTGGTTTAGGAGAGTAATTAACTTCACTCGTTGAGATCCGTTGGCTACTTGATTATGATCCGTTTGGTACGTAAGTTAGCTTTTCACAACTTACAATTTTGATCCTATATGGTTTTAAATGAAAATTAATATAAGATTTAAATTTAATTAGCTTTTGAAATAATAGCTCTTCGACAATTACTCACTCAAACTTTTCAGAGCTTTTGATATATTAATTATATATTCATAAGTTTCCATCAATTATCTTAAGAGTTATAGGTTTACCGGCCAAACACCATGCTAACTTATTAACATATATTTAACACAAATCATCCATCAGTTTCAGTTACCCTATCGACTACCATTTTACCAAACAAAACCTACATTACATGTGTTAGAACTATATATGAAATACAAGTTTAATAAAATTTTATCTTAAAATTAATTGAAAATAAGAGAAATAATATATAACATTGACCTAGCTTAGTTTATATATCTCTTCACATTTCAACACGTACATGCATTTGATCGATCCAATTAGAAAAAGGAAAAACTTTGCTAGATTCGATTGATACTCTTCTTAGATCGTTTTTGTTGTAGAGTTATTTTTGCTTGTTTCATAGCGCCGTTTTCTGTTCTTACTGTATAGCTAGACGGAAATCGCACGTCGATTCGTCGGCCTCTCGAGAATTAGACTTGTCTAATTTTGAATTCTTACTTTATCAAATAAAAAATATCGCTAACACAAATAGATAGATAACATAAGCTCATAATCAATGATTGATATATATGTGCATCTTTGGTTAATACCTAAAGTGTTATAATTATACCATAAGATCAGTTGTCTACAAAGTATATATAAATAAAATCATGTCATATTAATAAATGGGGAATACGAATTGTAGTTTCCTTTCCCTTTTAAGGGCCTAAAAAAATGTTGGTTTCATATGGTCCATTGGCCCATCTTATCAGGTTGACATATATGCTGAAAGGTGCCCCTCATTGGTAGGGTAAGGTCCCCTTTAAAAGGATACATCCCCTACACCCCCTCAACTTATATATTAATTATAAGATAACATTTTCCCACCACAAGATAACAACAACAACCCAGTTTATCCCGCCACATGATAAATTTCATAAATTAACTGGCCTAGCCAACCGCACAAAATCCATCCATATGATCTAGATGTGAATGAACCGATATCGCTCCACATCGAAAGTTTGAACAAACTAAAACTAGTATATAAGTGAATGGAACTTCACCGTACTTATGTGTTAGTTTTATTAAACGTAGATCAATTTATTTGGCTTTCAATATCAATAATTGTGGTGAATTTCCCCGAGTGAATACCGTTAAAGAGAAGGAGAATGAACAATATGACACAAAGGATTTCCGTGTTCTGGCAAGAACCGCGCAGAACACCCTGCAGAGAAAAACCTCTCTACGTACAGCTAGGGTTTCTTATTATTGTGATGCTTTGATGGATACATAGGCACTCCATAATTCAACCCTACATCATCTATTTATAATAGAGAACCTCCTATAGATAAACCTAGATATAGATAAAACCTACCTTATTTAGAACATATTATAGATAAAACCATATATAATAAACCACCTATATATAAAACCATATATAGATAAAACTTGCTATAGATAAATTGATTTGGGCCCCAATCCAATTTATCTATTTACATAGGATAATTAATTGTCTCCTACAACAATCTCCACCAAGACAAATAATCTATCTATAACAACGAACAGAGACATCTTTAGGATCTTGTCTGCTCCAGGTCCTCCCGTGCTCCGCTCCCTGGGGCTCCTCACTTGAATCTCATCAAGTGATGTTGATCAAGTCCAAGTGGCGCTTCTTGAACTTCCTACTGGTGGCATGCTTCACCAGTCCGGTACCCTCCACCATCTTCCATCTTGACAACCTTTGTAGCAGATACAACTTGTTGGACAAAGACTTTGACGTATACCTCTTCTCCGATTGAACCCGAATCTTCTTCAAAGACTCCATGTCAATCACGTGGTATATCACTTTATCCACCTGACAAAGTCGAATACCCGACGATGCCTTCTCTTGTATCTTCTCCCGTTCATCATCTTTCAATGAAACAAGTTTTGTCTCTTTCATCTTCTTTAACATTCCCTGTTGAGTCAGCACATCCTTCACTCGTCGTTGCCAAAGACCGAAATTTTCAGTGCCATCGAAACGCGGAACCTCGAATTTCACACCAGATGTCATCGTCTAACCCGACTCTGATACCAATTGTTGTGAATTTCCCCGAGTGAATACTGTTAAAGAGAAGGAGAATGAACAATAGGACACAAAGGATTTCCGTGTTCTGGCAAGAACCGCGCAGAACATCCTGCAGAGAAAAACCTCTCTACAGCTAGAGTTTCTTATTATTTTGATGCTTTGATGGATACACAGGCACTCCATAATTCAACCCTACATCCTCTATTTATAATAGAGAACCTCCTATAGATAAACCTAGATATAGATAAAACCTACCTTATCTAAAACCTATTATAGATAAAACCATCTATAATAAACCACCTATATATAAAACCATATATAGATAAAACTTGCTACAGATAAATTGATTTGGGCCCCAATCCAATTTATCTATTTACCTAGGATAATTAATTGTCTCATACAACAATAATTTTATTTTATTTTGCCTAAAATGAGGTGTCAATAAACTATTTTCAAATAAAAAAACCCGTTGACACCTAATAGTTGTACATTTGACGAGAAATTGACCGTACATATAACAGTTAGATTTGACCATCTAGTATATTTCATAATACCTTGGGTTTTTAACTTATTTCTTCAATTGTTTTCACTATTTAATTTTAACTAAATTCTCATATATGTCTCTCTACCAAAATCTTAATGTTTTGTAAGAGGGAGGTTGTTACATGATACTGGCTCTTTATTGTTAAAGTCTGCTAGATTTGGTGTGGGATTACAATGCAGGAAGGTCATTTAGTGTTGTATATAGGAAAGATACGAATAACACATAAACTCTGCCTATGATACTGTGTAGTATGTGTTAAAATCGAATGGGCCTTGCACACGAACAACGTATAATTCCAATAAGATTTTATTTCAAAATTAATTGACAATAAAAAATTTAAAAAGAGTAATCTGTCAAACTTATTTACTACCTCCGTCTAAAAATACATGTCCTTTTATTATTCATGCACGTTTTTTTCGGAGCTAAAAACTATATAATATATTAATTTTTTTAAAAAAAATAATAATTACAAACTTATTATCAATAAGTTTATTATTATTAAAAAAATTAATATAAAATTTAATATTTTATATAGTTTTTAGCTCCTAAAAAAACGTGTATGAATAGTAAAAGAACATGTATTTTTGGACGGAGGGAGTATTATTTAAAACATCTCAACATTTTTTTAAATGAAACAACCACATTCCCATACTCATATATAATAATTATATATACAGTTATATATTGGTCCCGAGCTTTATAATAAATTTACTTATGGGGCAATTTCCATATAGGCCACGAAATTAGGCTATATTAGGAATCCGTCTCCCACCCTCTCCATATTTGGGATTTGTCCACCGAATTTTTCATCATGCTGAAATTTTTGTTTTCAGCAAAAAAAAAAAAATTCCGCGAAATTTAGTTTTTTTTTTTTTCCACGTTTCCAGAGTTGTTGAAACGGAATTGCTGAAACCTTTGTGTCACCATCTGTTTCAGCATTCTTTTTTTCCGTTTTTTTTTGTCGTTTGTTTTTTGAGTTTTTTTTTTCCCGCGAAACTGCTGAAACCCCTCTGCCACCCTCTGTTTCAGCAGTTTTTTTTTTTCGCTTTTTTTTTAGTTTTTTTTTCCGGGTTTCCAGAGTTGCTGAAACTCCTATGCCACCCTCTGTTTCAGCAGTTTTTTTTTCTTTTCGCGTTACTGTTTTTTTTTCATGTTGCCGAAACCGGAGTTGCTTAAACCCCGATTTCAGCACTGTTGTTGATGCCGAAACCCCGGTTTCAGCAACGTTATTGATGCTAAAAACACGGTTTCAACAACGTTGTTGATGCTGAAACCCCGATTTCAGCAACGTTGTTGATGCTAAAATTGTTGTTGAAACCGTATTACGAGATATAAAATTTAGCCTATGTGGGATTCGAACCCACGTATTTGCGCATAGCACATTGCTCTACCATTGAGCTAAGAGGCTTTTAAAGGAGATTTAAAGCAAATTCAACAACAACAATTTCAGCTAATTCTAGTTTTAAAGAAAGTTCAGCAACAACAATTTCAGCAAAAAGAATGACCAAACTAAGAGTTCTCACCAAAAGAGTAAAAATAAGCTATCTAAAAGTTTCAGCAAGGCAAAAAAAAATGCTGAAATTGCATAAACAACATTTGATATCCGACTTTGACCCCAACAGTGAATTAATTTCAGCATTTCAGATCATAAAAAAATGCTAGATACAGAAGAAAGGAGAAACTAGCATACAATAACCACTTCGACACCGGGGTTGCTGAAACCGAAGTTTTTTTTTTCCGCATTAGCAGGAAATGCTGAAATGCTTTACCAATTAGTTCCTCTTTCTTCTACAATCCATTAGCTATCGAGATTAGAATTTAACAAATTAAAAATCACGAACAGATTTGGAGATTGGTGTTTCGTATATCAACATGTATAACTCAAAGACAGTGCAGTTGATAGCAATGAGTCACAAGACCCAAAACACAAGAACAGGGAAAAAAATCACCATTTCTTCCTTTTAGGAAGATAATTTTCCATTTCAAAATACATTTACACACCACATCCACCTTGAACAAAAATTCAAGAAGCAAAGAGAAGCCCAAGATAACTTTCCAAAGCCAAAAACTTGAAAAGTAGTCAAGGAACTTACAAATATTGTCATATCAGCTGAACTTTGCTTAGGATCATCACCATCCAGTCCATCCTGTCAAAAGCAAAAAGAAATATATTATGATGGAATATATTCAAACAAAATGCCAATTAAAACAAAACAACCAATTCATGAAGAAAAGACACCATGTGGGATATTATATAAGAGTTCAGATTTCAGAAATATGCAAACAATGTATGCTGCCAGTGAATTAGACCCTCGACAAAAACAGCTACTTTTTTTTAGACTCAAGCCACAATACAATTACACAATTACCTTAAAAATGTCTCTATGTAGCCCAACAAGATTATTTAGGAAGTTCTCATCTTATTTCTTAAGGCCTGGAAAGTATCATTCATCCCTGCACAATCTCAAATCCATGGGGCTCACCGCATCATCAACTATAGATATGGAGGAATTTGATGAAAAGAAGAATACACAAAATCTCCTATATCCCCCATCTCCTTCTGCAGAAATGCAGCCTCAAGTCAAATTAAGGAAGCAAATGTTCAAGAGAATCAAATATCAAATATATAGATAAAATTATGATTTGTGATAAATTATGATTAGTAAATTGTCCACTGTGATGGTTCTAAACATGTATGACAGCATACATAGAAGACAAATTAAGGAAAAATCAACTGCAATTACAAAGAAGCTAAAAAACTAAAACAACAATGGAGGAGCTTACGTGTCTAAGCATCTGGTTTTCGTTCTGCAAGGTGGAGAGCCTCTCCTCCGGCTCTATCAAGTACGCCTTCTTCCTCTCTCTTGCCTGCTGAGCTGACACTCTATTCCTCAGCAATTTGGCATCTCAATCAACAAAACATGAACCAATTACCAACACTGTTAACTATGCCAGAACCAGATCTCTCTTTTGAAATTTGAATACCTCTTCAAACGCTTGCACAATCTGAGATCAGAGGAAGGCCGTCTGAGATCAGAGGGAGGCCGTCTAAGATCAGATCTGGCCTCGCACAATCTGTTCTTCCTCTAATTTCAGAGCAAGGTGCTCAGTTTTATAATGGTAGAAAGACGGAATATTAAAAAGAAGATGATCAATTATACTGAATAAAAACAATTACCTCCATAGAACAAGCACTGCACAGAAGCAAGGTAACTGGAAGCTGATGTTGCTTTTGAACTAGTGGCGGGATAGCAACAACTTGTTTTTTCTCCTAAAATTACTGATTTCAACTTGCAAGTACACCACAGATTTCAACAATCGGTGCCTTCTCCTCGCTCCATCTCCATCTTCGTCCCTCGTCGCTCCATCTCCGTCACTCTGCTAGCACCACAATCACCACCGGCACCACCTTCGTCTAACCGAACACCGACTCTAGATTTATGATCTTCGCAATTGGTGGAAAATTGAAGAGATCACAAACAACAGTCTATGGAACCCCGTCACGGTTGATTTCAGCAATTGCTTCAGCAATCCATGGAAAACCATCGTGCTGTTTCAGCAGTTGCTGCTCGCATCTCTGCTTCTGCTTCAGCAGTTTATGGTTGTATTTCTACAATCCGCTCCCTCCTCCGCCTCGCAGCAAGGCCGTCGTCGTGGATTGGACAGATCGGAGATCGAATCGCTCCCGAACGCAGTTTCAACCATCAGATGAACTTTCAGCAACGCCGCCTAGGCGCCTCCTCAGATGATAGTCTTCCAGCAGAAGCTCGACGAAGATGACGGCGGGAAGAAGACATCATAATATCACTGAAGACAGGTTTATTAACAACAAATCGAACATACCATCTGCATCTCGCGGTGGCCGAGAACCACTGGAGATCTTCCCCTGAGCTTGAGACGGTGGTGGAGACTGGATTCTTGAAATTTGACAGCAACGTGGCCTGAATCTGAAACCGCAGGCACAGATTCAGAGCAGCGAGGGCAGCGAAGGCCGCCGTTTCTGTCTCTCTTTAGGTCGGCGAGCAGCGAGGGCAACGTGGCCTCCATCCACCGTTTCTGTCTCTCCTTAGGTCGGCGTAGGACCTCCATTGACGCCGGAAAAGGCGAATTCAGATGCGACGCCGGAAAAGGAGATTTCAGATGCGACGCCGATTCAAAGGCGAGGCGAGCGAGATCGATGGCTGCGAGAGGTCGATTCAGAGGCGAGGCGAGATCCGATATCGATAGTGGATCCAGGGAACGAGATCGGAATCTCAAAGCCGGAGATCGATAGCCCTGGCCTTCCTCACCGTCCCCTTCCTCTTCATCGTCGTTGTCTTCATCAACTGGCCGGGAGGATTTGAGGGGTTTTTTATTTTGGTGCTGAAAGAGCGAGGGATTGATAGATTAGGTATAGATAAGAAGGGTAATTTTGTCCAGAAAATTTTAGGTGGACAAAACCCCAATTTACCATACTTGGGAGACACTCTCTAAATATGGTCAAAAATTTACGCCTTCGACGCAAATTTTCTCTTTACTTATCCCACACCATCCAATGGGACCTTCAATTTGTTATAAAGATATTCTTCATACCATTATTAATTACGGTATTGACAGCTAGTGAAAATCTTATTTCCCCCTTTTTTTTTATTATTTTTTTTATTTTTTTTACATGCATGCATGGCTTAAAAACAGTAAAAAAAAAATTACATTACCACAAGTTTGTAAAAAATTAAAAAATTAGTGTTAAAAACTTTTTAAAAAAAACCCAAAAATTGAACTTCCAACTTAAAAACTTGAACCTCAAATTTTGAACTTTTAAGATAATAATTTTGAATCATCCAAAAATCGTGAATAAATTTCGATCCAACATACATACACTACAAAAAAAAAAAAGGTTTTAGGGCGACAAAACTGTGAAGTTAAGGTGACAGATATACTTTTTGTCGCCCTAATTAATTTTTGAGTGACAAAATTAATTAAATAAATTAAGCTTTCAATAATTAATTAGTAAGCCATCAAATAAAAATTTAAAAACTTAACAATTAATTGAGTACATTTCATTTATTTATTTATTTAATTTGATAATATTAAAAAACATATAACAGTAATGATCCAATAAATGTACAATAAATCAACAAAAAAATGTACTACAAGATTTTTACCACCATTTATTTATTTATTTATACATTTCCATATATAAATGACATCATATATGGCTACAGTACACAGGAGTTCGAGTTCTGCTGTACCGCTGGTCCGCGGTGTCACTGTTTGATGGTGTTTGGCTTCGTTCTTCATCGGCGTCCTCAGCTTTCTTGGGAGCTGGTCTTCTTGGATCATCTTGTTGTAGAGCTTATTTCTGTTTGTTTCATTTAGCTTGTTATTTGTATTTCTGTCTTTTTAGGTTGTATGTTTGACGGTTCACCGTCTGTCGACTTTGTCAGTCAGACTAGCTTGTCTAACCTTCGAATTATTACCTTATAAAAAAAATGTAAAAAAGGATACAATGGATGGAATATATAGGTAGATCGAGATCGATCACATTCATTTGCAATTCGATCATTACTACTACATGTGGGATTTTAGGTTGTTCTCTTGGCACACGTCGTTTTTGCACATCATGTTCGCATTTTCGTATTAAAACGACATTGCCTGATTTTTTTTCAAAAAAATATTTTATTATATATACCTTTAACCATCAAGTTTAATTTTGGGGAGTACTCCATCATTCATTTATTGTATACCTCACTCTGTACCCATTATATGCCCTACCTGTTTCTATCAACACAACATGTACGTTGTAACATAGCCCGCATTTTTCACGAGATAATTAAGGCCGGTAATTAATTAATTTGGTTCTTAATTTTATCATAAAAAACACTCCCCGTAAGTGCAACTGGGTTGCAGTTGGAGTCGGGCTGTTTGGCTTTTTCGCTCTGATATCATACCGAAGTCCATTGAGACTCGGGATCGGGGATCGACAGGTCGTGTGCACATCTGCGCCCAGGGACGGAGGGAGGGGGGGCATGCGGTGGCTCGAGCCCCCGAGTTGGAGGAATACCTTAAAAAAAATTAAAAATATGTTTTTTTGTAATTTTTGATAATTTAAGGGTTAAAAATAATTAAAAATAGTAAAAGATCCGTGTTTAGCTTAGTTGGTATGAGGTGGGAACTTGAATGATGAGGTCTTGAGTTCAATTCCCTATAGTTTCATTTATTGATTTTTTCCTTTCTTTTAGTTTTTTAAACTTAAAATAGCAATTTAAATCATAAATTTAATGTGTTTTTTAAACTTAAAATAGCAATTTAAATCATAAATTTAATGTGTTTTCTACTACTGTATATTTTTTACAACAAAGATTGTATCTTATATATATCTTCAAAAAAAACTCGAAAATATAGTTGAGCCCCTCCCTCCGGATTTTTTTCTGGCTCCGCCCCTGTCTGCGCCCTTACGCTAATAGCCTAACTAATGACATATGTATAAAGGTCATATTTATGTTCTTCCATAAATATAGGACATATTGTGTAATTATGTATAAAGTGGTTTATACCTCTATAAATAGAGGTTAGCTACATCTGTTGTAAACTACCTTTTTGTAAACATACTAACTAAGCTTACAAGCTATCAAGGGAGGTTGTCAGATTTCTCTCATTTGTCACTAACATATAATTAGTCGATTGAGGTTCCATCCTAAAACCAATTGGCAATAGGAAAAGTTACATACCTACTAGTTTATATATACTAAGGCTTCTTTGTTCATATTATCAATGTGTGACACTTTTGATCTCTTCACATTAGTTCATTCTCTCAAGATTATAAAATAATTGTAATATTTTTTTCAAATTGATTTTTTCACTATAACAGAATTTAAAATTTTATAGTTATGTTTTATGTATTGTATTTATAAGTTTATAATATATTAAAACATAAATATAATTTTTAAAATTATTTTGAAGTAAAAGTAATGTTATATTTTGAAATAATTAAATAAATCTATGCGTCAGTGATGCAGAGGACACTGATAACCAAATGTTGAGGGCCCAATGAAATTGGATTAATAGTGGGAGACATTAAAAGACAAATTACAGAGTTTGACAATGTGATTTTTTCGCATGTGCCCCGTGAGGGTAACAGGTCGGCTGACAAGGTTGCACACCTTGACCGTCTTGTTAATGGGGCGGCCTTGTCATTACACAATGATCTCATTGATCTCATCCGTCGGGATGCAATCGGTTAGGCTTTTTGCCAACCGAATTCTTACCAATTCAAAAAAAAAAAATAAAAAAAATGTTGAGGGCCCAATATATATTTTTATAGCTAGGCGAAGTGTAGTTTTCGTAAATAAAAGACAACGCAGTAATATATATACGATTTTTGATAGAAACAGGTCGAGTAATTAAATCAAAGAATGTAAAGCCTCTTAATTATCTACTCCCTCTCACAATTAAATTCTTTCCATTTTAAAATATACGTCATTTAATTTTTTAATACCTATTTTTTATATAAAAAAAACTTAAAACTCTCTAAAATATATTTTTAATAATTTTTTAATATAGTTATACTTATTAATTGTAAATATGAAATTATTTTTAAAAATTAATTTTAAAAAAGTAGATATCCTCTTTGTAATATGTATAATTTTTAACTTTTAAAAAAGGGGCTAAATATATAGATAGAGCCACTATTCAACATGATTGAAGCCGGTTGTTTCATCCGTCACGATGATCTTTTTAAACACATCCTATAGTTTGCCTACTGTAAATAAATAAATAAATAAATAAAAAATATGATTGAAGCCGGCTGTTTCATCAATGTGGTTTAATTAAGTTACAATATGTAAGTGAAAGGGAAACCATAGAATTAATGAGAAACGACATACAAATAAGCATTATACACATTGAATGTTGTATATAAATCTATTGATGTTATTCTTAATTTGTTAATAATTAATGCATATTTAAGAATATATCATCTAGATGCACCATGAGTATCAAGGCTATTTACTCATTTACTAGCTCCTAGTATATTTCGTACGAATGCACGCACGCACGCGCGCACACACCATTCATTTGTCAATTTAGTTTACTTCATTTACTCGATAAATGCAACATCTCGGGTATAAGAGTTTTACTTGATAAAACCAGATATTAATCGATAAGTAATTAATGTCAAGTTTAATTGCGGATTATGACTTCCAAAATCACATTCGAACACAAAATTGTCAAAAAAATATTTTTCTATTCTTTGTGATATACACTCGTATACATATCCGCATAAAATATTAAGTCAATGTTGTCTCAGTTGATAAAGACGATTATCATACATCCAAAGGTACGTTTTGGAATGACTCGCAACCAATGTGAAGACTATGCTTGCATCGATACCTCTGTAAATGGCGTGTGATCCTACGCATACCTTAATTAGCTTGCGTGTTGCGAACCCTAACTGGCCGCGGCTAACTAGCTTTATGATCAACCATATCAAACATTTATAAGATGTGCAAGATGAAAACTTGATCTTTGCGAATGTGAGGGTAGATGTGAGGAAACCATTCCGGAATGGCTCGCCGAAAAGGACACAAAAGATGTGATGGGATCATTTTGTGAATTTTCACGCGTGAATATCATTAAAGAGAAAGAGTAATAGGACACAAAAGATTTCCGTGTTCTGGCAAGAACCACGCAAAACCACGCAGAACACCCTACAGAGTAAAATCTTAGGTTTCTTATTTATGTGATGCTTTGATAGATACACTCGTACATCATAATTCAACCCTACACCCTCTATTTATAATAGAGAAATCTCTGTAGGTAAAACATCCTATAGATATACCTAGATATAGATTAAACCTATTTATCTAGAACTTATTATAGATAAAACCTACCATAGATAAATTGACTTAAGTCCTAATCCTATTTTTTTTTATCTAATTAATTGTCTCCTACAACAGATCATTTGTGTCAAAACTCTCTGCCCCTTAATGTCCCTCCTCACCACAAAATTAAAAAAAATTAAGAAAGAGGGTTAAGGGAGAGATGGATTGGGAGAGGGTACATCCACAAAGACAGGAAGAATTCGGGACAAGAGATCTGAACCGGTCCTCGATCGGTTACGAATGAATTGCCAAAAGGAGACTTTTACTATGCATTGACATTAGTATAAGATAAACTCGAATCATGCCAAAATAGTGTGCCTCGTAGATAGAGTTGGTAAAATCTGACCCGGCCCGAGAAACCCGACCGACTTACCCGAACCGAAACCCGATCGAACCCGAAAATTCAGCGTTATGCATAACCCAAATCCGAAACTGAGTCCGACCGATTTTGACCCGAAATCCGAAGTGACCTGAATACAGACAAACCCGACTCAACCCGGATCCGACTCAAATCAAACCCAACCCGAATTCCAACCGACTCAACTCCCAACCCGACCCGACTCCCAACCGACCCGACCCCTAACTCGACTCAAATATCCTTGAATATATATATATATATATATATATATATATATATATATATATATATATATATATATATATATATATTATACATTTATACTACAATTTTTTTATTTATTATAATCCATTATCGAACTATTGATAGTTAATGCTATTTCTAAACAAAATAAAAATTTCATTGATCAAAGTGAAAACTTAAAACCATTAGTGGATAAGTGCATTCCATTGATCAAAGTTAAATTTACCATAACTTTATGGTAAATTTGAGGACAGTTTAGAAACAAAACAAAATAAGCCAAAGTCCATAGTAGTAACTCATAAAAAATATGTTTAATATTAAATTTTCTTTTAAATGAAATTAATATGTTTAACATTAGATAAATATTATGTTAAATCATAAAAAATACCCATAAAGATGTAAAATTTTAAAAATAAACTAAATATAATATAGATTAACTAAATATATTATAAATTTCTTAGATATAAAGGGTAAATATTAGAAATTTTTTATAATAGACATTTTATAGGATCGTTATAATAACAATAAAGGACCGGGATCGTTTTTCCATTTTTAGATCGTAGGATCGAATCGAGAGTTTAAGAACATTGAGTTTACGAATCAATGAGTAGATTATTTATTGAATCATATTTGATTTTACTAAAATGTTTTTTGAAACCCATAAATAATATGAATTACATATTCAATTTAATAAAATTGATTACCCAAAAGCAAGGTTAGGAGTAAAAATGACATATTAGGGATGTATCGGATTTATCGGTTTCACTAATTTAAAAATAAACACGAAAAAATAATATTTAAATTGTAAAATTACCCATAAACTTGATAAAATAAAAAGTTTACATTCAAATTGATATACGTTTAAATTTTGATCCGATATACCTATATGGTAACGGATTCTAAATATCTCCGATATATCGGCCGCCGGCCGATATATCGGGGACCGACCCGTGTACCGACCCGAAACTCGAACGAAACCGACCCGATTCTGACCGAAAATGGGTCCAACCCAATTCTGACCGAAACCCGACCAATCTGAATTTCATTTTGACCGAATCCGACCCGACCCGACCAAGCCCGATACGGAAATTTTAACCGAGTTGATCCGACTCATCAGTGATCCGACCTGAATGTAATCGACCCGAACCCGACCGGATGACCCGAATTGCCAGCTCTACTCGTAGATAAAGATTGAGCTAGCTCAACTTATGTTATGAGGCTATAAGTTGCATGTGGTCCTATTAAGGAGAGCCAGCCCTGCCTACTAGCTAGGTGCCAAGGTTGGTCCATACGGTATTAACTCCGTTTTAAAATAATTGAGTTTTTAATTAAATGATAATTTCTGTTTTAAAATAGATGGATTTTTATATCTTTTAGGTAGGGGATTGTAATGGTTGTATGTTGTTGTCGTTTGAAAATATTATGATTAGTTAAATATATATTGGTATTAAAAATAATAATACTTTCAGAAATAGATATCGTTTGACTTTTTGACACGTTTTTAAGGGGTTCAAAACTATATAAAATATCAAATTTTTAGTAAAATTTTAATATAGTATAAATACGTATTAATAATAAATGTAATATTATTTAAAAAAATTGTTTAAAAAGGTAATATTTTATATAGTTTTTACCTCATTAAAAAACATGCTAAAAAGTCAAACGACATCTATTTCGTAACGGAGGTAGTAAATTTTTAAAAAAAAATTAGTGGAATGATGATAGAAACAAACTGAGCTAATAAACTTCCTTATTCTTGGACACAAGTCTGATAAATCAAGAGGACGCAAGTAATTCTAGACAGATAAATCGCCATGATACATAAAAAAGACCAAAACAATCCACAATCTATGCACCATTCAATCCAGCAAGACGAAGAAAACAACCCTCAAAACTATAAACTTCCTTATTGTTTATATATGATTTTTTTTTAAAAAAACACCGCCAAACTAGGGCCTTCAACCACGTATCCCGAGCCCCCCTAACTTCGCCTATAATATCTAGGGTTGGTTACCTAGAAGATGCAAACCAATCAATTAGTTTTTTGGGCATGTTATGGCTATTCACAGTACTAGCTACTAGTGCATAACTAGTACTACTTCCAAATATATATTCCCATCATTTGTGGTATGTTTGGTAATCTTGCTCCTCAAATCAACTTTGTATACTACGAAGTATAATTAAGGTTTATTCTACCCTAGACATTACGTAATCGAGTTTTTAAATTTTTTTTTTATGAAACCATTTAATACAAGGGGCTTGACTTTGTACCCAATAAATTTATATCCGAAATAATTAAGTGTAACGCCGATGTTACAAGCAAGACTGTTATTCGAGTTGAACGAGCCGAGTAATGCTTGTTTATATTCCGTTCATTTATTATGATATGAACGAGCTCGAGCCGAGCCTAAATTTTGACTCGAGCTTAAAAATGTGCTCACTCGACTCGTTTAGGAAATGAACTAGCTCGAACCGAGCTTTTTTTCAAGCTTTAAACAATTCTACTTGCTCATTATACAGTAACTTAAAGGAAATTTTAGAAATTCCATAAAATTCGAGCTATTCGAACTTAATTTGAACGAGCCGAGCTTTGAACCGAGTTTAAAAATGTGCTCATACTCAGCTTGTTTAGAAAATAAGCGAGTTCAAACCGAGTTTTTTCAAGTCAAATTCGAACTATTCATGTTCACATAACACGCCTAATTACAGGATTTAGACTGGACCAAAAGTGCTCGTGGGGAAATGATCGGACTCAAAAGATCGAGTTTGGGCATAACCCAAGATTTTTATATTAAACAATTGTTGTTGGGCCCAAAATCCAAAATATTTAAGTGGGCTTAAGCACTTATCGAGCGGTTAAGGCCCATAAATAGAGTGACAATATTAAGAAGTTGGGCTTTGGCCCAATTATTTTGGTAAAAATTCATTATTTAGATGTGAGCGAGTTTTTATCGTAATCACATCACATCACACGACTTCAAAAAAAGAAGTTGGTTTTAATAAGCATGATTTAAAGAAAAAAAAAAGGTACTCCCTCCGTTTCAAAATACATGGGTTTTTACTTTTCAGCACGTTTTTTAAGAAGCGAAAAACTCTATAAAATATTATTTTTTTAATTAATATTTTTATATAATTTAATACTTATTAGTACTAAGTATCAAATTGTGTAAAAAAATTAATTAAAAAAATAATATTTTATATAGTTTTTCGATCGTTAAAAAACGTGCCTCTCTTCTTTCATGGCCTTCAGGATGAGACAACGCTTCAACAATGCGGTTGGTTCTCCATGTGATGAAATGGTTGAGAAAAAGTAAAAGCCCATGTATTTTGGAACGGAGGGAGTAATATATAGTTAGCAAATACACTTTCTTTGATATTTCCGATCACAAGTTGATTTAGTGATTAAGTGTAGAATATACCACATTAGAAATTTTGCCATTATTGTGTACTCCCTCCATATCGCAATAGTTTTTATTTCAGAGTAGTAAACTTATATAAAAAAACTTGTTGTTTTAACTATATTTATTATCTATATAACTAATGATTGCTCTTTTTATATGCAATAATTACTGCTTTTGGATATTTTATCCTATAAAAGTAAAGGAAATATATGTTTTATTAATAAGTGTGTATAAAGCTAAAACAATAAATTTTGCGAGACGGAGGGAGTATTACGGAGTACAAGTCATAATAAACGATCAAATGAACCCTAAGTTTATCTAGCAATTAAGTGTAATCATTTTGGTCATTATTTTTTATATCTCAATGTTAAAATCAGTTTTTTTTTTTTAAAGTTCATAGGTAGACACTTATGCTATTACAATATAAAGAGGGGGATTCGAACTCGTGACATATTGGTCACTACATGTCATCCTATCAACTAAGCTAGTAAGGCTTGAAAACCAGTTAATGATTAAATAAAATGAGACTTGATGAGATTAAAGGAGTTAAAGTAGAATGATTACCTCTTGCGTGCACACAATTCCTTGCTTAATTGGAAAAAAAAAAAAACAAATCAAGTTGTGACCAAATTGGGGAAGATAGGGCCCACTTTGCACTTTATTGATCCATCTTATAATCATTATTCATATAACTAGGAAAGTCATGCCCGTGCTACGCACGAGACATATAAGTTTTGGTATTTTATAAGATTATTTAAGAGATTATTTTATGTCATATTGTTCCTTAATATAAACTATATGTTTGTAACTGGTAAACCTTGGTTTTATATGCTTCGTAAAAATTTCGTTTAAGTTATTATAAAATGTTTATTTTTTTTTTGTATGTCTGGCATTTAATTTTCATAAATATTATTACGTTTTTGTTAATGTCCTAGTTTGGTATCTTACATGAAATTCAATTCATAATTTTATTTGTTAATTTTTTTTTTGTTGATTATCCATATCATCTTGTGTAATACATCAAAATCTACATCTTGATCGTTCTCCGGCCAAGTCGATCGATATTCCTGCAAGAATGAAGAAGAAGAGGCGGGGCTCGCTCCCCGGAGGAGCCTCCGACGCTCAAGTCAGATAGTGTCGGCCGAAAGAAGCCCCCTCAAACCCTAGCTATATCTATCATATATATAATGAGAGTTAGGGTTTACCGTGTAAATGACGATTATGCCCCTGGATCTTTTATCGAATTACAATTGCTATATCCATTGCCCCTCGGGTTTCCTTATCACGATCTAGTGATGAGGGAAGACGAATAAGTTGATACTCTTCACTTGTTATGATCAAAGATCACCAGTAATGCTTGCCCCGAGTCTTCGTCGTATCCTGCAAGCTTTAGCATTCTCAACCGAATAACACAATATAATGCAGTTGGTGCGTTATGAACTGATCAATCGAAAGTTATTAAACGTTTGGCCTTAAGTGAGAGTTAGTGTTTGTTGATGGCATTCATGATTAACCTTTGTTTGTGATTGATGATTCTGTTGGTTAAGAGTTGAACATTTCGTCTTTAATGACCCTCTTATCGCATGATTTTGACTTTTGCTATCCCTTAACGGGGTTATTATGGCCTAGAAGTTGGCTTTTATGGGCCGTAAGTGGCGATCTGTTGGCCTGAATTGGCTTTCGTTTGGCCTTAAATGGCGATCTCATGGCCTGAATTGGCTTCCGTTTGGCCTTAAATGGCGATCTCATGGCCTGAATTGGCTTCCGTTTGGCCTTAAATGGCGATCTCATGGCCTGAATTGGCTTCCGTTTGGCCTTAAATGGCGATCTCATGGCCCGAATTGGCTTCCGTTTGGCCTTAAGTGGCGATCTGTTTGCCTGAATTGGCTTTCGTTTGGCCTTAAATGGCGATCTCACTGCCTGAATTGGCTTCCGTTTGGCCTTAAATGGCGATCTCATGGCCTGAATTGGCTTCCGTTTGGCCTTAAATGGCGATCTCATGGCCTGAATTGGCTTCCGTTTGGCCTTATGTGGCGATCTCATGGCCTGAATTGGCTTCCGTTTGGCCTTAAATGGCGATCTCATGGCATGAATTGGCTTCCGTTTGGCCTTAAGTGGCGATCTTTGGCCATGCGTGGCGATCCTGTAATTGTTTTTTATGGCTTTGATATAATGTTGTTCTACATATATATAAATGTGCATATAAGCATTTCAAGAAATTATATGCCACTGATTAAAGCTAGGAGTCAAGATGCATGCAATTAACAATGTAATATGACTAACTAATGAGTAGACTTTTTTTTTTTTTTTTTATCGAAATAGGACAAAGAGAATTTAGCTTTTGGGTCTCATATGCTGGACCGGTCGGACACGTTATGTTGCACTTCCAAGTGAGATATCATGCCTTATGGAAGTTGGGCCTTTTCCGTAATTATCTCGAATGCAGAGGCTAAGTTGCGATTTCCAAAAACTCCTGGTTAATTTTGTAATTAAAACAAACCATAATCAAAACATATCGTCCTCTACCTTAGGTTTTGCAGACGGCGGCGGCTGGATCTCGAAGCTAATCTCAAGCTTTCTCTCCAGATCCGAATGCAGCAACTCCACCGTCACTTCAATGGCGGGCGTCGATGGCGGGCGAGAGCTGATCTCGAAGATACATCATCGGCCATCATCCCGTCTCTGGCCCCAATCTCGACGGCGACGAAGGGCTCCACGGGCGTGCCTGGCGCATCAGCGCTTTGTGTGTGCTGCGCTGGGCATCCATGTCGTCTTCAGTGCGAGGATGCTTGGTAGCGGCGGCTATGGCGCAACCCCAACGTATGTCCAATCGGAGTGGCGCAGAGAGACGGAGGAGGCCAGACTCGGCGGGTGTGTTTGTAAGCACTGGATCTGGGCGTGCTTTCGGTGCGATCCCAAAGTAGATCCAATCGGAGTCACACCAAGAGCGACAGGGGAGGCTGAAGTCGGTGGCTATGTTGGCGACGGCTACTCCTGCAGATCCGGGCGGCTCCTCAATCCGAAACTGCAAGGCAGGCTGGATTCGGATTTCGAAGATCGCGGATACCCTTCCGGAAAACAGGAATCTATCCGACGATTCTGGACGGTCTTCACATCATCGATTAGGTGCGGCGGAGGAGGCCGTGGTGGCTGCAGAGGCCGCTGCTACTCCTGCAGATCCACCGCTTCATACAGCCTCACCCACGACCGATCTTCGTTGCTTTTTTCATTGAGAGATCCGATCTTATGGCTTTTTGATCGAATTCCCATGGACGGCGCCAAATGTAATACATCAAAATCTACATCTTGATCGTTCTCCAAGTCGATCGATATTCCTGCAAGGATGAAGAAGAAGAGGCGGGACTCGCTCCCCGGAGGAGCCTCCGACCCTCAAGTCAGATAGTGTCGGCCGAAAGAAGCCCCCTCAAACCATAGCTATATCTATCATATATATAATGAGAGTTAGGGTTTGCGATTAGGGTTTACCGTGTAAATGACGATTATGCTCCTGGATCTTTTATCGAATTACAATTGCTATATCATCTTGTAAAGGTTAATTGTTTTATGTTGGATTAAACTATTGATGTTGTTTTCACTTCAAAACCAAAATATGAAATTGGTTGGCTTGTGTTTAGATATATCATGATCATATATTTATACAATGTTTAGGATACACGAAAACTATAAAACAATGTACAAATAGTAAATCTTGATTTTACATGCATCATAATTTGGTTTAAGTTATATAAAAATATTTATATTTTTTGTGTGTCTTATATTTTAATTTTTAAGAAATATTATTATAGTTAATGGTTAATGAAACATAGTATGGAATACTTAAGGCCCTAGTTTGACATCTATTTTTTTGATCAGGTAATAATTCGGGTAGAACAATCTTACTCGATAGTATCCTTGCGGATGAGGTCTT
The DNA here is from genome assembly GCA_963922045.1 of Persicaria maculosa. Lineage (NCBI taxonomy): Eukaryota > Viridiplantae > Streptophyta > Magnoliopsida > Caryophyllales > Polygonaceae > Persicaria > Persicaria maculosa. The sequence continues at coordinate 5,961,176 of OY998253.1, forward strand.
GAAAACTCCCTAGTTTGGTATCTCATACTTGTATGAAATTCAATTCACATTTTATTTTTTCAATATTTTCTCTATTGACTGTCCATATCCTCTTCAAATGGTAAAAGTTAATTAAATTATCGACTTTTTTTTACTTTAAAACTAAAATACAAAATTGGTTGGCTAGCTTGACTCAGAAAAGATTAGTACTTTGTATATACTATACTATTCATTTTTTTTTTGATAAAAATTGTACTATTCAATTTAGTTTCTAAGAAAATAGTTATAATTTTAAAATCAAACATTATATATTTTTTCCCGTAGATATCATTATATATAGAATTTTTTAGATAGACTTATAGAGATTAAAATAAACAACGTAGTAGATAACTATAATATTATGTCTTTATTTGCATCTTTAATCAAACATTATATTTTTTTGTTCATCTACATTTTAATTGTAAAATCAAAATCAAATGATTATTTTTCTAATAAAAAAAAAGAAAGAAAATGATTATACTCAAACTATTGATGGCATTGCTAAAGAAATAGGAAAAAATGAGTATTTTTTGGTTTTCAAATTAATCAAATGCTAAGATTGATATTTAGTTATAAAAAAAATTATATGGATATTTTGAAATTTCATATTTAACTAAATGAACAATCATTAAATTATAAAATCAAATTAAAGGAAAAAAGAAAAAGCATTGAAGTGTTCTTTTGTGAGAGAATTATTAATATTGAGATTTGAGAGTTATGAGGGAGAGTCATTAAGAGCCCTTGGAACACAATTTTTAAAGGTATATAGATAGATATAGATTGAATATGGGTCCAGTCATATACTCTATCCGTTTCAAAATAAAAATCGTTTGTCTTTTTCTGCACGTTTTTTGAGGAGATAAAAATACTATAAAATATTATTTATTTGATCAATTTTTTTTAATAATTTTATACTTAGTAGTTATAAGTATAAACTTATCGAAAAAAATTCATTAAAAAATAATATTTTATATAGTTTTTATCTCATAAACATGCGTATAAAAAAGTCAAGCGACTTTTATTTTGAAACGGAGGGACTCGTTGCCCACGGCCCACCGTTCGATAAAAGATCATGTTGTGAATTCACGACTAAAAATTCAAACCGTTATGTGAATACATTACACTCTTGCTATCCAGCATATCCCTTTTCAACTCTCATTAACGCTTTCAAAATTTCAGCCCAACAGTGTAAAATAACAGCCGTGTTTTGGGATAACAATTTCACCCGCACTCAACTCGAATCTGAATCACCCGATTAAAAAAAATGGGTGAAAATTCGAAATAAAGCGGATGAAAAGTGGATATATGGGTGATGGGTTGGGTGGGGTGGATCGGGTCATTTACGGGTACAGGCTGTACCCGACCCGATCCACCATCCATCTACATTATAAAATATTTTTTTATATATTTTATATAAATAATCTATAAATTTTCTAATTTTCTAAACCCTAACTTGCTAATCGGCACTTCGTTCTACAGACCTCTTGCCCTCTTCGTCCTCTACCACTCTTGCCTCGTTGTTACTAGGTGACTTATTTTCCTTAAGACAAAGCTATATAAACTCCCGTTTGTGTTTAAGACTTATCGTCATGTGTTTGAGACAATACTAATTAAACTTATGGTGACTTATGTAAGACTTAATGTGTAATATGATGTTATTTTAGCCAATTATTTGTCTCCATGTTTGACTGTAATTCAATGTCTGTATTTAGTAAAAATCACTCATATGTCACCCATTTCACTCGCTCACTCGATGGATATGAGTGAAAGTGGATATAGATGGTGAGTCGGGTGGGGTGACGGATCATCCATGGTGGGTCGGGTGAAATGGGGGTCCATCCACCCACCACCCGACCCATTACCATTCATAACCGTGTTGTATTGTGTTGTTTTTAGAGTCATAAAATATCACAAAAATATAAGTGTAGGTAAAATGTTTGTACAATGGTTTAAATTTTTGTGGGATAAAAAGTAAATTCCAATCTTATAATTAACCTAAAAACAAAAACAAATTCAACACGACTCTTATTTTACACTATCGAGCTGAAATTTTCATAATTTTATAGTGAAAGCGTTGATGAGAGTACTTGAGAAGAGATATGCTCGATAACAAGAGATTAACATATTCACCTAAAAGTATTACTACCTATTAACGCATGTACGTACATTAGAAAATTGTTTATTAAATTTTCTCAAATTATTACACCTATACTTTTTTTTTTTTTGGATTAGATAAGAATTCGAGTTCAAACATATCTGAAACTCGAGGGTCAGCAAGCCGGCAGACAGAAGAACCGTCTAAAAATCAACATAAACAACAAAATCAAACGGTGTAACCCAGGCAAAAACACTCTACAACAGGCGAAACCAAGTAGACCTAAACAAAACAGGAAATTGCCGAAGATGACCGACGAAGTCAAGCCCCACCCAGAAGCAGAACCGTTGGTCAGCGGTACGTCAGGATCCGAAAATTATTACATTTATACAATTATATAGTAATGTGTTGGTTGTTCGTGTTTATTTTTTTTTTGATATGAGACAAGGATTTGGATGGTCAACAACAATTGACTCATCGCCCAATAGCGTCCTGATGGACAATGTCGTCTATGTTCACAAGCGTCTTTTCAGCGACAAATGACGAAGAGAAACCGAAATGTGTCAGCCTATCAACAACCTGATTCCCCTCTCTGAAGGTGTGTGAAAAACTCACACTCTCTAACGTGCGACAGAGGCTGAGGGCATCACTAGATCCCCTTCAAGACAAACAACGCCAAACAGTCTCCCTCCACCTCAAGCCGAGAAAAGCCCCTCATCCAAGCAACCCAAAGACCGAACAAAAGACCGCGGCATTCCGCTTGCATAGTGAACAAACGACCAAGATCCCAGACGCCACAATCAATAAATGACCCCTGACAATTACAAATAACAAAACCCGAGGCTGCAAGATCCGAGCCAGCCATAGCGCCATAAAAAATAAGTTTGACAAATTATTCAATAGGTTTTTTCCATTTAACCTTTTATGTAATGTGTTTTTTTTTTTTTTTATTAGGTAAGGATTCGGGTGAGTTATCTACCCGAAAGCATCCTGCCGGATGAGGTCAAGAAGACCAGAATCATGAGATAAATCTGGTCCCCTGGTAGAGTAGCTAAGGTGTGCAACCTTATCTGCCACTCTATTAATGTGTGTTTGTGAAACCAACCATACTACGTTATATTAAATTAAATTTTTTTTTTGTTAATGAGTAAACTCACCAAAAAATGATTGAAAGTACTAGCGTAGATTGCACATGACAAGATAAACTAATAAAATAGAGCTGGTAGATCATTGGAATGCACTTTGATTGGAATGCATTTTCTATAAAGGTTAGGATATTAACATTTCCCCCCTAAAAAGATATATTATTCTTTGACAAAAATGTAACTTTTGTGCATGAAGTAGGTAATTTTGTTAGTAGTGAGTGAGTAGGTTTGAACTGGGTTACTAATATTAAAAAATAATGTGATGGAAAAATAGATGGCAAAGAAAGCAAATAGCTAGATTCTTCAAAACCTAAAATTTGACATTAACAAAAGCTGCCAGCTTCTATATACATTGAGAAAACCTAAGTTTTGACATTAACAAAAGCTGCACTAAACAGGCGGTGAGTCGAAGGAGGAAGAAGGACGTGTGACCAGATGTATATTAACCTAGTCTATGCTCATCCATGCCGCGAACAGAAAAAAAAAAAAAAAGTCAATTGGTCTATGTGCAACCAGGGTGCGTGTAAACCAACTGGACAAATTCAAAATTTGATCTATATGCACCCAGAGTGTGCATAGACCCATTTTTTATTAGCATTATGTATTTTTATTTAAATTAATGTACGTTTTTTGCGGTGCAAAAGACATTATGCACACTCTGGGTACATTTACGGATAAACACTTAAACGCATCCAAGGTGTATTTACGGGTGGACCTCATCGACCCATAATTCAATTTAAATCGAGTGATTTAGATTTTTCAAACTTAATTACATGGAGTTGAAAAATGAAATTAATTTATTTGAGAAACAAAAAGCAAATTAATGAGATCCAATTCTTGTATATACAATAGGACACACTTGAATATCCATGCCGAGTTGGAATATACCGGGAGTTCAAATTCTATTCGTCAATGATGCATCAATTTTATTCAAAATTTTAGAAACATTATCCAAACTCAATTAAGATTTACCATTATTATATTATTTTAAATTTTAATCATCATTCATAAAAAAAAAGGTGAGATTTTAAATCAATTTTTAAGCCCGTAATGAAGTGTGTTCTAAAATACTACTATGATGATGATATTGCATTTGTTCAAATGGGATAGGAATAGACCTGTCAAATGGGTCATTCGGGTCGGGTTCGGATCGGGTCACTTCGGGTTTCAGGTTTTTCGGGTTGACTCGAACTCGGGTTTGACAGGGTTTGACCGGGTTTCGGGTCATTTCAGGTCGATTTCGGGTTTGTTAATTTTTTCTTTTTTAAATTAAAAAAAATCATGATTTGATAATTTTGTGATAAATTTCAATTATATATAATTATAAATCAACCGGGTCACCGGGTCAATCGGGCCAAAATTACTGGGTCAATCGAGTCACCGGGTCGAAACCCAGATTACTCGGAAAATTTCGGGTTTTTCGGGTTCGGGCCGGGAAAAAAAATCGGCTCAAAATTTCCGGGTTCTGGTCGGAAATTTTTCGGGTCGTTCGGGTCGGGTCACCGGGTCGGGTTGTGTTTTGACAGGTCTAGATAGGAACATACAATATCGTTTTGATATAATCAATTGTATATATTCCGTTAGTGATTCCCCGTGTCGTCTTTATCAACTGACGGATGAGTTACTACACATTGCTCTTATTCTTTCATCATTTATGCTAGTCTTTGCCTTTAATTGTACCCTTATACTTTGATGATTTTGCCTCGTTGTAGTTTGATTTCTTCCCTTTTTTTGATGGTTTTTTCCGGTGCGTCGAGTTCTTACCTGATAAAAAAAAGGACTCATTTGATTTGATGTGCGAATTGCAATTTTCTGGATCTTATTTAATGAGAATTGAATTCTCATAAAGTTCTAATATGTTTGGTTATTTTTATTCTAAATTAATGATTAAACAGAGGAATTGATAATTTTTAAATTAAAAATGGTGGAAGTTGAACTTTTTTCTCCTATATCATGAGATTACATACTTCTTGGATTTTCAAATTACCAAACAAACAAGGCCTAGAAAACTCTTTTTTTTTTTTTTAAAGAAACACTAAAAATTAACTTATTGATACAATACAAATTGATGGAAAATATATGGTTCCCACTCACAAGCCTAAACAAATTGTATTAATAGTCTACTGAATTAAATTTCAATATATCTCCTAAACTGGATTTATGATCCTTCAATCATGCCCAAATTACAATAGAAAAGAATGGAAGTTGGAAGTGGACATTAGTAACACACACTTTTCCAAATTCAAAGATAACACACTTTATGCAGAGGCAAAATGAAGCACCTCCCTCCCTCCCCACCATGAAGAAACTCAAATCCCTCCCACTCAAAAAAAGCTCAAAAGCCAAATAATTGCACCTTTTTTCTGCACCGCACGCAATCTTAACCTTATATCAGTCCGGCCATACAAATGATTTGCTGCATTTAGACCTGTCAAACGGATCATTCCGATCGGGTTCGGGTCGGGTCACTCCGGATCTCGGGTAAAACGGGTCCCGGGTAAAACGGGTTCCGGGTTTTTCGGGTTGACTAGAACCCGGGTTTGACCGGGTTTTGGGCGGGTTCGGGTCGATTTCGGGTTTATCAATTTTTTTTTTTTTAAATTAAAAAAATCATAATTTGATAATTTTGCGATAAATTTTAATTAAATATAAAAAATTTAATTATATTTAATTATAAATCAACCGGGTCACCGGATCAATTGGATAAATCGGGTCAAAATTACCGGGTCAATCGGGTCACCGGGTCGAAACCCAGATTACCCGGAAAATTTCCGGGTTTTCGGGTTCGGGTCGAAAAAAATTTCCGGGTCAAAATTTCCGGGTCTTGACCCAAAAAATTTCGGTCGGTCGGGTCGGGTCACCGGGTCGGGTTGTGTTTTGACAGGTCTAGCTGCATTGCATAGCAGGCAATCTTCTATGAGAGAGGATCTGCTCTGTCAATTTTGCTGTCCTCCTATCTCTCTCTCTCTAATCTCTTCATTTTTTTTTTTAAATTGGGGTGTGTGGAGGTACAGGCAGGGGTAGGGTATTTGGTGACAGTTGATCCCATTTGATCTTCTATCGGACTGGCGGTATATCAACTTTTTAGAATTACCATTTTTCGGTGTTTCGCTATGTCATATATTTCGGTGTTTATATTGAGAGATGTGAATAAAATTAAAAGAGTCTCACATCGAAAGTTGAACAAAATAAGATTTAGTATATGAGTCGGTGAGCTACTCATTCTATTGTCAATTGGTTTTAGAATGGAACTCCACTCGGCACTAGCGTCTGTGCACACAACCCCCAGTCATTGGTCTGAGTCGGACATTGTTTTTTTAGTTAAATTGTGTCGAGATGTGGGTTTGCCATTAGAATTAATCGGGTGAAACCCTTTTATAATGTCAAGTTTTTGTGCTAGAACTAGGTGGATCCCGAACTAGCCGGCCTTTAATTAAGGCATGACATCAAGTGCACGTGTCATATATTTTAGGATCAAATAGGACTGAAAACATGATAAACCTCAATTGATTTTATGATGAAACTCTAGTAGACTTATGTGATGGCCGAGTTTGGGTGCATGACGCGCTCATACGGACATGTAGACCCCTATGCTATGAATGGAATTTATCATGTTACCACATATCGGTTACAAGACATTTGAATGAGTCATTTATAACGAGAGATGAAACCTCTATACAATGGTTTAGTCATGCCTTCAAACTCCCATCTAACCACATTCCAAGTACAACCGTGATGCAATTGGCTAGGAATTCTTTAGGAATTCGAGGATGTTGATTGCTTTGTCAACTGAAATGACAAAGATTTAATTAGTTCTTTCTCAATTTCATGTGATAGAATGGAACATCAATTTTAAGGCAGGGTCAGAAATTGCAAAATTTCAATCCAATAGTTTAAACTTTTGTATTATATAGGTGAATTATAATTCCTTATAAGATTAACATAACCACAACACGTGTAGCTATCCATGCAACTCACCGACTAATTTCACAAATTGCAATATATAATTGAATTCGTCAAAATAAATTGAAATTGTGAATCACCTCCAATCCGATCTCATTGAAATTAATCACCCAATGTTGCAAAATATGTTGCATTTTTTAGACTAATTGATATTTTTTTTAATTAAATAAAAACAATTTTAATCATAAATAAAACAATATAAAAAATAAACACGATAAATCAGAAATGACAATCCAAACATAAGCACCACCACGACCTATCTTCAACTTATTAGGATTAGATTTGCTTAGATTGTTCTGCCATAGAGTTTGTTTCTTCTGCTTGTTCGATGCGTCTTTTTCTGTCTTTTTTATATATTTAGTCAATTTCTGCATGATGACTTGTCGACTTCTTGAATATCATAGTTGCCTAATCTCAAATTTTTACTTAATAAAAAAATATATATGATCCAAGTCCAACCCATCCGATTGTACCTTTAATCCACCTCTCAAGCCCCTTATTTATACAACTCCTACTAGTTCATCACCACCTTCCATCATGCAAAAACAAACTCTCCCCTCTCTCCTTAAAAACTCCCTAATCCCCCCCAATCAAATCAAATGTCTCAAATCCTCACAAGATCACCAAAACACTGCGCCCAAAGAGGATTCTTCCACCTCCACAAAAAACTCCTTTACACCTCCTCAACAATCTTCCTCTCCATCCTCTCCTTCATCCTCCTCCTTTGGGTGATCCTCCACCCCACAAAGCCACACTTCACCCTCTTGCAAGCCCAAATCTACCAACTCAACCTCTCCTCCAACCCCAATTACCACCTCCTCTCCTCCTCCCTCCAACTCACCCTCGAGTCGAGAAACCCTAACACCAAAGTCGGTGTCTACTACGACGACCTTGTCGCCTACGCCTCCTACAAGGGCCAGCCCATCTCAGCTCACGCCTCCCTCCCGCCCTTTTTCCAGGGTCAGCAAGAGAGCTATGTCTTCTCCATGTCTCTCGGTGCAAGTTCGTTGCCCGTTGCTCCTTTGTTCGGGTTTGACATAGCAAGAGATGAGGTAATGATATTTTATTTTTTAAATGAGTTAGAGATTATATAAAATATCAAATTTTTTTTACTAATTTTTAAAAATAATTTCATAGTTATTAATACTATATCCGTTTTAAAATGTTTTTTAATGAGATTAAAAATTATATAAAATATTAGTTTTTTTATTAAATTTTAAAATAATATTATACGTATAATATTATTTTAAATTTTTTGATATTTTATAGAGTTTTTTAAATATTAAAAACGTGCTAAAAAATGTAAACGATTTATATTTTGAAATAAATGGAGTATTAAATATGGAATTGTTTTTAAAAATTAATATTTTATATAGTTTTTAACTGTTTAATATTTTTAAAATGAATTATATATATGTAAACTTTGAATTTTGATGGTTCAAATCTTACTCTTTCTATAGGTGGCTGGGAGGATGGTGGTGGTGTTCAAGGTGGACGGCAGGCTGCGGTGGAAGGTGGGGAGTTGGGTTTCCGGCGGGCATCGGATTGATGTCGATTGCACGGCGGTTTTACCGTTTGGTGTGACGGTTGCACCGGTTAGTTCAGCTGGGGAGGGAACTCACTGTGCTACAAGTGTGTGAAATATTGATATTTGTTGGAATTAATTAATATAGATGCTTTGTTAACAAGTTTAATTTCTCTCATGTGTATAAATACTTGTGCATATATATTTAATGTTGGTAATCAATGATTTGGAGTAACATTTGTAGCAATTCTAATTTAAAATAAACGGATTCGGCCCAGTCGAGGTGGTCTAGTGGTGAGGAGCAAAGGGGGTGGGAAGGAGGTATCGGGTTCGATCCTTGCCATACCAGTGGGTCAAACCGGTTTACCTGTACGTGGCTCTTACCGGCTGGGTCACGTGGATTCCTCGTCATAAAAAAAAAAAAAAACCGGATTGGAACCGATTGGAATAAATACTGTTATATGAGCTAAACAACTCGAGCTTGAATTGGCTCAGGATCGGCTCGAAAAAAGCTCGTCTTGAGCTTGTTCACTTACCTAAACAAGTCGAGATTGAACATAATTTTAAGCTCGATCTATTGAAAGCTCGACTTGTTCGATTTAAGCTCGAATTTTATGGAATTTCTATAATTTTTCATAAGTTAAGAGGTTTGGAAATAGTTTTCAACCAGCAATTGACGCGCCTCGGTTATTACCTCACTAGCTTTGTCATTGCCCCAAGCGCAAAGATTGAACAAAAAGCTCGGCACGAGCTCGTTCATTTATTAAAACAAGCCAAACTTGAACAAAAAAGCAATCTTGTTTAAAAATTAGGCTCGATTCGACTCGAACTCATTTAACAAATTAATCAAACTTGAACATATTAAGCTCAACTCATTTGCGAACCATTTAATTTAAAGCCATATAGCTTGAATTTGTGATGGATGAGGACGATGAATGAATGAATAAGATCATGAAGGCATAAGTGATGAGTATTGTTAGTGGTTTTATGAAGAAAAATTAAAACGCCTTTTCTAATCTATACTCATGTCTCTCGTAAAGAAAACCATATTATTGTATAATTAATACTCCCTCCGTTCGGCAAACCTTGACGTTTTACTATTCATGTACGTTTTTTTAGGAGCTAAAAACTATATAAAATATCTAGTTTTTTAAATAATTTTTTTAACAATTTCGGATTAATAACTACAAACTTGTTAAAAAAATTTTAAAAAAACTAAATGATTCCAACTACCTTATTTCCAGCTTCTTTGATGTCCGGTCATGGGTCACTCGGAAACACCCTCTCTACCTAGTCGGGGCAAGGGTGCGTACATCTCGACCCCCCAGACCCTGCTCTAAGCGGGAGACACTGGGTTTGTTGTTGTTGTTGTTGTACAAACTTGTTAAAAAAATTTTAAAAAAATAAATATTTTATATAGTTTTTATCATTCTAAAAAAACGTGCGTGAATAGTAAATGACAAGTTTTGCCGAATGGAGGGAGTAAATTCTACTCTGTATAAAAGAAATGTATAAAACAAAATTCAATAAAATTAACTTGTATGTTAGAAAGTCAGGTGGTGAGTACAGGTGAAAGATTCTAAAGGGAGAAAAGGAGGGCAAAATAAAGACAAAGATAAGAGAAAAGGTGGAATTATCATGTAGTATGAATGTATGATATGATGTATCTATATATCCTTGTATATCTTTCTAACTAAGGAATCCCCCAACAATTATTGATGTCTAAATACCATCAGTATATGCATCACATATCCTGCCACAAAAGATCAGCTTTAATAATGAAATTGATCTTTCTTCCTACTCCGTAATTATTAGATACAGTACAATTTTTATTTGGCTTTAAAGACAAATTGGTGTATTTAAATACTCTCTGAGACAGATTGATACTCCCTCCGTTAATCAAAACATGTCGTTTTAGATATTTACACATTATTTAAGAAAGTGTAATGATCTTAGTCATATGATTGTTAAGAGCTCAAGTGAGCAGTTAGGCCAAAGGAATGTGGTTAGGCCTTGTAATTGGTCTATAAATAGGACCATTAGACCTTTGAGGATGGGTATGCAAAGATAAGACATATTTTCCCTCTTCAAACTCTTCTTCTTCACCTCACCTCATTCTCTCCTCATCTCGTCTGTTTCTTCACTTCTCACCTCCAATTCTTAGCTTCTTCTTACAGTTCTATCAAGAGCTTAGCTCGACTATATGATCCAATAGGTTGGGTCATAACAGATTGGTATCAGATTCAGATTGGGACAGCAGTTTGCGCGCCATGGCGGAAGGTACACGCTCGAAGACATTGGAAGTGCAATTCCATGAATTCAAGGAAGATACGAAGACATTCATGGCTTCCACATTGAAATTCATGGCGGATTCACAGCAGTATCGTGAGGATCAGGCCAGGATGTTTGAGGAATTCAAGATCCACAATGATAAAAGGATGGAACAGCTCGCCGAATTCGTTCGTCATCCTCCACATCAAGATCGCTAGCAAGAACACACAGCAGATGCAGATAGGGGATCGAGTTCCCGAGGGGGAGCGCAAGGTTCAAGAATGGAGCACCGCAAGGAATCTGTAATGGGGAACGGTCCAATTGGCCATGAAATTCCGGGATCAAGGTGGAACCAGTGCTACAATGGAGGTCAAACGAACGCGGGGACAGGAGGAGCAGATAATCGATTCTTGAGGCTGCCAAAATTGGATTTTCCGGTTTTCGATGGTAAGAAACCGCGAAACTGGATTCGAAAATGCGAAAAGTATTTCGCCATTTTCTCAATTCCAGATTATCAACAAGTGGAGATCGCGGCCATGTATCTCACGGATAGAGCCGACACTTGGTTACAGGGGTATTTGATGCAGTATCCGCGAGTATCTTGGTCAGATTTCTGTGATGCAATTTGTCAGAGATTTGGTGATCGTCGGGAAGCGGAAATTGTCGGGGAATTCAACAAACTCCAGCAACAAGAAGATTTGGAGGAGTACAATGAAAAGTTCGATGAATTGCGCGCTTGTATGTTGTCATTCAACGCCCAGTTAACAGAATCCTACTTTGTGTCAAGCTACATTAGTGGACTGAAACCAGAGATTCAGTCACTTGTGAAGCTAGGAAGGCCGGCGTCAATGGCGGATGTGATCGACCAAGCAAGGCTCCACTTCAGAGCTGTTCAAGCCTTGTTAAGGATGTCAAGAAACCCGTGGAGGCCAGCCGCCAGTGGATCCCAGACATCTGGATCGAAATTTTCAGTTCCTTGGAACTGAGGATCTTGGAACAAAAGCGATCTTAGAGGATCAGTACAGCCCAGCATTGGCAGCGACACAGGCAAAGGGACTGCACCATCCTGTGAAAATGTTGACGGGAAAAGAATTCAGTAAGCTTTGCAATATAGGTGATCACATTTGCTTGGCTCAAGTGGTTCAAGTCTGTAGCATCAGGAAGAGTGACCACCAACTTCCACCCTTGATTACAGGATTGTTGGCTGAATTCCAAGATATATTCAAGGAACCCACTGAGTTACCACCATTGTGACACCATGAGCATGCTATTCACTTGAAGGAAGGGTCTGCTCCAGTTGCCTCAAGGCCTTATAGATACCCTTATTTTCAGAAAACTGAGATTGAGAAGCAAGTATCGGAAATGCTCAACAATGGTGTGATACGACCTAGCCATAGTCCTTTTGCCTCACCTACCTTGTTAGTCAAGAAGAAGGATGGCTCCTGGAGGTTTTGTGTGGATTATAGACGCCTAAATGACATCACCATCAAAGACAAATTCCCCATCCCTCATATTGAAGATCTCTTGGATGAGTTGCAAGGAGCATGTGTGTTCTCCAAACTGGATCTAAGGGCTGGTTATCACCAAGTCAGAATGGTGGAAGGTGATGTGGCAAAGACTGACTTTAGAACCCATCATGGCCATTACGAGTTTAGGGTAATGCCATTTGGACTAACCAATGCTCCTGCCACCTTTCAAGGGCTAATGAATGATGTCTTTAGCTCCTTGCTCAGGAAAACTGTCCTGGTCTTCTTTGATGATATCCTGGTATACAGCAAGAATGTAGAGCAACACTGTGATCATCTGAGAGAGGTTCTGGCTATCATGAGGAAGCATAAGTTGTTTGCTAAGCAGTCTAAATGTGAGTTTGCTCAAACTGAGGTGGAATACCTGGGTCACATTATATCAGACAAGTGAGTATCTACTGATCCAAAAAAGGTGACTGCTATGATCAACTGGCCGACACCTAAGAATGTCAAAGCATTAAGGGGCTTCTTGGGTCTTACTGGCTATTACAGAAGATTCATTAAGGGGTATGGGTGTATAGCAAAACCCCTAACTGATCTCCTAAAAAAAGAACTGCTTCAAGTGGTCCAATGAAGCTGACATTGCTTTTCTTTCACTGAAAAAGATACTAAGTTCCCCACCAGCACTAGCAATGCCTGATTTTTCTATACCATTTATAGTAGAAACAGATGCATGTGAGTCTGGTGTGGGAGCTGTATTAATGCAGAAGGGTCAACCCATTGCTTTCATTAGCTAAGCCTTGCAGGGAAGACATTTGTTGCTATCAGTTTATGAGAAAGAACTCCTAGCCATTCTCCTAGCTGTCGACAAGTGGAGGCATTACCTTGAAGGTAACCACTTCATCATCAAAACTGATCACCAACCTTTGAAGCATCTCCTGGATCAAAGGCTTTCAACTCATGTACAACGCAAGGCTGTGAGGAAATTGTTGGGCTTTTCATATGAGATTGCTTACAAGAAAGGAGTAGAAAACAAAGCTGCAGATGCATTATCATGAGTTTTTTAGCAAGGGGAATGTAGGGCAATGACTGTGATGCAACCAGTTTGGGTTTCTGATATACTGAACAGCTATGAAGGGGACCCTGATATCCAAGAGTACTTGCTGCAGGCCTTGTCCAGGAACCCAGGACCTTTCACAGTTGCTAAGGGAGTTTTGAGGTACAAGGGAAGGCTAGTGATTGGTTGTAACACTGAGATCAGGACAAAAATCTTTAAGGCCTTACATGAAGAGCCTATTGGAGGGCATTCAGGAATACAGGCTTCCTATAACAGGATAAAAAGCTTATTCTACTGGCAAGGGTTGAAGAAGCAAATTACTGAATTTGTGAAAATGTGTGACAGTTGCCAAAGGAGCAAGACTGAAAACATAGCTTCCCCAGGTTTGTTGCAGCCTTTGCCTATATCTGATAGAGCTTGGAGCCACATTAGCATGGATTTTATTGAAGGGCTTCCCAACTCTCATGGCAAGGATACTATCCTAGTGGTAGTAGATAGACTTACAAAGTACTCACATTTCATCTCCTTATCTCACCCATTTACTGCTGCCAAGATTGCAACCTTGTTCATGGAAAACATTTACAAGCTACATGGCATTCCCAAGAGCATAGTGTCTGACAGAGATAAGATATTTGTGAGTACATTCTGGCAGCATTTGTTCAAAGATTTGCATACAAGCTTGGACATGAGCACAACCTATCACCCTCAGTCCGATGGACAGACTGAGAGAGAGTGAATAGATGCTTGGAAACTTACTTGCGTTGCATGACTGCTAGCAACCCCAAGAAGTGGTCACAGTGGTTGTTTCTAGCTGAATGGTGGTACAACACCACTGTGCACTCAGCCATCCAAATGACACCTTTTGAAGCACTGTATGGTGTTCCACCCACACAACTAGGATTGCCAACCTTATCTGCTTCAGGGTCCCCAGTGGACAATTGGCTGGTGTCAAGGCAGAATATGGTCAAGCAGTTAAGAGATCATCTCCAGCAAGCTCAAGCCCGCATGAAGGTGTTTGCTGATGCACATAGAACAGACAGGGTTCTCAATGTTGGTGATTGGGTTTTTGTTAAACTTCAACCATACCGCCAGTCAACTGTTGCTATCAGAAAATCTGTAAAACTATGTGCCAAGTTCTTTGGGCCCTTCAAGATCATAGCTAAAATCGGGCCAGTTGCTTGCAAACTTGCCCTGCCTCCTAATTCTCGGATCCATCCAGTCTTCCATGTCTCTCAATTGAAGCTCAAAAAGGGGCAGGTGGGGGACGTCTCTACACAACCTCCAGCAACAGATGATGAGGGCCAAGTCATTGCAGAACCTGAGAGCATCTTGGACACCAGATCTCACAACTTGCCCAATGGAGAGCCTGTTTCTGAATGGTTGATCAAGTGGACTAATCTCCCAGCCAGTGAGGCCACCTGGGAGGCAGCTGCACACATCCTCCACCAATTTCCTGACTTCCATAGCTGATCTTAGTCATATGATTGTTAAGAGCTCAAGTGAGCAGTTAGGCCAAAGGAATGTGGTTAGGCCTTGTAATTGGTCTATAAATAGGACCATTAGACCTTTGAGGATGGGTATGCAAAGATAAGACATATTTTCCCTCTTCAAACTCTTCTTCTTCACCTCACCTCATTCTCTCCTCATCTCGTCTGTTTCTTCACTTCTCACCTCCAATTCTCAGCTTCTTCTTACAGTTCTATCAAGAGCTTAGCTTGACTATATGATCTAATAGGTTGGGTCATAACAAAAAGCAAATAAAAGCAAACAAAAATACACTTATACCCCTAATTATTACTATACTTTTCCACTCTATTGAAAACTACAACTAACAAACATCTAATCATGACAAGGGTAATTTTGGAAAGTGAACACCAAAATATCTAAAACGACAAGTTTTTCTTAACAAGATTTTACTCCTAAAACGACATGTTTTTCTTAACGGAGGGAGTATATTTAAAGGAAAAAGAGACAAAAAGGTATATAAAAAGTGGTTCTGGTTCCAGACAATCCCTTTTCCCTTGTTGAGGTCGGTTCACTCATTAATTCGGTTTTTTATTATTTTTTTCATCCGGTTTTGTGCCAAACCAATTAAACCCATACCACAAATAAAACTAAACTCCTAAATCGTTCTCCCACTGTAATGTCCCAATTAGGGATTAGGAAATTAAAAGGAAAAAGGGAAGGATTAAGGGAAGAAGAAGTTTACAGTTAGATAAGGAGTTTAGGGAAAGGTAAGGGAAAGAGAGATAGAGGAAGGGTTTAGGGAGAAAAGAGTAATTTGGTTGTTTGATTATTTCATTGATGATCTCCATTACAACTAATAAGGGTATTTATACAAACACTCTAACTAATACCTCTATGTACATGACATTACCTTCCCCTTAGAGAAGCTTTGTCCTCAAAGCTTACAAAACAATCACAAAACTAACAAATCACAAAACTAGCTATAACACTAACAATGAAAAGGGTACATGGTGCATGACTAAACAAATGTGTGACAGCAAGCTTCTATATAGCTATGTACTGAGAGTCTTCAATATTATTTGCAATAGTTGCAACTTGAATACTTGATTGAAATAACCCAAATTGGAGTGCTCTTGGGTCTGAAATGTTCTTCCTGCCCAACTGCATCCATGCCTCCTTTCTTTCCCAACAACAACCAAAGGATAAAAGCTAATACCCATCATGTAGATGAACATCCCTATAGCCTTTAGATATTGTCCAATGGCAACAATTTCCATTCTTATCATAAGAAAATCATCTCTACACAAGTACTTTCTTGAAGTTCCCTTTCATAGCACTCCAACAGCCCCTTTGAAAGGTTCTCCAGCCCCATGATAGCAGAAGAAATGAGTTGCCAGAATAGGCCATATCCTTGCTCAACCCTTCCTTAGAGCTACTGGAATGACCAGCTTAAAAGCAAAATCATAGCTACAATCCCCACTGCACTTGAAAATATTCATGGTAGCTTTACCTCTATCAAAGGGAAATGAGTTTTCTTCCATATTCATGAACTCGAAATTCTGGGAAACTCCGCCGTTAATTGCATTGCAATCTACCTTACCAGACAAAATTTCAACATCGATGGCTCTTACTCCACCTTCCTCTCGTTCTCTACCGTTAGAGTCACCACCTGGATCAAAAATAAGAGTGACGGACAACCCATGTTTCACCTCTTGAAAAATACAAAGCCCTGCTTCCTTGAGGCATACTCGACCTCTATCATCAACTGGCATCAAATTCGAACACACTTGAGGGAACTGACCGAACACAATAGCACCGTCAAATGACTTGAGACCAAACTGTTTCGACAAAACCCCGTGGACTGCCTTGCATCATTAATCTCCCAATCTTTGACCTCAAAATTACCACCAGGGTAAAAAATCAGATTTCCCTCATTCAATCTATGCTCATCTACTGCTGCAACAAAAAGATTTGATAATTTTTCACCACTATTGATCACAACCATACCCAATTGGATCCCCTCATACCTAGGCATTTGCACAAACACCTTTTGTGCAGTCAAATTTCCGAAAAATTCAACTGCTTTCTTCCTACCATCAGCCCACTTAGTGTTGATCGATACAGGCAAGACTGTTGCCAATTCATCCATTCCTTCTAATTCACTTTTAGCGACTACAACGAATTCAATCTTGCTACTACTTAGAGGATCAAGGGTTACCTTAGAGAAACCGAATTGGGTTTGGAGTTCGTCCCGCTTCTCTTCGACTGCTAGCCCCATGATTTCACCTTCAAACTTGGGATGCTCGAGTTGAGTTGGCATGTCTTTCGGATCCTCGACCCCGTCTATATTCAATTTGATTTCTTGGCCTCCTCTAATGGTGATTCCCCAAGAAATTGTCGGGTCTCCGGCTCCTTCGATTCCAGAGGAGACGTCGTTGTCATTGCTTGGGGCTTGTGAGTTCTTTGCCGAGAGATTTGCTAGGTGCGTGCTTTGATGATTAACATTGTCGGTTCCCAAGCCTTCTTCACGATTCGCTGGGAAGTCAATCGGTGGTGTTTGGTTGAAGCTACTTCTTGCTTCCGATCCCCCAAACAAACCCGATCCATTGCCTCTGGTCCCGTTGTCTCTAATTTGCTGTTTCGATGCTTCAATTTCTTCCGGCGTCGCTGCTGCTACTTTCGTTCCCTCCCATCGGTTTTCTTCTGCAGTTGCGTCACAAGAGTAATCAACCAGTGGCATCCCGAACTAAACTCTGATTTCATTGAGACTCCTGTTAAATCGCCGTTCCGAGTCTTGCATTCGCCACTTCCATTCTTGATCCGCGATTCTCCGCCGATCCCGTTCTTGATCTACGAATTGGCTTTCAGTTTGCCGTCGTTCATCCGCGATTCGCCCTCGGTCCCATTCTCTTTGCCGCTCGTCCCAGTGTCGCTGGTTTTCTTCCATGAATTTCCGGCTTTCCTTCCGGAGTCGTTCATACCACTCCTCGACCGCCATGGCTGACCGCCCACACAAGAACAGATCCAAAAAAAAAAAAATTGGGAAATTTCGAAATCGAGATAGATGATTTCGAATCCGGTAACCTTGCTCTAGATATCAATTTGTAACGCCCCGGATTGGGATTATGGATTTAAAGGGAAATGGAAGAGATTTAGGGAAGGATTAAGGGAAGAAGGTGATGAATTAGGGATAGGAAAGTTAGGGTTTAGATGAGTTTGAGAGATAGAACATAGAACGGGAAAGGAAAGAGGAAAGGAAGAGAGGGATTAAGGGTTAAGGGAGAAAAGAGTAATTTGGTTGTTTGATTATTTCATCGATGATCTCCATTACAACTAATAAGGGTATTTATACAAACACCCTAACTAATACATCTATGTACATGACACCCACCTCCCAGATTACTTCTCTGTACGATGACTTCCGCTATGACGACGGGAGAACTCGAGGAGATCGATGGACTCGACGAGGATCAAGTGTATCAGCAAAGCATATGCCAAAGTGAGTTCTCTAGCTTATAAAGGCTGGAAATTTCAAATTCTATTTCTCTTATTTGGTTCTTTTTTTTTTCCTGTTTGAATAGTTAGGGTTTAATACTTTGATAATTTAGGGTTTCAATAAGAAGATTAGAATTGTTATGAATTCAACTATATATCTGCTTCCAGAACATTGATGGATCGAACAATACAAAGCGTCAGAAGAAAATTGACCCCAAGGAGGCAAGAAAGGGCTGACATGGAGCCTTCATTCCTAGAACAAAATGACTGCGTTGGCACAATAGAAGATGAAGCTATATAAATGGTAGAAGTAAGGATAAAGGGAAAGGGAAAGTGTTAGAGGAGGATAATGAAGAACCATTTTTTGAAGGTGAATTGGAAGATGAATTTGAGGGTTATGATTTATGTGAGGAAGACAATGATGGTGTTCATTCAGATAACTCAATCGAGTGTGGTGATCAGTTTATAGAGGAACTGCAATATGATATCGACGAATTGATTCTTATTAGATAATTAAATCTAAATTTGAGGAGGGTGCACAAGAATTTGGTTGAACCAGTTCCTACAAGTCAAATCCCTTGGGTTGATCCATCGGCTCGATGTGAAAATCATGAAGATGGTATGTTGTCTTTCATTTTATAATATGCAACTCTATTTTTCTAACATCATAAATTTGTATATATATTAATTTTATGTTTAAATAGGTGGCATGCATGATTCTTTGGTATCAGGCTATTAGCTAGTGAGCAACAACCCGTAACAAAGGCACCACATGAGGGGAAAAGTGTGCCATCAAGCAAGTGACCATGATACTGGACGACTTATGAAGGTGGTTATTATTCAGAGACAAAAAGGATACAAATGATGAGGGATCTATTAACCAAGATGAGGATGAAAAACCTCAAGTTGAGCATGTGGTGGGAGGAGGGATGATTGCAATTTATCAATTCAGATTTCGAAATTGAAGAAGAAAACTCACCATTGGACGATTTCTTTCTTCGACTCTTTACTATTTGCCTCTTCACTCGTCGTCCTCTTTGCTTTGTCACTCTTCGCCTCTTTGCTTTGTCACTCTTCGCCCTCTTTGCTGGTTCGTCTCCAATCCTTCATCGTTCTTCAATTTGTGAGTTTGGTTCAAGCCCTTCTTTTTCATATGGAGAACCCAAATCAATTTTTTGTACCAGCTAAATTGTGGGTGAATGATTTAATTGTCCCAAGTAACACCTTAAAAATACTAATTTGTTCCTCCAGACTTTAAATATACCAATTTATCCCGAGGGGGTGTCTTAATATACCGATTTATCTTTTCGGCCATTTTTATTTACAATTTTATCTTTGAATTATAAAAAGAAATACATATTTTTTTATTATAAAAAACTATAGTCATTATTTAACTTCCAAATCTCTAAATACATTGTCCAATAAAACAGGAGAAAAAAAAGAGTTTTGAATACCATCATTCAAAAGATTATACAGAGTAACAATTAAGCATGTATCTCGATTTATGAGGTTTATTTTAAAAAATTTACAATTTAGTACTCACTATTAATTTGTAAAAAAATCTTTAAAAATTAATATATTATATAGTTTTTAGTCTTTTAAAATACAAACTAGTATAGTTCCCGCGCCATGGCGCGATTTTTTAAAAATAAAATAATATTATGTAATTAAATAAAATATTAGTTTAATATTTTGAATTTAAATTATACAAATAAACTCCATTGTAGGTTAATATTAATTTTTAATTAACATTTTAAAATTATACAAATAAACTCTATTGTAGGTTAATAAAATTATACAAATAAGCTCAATCAAGATGAACTCCATTGTAGGTTAATATTAATTTAATATTTTGAGATAAACCCAATTGTTATTTCAAGGGCCTTACTATTTACACGGTCAAAATTTCGCCGTTCACACGATTCGCGACCGCGTATTGCGAGTACGCGGATCCGCGCACTCGCAATGCGCGGTCGCACTTTTTTTTTTTTTAACTTTTCCAGATCCCCCATTGTTGAGCTCGATCGGAAGGGCTAGAATTTCAGATCTGGGTTTAGGAATATTGTTGCAATCCACTGACAGATCTAGGTTCAGATCTCGTCTCCGGCTGGAGGGGAGGCGGAAGGAGAGGAAGAGGAAGGAGCCGGAGACGAGGAAGGAGGAGTACTGGTGGAGGGAGAGACGGCGGTGGTAGGAGGGGCGATTAAGGTCGGCGGCGGTGGGAGATTACTGAGGAGACCACGAAGAAGGCAAGCACTGCGGCAAAGAGCATCTCATGGCTGCAATTTCAGATCTAGATTTAGGATTGCTAGTGCTGCAATCCACTAATTAACGGATCTGGGCTCAGATCTCGTCTCCGGCGGGAGGGGAGGCGGAAGGAGAGGAAGAGGAGGAGGCGGTGGTACACTGGTATGAGGGGCGACTGAGGTCGGCGGCGCGCAATCGGAGATTTCTTCGGAGAGGCGGTGAAATATTGGGCGACTGAGGAGACCGCGAGGAAGACGAGCTCCACGGCAAAGATAATTGCTCGGC
Organism: Persicaria maculosa; assembly: GCA_963922045.1. NCBI lineage: Eukaryota > Viridiplantae > Streptophyta > Magnoliopsida > Caryophyllales > Polygonaceae > Persicaria > Persicaria maculosa. The sequence continues at coordinate 5,982,210 of OY998253.1, forward strand.
TGTTGTAGTTGAGTAGAATAGAGAGACATAAACCAATTTGGGGTTTTAGCGATGGTGAATGAACAGGGATCTCAGGACGAGATGTGAGCAGGAGAGAGTGGGGAAGTGCGCAACTCCGTGATGCGCGTGCGATGATTTTTTCTTAGACCGCGCACTCGTGATGCGCAGATGCGGATACTTTCCGTATAAATTGCGAGAAATTATCCGTGTAAATAACAATTCTGTATTTCAAAGATAAAAATCAATTCCAAAAAATAAAAAGAGGAAAAAAGAAAAAATGATTAGTTGAAGAAAGGAAAGATAAGAGAGAAGGAAAAAAAATAAAAGAGTAGGAAAAAGACGATTAGTTGAATCAACTAAAATCAAGGGCAAGCTGACACGTCAGCATAAGTCTTCTGATTTAAAGTTATATATAGATATATAGATATATAGATAAAATCTATTGTAGGTTAATAAAATTATACAAATAAGCTCAATCAAGATGAACTCCATTGTAGGTTAATATTAATTTAATATTTTGAAATAAACCCAATTGTTATTTCAAAGATAAAAATCAATTCCAAAAAATAAAAAGAGGAAAAAAGAAAAAATGATTAGTTGAAGGAAGGAAAGATAAGAGAGAAGGAAAAAAAATAAAAGAGTAGGAAAAAGACGATTAGTTGAATCAGCTAAAATCAAGGGCAAGCTGACACGTCAGCATAAGTCTTCTGATTTAAAGTTATATATAGATATATAGATATAGATTGAAAAGTCAAATATCATATTTGGATCGGAGAGAGAATAAAGGTTGGGATTAGCGCCTATAAATTAATTATTATATAATCACAATGGTTTTTTTAAATTATATTTATTTGAAATATCCCTATTTGAAAACTAGAGGGAAATTGAATTTGATTTATAATGTGCAGTACTATTAGGTAACAAAATTTACAAAAATGTTCATTGAAGATATGATGCCTTCAAAGCTATTTTAAACCTATTAAAATTGAGACTTCTATACCATTTCTGATCGTAAATTGCACGGTTTATGTTTATTTAATTTTTGATCACGTCTTAAAACAAAAAGCGGTGATTTAGGGAGTGCCTAAATACTCATCCACACATATTTTAAGCAAATCCTTTATTCAAGGATCAATCGCTCTCTTAATTCCTACAATCTCATTTCTCCATGTTCAGTTCCATCTCCTCTCCTTCCTCCAATCCATCTCCATTTTGTTGATCCCTCTCATTTGTAAAAAGAGAATAAGCCAAGTACCATCATCATGGTATGTGCTCATCTTGATATTCACTATCCTCTTTGTTGGATCTGTCTCTGGTTTTTTCTGTGTATTTTTACATGCCGAGGCATTCACAGAAAGTTTATATGTCACGATATTGTTCTAACATAAACTAGTGGGAAACTAGTTGATGGATCGCTTGAGCATATGTAAAGCTTTTAACATAAATTAGTTTGAAATTAGTTGATGGATCTAGAGGCAGCAATCAGGTGGGTCGGGTCGGGTTCGGGTTCAGTTAGTCGGATTTCAGATCATTCGGATTTCGGATAATGTCTAATAATTTGGTCACTTGGTTGGGTCGGGTTCGGGTTTCGGTTGTATTGGGTTTCGGTTATTTCGGGGTTCGGTTGTATCGGGTTTCGGTTATTTCGGGTTTCGGTTGTATCGGGTTTCGGTTATTTCGGGTTTGGATTGTCTCAAGTTTTCATTATTTCAATATTCATTTTAAAGAATGTGCTAAAATGTATATTAAAGTTCGGGTAATTTTGGGTTTCGGGTCTTAATGGGTGTCGGTTGAATCGTAATCGGTTCATTCAGATTTGGGTGAGTTTTGGTTATCGGTTATTCGGACTTCGGGTCCAAAATAGGTCAGGTTGGGTCGGTGTTCAGAACAATTGGTTCCGGGTCGACCGAGTCGGGTTTTCGGGTTCGGGTCGGATTTTGCTAGCTCTAATGAATCGCTTGAGGGCACATATAAAGCTTTGCCCTACCATTATAAATTACCCTTTATAATGACTTGTAACCAATGTGAGATGTGTTTTTATTGAACATGCACACCCATATCTCAATGCCCTCTCAAGTTCTGATACCATATGAAATTATGCGAAGATTCGTGTCAGGGGCAAGATTCACCTTGTAACTCATGTGTGATGTCCTTTTATTGGTCATCCACGACCCTAGATTCATTTTTCTTAAAAAGCGGATCATATTTCGACGAATTTCATGTATGTGCAGGCAAATGCGGCGTCTGGAATGGCGGTGGCCGACGAATGCAAGCTGAAGTTCCAAGAGCTGAAATCAAAGAGGTCATTTAGATTCATCACCTACAAGATCTGTGACCAACAGGTCGGGGTGGACAAGATCGGAGACCATGACCAAAATTATGACGATTTCACCAAATCCCTCCCCGAAAACGAGTGTCGCTACGCTGTCTTTGACTTCGATTTCACCACTTCTGAGAATGTCCAAAAGAGCAAGATTGTCTTCATTGCTTGGTAAGCACATACTTTAATAACAACCATATCATTAAAAGTACCGCCATCTTTCGATAAACAGGCGAAAAGAGAGAGTTACAACTCGCTTCGATGTGTAAGTCGAAAGATACGAAACTCGAACTGTAAAATCCAATCCGAAATGATCTCATTATGCCATATAAACTTGTTGATATTACTGCGAAACACTGTAGGGCACCCGATACCTCCAATGTGAGGATGAAGATGGTATATGCAAGCTCCAAGGACAGGTTCAAGAGAGAACTAGATGGCATCCAGGTCGAGATCCAAGCTACGGATCCAAGTGAGATGAGCCTCGACATCGTTCAAGGACGAGCATTTTAAAAACAAACTCGGATCGGGTTTTGACAGCTCTGACGAAGATTTCGCCATGAACGGGGCTCTTAGGATGCATTCTTTCATTTTATGACTATAAAAAAACAAAATGGTAGATGCATTCTTACATTCCCTACCCCTTATTCTGCCTGTTTTTTTCACAAGAGTTTTTCACCTGCCATTTTTTACCACTGTCATTTTCTTTACCTTTGGAAACCATCATTTTATTACCCAACATAATGTACTATGACCATTTTAGAACAATTGTATTATAAATTGCAAAACCCATTATATATAATTTTAAATTAGATCGAAACCTTTTGTACACTTTACACTTCTGTTCTTGTCCTGTGCTGAGTAAATATTTTATTTCACTTGACAGGGTTTGTTTGAAAACATCGCTAACACAATCAACTCATTGCGCCAAACAAACCTAAATATTTTTTTTTTTTTTGAAAAGGAAAGAGATGCCATGACAAACCAAGTAAAATTCATGATAAGAATAGTGTTATGGTTCTGATTAGGAAACTAGCCTTATCTAACAACATTTAAATGGCGTCGAATCTTTCAAATCTACATAATAGAGAGCCAAGAAAACTCATTACACTAGCATGCAACAATCCATGTATCTTCATAGTTCATACACAGTAGTCATTCCTTAAGTTAAGAAGTTAAGAAGCATGAGTCTTACCATTAGAGTTTGACCAAGAACCTCCCCACAGTTCTTCCAACTCTCTTCTCATCCAAGAGACAAAGATCACCGGCCCCAATATTGATGGCACCTGCATCAACAGAATCTAAGTACAAGGAAACATATGTGTGATAGGCAGTGGATAAATGCCCATGAGACCAAGAGTGAGCTCATGGCACAAAGAAAGCGTTAACAGGGTTACACGATAAGTTAGGTATATGACTTTTCCGAACTCTTTTGAGTATCAAAGGCTGGAGCAAACTGGTACTAAGGTATTCGAGGGGGAGAGAAACAAGTTGCAGAAGTGGGGTACATAAAGTTCAATTTTGTCCCCATTCTATAACAATGTGGGGAAAAAACATATAGTCATGACTCACGAAGTTTAGTCGCTTGCCTTAAGAACTAAAGCGGGCGAGTCCTGTCACCCCAATCAAAATTTCATTTCTTATTCCATAATAAATAAAATGCAAGAAGATGAAATAAAGTGGACAATACCAGGTATAAAAGGGCAGGCTGACCCGAGCGTGTTAAAAATGAAGTTGCCATAGAAGCAACTAGTCCAATTGCGTATCCAGATATTGCATACCATATATACCTGTGGTCTTTGGAGGATACAAGGTCTAAGAGACTGACTTTGTCCTGACTCTTTCTATAATCAAAGCAGAGGATCAATGCCAATAGCACAGCAGGCAGCGCCTGCAAACCGAACAGCACCACAAAATAGTCATGCAGATTATGGATGAAGTTGAAGATCAACAACAGAAATTACCATGCAAAAGTAACAAAAATGGAAACTAATGTAAGCATACTCCATACAAGCATTTCATTAAATAAATGAGGGAAAAAATCACCATGAATATCCTGTACTCATTACATAAAATTGAAGTTAAACCAATCATCAGATAAATCAGGCAAAAAACAGCAACTAGATATACAATCAGGATGCTAATAATTGTCTGCTGCTTAGGTTTTCTACTTGGTAGCTACAGCCAATAGTCATACTGACTGAATACATTTATGGATATAAGTTGATCATCATTGCTTCTTAAAACCAATAATCCAGTTGATATTAATTCTATGCAGCATCTCTTCTATCTACAGTAGAAGTGAGGAATCACAATACTAAGATTAGTCTTCGTCTCTTCGATTCAAAATTCCCGCCACTGTTTCTATTTATAGATCAATACAAGCCTCTAAGGTCATAAATGGTGAGCACAGTAAACTGCAAATATAACACAATGACCCGACTTGAAGCTGAAACATGAAGATTATGGTTTGACTGCTTCCCAGGTGATTCTTGTTAAGGCACAGTAGTCATCTGACATCTTAAAGTTTGGATTCTTGACAATTTAAGACAAAGTACACATTATGACAAAGCAATAAGGCAACGCCATAGATCAATTCAACAAAGAAACAATCATATAACTAGATTAATAAGTAGAATAGATACTTAAAGGTTAGTAGAAATGAATCAAATACCATGTCTCCCAGCCCAAGCATAGCATAATGTGACTCATTCTCGGGCAACCCACCAAACAAATTTTGAGGGAAGATTAATTTCCCAGGCAATTCCATATCTTTCTTAATCCATTCCAGTCCAGGAAGATTCAATCGGTTGGCAACTGTATAAATAGGACTGACTGCCTGCTTGATTGCAACAGACTCCATCACATTGGCACCGAAGAATCTCTCCGAATAGAACACCCAGAAGATGTCATACACAAACAAACACATCAGAAGCACCGCACAGATTTTAAAATTTGGGAGCCGTAAGTGAGTCACCAACAGGAAAACATTGGAAATTCCTAAGAGGTTGTAGAGAATCCAATTCCCCGAAACCAGCCATGTAACAACTACACCAAAGCAGACCGCCAACACAACGCAACGAACCACTATCATAGACTGCAATCTCAGTTTATAAAGGTATGGGATGAAGCATAAATAGAGGGACATAGCACTAGTAATGGACATAAATATGGCCAGTAGTTGTTCCACAGTGGAAAAGAAGTAAAACAGGATAATCAAGGTGAAGGAACATCCCACTGGAATCATCAAGGCATGAGACCTGTTCAAGGTGACTAAGATTGGATTGTTTTCAATTTCCTTGCTATAGTTGAGAGCTCGAAAAGCGGATGCAAATGTGACCAAAACAGCAGTCACCAAGACAGCAATGGTGGCGGGCTCCAGCAAAAACGACAGTTTCCACAACGGCTCCATTACTTTTCCCCAAAATCTGTGAATCACAACCACCTTAAATGCAGCGATTTTTCTCCGGCGTAATCTTGATCGGAGGAATCAAAGCAACCTGAACAAGACAGGAAGTAACTGATGACCGTAAATGATGAAGAGCTAGGGTTTGGAAGAACAGTGAAAGACGTAATCAATGATTGAATCAGCAAAGCAAGATCATGAAATGAGAAATTAGGGCAGGAATTCAGAGAGTCCGGAGAAATCGCAAAGAGCGAAGGAGGGAGAGAGCGAGGACCTTGTGTACCGTACAGCTTCGGAGCAAATGCAAGTCGCCATACTCAGAAGTCGGTAGGGACGACTGACGAGACGGTGAAAGTCTGTAATCCGGACTCCGGAGTACAAAACGGAGTAACAATTTTGGAATTAATAATTTACGGAGTTAGTAAAAGGACGGAGTAACAATTTTTTTTGGCCCTTGCTATTTAGAACACTATAATTGCTTTTTAGAACAAAATTTAATTACCCTTAAAGTTGTAATAATTTACCCCCAATACCCTCCCATTCTCTCAGTTCTCTTCTCTCTCCCTGTACGCCTGTACAGTGGAACTTTTGTTCCCAGACTTCTCAATCAATAAGGAGATATAACAACCCAAATTTGTTTGCTTGATTTTGATGTGGATAGTAATGATTCTTTCTTCTTTATGCTTTATTTTACTATCGATTATGAATTCTTCATGAGAATGGCGAATTTGAAGGTTAGGGTTCCTTGATTTGTTAAAAATTCGAAACCCTAAATCTCAAATTCGTGTTTAGTGTTGGATTCAACCATGAAATTGGAAGCTAAAATTGATATTTGATCATAAAAGCTTGTTGATTGGCTCAACAATTTCGTGCATTGTTGTTTCTATATGCGATGTGTTTTCCATTGGGAACCACTTCACCCGTTGACGGACGACAACTTGTGGCGGCGTCTGGTGGTTCTTCGATCGGGTTGCCGGTGGCGACTGGTGTGGTTTGTCCTCTTCTGCCTTCGGGCACATGGAAGATATGTTCTCGCCACCGATTGTAAGCCATTGAAACGTACAGGAGAGAAGAAGAAGATGATGTGCAGCGCTGTCACATTTTTTTTTTAAAAAAACAGCTTTTTATCCCGGGACTATTAATACCCGGCGTAAAAGGTATTTCTTTTTAGCCCGGTTTTTTGTATACCCGGGCTAAGAAACCTATTTTTTTTTAAATAAAAAATGGTCGCAACGACCAAACTATACTATGGTCGTTGCGACCAGCGCTGGGTATGGTCATTGCGACCAGATATTGGTTTTTTTTTTAAAAATGGTCGTTGCGACCATGTAGGTATGCGCTAAACGGTAAAAATGTCCTGCGCTAAACAGAAATCGGGTTTTTTTTTTATGACGAGGAACTCATCTTTGGCGGTAAACCCCGAGCACGTGACCCAGCCGGCAAGAGCCACGTACCAGGTAAACTGGCTTGCGCATTGGTTGGTTATTGTTGGTTGGAGAAGTTGTTGACATTACTGGATGACAAATCGATAAAACAAAAAAAAAACCAACAACGTTGAAAGGAACGTTGTGCATGCCTAGTCCGGTCCGACCCAATTACCCCCTAGCTATTGAGTAACGTCAATAACTTTTCTAATTAATAGCGTGCAATTCGATGTTGTTTAATGTCAATTAGACATTAAATAACATCTAAAAGAATGATAATTTCGGTGTATATAGTCTTCACGAGACGAAATATGGGCATGTCATGTTTCCAGTTTGGTGTATATAAATATATGATTATACATTATTTGCACTCTTTATAAAGTCTATTAACTCAACTGATATAGACACACAATGTCTATGTATAAATATGTGGATTTAACCAAATTTTGCATTTCCAAACCCAGAATAACACTACCACTAATATTTTGATGAGTTTGCGACCAAGTTTAGATTTGGACAAAAGTCTAAAGAAAAAGGATCATTGGTGAGGTGACAAGTGTCCTAAAGTGTCAAACAATTGTCATGTCATTTCCAAATATAAGACACGAATATGTTACCTCCCTAAAAAAATATCTCTGTTATATAGATATCGAGTGATTGTTAAAGTTTTTTCCGATTGCTCCATTGGTTTGGCTATTGAGTTGTGATTTTGAGTCTATTACCTCAAATATGTGTTTTCAAATTCTACAAAAGTTAGATATATCAATCTCTTAAAAATTCTATACTGTATATAACTTAACAAACTTGTTCACTCTAAAATAACCATAAATATATTTAACAGGATCTCAATTTGACTGACTTCTACAAATAACAAATTTAACAACAAATTCATCCTTTGATTTCCTTCTGAAAAGAGTTGATCATCATCCTCACGAGGAACAATTCTAGCCATACAGTGAGCTACCGTAGTACCCGAATTACGCACAAGATTCATGAAAAATAGAACAAAAAAACAACAAAGATGTAGTGACTAGCTAAGCAACTCGTCCACTGCATCAAAAGCTATGAGTCTCCATTGGAAACAGCTATCAAAGATGTACACTCTAGTTAGGTGAATGCATCATGATGGTACTATAGACATACGCTTCGGAAATCACTTGAGCTACAGATCAGTGAAGCTCGTCGCGTTTGTTGTTATGTTGTTGCTTCTTTCCCTGGCAAGGTTGGAGCATCGTCTGAGAATTGATGGCTCCCAAATGGCATCTCGCTCCAGAGACTCGGTAGGCAGGCTAACTGGCACCTTTTGCGACATCTGGCATGTGCAAAACTGGCGGATTGAATCCTGAATTGAGGCAAACATAACTAGGAACTCAGCTGCATCGGTTGGATTCAGCACCTTCTTCACAATCAGCTCCAGGACCCTGAACCTGGGAGTTAATTCAAACTTGTCATTCACAAGAGGAACCCACAATGCATTCTGATTTCTTAAAGCTGTTTCAAAATGTGATTAATGATTAGCAGCTTAAGTAAAACTAGAGATGACTTCAGTTAAACTCATATCTCATGATTCAAAACTACTAGTTCTAACTTGATTACTTGTTTCAACTACTTCAATTCAAATGCTGCATCAGATTATACCATTTTGAAGGAGAAGAGGGCATTTACCTTAGTTTTTGGGCCTTGGAAAGGACGCGTTCAATCTTCTTGAACTCGGACAGGATCTTCTGAAGGGGTGAACCACCAGTTCTACTCACTGGAGCAAAAGGTAACTCAAGGATACAAGTGGATTGGATCTCCCCCATCTCCTCATCGAGGATGGTCTCTTCAACCTTGATCTCCCTGATCAGCTTGGAGAGAACCCGGTCCATATTAACCTGGTCGGATGGGGAGGCCGAGAATGAGAAAGAGGACAACCGAGCTAGGGAATGAAGAAGCTCCAGGATGGAGCTTGGGCGCCAGTCGCCCATCCAGCCCAATGATGCCATCTCGAGAGGAGTAGCCCATTCCGGCATGAGGATCTGTGGCACGTCCCTGGGTAAGATTAGACCTCCGGGCTGGTTGTAGTGGCCATTGAAACGGGCTAGTTGCTCGTCTATAAGGTCTTCCAGGGCCCACTTTGCTTTTAGCTGCTTCTCTATCTTTGCAACTCTTGTTTTCTGCTGGTTCCTCTGTGAACCCAGCATTCCTGCTAAGACAACTTCACCTGTTAGCCCCCAAAAGAACGTTAATCAAATTGAAGAGTACTGTGGAAAAGATGCAAAAATAAGTGCAGAAAACAAAAATGAGCAAATCAGTATGTATAAAGCTTGTTGGAACTGGCCTCAATCCCAACAATATAACATCAGTTTAAGTTTCCATTATACCGAATCTTCAGATTTTCTTGAATCTGATGTTTCACAACTTTGAACCGTCAATGCAGATAGCAATACCCTAAAAAATGGACTGATTTTCTTGAATCCGTAATCACAGCAATGGAGGAATGATCGATTAATTCTTTTTCTTCCAAGAACATCGAAGCGCGATTTTCTTGTTTAAAAAAGGAGCGAGAGAGAGAGAAAGAGAACCTAATTTGAAATTATGGCGCTTCTGAGAGTGGAGCGTCATACGAGAGACTCGATCCGTCAATTCAGCATCAGCCTCGCGGCCATTCCTCGCTGAGAAACCGCCATCTCCACCAGAATCGGTTGATTTTCGGGAGCCACTTCCATGTCTGCCGAACAGGAATTTATCGAAGGATTGAGCAGTCTTTATACAGTCGGAAGCGGAATTGGTTGGAAAAAGGATGAATTGAAAGAGGGAAAGGAAGTGGAAGAGGTTTCTACGCGTACCGAAGAGGGAGAGACAACGCCGAAATCTTCTTTTCCGACGACATTCGTGAGAACTCCGACGAATTATGGTGACAGTCACCGCTCGGCGATCGCTGTTGCTGAATTGCTGGATTTGAATGTCTTGATTTGGCACCAAACGACGGGTAGTGATTCGGCCAATTTTTATTTTATAGGGTGGGAGAGAAATAAAGACGGCAGTATCCGAAGTAAGGGGGTGTTTGGTTGGCTTTTCGTGTGTAGGCATGAAACCAATCAAAACGACGTGTTTTTGGTTGCAGTCGCGGTGGGGTTTGTTATTCATGACTACATTGGAAATGTTCAGGCGTGCAATGCCCTGCTTTTTTGTGTAGTTTGGTTTCGGTACTGATGGCGGAAGTGTTGGATGTTCGGTTGGGTTTGGCTACTGCAAATTAACTAGGATTGACGCGGATCGAGATTGAACGGAACACTCTTATTGTCTGAATCGGTAAATATATAAATGAGGGGGTTAACCCAAAAAGTTACAAACAATTGTATGACCAAACTAGGAGTCATACAGTAAAAGGTAAACCGTGGAGACCTACGCTAATCACAAGATACTAATCCACGTATACCAAACCCCAAAAGTCAGCCAAACACCGGCTGTAAGGCACATACTTCTATTCTGTACTACTCCAATCCTATCCCGCCTCTCTATACAAAAGAACTCTACTGCTTTCAACCCCCCTGTAGGCCAAGCTTTTCTACCAAATGCTTACATTTCCATCTAGCAGAAATTCTTGACCTACAACTAGCTATAATTGATTGTGCACAATCAGCATGAATAAACTGCTCTTCTCTGAACTTCACTCCATTCCTCGCCTTCCATGTGAAGTAGATCAAGGCTTCAAAAGCCAGCAATTTTGCTTGATACAGCTGCGTCTTCTGGATTTTTTCTGGCTCCCGAGCAAACCAAGCAAGCCATTCTCCAATGGAGTTGAATCTGCAGAAAATGCTTATCCAATCGAAAACAATTCGCTGAACCTCTTGGATTGTCGGGCAGCTGAACCAAAGGTGCTCCTTATTTTCTTCAGATCCTCTACAGAGTACACAATCTGCTGCTTCAGGCCCTCTCCAATGTTTCACTTTAGCTCCCGTCTGTAACCTCTTTCTAGCAGCCAGCCACACTATGAATGCCCACTGCTTGCTTTGTAATCTTCCCCATATCAGTTCGCCCCAATCGACCTCCTCTGCTCTAGTTCGTATAAGGTGGTACACCTTGGCACAAGATAGTCCTCCTTCTAGTCGGCAATATGTATCCAGGCTTCTTTCTGTAATATTGTCTTCACCCAGAGCTTCCTTTAGATTGTTTCTGATGGCTATAATCTGTCTCCATATTCCAGTTTCATGACTTCTTGGAGTCATTTCCCATATGTCTCCATCTCGAATGTGATTGCTGTTACACCACCTATACCATACGCTTTGCTTGTGCATGACTAACTCTCCAAACAACTTAGCAAGAATACTCTTATTCCACGACAGCAGCTCATGTATGTCTAGTCCCCCTTCCTTGAATGGTTTTGTTGCATCTTCCCAAGCAACCAGGCATTTCCTCCCTTCCATATTACCGTTCCACAAGAATCTCTTACACATACCCTCTATTTTTTCTATCACTCCTTTCGGCAGCAATAGAACCTGACTCTAGAAGTTGTGCACACCCGCAAACACTGACTTGAGGAGTTGCAGCCTTCCAGCATAGGAGAGTTTCCTAGCTGTCCAAGAGTTAATTAGCCCACCAACTCTGTCATACAACATTGAAAATTCATGTACTCTGATATTTCTGCTTTGCAATGGAAACCCGAGGTATTTGACTGGAAATGTCCCCTTCTCAAATCCCAGCTCTTGCACAATTTCTTCTCCATGTCCTCTGTAACCCCTGCTAGAAAAACTGTGCTCTTCTCATTGTTCACCCTTAAGCCAGACATAGCAAAAAACTCGTCCAAGCACTGCTTTATAATTCTGATGGACTGATGATCAGCTCTACAAAATACCAACAGGTCATCAGCAAAGGCCAAATGCACCAGCTTCATCTCCTTGCATTTAGGGTGATAACGAAACATTGGATTCTCAGCAGCCTCTTGAAGCTTCCTACTAAGCATTTCCATACATAGAACAAAGAGATAAGGCGAGAGAGGGTCACCCTGACGGAGCCCTCTTTTCCCCTGAAAGAAACCTTCAGGTTCTCCATTAATCAAAACTGAAAACGACGGAGTAGAGATACATTCCATGATCAAGTCAATCAGCTTACTCGGAAACCCAAGTTGCATCAATGTAGCTCTCAAAAAATCCCAACTTAGGTAGTCGTAGGCTTTTTTCAAATCCACCTTTATGGTACATCTGGGTGACACTCGTTTAGTTCCATAGCCACTGACCACTTCCATAGCAACAGCTGCATTGTGGGCAAGAGACCGGCCAGGTATGAAAGCCCCCTGACAGTCCGAGATCAACTCATGCAGATCCCCTTTTATCCTACTCGCTATTTGTTTGGAAATCACCTTCATGACTGTGTTACAGCAGGATATGGGCCTCAATTCAGTCACCAGAGAAGAATTGTCAACTTTGGGAATAAGGGAGATGAATGTAGAATTCAGCTGCTTTAGAACTTTACCATTCCTGAACACTTCTCTGACGGCTTCACAAGTGTCCTTTCCCACTATGCTCCATGCATCCTTAAAGAACTTACTACCAAAACCATCGGGCCCTGGAGACTTGTTTACTCCCACATCCCACAAAGATTTTCTAATCTCATCATAACTGGGAAGGGCCTCCATAGCTTCATATCTGTTGCTGCTCATCACTGGCCCTGGTGGCACTAGGAAGGGGACGGAGCAAACTGCAGGAGTAGCCAGCAAATCCTTGAAGAAATTCAACACATGAGATCTGATATCATTCTCCTGATCCATCATTTCTCCTCGGTCATTCTTCAACATTAGGATAGCATTTCTAGCATTCCTCTCTTTCATGTTTCTATAAAACATTGACGAGGTTTCCTCGCCCATAGTTAGCTAATGTAACTTTGCTTACTTGAACAGGAACACTCTTATTGTTAATCAACTCTATTGGAGGGTTATGGAAATGCCTTCGGAAGATCGAGATAGTGATTGTGGACATTCTCATAGTGATCCAAGGATTTGCTGATGTCCATACAACCATATCTTTCATGAAATCAACCATGTGGCAGACAAAATTGCACATCTTTTGTTGTCGATGGAAGGTGCTTTAGTCCTCCGTTACCCAGAGATCCTTGCTCTTGTTCAAAATGACGCTATTGAGTGATGTGTCAATAAGAACCTAACCTTTCATGAATCCTTTCATAAAATTTTATGTCTCCTTTTTATTATGAGACCAAGGAAAATAATGCAAAAATATGCGAAATGTTTTTCTCCTCCTATTATGAGAGCAAGTATATTTGAGTGTTGCAGGTTTTCGTCTTTATAAACATTGCATAATTAAAATCTTATGATAAATTCGTGTTGATTGGTTTTGAATTGAAAAAGTTTTTTTGACATTAAAGATTAAAGTTTAGGTGGGTTCGACTCTAGTCACACCATGTGATTAAAAACTCGTATCATACCCGATAGACCAACAACTACTTATAAAGGTAACCACGCAACATTTTGATAGAAAATGACTCGTCTTTACCAACTGAGCCAATATGGGTTAGAAACAAGTTGGGAAAAATAAGACATTAGCAATGGAAACATCATCCGCCCATTTTGAATCTCGCCTTAGTTGAATGAAAAACATACAACCTAAATAAATACACCAGCATTCACAATAAAAATAAGTTTATCATAAAATTCACTCAAACCTCATGCGATATCTCTAACCTTGTTATGATTTTAGCTTAACAAACAAGTGCGAAATAAGGTTACAGCTTATGATACAATCCACTAAAATAACCATTAACCTGATGCAATCTTATGTGCTCCAATAAAATGCCAAGATTCACATTATTGTAATCCAAGACAAGTGTAATGAGCTAAAGATGCAAATCGGATGGATAATTTATTTCCTGCTTGTGGCAAAACCAGAAAAAATCAAGTAAATTGAGAATTGGTCTTCAGGCATTCCAGCCCTAGTGATGCTGGGTGAAACCAAGAGATTCATTCATGTACTAACTCCTCATCAAACTTTGCACATTTTCCGCTACAAGCTGCTTTACACGGTCGCCTTTAGCTGAATTCAATTGAACGGGGTTTATGCGAGGATAGGATATTACACCATTGCTTGTGAAAGCCTTGACAAAAGGTGGCGAAGTTTTTATCACTCCTTTGTTCTGTAAATGATCCAAACCAAACAAAGAGTATGCCATTAATAACTGGGAGTGTAGAAAGAGGAGACTGGTTTTCAGAAGAAGAAACCTATAAAACCATGGATTCCTTACCTGGTCATATATGAGTCGTCCACTGTACTGATAACTATTGAATCACCCGTTACAATGAAGGGCGGGGCCTGGTTTCATGAAAATGCAAGAGAGGTTAAGGAATGCCCATTTAAAAGAGCAAATTATATAAAGAGAGTTTCACTTACAAGGACAGTCAGGCCGTTATCAAGCAAAACTCTCTTGTACCTATGTCGAGGAAAGCAAGAAAAGGCAATGATAAGTGTGTACACAAAAGAAGAATTTACAAGAAGTATTGCAGAAATAATTCATAGCATATATTATATAGCTCCTACAACTCTACTAGTGTGGTTTTTGAAGCATTGTAATTCCAATTAGCCTGCCAAATATACTTCCAAGAAATTACACGGCGTCAAGGCAGTTCTTATTTCTTAAGAGCATGCAGCATCTAGAAATGGTAGACAATGGTGCAGTCATCAGATAACACAAGAGCGAATGTCCAGAGTAATTCAAGCATGCAAGAGTCAATTTCAAGAGTAATATGACATACTGAGGTGTGGCTGAAATTCCTTTCATAGGAGTTTGTGCCTCCACGACCTTGCATGTCACACGCTGTGGAACTGAAGCAGACATGGGTCTCCCATCAAAATATTGCACTGTAACCTTCATATCATCTGCATGCCACAAATGCAAGACAGAACAAGGTTAACAAATAAAAAATAAAAAAGGATGTACTTGCAGAAGCAAAGGTTCTCCATGGGGGCTAGAATGAAATCCACAACACAGTGACACACTGATATTTCTTGGCAATTTTGTAAGCAAAGCATGACATAAATCATACGTTGCACTGGATGGAAACCCCACAGACCACAACACTGTTCAAATATTTTCTTTGTACCGAAAATAACAAGTTCCTGATGTTGTTTCGTAATGTTGTTTGGTCAAATTTAATACTGAAAGATGTTTGCTTGCAACTTGCAAATTTCTGACAAAGGTATCATAAATCATCTTATGAATATGAAGCATTGTTGGTGTCCATGAGGACAATGCTAATCTTTTAATTAAATCTTTCTGTTCCTTCTACTATTCCAATTGCTAGGTAGCATAAATTTGCAACTCCATTTCACTTTCCCCTTTTTTGAGAATATTAACTTCATATATTGTCCTCCTGGTACACCATTCATTAAATCGCCTTGATTGGCCATTTAATCAAATCATGAAAATGCACCAACAGAAATAATTCACAAGTAGTAGACAGCTTGATTCTACATGCATCAAAAGACAACAATATAGCAGACACAAACATCACAGATGACACAAAGCCACATGGCAACAACTAACCCAGCCATCAGACATTCATGCATATTAAGAAAATCTCATAAGGTGTTAAAGTCAGATGTGTAAACATCAAGGTGTCACACCAAATAATCAACTACGTCTAGGCATGGACGTAAGTAAAATATTTAACTGGTTTCTAAGAAAAAGTAGAATAAGTAATGTTTATCTAGTTGCAGCATATGAGAAAGCCTTTCCATTGAATGATATCAAAGCTATAACTTGAATATAAATACCACTGCTCTCAACCCACTAAGTATTATAAGGTTGAAGATCTGAATATTAGCTTAACAAGCAGTATCAAAACACAAGGCATCAAACAGCACAGACCTGAATTACTCACCTTTGAGGTACACTGCAGCCTTTCCAAGCAAATCTGACGAAATTTCAATTTGCTCAAATGATTTGGGGCTGCGAAAACCATAAGAAATGATCAGAGTCATATGAAGTGTTCACACAAGTTTTAATGCATAATTGCATATCAACTAAAGTAAAAGCCAAAACTTACTCCATTAGCACTATAGTTTTTCCCTCAGCATACAAATAAGTGAAAGACTTCTCCTCAACAAATACCCCTGGATCATACAAAAATATTAGAAGAATCCTTCTCTTAAATATCATATATTGTGTGACTTGTTTGCAAGGATGACAAAACAAAGCACAGAAATTTCTAAAGGAAGTAGGAAAAATCCAAACAGGACTGAAGCAACTTATTTCTTTGTAATATACAAGATGAAGATTATATGCCAATTGCCAAACATAAGAAATTAGAGGAAAAGGCATACTCTCTATCGATTCATCTGTACGAAATCTTTCAGTTACTTTATTTCCACTGTCGACATCACGAAGCTCCACCTGAAACATGAATGTGCAGCATGATCTAACTGTCTAAGAAAAATGGAATACATAAATGCTAAACTTTCCTCTGGACACATAAAATACATAGCTCTGTCAAAACCAACAGAGTCTGCAAAATCTCATCATATGATTGGAAATTTGAGTAAAAAATGGTCTCTTTGAATATATCCTATTTAAATTATACAGCGTCTGCCACCATAAACTTGCAAGTTTGAATGTATGCTTGTGTCAGATGTCTTGTATTATTAGATGAAAGTTGCGGATTCAAATCAATTGCTCTTGAAGTCACATATGAATGAGAGCAGAGAAACAAACCTGAATGGATGCTCCTCCTCTTCCATGTTGTGTATGTTGTGCTTTCAGAACCTAATCATCGACGGATTTATAAGAAACGGAAGAATCGAAAACCTATCGGATTAAGATGAAGTTGCTAAAAAAGTACCTGGTAGACGCGGCCTAAAGCAGTTGATTGAACGCCAGCCACAATCACACAGGTTTCGGATTGAGTCAGCAGACAATGAGAATCAAACTCAAGAGATGCAATCAGATCGAAACGGAGACAAACCTTTTCTTTGGACGATATTCCCCACTCTAACCTGCACACACATACATCATCTTCTTCACTACCGAGATGCAATTCAACTTACAAACGAGTAAAGATCAGAGAGTAACAAAGAGAGAGAGACATCGGTTCCAAGGACTTTCGCACCGCGTTGCTGAGAGAAGAACCATGGAGACCTCGACAGTAGATTGTTTGAAGAATGCGGTTTCATCAAACCTCTGAAGAATCTAGTATCAGTCGTGAAACTCCTTTGATCGGCTATGGCGCCGGTGAAGCTCCGAGTGATAGCTTTCCATATCCACCGTTTTCCGATGAGGCTCCTCATCGTCGTTCCTAAACGCTTCGTCTCCTGCTTGCTGAATGAAAACCTAGCAGCTCAGTTCCGCCTCCGATGTCAGCGCCAATCACATCGGAGGCGCTCTAATAGTAATAAAGGCTTGGAGTGTACCGAGAGGTGCCGTGTTCGATTCACGTCCCACGCAATTTTATTCTTTATTTTTAGGGTTTTTTGTTTTTATGACAGTTCGACAGACACACCAGACATTCTCGACGGGCGATTGAGAGAAAGAGAAGCCAAGCGAAGCGGCGACTCACTTCCTGTCCGCCGCCACTGCCGGCCCCTCCTCCATCGAACCGTCGGCCTGTGCTCTCCTGGCTCCTGTACACCGAACGCAGCACTGCAGCAACCAGCAGCTTCTTCTTCCCCTCCCAATCCTAGATCCGAATTCGCTAAAATATTGAAAAGGTCAGAGTTTTATACCTATACTTTTAGATTTGAGTATGGGGCCGAGCACCCCGTGGATCCGGTACTGGTTATGGATTGTTCCATTCACTTGTTGAGCTTCAATTGATGCATTTGTTTAGTCATTGGTTGAGTGCGTTACTTTGATGTTGTTGATCTCGAAATTTTAAGGAAACCTGATTGCAGAGCATCAATGGCGTCCAGTTGCAGAAGATTCGCATTCAGAACAGCAGCTTCGGCTTTTAAATCTGCAACCAGATCAGCTGCTAAAACAGCCTCAGCTCCTAAGTCTGCAGGATTTTCGTCTACGTTCAAAGCTAACTCTTCACCTACCCCTCGTTTCAGTTTCTCCAGGTTCTCCCACCTCTCAATGGCTCTATGTGTTTTCCTCCATGTTTGTGATCAGTTTAATTTGCTTGAGACTTTGGTTGAGGTAATTGATTTTGAACAATGAATTTTGGTGACAGAGTTCCTTCGGAGCTGGGATGCATGCAGTCACTGTTGCCACTTCACAGTGCAGTTGCAGTGGCTAGGATGACATCCTGCCTTAGCACATCGTCGCAGAATTGTCGGTCACTTTTACAGGGTACACTCTGCCGGACCTCTCCCAGCCTCTAATTTCTGTTTCCACTTGTTTATGTGAGTGGCTTTTACTCCTTACTATGGTGATTCAAAGGGAAAATCTTTGTGAATTTTTGTTGAACTTGGTGGTGCCTTCTTTCTCCTTTTCATGGATTTGGTTTTTCCCAATTAATTATATGACATTATGTCTTTCTATTGATGTTTAAAAAAATTTCAGCCTGCACATTTTGGTTGTTTGTGTGTTTATTCTCGACCCTATTCCGTGTATGAAGTTTTCATCTTGATAGCAAGCTGCAAAAAAGCCTAATGATTATAATATTATTATAGTAAAAGCATATTAGTAGTATATTACCACATAACAATTTTCTTAAAGAAATCTAGTGATGCAAATAATGCCAAGTAAGCGAATTTTCGGTCCTTCTTTTGATGTATGTAAGGATTAAGGACTAGAAGTCTAGACCTGCATATAAACTCTGCTCCGGTTATAATTAAAACTTCTTGATAAGAATGTGATTAAGCTGCACCTATTATTTATCTGAGATTAGCCCTTCATATATTGACTGATCTTTTAAAATCCTTGTAATAGAAATAACTAATACATCCGCGATGAGGGAGACTAACAGTTATAATCTAATTAAGGAAAACATAGTTGTAATCTGACTGGAATATTTCCTTCCTGCAGGCACATAATATTGTAGGGTTGAAAGAAATATTCTGGGACCTGCCAATATTGATTTTCTTCATCGTTCTCAAGTATGACACTATGAACATTCTCTAAAGATGTCAAACATCCTTTTTATTTGAGGATTTTGTTCTTTGCCTTAACTTCTAAACTTCAAAACCCGTGGAAAGTATCTGGAAACAGTGGAAATATCTGGAAACAGTGGTTGATTCAGATAGTTTTTTTAGTTCAGTCTTCTATTATTCCGTCCTTGTCAAATATCTGGAAACAGTGGAAAGTATTTGGTGTAAACCTATATTTCTTTGATGTCTTGAATGATCTCATTGCTGGATGAATATGAGTTGGTTTATTCTCTGTCGTGAAAGAGTGTATGTGATTCTGTTTTACAGACATTAAAGAAATATTTTTTATAACAGGATCCATGGCCGACTTTGTGATGCTAAATGTGATTGGCTGCTCTAATTTCACATATTTGCTTTGTTGATTCGGTAGTTCTTAGACGATGACAGCGGGTTGTGTTTAATCCTAAATAGTCTCTCCACTTCTTGTTGATAGGAGTATAGGAGTATAGGACCATACATTATATGTCCGCCCAAGCTGAATTTGCTTGATGTGCATAATCTCAAAACATGCAAATTCTAGTTGTAGGGATATTTGTAAAGTAAATAGTTAATGCATGAACTAGTATGAATTTCATGGTAACGAACCTGCTTGTTTTCCCAGATGAAATTGATGGTACGTGAAAGGACGGCTGTTTTTTGAAGGTTGGCCAAGTCACCTTTGATCCCAATGTTTTCAAGTGCTTGAAATTCTTGTTCTCGATACCTTCTGTTCTGTCTTCGTTGAACACTTTTAACTGTTCATCTCTTGCCAACCTTCAGCTTGCATTATTTGTCAAACATTCCGATCATACAACGTAACTTCATTAGCATGTCAATCTCAGCACTGTCAGTTCATAAAATTGTGTTCTTCCTTCAGCAAATTCTTACAGAACTCTTAAAATTTTGTGTGCTAGTGCTTGGCCAATCGGTTCCAAGGTGACTGACTGCAATAGGATCTGCAATTACAAGAAGCTGCTGCCAAATGATGCAAAGTCGGATTTTTCGCAATTTATAGACTCAAGATTTAATCTAGTCCATGGAATATATTGTTCAAAATGACCTTTTTTTTGGGTAAATTCCTCTTATGATCCTTGAGTTCTTTTGAAGTTGTTCTATTATTGGTCATCAGCCTTTACATTGTTCTAACATACAGTAGTCCCTAGATTAATAAAAGTGTTCCCAATTTCATCCCTATATACTTTAGCTGTAATTTGCTGTTATTCTTCCCAAATGGCAGCCAGCATGGTGATTAATAAACCATTTAAATATTTAACCCCCGTTTATTTTTTGGTACGGAAAGGTAATGATTACCCTTATGAATATAGTCCATATTTAAGTTAAGATTCATTGATCACTATTCTAATCATTCCCCTTCTTCTCCCATTTTTCATACAAATTTGTTACACTTCTATTCCCTAATATGAAGGAGGGTAACTAATACCTCTAGAATGGGCTAATAATCCCCCTCATCCTCTCTTTCAAACTCACAAAAAATGATGATCATATACATTTTATGTGTAAAATTTAATACCTTATCTTTCCATTCCCTAGTTATCTAAACAAACGAGCCCTTAGTTGCTCTTCTTGAAGGGATTCTTTGTCCTGATTTTTGCAGTTGGAGGCAAAAGCAAATGCATTTTTGCCAATTTTGTGATCTATGATGAAACCCTGGGCATTGAGAATTCAGGATGTGTGTTCTAAATTAGGGCTTGAATTGTCATTTTCCTCTTCACTCCGCCTCCATAGCGCTCAGTCTTGAAAACCAAAAAAGGATACAAGTCTATAGATGATTAAATTGCTACGCTAATCCTTTCAGACTTCACCACTGAGATGCAGCTCAACTTACAAATGAGTAAACATCAGAGTGTGAGAGAGAGAGAGAGAGAGAGAGAGAGAGAGCCTATAGTTTCCAATAACTTTTGCACCGCATTGCTGAGAGAAGAACCATGGAGACCTCGAGAGTAGATTGTTTGAAGAATGCGATCCGGTCCGTATGATCCAATAGGAAATCCGATATGTGGGTTAAATTACTATTTTACCTCGGATCGGATTTCTTGCTCTTTGGATTTCCTACTGTGTGGATCGAATGGTAGGAAATCTGATCCGGTCTGTATGGTCCAATTTTACAATGAGAATTTCCAAAAAATTATAATCTAAAAATATTTTTCAAGCATAATACATGTTTTTTGTCGAAAGGGCAGGATTTTAGATCGCTATATTAAACTGAAAGGTTATAAATATATAGAGTGAGGGAACGAAATCTCTCTCATTTCTATGAGGTTATAACAACCTGGAGGAGGATTTTCCAACAAGGCTCCCGTAGGAGACAGAGTTCTGAAACTGGCAAGGAAGTCGACTACCTTATCGGCCTCATGAATACATGTCGGAATCAGATACTCCAATAGGCTTAACATTATAACATATAAGTACCGGGCTAGGCTAGAGCACAATATATGTTTTAGTAATATTTTTTTATTGTCCAAATTTTGCCTTTTCTGCAATTTGTATTGAACAATGTATTTTTTTTGTGTGCACACGTATTATAATATTATTATTATATATTAATTTGAAAAATGTATGATCAATAATGTATAAGCCTATAAGGTACCCTTACTTTGACTATTTTGAGATAATGTTTTTGAATGATTCAATATCATTATCATTACTATATAAAAGCTTAAGTTGAACTTTACTATTCACTAATGCTAATTACAATTTTAACCTTCCATCTCCTTTATCTTTATGGAATAATTTAAGGGTGAATTTGTAATTTCATTGGTAAGGTAGTTGTTTTCCAATTCTCATTCCCTTTCCCTTTGCAATTTTGCATATACGCACCGCCTCTTTCCAAAATCAATCGCTTCCCTTTCTTCTGTTTCTCCCTGATCTTCACATCGTCTTCTCCATCCACGCCTCGAATTCCACCGCCTTGCTTTCTTCCTCCCACGTGTGTTCTCCTCGTCGTCTCCAAGCCTTCACAGCTTCACTCCACATAAAGCCCTAGCTTTTCGTTCGCTCCGATTCGCCGCCTTCGGACCCAATTCTCAGGCCCTCTTCGACCTGCGCCCTCATCGCCGGCTTTGGACCTTCGTGACTCGACGTTCACACTCCGAAGGTATGTCGATTCTGAACTTCCTCGTCCTTAGAACCTTTTCTGACTGTATTCGCATTGCTTCCGCCAGGTACGAGTCCACAAAGCCAAGCCTCTCCCTCTCGGTGACTCGGCGTCTCAGTCTCTCCGATTGAAGCATTAAAGGACCAAGGTTTGTGATTGTGACTTTGTCATTCCTAATCTAATTCTAATTGTTCTTTATTGTGTGAGTTGGTATGTCTTCGATTTTTCTTTTAAAATTTCAATAATTTAGGATTGAGATGTTTGAATTTGGGGATTTGATTGGATGAAAATTTCAAACTTAGGGTTGGTTTGTTTTAAGTAATGGGCAATTAAATCTGAAAATTTAGGAATGGAATTCAGGGTTTAGGCTTTTTATCGATGAAGTTGTGAACTTCTATCATTCTCTGATCGATTTGTATGCTTTTTGGGAGTTGCTGGTGGGTTTTGCTCTTTTTCCCCCTTTCAGTATTACTTATTTAGTTTGATTTTAGTTTTTAGACTTCAAATTGTATGTGCACTATGTTTTGAACCTTTTATACTTCATCATATGATGGCTATGATTCTATGAATGATTATTCTTGCACATTTTGACTGATTGGGCAATGGAGTTATTTTGAGTTTCATTAAGAGTTATTTGGTTTTGGCTATGGAAGATTTTTGGTATCTTTGTTCAGTTTAAGTGAACTTTGGAGAAATTAGATGAAAAGAAGAACAAAAAGAGTACCTTTATCATCATCATCTGAAATTCTTTGCCTCTTGCTTACATCTCTACCTATAACCAGAATAAAAGTAATAATTTTCAATATGAAAGGGTGAACAGATCGATTAGTGATGTATCTTATTTACGTTTGATAGTATTTCTAACCTTTTTTTTTTATAATCTCTCTATTATATAAAAAAAAGAGTAAAATTTAGTGTTGTAAGCAAATTTTTTTTTCCTGTAACTTCATCAAATTCTTATAATTCTCAAATTTGGAGATTTTCTCTTTTCTCCAAATTAAAGAATTTCAATAATTTATAGGTTTGCTTTTGGAGATGCTTTACTGGACATTTTTAAAGTAAGGAAAAAAAAAGCAACAATGTGAATGTTAGTGCTTTGTAAGAATTTTCCTTTTCTTCTTTGGAACTTCTATTTCTGTTGGATTCAGGTTAGTTCTATGATACGGTCTCTATATTTACTGATTTGGGGTATTTATTTTGCTGATTTTAGTTTTTTTTTCACATTATGTTATTAACTTTACAAACTATGCTTGTGAAACTCGATCAAAACTGCTTATATAGTTGGATTTGTTGGTATAATTTACTGAGTCGCTCATCAATTGATCAAACACATTCATTTCTAGGTTTGGATAGGTTGTGGATTGTAGATGAGTTGTTTTAATTATGGCTCACCCAAGAATGATGAATATCAATCTTCCTGACATCTACGAAAGCCCAGATCGGGAAAGGTAAAAGAGTCTTGCTTTTTCTTCAGTTGTGATAGGCGCCCCATTTGAATGGTGTCACTGGGTCGTTTTTGTTTCATTCCGCCATTTGAAGTCCCCAAAAGAAAGGTAATGTTGCATTTCAGCTCTGATTAATTTTTCGTCTATTTTGGATTTCGTTTCCATGCTCCCTTATGTCTTCAATTTCTCTTTTGAAATTTCAGTAATATACGGTTTAAGTGTGACTCTGGGGAATTTAGGGTTTAGGTGTTGTAAAATATTATTCATTCAATTGATTAAAGTTGATCTACCCCGAAATGAATCTTTCATCGACACCCCTTTAAAATTGGATTCATGATTTGCTGTTTGAAACAGCTTGGATGAAACGTAACTTTAATGAGCAAATCCAAAGTTGAAGATGAATGAATTTGTGAGTGAGGTTAGGCAGAAAATGATATGGGGGTTTATTTGAAAAATGCAACTACTCCAATGAACTTTAATTTGTTAGTTCCATGAAGGCCTTCATGTCAATATTTCATGTTTTAAAAGTTAATATTAAGTAATGAATGACCAGTTTTTTTCTTATTCAAGTTTATTTATTTGCTGGCTAGCATGTTATGTGAAATCACATTTACACATTTATTGAGTATTGTAATGCAGTTGGTCCAGCCTCTTTTGTATCTGTGATAGCTCTATCCCTTTGCTGCTATCAAATGATTTTTACAAATTGATTATGCTGTTTGAATACTGAGCACTGATACATAAACAATTTGGTAGTAGGATAAATGCTTTGTTATGAATCTGAGATCTAGGTCCTTTAAAATCCTTCTTCTCCTATGGACTTCCACCAGACATGGAATTTTTAGCCAGCTAAGGCAACACTCATTATTGAGAAAATTATAATCACCACTTGCTCCTTTCCTTTAGTCATGATCATCTCTTCTTTTGGCGATTTCCTATCATCTGTTGCATATAGTTCTACATTGCCACTAGCAACACGTCTTCCATTTTACTTTTTGCACTTGTATTCTGGACACTGCTGCTGATACTGGCATCCCAGGGGCCATGAAGAGTTCTATATCCCAAACCCCAAGGAACCATATGCCTTTTATAACCCAAGAAGCTACAATATACTGAAAATGCTTTTTTTATGTATAACGTCTATGCGTGATTGCTCGGTTGTCCCTGGTGGGCTAGGTATAAATTTCAGCATGTTTTCATTTGGAATGCTGTTACTATATAGCTAGGTGTAGTTGCAAGTTGTAACATCTTTTGCTGACAGATTTTCTACCTGGTTGGATTTGGAATGTTCTGCCTGGAAACACTACTTAGCATTTGGGTTATACAGGTTAATTTCACTATTACTCTCTGTTACAAAATAAATTTCAGCAATCTGTTGGTTCCCCTTCAACTGACGCCTTCTTCGTATTCCACAGCAAGTTTACATGTATTTCGGGGGCAACGGCAAGGCTGCAGAGATGAAGAAACAGGCTGCACGGCAAACAATGAGGTCTGCCTTCTGATCTGGCGGAACTGATCACAGTAGTTAAACGTACATACCAAAGGCTGAATGGCAAACAATGATGTTTGCAGACTAAGATGGATTTAACTACCTTAGGCCTTATTTGACGGGGAGGTGCTTTATCTCGAGGAAGAAACCCTCACTGTGAGTTCCATTCAGTTATTGGCAACAGGTACCTAATTCCACCCTTTTCATCCACCCCTTATAGAAATCAGATCCAACACAAATCTCTGTTAGAAATTTTTTTATTAGGACTTTAAAATGGCTTACTTTTTAATAGATTAAAATATATAATTAGAATCAATTTAAGGAGTCTAAAATTTAAGGAGTACCAACAGTTAAGGTCGATACCTCTTACAATCGTTAAAAACAAAGTTTGTCAAGAGAATCTTAATTGTTGTATAAAAAGAGGGTTAAGAAGAAAAGCACAAGGTTGATACCTCTTACATTCCTGTAGGGCCTTGTCACATTTTATTAGTGGCAAGTTATAGTATCCTTGACAATGTTTGTCAAGCAAGGATAGTAGCACATGGATACGTAAGCTGAAATTATATTATCATAGGAGACAAAGAAAACAAATCATAGGGGAGAGAGAATTTCATTAGTGGCAAGTAATAATCCTCTCTTTTTTTCCATTTTTCTTAAATTAGAGCTTCAATCTCGAAAGCATGACATTGTAATGCGGAGTTGGATGGGAAATCTCAAGATTTAAAGGCCCCAGGAAAAAAAAAGAAGCTAAGGGACATACAATCTTGGGTTAGCAAAAGTGGAGACAATGGAAGGGCAGCTCCAGGTTCAGGAAATGGTGGTGCTTCACAGAGGTAAATGATTTTGAATAATATTTAATTGATAGAAAATCGAAGAAATATATTTGGAAACTTTTTTAATTTAGGCATTTTTAGTAATTCATGGTATTTGCATTTTTTTTTTGTTTGGATTTTGTTTACTTTCCCAGTAATATCAGGATTAAACTGTCCATCTATCTCCGGAACACTTTCTGTTTTAGATGAGTAGGTTATTTCAGGAATTTAGCTTCATCAAATCTGACGGACACTTTGATTTTCATGAGAAAAGCTTGGTGCTCAGAATTGCTTGTCGCAACGTCGCCACTTTTCCGGGGAGTGGAGAACAAGAATCCCTTACAGTGTCGCTCTCTTTACTCATAATTGGCATAACTCCGAAGATCCATAGGTCAACACTTACTTTCATTTCCTTTTAAGAAAGTTTCAATCAATAGTTACACCCCCGAACATCCGAGTATATGTTGGAAGCAACTAGGAGTTTACTTCATTGACAGTTGATTTGGGGGATTTGATTAGCCAAGTAGATGTTTTCGTTAATTACTAATTTCCTATCAAATAGAATGGCATATCAAAATATTAAAAAAATAGATAATTTACTCGCTTTATTGGTGCTCCAAATTGGATCTTCTAACTGCATTGTAGCTGGCTATACATATAATTAAATATCATATTATGTTATTTACAATAGCTTTCATCTTTGATTTTGACTGGATCACTAGAGGATAGTATTAAACTTCAAATGTCGGAATGCTTCTTTGTCATGTTTCAGTCTTATATACTACTATGTATATTTTTTTTTTCTAATAAAATTAGTTGTATTTTTTTTATTAGTTACTTTAAGCGAGACAATATTGTACATATTTTCTCGTTTATAAGTTGTTTTATATTAGTTGAAAGTGCATCTGGATTATAAAAGATGACAACATGCGCGCGGTTAATGACTTAGTAGCTATAAAAGACAAACAAGCATAACCAAATCCTACACTTTTAATTTGCTTCTTCGTCATATCGAATTCCTCGTCATATATAATCTTCATAAGGTAAGTGTCTAGCAAGGCAACCTATGGGTAGATTTGACAAAATCTGAACCGTTTAAACAAAAATTAACGAATAAGATCTTGCCCCCTCCTTCCCCCCACCAGCCCGGGCCCACCAACCTTTTTTTTTTAATTATTTTTTGTGAGGGGAAAAATGAACTCTACATGGTAGAGTTTCCCCACAACTCTATCGGATCGGGACCGCTTTAGGGATCGGGACCGCTTTTAATTTGCTTATGTGGTTTTGAACGTTGAACTTGGAGATGAATATAATGAAACTAAATTGCTATAAAAGGAGTATAATGCAATTGCTTTAGAGTGAACATTTGGATAATTACATTAGTAATCGAATCAAATAACCACATAAATTGAGATAAAATAATCACATTAGAATTAATACATCACGGAATCCAAACACACTCTAAACACCTTTAAAGTGTGTTAACCAAACACCGGCCATCTTATCTATTTACATTATAAATATAATACAATTGAAATTCAAACACACCCGAAGGAGACAAAGGAGTGTTAAATCGATGTTGTTGCACGGGATGATGTTGGGAATGCATGTTTTATGACCAATGGGAGTTTATCTCTCGAGGTTGTTGAGGCCGAAGTCATATCTTGATTGGACTCTACCACCACATTGGAGCTTATCCAATGTGGTGGTGAGTCTAACGGTCTACATACATGTTCTTCACATTTTACATGAATTTGGTTAGGGTTTTGAGTTTTCCTTGCACAACTTCTTTCGAATGATGTTGTCCTCTTTTAATAAGATTCCCATAACTTTCTTGTCTCGAGCGTTACACAAGACCTTTTGCCAATTGGTATGAGAATTGATTCGTCTATGCGAACGGATTACCTCTCCTTGATTGGGAATAGTTTTGACTCATAGAAGTGGAGTGCATATAAATTGATTGTTGATTTATGTCAGTTGATCCATTGTTGACGAAGCTACCTTCTATTTGTGGCCTACTAAAAAAAAAAAGTTACATGTGAAAATGTCAGGTTATATAACTGAGTACAATGTAAAAATATGAATCTCAACCTTATAATAATAATTATAAAAATGTTGTAACTCGACCCTATACAAGGAAGATTTAGTTACCTATAAGGAGGTGTGTTATTGTAAAAGTTTTGCCCCGTGTAGGTACCTGCAATAGTGGGTATTGTAGTGGATATCAAAATCAATTAATCAAAACTTAGGCTACTTTAAATTACAATGGTGATTGAGAAAATAGAGATGATTTATGTGATTGTGAGGGTGCTATGAACGAGGTATAAAACCTGACATTTGATGACCAACACTTGTAGAAGAGTTGCATTGAGAACTTGACCTGTTACCGGGTTCCCCTTGCATTGGTTCCATTGAAGGAAACTTCACAAAACACCAAGGTGGATCAGTTTATGTTAGCAACTAATTTAAGGTCATATCTTAAATCACTTTGGTGTTAATTTACAAGTTGCAATCATAGATTGATGTATGATGATGCATTCATACCGATTTCGTAGGTCCTTGGTTGAGCTCGGTGTTGATATCAAAAGGGTTGGTTGACCTAGGTGGACTTGCAGAAGTTGGCCTTTGCTGAAAACACAAAATTTAAACTTTTATATCATTAAGAAACCCAAACTTCAGGGTTTGTTTCAAAATCGGGTCAAATCTATTGTTGGTCATAAGTTTCGAAAAATGTTGAAACGTGTTAGGTTTTGTCAGCTCTATCAACTAACCATATTTAGAGTTGTTAGTAACTCAAACAAAGAGCATTTTTTTTTAAATCAATACAAGTTGTACGTAATATTGACAAAAATATACATAGCATAAATACTCATGTTTTCAAATCTAATGGAGCAAACATATAGTACCATGAAAGAGGGGTATTGATACTGCACGTTATAACTCATGTTGTTATATGAGCCATTTTGCCACCACGGTAAGGGTTCCGGTGGGTTTGGTGTACCAAGTGAGCTAAAAAGATCCTACAATAAATCTTAATATAAGTTACTTATACTTCTATGAAAGGGATTAATGAATCAAGTCATGTACTAATGCTTACATAAGGTATCTCCTTCCTTTGTATAGGGTTTGGTTGAGTAGAAGTTGGTTGCATTGACAAACTAGTGTTTGCACCTTGTAGAGCTTCTCCTCCATGACCAAAGTTCATTGATTGCTTTGTTGTGGAGTTATGACATTCTTGGTTGTTTTGATGGACAGTTTCTGGCTGCGAATTAAAAGATATAGCCGAATAAAATACTTCACCTAAGTGTCCTAAATACAACTTTATATAGTGTGAAAGTCACAAGAAAATGTCACCCGGTTATTAGGCAATGAGCTTGTTCTTGATAAAGGCACTAATGCCAAATTGTCACATGGTTGTAAACTACCACAATCGCCCACGAAGTTTTTCTCACATTGCGTTACTTCTTTGCTTGGAGATCGCGTTGAGACGCTTCCTGACGCATAAGTTGGCGACATCAGGCCAAACAAGGATGCCTCCATGCTCTCTGATGTCACCATTTCACTAGGTCTTGTAACACCCTCAACATCTTCTTCAATTGAATTTTGTGTCATCCAATTTGGTGATAAGGGAACATCCGGGAGTACAGGAGCGCTCCTTGTGGAAACTAAGGCAAGATTAGTCGAAGGAGTAAACTCGTTCTCAAGAGGGTTAGAAGGCGCGCTCTTTGGTGTTGTTGTAGAAGCCATGTCTTGATCATACAATACCAATTCATTGTTAGAGGAGGTTTCTTGTGGATTGTTATTGTTGTTGTGTGATGGTGTAGCCGAAGATGTCAATTCGAGTAATAAGTATTCTAATGTATTCTTATGAACAGCTTTCTTTTCGTCTGATTCTAATGGAGGTTCGGGTTGTGGTGTAAAATCAACCAAGGGTTCCGAGTTTGAGCTCTCATCTTTTGTAGATGCTTCCTTCTGGCATGAGCTCAAGAAATCGCAAGTGAGAAAATGTTACATGTCAATGACTTCATGAAAGTGTCATTATGATTGTTATGTTATTACAAGAAACTAAGATAGGTGAGACAATACACACTTACTTTATGTTGCACATCAATAGACTTATCGTGACCTTTTGAAGTTTGTGGTTGAGGAGAGCGATGAACCTGTTCCACGTAAGGTAGATGTCGATTTGCTTTATAAAAAGAAGATATCAATGAACTTTTATGAAATGCTTTTACGGGATTCACCCAATTTTCTCTTGTTCATTTGTTCTAAAATTGACATATGAGTCATGTTTAGGGCATAACTTATACCTTATCAGGAGTACGAGGAGATTTTACTCGATTTCCTTTAGGTAGCTTCTCAATCCGTATTTTTGGAACATTTCCTCCAAGAAGCTCTTGGATGGAGCTCAACACGGGGGGAGTGGACACTCCTCTACTATTCGAATAAATTGATGAATGCTTATCTCGAGAAAGATCCTTAGTCGTGAACATCTCAGTAGCTGATCGCCTAAGAAATCGAGGATCCCTCTCTGGGTACCTCTTGTCGAAACCATCAAACCTCGATTCTTTGCTCGGACTATGTCCTTGACTACGATTTTCTCGTAAAGAAACACTTTTTCCTTCTCCAGATAAGTGAATTCTCGTGTCATCGTGTTTCCTAGAAAACTCATGTCTTTCACTATATTTTTGTTTGTAAGGATCCTCCTTCTCATTCTGTAAATCATTTAAGATACATATCTATGATAAAATCCCAAATATCTATATTTAGACAAAAAATGAATGAAATGAAAATTTAATTACCAATGTACTCCTAGAAAACCTATTGATATCACCGGTGTATCTTCTTTCCTCATAAACATGTTTAATAAAGTCACGGAGTTTGTTTATATTACTGCATCCAATATTCAAATAGCTAGATATTATAAATTTCATCATAAAATTAGGATACACTAACAACACTTATACTATTAGTGATTCAATTTCTCACGTATTATGTGGAAGAGAATTACGTCCTGGATCCCATGTCTTTAGATAAGTTTGTCTTGCAACCTGCACCCAAAAAAAAGCAACCATAGTTACAAAATAATGAAAGAAACTATAAGGATTAACGGTTTATTTTATACCGAATTTATAGAGAATTAAATAAAGTTTTATTAATCTTAATGTTAAGTCTTAAGAATTTGATAAATTATATCGAACGTGACTGTGGATGATAGGAAAGTTATTTATAAGCGAATAAATTAATCTATATAACTACTTAATTTCGTATACTTTCCGCTGACGTGGCGTGCTCTCCTTATTTCACTCCCTTCTGACCAATCACATTCTTTCCTTTTTTTTTTATTCTATATCTATATATCTATATAACTACTTAGTTTCGTATACTTTCCGCTGACGTGGCGTGCTCTCCTTATTTCACCCCCTTCTGACCAATCACATTCTTTCCTTTTTTTTTTTAATTTGCTTTCAATTTTCTTCCCCTTTTTCACAATTTTATTGTTCAAATTAGAATGGTATGTTGCTTGAATACAATAGTCTGGATTTTTTACTGATAGGCTTTCATGTATTTTATTGTTCAAATTATAATGGTATGTTGCTTGAATACAATCCTGGGTATCAAGCAGTTGTAATGATAGTGGTAGTCAATACGCAATTTGCATTAATACTTGCTGATTGGAGCAATGTATCCAGATATCCAATGTGCATAGAAGCTAAGAAGGCATGATGTGTCTCTTAGCAAGTCAACTAGCTGCTATGATGTCTTGGTTGTCCCATAGCCTGTGGCATAGCTATATTTGGTGAATCGAAATATATGAGATGTATGTGACTGTATTACGGCTTTTTTTATGTGCAAATTATGTATGAGTTCTGAAAGCATAATATAACTATTACTTATCACTTCTGATCAGTTTCATTGATTCTTTTCCATCGCAACCGTATCATGGCGCGGGTATTACACTAGTTGTTATTAAAATCAATATGAAATTTTGAATTTCAAATCACAAGTGATAAAGGACAACGAACCTGAAAGAATTGTGATTGACATGAGTTAGTACTTTTTTTTCCAAGAATGCACGAAATGTACCTCATTTCCTCCGGTATGAAGAGCATAGACCTCCTCATCAGTGAATTTTGCCATTGATACTGATTTTACTCGATGAGTGAACTCTCGACTGTAACGATTTAAGTTTATCACAACATTTTGTCATCATGCCAAAAATGAATGATATTGTGAGCAGAAGTTGTTGAATAAAACTTACTGCACTCCGCTACAACTTGTGCAAATGAATGTCCGAAATGTTGTGCAAACATATTGTGGCCCCTACATTGGTAATTCCTAATAATTTTAGGGCTCGTTTGCTTTAAATTTTGAAAAGACAAAAGAAAACAAAATGAATGTAATAATTCATCTATAATTCAAGATACACTGTTAAAAATTCTAATCAATACCCTTTCTCCAAACTTTTTATACAAAATTGGTTTTATTTCATCCCTTTCAATCACTCATTTGACCAGGTAACCACATCTCATATAAAGAAGCGACCCTATGAAAGTAATTTCATACAAAATCGGACTTTCTAAGAACCTTAATCGGGAAAGATTCCTTACCAAATAAAGAAACGATCCTATGAAAGTAATTTTAAGAAAAGCTAAAATAATTTAAATTTGAAAAATCTTTTTCGATTGCCCCAAGGACATAAGATATTAGAGATAGAGGTATAATCTTTTATAATATATTTCGATCCTGTGAATATCCTGTACAGTGAATATCCTTATCTGTACAGTGAATATCCTGTGAATATCTTCTCTAGTATGGAGTATCTTTCTAGTAAACTCCATCTATAAATACATAATTTGAGTATGATCAATAATCAACTAAGTTCAAATCTTACATAAGATATAGAATCGGTAAATAAAAATTACCAATTGTTGAAATATGATTAGCCATTCAATATAATTAATTAAAGCAACAAGATGCAAAGGAAAACATAAACCCCATACCAAACTGTTGCAATTAATGCACCTTCGATTCTCCGGCAATTTCAACAAATATCGTATCATCTTTTCATTTCGATCCTCTCCCTTCGTCTTTCCCCCCATTTTTTCACGAAAACAATTCCAAAAATATTTCACTTCTGCAAAAATTCAACAAAACGTTGAATCAAATGCAAATCGAAGGGGGGATGGAAGGGAGAAAGTTTTTTTTTTTTTTTTTTGGTCTTCTCAAAGACTATGATTTTTTTTTTCCAGAGAGGTATATGAACATTGATAACAAAATTAGGGAGCTGCTGCCAAATAAGGAGAGGGCGTAGGAATCGTAGATTTTGCCATCACCAACTAAAGATAGGATTTTTATTTTTTTTTATGTTAAAAAAGGTGTGAATTTATGTATTTTGAAAAAGAGGTAGTTTTTTTCCTTGTCACATACAAATATATACTTTCCCTCTATATGAAGGAAATAAAACTTTGGATCCAAACCTAGGAAATAAGGTATTTCAATTCTTGTCACTTATAAGGGAGATATATATTTTTTTTCGTCTAATGAATATTTAATATGGAAAATTCTAACATATATCTTCAAGATATAATTTAGTTAGGGGTGGGCACAAATCCCGCAAATCCTGATTCCGTTCCGGTCCCGTCCCGATCTCGTCCCGTTCCCGGTGGAATTTAGGACAAAATAGCGAATCCTGTCCCGATCCCGTCCCGCAAAAATTATGCGGGACGAAACGCTGGACGATCCCGGTGGGATCCTTCAAATCCCGTCCCGTCCCGCATAAAATAATAATAATATTCTATTTTTAGTAACTCCTATGTTAGTTGGAGTCTAATTATAGTATTGCTTATATTTAGTATTTCTTAGTTAGATTAAATAAGATGGTTAGGAGAGTCTATCTAATGATGCGGGTCAAGCTGGCCTTCTGTAGGTCAAACAACGATCTTGATCCAGGCGACGACTCGAGGACGAGTCGATTTCAAATGGAGGAGAATGATATCATCCTCGAGCGGAAGAAGAAGGCTCCACCTTGGGAGTCATTGAAGAAACGACGTTAATTATTTTATTATTTATATTTCTTATTTTTTTATATATTCTATTTTTAGTAACTCCTATGTTAGTTGGAGTCTAATTATAGAATTGCTTATATTTAGTATTTCTTAGTTAGATTAAATAAGATGGTTAGGAGAGTCTATCTTTAGGCTTTCTTAATTATCATATTTTATTATTTCATATATTAGGATTTTAGATTAAGTTTTATCTTCTAGTTCTAGGTTTATTTATCTTTAGGATTAAAATTCTATCTTTATAAACCTATATTCTATCTTGCACGGTAGAATTGGTTCTTAGGTTTTCTATTTAAACATTGTAGTTCTATTGAATTAAATCAGATTGAATAGAATTGAGAAACCCCTTTATAGGATTAAAGGGTTCTCGATTATCAATCCCAAAAGGCTTTTGTGTTCTATGTTCTTCGGCAATCATCACCATCACCGTCCTTAACCATCACAGTCACCATCATCCTCTTGTTTGCTTCCGGCGACAAGAAACCCAACCTCATCTTCAACCTTGAAAGTCGTCGCAACGAAGGAAGGAAACCCATTGGCGACCTCTCGCAGACTCGCGCCTAGGCGCGCCGCGCTGGCCCTCGCGAGCACTCGGCATCGCTCTCCGGTCCCAGGTTCTCGCTCGCTGGTCTTCGCTCCCGCATCCCCAGCACCTTGCTCCACGGTTTCGCGCTCTCGATCGCGCTCGCATCTGCTCTCGCCACCAGCGATCGCTGCTGAGGCTTGACGTCCGCACACCCTGAGGAGACCCGCTCCTGTGTGCTCGGCGCTGCGTCCAACCAAGCCCCCGTCCGCGCTTACAGTTCCGTGCACACCGGTCTCTCTGTCTTCGGCGCTCTCGTCCTCGCGCTAGACCTCGCTCCTATCTTCTTCTTCGCTTTCCTTTGTTAAACGCTGTAGCTTAAGTTTATTAATTGAATTAGTTAATTTTCTTCGTAATTAATTGTTAGAATTTTTAAGTTAGCATTGTTGCTTTTTAATTAGTAATTCATTAGTTTAGATTTAATTAGTTTATTTTCCGTAGCTATTCATAGTTTGAATTTCTTAAGTTAAGACAATTGTTTTGTTTAGTTTATTAATTAGTTTAGTTAATTGTGTTAATCAGGAGATATTGGAAGAGCATTGCAAGATCGGACAAATATACGGCGTGGTTCTTGATCTTGAGTCCACAGGCGAAGGATCGGGTATCCCAAACGTATCACATGCAGAGCAGGGAAGACTATCCCGAAATAAATGGATACCCAAACGATAACAGAGCACAAACCTGTAAGTCCTACCATTCATGGTCTGACCGAGCCCCGAAATAGGAACAGCTCTGAGCCAATCAGACGAATGGGGCCCATGTTGAGACCTCCACAACACCACCTGTCGCGTGGTCAATGAAAAAACCGACTCAGAAGAAGCCACAACCCGGGCGAAGTACACATCTGCCAATTTCTTCATAAGTTTGGGGGCAGCGAACTCGCAAGAATCACGACTGAAATCATAACCGGTAAGACCATTGAAGTCACACAGTGCAACATCGAAAGAGGGCCCCTCACCCACGGGCAGCCCAGCAAAGCGGAGGAGCGAGGAATGTAACCCAGAAGACTGCAGGCGAGAGGCCAGAAAAGAATAATGCATAATGTCACCAACAGCATAAACACCAGGCCCACCGTACTAAAACGGAAGAGTAACCAATCTCCACTGCCAATCACCAAACCCGGGTCCAGAAGCAGCCACAATACGCTCTAAACAGACACGGAGGGCACTGTCAAAAGTAGACTGAGCTGGGACAACGGCATCCGGCGGACAAGTACGCAAGGTGAAGTAGAGTCTAGAGATACCCGAACAAGCCCGAATCAAAAGCAGCTCACTCTGTGGATCCTCAAGTTTGACAACAAGACCCATAAGCTCAACGGTCTTGGCTACCCGAGTCGCAACAATCTCAGAGCAGTAAACAGGGCAAGTATTGACAGGACCACCCAAAACCGTAACGCCAGAAACAGGCCGAGCAATGAGGGCAGGGAAAACACCAGGCACCAAGCCCCTAGGATCCACAACCGGCCAGAAGACCTCAGTTTTATCCACATTAAGGTGCAACCCAAGCGCTGGACCATCAGACATAATCATATCAAGAACCTGGCCAACCACAAGAGTGTCCCCTGCAATAGTATCGTCATCCAAATACCAAGCCTGCAAGCATAAATCAAACGAATCCCGGATCTTGCATAACAGAGGATGCAAGACCAAAACAAAGAGCAGCGGACCAAGGGATGTTGAACCCCTTGGCAAGACCAAAGGCAGTGCTCCCCATAGTAGAGCCGAGCAGGGCTAGAATAACAGAACTCGACCCACCGCGAGAGGTCAGGGCACTGACGACGGACCTCCAAAAGCAGAGTAGTGCGATCAACCAAGTTGAAAGCATTTTGGAAGTCCACCAACAGCATAGAAAGACCCATCTCAGAACCACGAGACTCTACAAGCCTATTTAAGGCATGCATAATGGCCTCACCACCTCCAGAAACACCAACTCCAAACTACAGGTCCCTAAAATACCCAGATAACTGAGGCCCAACCAAGAAAGCACCCACCTTAGACACAAGGCGTCTCCAGATCGTGCCGACAGCAATAGGGCGGATACCACCCCCTGGTTTGACCAAGGGAGTAAGAGGGGCACTAGCAACATACTCCCCGAGAGCAGACGGACACCGGCCCTCCAAGAAGATGTTCACCACCCCCGTAATGGAAACAAGAAGCTAATCAGAAACCGCAACTGCCGCACCACTCAAACAATCCAACAGATGTTGGGCCCTGAGCCCATTCTTACCACAAGAAGTACCACGCGGGAAACTCCTAATGGAATCCAAAACAATGGGCGGAAAAGCAATAATAGAAGGCTGAGGGACGAAACCACAAGGCAAAACAAACAAATAGCTACAAGAGACAAATAGCTAAGATACGGTATTCTTCTCAACTATCAATCGATAATTAGACAGTATCTGGTGAATCTCGTCTCAATCCCTTTCCGTCTCGATCCCGTCCCATCCAAACACCATCCCGTCCCGAAAAAAAAGTGTTAATACCGTCCCGTAAAAATTTCACAGGACGAGTCCCGTCCCGGCTCAATCCCGTCCCGTGCCCACTCCTAAATTTAGATTTAGTAATCTATATTGAATGATCTATGAATAAAATATAGTTTTTATTTAATTTTGGAGAAAGTTATCCACCAATCAAGCTACATAAGTTTGGAAGAAATCGATATAGAAATTGGAGATAGACTCGTGAATAGTTAAAAAAAAAAAAGAGTTAAGGTATTTTTAAATATATTAACTAAGTATAGTTTCCGATGATGCCCGATGTTTTAGAAATAAAATTCTAATAGTATAATATAAATATTAATTATAAATTTAAATAAAGGATTATAAAAAGTTAGTATAAAAAAGATATAGTTGATAAATTAAAAAATAGAAAGTATAAATTTTTATTATTAAATATAAGAAATATTTATGAAAATTAAACTATCGTTAACAAAATTCTTCTAATTTAAAGTAGTATATAGATATAAATATATTGAAGATAAAAAAAAAATGTTATGAAAATAATTAATAATTGATGATAAAAAAACATCAATATAGTTTTATTAGCTTAATAGAAGGTGGATATAACGCCTCATTATTTTTTTTCTCATTTAATGTAGTATAGAAATAAATATAAATATAGATGTTTTGAAGTAATCTAGTTTGTTATTATAAGAAAATAAAATAAAAAATATAAATGATTAAAATTATAAAAGTACTCTTGATCAACAATGTTGATATAAAAAAAACTACAATTTTTTTAATTTACGGTAGGCAAGAAGAGGAATGCTAAATAATAACAATCTCGAATTGGTTGATGATGTGCTTGATTTCTTCTATAACCACTAAGATCTCCCAAGGCATGGTTCCCTTATTGTCAATTGGTCGTAATTCGACTATCACCTTCGATAATGAATTTGTCGATGCCTAATGAGAGGGCTCGCTTGATTCCTTCCTTCAAAGGTAATGCTTCAATTCGCAAGGCGGTGCCAGGTGAAGTCTCTTGTCGGAAAAGATCAACCACTTGACTTGTCTTATCTCGTATAATATTCAATGTGAGATTCTCCGGTTGATTTAACAGGGTGCATTAAGTTTGTGGAAACCATTAAGTGTTTTTTTTCAATGCACCCATTTCGTAGACATTACCCACAACAAAAAAATTTCCTCCTTGTAACTTAATTTCCACTGCTTGTCCAGCCTTTAGCCCTTGAGATAGATATAGCTTGTCATACTTTATGTCATTTGCTTCTGTAAGTTTTTTTTCGGTTGTACATGATGATTAGTCAATCTACCGGCTTGTCCGGTCTCTCGGTTTCTCTGGGCTTATCCGGAGAACCGAATTCTTGTCTTGCTTCAAAAAAAATAAAAAAAATATAGCTTGTCATTGGTGTCTACATGTTATCTTTTGCAACTTTGAAAGTTCAGTGCATTTTTCGTATTTATCCCCAAAGTTGGTGCTAATTCCCGTAATTTACATAAATAATGGTCGGTTGCGGGTAGCGGGTAGCCTTTAAACACGACTGAGCGGAGCATAAGCCGTTTGTCATTCTCTCATCTATCCACGATTTATTTCATCACAAAATCCACAAACCCTAGACTCTCTCTCTCACCCTGCTCTTCCCCGCCGATTAATCGATTTTACCCTTTCTCCCTCCCTCCACCCACTCTCGTTCTTGTAAATCAATCGCTGAATCGAAACCCCTAATCAATTTCTCCGTCGCCGATTGATTTGCTTGTGTTGTCGATTTCTCCAGCGAAACCCTAATCTGCTGTGTGTTTTCGTCTGCGCCCGGTTTGTGTTTTTTCATATATACGTCTCACGTCTTTTGGATTTCTGATCTAATCGATACCTTTCCCCACTTGTGCATATAATTTTTTTGGTTTCAGCTTCTCTAATATTTAGTTTTGTTGGAATAAAACTGGCTTTTCTGATTCAATAAATTCGGCAGAGTCTCGTTCTGTTTAGGTTCCGATTTTGACAATTCTGAGAATTTGTGTTTTTGCGGCGTCGGAGATCCCCCTATAATTTTGCTTCCCTGTTTCTTCCTGGACATTTTCTGTCGATTTTCGGTGTAGTGATGGCGGGTGGTAGTATGAGGAGGGATGAAGGTTCCTTCACCATTAACAACACTAATGTTTTCTCGGCCCTTGAGTCTCTCCGTAAGAAGAAGAAGTCAGACAAGGAAAAGAAAGGCAAGAGCTCTTCGAAAGCCAAGGAGCCAGAGCCCCAGTTGTTTTGGTCTCCTGCTCCGTTGAATGCGAAATCTTGGGCTGATGTGAGCGACGAGGATGATGACGATTACTATGCAACCACAGCACCGCCTCAGGCTGCCTGGATTAATCAGGAGTCACACCAGAGCAAGGAAGCCGCAGCTGAGGTCGGTGATTTAGTTGCTAACTCATCATTGTTGATACTTTTAATAGTTTTTGTTTCATTGTTAATCTTATCCTTGTTTGATTTCTAAATTACAACATGTTCATATTTTTCTGGTGTTATTTGGCTGCCAGTTAATGGTTTAATGAGTTAATTGATTGTGTTCCCACTGCTCTGACTATTTTGCAAGTGTTTTAAGATCAATTTCCCCCTTTTTTGCTAAAAGGGTGAATTGGTTGGCCAGTGTTAGTGGTGAAGTGTAAGGCTATGGATTCGCTTATTCTATCATTATGGATTATGTAAGGGATGACTGTTCATGGGTATTTGGTGGAGAATGGAAGTATGTGTTGATATTTTTTAGTTGGCTTCTTTTGATGTGACTAGTGTGAGTACAGTATTTGTAACTTCTAATGTTTGGTTTGCAAATGAAGACCAAGCTGTATTCATAGCAAGCAGTTCTGGCCTTGCATTTACATGGGTGCCTCAAATGGTCAGAACTGCTCAAGTATAGATATGTGCATTGTTGTTGCAAAAAGAAAGATTTACGATTCCATATAATCATGCCAGTCCAATACTTCATACATGGAAAAGCTGGGTATTCCTTTCACGGTAAATAGGAGTCAGACCTGAAATGTGTCCCAAATGCATTGTGAATCTAATTGAGCTAATTAAGAGCATTTGCCTACCTCCTTCGTGTTCTCTCATCATTGAGGGAGAGAGAGAGAGGAGGTACAGAAATTGATTCTTTGAGAACTTATGTTTTGTGTATGTTCTTTTACTGCTATTTGTTTGTAAATGGTTTTTTTTTTAAAAAAAATAACTTTAGATGTGTGTCCATCTTGTATGTTTTCGTCTGTCATTTCCCATAGTTGAGTCATGCAGTCATTTATTTCCCTATTCATTTCCATTTGAATTAGATGCCCATTTGGAGCATATAATTTTGGTTACTTTTGACTTGCTAAAATATTGTCCCAACAACTCTCTCTCATTCTGTAAATTTGAAACATTGTGACTGTGTTCCTGCATCTATACGATTGAAGATACCTCATAAAAGTACTACGAAATCATAATGCAAGACATAATGAACTTTGTGCCTCATGTTCATGAGGTGAGCGGTGTGCACTTCTACCCTACGCAATAAGCTTCTTCAGCACTCTTTTGTGCCTCACATCTGCTCTCTCTCTTTTTTTTTTTATTTGGCCGGTTTTCACTTTTCACTGCTCTCTCCATTGGAAAAGGAGGTAGAAAGATGCATGTTGTCAGTGTTTCTGCTATTTATGCTTGTTGGGTTTCTTCATTGACAGCTGCACTTAAAAGATTATTAGAATAATCTCTTAACATCAAGCAAGATAAAAAGTCAAATGTTTTCTTGTATCCTGCTCTTCAGCCTAGTACAGCCTATAATATTTTCTTCAGGGGTGTTTAAATTTATGAATGGCACAATACAGGGGCCTTTCAACAGTGTTAGTTATTGTTCTCTTACATTTTACTAAGTTTGCCACATTTCTTTTGTCCTGTGGCTTGAATATTACTTATATATTGTTCTGTTGGTCTTGGTTATTATTTGTAAGTCTAGCTGCAGTTTGATTTGTTGGAGTATTACTTGTATGTATTTTTTATGATTTTGGGCACAATAAGTTTCTTCAAAAAGGGCTCCCTTTTTGTGTGATCTTGATAATAATTTATCATTTTTGCAAGGGCATTGTTTTTATAAACGTTTGTCTATCATTTATAGCATCTCCTTTGGCTGCTGAAGAATTTCTGAACTAATGATTGTTGCCTTCAATTACAGGAGAGTGAAAGTGAAGATGATATGCTTGATTTAGGTGACGAAGATATAGAAGAAGAGCATGAACATGAACAGGAGGTTGTGCATCCCGAGCCAGTTGTGGAAAAGGCACCTGAAGCTCCTTTACCGGCCAAAGAGACTGAGAGACAGCTTTCAAAGAAGGAAAGAAAGAAGAAGGAGCTTGAAGAACTAGAGGCTCTCCTGGCTGATTTCGGAGTAAGCCAAAAGGAAGGTGACAGCCAAAGTAAGTAAAACTGTAAAAGTTTGCTCACCTTTCCTGCTATTGGTGCCAAGTACTTGCTCTGATTTGGATGGGTAGGAATATGTATTGTGAGAAAGCAGTTGAATGATGGAGTTCTTGTTCTTGATTTTGTCTTTCTGTATCAGGACTGAGTAGCATCCTCCTTTTTCAAGGATATTTCCATTCTTGATATTATTTGAAATTAATGTCTTCTTGTTTGCATGGTCGCATATGGAATATCATTGAAAGTTATAATGCTCTTTAAACCTAACTTGCAGCTGGTGGACAAGAGAGGAACGAGGCTGAGGTGAAGAAAGGAGAGAGTGCTGATAATGGAGACAAGAAGGATGTTGCCCCTTCTGAGTCCAAGAGTGCAAAGAAGAAGAAGAAGAAGAACAAGTCTTCGAAGGAGGCTGAGGAAACTCAAGACCAGCCAAACAGCTCAGATGTCAATGGTGGAGAGCCCAATGAACAAGCCGGAACAGAACAGACAGACGAGGATGCATCAGCTGTGGACGTCAAGGAACGGCTAAAGAAGGTAGCTTCATTGAAGAAGAAGAAATCAGGAAAGGAGCTGGATGGTGCCGCCAAAGCTGCAGCTCAAGAAGCTGCTGCCAGGAGCGCAAGACTGGCTGCTTCAAAGAAGAAGGAGAAGAACCACTACAACCAGCAGCCTGTTAGGTAAAGGGCATAACAAATTTCACTGCTTGCCAGGCATTTGGAACGCATCCATCCTTGTTCGTTCATTAGACGATGTGCAATAAGTGGTATTTTGGAAATGGTCGGCTGTCTCCCAGAGTCGTCTTATGTGTAGCCAGGAATGTTTTCCAGTTGTCTTTCTGTGGACCGTCTTGCTGTTGCTTATACTGAAAGGACACCCATATTCAGGCGTTTTACTCTTTTGAGTCCATATTTTCATATGCTTGAACTCAAATATGGTAGCACCTGTTGCCTTGATAAGCCCTCTGAAGTAGGGAATGTTCTATCACAAGGAAACAGGGTCTTTTGTTTTATGATATGATGATGAAAGTTTTTTTACCTTTATGTTCTCTCCCCAGATTTCTGAATTTTGTAGATCTTTCTTTTCGGTATACTGATGTCATCAAAAGGTCTGATTAGGGGGTTATTCGAGCCGAATGAGCCGAGTTTGACATGTTTAAGCTTGTTTAGGGGTGGAAATGGGTCGGGTGATGGATGGGTGGACTCATTTTTTCACCCGACCCGTCACAAAAAAATTTCACCCGACCCATCACCCTCCCGTTTAATGTTTCACCCATCACCCGACCCGTCGGGTGAATCGGGTGAAAGAATTACAAAAAAAAAAAAGAAATCACAAGACATATCTAAAAATCATTCATATTCGATAATTTTATAAACCATGTCAACGTATGAATCTTACTAAATTAATAAAAAAACTTATTCATACATTATATCACTATCCTTAACTTACAAAATTAGTATTAGAAATTTAATATCAAACTAAATGAGATGAATTTAACTCGGTTACTAGACTCAATATTAAGAAAAAAAAGTGTTTAGAAAAACTATGTCTTTAAAAAATAGACTTATGTGTCATTTCTTTAATATCTTGATTTGGTAATTTCTTTAATATCTTAATTTGCATTAAGAGGATTATTGTTACGAGTCTCATGACAAATTGGGAAAATATGATTTGGTTAATCATGTATTAATACAATAAATGCTAACAAAGTCGTTATAAAGAGTCAAATTGCTTACACTCTATCGGTATATGCAAAACAAATAAAAGAAATTTTATTGTTTTAAAAAGACATGGAGTTAAATAATACAAGTTTTTTTAGACCTTTTTTAACAAGAACACTTGGAAAATGGAGAAAGTAGAGGTAGAAAAGGAGAAACATGTTAGTTATGTTAAATTATACGTAGTATTATTTATATACTAGCCTCTTTTTTATAATAATCGGGTGGGCTAACGGGTGGTTAAGCGGGTCGGGTAATGGGTTGAAAATATATCACCCATCACCCATTTCAACCGACCCATCTCCCATCCGTCACCCGGTTTTTTTTTTCGGGTTTTCACCCTAATAATCGGGTCGGATGGGTTGGGTGAGTCGGTCACCCACGGGTGATTTCCAGCCCTAAGCTTGTTCATTTGTTAAACGAGTCGAGTCGAGCCCAATTTTTAACGATCTTTCATTTTTATTCAAGCTCGGCTTGTTTTAGTAAATGAACGAGCTCGAACCGAGCTTTTTTCGAGCTTCTAAGTAGTTTTACTTTGTTATAATATATTAATTTAAAGAAAACTTTAGAAATTCTATAGAATTTGAGCTATTCGAGCCTAAATCGAACGAGCCGAGCTTTCAACCGAGCTTAAAATCATGTCCAGGCTCGTGATTAACTGTCACCAGAATCGAAATTTTAGGATCAGCTAATCAGCTATGTCATTTATGGAACCATCTTCATCACAGTCATCAAGATCTAGAGCTGAATCAAAGCTCACTTGAATGTTTCAATCTATGCTGGGATTGCCCATTTGAAGGAAGAAATTGGCCAATCTAAGCGGATCTTAGGCAGGGAGGGGCTGCCTCAGCCTAGGCAGGGGGGTCACCTAGCGCCTAGGCGCCATTTTTAGAACAGTCAATCCACAAGAGCATTCGACAGGGCAAGTTCTTCGTGTATGTGTTCGTGAAGATCTCCTAATACCCTAATTTCGTTGCAAGGATGGTCTGATTGTATAATTGGCAAAAACCAGGGAAAAGAAAACCAAAACAACAGGTCACTCATAAAGATATCATATAAACCACAGAAGGAGATTCATAATATACTTGATGACCATATCTACACTGCGAGTGCA
The DNA here is from genome assembly GCA_963922045.1 of Persicaria maculosa. Classification (NCBI taxonomy): domain Eukaryota; kingdom Viridiplantae; phylum Streptophyta; class Magnoliopsida; order Caryophyllales; family Polygonaceae; genus Persicaria; species Persicaria maculosa. The sequence goes on from OY998253.1 coordinate 6,026,636, forward strand.
CACAACCAGAAACGTCGAAGTATACTGTTCAAAGTGTGTATCAACCTACCAGTAATTTTTTGGTATTCCTCCGGCCAAAAGGAGAGGTTGTCTGTCAACATCACATATTATATCATATCTCGCTACAAATCAGCGCCACCTTGCGATTTCAATGAAACCAGATCACTTTGCTATAGATTCAGGGTCTCTGCAGTTGATATCTACAAGCCGTTGCTTCTTCCTAGGCTACTGCTCAGGCTTCTGTCGGCATGTCTAAGGGTGGCAGTTGCCTCGGCCAGTGAGCTCAAAACACTCACACCAACATCGGCCTTGCAGAGTGGGCAGAGTGCATTGATCTTCAGCCATTTATCGACACAGTCCTTGTGGAACAGATGAACGCATGGCAGCTCCCTTAGCTCGTCGTTGTTTGCGTACTTTGCTAAGCAGATGCAGCAAACCTGTCATGGACAGGACAGAAGAAAGATGTACTGAGAAATAATTCATGATTGAGGCTTCTTTGGAAAAATGGGAACTTAAGCTTAAATGTTCAAACTCCTTTTGGTAAGGCAAAATAATCTCCAAGAACGCCAAAGGTTTGGCAGAAACGCTTCTTGCCAAATATAGTAATAACAAATACATTTTGGCAGAGAGGAAGCTTATCTAGAGCGTGATAATATTTAAACTAGCAACATCAAGAGGGAAAAAAAGAACTTTCTTGGACACTTTTTTTCGAAAGGATATCAACTGATGACACGAGGCAGGAAACTTAAAAAAAAACTTGTCAAATCGACAAATAGGGAACTAAATGCACCTTGATTCCTAAAATAAGAACAAAAAATAGAGGGAAAATGTGAAATAGATAAGAGAAAGAGAGCGAGAATAGGATAACAAATACAAGATAGCGGAATTAAGAAGAAAATCTTGATTACTTACAGCATCTTCCCCTGATATCACCTTCTCCTTGTCAGTCCCGGCACCCACAACTCCAGTTTCAGAACCATCGGTGCTATCACCATCCTTGTGCTTCTTTAGCTTAAATTCATAAACCGGGAGGGCATTAATAGAATCCGCTGTGGCCCCTCTCATCTGACTTAGATCTTCTCTGAAGCCCACTAAAGAAATAATACATGGCAGGCAACAACAAATTGTGGCACATAGTAAAAATGGCATAGCATATCCAATGCAACTGATGACAAGGAACGCTACAGATAACCTGAAAAGGGAAATGTTTTATATATAGTTACACTTGCAAATCCAGGGTATTGTGGTAAATCCATAGAAAAAAGTATTACACGTGTAAGTTCCTTTCATTCCTTTTTGGTGAGGAAAGTAAGCAACATCAGAGATATGAAATACCTGTACAAGTTAGGAGCATCGGCGGAAGAGGTATGACCACCAAAGACCCACACGTTGCCAACCACAAACCAGATAGCAAAGAAGCAGTCTAATGCCATCTTGAGATACTCAAACAAGGCCTTAACTCTGTTGTATGTAAAAGGCACATTATATCAACATCAAGAAAAATGACAAGCAAACATAAACAATCATTAGGCTCGACTTCCCTGACCTTCCAAGTTCCTTAATATGGATTGCAATTTCCAAGCAATGTCCATAAAACGAATAAATACAAGAGCCCATAACAATTCAGGAAACTTATGTGTGATTGAATAATGAAAGCATACATCAACTAGAAAAAAAATCCCTGGACTGCTCTAACTGGGTGGAATGGTGGATGGAATCAACACGAGAACAATATGCCTTCTACAACATGATTTACAAGGGAATTTGGGATTAAGTGACAAAAGAAAGGTTAACATGAATATATATAAGCTCTGCTTAATGGGTTACAATATCAATGTATGAAAAAGAAAAATATGGTAGTTTAATTTGAACGAGGAAAGCTCTAACCAAGTGAACCTATTAAATTGAGTACTAGCAAAAGGTAGACTTAATAAAGCAGAAAAGATTACAACGGATCAAGCATATACAAGGTATAAAGGTGTATCAGATGAGGATAAAGATCTTTCTGTGTGTTGGTGAAAGTATATGTGACTGGAGGCTATGAAGCAGAGAAATACAATGATAAAGGCCCTGTGGTGAAGCGCCATACCAAATGACAAAGGCTTGTGCTTAGGAAGTTAAGTAGGGTCAAGTTATTCTCCAATCACTAGAGATATGCTACTTCTTTTTGCTTCTGAGGCTGAATCCTTTTTATTGCACAAATCTTAAAAGGAAAAACAAAACTCAATGCATTAATGTACAAAAGAAGTTTCAGAGGAAATCCCCTTATATCACTTCATTATCATAACATGTTCTTGTTCCCCTATTTGTGGTGATTGTTATGTTCATTAAATACAAACATAATCCATTTTGTTTGGTGAGTACTCCCGGAAGCAGAAGTTCCTTTTTTTAGAAGAAAATAATGACATATTAAGACAATTTTGCGTAGTGTTGGTGCACATTAATACAGAAAATAACTATATTAACAGCTTCATAGACTGGGAAAATAAAGTAATGCAACATAACAAATTATTCACAAACACCGTCTCAGAAAAGAGCTTAGCTATACCTTGGATTATTACGGGTTCCGTTGTTTTGGCCTACTCTTCTTCTACTTGAGGAACTGGATGACCGATTATGATCACTCTCTGGGCTCTGGGAAACAGAAAGGGAAAAGGAAAGTCCATTGATAACATTAGCAGAGTTCTGACGAGACTGAGTTGAATCTTGTTCAGAAGTTTGATTGCGTAGTACATAACGTCGATATATGAGAGGAAGCGTTGCCACACATCCAGCTGCATATCCAACAATCCATGCAAATAACGGAGCGTGTGGGTTTTCATGCCTTGACACAGACAGAACAATAACTGCAGCAATTATCTGGCTTAATATAAGAAACAACTCGAAAGATATCCATAACCCTGAGTTGAAAGGACTCCTGCGGCGCCGACCATGATCATTGGCTGACCTACCAGAAGAAGAGGCTCTGGAGGTTGTAACATTAGAAGGAGGAGTTGATACCTCAGTAAAAGAGCCCCTCATACTACTAGAAGGTTGGTCCTCATGCTGTGAAATATCCGTTTCATTCGAAGTTCTTACATGACCGGATCTAGAAGAGGAGGCTTCCTCATTATTCGGTATATCAATCACAAGCTCCTTGTCAGTTTGTCTAGCTGGTGGCTCCATCGGTATTAGATGTTGATCAAATTAGTTGTAGTTAACTTAGTTCCACCACTCAATCGCCCATCTAAGCAAGATGATCGATGACAAGCAGATAACAGGAGCATCTAGAACTGGAAGAATAGCTTAAAACCTCTCCGAATAGATCTGCTCTCAACTGTTTATCACGCCACTGAAGGCTGATCACTCAATTGTTCAATCTGCTCAAGAACAAGGCAAGTAAATGCATTAATCATCTACCCCTCTTTCCTGAATAGGTAAATTATATTGATGTCAATATAAGATGAAGCAGATTAAGGCCGAGAGACCTATAAAATGTGTACACCCACCACCCACCATCCAAAAAAAAAAACAAAGCTGCCCCTATACAAAAATCAAGCCATACCCACAAAAATCCACCAATCAGCCCAACTAAAACCGCTAAAACACCGAGTGAAGCAAGGTATCTCCTAACCCCTTTCCCCTTATCTAGAATCAGAAGCTTTACATTTAACCCGAAATCAAGCCATCTACCCCTCTTTCACTACAACAAAATGGCAGAAATATTTTTCATTCTAAACTTTTACTTTATCAAAACAAAACCTCCCCTATGTGAAAGCACATGTACAAAACTCAGAAACCTGTACTTTTTCTAGGTCAAGGGTTAACACAAATCAAACAATCAACCATTAGAAATCACATTACACCTACAAAAAAAACATCAATTAGGTCAAAATCCAGACCTAATTGATCCAGAAAACAAAGTCTCAATCACTTCAGCGTTGACTGAATTATCACAAGACGCCCGTATAAAAGAGGGAAGAACATAGGTCAAAAATTGAAACATGGAATTCGTTCCGATTGATACCCACAAAAAATGAAAACAAACAGAATCAAAGATTGGACCTATCAAGAACAAAGCAATGAACCCCCTTCATATAAATTAAATTCCAACAAGCTCTTACCAGGTGAACCAAGAAAACCCATAAAAAAATATGATCAATCAAGCTCAATAGAGTGAGAAAGAAGCTCACCAGGTGAGATTGCGGGCTTAGATGGAAGAGGGTTTTGCGATCGGCGAGAAATTGCGCTGGGAAATTCAGAAAAGATTGGGTCTTTGTGCTTGTTTTACGGTTTCTAGTAACCGGGGTTGTCTTTTCTTGCGGTGATTCCCGAGAGATAAAACTCTATCTTGAATTTTGACTAAAACGCTAAGCCCAGTGGCCCCTGCCCCTGCCCCTCTGTCAGCTAAGAGACACGAGCATTACTATTCACGAACCTGTCAAAAGAGAGATTTTGGGTAAATCTTCAACGTCCTTTTTGGAGCTCGTATTGATAACTTCCGACTGATGGATACTTGGGTTGGTGTTGGAATGGAATCACTCGCAAATTTACAATGGAATGGTTATGGGTTTTATGGAAGGGTAAATTACACCTAACCACCCATATTAGGTTAATTTTCATATAACCACCTATAAAATTATAAATTATAAAAAAACACCCGTAAACTAGATTTGTTTTCAGAAAATAACTCACTCATTAAACCTCTATTTGCTTTGTTTGAAAATACTAAAATATCCCTAGTTCAAACAATTTAGAGCATATATAAATGTCACAACCAATATATTTGCATCAAATTTACAATGTGAAGATCATAGATTTGTAATGGCTCATGTCAGTCTCCTCTCCTTCAAATATTGAATAAAAAAAATTCGGTTATTACTTTTATAGGTGTTTTTCTATAATTTATAATTTTATTGGTAGTTATGTGAAAATTGACCTAATTTATGGACATTTACGTGTAATTTACCCTTTTATTATGAACAATAGATTTTTTTCCCTATCCCGTTGTTTCCATTTTTATCATTTTTCATACCTTAAGATGATACTCCCTCCGTTTGAATATAAATGACATTTTGGGGGTTGTTTTGTTTAAGCAAATTAAATGACGTTTGGTGTAATCAGACTTTTATGGCCCCACTTTTTGTAATTTTTTGAATTTATTTTAAAATGAAATAACTAATTATGTGGTGAAGAGAGTGGGAGTCATAATGAGAAGTATAAAAACTCTGTGCATTTCCGTACAAATTAAATGCTCCATTTGCATTGCTTAAATTTGGTGCTTTGATGTAGAACGACATTTATAATCAAATGGAGGGAGTAATAAGAAGATGTCATTGTGGGCTGAATTTCGGGTAATCAACAAGGCTTTTCTTTGATGAGTGATGACTCATTTGGACTATTAGTTGTGTGAATGTTATAGACACGTCAAGGGAAGCCCATGGTAAGTCAGCATCAATAATATTTCACACAACTTTCCTATTTTCGTTAACCTTGATGAGCTATTCAACTTGATCTCTAGCTCACAAGCCGTTTAATCCAAATTCGGATACAAAATGCTGAAACTATTATAGTTTCTGATTATTTTAGAGAGTGATGTTCATCCTAAATTGCATTTTTCATTACTTTAGTGAAATTTTAATAAAGCCTTTATTTGGTATATTTACCCTCTCTTTCGATTAATTTTTCGGGATATCGGGTAAAAGTTGTAAAACGGTTCTCCAGACAGCTGAAACAATCGTACCAAGGGAAGCTTGATGATGATATTGATATAGGCCAATGCATAAACAGAGCTTGTTCTCATCAACACTTCACAACACAAGCTTTGGTGGGTCTGTTTTTGTCTCATTACAGCTTAGTTGAACATACAAATGGATCCACTGTGTCCTTTCAAGATGACCCCATAGAATGTTGATTGGGGAGTTGAGATCCGCTACATGTTCAAAGCCTTCGCCGATCAGCACCTGCAAGCTTCAAGCTTCCCTTGCTGGGTTTTGTAAGGGTGTAACATGATATTGACAATAGACATGAATGAAGTGCAGAGAACTGTTGATTCGATTATCTATTATATGGCGTCTTTTGCTTTTCTATACTAATCTAGCTACCTATCAACATTCTAACAATTCCCAGATGAACTCTGCAATGGTTATCTATCTTATAAGAACAACAAAAATAGAAGTACAAACAGAGACATACTTAAAGAAATGTATCAGAAAACAATTCTAATAATTCTCAGATGAACTGTGCAATGGTTATCTATCTTATATGAACAACAAAAATATAAGTACAAACAGAACAGAGACATACTAACCGAAATGTATCAGAAAACAATGTGCAAATCCTCTATTCATGTACCAAATGTTGGAAAGAAACAGCAGTAAAATCAGACAATTGGGTATGTTAAAAGAGATTCTGAGAAACAAACAATCAACAAATCACTGTTCGTGTAAAAAACGGTGTAATCTGAATGTTGACAAAATTCTGTACCTGAGTATGCTACACCATAAAACAATTCTTCCACTACTGCCTCGTATATACCAGCTGATTCATATAAAGTGGGAGATCCAAATGAAAGTTTAGGATATTCGGCAAGAAACATTGTTGGTACCGTAACTAACTGCTTGAAGGCTTGTATCTGACATGTTTGTCACCCATCTTTGAGGGCCACCATTGTCCCCCAAAATATTGTATGCATAGGAAGGCCATACTGCGTCGATGGAACATGAATCTGACATACCCTTCTGGAGCAACCGCTGAGTCCGTCCAAGCACTACAAGACTTGAAAATGTCGAGAAGCTATTCCCGAAGAAAATGTCTGCCCTGGAGCACACCTCATAGTCGATTGCAGATTTGATAAGATAAGAGTGCTTCTCATAAATTGAATGAGCACCCAATCTATTCTTGTCAAGAGGCACCAATCCGGTGTTCCACCCTTCAAATATCGTCCTATCTTCAAGAAGGCTATCGGCCACAGCGAGGTAAACCACTGTGGGTGTACTCGAATTCACAATCTTCCCTACTCTCTCAACAATTTCTTCCTTGCTACTACAGATTTGATTAATGTTGTGCTTATACTCCAGATTCTTACAATGTATCATCCAGTCTTTCTCTATCCTCATATGCACAGCTACGTAGCGGATAGGCTGTAACTGTAACATTGGGCTCTCCGGGGTCTTACCGTCCACTGGAGGCTCTACGGTTCCTCGTGCTTCCTCTCCTGCCATCTGTATCTTAGAGATAACTCTATCGGCTTCTTTTGCATACTCATCCACAAGAACCATACACCCGAAAACCCTTGCATAGTCCTCAAGAGGCCAATGATCATGCCACAAGAAGGGATTCTTGCCTGTTATCTTTATGACCTCGAACCGATCATATGGATCTTCATGGAACTGCCTCAGCTGATCAAGATCTCGCTCAGGGGTCCACCGTCTTCCACTCCCCTTCTGGAGCTCAACTCTATCTGTCTGATTCAACACATCCGAGTAGCGACCGAGCTGGACAAACCCTCTGCAGCGCGAATTAAACCTCTCGAAATCGAAGACCTGGTCAAACCAAACAGGTTTCAGCTGATCCACTTCTTTGTAGAACAACGAAGCACTCAAACTCGGCATCAGAAGCGTCCGATTCAGCACTCTGGCTGTAAGACATGCCCTAGCAAACGCAATTTTCTGATTATTCAATCCCCAAACTATCTGAGGAACCTCCAAAAACCTACGGCTTCGAAATCCAGAATCCGAATTCGACCGAAACGCATAGGTCCGCACCGATTCAAATCCACCTTTGATACCACTCCAACCATATCCAGAAAGATCCGCAAAGAAAACAGCTCTAACTACAACAACAATTACAAGCAGAGCAAGACATTTACACGCCGCCGAGCTCCAATTAAGCCCCGCAAACCTCCTAAACTCGAACTTCGAAGGCCTCATTTCGTACACATATACTCAACGAATCGCTACGATTTCCATTGAATCCAATCATGGAATTGAATATACAATTGAAGAAAGTAAACGCACCTAGGGTTGAATCGCTGTAGCTTCGGCGATGGAGAGCTGGAATTGAGAGGATCCAGATCGGGATCGAGGGAGATGGGGAGGTGTGAAGTGGTTTATGAGGAACACCGGCGGAAATCGCAATGGAGTTCACTTTATCTTTTTTCCTTTTTTGTATTTTTTTGGTATATTTGTTTAAATAAATTGAATTAAATAAAATGGACAACTGTATGAAAATGGTCAGGAATTTAGAGTTACAAGAACAGATCTTCCTCAGTAGAAAGTACCCATTATTAAGTTGTTACCAAACTCTGACAAGTAGGGTGCCATTTTTAGTTATGTTTGGAGTTTCACATTCGTTTTGCATTTATGGTGGGTCTAACTTTGGTTTTATTTTTAGTGAGTATTTTTGTTCAATAAAAGGAATTTTTGTTGCATTTATTAAGCTTTGAAAGATTCGATAGGTTGTAAAAATGATTATCGTTATGAAGTAGATAACAGAAAAAATAGAAAATTGATTTTATTCCAAATCAAATGAAAATTTTATGGGGAAATTGTTTTAGACACGGAGAAGTTTTTTAACGGCTAAAGTTGAGGACATTGCGATTGATCGGTCTCGATAAAAAAGACTATTCAAATCGAGGTGGGCTAGCTTATGTGGACCATGTGGCTTAGGGTGGCAAATGATCCTTTATTAATGAGAGACTTCCTTATAATTGTCAAACCTTTTTGTTATCTGCACGGCGGTATATTGTCATTGGCACGGTGCCGGTGGCGAGCTCCGAAGTCGGCAGCATCTTCTGCAGGTGCCGAGCTCCCCATTCGGCAGATTCCCTGCAGGTGCCGAGCTCCCAAATCGGCATCCAATGCCCGAGGTAAGTTCGAAAGCTTATATAAAGAAGCGATGCCCGAGTTAAACTACAATGTTTTCGATTCAAAATCCATATTCTTACATCGGAGGAAATGACGTTACCGGAAGAAGATGGCGGAGGCGGTTTACCGTTCGACATTTTTAGCTTTAGTGATCCGGAGGAGCTCGTGAAGAATCTCGGGGTAAGTTAATATTGTTACAGCGGATCGTTTATATATAGCGGAACCTTTATATAATTATGTTTGAATAGAATCATATTATAGCGGAAATATATATAGCGGAAATTTTTTATATAATTAAGTTTGAATAGAATCATATTATAGCGGAACGTTATATAGAGGGAACCTTTATATAATTATGTTTGAATGGGTATGTTGTTTGAATCGAAACATAATAAAACATAGTTTTGTTAAACGAAACCATCATATAATATAGCGTTATTGATAATATTTTGTAAAATTTCTTATAGTGAGATTGTGTGCGAAAAAGTTCTTAGTACAAAAGTGACATTATGCAGGAACAAAACCAACCTCTAGATGTGGGTACAGAATATGGTTCGATGTTTACGTACAGTCGATGGTTATTGGGCTGATCAAGTAAACATGAAGGCATGGGCTAGATACGTAGGGAAGATTAAGAACATGGTACTTGTGATCACTTGGTCATGGAAGAACAAAATGAGTGGATTGGGTACCTTTCGTCTAGTGTGTGATAAGTACGGAGGGGGTAGAGATATTCCAGATGGCAACTTGGATTTTCCTCCCGCAGTGAGTAGGCGAGGCCGCGAGGGAGAACGACGAAGCTCGGATGCTTGTTTGAGTTGGAGGGTCGTCAAAATGATGCTGACAATTGGACCATGAAGGTTATATGCGGTGTGCATAACCACAAGCTAAACGATGTGATGTTAGGACATCCCTATGCGGGTAGATTAACCCCAGATCAACATCGGCAGGTTCGTCGTGATACAGTGATTGGGATAAAACCGGGGGATATGCTGCACGGGATGAAGTATGATGATCATGACTGCGTGACGGACATTCGTCAAGTGTACAATGCACGAGCCCAGTTGCGGAGAAGCGCCACAGAAGGACGGAGGGACCTGCCTCAAGCGCTTCACAAACTCAAACAAAAGGGATACTTTATCGCCACACGGAATTCCTCTAAAGCAGGAGTAGACGAGGTTACTGACGTGTTTTTGTCACATCCGAACTCCCGACGTCTTCTGATGTTGTTTCCTTATGTTATCGTGATGGACTCGACCTACAAGACGAACGAGTATGAGGAATCACATTAATACTTTTATATCTGTCATACGTTGTAGCAATTTGATTGACTAATTCATTGATGGTGGGTACGAAATGTCGTTGCTAGAGATCGTTGGGATTACTAGCACGAAGAACACATTTGCAATTGCGTTTGTATTCATATATGGTAGGCGACATGATGTGACTCGGCGTCAGATGAGATGACTCGGCGTGGGATTCCCTGCAAAAGCGGTAGATTCCTTGTCCGTGTCTGCCGACTTGGGAGATCGGCTTCGGTAGAAGACTTGCCGACCTGGGAGTCCGGCACCGACATCACGTACTGCCGACTAGGGACCTCGGCACCGGAACCGTGCCAATGGCGAGAAAATCTCCGTGCAAATAACAGGCCCGTTGTCAAATGAATCAATCTCGGCCTTTGAACCAAATCAATGGCTAAGATGAACCAAAAACAAAATCAATGGCTAAGATTAAATAACTACAATTAATTAATTTTAAAATAATTAATCATTATCGCAAATAATCTTTTCTCTTCCAATCGTTCAATTGAATCTCGTGAACTACAAAGGGGCATATTTGATTGGAGGAGGGAGAGGGAGTGATTTCGCTAGCGACACCGATGAGGGAGCCGCTGGTGTTGTGGATGGAGTCCGGCTCGTTGGAGGAGAACACGACGAAGAGGAAGGAGCCGCGCTCGGAGGAGAGAAACTGAATGGCGAGGAGGAGGAGATGTCCAACAAGGATGAGCAGCTCGGAGATGGACTTGATGATGGCGTAAAGAGCAAATATACACGAAATAGCAAAAACTGAAGATGAAAAAGAGTTAATTATTTTATTAATTAATTATAGTTATCTAGTTTTATCCGTTGATTTGATTTAAAGGCCGATGTTGCTTTATTAGGTACTTATAAGAAAGTCTCTCATTACTTCATTAGAAGGAGATTTTGATCCAGGATATCTTTTAGCATTGTTCCTCGGTTTCTTTATCATATTATTTTTGTCTCTATGTGGTACTTGTTTGTGTTTGTTGGCTTATTTATACTTTGGGGCAGAGGTAACAAACAGTTTCCTTCGAAGAGCATCTAGCTAGGACAAGTTGGATTACTCGACATTATCCAAGCTCGAGTAGCATCACTTATATGATATTATGTGCAACAATATATAGATAACAGATCATATTTGTTACCGAGCCAAAATACACTATATGTTTTCAATTTAGGAAGGTCAAAACCACCTGATTCCACTATAGGGGTTGCAATCCGTTCAGATTAAATTGGATTCGAACCCTATTTTTTTTTTTACTCCTATTTAACATTGGTTGAGTTCAAGCTAGGGGTGGGCACAAATCCCGCAAATCCCGTCCCGTCCCGCATCCCGTCCCGATCCCGGTGGGATTTAGAGAGAAAATTTTCAATCCCGTCCCGTAAAAATTACGCGGGACGGGACGCGGGACAGAGAGTTAGAATCCCCCAAATCCCGCCCCGTCCCGCATATATATATAATTATATATATTTATATATTTAATTAAAATTAATAAAAATATATAAGAATATATTTATATTATACCTTAACATTTATTTAAACCCAAAATTTATAATTTAAAATAATAATAAAAACACTAAAAATATATAGAAAATGACTTACTGTTGTTACTACTAGCGTTGCTACTGTATTTTTCTGGACTTGCTACTTTTTTTTTTTTTTTTTTTGATAAGGAAAGGATTCGGGTGGGCTGACCCTACCCGGCAGCATCCTTGCGGATGAGGTCAAGGAGACCAGGATCGTTTTTAATATCGACTCCTCGGGCAGAGTGGCTAAGGTGTACAACCTTATCTGCCACTCTATTGCCCATGCGAGGAACATGGAAGAAAACTACGTCTTCCATAGTCGATAGCTGGACTTGAACATCCGACAATATTAGTTCGATCTCCCAGGGGCATTTGGATTTCCTATTTAAGTGATCGATGATAATCTTGCTGTCGCCTTCAATCTGGATCTTTCCTATATGTAGTTGCCGCACCTGTTGGATCCCTAGTTTAAGATTCTGGACTTGCTACTGTATTTTCATTCTATGAATTCAATTTGTTGATTTTTTTATAGCAAATACCTACTGATTTTTTATATTTAGTGGGGTTATGAAGTTATTATGCATCAACCATGACTTTAATTTGCACATTTACACTTGTTATTTTTAGATTGTGTTTTATACATTTATTACGAGGGATACCGTCCCGTTCCGATCCCGTGAGGAATAAAACCCGGCGGGATTTGAAAAAAAAAATTCAATCCCGTCCAGCAAAAAATATGCGGGACGGGACGCGGGATTACCCCAATCCCGTCCTGTCCCGTCCCATGCCCACCCCTAGTTCAAGCTGTTCAAATATCGAGTTGCTTGCCATCTTTGTTCAACCCTAGTTTGTTCTTCTAGTGACCGTTTGTTTGCCATATTTGTGTTGCACCTTTTTATTATTATGATTGTATGTTTGACGGTTCGCCGTCTGCCGACTCTATCGGCCTCTCGATGAGCTAGATCTGTCTAACCATCGAATTATTACCTGATAAAAAAAAAAAATCAAGTTGCTAGATCTAGCAACAAGTTGTATCTTCTCGAAACTTAGGCAGCTGCACATCTTAAAAGGAATTTTGATGAATACATTTGTTGGATTTTAATCACCTCTTGAGCTAGTATTTAGTTTGGTTGAAAAAAAAAAGGTTGGGTTATATACTGTAATTTGCCTTATTTTATATGGACCTTATGTCCTTATCTCAACTTCTTATCCGTGCACATTCGAAATTCCCTCTCCTCCCTCTCCCGAAAATGAATGACAGCAAAAATAAATTCTGGAAATCCCTCATTTGCCAGTGCTTGAGTCGGCTCATAACTCTCCGGCGCCACCGCCCCGTCACCGTCACCGTCGCCTCCGGCCGCCTTCACACGGCGGAGGAGTTCGCGGACGGAGTTTTCAGTCTCGCAGCTGGCCTCGCCCGCCTTGGTATCAGGCCAGGTGACGTTATCGCCATCTGTGCTTTCAACAGGTTCATTGTGCTGTTTTCCCCCAAATTCAGTCGATTAACACGAAATTGAAGAAATAAATTACCATATATGTGTGCATTTATTTCATAGCAATTTGAAATTGAAACCAATCTTTACTATGTCATGTTCTACTGTAGAATTTGTAAATTTATGACTATAGGTTTCTGATACAATTTGAGCTATTAAACTATCTCTTGCTTGGTAAAGTGCTCTGCAGATGTTTGATTTAACATTTTAAACCTAAGCTGTCAAACTAATTTTGAATCTAAGCTATCCTCTTGGGCTATATCTATGACAGTGGTTTCTACTTGGAATGGCTTCTTGCTGTCACTTATGTTGGTGGGATCGTGGCTCCTCTTAATTATCGATGGGTATGTGTATCGGTTTTCTTCAACAAATAATCATCTTGAAAGTTCTCTTTGATGCAGATTGCAATATTATGTGAACTGTTGAGTATTTATGCCATTTTTTTTGCAATTAGCTGATAAATTGTGGCTCAGGCATTTCGCTTGCGATTAAATAACATCACTTGTATGATATCTAACACACAGAGCTTTGAAGAGTCAAGATTTGCACTGGAGTTGGTGCAGCCTGTAATGTTGGTCACTGATAACAGCTGCCAGTGGAGTTCAGGGTTATTCAAGAATGTAGTTTCTTCTTGCAGGTGGCGTGTTCATGTTGGTACTTCTAATGCTGTTTCAGACACTGTAGAGAATGGTATGCGGTATTTCCCTTAGAATCAACTTTCTAAGAGGTGGATGGAGGGTTAGCTGTTCAAATTTCAACTGTCATTCATTGCTTTTATAGAGGATTGATACTTGGCCGCCTTCTTTATCAGTGCTGACTCCTGAAATGATCAAAAGAGCTAGCACTAAATCTGCATCGTTTGGTTACCTCTGGGCCCCTAATGATGCTGCTATAATATGCTTCACTTCAGGTAATCTATATTCTATACCTCATTGTTGCAACTGCTTTCTGATGATTCGCAGAATGATAAATGGAAGAAAAAGAAAATTGATCTCCTGCCAGCTTGGATATTCTATTTGTGTAACTTGTTACTTGATTGTATAATTTCCCAAGAAAGATGGATTTTAGGTTGTTCTATTTCCTACAGGAACCACTGGAAGGCCAAAGGGAGTTACCATAAGCCATACAGCTTTGATTGTACAGTCACTTGCAAAGATTGCTATTGTGGGCTATAATGAGCACGACGTACGTCTTTCATACATGTTCTCTCTTATGAATACTGATCAATAGCGTCACAGAAAAGGGTTCATCTGATCATTCTTTCTCGAATATAGGTATATCTTCATACAGCACCTTTATGCCACATTGGAGGGATATCATCGGCATTGGCAATGCTAATGGCAGGAGGATGTCATGTGTTGATCCCCAAGTTCGAAGCTAACTTAGCAGTTGAAGCCATGGAGCAGCATAGTGTGACTTCTTTCATCACTGTCCCGGCAATAATGGCTGATCTTGTATCAGTGATCAGGTAAATATATAACACCATTCTTCAGAAAAGGGGAATTTTGTTTTCCTAAAGCCAACGTGCAGCTCTACTCAGTGAAATACTTGTAACTGATTGATGTTTTCGTCATCCAGGTTAAAGAAAGATTGGACAGGGAGCAAAACTGTGAAGAAGATATTGAATGGCAGTGGCAGTCTTTCAAATGTACTTTTGAAAGATGCAGTCGAAATCTTTCCAAGTGCCATGATTTTCTCTGCCTATGGTACGCCTTGCTTCGTACAGAAACCTTTCTTTGCTTGAAACAGATGTGAAATGTCTTCATTTAGATACTTGTCATGTTATGATTATTATGACACAGAGCAAGCATTTGTCTTTTAATCACTTCAGAGGAAAAATAGCCCTTAAACTAAGACCTTGTCCAGTAGGTTATAACTACAAGTACTCCATATGATCATATAAGCTAGAGGAAACTTTAGAAAACCACCTCTAATCTCGATTGTCTTCTTCAAGATCACACCTGATTTTCAGGTTTTTGTCAAATAATTACTGAATATCATGCATGATTTGGATCAAAATCACCACCCATAGAATTTAAACAAATACTTTTGCAAAAAAACTAAAAAATTGTGTCATTTTGCGAGAAAGTTAAAACTGTAGTAGACTAGTAATTTAGGTAAAAACCTCTTATGATGCTAGATTGCTAGGGGTGTTTTTTTTTTTTTTTGGAAAAGAACCCTATAAGACTGATCAACTTTTAATTTACTTGCATATATACAGGAATGACAGAGACATGCTCTTCTATGACCTTTATGTCCTTAACTGATCCAACAAGCAGGCAGTTTGATCATCCAGTAGAAGCCCTTAAGCCGGAAATGCACCAAGAGGGAGGCATTTGTGTCGGCAAGCCTGCACCGCACGTTGAGATGACGATCAGCAGCACAGACTCTTCTGGTGTCGGAAGGATTTGCACTCGGGGACCCCACGTTATGTCTCAATATTGGGGCCAAACTACTAGTTCATCAACGTCGAGTCCCAATCTTGAAGACTGGCTCGACACTGGTGACATAGGGAAGATTGACCACCATGGAAACGTATGGCTCATGGGACGCGACAAGGATCGGATCAAAAGCGGTGGAGAGAACATTTACCCTGAAGAGGTGTGATCAAATCCATTCATCTTATGACTTAGTTTTTTTCCCCTCTCATTCTGCCATGTTTCGGATCATAGATTGAGGCAGTCCTATCCCAACATCCGGGGATCACTGGTGTCGTAGTTGTTGGGCTTCCACATCCCCGTCTTACTGAGGTGGCTGTCGCCTGTCTTCAAGTCAAAAAAGGTTGGCATTGGACGGATTCAAGTGACACGGACAGTGTGGAATGCAAAGAGCAATGCTTGTCAAGTGAAATGCTGAAGCAATACTGTAGGAAGAAAAGCTTATCCAGGTCTCTATCTTACTCTTTGATGTGTATGTCTATGTATGTATATGTATATGTATATGAATTTGCTCGTTTTTGGGTGAACTGTTGAATATGCTCGTAGGTACAAGACCCCGAAAGCTTTTGTGGTAACGAGGAAGCCATTTCCACGCACAAGTACAGGAAAGCTAAAGAGAGAAGAAGTTAGAAGGGAAGCTGTATTATACCTGCAAATGTCTCTGAGCAATCTCTGATTAGTCCATTGTATGTAGATAGAGTTAGTTTCATGAATGTTTGTATAAGGTATTTTCATTATGTTATGAATTAAACAAATCATCACTATATAAGTTCTACTAAAGTACTTAATCAACTGAATAAAGTGGAACATGATCCATTTGGTTAGCATTTATTTTTATTTAAACTTTTCCTATGAAAAAAAGAGATAAATTGCTGCAATGATTCTTTTAAAAATGTTCCAACAAAAATTTATTTGGTCGATGACCCTACTAGACTACTAGTAGTAGGATTTTTTACTATTCAACACGTATTTTTAAAGCGATAAAACTATATAAAATAATAATTTTAAAAATAAATTTAATATTTATTACTACTAAGTATTTAGTTTTTAAAAAATAATAATATTTTATATAATTATTAGCTCCTTAAAATACGGGTTGAAAAGTAAACATCTTACCGAGTACTACGGAGTATTTTTCCTCAAAAGGAGTATATACAAGTTTTTAGCTTCTTAAAATATATGCCGAAAAGTCAAACAAGATGTATTTTAAATCGGAGGGAGTAATATTTATAATCAACCGTCACACTAAATTCCATTTTTTTTTATTGATACAAGGCAAGGATTCGGGGAAAGGTTAATGACGATTAACCCACCGCTCGATGGTGTCCCAACGAACAAGATCAATGACCCCAGCTGGAACGCAGTCAGAAACGAAATGCGAAGAGAACCCTAGATGCGCCAAATGATCTGCCACCCGGTTCTCCTCCCTGAAGATGTGCGCGAAGGTGACCTGCTCGAAAGAATGACAAAGACCCAGGATATCCGAGATCGACATCTCTATCTCCCACAAACACTGCCAAGGGCCCCGCAAAATGTTGATGATGGTGAGACATTCACCTTCAATCTCCAATCGCTCGAACCCTTTCTTGGAAGCTTCCAGGAGGCCATCAATAAGACCATAACACTCCACATGAACAGCTGACACCGACCCATGGCACCGGGCACCACATGAGTCACCCTACCCAGACTATCACGGATTACAATTCAAAGTCGGAAGCGACACGGTTTGATCCAGTCCGAGCCCCATCGAAATTTAGTTTGACATAATCTTCAGCATGCTTTTTCCATCTTACTGCTTTCGGTTTTGTGTTTCTTTTTTTTGATGAGGTAGTTCTTTGATTGTCAATTTCATTTATTTGTTCGTCTGTTTGTGCTTTTTCCCACATTTTCCTAAATTGTTTTATATTTTTTTATCCAATCTTCCATCGATCTTATATCACTGTTGTCAAAGGTTATTCGATTTCTCATTGACCATATGTCGAAATTATGTCATTGTATGACTTGTTTCTTTTGTCAGTGTTCCCGGATCATTTATTCAATCTGCCTATCGAAACTCCCAACAAAGGATAGGGAAATCTAGCATTCAGACAAGAGGTGAGTGTTATCTTCGTCATGGTTGAAGCACGGGGGCACTGCAGTGGCATATGAATCCCTTTACCTTGAAACCTAACTTTTGTTGGGGTTCCATTTAGTAGGTTTTTCCATAGAAAATTTTTGATTTTTAGTGGGCAATCAATATTCCATATCCAATCCAAAAGGTCAAGGTTGGACCTTCTAGTTCGAGTGACGTGATCTAAGGCACTGGCAGTCGAAAATCAACCATTTTTGCTAGCTTTTCAGTATAGTCTATCTTCAAATTCATTGGAGGGTATATAGACATCTAGAATTTTGTCAACAATTTCTAACGGAAGATACAAACTCGATTATCTTTGTCCTAGGTCTTGTCCGGTCTCATAAAATTGTCAATAGTCTCTTATTCATCTATTTGGTCGATGATACGTTTTTGTCACAAAATCCCTTCATTTTGGAGCCATTTAATTATCAGTCCAGAATCTTATAGATTTCTCATTTCCAACTTGCCAAATAAGTCCAACACAAAATTCGTCTTTGATATCTATTAATTTTGCCCATTGTCAAGAGGAATTTCCTTTTCGTTGGCAATTCTAGATATTCTCATTTATGAGGTTATGCTTGATCATTTTAACTCATTCATTTTCTGGCTCTGCCATGATTTTCCAAAGCAATTTCATTTGCAATGCTTTGTTCATGTCTTTAGTCTTATGAAGTCCGAGTCCTCCTTCTTTCGTTGGTCTGCAAACGTTATCCCACCCAATTAATTGCTTGTATTGGGGATCTTTGTTCCATAAGAAACATATGTTGATTCGGTCCAAGTCGTTCTGTATGCTTCCAGGAAGTATGAACTTTTGCATAATGTAGCTTGGTTTTTGCCGCTAGGTTTGCTTTTACTAGAACCGCTCGTCCTTGTTGGGTGAGTTCATTTGTTCTCCATTTTGTTAATTGGATCTTTGTTTTCCCAATGACTTCTTCAAAAGTATCTTTGTTCACTCTTCCATTTATTATGGGGCATCTAAGATATTTTTCTAGAGCAGCTTGGTTTGTTATTTGTAGGCAAGATTGGATTCATTGTCTTTGTTCGTTCGTAATCCCTTTTGTGGCTTGAAATGTGGATTTTTGAAAATTTACTTTCTGGCCAGAAATATCGCAGTATTCAACGATGATATTCTTCACTGTTCTATAGGCTTCTGGGATTGCCTTTGAAAAAATCATAATGTCGTCTGCAACAAATCAAGCTAATTTTTTATTTCAAGCCTCAAGGGTACAACAAAATTGTCCATCACAAGTCGCAACAAATCAAGCCTCAAGGGTACAACAACTCTTCATCACAAGTCGCAAAACACTAATTGTCCATCACATAATCAGATTCTTTTTTGGATTCCTTCATACTATTCTCCAAAAACATATGCATATTGCATATATAGTTTAGTTTTCCCTAATTCATTGACAAAATTGTCCGTGTGTCACACCTCTTATATTCATTCACAAAACTGCATGCTTTAGTTTAGTTTTCCCAAATTCATTGACAAAATTTTCCCTAATTCATTGTCTGTCATAATATTCTTCGTTGACAAAATTGCATAGTTTAGAGGTTCCATTCACAGTCCGTCATACTATTCTCCATTCCATAGTATTCCCTAATTTACCAAGCCAACCCATTCGAGTTCGAATCGGTATTGAAACCATCAATGCAACCAAAATTGCCAAGCTAACCCATCAAAACCAATAGCCCCCACAAACAGCTCAATTTAGAGGTTTCAAGCAACTCAATTTCATCAAAGAAAGAATCAATTGGAGAAATTAGGGACTGATATATTAGGGTTCACATACCCAACAAAGGCATCGTTGGAGAGGGTTCGTCGTGTCCGCCACCATCCCTTTCATTTTGTATCTTCGTATGGAGGCAGAAACAAGGGGTTTGATTCGGTCCACAAGGCGAAGGGGAAGAGAGGTGCACCATCCCGTATGGGGCTCTGCGCTCTTTCTTTTTGTGTGGGACGATGCCGGAGAGAAGGGATTGCGTTGAGGCAGCGAACAACAACAACACAACTCCATGGAATGAGCCTAGTGCATTCGACCGATGGATAAGAGATCGCCCTGACCACGTCGACAACTCTCTGGCGGCTCTCTTTTGCTCTGTGTGGTGATGAGAAGAATAAGTTTGAAGAGTTAATTAAAAAATGTAAAAACAAGTTGGTTTAATATTTAATAAACCGGGTTTAGAAGAGCAAGTTGAAAGAGCCAGCTCGTCCAATCAAACTCAAGGGACAGTGGGAGGGGATTGGCTTGGGGACAGCTGATTCAAAGCCTCTAATCCCACCCGCCATCTTCGTCAGGTGCCTCAAGCTGAAGGTTGAGTGCTTGGAGTTTCAAGTACCAACCCGCCATCATTTGGAGGACTTGAATGCCAAATTGGGACGCAAGCTTCATCATCTTCGCAAATGGTCACCCAAGATGTTAGGAACCCTTAAACTCTTATGGATCAAGACTTTGGTTATAATTAGCGTTTGACATATTTTTGTATGGCTATCATAGTTCCAAAGTTGGGTATTTTATTATTGTTTTGTAATTATCTATTCTCAAACTTTGATGAGAAATATTGGCACATTCCCAAACTTCGATATAGTTACATTGTGAGCAATGTCAAGCTAAAACAAGCATATTTTGGTATAGTATATTGCATAATGTAAAACTAGCATATTTCCATTATATTATAATAGCAAAGTATTTTGATTAATATACCAGTGGCAAACGAAATGTTTGAGAAAGTAAAAAAAATAATCAGTGTAGATCTATGGCAGATGAGGGGAAAGTGGTGGTGGGCGGTGGTTTTCAGCTTCATCTGGATTCTACTCTTCTCTTGTCATTAGTCGATTTGTGTAGATCTATGGCAGATGAGGGGATTCGATTTTGGGACTAGGGTTTATGTGATTTTCGTGGTGCTGCGACTTCCCTCCTCTTTCTTGTGCCTGCAGTAGCGCTTCAAGACATTTCTTGATGTTGCAGCCTTGCACTACAAAAAAAAAATTAAATTGGCCACGCAAGGTAGCTTCGGCTAGTGTTTTCCGTGGCTATTGATAGTCTTTTGCCACGGAAATAGCCACGGCTTCCGTTAAATCCGGAAAAATCCAACACATTGGGAGTTGATGGTAGCTTCGGCTATGGTTGCCGTGGCAAAAGATACAAATTTACCCAAAAAAAAATGAAAACAGGAAATGTAAATAGCAAAATAAATTCACCAGCGCCTTAATGAAATTTCAGATCTCCCTCCATCCTCTCCCTCGCTCGTCTCCCTCGCTGTTCTCCCTCCCTCTTCTTTATTCATCTCCCGCAGTCCTCCCTCACTCTTCTCCATTCATCTCCCTCAGTCCTCATTCCTCTCTTCGATTCTTCATTCCTCTCTTCGAATTCGTCTCCCCTTAGTGGTGGCGGTCACGTCGGCGAGGTTAGGGTTTTAGTTTTTCCGATTAGGGTTTCAATGTGAAGGTTTTGCAAAACTTATTTTGATTTTTGTTTTTATACAGGCCCCTTCGAAGCTCAATAGGCAAGAGTCGAAGTTCAGAGCTGCATACAGAAGGTAACCTCTAGAATCAGGCAATTTCGATTTTGATACATGGTCTTCTCCTTCAGATTTTAATTCCAATCGATTCCATTTCCATTTGCTCATCAAATAGAAGCCCCATCTTGGAGATTTTGATACATTGCTTCCATTTTTCTGTTATTTGCCTATTTGCAGAATGTCCTTAGCTCATTGGTGAAAAAATGTTGTTTTCTAGTGTTCCTGACAAGTACTCATTGTAGTTTTGTAACAGATGGAAGTATAGAAAGTGTCTCCTTGGCTTTATATTAGTGTCACCTCGCTAAATATCCTACAATTCATGGACTGAAGGGTTTTCTATTAGGTGAATTTCTGGGATGAGGTCGTAGTTTTGGTAAAGTATTTGTATATAAAATAATACTAAAAACTGACCTGGTGATTTCAAACTGTAGCTGATGCAAATTTGCTTAATTTCTTTGTGTGGTTTGCTGAAAGCATGTCTGCTGAAGAGATACTTCAGTGAGATATGGTTGTAATTTTGGTTATACCTCAATTTTTAATTGTTTAACATGTATATATTAGACATCCGTATAATGCAGCTCCTTAACCTGTAGGAACTTTGTGATACATACTAGATCCCTGGGATGAGGTCGTAGTTTTGGTAAAGTATTTGTATATAAAATAATACTAAAAACTGACCTGGTGATTTCAAACTGTAGCTGATGCAAATTTGCTTAATTTCTTTGTGTAGAATTGAAATGTCTACATTGCTTGATGGATAATAGGTTGTGAAACATGTACTGCAGTAGCGAGCTTTTGACATGTTTTTGATGGATAATAGGCTGTATATACGCTGTAGTAGACGAAATAGACATGTTTTGGCATGTTTTTGATGAGATGGTGTGATTTCTATACAATTTGGCTTTATTTTTTGCATTTATCTTTCCTTGGCTCATATATTTATTTCATTAGTGATGAATTCATGCTTTATTAACAATATGTTTTAAACTAATACGAAATATACATATCTAATATCTAGAAATTTCATACCAAAAGCACACCAAACAAGGATATATCGATATCAGGATATCAATACTAAACGAGCCCTAAATTTTGCCCTGATGTTTGAATCGTCTGCTTTGGGTTTGATTGATTCTCTTTTCCCCTTTTCATATGAACCAGGGCTAACTAACTGGCACAATTAAGGCTCGAGCTTTGCTGGTCAATTTGCACAGATTTAATTTAAGCAGAAAAGTATGCTCTCTTTGATTTCGATATTCGCATGGCTGACTGCAGTAGAATCTGCTCTCTTAAGAATTTGTGTGTGTTTATGTCCAGATTATGGATCGATCTCAACTTTTAGATGAATTTAGAAGACAAGTAGGAAGGTTGGGGGCTGTAAATGCCTACCAATACATGAAGGATAACCACAAGGCTGATATGGAAGCAAGTGAGGCTAATTGGAGCATTGAAGGAGAAGTTCCTGACGTGGCTGTTGGGATGATCTTCAGAAGCTTCTATGAGTTGATGGTTGTAGGTGTCCATGGCTCAAGACACCGTTTTATATATCACAAGCTACCTCTCAATGGCGCTAAATCAATTGCATTTTCTGTTGTCATCGAAGCAAATTCGCCACTTAATGAAGCAGGCAACGGTGATATTATTGTATGTGGAGGTGAAGGTGGGAATCCCAATGCCACAATGCCAGGTGCGACACTTTATAGTAATGATCAGATTATGACCGATGGCAATGCTGCGATGGCTCGTAGCATTCAAGCTGGAAATGCAATTCGCGTCATCAAAGAGGTGGACGGCGAGTATAGGTACGAGGGCCTATACCAAACTTTTGGCTGGGAGAGCACGATTATGGAGGGTTTTGGAGCCATCGCCTACAAATTCATGCTCAAAAGGATGGAGTAAAGTAGCACCTTTAGTATTTCAAATGTGTCTTAAAACACATAACTGACATAAGTACTCTTGATCTGCTTTTATGATTTACTAGTAGTGATCGATGTCTCAACATACAATGCTTGATGCATTTGATGTCTGGCTTTCTATGGAGATCTTTTATGTCCTGAGTTCAGTAAGGGTCTGAAGGACTGCTTCAAGGCTCTAGCTTTTCATGTTAAGAGAATCTTTATTTTGGTTTTGTTAATAGTTGTGATTTGCAATATGCAAATTGATGGATATGAAATAATGTATTGAAGATTTTCTTCTGCTGAGAGGACTCCCAAGAATGAGTCAAGACTACAAGAGGGAAGCTAATACCTGGGTAAGCAACCGTTTTCTTTTGTGTTGCTTTTGCAAATAGCAGCAATGTCTCCTTTACTTGCAGAAGTTGTCAATTGGTATGGATGCGATAATTGGTACTATTGCAGTAATAATGCAAACCATTTTCCTTGGCTGAGATGGTAACTACTCACTTCCTTTCATCCCATTGTTCACATTCGTACCAAGAAAATTTCTATTTTGCAATATGAGTGCCAAGTTTTGATCTCTTCATTGCCAAACGCAGGCATATTGAGACAGAAAAATGTTAACATTTGCTTGGCACTCATATTGCAAAACTTGGCACTCATAAGTTTTTTCAACACCATTGAACCCTTCTCCTGGGCTTGAGAAAAGATGTTTGTATATTCCATTGAGGTCTCGATAGCTTCCGACAGTTTAACCCTCGGATCTTCTTCCTTGCGAGCTTTCATTTTCAAAGCCCTTGCTTCAGCCTCCCCTTCTGAATAGGAAGTAACCATGGCTTGCTCCACATGGGAGCTGTCCCAGAGTGACTTTGCAAAAATGCTTCATCAACTGCAGATTATACAAACACAGAGATAGAATTTCTTAAGTAAACATAACTTGGAACCCATATCCATGAACTGGGCATTCCCATATCAACTGCTTGACTGCTTTCTATGGTGACTGAAGCTTCTTCGGTAGCTTGTTGTGTCATATCGGGGGATTTAGCTGGCCATAATAAGAGGAGAAGGAAGACTTATCCTTTCATTTGCATCAGACTTGGGACCATCAACAGCAATAAGTGCCAACTCTCCATGCTCGGCAACTGCTCTTGCTTGTTGATCCTTCAGTTTCATCTCTTCTTTCTTCTTTGTCTCTATATCGATTGGAGCAACTCCAGCATCCACGAAAACAACTCTGAAATCAAATAATTTTTGTGAGCAATCGTAACCAAATAATATGTGATAAATCTGTAAAATTGTGTCACAAAGCAAGTTACAAAAAACAAATTCTTCAAGATTTAAAGGTATTGGCAGAAAGAATTCCTTTCCAAAAGAGGAAAATGAAAAGTTGAAAAATATGCGAGGCACAACAAACTCTGTAAGGTATACATACAATCGGAAGGGGCAAATAATACTTATATGAGGTCAATGAGTTAGCATCATGCTTTGATTTGAATATCAATTTCAACAGGAAAGCAGACACAAATCACTTAATAGTAGATTAGTAGTAGTGGGAGTAACCACAAACAGCTGTCTCCGATGCCAAACAGCACTTGTTGCATAAGGTATTGAAACATCTCCCAAGTATCTGTATTGAGGCCGCAAGGAGGATATGACAATGTATTGTTGATAGGCGAAGGCACAATACTCAACCCACTCTAGTTGAGGGAGAAGTCCACCCACTGGTTGAAAAGTTTCCCAACTGAACAGATGACATAAGATCAATCAACTAAGAAGAGAATAGATAGTTAACAACATATTCCTCAAGCAGGCATTGTCATATACGTACAACGATCAAAAGTTGCTACCATATACCAAGTATTACCAACGACATATCATTAAGTATATCACAGGAAAAAGCATAGATCACAACTGGATCAACATTGAGACAATATATCACAGTCTAGCACAAAATACTATATGAAATTACTTTGTGCAGCCTAACATATATCACCAAACTAATCATATACGCTGCTAATTAATATTTAGCCAGCAAACAATCTCATCCAACAAAATTTGATGCCTTTAACATGAGAAAATTTGATGTCTAAGCACCATCATTTCAATAGTTTGTTAGATTATACTTTTAAAATGCAGAGAAAATGTTCAGAAGATGAAATGTGTTATTTTTTCATACTCAGTGAGCAATGCATGCAGACTGGTCTAAGGCTAAAGGAATTAGACAAAGTACTTGGCCATCCGCAATGGTTGCAACAATACTCATGCTTTGCCAAAATGGAACAAATCTCACCTGTATAGCTGAAATTTTTTGAGGAGCTGCTTCACATGAACGCCGGGATGAATTCCCATCATCTAAAGCATTAAAAGAAGAAACTCCGTTTCCAAAACCTGATAAAGGCATTGACTGTATAGTTGATATTGCTGTGTAGGCTGTAGCAGCAGTAGGACTAACCTGGCGAGATGTCCTATAGGCAATGCAAAGTAGTCACCCCACCCTGTAAGCCAATAACCTGCAATGCATAGCTTTCAAATGAGTTATTTTGTCATAGGATCAGCAACCATGATCTTTATCAAAACGAAGAAACTCATACGAAAAAGTCTACGGAAGGACAAAGGCAGGTTAGATGTCTCTAATCATTTAATATAGCAGATATAACTATCACACAAGTATAAAGTCTGTAAACCATTCGTACCATGCTCAAGGCATGCCATGACAGGTAAAATGTCAAATTCAAATCATAGCAGGCAAAGCTATAAAGATGGTAGGCAAAACTAGCAATGCAGTTTCAAAATTAAAAACAAGCCATCTTACAAAGCAATCTAAGGTGAGTACAAAAGAGCCCCAGGGATCTCCAAAATATAATTATATATGGGCATGCTTGCTTCAGTGGTGAATGGGTTCTCAAAACTAAGGATTAAACAAGTATGGCCCTATAGGCTTATAGTATAAAAAGGATAGAAGAAAGAAGAAAAGGTACATTTATAAGGTATAATGAGTACAATTCTAAAAACCAAACAACTTATTTACAAACAATATGCATGAAGCAGAGCTACAGACATTAAATTTCTTGTGGAATGCAAGCGCTTGGGGAGGAACCAATGACGAATGTTCACACAATGGCCTTGTAAGTGCAGAGTAAGTAGGATGTTCAATGGCCCTACAAAGATCCACAAGATTTTATTTCTTAAACACCATCAAACTGACGAGACAGGAAATGTGCATCAGCAGCTATTTATAGTTCAAGAGAAAAAAAAAAATTTCAGGCTCAATCACAACATCAACTACGTAACAGAGACCAAGATATGTAAAAGAATTATTTCAAGGAAAAAGAACACGCAAGCACTTAGGGGAAAAAAACAGAGAGAAGATAGAAGTGTACTATATATGAGAGTCCTTTAACACAAGTTAAAATATCGAGATTTGGAGCTCGGGGATGGCACCAAGATGTCACACTATGGCAAACCATCTTTGAAACAGGCTTTGTACTCCGCGTCTCCTGAAATAATAGCATATATGAAGTAAAAGAAGAATAAAAATCAAATCATATGTATTGTGGTTCTTATACTCTCCCATTCAATGGCCGTAGAGCCTAGCAAAAACTCAGCGACAATACTTGAGGATTTTGGTTTCCAATCCTGTCCTTTTACAAGGTTATTCTAATCTTTTCTAATTTCTTGTCAGAAAATTCAAGTGGAAGCATGAGAACTAAAACAAAGTATTAAATACATTTCCATTTTCAAAATTTGCACTTTATAAATTTGGAAAAATTAAGGAGGCATAGCAGAGCAAGTAACTTGTAAGATATTGTATCCCAGATAGCCAAGGTTTTGACAGGGCCAATGGTAATAAGCTGCGGTGCACCTCCCATCGCTCTAGATAGCTCAACAGCTACAACCCTGCCGTCATGTGCCTTAAAAAACTCCAAATATCAGTATTCAGCTAGAAAAGGATATTATCAAGATGAAACTGGCAAAAATGGGCCTCCAAGGTTACAATATCAAAGGTGATTTACAAAGCCTATACCAGTTTACTTGAATATGGGAACTTGAGAAATGTGAAAAGCTTCAAAGTTGGCATAGAGAAGGATAAATTTTCAATGTATTAATAAGAAATTACAAAATAAAAGAGATGATGAGAGAAACTGAGAAGAATAAAAACCTTTAAACTTAGCTTTGGTGCGAGTTCTCGTGAATCATGGCCATGGTCTGCACTCCAAAGAATAAGTAAACCATCGCTACCACCAGAGACCAAAAGCGCCTATCACCACATACAAGCCAGCACAATCAACAAACAAAATCTCGTCCATCAAATAAATATGACAAGTTGTTAATCAAACTCATTTATCCATCAAGATGACCATAGACTTTGGACATAAAGAAAAAGTTGAAACACACATGCCCCTAGTTTAAATTATTCTGCAGATTCTATATCTACATAACGGTTCAATTTTCCAGCCGGAAACTTCATTGGAAACATGTGGCCCTAGATAGCATCATGGTTATCTTCCCAACAGAACAAGTTTCTGATGCCACATCACTGTTCATATATTTAATCTGTTACCTGCCGCTGCAAAGCTTCGAATATTACAAGATGGTCTACCGTCTATGATGTCTAACATCTAAAAGATATGTTCCACAATAGATATGCAGATACAATTTTCATGCAGTGCTAGGATAGAACAAGTTCTCAAATGTACTCAACCAAAGGATGAAGGATTACAGAAATTCTCACTGAAAAATTAAGGAATGTTGTATATAAAGTAGTCTGTGGTTCTCACAGTGCTTTCATCAGTGGTAAATCGGTTATGCACATCTGTTTTATTTGATGTGAGACGATATTATTAAGCGATGTGGCAGGCATACCTTTCCCCACAGGCCACAGATGCTCTATGAAGATTGACATACATAAGATCTATGATAAATAAGATACCTTAACTTTCACAAAATTTGCAATATGGCTTGAGAATTTGATATAAATGAATGCATTTCCTTATCTTCTTGTTCTGGCTATGGAACTTCTAGCTAGGGCATTCATAAAGGAAACCAGGGGAAATGGTTTAAACCTCACTCAAGATGCAAAAAGGCCATACTTGACCACTCCTGTTATCAAGAAGATTTGATGGAGCTCTGTAAAGCTGAATGAATAAGCTATGACTCTGGGTAGATTAGCAAAGGTGATCAGGTTATGGAAAAAAGGCTAAGATTCAGGTACTGACTGGTGACATAAGTAAGGTGGGGACAATAGAGTTACTGAAATGCCTAAGATTACAGAACAGATCCCATCAGGGCTGTACTGCTGATAAATCCCATCTTTTATTCAATGAACACTAAAATAAAACGAGCAAATGTGAAGCAAAATGGATTCAAACTAATGCATCAAATAATTACCTCGCCTGAAGAAGCCATGAATGTCATTAAGCATTTTATAGGTCCTTTATGGCCTCCAGTGTAGCTTCGAGCAAGCTGTACAAGAGTGAACATCATGGCCCACCGGTTCTTTCCATGGTAACATAGAAGGTGACTCGTGTGACACAAAATTGTAAAATGAGCAACTTTAGAATCTCACCTTCCATGTTATCATGGAAAGGGATTTGAATTCGGTGCAGTACTGCACCATCAAGTTTGTTTTCTCCTCACAAATTTTAATTTTAGTTTTCTTTTGATGGTTAGGATTTTTTTACATCACCGTACAATACTTGAGTGGAGCCAAATCCCATGGAAGGAACTCCATGTAATAAGCCAAAGTAATGAATAAATTAAAGATCAATACTAGAAAAGAAGACAACAGAGTGGAGTTAAGAGTTTACACCGCGCAGGAAAAGAATATGAATACAGAGAGAGGGAACAAGGGAAAAATTGCACTTCTAAATTAGTTATACATATGAAAAAGTTACAAGTGCAAAGTGAAAAGAATAGATTTTTTTATGCAATGTAACATAACACCTAAGCTATGTTATTCCATGGGTATTTCATATGGACACCAGTGTGGTCACCTATAGGTGTATTTGGAGAAGAACCCGGGATTTTACCCTTCTTAGACCAAAGCCAAATCTTTGAAACCGAAAAGCTCTCGTTCTTACTCGCCAGGTTAATCTTCTTGCCCTTGACATCTGTATCAAACAAGGAGGAAGGATTTTCATCCTGCCATTGCCCAACTCTCCCCTTGGCAATCCTCGGATCGCCACCATTGGCAGTCCTGTTTGAAGACAAGGCGACCTGTAGCTCTGAATCAGCAACCACATACTGGTAAGAACCCATAGAAAAACACCTCCTAGCATCCAAATTGCTGCTACTAGTCTCACCAGCATCTCTTCCTCTCCGTTCAGTTCTCGCTACTCCTTGAACTTCATTATTTGAGCTCCTATATTTCCCAAGTTTCACAGACATGACCATCCTTTTCTCACCCATAATTTCTACCTCATTAGGCTTTTGGCTAACAACACTAATCCTACCACTCTCACCTACATTGCTAGCTAACCCAACACCACCACCACCACAATCTTCCTCCCTCCAATCTTCAAAATCGAAAACCGGGTTTTCAATGGTTATTCCAGGGGTGTAAAGAGCACCCCTACAAAGAGGGCAAGTCGAATTCGACAACAGCCATGTATCGATACAATCAATGTGGAAGGCATGACTGCAAAGAGGCAGCAACCGGAGCTTGTCCTGGTCTGAAAACTGGCTCAAACAAACTGCACAATCGAATGGCTCCTTTAAGCCCATGATCTCCTTGTACAGGAACACTGGTAGAGCATCTATGAATGCCTGGTCAAGGCCTGAATCATGAAGGGTAAAGAGCTGCTGCAGCTGTCTCTGGAATGCTTCCGAATTCGACACTTCTGGATGGTGATCAGATAAGTTATCTGAAGAGGAAGATCTGTGTCTTGTGATGAACCTTGCTAGTAAATGAAGTAATCCGGAGATGAAGAACATGGCAGCCAAGATAACTATAATGAACAATATGGCTGGGCTAGTTTTACCATTGGATTGCAGAGGAGGCGGTGGCGATAGTGGTGGTGATGGAGGGTTTTCAGATTGCAACCAAGACATTTTCACCACACCCTTGTTTCCAATTTCACAGCTATACCCCCAAAATCAGATCAGAAAAATCACAAACACATCGCAGATGGGCTCTCAATCAACCATCTATCGAGATACCCAAATGGGGAAAACTAGCAAATTAATCAACTGTAAGCAAGAGAGAAATCAAATCTTTCACCTGCAAGATTGGGGGAGGTGGGGTTAGTTCAGTTGAGTTACTTGAGGATGAACTTTTGGGAGCCTGAAAAACTGAAATGTTTGTCCAATTTGCAGAAAGCTTCAACCTTTCGCACAAGAGACAAAGAGGTCAACAATGAAGATTTGATGAGGGTTTATGGTTTGTACTCAGAAAACCCCAAATCCTAAATTTCAGGGCTATCAATTGAAATTAGGGGCTTCCAATTTTTTCCAAATCCCCTTATATAGAAGAAGAAAAAAGATATGAAAAGTGATTGCAACTAGGAGCTGCCAAAACCCAAAGGCCGTGGGGTTTCTGGCGATTTCGGCGGTGTAGAAAGAAACACAGAGAAAGGACATAGAAAATGGAAAGGGCATTTCTGTAATTTAGTAGATTCGCTGTCTGGTTCCTCCGTGATCTGTTGACAAATGAAAGCCCGTGTAATAAGATCAGATCCAGAAGGGCACCCTAATAAACGGTTCATCCCCGTCTCATCCACTTGGGAACTATTTATGTTTTTAAACTACTCCTTCTGTTCGACAAAACCTGTCGTTTACTATCCACTTGGGAACAATGAAGATCTTACTATATACTTATACTATATAGTATAAAGTAAGCTTTTTATTGCTCATTTATTAGTAAAATAGAAGTAAGTTTTTTTCCTTTTTTTCAAAAAAAAAAAAATCTTAATCTACCACAATTGTTAAAAAAATACTCAAGTCCGTGTAACAAGATCAGATCCAGAAGTGCACCCCTAATAAACGGTTCATCCTCCTCTCATCCACTTGGGAACCATTTATGTTTAGCTTGGTGTTATATCTTAT
This sequence comes from Persicaria maculosa, assembly GCA_963922045.1. Classification (NCBI taxonomy): domain Eukaryota; kingdom Viridiplantae; phylum Streptophyta; class Magnoliopsida; order Caryophyllales; family Polygonaceae; genus Persicaria; species Persicaria maculosa. Next base: position 6,057,814 of record OY998253.1, read on the forward strand.
CTTATCTTATCTTATTATTATTATTTTATTTTATTTATATAGTAAGTAAGCTTTTCGACAATTTATTGCTCATTTATTAGTGAAATAGAAGTAAGTTTTTTCCTTCTTTTAAAAAAAAAATCTTAATCTACCACCATTGTTAAAAAAGTACTCTTTAAGCCCGTGTAATAAGATCAGATCTAGAAGTGCACCCCTAATAAGCGATTCATCCCCATCTCGTCCACTTGGGAATCATTTATGTTTAGACTGATGTTATATTATGATGTAAATGAAACAATAATCCGCTAGTTTAGAGTGCATTTAGAGTACATACATCCATGTCGATTTTTCAACTTAATACATGGGAATTTAAAAATTACTTTATTAGAGACGAGATAGCATTTATTTCGGGTTAAATTTGGTTAATATCCATTTTTCTTGTTAAAATTAAGTAAATGTTCACTTTTTTACATAATTAAGTAAATGTCCATTTTTTCCAAAAATACCCCTCCTTCCTCATCCCTAACCCTTCACCCTTTGACCATTTTTAATTTTAACATTGACTAGTCAACATTGACCATTCCGGTCAACACCTGCATTTGGTGACAATTTTTTGGTGACAGTTGAGTATATTTTTCTAGTGACAGTTAATTGTGACAATTATTTTGGTGACAATTGATTTTTTGTGACATTTTATTTTTTCCGGTGACAGTTAGGGGAAATTTTTTTCTAGTGACAATTTATTTTCTTTTTTTTCTTGTGATAATTGTTGGTGACAAAAAAATTTGGGTGACAATTGATTTTCTTCCAGTGACAGTTGCCAATATCACTTTTCCTCGGTGAAAAATGGGTTTTTTCTGCTAATAGATAATTTTCCTGATGACAATTGTTGGTGACAACTATTAATGACGAGGTTGATGACAATATATTGTCACCATGATATTTGTCATATTTGTCATCTAATATTTGTCATCTAATATTATCATATTTGTTTACAATGCTAATGTTATCATATTTGTCATCTAATATTAACACATTTTTGTTACAAAACTTAAACCCTAGAAGAAGGGGATCATAGACCCAAGAGGGGCTAAACCTGAGTAGACGAAAATTTGATGTACAGTATAGTTTAGGGTTTAGTCTTTAGGGTTTAGGGCCAAGGCTCTAAACCCTAAATCCTAAACCCTAAACCCTAAAATGTGTGTACAGTACCAATGTTATCAGATTTGTCATCTAATATTAACGCATTTTTGTTACGAAACTGAAACCCTAGAACTAGGGGAGCATAGACCCTATAGGGGCTAATCTTGAGCAAACGAATAATTCGATGTACAATACTATAATGGCATCACATTTGTCATCTAATATTAACGCATTTTTGTTACAATAATAACCCTAAGTAGATGAAATTTGATGTAAAGTTTAACTTTGTAATACTTAATTGTCAAACTACATCAACTTGCAAAAATATCAAAAGAAAATGAAACAGTTGAGACATCCATACTTAACATACAAAATATCAAGACCCTTTATAGCCATCCCCTCTCTCTATACGCATCCATATACTTGTCTGAAATAGCTTCAATACCACCATGAAATGCAAGACCCTCGATATATTTGATGGTATACATACCACAACTTCCATTACAATTGAACAGAAGGATAATGAAAATTACATTATATCTAAATGAGATATAAATTCCATTTGTCATCAAAACATAATATATAACTCTACCAATTGTCACCAATCTTAAAAAAACAACAAAATAACAACAAAAATTCCATTTGTCATCGAAAAACAGAATATATAACTCTACCAATTGTCACCAATCTAAAAAACAACAAAATAACAACATAAATTCCATTTGTCATCAAAACATAATATACAACTCTACCAATTGTCACCAATCTAAAAAACAACAACAAAATAAAAACATAAATTTCATTTGTCATCAGAACAGAATATATAACTCTACCAATTGTCACCAATCTAAAAAAACAACAAAATAACAACATAAATTCCATTTGTCACCAAAACAGAATATATATAACTCTACCAATTGTCACCAATCTAAAAAAAAACAAAATAACAACATAAATTCCATTTGTCACCAAAACAGAATATATAACTCTACCAATTGTCACCAATGTAAAAAAAAACCAAAATAACAAAGTAAATTCCATTTGTCACAAAAACAGAATATATAACTCTACCAATTGTCACCAATCTAAAAAAAACAAATTAACAACACAAATTTCATTTGTCACTAAAACAGAATATATAACTCTACCAATTGTCACAAATCTAAAACTAACAACATAAATTCCATTTGTCACCAAAACAGAATATATAACCCTAACAATTGTCACCAATCTAAAAATAACAACATAAATTCCATTTGTCACCAAAACAGAATATATAACTCTATCAATTGTCACCAATCTAAAAAAACAACAAAATAACAACATAAATTCCATTTTTCACCAAACAAAAAAATGATGACAGTTAACGAATTGTCACCAGAGATTAAACAAATTGACATATTTTGCAATTTAAGATACTGCATTAACACATGATTGAAACTCATAGGGTGCAGATCATGGTTAGTTGCCAACCACATTCCTTAGCGAGGACCAATTGGATTTGGGTCTTGAAAGCCTTGTTTACCTAGCAAATCCGATGAGGCCAAGAAAGGCATGTTCGTCAAGGGATACATGTACTAAGCAAAGCTGAATCAAACTGAGCTATGAATCTGTTTCATGGAATGACAATCTGGGTGTCTTTCGTCTACTGAACATTTCACTCCCTAAAATCCGGAACATGGCAACTCAATCATGTACTTAGCAAATCCCTTGTCCAGTAGAGGTTATTGTCATGCAATGTAACACTCTTTAAATTTAGTGATAATTTCAGTACTGGAATACAAATGCTTGTAATGTCAGTATATATCACTACAAACCGTTGTTACATCCCCTATCCCTCGTGTTTCCCAACCATTCACCCACCCTTTTTTGTTGTCTCACATCGTAATCGCTTTTCAATAGCCCCAAATCCATATATTATAAACCATTTTACTCGAACAATCAGCAATTCATACAGCAATGAAACCTCAATTGAGTCGGAATCACACCACGAAAGCAAACATTCAAAACCAAACCAATCTAATCACATGATTCACATCCAATTTCCAACCACTACTTTCTCAAACTGAATCAGATCTGAACCAAACACTCTGAAATTCGACATACAAGAGAAGCCAAATTCAGAACGAAAAAGAGTAGGCAAATGCTAGGCGGAATCATGCCGATACAAAGGGACTTACCTAGAGTTGAAATCCAGTGAATGCGAACAGGAGAGTCCGGCGGCGCGCGCAGATCCACCTCGATGCAGATCCAAGCGAAAAGGAGGGTCCGGCGGCGACGAGTGGGACTGGAAATGGAGAAGGGCAATGGAGATGGAGTGGCGACGAGTGGCACTGGAGCTCCTGGCGACGAGTCGGACGGAAGGGAAGCGGACGGGATTTTAGGGCAACAGATCGACCAAGAAGAAAGACGCATGATGGAACAAATTAGGAGGGTATTAATTGTAGGGGTAAACTTGGAATTACAATAAAATTATGGACACTTTCTTAATATCCCTTTAAGTATGGACATTTTCTTAATTGGCTTTTTTAAATGGATATTCCACCAAATTTTTCCTTTATTTCGTACTAATGTAGGTCTCGTTCCGTGCACGGACAATACGTTAATACAATATTACAAATAATCTAGATAAATTCCCACAAATAAAAATAATAATCTAAATAAAAATTATATTTTCCACCAAAAAATAAGTATAGATATAAATAAAATTAGTTCAACAAATGATATACAGTATAATATAGTTATATTTTATTTCTATTCTCTAAAAATATAAATAAAATTCATATTTATAAGGTAAAAGGTTTTTTTTTCATAATATATCGTTAATTAAATCCTCATGTAATTAAATAGATAGTTGATTTTTAAAAATATTTTATTATTCCTTTTTTATTAAATATTGTATGTAGTATATATTTATTACGTTAGTTTATTAAAATATCTATGCACGGATAGATTGTGTTATATTGATATAGTTTTTTCCTTATATAATATTTACTCTTTTATAAGATTCTATCCAATTATATGAATTAATGGTAAAATAAAATAAATATTTTTAATTATATAGATCAGAATTATCTAATTATTTTTATTATATTTTCAGGTTTGACGGAAAAAAGTCTTGGGAGATGTATTCACATGCCGTCACATAGGTAACCAATAACAATGCATCGATTTTAATATATATATATATATATATAAAATAGATTCTATTTCAAAGGGGATCAAGACAAAATGCCTTGAACTGATCAATCAACCATACCTTTTACTTACCAATATAAAGAAAATGACAAGTATAAATTTGGGAAGAAATCGAAGAAAGAAATGATAATTAAGTTCCACCATGCAAGATGACAGCTTATCATCTGTATCTATGATAAAGAAAAGATTCAAAGTTGTCATGCCATGTGTATACACCAACTAATATAAATAAGATATTATATATCATACATTAATTTTATTGTTCAAAATAAACCCAATCGAACAAGAAATCTTGCATTGTCCAAAAAAAATAAATTCAAATACTATATTAAATGTCGGGTAAATTTCAGTGAGGTGGACAAGGTAGCTTGTAGGGTTAGTGAATGATGTCTTTCCCTTTTTCTTTTAAAAGACTTTAGAAGTATATATAACAAATTACCTTATTCTTCTACCCAAAAAAAATAAAAATAAAATTACCTTATTCAATTTGCTACTCAAACTTCAATTAAACTCCATTAATATTAGATTCAAGTCTCAGCTGCTTGTAGTATGTTAGTAAGAATTCAAAATATCACAAAAATTGCTGTTAGATCAATCAAGAGGGTAAAAAATCGTCAAATGAATTGATTATCATTATACAATAAAAAAAATGATGGGAGTAGTGAGAATCTGATATCGCTGAAGCAAAATCGAAAGGATGTAAATAGAAGAGATAAATATCAATCACATTATCAAAGCAGTTCCTTTCTCTAGCTCTTGAAATAGTTTAGTATTCGTCTGATCCGACCCATAGATATACAAATGAACCTTTATATTTCCTACATTGATGTAATTTTTTTGACTATATTTTTGTAAGTGGACATGCATTTGAGGTGTTTGATGGAATGATGTGTAAACTAGAAGTCAAAATATATGTTGCATATATTTTTGACTTATAGTGGCTAATCTCTTCCTTGCAGCTAGCCAGATGACGAATTAAGGAATGTTTAAGAGTGAAGGTTGAATCCCAAATAGTTTTGCTCCATGGGATGGGATTGGCTCTAGATCTTATGGTTTAATATGCTGCTCCTAGGTTAAATTTCCCATCTTTGATCCAGCTTTGTAGGAGCTGTTCAGCTGCTTGTAGTCCTCCAGCTAGGTTCACTACCAGGTCCCTCATTTGAAGGAATCTCTTGATGAGAGGTGAATCATTTGTTTTGTGCACTGACCATTGCCATACACTTCCTTGCTGCAAGCACTGGTGATGTACCCATCTAACCCATAGCATGTCTTTTTTGCCCACTCCTTGAGGTTCTTTAGGCCTAATCCTCCTCCTGATTTGGGCAAACATACATCCTTCCATCTTACACTTGCTATTGTTGTTCTTAATAACAGCTTCTGGAGAAGGTATGATTGAGAACTAGAATGCTTCAATTCCTTGGAGTACAGACCGGATGAGTTCTAATTTTCCTGCATAAGTTAGTGTTCTAGTATCCCAAGCATTTAATTTAGTAATGAATTTTTCAAACAGGGGGGAAAATTGAGATGTAGTTAACCTTCCTGAGGAGATGGTGATTCCTAAATAGGTGAAAGGAAAAGATCCTTGTGCAAAGCCTGACCACTCAATCAATTGTTGCACATCTTCATCTTTACCTCCTGCAGTGTAGAAAAAAGACTTGGAGGAAATGACTTGAAGTCCAGAACTAATTCTGAATTCTTGGAGACAATCAATTAGTATCTTCATTGATGGGGCATCTCCTCTAGAAAATAGGATATGATCATCTGCATAGGCAAGATGGATTAGTTGCAGTCAATCACACTTGGGATGGAATTTGAATTTGGGGTTCTTTGTTCTGCATTTTAGTAGCCGAGAGAGGTAGTCAGTGCATAGACAAATAAGAGAGGAGACAAGGGATCTCCTTGCCTAAATCCCCGTTGCCCATGGAAGAAACCCTGCATGTTACCATTTACATTCAAAGAGAAGGAAGTGGTACATGAGCATTGTATAATCCAGTTTATAAAGATAGGCGGAAAATTCAGAGAGATTAGCATATCTTTTAGGAAATCCCATGATATTGTATCATATGCTTTCCTTAGATCGATTTTCAGAATGCACCTTGGACTAATTCTCTTCCTTGTATACTTCCTGATCAGTACACGATATAAGTCTGTAATTTCCAACTGATGAAGCATCTGTAGATTTAGCAGTCAGTGATATGCTCGTGTGGTTAATCTGTTTCAGTAGGGCCCCTGAGTTGAAGAATTCTTTTAAAGCTTCACAAAGATTCTGCCCAGTTGTGTCTGATGTGCTCTTGAAAAATTTGGATATAAATCCATCAGGCCCAGGGGATTTGCAATCACCAACACTCCAAAGAGCCTCCTTGATTTCCTGATTTTCAACTAAATGGATCAAGCCTTCATGGTAGCTGTCATTGAGAATCTAATTGTGGTTAAGTACCCATCATCCTTTAGAAATTAGAACTGAGCTTACATGGTTTCCTTTCATATTTCGGTTCATTAGACCATGAAAATAGGCTGAGCACTTATCCCCTTTTAAAATGCACTGAGTTTTTGCTAGTTGTGAGTGAAATTTGAGTTTAGCATCCCTCAATTTGAGAGCCTTTGTTTTAGCAGCCTCCATACAGTCTTCAGCTCAACTGAATCAGTACAGTCATTATACGCTTGAAAAGCTGTGCTATAAGCCTCTTCTACTTCATTTGCCCTTCCGGATATGTTTGAGAAGTGTTCCTTATTGAGGCTCTTCAGGGAGCGCTTAAGATTTTGTAGTTTTTTGCATAACTTAAACTGTGTAGCCCCCCATCCATTAAACACCCAGTGATCTGAGATTAGCTCCTAAAACTTGTGATGATCCACCCACCTATTGTAAAATTTGAATGAGCTTTTCTTTTTCCTTTCCTGATCTAAGACTTCCACTGCAATTTGAGAATGAGCTCTACAGTATTAGTTCCTATGATTCCAATCATTGTTAACCATTACTCTATCTATTTTGGTAGACTTTTTTGCTGCAAACCAAGTGTGTTCTTGTCCTGTGCCGATTTGCATCTGTTAAGCCAAGGTCTGTGCAGCATTTCCACAAGTCAGCAACTTCATATGCAGCAACAATTTTTCCATTTCTCCTCTCACAGCTCTTGAGTACCGACTTCAAATCACCCATAACAAGCCAAGGGCTATAGTATTAAATTGCTGGCATATTTGAGTAAGGTCCCTCCATAGAGTTCTCCTTCTTATGATGGTGTGCAATCCATATAACTCTGCTAGTAAAAACTCTTTCTCAGAAGTTTTTCATCTAACTCTACCAGTTATCATCTGATCCGTGAGTATAAGGGGGTGAATCCCACTAGAATCACTAGATTGGCGTGCAATCCATATTATCATAGATTTAGTTTGTCTTGTTTTGTGATTGAAAAATGTAGAATTACATAATGGCTCTTTGTTTCGTGTATAGAGAATCAAAGTGAGGGTGAGTTTGGGGTGGAGAAGGACAGAGGGTGGACGGAAAAAGAGGAGAAAGAAAGTTTTCCGACTAGGGTTCGCCCCTGGTTGAAGGAATTTGGGGCTTTCTTTGATACTGTGAATTATCGGTTTTCCCTATGGATTTAGGCCATTGAAGCTATAAGGAAGCTTAAGAAAGAGTCAATTTTGGGGAAAGACACCAGGAGGAGGGCCGAAAAAGTGTAAAGTTGAGGTAGACGAAGGCCTAGGTCGTCGTCTTCACCCTTGATTTTGCCTTGTAACCAATCTTCAATTTCGACTTTGATTTTATAAGTGTAGCTTTCTACGGCGCCGTAGGTTGCGAATCCAAGCTCTGAAGTTGTTTTCCGTCACCGGAGGTCACCGGAAATACGAGTTGCAGTTAACTTGTCAGGTTGTCAGAATTCTGCTAACGGTCGGAAATTTGAAAATTTCGACCGTTGGATCGTACGGCTCCTATCTGGGACACTCGTTTGCTGTGCGGATCGGTTTGCTGCTAGTGCTGACGGGGTATCTGGCTGTTCTCTGGTGTTTCTGGCTCCAGCCAGTTGTGGCGCCACCGCCGGAGGTACGGTGAAGCTTAACCTTGCTTTCAGATCTTGTATAAATGCACTGAGTTTCACCTGGGATGGAGTTTCCTCGTACAATCAATGAAGGTGGTAATTAATACCGATCAGACTCGAATGGGTAGAATGAATGTTGGTTGATGGAGCACAATGAAAGCTTGTCGGATGTAGGGTGGTAGAGAAGGAATATGTGGGTTGTCAGGAAGTAGGAGGTAAGTAGAGCGCTGTCGGTTTAGGCGAAGCAAAGCAATAAGTGAGATACGATAGAGGACAATGCTGGACGCCGATGAGTGTGGGAGGTCACCGGAGACAAGGACGGTGGTCGGAAAGAGCTACTCCGATCAAGGGGGAGAGACAAGCAAGGAAGTATTCCTTCCTTTGAGAGTATTCCTTTGAGTTGTTGACAACCTTCTTAAGAGTCCATCTGGTGCAACTGTGCAACATAAAAGGCGACTAACTTCTACCCTGCATTACCTATGCCATTTTTACCAAGGTCTACCAAATGTTTCTCTGGAAAATAAAATTGTACTAGAATGTGTTCCCTTCTCTTTGTATGGTAACAAATTCCTCCCTCCATACTCCATTGGGACATTTAGTATCCTAGTGTACAAAGGGAGTGACTCTTTTATCTGCCATACATTTCGCTTATCTTCCCATCAACCTTTGAGCCATGTCTTGTAATCTTGGCACTGTTCAACAAGGCAACATTTGTTTTCTTATTAAAGGATCATAGATCACTAAAGTCGTTTCTTCAAAGGCGACACTATTAGTAAGCTGTAGTGGTGCTCTCTATTCTCATACCATATGAATGTGCTTATGATTATATTGTTGCTTTGCTAGCTGTATGTACTAAGGATTTAAATGTCTCTTATATTTCATATTATTTTGGAATAAAATGTTGTGTTTCATTCACTTGGTTACTATTCTGTTGCCAGGTTATCCAGGTTGGGGGCTCAGAAGATCGAAGCTTATTCAGTTGTCGAACCCTTATTTCTTTCTATGGGAAAACCCTTAAGTTCTGTAATATTTGGGCCATGTATTCTAATTTATATATCTTATGACATCTTAACCGAAATCAAAGGCTATACACTCGATCTTATACTCCTTTGCAATGTAGGCTCCTAGGAAAGGGTTAAAAACCCCCAACTTGCTAGAATCAAACACCATACCACTCGGCTTCAAAAAATTTCTTCCAACCATCACATGCACAAGAGGAGGAACATCCTCTGCAAAAAAAAAAAAACAAATACAAAATATTATTCCCTCGGAGAATTTCGACAACAACAACGAAAAACCTTACCGTTATCCAAGATTTCGCGCCGCTTTAAAAATATTCCCTCCGAGGTGAATCCAGTGCATGCACAAGGGGTGCACCATATGCGTGTGCGGAGCTCCTCAAACCGTTCTTTAGGCGCAGACTCGATCGTTGAAAGTGAAACGTGCAACGACCGCCATAATCTATACCCCGATCGTGAAATGCTAAGCAAAGAAAGTCTCGGGTTTCTCCATGAGATCTGCAATCACATATTGTAGCATACGATGAAAGTTCAGTGACCACTTCCTAACAAGTAATTCATCAATTAATTTCAAATATTTTAGAATTTGTTACGTCCTTTTGTCTCAAGGTCAAAGCTAGATAATCTCACAAATTAAATTATTACATAAACATAAACCCAAAGCTCTTGCTTCTTCCTCCTCAACTCTTCAGCGGCAGAAGTCAATTGGTTGATGACGTTGATGATGCGACTATTGCAACGACACTCCATCCTGTACGGTTGTACCCCTTTGCAATGTAGGCTCCTACAAAGGGGTTAAAAAACCCCACCTCGACGGGGTGAAAAGCCATAGCCTCTGGCTTTGTAAAGTTCCTCTCGAGCTCCTCCAGCAAGTGATGAGGAATATCATTTGCAAAAAAATAAATAAATAATACAGTATATCATAATTAGGAAGGGATTTGAACAACTACTAAAAACCTTACTCTTATCCAATGCTATTTGCTCTTCTAAAAATACTTCTTCTGAGGTGAACTTAGTTCCTGCATAAGGGATGCCCCATATCCTTGTGAGGACCTCCTAATATGTTCTTCGGGCGTAGACTCGAGCATAGAAAGTGGAACGTGCGACCGCCAAAATGCATACCCTGATCGTGAAAAGCCAAGTAAGAAAGTATGAGGTGGCTCTATGTGATATGTAATCACATATTGATTACATAAACTTGCAAAAGTAATCTAAATTCATAACGGAAAATGTAATGTCCCATCCAACGATTAGTAACCCTCGTGGAAGTCCCAAGAGGGCGGTGTCTCAACATACAATACTATTGAGGTAGTCTATTAACAACACCTAGAGTGACCTCTACTACTACTAGTCTACTACTACACGCTCTTCAATCCTACCTCCTCATCACCCTCTATTCAGCATCGGAAGTCAAATTGTTGACGAAGTTGATGATGTGAAGAGTGTAGCGACACTTTATCATGTACACGCTTGCAATGTAGGCTCCTAGGAAGGGATTAAAAAAAACCCAACTCGATGGAATTAAACACCACACCACCCAGCCTCATAAAATTCCTAGCGATCATCTGCTACACGAGATCAGGAATACCCTCTGCAAAAAAAATAAACAAATACAAAATAATATATTATGATTGGGAGAGGATTTGAACAATAACAACTAAAAACCTTATCGTTATCCAAGATTTTTTGCTACTCTAAAAATACTCCCTCCGTGGTGAATCCAATGCATGCAGAAGGGACGCACACTATGCGACGACTTATGCGGAGCTTCTCAAACTGTTCCTCGGGCGTAGACTCGATATTAGAAAGGGGAATGTACGACAACCACAATCTATACCCTGGTCGTGAAATGCTAAGCAAGTAAATCTCCGCGAGATCTGAAATCATAAAATAAAATAAATTTGTTTCTTCTTCTTTTTTCAATAAATTTGGCTCTATGAGATATGTAATCACATATTATTTACATAAACTTGCAAAAGTACTCTAAATTCATGACGGGGAAATGTAATGTCCCATCATACGTCAGATATAATAAGGATGTTCGGAGTGATTTACAAAAGTAATGTTTTTCACAATCAGAGTATGAACCATGTTATCACCCGACTTGAACTTCTAGATTTCTTCATAGAGGAAGAATAAACTTCTGGGGATGTTGTAACCATCTACAGAAGCATGTGGCGACACCACAGACGTGCTATGCAAAGAAGTCGGGCTAATTGGTCCACTTTAGGACATGTTCCTGATGTGGATGTTAATATGGTATTCGTGAGCTTCTACAAGCTAATGGTGGTAGGCCTCCATGGCTGAATAGCCCGTGGGATATATTGCAAGCAACCTGGCATTGGCGCTAGAGCCATTGTATACTCCGTCGTCCTCAAATTAGAAGGGTTCCTTAACCAAATAGGCAATGGCAATCTAATTAAGTGTGGAGGTGGAGGTGAAGGTGGGAGACCCATAGCACGTCTGTGGCGAGACCACAGACGTGCTATGCAAAGAAGTCGGGCTAATTGGTCCACTTTAGGACATGTTCCTGATGTGGATGTTAATATGGTGTTCGGAAGCTTCTACAAGCTAATGGTGGTAAGCCTCCATGGCTGAATAGCCCGTGGGATATATTGCAAGCAACCTGGCATTGGCGCTAGAGCCATTGTATACTCCGTCGTCCTCAAATTAGAAGGGTCCTTAACCAAATAGGCAATGGCAATCTAATTAAGTGTGGAGGTGGAGGTGAAGGTGGGAGACCCATAGCACGTCTGTGGCGAGACCACAGACGTGCTATGCAAAGAAGTCGGGCTAATTGGTCCACTTTAGGACATGTTCCTGATGTGGATGTTAATATGGTGTTCGAAAGCTTCTACAAGCTAATGGTGGTAGGCCTCCATGGCTGAATAGCCCATGGGATATATTGCAAGCAACCTGGCATTGGCGCTAGAGCCATTGTATACTCCGTCGTCCTCAAATTAGAAGGGTTCCTTAACCAAATAGGCAATGGCAGTCTAATTAAGTGTGGAGGTGAAGGTGGGAGACCCTTTGCCACGAGCCCGCATGAGAGACTGGATGCTAATGATCAGACAATGGTTGAAGGCAATGCTGCCATGGCTCGAAGCATTGAGCTGGGAAATCCTATTCGTCTCATCGCGGAAGTGGCTGAGCGGACGTATAGGTACGAGGGCCTATACCAAGCTTTTGGCTGGGAGGGCAGGATGGTGGGTAACAGGTCCATTGGCTACGAATTCCAGCTCAGAAGGATTCACGAGAACCCGTAGTTATGCTCCATGGACGGAAGTAATGCAACTCATTCTCCCTACATTTTTTAGTTTTCTAGTTTGGTAGACGTTTTCTGATTTTCGTTTGGTAGGATGTTTTATAGTTTAATTAAGCAGTGGAATGTCAGACTCCCTACTCCATGAATTATTTATGTTTTTCATATGTTAAAAATCAGCAGGGATATATCAGAGTGCTAGGACGCCAAGTGGGAATATTTAACCAGCAAACAATCTCATCCAACAAAATATTCGGAGTGATTTACAAAAATAATCAAAGTGGAAATATTGACAAGTGGAGGTGAAGGTGAGAATATTGAAACCAGGACGCCAAGTGCAACACTTGATGGTTATGATCAGACTATGACCCTAGGAAATGATGTGATGACTCGTTCCATTAATCAAGGAAATTTGATTCGCGTCATCAAAATGGTGAACCCCGGCAGGTATAGGTACGAGGGCGTATACGAAACCGTTGGCTGGCAGAACAAGATTATGGAGGGTTCTGGTGCCATCGCCTACCAATTCACGCTGAGCAGGAGATGAGAAGGATGTACTAGCGTAAATTGGCCAATGCCTAGAAGGATGTTAGAGCACTCGTAATGTTAGTTTTATCTTGTTTGCCATGGATGTTAAGACTTCCTCTGTTTGAAGACATGTGGTTGCTTGATAACTAATTTTATTTTATGTCATTATCCATGTTTGTAACCACTGATCATTATCCATATCTCAATTTCAACCAGCAGCCTAACCGAGCTTTGTAATTTCAAGATGTTTTCGTCTTCAATAAATTCATAATTCCAAAACAAAAACACCAAATCTAAGAACTCTTATAGGCGTGTCCCCTAAAATCAATTTATCAAAAGCATTAACAAAACCCCCATTTCTTCAGTTGGTGACATAAACCTCCAAATAGAACAACATTGACATAAATTTTAATGCAGATTTTGTATCCTGACGGGCGACATCTACAGATGTCCCCCTCATTTTATGAGATTATGTGAGGACAATGAGATCCCTTATATCTTTCTTTCAGCAAAGAAGGTCAGCCTTCTTTCATCTACTTCTTTCATCTATCAATTGATATTATATTTAACCAACAACCTTTCTATGCTTCTTGTAGAAACTCGCCAAGAAGCTCGCCAGACTTGGCGAGAGATCAAGCCGCTATGTCATGGTCCTAACTATGCAGGAGAAATACAAGAAGTTCTATGATAAGGTAGTTTTAGGGGTTGATCAACAGTGTATGAGGGAGTTGGGAGTTTAAAAACATATATAGACAGATGAGTGTTAGTTATTACTTCAGACATGATTGCTGTCGTTTTTTAGGTTGCTAGGCTTTCGTTTTATGCCCGGACAATTGAAAATTATATGGGTGTTGGTTGTACAGTATGGTATGGTTTTGCTCCAGACATCATATGGGCGTTGGTTGTACAGTATGGTATGGTTTTGCTCCAGGGGATTGAAAATTATGCCCGTAGTTATGCTCCATGGACGGAAGTAGTGCAACTCATTCTCCCTACATTTTTTAGTTTTCTAGTTTGGTAGACGTTTTCTGATTTTCGTTTGGTAGGATGTTTTATAGTTTAATTAAGCAGTGGAATGTCATACTCCCTACTCCATGAATTATTTATGTTTTCCATATGTTAAAAATCAGCAGGGATATGTCAGAGTGCTAGGACGCCAAGTGGGAATATTTAACAAGCAAACAATCTCATCCAACAAAATATTCGGAGTGATTTACAAAAATAATCAAAGTGGGAATATTGACAAGTGGAGGTGAAGGTGAGAATATTGAAACCAGGACGCCAAGTGCAACACTTAATGGTTATGATCAGACTATGACCCTAGGAAATGCTGTGATGACTCGTTCCATTAATCAAGGAAATTTGATTCGCGTCATCAAAATGGTGAACCCCGACAGGTATAGGTACTAGGGCGTATACGAAACCGTTGGCTGACAGAACAAGATTATGGAGGGTTCTGGTGCCGTCGCCTACCAATTCACGCTGAGGAGGAGATGAGAAGGATGTACTAGCGTAAATTGGCCAATGACTAGAAGGATGTTAGAACACTCGTAATGTTAGTTTTATCTTGTTTGCCATGGATGTTAAGACTTCCTCTGTTTGAAGACATGTGGTTGCTTGATAACTAATTTTATTTTATGCCATTATCCATGTTTGTAACCACTGATCATTATCCATATCTCAATTTCAACTGGCAGCCTAACCGAGCTTTGCAATTTCAAGATGTTTTTGTCTTTAATAAATTCATAATTCCAAAACAAAAACACCAAATCTAAGAACTCCTATAGGCGTGTCCCCTAAAATCAATTTATCAAAAGCATTGACAAAACCCCCATTTCTTCAGCTGGTGACATAAACCTCCAAATAGAACAACATTGACATAAATTTATCTCTAAATCTAACCCTCGTACTCCAATGTGAAGATCATAAGATTGTAATCCAATCCAAAAACCCAATTCGATAAAAACCTAAATCCCCAAATTTTATAACCCAAAACCCGTGGAAAACGAAACAAGTCACACCTTCGAGACATTCTGATAGGCTAAAAACCTACACCCACAAGTGTATAGGGTTCAGCTGTAGTAATCAAGTGTCGTATCCACAAGGACCGGAGGAATATCGATTGTCAATTTCAAACTAGTTCGACTAAGCCCAAAAGTAACGAACAAATTGAGGGAAAATGTGTGTGTAAGGAAATAGAAAACACCAACGATGCATCGTCAATAGACCAAAATATATTCTCGCTTGAATGATTTCTAACTCAAAAGTGAAGGTGGATTGTCTAAGGTAATCGCAAAGCTCCTTTCGGAATCGAAGCGAATGTGTCTAAATTGATTAACGATCTCCTTTCGGTTTCAAGCAACCAATTTAGAACCCTTAAGCGCTTAGAATTCTAAATGAAAATCACATCAACTTCGCCTTTCGGTCTCAGTTGATATAACGATCATCTAGAATATCTATAACAATCCATAATCCTCAAGAAGTTTAATTTCACTTTCGATCAACTAAACTTCGGGTTTAATCCTATGGTTCCAATGGATCAAATAGCCTTTCAGCCTAAATTCACCATCTAAATTCCAATTTAGGGTTTTAGTCTTTCGATTTCAAACCCAAAATCAGTTCTAACCAATTCTCATCGATTAGGGCTGGCGCAATAGAATTAAATCACCAAACATAATCAGAAATCAATCAAACAATACTAAGAACGAGTCTACTTCCGCATCGCCAGGATCGCCCCGACCCTAGAACAAGAGATCTAGCCACTCATGGAAAAGTACATGCTTGATTCAATCGAATTCGGCAAGGCAAACATAGAACAACGGAGATAGAAACGGAAATTACCGGAATTTGATAGATCGAACAAGTTTTCCTTTCCAAAAATCTCTAGTCTCCCAAAGCTCTCAAAAGCTCCCCTCCAATATCAGATTTTCGGCCCCAACTGATCTCCCCCATTTCAACCTTTCGAATCCCCTTTTGTTTAGAAAAGAAAACGAATTTAATTCGGAACACAAGAAACACTCGGCCGAGTGGTTTCTGCACTCGGTCGAGTGGACTCTCGAGTGGTTTCTGCACTCGGTCGAGTGCCTTCTGGCTTGTTCATCTTGACTTCACTCTGGCACCACTCGACCGAGTGGTTTCTGGAGCTTAACTTTGTCGAGCTTGCTTCGCTTCTTTTGGCACGTTTCCTTGATCCTGTGCCTCCTAGCTCATCTTTGACGACTTTTTAGCGTAGCGAAGATCATCGAACCACCTCTTTTTCCTTAAGCTCTCGAATAGATACCAAAACCACTCCGAAACACCTGAAATCATAATAAACAGGCGGTAGACATCGATTCTTCGAAACGGGACACAAAAGGCTAAGAAATAGGCAAAATGCTCGAGTAAAACTCCCTAAACTCTATGCAAGAGTGACCTAAAAACAAGGATAGAATAGACGCTATCACATTCACAGGCCGCGCATAGAGAGCTCGGAGTCGTCTGCCTTCTCCCTCCTCGCGTATATCCTTCCGTCTCCACCGGCGTCGGGAACGGCAGACTGTTAACCTCTCAACCGTGAGCTTTAAATCATAACAGGCAAAGCTATAAAGATGGTAAGGCAATACTAGTAAATAAAAACCAACAATGCAGTTTCAACATTAAATACAAGCCATCTTACAAAGCAATCTATCGTGAGTACAAAAGAGCCCCAAGGATCTCCAAAATATAACATGGGCATGCTTGCTTCAGTGGTGAATGGGTTCTCAAAACTAAGGATTAATCACCAAATAAAGCTCAATTGTGTTGCTATGTAAGATTAAGTCCGATTCGAGTTCGTACAAGAGTCAAGAACACAAATCCTAATCTAGAATGCGGAAGCGTAAAGAACACAAAGACGTTGGTGACGCGGTTCGGCGAACCTACTCCGCGGGGTCTCAAGAAGGGGAGATCCAGGCCCGATTTCACTAAGCAACGCAGATCTTACAAGGTAACAACAACTAAGGCAAGCGGCAAGCAAATACAGACAACAGGACAGATCTTAGGAATACACAAGCAAAGGAACACGAAGCAAGAAACAGAAAACCCCCTGAATATCTCAGATCCAAGATCTGAGATGGAGTCGATGAAGACGATGAGGCCAAGCTTGGAGGTTAAGCTATGGCTGTGTCTTCTTCCTTCTTCTAGCAGGACCTTTGGCTTCAGACCACCAATGAAGGAAGATCTTCTCTTCCAATGGCGGATTTCTCCTGAGTCTCTTCGAAGCTCTCTCGCTCTCTCTTTCTCTGGTGTTGGTTTACCTGAAGACGCCGAAGTGAAGTGAGGAGCTAGGGTTTGGTAGAGAGCTTATATAGGAGTCGTCCAAGTTGAAACGCAGCGTTCCAACTTAGGGTTTCCAAAGCTCCCAGACACAAGCTACACACAACTGGATCTGGCGAGAGAAGAGCTGGGCCGAGCTGGCTTCTGGATTGGGCTATACGGCCCAATACTTACAACCCCTAGATCTGGTCCAAATTACATGTAATAGCCTACCTAGCTTGCCTTAATATAAGTTGTTACATTTTATACAAATACAAAGTAGGAGAATTATAAGCTTTACATGCTACAACCAGATCCCCCAATCATAGTTATAATCAAGAAACATGTGCATTGCAACCTCATAACATTTGGCAATGATGGAGGTCCATTATAGTAAACTGAAATTTAATTCAATCTAACTCTTGGAAATTCCAAGTTCAGAGCAGCATAGCCATCTGTGTTTGTTGATACCATGAAAATAAATAACAAAATACACAGTGCAGCAAGTGCAGACAAATACTGGTTCATTGTGGGTGCCCACTGATCTCATTAGAATGTTTGATGTTCCATCATCCAATCAAATACGGACTTGAACAGAGGCGGGTGAAGCCGCACTAGCAGCAACAGCAGCTTCCCTTGCTTTTCTTGATGAACCCCCCTTATGAACCACAGGAATACGAGGAGGTAATGCTGATTCCAACATGGTAAATCTGTCACGGCAGTTATCCCATGCTAAAAGTCTTGCACTTCCAGAATCAACAATGGACCAGTCGCTGACCTTGAATATCGAGAAATACCTGCATTTGCTCACAATATTAGAGAGCTAATATGCTAAACAATCAAACCTTGTTCATTTGACACAAACTGTACGCTGGTTTAAGAATTAATGCTGAAAGGAAAAAGGGTTGCTGACTTACTTTCCTGAGCTGCTCACAGATAGAAAAAAAGGGTGGCACTGGTGTACTTGTATGCTTCTTAACCTGCTTGACTTGTATCTGTTCTATTGACTCCCCTCTGGTTCTTTCTGATTCAGTCAAAGAACCATAACTTCCAAGGGAGGGATTTTCAGAGTTGGACAGCTGAAAGTTTAGCAACTTCAGCTCTCTCTCTCTCTCTCAACTACAAACACAACAGAATGCTCCCGGCTGCCTGGAGGAGAAGGTAGAGGCACCAAAGGTGGAAGAGACTGAAAATCAAACTCTCGTGATGCTCTCGTGATTTAGTAGTCGCTGGGTGGTGTTTTCTGGTGCTGCTGAAATGATAACATCATGATGTTTAGTAGTGCTGGACTGTTGGCGAGTGGGTAAAATGTAGGTATATGATCAAAGAAAAGTTGTTTTTTCAAAGAAAAAAAAGTTAATGTATTTTATTCACAGTCCAACTGTTGATTCTTTATAGGCAACAGATAAGTCTAAACAAACCAACAGAATGACAGATAAGTCTAGACAATTGCCATTTCCATGAAAGATAAATCTCAAGTAATTTAACAATAAGGCACAAGGTTACTCTTGCCCTTGCAAGTATTATAATTTATGCATATCACTAAATAATGAAAGAACTGGATCAAATTACAAGGTGCTAATTCAACAATCCAAGCAAATAACAGAACAACAACTGAAGCAACGATCTGGCTCAATATAAGAAACAGCTTGAAAGATATCCATGACCCTGAGTTGAAAGCACTCCTGCGGCGCCGACCATGATCATTGGCTGACCTACCAGAAGAAGAGGCTCCGGAGGTTGTGACATTAGGAGGAGTTGACACCTCAGTAAAAGAACCCCTCACACTACTAGAAGGTTGGTCCTCTTGCTGTGAGATATCCGTTTCATTCGAAGTTCTTACATGACCGGGTCTAGAAGAGGAGGCTTGCTCATTATTCGGTACATCAAGCACAAGCTCCTTGTCAGTTTGTCTAGCTGGTGGCTCCATCAATATTAGATGTTGATCAAATTAGTTGTAGTTAACTAAGTTCCACGACTCAAACGCCCATCTAAGCAAGGTGATCAGATGACAAGCAGATAACAGGAGCATCTAGAACTAGAAGAATAGCTTAAAGCCTCTCCGAATAGATCTGCTCTTAAATGTCTATCACGCCACTCAACGCTGATCACTCAATTGTTCAATCTGACATATCCTTCTGGAGCAACCGCTGACCGCTGAGTCCGTCCAAGCACTCCAAGACGTCAAGACTTAAAAATGTCGAGAAGCTATTCCCGAAAAGATGTCTGCCCTGGAACACACCTTATAATCGATTGCAGATTTGATAAGATAAGAGTGCTTCTCATAAATTGAATGAGCACCCAATCTATTCGTTGTCAAGAGGCATCAATCCCGGCGTTCCACCCTTCAAACATCGTCCTACCTTCAAGAAGGCTATCGGCCACAGCAAGGTAAACCACTGTGGGCGTACTCGAATTCACAATCTTCCCTACTCTCTCAACAATTTCTTCCTTGCTACTACAGATTTGATTAATGTTCCAGATTCTTACAATGTATCATCCAGTCTTTCTCTATCCTCATATGCACAGCAATGTAGCGGATAGGCTGTAACTGTAACATAGGGCTCTCCGGAGTCTTACCGTCTACTGGAGGCTCTACCGTTCCTCGTGCTTCCTCTCCTGCCATCTGTATCTTAGAGAAGACTCTATCGGCTTCTTTTGCATACTCATCCACAAGAACCATACACCCGAAAACCTTTGCATAGTCCTCAAGAGGCCAATGATCATGCCACAAGAAGGGATTCTTGCCTGTTATCTTTATGACCTCGAACCGATTATATGGATCTTGATGGAAATGCCTCAGCTGATCAAGATCTTTCTCAGGAGTCCACCGTCTTCCACTCCCCTTCTGGAGCTTAGCTCTATCTGTTTGATTCAACACATCCGAGCAGCGACCGAGTTGGACAAACCCTCTGCAGCGCGAATTAAACCTCTCGAAATCGAAGACCTGGTCGAACCAAACAGGTTTCAGCTGATCCACTTCTTTGTAGAACAACGAAGCACTCAAACTCGGCATCAGAAGAGTCCGACTCAGCACTCTGGCTGTTAGACATGCCCTAGCAAACGCAATTTTCTGATTGTTCAAGCCCCAAACTATCTGAGGGACCTTCAGAAACCTCTGGCTTCGAAATCCAGAATCTGAATTCGACCGAAACGCATACGTCCGCACCGATTCAAATCCACCATTGATACCAATCCAACCATATCCAGAAAGATCCGCAAAGAAAACAGCTCTGACTACAACAACAATTACAAGCAGAGCAAGACATTTACACGCCGCCGAGCTCAAATTAAGCCCCGCAAACCTCCTAAACTCGAACTTCAAAAGCTTCATTTCGTACACAGATACTCAACGAATCGCAACGATTCCCATGGAATCGAATCATGGAATTGAATATATACAATTGAAGAAAGTGAACGCACCTAGGGTTGAATCGCTGTAGCTTCGGCGATGGAGAGCTGGAATTGAGAGGATCCAGATCGGGATCGAGGGAGATGGAGAGCTGGAAGTGAACGCACCTAGGTGTGCCATTTTTAGTTTTGTTTGGAGTTTCACATTCGTTTTGCATTTATATGGTAGGTCTACACTTGGTTTTATTTTTAGTGAATATTTTTGTTAAATAAAAGGAATTTGAGGCCTTTAAAAATTTGAAAGATTCTATAGGTTGTAAAAAGGCCAAACTACCAAATCTATATATCTATATATCTATATATCTATATAATATACTAAAACAGAGGCCGTTGGCGCGACCTCGCTGCCACGGAATTTTCTGGATTAAACGGGATTATTTTCGCTTACATGACATTTTCTGGATTAAAATGGTATTATATTTCTGGCCACATCAATTAATAAACCAATATAGTTGGGTAAAAAACTTATCTTTCTGAATCAAATAATCTATTCAATATACCTTAACTAGATACACCCTAATTGTTAATTTGATCTTCAACCTCAAATCTAATTTGTTACAAATTTCTACGTATGTTTCAAAATTTGATGAAAAAATTAACTAGATACTCCCTCCGTCCAACAATATATGGACTTTTAGATGTAAATTTTTGTCCAACAATAGATGGTCTTTTAGGTTTTCTAGGTAAAAAGTTGTAATGATTTGTATTGGTTTGTGTGTTGTTGACTTTTTAAAATAATTTGATTGGTTAAAATGTGTAGTGAGTGTTAAAAAATAATAAAATTTATGAAAAAGTTAGTGCAATGATGATGTTTTTTTAAAAGTAAGGTGTTTTATTAAAACTTGTGCAAAATGCTAAAAGGCAATGTATTTTTGGACGGAGGGAGTATATACTAAGAGGATAAAATATTTTAATTTAATTAAATTGATAAGAGATGTTGTGATAGAGTTAGTAGACGTATAGTTATAAACTAACCCAATTTAATAAGCAAATATATATAAATAATCTATCCAATTTAATAATCTAACTAATCAAATATAATAATATATATAAAAAAAAACCGATCCAAGTCCTAATAGCCTAATATAGGTAGGTTGTTCATAAACCTATAGCAAGTTGACTTGCATGTCGGTACCTTGGAGATTATATTTTTCCAATTCATCTCATAGTAATTTGAATATATTTGTCAAATTAAATCTTTGTCAAATATTCTATCTTTTTAGATGAAATTAAATATATTTATATAAACATTCAACCTTATATTTTAATTAGGTAGAAAATTAATTCTTTAGATAAAATTGAATATATTTGTATAAATATTCAATCTTATATCTTACATAGTTGGAAAATTTATCCTTTTTAGATGAAATTGAATATATTTGTGTAGATATATATAACTCATAAGATTTTGTATTGAATAGACAATTAATTAATGGTTTAAGATAAAATAGTGTATTTCCTATATATAGTCTAATCTACGAGTCATCACCAAACACGAAACCTTCGATATCATTAGCCGGTTCAACAACTTTCAATAGTTGCAAATCAAGATTCGCCGCTTCAAGAGGTATAGTTTTGACTATATTCATCATATGTATATCCTACTACGTGTATGCAATAGTTTTATATTCTAAAATAAGGTCCTTAATTAAAATAGCTTTATTCATCATATGCAGATTTGTTCTCTTGGATGAAGAGGCAATCCCTTATATTAATTACACCTTATTTTAATTTAATGTAATTGATTCGGTTTTGATTAAAGTATTAACTTTTTCCTTTTTGAATTGTACATCAGGATTTGATTATTGAAGGATTTGAAGCCATGGTTCCATTCGTTCTCAATTATTTTAGCTGACAAAGGCTATCAATTTTATTTTAAAAAAAACCTATCTTCTACCCACTACAATTTTACAACACAATATAATTACAAAACTCATTACTTTAATTACTTAATATATAGATTCAATTCATTATCTTCAGTACGTGTTCCAAATTTTATTATTTTGAAAGATATTATATATTAATGTGTAAGTGCAGGCATATATGCACAGTTGATGCACAACTTATAATCATGGTGAACATTTTGCACGAGTAAAGGTGACAATTAATACAATTTCACAAAATATTTATAATACGTGTTAAATTTATATGATAAAATTTTACAAAAGAATTTATTTTATCGCTCAAAATCCATCATTATATATTACTATTATATATTACGATGTACATGCTATATTTTGCTATCTTATTTAACGATCTCACTTATATTTATAAATCTATCCAATATGTAAATATACTCCGTACATGCATATGTATAAAAAGATGTATAAAAATATGTATAAAAAGATATATATATCACAATTTCATTCTCATCAATTTTTTCAAAGACGATATTTCATACATGGATAATAATTTTATTTCATCTAAAAAGATATATAAAAAGAGATAAAATAATTTTATTTGATCTAAAAAAATATATAAAAAGAGATCAAATATACTACGAAAAACACTCGTGTTTATACTAAAAAATAACACAAGTGAAAATATAAAAATTTATAAAAAAATCTATCCAGTTATCTTTAAAGATTTCTAACCACCTACATTTTGACATAGTTTCTCTCCATTAAGGTGAAAATAATGAAATTACATGTTATTATCATCTGATCGAGTTTGATATATTTTCTAATAATTTTAGACATATTTTCTAATAAATATGGTTAAAAGGATTTAAACTACACGAGTAAGCGACATATAAGTGAAATTAATTAACCTCTTAGCCATATATTCAATTTCATCTAACGAGATTTTACTTTAATTTATATTACAATTGATTGAACGTTTTATTAAAATATTTCAAGCATAAAATTTAATAAAAAATATTTCAAACAAATTAACATAATAAATTATAATTTATTAACAAAACGCGCAAACGCGCGGGTACCGAATACTAGTTGGTATTTAAAATTGGCGTACATATGGATATTTTAAAAAGCTCCAGTACCAAATTGGTATTTAAAAAGTCACCGGTGGACATATAGATATTTTTTTTGGCCGGAAGTTTTTTATGTTGATAAAATCATTAAAAAAATTCTCATTAATATATCTATAAATGTTATATAAAAAAGATAAAATTAAATCCATACTTTTTTTTAATTATTTTTCATATATTGGTATTTTAATTAGTTAAGAAGTTAGATACTTACATATTACTGTAGTATTTTTAAAAACCTAAGTTTTTCACAAATAAAATTCAACAAGTTAATTATCATCATTAAACCATGTATATTAAAAACCTAATTCCAACCAATAAAAATATATGGGATTAATTATGGTAATTAACTTACTAATTTTTATTTTTGAAAAATATGTTTTAAAAAATAATAATATACGAGAATCTAACTTCCAACCAATAAAGATACCAATATACGAGAACTGATAAAAAAAAATACTACATTTTTATCATTTTATATATTTTTAGATACAAGTTCTTTAAAAAAAAGACTTTATTTTTATCATTTTATATATTGTAAGATACATTGATGAGTTTTAAAAAATTAATTATCAACCAAGCTAGTTTAATTTTTTTTAATTACCAACAAAAATAATTCAAGCTTACTAAATTGCGTTCTCTAAAAATTTAGAACGAAAACCGAACTTCCGGTAAAAAAGTATACCTATATGTCTGCTGATGGTTTTTTAAATACCTATATGTCCGTCGTTGACTTTTTAAATACCAATTTGGCACCGGAGTTATTTTAAATACCCATATGTCCAAGACTGCCAATTTTAAATACCAATTTGGTAGTTTGGCCGTTGTAAAAATGATAACAGAAAAATAGAAATTTAAATTTATTCCAAATCAAATGAAAATTTTATGGGCTATTATTTTAGGCACGGAGAAGTTCTTTTATTAAAGTCGAAGACATTGTCATGTATCGCTTCTGCTTCAAACGGTTTCTTGACTCCTGATGACTCTTTGTTGCGTAGTCTCATCCGCAAGGATACTCTTGGCTGATAAAGCTTAGCTCTATGGTCAAATTTTTTCCGTTTTAAAAAAAAAAGTCGAAGACATTGTGATGCATCGGTCTTGATCAAGAGACTACTTAAATCGAGGTGGGCTAATGTGGTTTCCATGATGGCAAAGGATCATCTCCTAATTGCCTAATGAACCAATCTTAGACTTTGAATCAAATCCATGGCTAAGATTAAATAACTATAATTAATTAATTTAAAAATAATTAGTCATATCCCAAATCATCCATCAATCTACATGATGGCAAAGGATCATCTCCTAATTGCCTAATGAACCAATCTTAGCCTTTGAATCAAATCCACGGCTAAGATTAAATAACTATAATTAATTAATTTAAAAATAATTAGTCATATCCCAAATCATCCATCAATCTACATGATGGCAAAGGATCATCTCCTAATTGTCTAATGAACCAATTTTAGCCTTTGAATCAAATCCACGGCTAAGATTAAATAACTATAATTAATTAATTTAAAAATAATTAGTCATATCCCAAATCATCCATCAATCTAGTCCGGTTGAATCTCGTAAATTCCAAAGGGGCATATTTGACTGGAACCGGAAAAGGAAGAGGGAGAGGGGGCAATTTTGCTTGTGACACCGACGGGGAAGCCACTGGCACGGTGGATGGAGTCCAGCTCGTCGGAGGAGAACATTGCGGGAGAGGAAGGAGTCGTGCTCGGAGGAGAGAATCTGGATGGTGAGGAGGAGCGCGATGGGGAGGAGGAGTCCAACAGGGTTGAGTAGTTCGAAGATGGACTTGGTGATGACGTAAAGAGCAAACATACATGAAGTAGTAAAAACTGAAGATGAAAAAGGGTTAATTATTTTATTTATTTATTTATTAACTATAGTTACGTAATCTTAGCCGTTGATTTGATTTAGTGGTTGATATTGTTTTATTAGGTAATTACAAGGAAGGTCTCTCATTAGGAGAGGATCCTAAATTCCTAATTTAGGATATCTTTTACCATTGTTTCTCAGTTTCTACGTGGTACTTAGTTGTGTTTGTTGCCTTATTTATACTTTGGGGTAAAGGTGACAAGCAATTTCCTTCGAAGAGCATCTAGCTAGGACAAGTTGGGTTACTCGACATTATCCAGACTCAAGTAGCATTACTTAGAATGACACGATGTGCGACCATAGGTACAAGATCATATTCGTTACCGAGCCAAAATACACTAATATGTATGTGTTTTCAATTTGACAAGGTCGAAATCACCCGATTTCATTATAGGAGCTGCAATCCGTTTGGTTAATTTGTATTCGAACCCAACTTTTGTCCCAAGTCTCTTTGTGTAATTGAAGTGTGATGTTTAATATATATATATATATATATATATATATATATATATATATATATATATATATATATATATATATATATATATATATATATATATATATATATATATATATATATATAGATAGATAGTTCAGTTAAAGCTTTAATACACAAAGCATTACATTGTGAAACACATCAAACATATAGGTTGCAGTAAAATCATATTACACCGTTATTGAGAGTCTGAAAAACTCCATTGATTCAGGCATCCACGTTCCTCTGATCACCGAAGCTTTTGAGCATTCCGTCTCCGTCAAAACCCCTGCTATCGAGAGAAGACGCAACTCTCTTCTTGTACACTTGTCTGAATAATGCCTTCTCGTTGTTCCATTTACTCATAAATCTCTCATTCTGATCAGGCCATTTCAAACACGAATTCGAGTAAACACAACATAAAGACAATACAACACGGTCGATCACAATCTAATTTAGCTGGTAATCTCACCACTCGGTTTATAAGTTCCTGGAGCCCCAATATATCCTTCTTCATCACAAGTTCCTTGGTACTTTTCGATGCCGCAACATACGCTTCATAATCCTGCAAGTAGCACGTACGTACCGAGTAAATCGATCTCTGAATTTCTTCATGACAGAGAAAGAAAGAAAGAAAGTAAACATTTGATCGATTGACATCGAATTGATTAGTATAGAACAAATTATCAATCTCACAGCTCTGATGGTGGCTTGTTGTCTGGTTGAATCCAAGATACACTCATGAGCTTTGGCTTTCTCCTTGTTTATATCTAATAGCTTCTTCTCGAAGCTTTGCAAATCCTTTTCAACCATTCTGTGCTGCTTTTCAAGGCATTCGACTAATTCCCTATCCTCAACCTTCGAATTTGTGGTCTGCATCCTCTGTAAGAAGTGAAAGTAAACCAATTGGCGGTGAGAGCAGTAGTCGACCATCGATCAACCTTTTATATATGTATGTTGTTCACATACTTGAATTCGTTGTCTTATTTCCTCCTTGGACCCCCACTGCTGAATGATCTTGGCGTTCTCCTCAGCCTGCGAAGGACGATCAACAAGCTCTTTCATTCGAAGGAGAGCGTCAAGGTCCTTGATGATCTTGCGCTCTCTTGCGTGGCTCGGTCTCTGATCATGAACCAACCGACGCTGCAACTCCTTGACTTGTTTCTCCAACTGGCCTTATAACAGGAAAAGATTAACCTCATATGTACATGTATGAACGAATTGTTGACTAGTTTTCGCAAAATCGATCGTATCCCCAAACTTACATCTTCGTCGAAAGTAAGCTTGCGGAGAGATGATTGAAGGAAGTCGAGATGACGCGTCTTGTAGTTACGATCCCACGGCCACTCCACGAATTGCCGGCCTCGGTGTCTATAGTGACGGTGCCAGTTCAATTTGTCGCGATCCATCTGCACATTTGCAGCGATCGATTCAATTCGATTGGGTTTCATAGAAAGCGATGTATAGCAATCAGGAATGAAAAGGAAGGTGTGTGTTTTACCTTTCGGAACTCGAAATCTTCGACGACTGGAGCTCGGGACTCGGAAATTCTTCTGATCACTCCTTGAGCTCGCTTGATTGCGGATTCGAGCTCCGGATCTTCGTAAGGGTGAAGTTTGACCAGGTAGAACTGGTGGACGATTCGTTTGACCGCTGGAACTTCATCATCGTGATGGTGATCCGCCGCCGCCGCGGAGCGATGTTCGGTGTCATGTAATTGTGATTGTGATGGATAAACTTGCATTGGATCCATGGAAGGGATGAAATTGGTAATTTTGATATCAGTCGATCGAGACGATAACGGTACTCTTTGGATCGGAAAATGAATATATATATATATATATATATATATATATATATAATATTAATAATAAGGTCATTGCAGTTGAGCAACAAAGGCTAGCTTGCAGCGCACGGCAAGAAAACGGATGAGTGATTAGCAAGGGTATTAAAATAAGAAGATGTCAATGGAGCAACCTTAAATAGGTATGACCCGGGCTAGGGGTGGAACTGGTATTGTGGTGGATAGGTACCTCCATTTTAATAACCAATCAAAAAAAAAAAAAAAATCACCCCATTCTTCATTTATTTGACTAAGGGCTCGTTTGGTGAAATTAGTTTCCTGAAATTAGTAATTGAAAAAGGGAGGAATAAAATCAATTTTGTATGAAAAGTTGAGAGTAAAGGGTAATGATTAAATTTTTAACAAGGTATTTTAAACTATTTTTTTTTGGTAGGAATGTATCTTAAATTATAATTGAACTATATTCGTTTCTCAATTGTTTGGATGTTGTTTGGCCCAAATTCTGGTTGTGAGTTTGTGCTGCCATGAAAAGTTGTTTTTGAGTGGAGTAATAAAAGATTATGTAAACATAATATGCAAAAGAACGAAGACCTATGAAAAAATTAGAGCATATGGCTCTTATGAAAATCTCTCCAGTGGAACTACGTATCGGGTAGGCTCGAATAAATCGAGGAAATGGAGTTTCAACAATGGAATGTAGAAAATCGATTTTCACTCTATCAGGTATTGCCTGACTCTCTTTGGTGAGAAAAGGATTATACTGAAATTGACAAAGATTACTTGTGTTGGTATCCGGAGGATCTCCATCCAGATACGGAATTAGGAATAAAAATCGGGTAGGCTAAAATAAATTTTAAGAGTTATTAATATTATATGTATATCACATATATGCACACCTAGAAAAAAAACTAATAAATAAAATAATTAAATATACAATAAATAAATTTTTATTTAATATCACATATACAACACAAAAAAAAACCTAATGAATGGGATAGGTAGAATCACAACAGGCAAAAGCAAAAATCTGGACAAATGGAATTCAAACCCGAGTGGTTTTGGTTACACAAATTTTGGGGTGAGCCGCAACGAAGCCCAGCCTACCCCTAAGTCCGTCACTGTCTCCATCTTAATTAATAGCTCTAAGTAATTAACAATTGTTGTTGTTAATAGATATAGATAGAATCCTAGATTGTTATGCACATATCTTTAGTTTCCTTGGAGCCCAAGGCCCAAGTCCTTTGTATTCTTATATATTCTATCTAATGAAAGGCAAACCCCAAGGGGAATTTCCTAAACCTAACATGGCATCGAGCCTAATTATCTTTTAAAGATAATTTCTTTCCTAACCCTAGCTTTCGCTCTCCCACCCCCCGCCGCCTCCGCCTCCCTGCCCAGCCCGCCGCCCCCTGGCAGCCTCTCCGACACCCACCATGGCCGGCGAAACCTCCACCAAAACCCCCTTTCATTCGGCCCTTTCCGTCACCAACATACGCAATTCCATTCCAATCATCCTTGACCTTGAAAACTCTCAATACACTTCCTGGTGTGAGTTATTCAAAAACAATGCTCGTGCTCACCGAGTCATTGACCACATCGATTCTACTCAGCAACGCCCTGCCAACATCGACGATGATCTTTGGACCCAACTTGATGCCATTATCCTTCAATGGATTTACGGTACGATCTCGTCCGACCTTCTCCTCACCATCCTCAAACCCAATACCACACGGCTCAGAAAGCCTGGAATCGCCTTGTTGTTATGTACATATCTTTAGTTTCCTTGGAACCCAAGGCCCAAGTCCTTTGTATTATATATATATTCTGTCTAATGAAAGGCAAACATCAAGGGGGAATTTCCTATTATATATATATTCTATCTAATGAAAGGCAAATTTAAGGGGGAATTTCCTAAACCTAACAGTTGTGATTGTCAAAATGTCGCTCGTAATGGTAATGGTAGTCGTACTTGCTTGTGGAATCCATTAATCTATACCCAATCTTGGAGATATAACCCCTCCTCTCTATCTGCCTTTGTCTTAGCTAATTGTTGGCGACTTACTTTAGTGCAATGGATACAAATTTCAAGTGAACAAACTAGGTGTGCAATTGGGTTGTTTGAATCATGTTTGATGCAATTTCAAGACAGGAACTTTGTCATCCCCAATTCCCTTCATGCTACTTGGCATTCTCATCAATTGGATCCTCTCCCTTCCTATAAAAAAATGTTTGAATGAGTATATATATATATATATATATATAGTCTGTTCTCCCATCCCAAGCATTGGCTCGTGTACTAAAGAACGTTTTAGAGGGTTTGCTTGAGAATTTATAATAGAGTTACAAGGAAAATTCTATCTAACTAATAAGATATTCTATCTAACAAATAAGATATAGAGACAGATCTTGTAAGTAACAGCTAAGATATGATATCTCATAAAACTCATCCTCAAGTTGGAGCATGGGTTTGTTGAATGCCCAATTTGTCCAAAAGAAAGTGAAATTGTTGTTGCCCAAGAGCCTTGGTAAAGATGTATGCGAGTTGATTGGAAGAACGGACAAATTGGAGCATGGGTTTGTTTTTTTATTCGGTAAAAATTCGTGTTCAGACAAGTCCGAAACTCGAGAGGTTGACGAGTCAACAAACGGACTACCCGTCAATATACAACACACAACCGTAACATATTCGTTAGCCAGCAGAGGAGTCGACGTACATTAAAGACAAACCACGAATGTAGGCCTATCCATGGGTACGTTACACGGGTCGGGAAGTCATGACCCGAATCCGAACCCGTGGAGATGCGGGTCGACGGGTCGGATTGTTTTTTTTTGTTTTTTTTTCAAAAAACAACCTTTTTTCAAAAATAAAAATAAAAATGTTGACCCTGCAGATTAACCCGCCGAGTTAATTTTTCAAAACTCTCGATCCTAACCCGAATTCGTGACCCACCATGACCTGCGACCCGTCTGACCCATTTGACCCATACTACGGGTTCCGGTTGAACCGTGACCCGTGGACAGACCTACACGAATATTAAGAATACGGAAGAGTATACAACGTCTCGACGGAGACGGTAATCCCCAACTAGTTTTTCATTTAAAAACAAAACTTTTTTTTTGTTTTAATTTGAAAATTTCTGCCAAATTTTAGGGTTTTAATTTTAGGATAGGGCTTAGCCTACAAATACTCACGTAAGAACCCTAAACCGCATCTCCCCACCCGGTCTCTCTCCTTGAATTGGTAAATAAAGAGCGGCCATTCCGGGGTTCGAACCGGGGACCTATGACTATTATCCACAAGTCCTTTCCGGTGAGCCATTCCGGAATGGTTAACCCGGTCTCTCTCCCTCTCTATTAGACGAGCTATGGCGTCCGATGGAAGCAGAAGAAATCCAGTTAAAACGTATGTAGTTTGCATCACCTCCACCGGCTACGCCCTCTATCATGCCGTTGGCCTCGATCCATATCAGACCAACAAGGACTCCTTTCTCCATGCCGTTAGAGGCGACCTCTCCAGCTTCATATCTGTTATGAGGTTATGCGATTCTCATGACTTCCAATCGGAAGCTGAATTTTGCGAGGAAAAGCGCGCCCTCTCTGACCCTCACGGTAAGCTTTTGCTTATGTTTTTGTTATTGATTTGGCCTTTGGGATTCTACAAATTTAGGTCTTTTTTTGAGTTTATTGCAGAACCTCCATTCACACACCGATCACCTTACCTTAAACACACGATCTGATAGAGAAATATGTTGGTGGAAAACCACAATTATCTCAATAATAAAATACTCTTATATAGGGATTACAAGGATCGTATAGATAAGATCGAATCCTAACGATACTCCTAATTATCCTAACAAATACTAATTAATTTATTCTAATATATATCTTAATATGCCCCGCAGTTAAAACGGTGGATATCGAGATATCGAAAGTTGAAAACTGGAAAAGTACAACTAAAATAATTGACGTAAAAATTTTTTTTTTCTTTTTTTTTTTTTTTTAATAAACAAATCCTAACAAATCTAATAGCACAAACGGAAAGATGTGCCAAGGAGATGAGAATAGCTTCATGCGTTCTTTGCAGAGTCAAAGGTGATGAGCCAAACAAGCGTCTTCTTCCATGGGTCACGGATCTCGGCGACGGAGACCACGGATCTCGGCGACGGACGGAGACCACGGTTGACGGCCGATTGGGTAGTGACGGTTGCCGAAAAGCAGTTTTGTGTTGGCCAAAGCCAAGTAAGATGGCACAAGGCCAGGTTTGGGGTTTCCCGTAGGCGAGGATGGCCCGATTTGTGGTGCCCGTAGGCGGCTTTGTGGTGGCCGAAGCCAAGGATGGTTGCCCGAAGGCGAGTTTTGTGGTGGCCTAAGCCTTGTTTGGTTGCCCGAAGGCGGTTTTAGGGGTGGCCGAAGCCTTGTTTGGGTTGCCCGAAGGCGGTTTTGTGGTGGCCGAAGCCAAGTTACGGTTTTGTGGTGGCCAAAGCCAAGTTAGAGTGGCCCGAAGGCGGTTTTGGGGTGGCCTAAGCCAAAAGAAAGTGTTTTTGTGGTGGCCAAATTTTGTGGGAAGTTTTCAGGTCTGATCGACCTGCTCCGATACCATGATAGAGAAATATGTTGGTGGAAAACCACAATTATCTCAATAATAAAATACTCTTATATAGGGATTACAAGGATTGTATAGATAAGATCGAATCCTAACGATACTCCTAATTATCCTAACAAATACTAATTAATTTATTCTAATATATATCTTAATATATATATTAGAATAAATTAATTCGATCAATGATCATGTATGCCAAGATCATCAATAATTACACATTAAGTGCAGTTTAGGTTTGAATTCAATTGTGAATTTTGTAATTTCAAGCGATTGATTGTGTAAGCTGTGTGTGAAATTTGCAATTTGCAATTTCAAGCTGTGTGTTGAATTGTGCACTTTTAGTTTGGGCACCTTCTAGAGTTCTAGGTGTGTGTCTTTGTTAAACTTACTTAGTTACTTTGGATGGTGATTCTGCTTCATTTTTCCTGTGTAGAAATATTCGATGAGGCTTACGACCTGGGCCATTTTCTGCACTGCGGTGATTATGAATCCGTTGAGCTTGGAGTTTTTGCTCCACATATCACAGAATTTCTAAAAGAATTTGCAGATGTTCAAGCTTGTGTCTTCAATGAGTTCTATCTTGAAGTTTCAAAGTGTGCAGGGAGGAACTACGATAAGTATATCGACAAATACGATCCGGTTGGTTTGACATTTATATAATTATAATTCCTATTCTTGTCCAGTCTAAGTTTTAATGTAATGTAATGTTCTTCTGATGACAAAGGAATCGAGGGATCGGCCAGTTAAGTATGGGTTGCCGTTGTTGGGTTATGGTGAATACAGTGTGAGCCATCTATTCCTATTCTTCATTGTTTTTAATCAACTGTCGTCTGTCTAACTTTCATCGTGTTTGTTACTTTGACAAGGGGGGAGGTGGGATCGTATGGTACAAGGCCGGGGAGAAGTGGGATGCCAGATCCTCACATGGAAGGACTTCAAAGTCGGAGAAGAAAGAGAAGCAGGGGTTGATGGTATTGGCCGAGGATTCACATGAGGTTGACATTGTTAGCCGTCTATTCCTATTCTTCATGGTCTTTAATCAACTTTCTACCTAACTTTCATCGTGCTTTGTCAATTCGACAAGGGGAAGGAAAAGAAGATAAAGAAGGCGGAGAAGAAGAGGAAGCGGAAGGAGGAGGAAGAGAAAACTCATGACGAGGAAGTCCAGAACGTCAAGTCAGAGAAGAAAGAGAAGCGTAAATTGGCCAAATGCTCACACGAAAGGACTTCAGAATCGGAGAAGAAAGAGAAGAAGTTACAATATAGGAAGGAGATAACAAAGAGGGAGAGGTCTCAGCAGAAGTTAGTTACGCAGGGGTTGATGGTATTGGCTGAGGAGTCGCAAGAGGTTGACATTAGTTAGCCATCTATTCCTATTCTTCATGGTCTTTAATCAACTGTCTAACTAACTTTCATCGTGTTTTGTCAGTTTGACAAGGGGAAGGAAAAGAAGATGATGAAGAAGGCGGAGAAGAAGAGGAAGCGGAAGGAGGAGGAAGAGAACACTCACGACAAGGAAGTCCACAATGTCAAGTCAGAGAAGAAAGAGAAGAAGCGTAAATTGGCCAAATGCTCACATGGAAGGACTTCAAAGTCGGAGAAGAAAAAGAAGAAGTTGCGCAAGTTAGAGCACTCGTAATGATGTTGTAGCTACTTGTTTGAAGTGGTTGCGAGTAGTGTTAGAATTTTTTTTTGCAAGTAGGTTGATGGAAAGAATATGTATGGAGGGTTCTTTTTGGGAAAGTAGGTTTTAGACCGATTTTGCACACGATCGATCCCTTAATATGGATTGCGGTCTTTTGTTATTAAGTTACCCCTCACATATATATATTTACGAGTTCAATAAGACATAATTTTATCTTACGTGATTGTGAATCCATGCCATTATTAATATTTGTGACCACTTCCTTGGCAACTTATTAATTGTAGCATACCATCAGGAATACTAAACTGAGGAGACATACTCTTCTTTATTTGTGTAGTAAGAGCTTACTACACAAATCTACCGTTGATCATGCTGGATTAACTCCACATGATCAGCGGTTGATTTTTCAGGTTGATGTTGGTTGTCATTGTGGACGGTGAGTTTCAGAGTTTGTTTGCTAAGGGTTGTATGCCTCTCTTGTTTTCCATGGCTGATTATGAATCTATGTCATTATCTATTTTTATAACCACTCCCAGAGAGATCTATAAACAAATTTTTTTTTTGGGTACGATCTATAAACAATTTTTAAAGATTAGCAAATTAGCAACTTTTTTTTGGTGGAAAGCAAATTAGCAACTTACTATTGTACATTTTCTAATTGGAATTTTTTTTTTATGAGATCTCATCACAATATTAATTTTTTGCATCTTCTTATGACGAGGTATTATCTCATCGCATTATTTGTAATAAATATAATATCAACCAAAACAAATTAATTTTAGTTTTATTTTATTTTCTTTAAGATATTCTATATTTTCTAAACAATGAGTATAATGTAAAATATCTACATTTATATATACTTTAAATGATAAGAAATTTTTAAATTGAGTTTCATAAATATTTTTATGTTACTTCTTTGATAGAATGATGTTACTTATGTGGTAAATATTTTCATTTTATTTATTTATTTTATCAACTCTACTTTTCTTATTTTATACTGATATTGGTTAATATTTTATTTATTTTTATTATCTTACTTTCTTATATTATTAAGATTTTATTTCAAAAAAACCGCGTCATACGCGCAGAAACTATACTAGTGACTATATATATGTTGGTAAGTGGTAACCACTCCCGGGGAGAGTCCTAGTACTACTACTCTAGAAACCATTTTTAACTGTTACTAGCAAATCAGCAACTTACTATTGTTATTCGAGTGAAAGATATGTATTGTCTCAGACTCAAATACGAGTCGAACGAGCTAAGCTTGACTTGTTCAAAGTTGATTCATTTGTTAAAAGAGCTCGAGTCGAGCTGAGACCAATTTTCAAACGAGTTTTTTTTTAAAAAAAATTAAGGTTGGCTTGTTTAAGAAATAAACGAGTTCGAGCCGAATTTTTTTCCAATCTTTAAACTGTTTTACATCGTCATAACATATTAATTTAAAGAAATTTTACAAATTTCATAAAATTTGATTTATTCGAGCTTAAATCGGATGAATCAAGTTTAAAACCATGTTCAGTTTCGACCCGAGCACACACACAAATGACAAAATTGAAACTCCTACTAAAACTTTCCCTCCCAAAATGAAAATCCTCGCGCTCAACCGCCTTCCTAGGGTTTCTCCAATCTCCACTCTACTTGCCTTCATTGTCAACCGCTGATCTCTCTCCCTCTCCTCCTCCCAATTCCATGCGCTCTCAATTTCCTCGCTGCAATTCAACGGTGTTACGATTCTCCGATTTCGCTAGGGTTTAGTGTCTCTGACTGAAATTAGGGTTCAATATGGCGGTTCAGTTGTCGCAGGGTGCGATTGAGAGGATGTGCAACGGGGACCTCGATATTAAGCCGATTCTCCAGGTCATGGAGATCAGGCTCGTCAATACTTCGAACCAGTCTGCGGCGAGTGAGCGGTATCGGATGACGGTCTCCGATGGCACTCACTCGCAGCAAGGGATGCTCGCTACTCAGAGGAATGAACTAGTCAAGACTGGGGTGCTGCAAAAGGGTTCAATTGTCCTGTTGCACAAGTTTGTCTGTAATAGTATCCAGGGAAAGAAGTGAGTTTTCCTCCCTCCCTCTCTCCGCTTGGCATGTAATTGTTTCAATTGGTGCCCGTCCGCCCCCCTTTTGTGCGTTTTCTGGATATTGTTTGTAGTCCATAACTCCATAAGAATTGTTTGTTGTTCTTTTGTTATGTTGTGTCTTGGGATTTTGTTTTGTTTGGTGTGCTTCTGATGATTATTTGAGATGTATGCCTCTTTGATGGAACTGTTTTGTTGGCTGGGTCTTTCTTATGATTTATGTAATTAGGTGGATGCTAACTGCTTACCAGAATGATTCTTTTAGGATGCAATGATTCTTTTGCAGTAGCCATCTTTTTATGTCAGTTTAGGTGCAAATCTTACTTATTGATCCTTGATTCTGTAAATGTGTGCAGAATTATAGTAATTATTATTGAACTGGAGGTGATCCAGGAGAATTGTGATCCAATTGGACAGCCAACACTTTATGTGCTTCCTGGTAGTGAAAGACCTCCTCAGTTGCAGCCCCCAAATTCAACTGGAGGTCCTTCTCTGCAGCCCCCAAGACTTGAACACAGTCCTTTGGTGCAATCTTACAGTAGCTCTTATGCAAGTAACAGTCCTTTGGTGCAATCTTACAGCAGTTCTTATGCAAGTAATTCTGACACAGGAAGATTTGCTCCTGCAAATCCCCCTTCGCATCCTAGACCTGGATTTGGCTCTGGAAATGCTGTGGCTTCCCCTACTGCCGGTAGTTTTAACAACTCTAGGACTGAAGTCCCTCATTGCCTTCCTAATTCTCGGCCTGTGAATCAGCAGCCTTTACCCATGTACATGAACAGGGGTCCCATTGCTAAAAACGAAGCTCCTCCAAGGATAATTCCGGTTGCTGCATTAAATCCTTACCAAGGTCGGTGGACAATTAAGGCCAGAGTGACTGCAAAGACTGTTTTGAGGCATTATACCAATGCTCGTGGGGATGGGAAAGTTTTCTCCTTTGATCTTCTAGATTCTGATGGTGGAGAGATTCGAGTCACCTGCTTTAATGCTGTTGCTGATCAGTTTTTCAACCAAATAGAAGTTGGTCGAGTGTATTTGATTTCTAAGGGAAGCTTGAAGCCTGCTCAAAAAAACTTCAACCATCTCCGTAATGATCACGAGATCTTCCTAGAGTCCACATCAGTAGTACAACCTTGTTCAGATGATGACAGCTCAATTCCTAGACAACAGTTTTGCTTTTGTTCCATCAGTGATGTTGAGGGGATGGAGAATAATAAGATTGTGGATATTATTGGCATAGCATCTTCAATTAATCCTACAACAACAATCATGAAAAAAGATAGTACTGAGACACAGAAGAGAAGCCTTCAGTTGAAAGACATGTCTGGAAAGAGTGTTGAGCTGGTCTTGTGGGGCGACTTCTGCAATGCTGAAGGTCAGGAACTGCAAAGCTTGTGTGATTCTGGGCAATTTCCTGTATTAGCCATAAAAGCTGCTAGGATTAATGAATTTAATGGAAAGGCTGTGGGGTCTCTTTCAATCAGTCAGCTCTTCATAGAGCCAGATATCCCTGAAGGTCGCACCTTGAAGGAATGGTTTGACAGGGAAGGGAGGAACACACCCTGTGTGTCAATTTCAAGGGAGAATACGGGCTTCTCGAGAACTGATGTTCGAAAAACTATATCCCAAATCAAGGATGAGAAGTTAGGTACATCCGAGAAGCCTGATTATATTACCGTTTGTGCTCATATATCATTCATGAAGCTTGACAACTTTTGTTACACTGCTTGCCCCATCATGGTTGGGGAGAGGAAATGCAGCAAGAAGGTCACAAACAATGGGGATGGGAAATGGCACTGTGATAGGTGTGATCAGTCAGTTGATGAATGTGAGTATAGGTACATTCTACAGTGTCAGATACAAGATCATACTGGCATTACATGGATTACTGCATTCCAGGAATTTGGAGAGGAGATTATTGGAATGCCAGCTAAAGAGTTGTTCTTATTGAAATACGAACAGCAGGATGACGAGAAATTCAGTGAAATCATTCGCCGTGTCCTATTTAGTAAGTACATATTTAAGTTGAAGGTGAAGGAAGAGACCTTCAACGATGAGCAGAGGGTCAAGTCCACTGTAGTGAAAGCAGACATGTTGAATTTCTCATCTGAAGCAAGGTTTCTTGTAGATTTGATGACTAAGCTGAAATCAGATGGTTCAAATACCCCCTTCAATGCTGGAAACAATTATGCAACAGGGCAGCCCACAGCCTCTAGTGTCAACTATGGTGGAACCACTGGGTTCTCTGCTGGAGCAACTGGACCATCTACCAACCAAGCAGGGGCCTATGGAGCTCAATTCAGTGGTTCTAGGCACCCTATGGGCAACACTTCTGGTGGTACATTTGCATCCTGCAGCAGCTGTGGAGGAACGGGCCACAGTGCAGCAAACTGCCCTAGTGTAAACAGTGGCCCTGGGTATCTAACAGGTGGTTATGTTAGTCAAGTGCAGCCAGCACCTGGAGCAGG
Organism: Persicaria maculosa; assembly: GCA_963922045.1. Lineage (NCBI taxonomy): Eukaryota > Viridiplantae > Streptophyta > Magnoliopsida > Caryophyllales > Polygonaceae > Persicaria > Persicaria maculosa. The sequence continues at coordinate 6,096,615 of OY998253.1, forward strand.
AGGTCCCAGTGGGGAAGAGTGCTTTAAATGCCACCAGATGGGGCATTGGTCCAGAGACTGTCCGAACTCAAGTGCAGTCACTCCATATGGGTCAGCCAGTGGTGGAGCCAGTGGAGAGTGCTATAAATGCCACCGGACTGGGCATTGGGCCAATAACTGTCCAAGTTCAAATGTCGCAGGTGGAGGTGGAGCCGGTAAAGAGTGCTTCAAATGCCACCAGTTCGGGCACTGGGCCAAAGACTGTCCTGGCATAAGCTCAGTTCCTCCTGCATATGGGTCTTATGGGATGCAAAAGCAGAACCTTGGTCATTACTAGTCTTCTTGCGAGGATCATTTCTATAGCAGCAGTGGAACCGTGCAAAACAACACCCTGCGTCTGGACATCTGCATGTTTTTGAAGTGAATTGGTGTCTTCCTTAAATGGAAACTGTCAGGTACCAGGTGGTTTGGAAGGGTTTGCTTGAGCTAAATTTTTATTCACTGGTTTGCTTCTATGCATATGGGATGAGACCATAAGTTCCCTTTCCAAAGACAATTAGTGGTTGAATCTATGTTTTTTTTAATTGGTTGGTGCAGACAAATGCTTCTGTATGGCGTGCAGTTCGAAGGATGCAACATTAGCGGCAACAGGTGGTTCAGATGATAAAGGGTTCATGTGGAGAATTGGGCAAGGAGATTGGGCCTTTGAGCTTGAAGGTATTAGGTATACCATATTAACTGGTTCACAAGATAGCTCTGTGCACATTGTCAATATTCTGACTGGAAAGATATGTTTTGGTCTTGTCCTCAACTTTCCCTGTGTAGTTAATCCCAGATTCTAAATTTTAACCATATGATTCAAGCAGTGCTAAAAAGTGTCAGTTTAAGAAATGATTTCAAGTGTTCAGTGTTGGTTGCGGCATAATTTTTTTTTCTTTTGATACAAGGCAACGATTTGGTGGTTGAATCATGGATCATATTATATTTTTGTGGCATAACTCATTATTCATTTGGTGGTTGAATCATGGATCATATTATATTTTTGTGGCAAAATATTATTCTAGTAAAAATAATCTGTTAGGTTAGACTGCGATAGTAGTTTTGTAGCTAAGTCTTGATATTTTGAGTGGTTACTTTTGGTGATATACTTTTTTGAACGTATTGAGAGACTCTTTGGAGAGAGAAGATATATTCTTGTTGAAGCTGTGCTATTAGCTGCCTATCTGAATAGATGACTAGTTTGTTTTGTAATCAATCTTTTTCTTGATTATCAGCTCACCTTTATTTCATACTTGACGTGAATATTATGTTAATACTTGGCTCTCCAAACATGTCTGTAGCCTAAAGTTGGATTCAAAATTAGGTCTCTTTGTTTCAATAACACAGAAATTTATTAACCTATGAGAGATTGAAAGATCATAATGAATTAATGGCTTCATTATTTCGAGGTTGAAGGACTAACTTGCATTTTCTCCAATAATTTAACTAAATGGCTAATTCAGCATGGGATTTATTGGGTAGGTATTCAACTTTGGAACACTGGTTATTTTGTTATCTTTGATATGCCATGGTGAATCGGGTTTATCTATTGTGTGTATATACCTAGGTTGCAATATTGGTTATTTTGTTAGCTTCGTCTTACTTTTTCATAGGCTTCTAGGTGAGAGTTTTTAGTAGACAAGGTACCCTTTATGTTTCTTTTGTTTCTGCCAATTTATTAGCTGCCGAGGTAGGGTATGAAGGTTAATGACCGAAAAAAGGAAGGTTGTGACATCATTGAGGAAAGGGTTTGTTATTTATGTCGATTTTTTGACATGGACTTGCATTTGAAGACGTGTTTGCGAGTAGTGTTAAAGAGATTTTCGCAAGGGTTCTTTTTGGGATTAAGGTCTTAGGCCGATTTAGCACGCTATCCTTCAATATGGATTGCGGTCTTTTGTAACTAAGTTACTCCTCACATGTATATATTTAACTCTTTCAACCATTTTTTACAATTAGCAAATTGACAACTCTTTCTAATGCTGTTCAGTACATCGACCTGCACAAACACAACTCTTTCTAATGTTGTGAAAACATTAGTCAAGTACAACTACTTAACCCAAGATACATACTCTTCTTTATTTGTATAGTAAGCTCTTGGTATCAACTCAACATGATCAGCTGTTGATTCGGACGTCCGATTCGTTTTTCAGGTTGCTGTTGTTTGTCACTGGTTTTCTGTGATTGCATTTTTTAAGGACAATGAGTTTCAGAGTTTGTTTGCCAAGGGTTGTGTGCTTCTCCAGTTTTCCATGGCTCTTTATTTGTGTAGATGGCTCTTTCTTTTTTATTTTGCTGATTGGATTTCTCATCTTGTTGCATCAGTGATCTAGTAAAATCTCAAATTAAGCATGGGACAAGTATGTATTTTAGCCAAGCTAGCAGTGGATAGCCAAAAAATAGCCTTGAAACTAAGACCTTGTATACTACTGTATGATTTCAGCTATTATATCGGTCTTTCTAACAAGAGGATATGGATTAAAAATTTTAATTGGTAAAGATTCTCTACCAAATAAAGAATCAATTCAAAACGGTTATATTAAAATTTTTAAAAAATTGATTTTGGAAAATTTTATCGAGTTAAACTTCTTAACCTATTTGGACGGGGCATAAGTTAGAGAAACCGTTATTAAATTTTGATATGAATTGTGCCACTCCTCTCAATTATGTTAGTTTAAAAGAAATGAAATTAGGGGTAGTTTTTGAGAATAAGCCAATACTGGGGTGGTTAAATGTAATTTGACAAAAGAAATTGAGAATAAGCCAATACGGTGCCGTTTCACATTGAAGTTCGGGAAAAGAATATGAAAAAGGCAAATTGATAAACTTGGAACTTGGAAGATAACCGGGAACTCTAGTAGTGCTTGCATCTTCCGGCAGCTCCTCGCGCGATCTCCACCAGCGAAAGAGCCATTGATGGCGCTCAGCAGATTCAGATCATCATTTTCTTCTTCCATTATCAAATTCACACCTATCCTCTCTTTGTTCCAATCGCCTTCTTCGTTTCGCCACTTCAGTTCCTCAAATTTACCTTCCGAGTTAAAGGTATGATCACTCATCCGTTATTTCTTCTGTTTTTCTTCTATGCTCGTTGATTTTGACTAGTAGTTAGGGTTTCAATTTGAGTTTCTGATCTTCATTTGGTAGACGTTTCGCCTTGAGACTTTCTAGTTTAATTTCACGAAGCAGCAACTTGTGGTGGTACGGTAATGTCGATTCCACGAAGCTAGGTCATCAACCGATCAATGCTTGCGAAATCACTAGGTGGAACCTCAGGGGAAGATCCTCAACATAAATTGTTAGTGTAAAGAGACCTGAGGGTTTTACCCCTATTCATATTTGTGTTTTGAGTTTCCATCTGGTTTGATATCAAATTGTTCCTAAGGCAGATTCGAAGATAATCTTGAGGAAAATTGAATTTTATTATAAGTTGAACTTGCCTGAGTAAAATCTGAAGGCAATCTCAAATGGAGATCAAGTATGACTAGAACCCAAGGGCGATCTTGAATCCTTGATTGATTTAACGACATGGCCTGGTTGAGAAATACACTTCTTTTTTACTCCCATAGCTATTTCTATTCTAGTTATCATAGATTTAGTTTTTCTTGTTTTTATGATTGAATGATTTGCTTTTCCATGCACTGAGCTTTCCTTTTTCAATATATGCTTTGAACTTTCTCTAAAAGTGTCTGCCATTTCAAGTTTTGATTGAAGTATTTTTTTTCCTTGATTGCACTGTAATTATATCCATCTGAAAATTGGAATTACAGAATGGCTCTTTGTTTCATGTTTGTATTACAGAATGTTGGTTTTATTGGGTTAGGGAACATGGGATCGCGTATGGCGCTGAACTTGATGAAGTCAGGTTTCAAAGTTTCTGTCCATGATTTGTAAGTTATATTTCTCTCTGTCTCTTCTTTTACTCTTGGCTTTTTTGTGAGGCATTTTCCTGCGAAATAGTGACTTTATTAGTCTGCATTCATCTTACCAATCTGCTTTGGGGATTAATGTGGCATTTATCCGTGATCTGTTGCAATATATTCTTTGACTATGTTGGGAAACTGGTTTCAGAAATTCCAGTGCAGTAGCAACACTCTTAAACAAAGGAGCTTCTGTAAAAGAAACTCCAGCGGCAGTTGCAGAAGCTAGTGACGTTGTGATCACCATGTTACCTTCGTCTGTTCATGTGAGTTTCTTGAGTGTTGGTTCCTTTATACCCAGAGGAAAATAAATCTGAATTATTGTATTCCTCGTATAGGTGGTGGATGTGTATACTGGACCAAATGGGCTACTTGATAGCGGGGAACTTTTGAGGCCGTGTTTATTTATCGATTCTTCTACCATTGATCCCCAGACATCAAGAAAGCTCTCTATGGCTGTAGCAGAGAGGCCCTTGAGACAAAAGAAAGGTGCCGTTTATGAGTGATAGCAATCTAGCTGTGATTTTCTTGTTAGATATTGTCTATGATTTGTTGCATGATCTGCTTTTAGATGATTTCTCCTCAATGGATTATTTCTCTAATAGACGACTGAGTTTGATGATGTTTAGTCTATGATGTGGATATTATGTATCTATTGCACCATATACTTTTAAATTTAGTTTTTTCATATGAACTCTTGTTTGGGTTTGTAAATAGATGATCTTTCTCTTTTGCCTCTCTGCCTTCTTCTTAGTGCAAATATGCAGTAAATCCTTTACAGTGATGCTTAATTTTGATGTTCCCACTCTTTCAAGAACTTTTTTGTTTGAATTAGACACACTGCTAAAAAGAGGTGAATAATTTCAATTTAAACCGAATGACTGCAAATAGGTGGTGGTGCAAAAAGTGATTGAGGGAATAAGCTGATGGGTTAGAGCTTAGCACACACAAAAAGTTTTTTTTTTTACTTGTCACTATCTTGCTGTGAGCTTGCACTTTGGTTATATGTTGTCACAGCATTAGAAAGAGTTGTGTTGTGTAGGTCAATGGGAGAATCCTGTCTTGTTGGATGCTCCTGTTTCTGGTGGTATTCTTGCTGCAGAAGCTGCTACACTTACTTTTATGGTATGCTACATGTTTGTTCTGCTTCACACAGTAATTTGCCAATTATTTGTTGTTGATGATGGTCCCTAGATGGACATGAGCTTTAAGATACCATGTTGAGTTGTTGACAACATTGTTAAGAGTTCATTTGGTGCAACCATGCAACATAAAAGGGGACTAACTGCTACCCTGCATTACTTACACCCTTTTTACCAAGGTCTGCAAAATGTTTCTTTGGAAAATTAATTGTACTAGAATGTGTTCCCTTCTCTTTGTATGGTAACAAATTCTTCCCTCCATTGGGACATTTATATCCTAGTGTACAAAGGCTGTGACTCTTTTATCTGCTATACCTTTCGCATATCCTCCCATCAAACTTGAGCCATGTCTTGTAATCTTGGCACTGGTCAACAAGGAAACGTTTGTTTCCTTACCAAAGGATCACAGATCACTACAGTCTCTTCTTCAAAGAAGACGCTATAAGTAAGCTGTAGTGGTGCTCTCTATTCTCAAACCATATGAATGTGCTTATGATTATACTGTTGCTTTGCTAGCTGTATGTACTAAGGATTTAAATGTCTCTTATGTTTCATATTATTTTGGAATAAAATGTTGTGTTTCATTCACTTAGTTACTATTCTGTTGCCAATTTTATCCAGGTTGGTGGCTCAGAAGAAGCTTATTCAGTTGCCGAACCCTTATTTCTTTCTATGGGAAAAGCCTCAATTTATTGTGGTGCATCAGGAAATGGTTCTGTAAGTTCTGTAATATTTGGGCCATGTATTCAAATTTATGTAGCTTATGACATCTTAACTGAAATAGAAGGCTAACTTAATGCATGAAAAGCTCCTCAAAAGATACTCAATGCTCCCTTTTTTTGGCACACATTAAAAAATAAAGATGTTTATATTTGAAGATGAATACTCCTTTCTAAAGGTGTCATGTCCTGAGTTTTCAACATCATTGTGATCATTATGAGATGGCTTTGGTTGGTTGCATTCTCATATTTTTGAAGAGATCCTTCAGCAATCATCTCAAACGTTTAGCATAATCTTGTGCCTCGGTCCAGTTGAACATAATGCCAATGTAACTCTTTTATTATGGACTCTCCTAGATCATCTGTTCAATCATGATTTTAGTTATATAGGAGGCTTCAATTGTTGAGCAGAGTAGAAAGTGATAGTATGTTTTTAGTTTTGTTGGGTTCATGCGAAATGAGAATTTATTTTGAAAAATAACGAGTTTGAATATTCAGCTGATTGCATAGCCCGGTATAATTTTTCTATGCTATAAAATTTAGTCTCTTTTTGCATTTATTTTCTTGGATTTTCCGTCAAAGGATCCAGAATGGCAACTTCAAGAAAGAAACAACAATTTAGCTGCAACTTCGTAGATATTCATTTGCAGGACAATACCCTCGTCTTTTCCCAGTCATAACCCCATATGGATATAACATGTGTGTGTGTATACAATTAGAGAGGTATGCATATGATATATATATTGATGTGAGGTGTGTTTGATGGATTTTGTGTGAACTAAGAAATGGATTTGTAACATTAGGCTGCAAAAATTTGCAATAATCTGGCAATGGCTGTTAGCATGATTGGGGTGACAGAAGCATTTACTCTTGGTCAGTCATTGGGAATTGATTTGAAAACCCTCACCAAGATATTCAACTCCTCCAGTGCTCGCTGTTGGAGTAGGTATTTGAAGCTGCTACTCAAAAACTTTCATTCTTTTTACTCATTGCACTCGAATGACCTATATTGTATGTTAGTGATAGTTACAATCCAGTACCAGGAGTGATGGATGGGGTCCCTTCTTCAAGAAATTATCTAATTCTTTTAGTCTCTTAACATTTTTGCAAGACTGCAGCTTGATTAAACTTTATGCTGATGTTTTTCTGATTTATATTGTATGTTAGTGATAGTTACAATCCAGTACCAGGAGTGATGGATGGGGTCCCTTCTTCAAGAAATTATCAGGGTGGATTTTCATCTAAGCTTATGGTATTTGATCATTGTGATGTGCTATTTTAAATCTAAATCAAGATATATGACAGGCAGTTTCCTACTACTTGTGTTAAATTTCATGCTTTTCTTATCATTTCCATGAAATCTTTTGAGAATGCATCCCGTTGCAGGCTTATTTGTCCTTAATTTTATCAGAAGTAGCTCCTTCCTGTGCAACACACTGATCATTTGGCTAGCTCTGTAATGTCATGTGCTTAATCTTGTAATCCTTCCCTAACTGGAGAATAAAGGCAGTCATTTTTCTTAGTTTAATGGTTATAATTATAAAAAATAAATGACTTGTATCAAGAGTCTGATCTTGTATTTTTCTGATAGAATAACATGTTGGTTCTAATTGCTAGGATTTTTTTTTTTTTTGGGGGGGGGGGGGGGGGGGGGGGGTGAATTAGGAAGAAAAGTAACTAAAAGTGTTTGAATGACATTTTTTTTGGGGCATGTTGCTTTGTTTGAGAATAGAAAATTATTCTGTGGTCAAATATTGAGAATATGAATTGAAGCAAAGGTCAGCACCTCTAGCCTCAACCAAAGATTCTTCTCCTTGTGAATGTAGATTTGCCATTTTCTCAAGGATGTGCTTTCAGCTGATAGTTCTCATGAATTCATAGTAGATTTGACCTGTTCTTAACAGTCAGTTAGATGGCAGTTATGGTTCCTTTTGGTGAAATTTCGAATATACAATCTTAAAAACCTCTTTTGGCACTTTTCCAGCTCTCCGAAAACCTGTTGGTTGATAAACACATAAGTGGAACCTCGTTTACCTTTGTGCTGGCTCAATATTACATTGAAGTATTAGTTTTACTAGCATTTACAGAAGATATTTCTTCATGATAAACTGAGATACTTCTCTCATTAGCTAAATTCCAATCCTTGTGCAGGCTAAGGACTTGAAGCTTGCTGCTGTATCCGCAGAAGAAGCAGGCATTAAATACCCACTAACATCACAAGCTCAAGAAATGTACACTCTCTAATCCCTTTTCACTTATGGTAATGTGATAGTCTAGAATTCATATCATCATCTATGAAATACAAGAAGATTCTTTATTATAATCTATAATAGGTAAGCTTGCACTTGCATCAATCTTAGATGGTTTTTGAAATATACGAGTTGATCATGCTACTCATTTGATGTATATTGCTGACTTGCTGGGCTTTCCTTTTGCATTGGCTGCTTGAGCTTCTTTAGCTTATGCATGCCTTGTGAACAAATGTACACTCTGGTTTCGCTAAACAAAAAAAAAAGAAGCCAAAAGTTCAAGTTTTATATATTGAATACCCTTATAATTCCATTCCTACTGCCTCTTTTTTAGAGGAAGCGTAATTGTCACGATAAATTGTGTCAATGAAAGGTTAATTTATCCGACTATTTTTTAGTTATTTCATGAAGACTAGCTGTAATCTCTAGCATGATTTTGAGCCATAAATCATATATCCGTCGTATTTGTCAGCTATTAAATCCCGTGTCATGGCTACGGTTATGGTAGTTCCTTGGACTAAAACAAGCCACACGAGTTCTTATCACTAGATTTAACTGTTGAAACTTCTGATCCCTACTGCATATCTTAATAAAATGTCCTTCCATTCCAATGTTCACCTTGCACAAGCCTCTTATAGTGTTCCTGTGAGGTGACTTCTACCATTCTTCTACTGCAGCTTCAATAAACTCTGCAAGGATGGTCATGATACAGAAGATTTCTCATGTGTATTTCGCCATTTCTATTCCGGCAAGGATGAGATTTGAGCAGTAAATTTGGTCATTGTGATCCGCCTATGTGATCGCCATTGACAAAAGGCCTGTACATTATCATTGTTGTAATACATTGCAAGTATGTAGGTTATGCACTCACTCTTTGTGCTCTCTGCAATGAAATTGTACTTCTAGCAGGCCTGGAGAACATGTAAGGTCCTTTTCTCATGCAAGCTTGATTACACAAGAACAGCGAATCGCTGTCACACCTTGGGAAGGTAACGCTCCCATCACCTTTTCTGTCTGTTTCGTATTTGATTAAAGCTATGATTGACAATCATCAGTTACGCAATGAGATGATTGCTTAAGATCCATCATCCACCCATGTTTTATGGAGAATGAACAAAATCAACAAATTGATGGGTTCAATCTTGGATTTGATCACTTTGGTGTAGTCTTGTAGAGGTGTTAATCTATGGGTTCCCTTGGTCCATTTCAATGTTGGGCTATGTTTTGTTTATTTTGGGCTGGGCTTCATGACAGGTAACTTTTATATTTTTTAAAGTTTTTTTTTTGGTCAAGAAAGTTTTTAATGTTGTGTTTGATGGGTTTTGTGACTTATGTCCCTTCTTAAAAATTGATTATGTATGTATTTTTTTTTTTAAAGTTTTTAGTTTTCTAACGAGGAAAGATAATGCATATTTTAATAACCTTTTTTTATATTAATGCAGCATTATTTTTTCTGCCAAACTTTAGGATTTTAATTTTTAAATTGGGTTCTTGGGTTTGGATTGCGTTTTGATTAATGTAATTATTTTCGTGTTTTCCACAAGGATTAATGTACGTACTTGTATAATTATATTGGACTTACCAGTTCAATTTATATAGTTAAAACATATGGGCAACTTTACCACGGCATTACGCAAATCTTAATGTCTCTGTATCGATCGAAAGTGGCAATAAATAAAATAAAAATGTAGCATTTTTGTTAAAAATCATACTAATAATCACATATAAATGACATTTGAATGCAAAGATATACTGTGCTGTATATTTTAAAATTAAAAAATACTCATATACTAGTACTTCCAAAGTATACATCCAAGTGTGTCAACTGCCGACCAAAATCTTCATAAATCTACGAGCAGAAAATCCCTGAACACACCAAAATATAAAAATAATTAATTCAAAAATAAAGTCGTACTTACAGGATGAAGATTTGATCGATTCAATTCAAGGGCCAACCAACCAAGAAATTGAAATCATGTGAGTCTTGAAAGATCATATTTCAGCAAGTCTTTAATAACTAGTGATGTTTGATGGGGGTTCCAGCTAGGGGTGGAAATGGGTCGGGTGAACCCATTTTTTCACCCGACCCGTCACAAAAAAATTTCACCCGACCCATCACCCACCCATTTAATGTTTCACCCATCACCCGACCCGTCGAGTGAATCGGGTGGGTCGGGTGGTTAATCGGGTGAAGGAAGAAAAAAAAATAGTCACAAGACATACCTATAAATCATTTATATTCAATAATTTTATAAACCATATCAACGTATGAATCTAACTAAATTAATAAAATACTTATTCATACATTATATCCCTATCCTTAACTTACAAAATTAGTATTAGAAGTTTGATATCAAACTGAATGAGATGAATTTAACTCGGTTACTAGACTCAATATAAAAAAATGGTATAGAAAAACTATGTCTTTAGAAAACAGATTTATGCGTCATTTCTTTAATATCTTGATTTGGTAATTTCTTTAATATCTTAATTTGCATTAAGAGGATTATTGTTACGAGTCTCATGACAAATTGGGAAAATATGATTCGGTTAATCATGCATTAATACAGTAAATGCTAACAAAGTCATTGAAAAGAGCCAAATTGTGTACACTCTATCGGTATATGCAAAACAAATAAAAGAAATTTTATTATTTTAAAAAGACATGGAGTTAAATAATGCAAGTTTTTTTAGACCTTTTTAACAAGAACACTTGGAAAATGGAGAAAGTAGAGGTTGAAAGGGAGAAATATGTTAGTCATGTTAAATTATACGTAGTATTATTTATATAGTATCCTCTTTTTTTTTTATAATAATCGGGTGGGTTAACGAGTAGTTAAGCGGGTCGGGTAATGGGTCGGGTGATGGGTCGGGTAATGGGTGGAAAATATATCACCCATCACCCGACCCATCACCCATTTCACCCACCCATCATCCATCCGTCACCCGAATTTATTCGGATTTTCATCCTAATAATCGGGTCGGGTGGGTCGGGTGAGTCAGTCACCCACGGGTAATTTCTAGCCCTAGTTCCAGCGGAGCTATAACTGACCCGTAACAATCTACAGTCAATCCATTTTATTGCTTATTTAGTTGTACTTTTGATCTTTGTAATGTAATGTCTTAATTTGTGACAAAAAAAAAAAAAAAAAAAGGAGTAATGTAATAAAATTGAATTAAGAATGAAGAAATTGCAGCAAGTAATAAAAGAGGGTGTGGGGAACACAGGCAAGAGTCCAAAAAAGAAGAACGAAAGCAACGAGAGAGAGGTGGGGGAGGGTGGGGGTGGGCCCCGGTGGTGGGGTCAGAGGGCCCCATTGCCACTGTCTTCTTCGGTCAAACTCTGGGTGGTCAAACTGACCTCTCCTCTGCCTCCTCTGCTCCTCCTTTCTGATCCTCTCTCTGTTTCCCTTAGCTGTCCATCCCTCTTTCTTTCTTTTTTTCACCCTAAATAATTTTTTTAGAAAGTGGATTAAAAAAAAAGAGTATAATTACTGATACTGCTGTTAAAAGTAAATTTACATAAATAAATGAAATTAAATAGTAATGGATTTTCTCTTTCCTTTAGGACTTGGAATGAAATTAGATACTGTAATAGATTTTCTAATGTATATACCAAGGTATAGAAAAATATAAAAATAGCACTCCTTTTGTTTATCACAATATGCTATTTTATTCGGAGTATTATTTTATAAATTTTAGAAAATCAACAAATATACTACTTGTATTAACCTATCAAAATATGCAATCTGAAAATGAATGAAAGTGTTATCTTAGATTCTTGTGTAGAAGTAATCTTTTATAGGTATGATCTAAAATGGCAGCGAAAATTCGATTTATATAACCTCAAACTCTGAATACAATCTAACAAATCCTACAACTAATGTTAATACACTCTCAATAGGAATGGAATTATAAGGGTATTCAAAATATAAAAGTTGAAAGTTTGGCTTTAATTGGAAAAAAAAAATCGAAGACGTTTCCTTTTGAGATAATGAAAATTCTATAACTGATTTTGTGATATGAGATCGTGAAATGAAGCAAATTGGTCTCGTCTTGCTCGATTATCAGAGCTAAGACTATAACCTAAGCTTTGAGAGAGGGAATTCATAAAACACGTACTAAAAATTAATATCCAAAACATTGAAACTGAAGGTAGGTGACATTTGTATTATTAATTAATACACTCAATGGTAGTTTTTTTGGTTGAATACACTTAATGGTATTTTGAAATGTTCTTAGGAAGAAGAAACGATAATTTATTATTCCTTGATGGACCCTTGTCATTTTAATATCGTTCAGATTAATTAAGTGTTTAGGGAAATTAATAATGTAGCGATCATACAACCAATATCCTAAGGATCCCAACCCTATCGCAAATTTAGAACTTTAGATTTTCATTCGAAATGATGCTCTAAGATGGACTGTCAATCTTGTATATTTCACCTTAATCACTTTAATTTTTTTTGTTTTAAAGATATAACTCCTTAGTTAAGCAAAACGAGACACTTGACCAATTCATACATATTTTCTAAAGAGCTAAAAAAAATATACAGAATATCAATTTTATTAATTTTGGAAGTTACTGTATTAGTAATACCCAGTCTTCGGCCACCATGACAGAACACTTAGCATGATCCCAATTTGTGGTTTTAGGTAAAAAAAAAAATGTCGAATTTGAGATGAAGTTTGCGGAATTGGGAACCAAACCTGCTCTGATACCGATTGTTATGTACCTGGTTGAGATTTGGAGATTGAAAGGGAAAATAAGAGATTAAGGAGAGGAAGATTAGGGATTAAGAGTCGAAGGAAGAGGAAGGTAAGGGTAAAGAGAAAGGGAATCATTAAAGGGATAGGAAGAGAGAGTAAAGGATTAAGAGAAAAGGGTAATTGACATTTGATTCATTGATTATCTCCTTCGTACAAGATATGGAGTATTTATACTATCCCCCTTAACCATGTACATGACATAAGTATGAAGTTATTTTTAAAAAATAAGAAGAAAGTTGATTTTTTTTTTAGTTTTATCCTCCATAAAAACGTACGTGAATAGTAAACAAAATGTTTTCACAAAACTGAGGGAAATCATCTAAAAAAACTCTCTTTTTGAGAGAGAAAAAAACCCTTTCTTCAGGAAGGTTAACACTGCCACCCACGGGCTTTGCCGACTACCACAACGTCGCACCTTTCAGTTAGCACCGCTCACCTTCCACCACCATGGCTTTCCTTTGATCGAAACTCTCTCTTCGAAGAGCCCAAATCTCTCTTCGTAGAGCCCTAATTCCTCTCCTCGGAGAGTACTCGGAAAGCAATTAATTACTCCTCTGTGAGATTCTCTTCCACATACCCCTCCTCCGCTTGGCTTGTGTATTCCGGCCCGGTGTTGGTACCTCCTTTTCGGATTACTCCTCCCCGGTGCCATCAGCTCGGCCGAAGTTCCTCAATTTGTCGCTCTGCCCACCTCCATCTCACCTTGCTTCGACTCTGGGCGCCATGGTGTGTTGCTGTACGGGTTCTTGAAAACCTTCTCCGATTTCCCCTAGTCGGTTCCCTTCAATACCAAACAGCCAAACTCAATTGGGGCTTTTATTGATTTTTGGTTTTTCCCCAAATCTCACTTCCTCCATGGCCTTTTGGTTTCTCGGACTTGAAATTCGATGTCCCTTGTATCGCCTTCTTGCTTCTCTGGTGGATCTCGCCTTGGTCACCGTTTGTTTGGGTTGGGATGGCTTGGCATTTCAATTGTTCACCTCCTACTAGGTTCCATCGATGGGTCTTGTTGGGGCCCGTCGTCGCCATCCTCTTGCTCGACGTTTGCCTCCTTTCACCCCCAATTTCCCTTTCCCAGTCCTATATGTTGTATTGTTGTTGGTCGTGAGAGGGGATGCTCCGTCTGTTCCTTCTCCTTCTCCGATTTGACTCGGTTGAGCGTTTCTTCATTTTGGGTCTGGGGTTGCTTTGGGCCCAATGTTTTGCCTAAGGCCCAGGGCAACCCGAAATGAAGCCCAAAACTAAATGAATTATCAATTAAATTATCTATAAATTTGTCGGTTGATATATATTCGATCTTTTTATATGAATGGACGAGTAGTAAATCTCGTTGGATTAAAGAATAATTTAACAAAATTAATTGAAGTAAAGTATAATAAATAACTATATATACAAAACTTCCCTGTCAGGCTTGTGTAAATTCCGCTGGGGTTTCTGGTGCGTTTTGGTTCAAGCATCGTGTGGCATGACTGGACTTTCATTTTCGTTTGATGGGGTTCTGGCAGTCGGAGTCGGGATAGGTTGGGTCGTGGTAGTGTGTATCGAGGCGTCTCCTTTTTATGGAAGAATGGTTGATTGGAGGTTCGTCTTCACTGCCCACATGTGACTCCTGATGTGTCGCTGGCCTACGGTGCTGCTTCAGTGTAGTGCTTGGCTTTGTCCTTCTTCTACGTCCTAGTACTGTTCGGTTTTGTTGTTGTCTAGTTTCACATTGCAGAGCGCCTTTGCCTGTATGTTGCACCGTCTTTGTATTTTTGTTTGTTTTTTACGGTTATCCGTCTGCCGACTTGTCGACCTTTGAGGTCCAGGTTTGTCTGACTTCGAATTTTTACCTAATAAAAAAAAGAGGGAAATCATCTAATTACACGCATATAGTGTGAGATAAAAATCATCATCTCCCTTTGCCTTGTGGAGGATTTTCACTAGGTACACTTATTTTACTAAGCGAAAATTCTAAAACACCTTAGTACAACTCGTAGCACTAGTTGTTGACCATTAACCACCAATAAAAACAAGCCTGAAACTTAAGTGGTCGTCGAATTGACATACAGACTAATCATCAACAAACAATATACTAAAAAAACACAAATCAACACAGAAAAGAAAAAATGCAAACAGCCGAAAAAGTCATAGTAAGTGCGGGCAATATCAAGGGTAATTTGGTAATCTCGAGCCAAACTTATAGGAATCTAGTGTAATTGGTCGGTACCTTGAAATTTCGAAATCATAACCTAAAAAAATGATTTGATAGAATTTAAGCCAAATCTATGTAACTTGTTTGTATATGGGACTATATATATGGAATGGAAGTGACCACTGACCAGTCTCATCTCATGTACCTCTATAGTTGTGTCCTTCCCACCTTTAATAAATTATTTTGAATTATTGTTTGTTGAGATGTAAAAATATACATACGGTGGTATTAATATCATATATTGAAAGTGTAGAATAATATACGGAGTATTAATTAAAATATGAGTAAATTACACATAACCACCTTTAAATTAGGCTAGTTTTCACATAATTACCCGTAAAATTATAAATTACAGAAAACCACCCATAAATTATATTTATTTTCAAAAGACCACCCATCTATTAAACATCTATTTATTTTGTTTGAAAAGACTAAAATACCCCTAATTCAAACTTATTTTTTAAAGGAAAGACTGAGGTGGCAATTGGGTGAGTCGGGTCGGATTCGGTTAGTCGGGTTCCGGGTCATTCGGGTAATATCTAATAATTTGATCATTTGGTTTATCCGGGTTCGGGTTTCGGTTGTATCGGGTTTCGGTTGTATCGGGTTTCGATTGTCTCGGGTTTCAGTTATTTCGGGTTTGGATTGTCTCAAGTTTTCATTATTTCAATATTCATTTTAAAAAAATTACTACTAGAATCTATCTTGAAATTCGGGTTATATCGGGTTTCGGTTATAACGGGTTCGAGTCTTAATGGGTTTCAGTTGAATCGGGTTCAGTTCATTCGGATTTGGGTGAGTTTCGATTATCGGTTATTTGAATTTCAGGTCCAGAATGGGCCGAGTTGGGTCGGTGTTCAGAAAAATCGATTCCGGGTCGACCGGGATGGGTTTTTGGGTTCGGGTCGGGTTTTGCCAGCTCTAGGGTTATTGTATGTATTTTGGAAACGATTGTCCTAAACACCGACCCAACCCGGCCCATTTTGAACTGGGAATCCGAATAATCGATAACCGAAACTCACCCAAATCTGAATGAACCAAACCCAATTCAACCGAAACCTGATTGCCACCTCAAACTTTCCTTTAAAAAATAAGTTTGAATTAGGGGTATTTTAGTCTTTTCAAACAAAACAAATAGATGTTTAATGGATGGGTGGTCTTGTGAAAATAAATGTAATTTATGGGTGGTTTTATATAATTTTATGGGTGGTTATGTGAAAACTAGCCTAATTTAAGGGTGGTTATGTGTAATTTACTCATTAAAATATACTCCGTAGCTTATAAATATTAAAAAAAAAAAATCGACTTTATCTTAAAATCGGGTTGGATCGGAAAAGGTCACGTGATTAGCCCAATGTAAATTGCAGACCTAGTAAATGACATGAATGAATAAGGCGGTGGTGTGCCACAATGATTAAAAGCATACACTAAAACCCTAATTAATTATGGCAGTGTTAAATAAATTAAATATGTAGATATACTTATATGATGATTAAAGTAACACTTTAGAGGCCTGGAGAATATAAGGGAAAAAAGAAGATATTGCATAGGTTTGTTGGTGACTTGAATTGTGAGTTGTGACAAACCCTAGTAATTAATTAATTAATTAATTAATATCCATAAGTCAAATGATTAGGGTGATTTGCATGGCCATGCATGCTTTTGCCCTTTAATTTGATCTTTTAGTCTTTCCATGTAGATTTTGTCTTTGATGAAATATCCTCATTATTAATCCATTTACTTCAATTCCTTTTTTTTTAAAAAAAAACGAAATAATTCGAGATCCCAGATTACAACAGTAATATGGGAAATCGAGAGCCCAAAGGAAATCGACTGATGGGCCAACCGTCATGAAACGGCCTGGAAAAAAAAAACAAATACAAGAAAAAACACAAAAACACAAAATCTCAACACACAAGGTCAGTAGAGAGGAGATCGAAGGGTGACGACAGCGAATGCCTAGAACATGGAAAAGTCGAAAGACTGCTACGACGTCTCAACGTCGGGGAGACAGAAACATAAACCCAATAGCGAAAATTTCCATTAGTCTGTTTTATCATCAGATTAGTTTGTTTGTTCGAATTATCAGACAGTTGCTACCTGATATATCAAACCCTTTCCTTTCCCTTGATAAAAAAACGATAAGACGCTTCTAGGCTGTTTTGGATGGTTAAAGATATGCCTAATGTATGCATTTCGATTATCCTTTCAATGTGTAAACAAAGTCTAAAAAATTTCCGTTTAAAGAAAAGAGAAATTAATTCCGTAGTTGTAAAATATACGCTTATAATTATCTCATCTCAAGGGGCCGGGATGAAACTCTAACTAACATGCTTTCATTAATTAGATCGACAACTCTTTGGTTGAATATCTTCCGATCCTAATACATACATATATACATACATACGTTAACATTACTTCTTTTTTTTGTGAACATACATTAACGTTACTTAACTTTAAATCGCCGTCAAGATTGTCAAAACTCGTTTTAGTGGCCATCAAGAAAACTTGCCTAAGCCCTTAACTTTACTATACCGTCGAAAATCCACCAAATGTCCTTCAGAAATATTTATTTATTGATATTAGGAGCCCACAAGCCATACGTACATTTCATTATTATTGGCGGGTCCCAAAAAAATTTCCAACATTTCACTTGTAGATTTTGACACAGTAGAGCCCAACATATATAAATATACAATGCTTACTAATTAACTTTAAGGTGGTTTTGATCACAAATATATATAAAAATCCATGAACTCTTTTTTTAAGGACAAAAAATTTGTTTGAGGATCCAATTAAGGACGATGTTAGTAAGCAGGGCTTGACTACATCCAAATTTGTACTCCCTCAGTTTCTTTTAAATAAATTTTTCAAGTCAAACACGTAATTTTAAAACGGTAAAAACTATATTAAATATTAATATTTTAATAAATTTTTTAATAATATTATACTTATCACCAATAAGTATAAGATTATTTTTAAAAAAATTTAAAAAAATTATTATTTTATATAGATTTTCACACCTTAAAAACGTGCATGAATAGTAAAAAGTCAATGAAAAAAAACGGAGGGAGTATCATATTTTAAAAAAGGACAATAATGTTAGTCCAAATATGTACTTTTAGGGGTCGTTTGTTTATATAAAATGGTAATGGAAAGAAAATGTATTAAACCATTTTAGAGCCCAAACATCATTTTTTGTGAGCTTAGAGAAGAGAGTGGAGGAAATAATTAATTAGACCATCTTAGAAGTATTAGTTACCCTCCTTAAAATTAGGGAATAGAATGTGGGAAAAGGTAACAAATCTTGTACAAAAAATAGGAGAAGAATGGAAATGATTAGAAGAGTGATCAATGGATCTTAACTTAAATATGGACTATATTTATAAGAGTAATCATTACCTTTCTTAACACAAAAACAAACGGAGGTTAAGTGTTTCATGGGTTTATATTTACACTGTTAGAGCTAGAGACCAACCATATATCTTGTAAATAAACAATAGGGTTTTGTAATTGTGATTCTTGATTTCTTCATTAACTTGGAATGAATATATAGATACAATGCTTGGGCTCCAAGGCCTATTGGATATGCACAGCGGATATGGAAAGATATACAAAATACAAAAGGATAGAAATATATCCTGACTAATATTATATCCTAATACCCCCCGCAAGCTCATGGAGGATCACGAACATGGAGCTTGGAGCGCAGGGAGAGGAAACGAGCCGTACCGACCGCTTTGGTGAAGATGTCAGCAATCTGATCCTGACCACGGACATGACGAACAATCAGTGAGCCATAGTAATCAATCTTGATGTGCTTAGACCGCTGATGGAAAACTGGATTGGCGGACATGTAGGTTGCACTCAAATTGTCACACAAAACGATGGGAGGCCGGACAGCTGGAGCTCGCAATTCAGATAGCAATTGTTGAATCCAAATGAGTTCAGTAGCGGCGAAGGCAATGGCCCTGTAGTCGGCTTCAGTACTGGATTTGGCGACAACATTTTGCTTCTTAGATGCCCAGCTGATAAGATTACCACCATAGTAGATGGCAAATCCATGTTGAGAGCGACAGTCATCACCATCAGATGCCCAACCGGCATCAGAGAAGGCCACAAGGCGACTGTCAGTAAGGGGACGGAAGACAAGGCCAGAGGAAATAGTACCTTTCAGGTAGCGCAGGATCTGTAGAGCCAGATGGGGCATCAAGTGTGGCTGTAGGAGCGTTGGATTTGAGGAGAAAGGGTTCAAGGTCAAACGCCTCGAGGGCAGATTTGATTGTGTGGCGCCAGAGGGTATAATTGGAGCGATCAAGGCGAACATTGAGATTGGGAAATTGGAGAGTCGGAAGAGGTCCGGTTCCAGAGGCCGCGAGAAGGATGTTGCCGGAGTTCTTGGTGCCGTCGGTAGGGTTGGGTGGTGTGTCGGAAACAACGGCGCCGGAGGGTGGGGTTTGGTCGGCGGCGGCGAAAGGGGAAAATTTTAGAAGGATCGGGTTAAGGCTGATACCATGTAAATAAACAATAGGGTTTTGTAATTGTGATTCTTGATTTCTTCATTAACTTGGAATGAATATATAAATACAATGCTTGGGCTCCAAGGCCTATTGGATATGCACAACGGATATGGAAAGATATACAAAATACAAAAGGATAGAAATATATCCTGACTAATATTATATCCTAATATATCTCGACCTGGGTAAATTGATCGTGAATTCGTGATCATCATCCTACATTTTTTTTATCACTCGTCGTAATATATCGCCTTTTGAAATCTTTATAAGAAATCAACCAAAGTTATATATAAGAATTAATATGAACTATAGGATCGAATGTGGAGTTGTAGGAGAATCGGATCGTATGTGGAATCTTAAAAGTATAAGCTGAAAATAACGTGCAAGTTTTTTGCTTTAAAAGTGAAGCATATTCCAAATATTAGATAATGAGTATGTGTAGTGATAATATATATATATATAGTCAACTAAATATGAGAAATAAAAAACCTACAATATTAATTATATAATCTAGATCTAAATATACAAGTTTCTTTGTGACAATATGATATAAGCTACTCCCTCCGTTTATAAATATAAGCCATTTTAGGCTTTATTTTTTTTTGAAAATATAAGTACTTTTAGGTTTTCTAGGGGATATGAGAATTGTTACTTTTTGACTTTTTGCTCAAATTTTATTGGTTGATGAGGGTTGAGAATAATTAATGAGGGGTATAAATGAAATAAGATTATGATTTCCTTAATTTGTGTGCAAATGTTTAAAATGACTTATATTTTTGAACATAGGACGTAACAAATAGCTTGAGAGGAAGTATATATTAACATTAGTTGTAGGATTGTTTTTAGTTTACATCCCCGACTTGCTAGTTTCGGGTCTGCTTATATTAGATTTGTCTTTTACATCGACGATCTTCCATTTGCCTACCTTTACTATCGAATTCTTACTTTATCCCGAAAAAAAAATAGTTGTAGGATTGTTAGAGTTGTATTCAGAGTTTGAGATTAATTATATAAATCGATTTTTCACTGCCAATTTATACCACACCTATAATAGATTAATTCTACCTAAGAATCTAAGATCATTAATTGTTTTTTTTATGATGAGGAACCCCCACTGGAAAGGAGCAAGATAAATCTTAGATTTTAATCCAAGGAAAGGGACGGAAGTAGGGATCGAACCCGAGACCTCATGATATCCCCTTCCTCCCCACTCCCCGAATGGATTGTTTCATCCATTTCAGATTGCATAATTCAACCAAAACTCTAATATATCACATTTATCTTTACCAGCTCCTTGTAAAAAATAATAACCATAATTTCCCATTCATCGCAACTTTGAGTATGATTTTGTCGATTCACCGATTAACTCTCTCTCTCTATATATATATATATTCGATTTAGGTTCGTTTTGTTGCTATTTTTGCTGATCTATATTCAAAATAATCAATAAAATGTAATCATCCAATAAACTTGAAAAATCACACCATTTCCTTTTGCAAAATGAAAATAAAAATTGATACAACTAAAAGAAAATTCATCAAAAATGTTTGTGATTTCGTTATCCCTATATCTATGTGTACCGTACTCCTAGTGAGACACTTTGTGGTCACGGACCCAACCCCACACCACACATAGACTACAGAGCTCTTTGATGTACCTTTTTAGGGAGCACTGGTTTAAATCACTAGTTTTAGATTTTTGCCTTTAACTTTCAAGATTCTTTAACTTAATCCTTTTTAGGGATTTCATGGCTTACCACTCCGATTACTTAATTAATTAATTAATTTAAACACCAAAAAGTTTCTAACATTTTGCTTTTTTTTTTTCCTTCTTAGATGTATTATAATTTTAATTTCCTTTTAGAGTTCAACTGAAAAAGTGGAAACCCATGAACAAGAAAAACCCATAAAAAGTTTCCATATGTATAATTAATGTTTCTTTTATCTTCTTGTAGCTTTTGGATTGCATATGCACTTGCACTGCCACTGCGTTACACAATACATATATTAATGTTGTGTTGGTAGTCAATTATTGCTTTGCAATCTCCCTCCTAGCAATTTAAGGCCAAATGCATATTCATCTCACATATATAGGTTTAGGAATGTATAGCTCTTTTTTTTTTTTTAATCTTAATGTGACTTGATCTTGAAGACATTTTAGTATATTTCTTTGTTTTTTTTAAAGTTGAATTTATATATATGGGTGTTCCGAAGGTTGAAGATCTAACACAATATTAAAAAAAGTTGACTAAGAAATCAAGATTCACCTATACCGCTATACGTGAGATCATATATTGCTTAAAGGTAAAAATAAACCCTCAACTTGTGGAATGGAGAGTCTGACGGTTATCAACTCGATTCGAGGTCTTTGAAAATACTAGTGGAATATATGATTGAGATGATAATTGTGGATTGTGGACACTCTCCTTTTGATTTAGGTCTCATATCGATGTTGTTACTGACACAGTGTCCCCAATGTGTTTTAAGAGTAGATAGCAGATCGCGTAACACACCTTCAATTTTCATAGTCCTAAAGACTAATTATATCTCACATAGAGATTTTAGCTCTCTTAAAGATCAATAAAATCTGACACCATCCAAATTCTTGATTTTATTCTATTTATTAAAAAAAAAAACTCAAACCCCACAAAGGTCTTCCCCATACATTCATCCCCCAACCCAACCCACACATTTTCATCTAATAAATGAGCTTGTAATCTAAAGTTAAAACAAAGCCCTGGTATATCCTTACAGAAAAAGTGAGAATATTTAATGAGCTTTGACCTATACAACAACACTACTATCTCTCATCCTCCAATCTCAATAATCTAACCACCTCCTTTTTTAATTTTCCCTTTTTTTTCACTAAAAAAAATTAATTTAATTTTGACTGGCCTCTTGGCCTTTTCCCCAGCAAAGCTTTGAACTCCACAGTAATTAACCATCACCATCATCTCCCCCACCCCACCCTCAAAAATGAAATCCAACTCAATCTCCTCCTCCCTCTCTCTCCCCCAACCTCATAACCTAATTTATTGATACAAAACACCAAAAAATTACTACCCATGTCCCTATTTACCCATTCTTGATTGGTTCCTCACTAAAGATTCAATCTTTGATTGGTTTCCTCGCTAAAGATTCAATCTTTGATCTGTTTCCTCACTAAAGATTCAATCTTTAAACCCACATATATTGATGAACACTTGTATGAGAGTCATATATCCATGGCAGATCACCACCCCCACCACCATCAGCATCACCACCACCATCATCAAGGTGGTGGGAGTGGTGGAGCCACCACCAGCAGCAGCCTGATGAGGGAGTACAGGAAGGGGAACTGGACCTTGCAGGAAACAATGGTGCTGATTGAGGCCAAGAAGATGGATGATGAAAGGAGGCAAATGAAGAAACAACACCATCATCATCATCATCATCAACAACAACATCCACATACCATGATGGGCATACATCATCATCACCATCATCATCAACATCATCAGAAACAACAGGTAGGGCAGCAAGGGAAGCAGCCCACTGAGCTGAGGTGGAAGTGGGTGGAGGACTACTGCTGGAACAAAGGCTGTTACAGGAGCCAGAACCAGTGCAATGACAAGTGGGATAACCTGATGAGGGACTACAAGAAGGTCAGGGATTACCAGCGCCGGCTTGGCGGCTTCCCGGCTGGAGCCGATGACGAGAAGCTGACGTCACCTCCTTCTTCTTCCTCCTCCGGTGGTTGCTATTGGAAGATGGAGAGGAGTGAGAGGAAAGATAAGAACTTGCCCACTAATATGTCTCCTCAGATTTACGAGGCCTTGCTTGAGGTTGTGGAGAGGAGTAGTACTCCTACTCCTCCTCCTCCTCCTCCGCCTCTTCTACCGCCACCGCCGCCGCCTAGTGGCGGTGGCGGTGGTTGCTCAGCTAATTTTAACTTTAGTGTTTCAATGCCACCACTCCAACTGCCTTTGACTGTGCCCTCACCTTTGCCCCTATCGCCGCAGCCGCCTCCGCCGCCACCGCCGTTACCGGTTCCAGGTATGTATATGATGAACATTAATAATACATTATTTAGTTTAATTTGGTGTTAATTTGATTTTTGTAGGATATATGATGGAATGACATAAAATGTTATGCCTGAAATTGTACACCTTTTGTTTTTTTAATGATCATACATTTAAATTACAATTAATAGAACATATATTTAACTAGACTAATTAGGTGAATGGATTTAGTTTGAAGGATGAATACATAGTGATAAGTTGTTTTTTTTTTTAAGAAAAAAAGAAAGTGATCATTTTTATTTCAAAATTTATGTTAATTAACTAAGCACTTCCTTGTCATTTGGAGAACTTAAATTACTTATTTTGAGCATACATTTAATGTGATTTTATATGTATTATATTTCTTTCTTTTTTTTGGGTCATCATATGTATTACATTTCTTGATGATCTTGTTATTTTAGACATTGCATTTTATTAAATATCTTATTTATGGAATGAAATATTTATCTATACATATCTTCTTTCTATTCTTTTCTTATGGGTGTTCCTGCAAAATAGATAAAACACTAAATCCTTTTTTTTTATATATGAAAAACCACTAAATCCTTCATATACTAGGAATAAGAGTCAATTCATGGCTTTAAGTGGTAAAAAAAACTTATAGATTAATGAACTTAGTAGCATTTTTCAAGATTTTTTTAAAAAAATTTACCCTATGGGTAGTAACTAGTAACACTATTTGCACTATAGGCACCTCAAGTCTAGTTATGACCTCTTTGCATTTTCATTAGGCAGTAAGTAGGGGTAAAAAGAAAAGATTGGAATGAAAGATATGGAAGAAATCAAAGTAGATTGTTTGGTTGCCTAAAAATGGTAAGAGAGCTTAAAAAGCATATCATTTGATCATATGAACATTTACTTTCATATGTTTTAATGTCTTTGCACACAAGTAGCATCAAAGTTTCGTATTCATAAATGGCGCGAAGATGTAATTTTTGCTAAGAGATTGATCGCGCGATAAACTGAAAGTTTACAACAATACTTGATCAGTACAAACTGCAGATCATGACACATTGAGGGAGGATTCAGACTCGTCGCAAGCAAAGCGAAGGAGGACAGCTCAAGAAGGCGAACACGAACAACAACAACAACAGCAACAAGAGGAAGAACAACAAGAAGAGGAACTCGCAAGAGCAACGACGAGTGGTGGCCATGATTCTCCACTAGTGATGACGCCGTCCTCCTCCTCATTGCAGGAAGCCATCAGCTCAGCCATCTCAGCGAGTGCCTCGGTCATTGCAGAGGCAATCCGAGGGAGCCGAGAGGGGGAGGAGAGGAGGCACAGGGAGATGCTGAGCTTGCAGGAGAGAGTGATTGAGATTGACAAGGCCAAGTTGGAGATGAGTGGTGCAATGGTTGACGCCATTAACAAGCTTAGTAGCTCTATCAATTGTTTGGCCAATTCTCACAACCGTAATAACACTAGTTGAGATGATTGATTGGTCTCTATTAGTATGATTAAAAAGCCTCCAAAAAATTAAAAACTCACCACCGGCTAATTTATTTATTTTTAATTACCTATTATGTTAATTATCAATTTGTTAATCCTATCAATTTGTTAAATCCTAGTCAGTAAATATACCTTCCAACATATTTTGCTTTGTAGCATTTGGGACTCAATTTGAGTGAATTTCTGGTGAACTTGTTATTAGATGATTCTTCAACCATTCAAACTTCTTTTGAGAACACTGAATTTATTTATTTTTTGGGTCAAAACCATTGTGTTAAATATGTCTTGAATAAGACGATTGATCGGTAACCACCAGGGGTCAAAGGGGATGGTCAACCCCCTGGCGGTGTAGTTTTGATCGCAGGTTCAAATCTTTATTCGATTTTGATTAGAGTTTCAAGAATGTCTATATAAACTCTGAAAACGCCTCGTGTTTTGTATCTTTTAGAAATCTTATTTGCCGCGTAATAAAATATGGTATATTTTTGCTGTGGATTAGGTAACACGTTGTTGATGAACCACATGAATTCATGTATTCTTATTGTTCGTGTTCTCAAATCTTTCGAGTATGTCGTAACATAATGAGAGCTCATAGTGAGCTTACAAACTTAAGAAGTTAAATTAACATGTCCTTTCTTTTTTGTTGGTGGAATTGCCTTCATATATTATATCACTTCTTGAGCATTTATACAAGTTTTTTTTAACTAATTAGTTTAACGGTCTTTCTATCCTATACCCTTAAGGCATAAGATAAACAAATCATATTGGAAAATATTCTCTATATTTGGATGTTTATATTCTATGAAAGTGTTATTAAAAATGACTAAAATCATTTAAATTTGAAAAATAATTCTAAATGTATCCTCTTAACCTATATGTCATTGGTTAGAAAAACCGTTAGTCTAATTAGGAACTTAATTTGACTAGTACACAATTGAAGACAAAATGACATGGGAAGCTCATTAATTCATTTTACACTAATTGATCACTAATACAAAGTATTGAAGCTGCCCACACAAAACTAACAAGAAAATGAATTCATCATCACCTACAAGTGATGCAGATCGTCTGGCAATGCAAATAGAGGAAGACCTTGAGCGGAAGAAAGTGCGGTATCGGCAGAAGTGATTTCGAGCGTCCGGTATCGGATTCCTTATTATGACACCTTTCCGGATAGGGAATCGCGCCACGAGTCAAACTCACGCCGTGATCTATGGACTTTTTCGGGCATCCGAGATCGTTTCAGGGCTCAAAATCAGACTTTTATGTTTTCCGTCCATTTCAGCAATTTCCGTTATTTTATTTTAATTAATTCGCCACTAGGGTTTATTTCCGTCTTTCATATTTAATAAGTTGTAGCCCTGGAAAGGACATTATTCAATTATCTATAATCCAATTATTCAGAGAAATCCTTTCTCTTCCTGGTGGATTCCAGTTTATCGATTCTAGGCTTTCGTCGCTTGCGAAACCCCCATTACAAATCTCGTGCTTGCGAGGTTTAGGCTTCCGTTCTGCGTCAACAAGGCTATCTACCTTCAGCCTTGAGCCAGTCCTTGTGTTTTTGATTTGTTGGCCGCATTGCAAGGAGTGATTGAATCACTCATACAAATGTAGACAACCTATGCTCGAAGCCTTGAAGGCGCGCATTATCGTGGAGGAATGGGGCGCCTTTAGAGGGACGAAGCGAACAACTATCGGAAGTATATGCTTACATAAACCCACAGACTCCGAGCCCATGACCATGTAGTCAATGAAAAGTATCCTAACTATGAGCCCCAAAAGGATACCTTAACATGACCCTGATTAGATTATTATCCTAAATTAACACACAATTCATAAGAAAATAGATTCTGCATATAATCTGTCCTAAAGATTTGGGCAGTGTGGTACTAGATACACTGGGCGGGTCTGACCATTGGCCCATCATTTTATAATATAAAGTTGGTGCAAAAAAGTACTCTAGTAAAATTTATTCGTGCACCATCTTTCTACCATTTTTTTTTTTTTAAAAAAAAAAATCAATTTGGAAGGAATTCGGATTGACAGCTATGATTGAATCCTCTTTCTGGATTTCTGTTGTATGTTTGACGGTCTGCCGTCTATTGACTTGTCGGTTTCTCGAGCTTCAGACTTATCTGAACTAGATTTTTTACTTGATTGAAAAAATGAAGCTATGATTAAATCCTTTATTGTCGAGTGCATCGTCCTTTCGGTCCTTTTGGATGAGGTCCAAGAGACCTTGGTGCTAGTGAGTTGGGTTCCGCTTGCATTGTAACCTTATCGGCTACCGTATTACATTCGCGGATAGTATGAGAAAAAAGAGATCAACAATCGTGTCAGGGTAATTGAGCTGAAAAAGATCTCAACGTAATACCCGATGGTCCCCGGTTCGATTCCCAAATATGACTGCTCTATATTTCGAAAATCAAGAGAAAAAGGAGATCGACTCCTTTCACTTTCGATTGTATCATTCCACATATTATGCATCATGGGGTTCTTCTAAGTCCTAGGTATGTCTGGTGCATCGGATTCCTTTCTGTAAAATAAAAATAAAAATTGTTCATCTCTGTCCATATTAGCAGGCTGGATGGGCTACGTGATGTTGATCGGGTCTAAAACGATGAAATAAAGGGTTACATTTGATCGCTCTCAAACCCTTAACTCGAAAGTCAAAATCGACTCATATGCAGTCCACCCGACTCGAAAAATAGGGACTATATCGCTGCAATAGACAGTCAAATGCAAGCCCAGATTCAGTTAGCTGCATTGTATGCTGTTCCTACATTGCGTTAGATGGCTCCTGGTCTGGTATTGCAGGCAAGAAGCCGAGGCCCGATCGCAAAAAATCGTCGGGCAGGAGCCATTTCCTACCGAACATAAGCGTAGTAGTTCACAAAAGAGAAGTTCTTAGTCGCGTAGATAGCATCACTAGGAGTCTAGGAGGATCCTTGCAGCGAAGAAGCATGCCACTCCCATACGACGTCGTATTCATGGTGTGGACTCACACTGCCTATATGGTCTTCAGTTTTGCTCTTGAAGACAGCAATCTGCGAAGCAAACCCTGGCTCTACGCCTGCAACTCCCCCGACTCCGTTGAATTCGACACTGTAAGCATGCCTAGACGCCAGGTCTGTGGCCCAGCGCCTGAATTGCTCCCTCGTCCACTCAAACTTGTGGTCATGGTTGCGGAATTTACAGGAGTGCTGTTGTGGGTTGTCGTCTCCTTCATCCTCTTGCTTTGACAAATCGTGTTTCTGAAGTATGACATTGTACTCGTAGTTCGGGGTTGAAACGATGAGAATCCTTGGACGGAAGGAACTGAGCACGATATCCCCAAATAAGCAGGCCTGATCCTCCTCCATATGTTCAATTACCTGCAGTCTCAGACGTGTCAAGGCGCGCTTGGAGATCACGATAACAGAAACAGAAAACCGCGGGTTCAACTTCAATAAAGTACAGAATGGTAAAAATGCCTTACAATAGGGTTTCATTTTAATTTTAAGTGTAGGGTTTTTTTCCGAGGACCCCGTTTCACAGTGGTTTCTTGTGAATCCCGAAATATGTTACCACCCCAATCACTCCCAGCAAAGATGAAAATGTGCACTTAACTACTTAAGCTATGTAAGAATTGGAGTTTAGTAGGAAATTAAGAGCAGCAAAAAATATGGCAAGCTATGATTGATAAGATGTACTAACCTCCAGGCAAGTTCCAATGTCGAATCCATATACTCTAGAATCAAAAACAGTAATAGATCCTTCGTACAGAATTATTGATTTAACATTTGATATGGGTACCGCACCATCTGATCTGACCAATTTTGAATTAAGAACCTGCATTTTTATACAGATTGTAAAATGTCAGGACAAATTTACACACCAAAAAAAGGGCTCAAGAAGATGCTAATGCAACTTCTGAACTTTTTCTAGTATTTCATAAGCAGCAATTTCCTCCAATCAAGCATAAATTGCTTTCACAAGGAAGGTTGTTATAATATCAAAGGATGCAAAAACTAAGACCTTTGCAGCACGGATGAGGCCCTTTTGAGAGATATCTACACCTACAACAGTTTCCAGTGAAGTAGTACAATCAACTAAGGAATCCAACAAGCTTCCGGATCCACACCCAAAATCAATCTGCCAAAATAATGGATGAGTCATTAACTGATCATTAATTACCAGATAATACAACACCCAATTAGTCAAAGATTTACCAAAGAAGTAGCACTGGATTCCCCGATGTGCTGCAACGCAAATCCAAGACGCTGCTTAGATAGTGGAGGACTGAAAAGAGCCTGCTCTATCCTGTCCTCCAATGGTTCTGTTATCCGCAGTAAAGTAACCGAATACTCCAAGTTGCAAGCTTCTGAAATTTAAAAGGCACACAGGTATAATGCATATCAGGGAGCCAAATAAGCGAACAACGAACCCCCAGCAAAGGAAGCAAGCATTTTTCAATTTTGGATTCATACCTCAAAGTAAAGTTGCAATGCTCATATTTTCCAAATTTCAATGCTTGTAAAACCACCCAAGAAAAAGTAACAATTGATAAAACTAAAATAACAGGAAAGAGGCGGCTTACTAGAAGATAGCGTGGTAAAAATCTTTGACGGATCAGCAGCTGCAGCTAGAATACACTCATGAGGAGGCAAGTCAACCTTATAGCAAGCAGATTGTCCCACGGCCAGCTGCAAAACAGCTGCTTCAATACTAGGAACCACAGATCCAGTTCCTATCTCAAATTCAAATTCATCACTACTCTCCAGATGCTGTTTTTCAACCTCTGACACCAGAAAAACATTGTACTTAATACAAACCAATGATCCATTTGATGGGGCCAATCCATTTTCTGGTCCTTCTATGGCTAAATTTTCAACATCATGCCCAAGCATATTACTCTGCTGATTGATCTGGCTAAGAAAACCTCCTTGTGGATCAATTTTCGTCCACAAAGCATGGATCGATTGATACAGATGAAATTCCTTTAAAAACTGTGAGGTGTCACAATGAATGCCAGAAGCAGCTCCAAAAGAAGTTAGCTTCTCCGAAAGTATATCTGGTTGCATGAAGTATATATTCAACCATAAGAGAACTCTCAAAGAAGCATTCTGTACTGCATCACTCTGCTTTTTGTACGATTCTTTAGGGGTACATTGAAGAAGTAACCGCTGACTCTTTGAAAATAACCTTACTTCACACCTGAATTTTCCCTCCAAAGCAATGGTATCCTTGCCGTTGGCAACTAAACAATTTTCATTACCAGCTGCTACCACATTAGAATCTTTAACCTTCAATTTCTTGCAAGATTCGGTTGATCCCCTTTCTGGTTCCAAGGGATCGGATATTACAGAGAACGTTGGTTCAGACAGCCAGTGTTGACGGCACAGAGTACACACAAGCTCCCTTGGTAAAAGGCCTCTCCAATGTGTCCTGGTAGTGAAAACTTCAGGCAGCTCTGCTGCAAGTAAAGATTCTCTGGATAATTTGCAAAGCCCACCAGGCATTCTACCCACAAGCATCCTGCAATGTTTCCTCAGTTAAGTTTCATACATGATAAAAGGATGAAATGTTTTCCACTCTGGAAAATTGCATAGAAAAAGTAAAACTTTTGAGCAGGTACAGGAATTGAGGCCCACAAGAACATGTAATTTACCCCTCTCTGCCAAAATGTAATTAATTATTGATGAGGACTATGACATGGACATTGGCGGTAGTAACTGACTGACCACTAAGAAAACAAATAAACAAGTTGCAGCAAATTCACTTGACAAATGGCAGTCCCTACCCTTGGTCTTCTTTCTTCTTTTAAAAATAAAAAATAAAAATTCCTTGCCATTTTTTACATGGAGTGTACAAACTAAAAGCTAACGGTGAAGGTCTTCACCTTGAAACCTAAGCAAAATAATAGGTAACTACAATTGAGCCATTTCAGCAACGGTATTTCACGGACTCCAAGTCTGAGAAAGGCCTAGCCATAGTTCAGTCAGATACATCATACATGTTATGGAGGCAGTTTTGTCATCTTGTCAGTAGATAAAAAATGTAAATCTCAAAAGCAAAGAGGAAATTGAAGTAGATACTGGATCTGATGGAACCCCTTTTTTGCGCACAGACAGTATTGACAGTTAAACATGGGCTAATAGAAAAAAATGGTAGTTCTAAATGAGGATGAAGACCTGAAATAAGTACGCAATGGTACATCTTCATAGAACAGGTCTGCTGACCTCCATGTATAACCAATGGATGCTAGAATGGCACTACCATAGACTTTCTGCCCAAATAGGAAACTTGCACGTGTATTAAAATTTTCATCATAGACCGAATCCTTGAGACCTTGAGAATCTGAAAATGAATCCAATTTACATGTTTCTGATGCCAAAAAATGCAACCTCATCTCTGATGAAGCTTTACCAATTGCCCTGAAAAGCAAAAGGCAAAAAGAAAAAAGAAAGAAGGTATTACTACTAATAATATAAGGCAACAGATGTTCAACAGAACCCACATATGTTTGTCATTGTGGTTTTGCCTGTTTGAACATGCACAATAGGATTTGGTGACCGGTATTGAGAGGCTTACCCACCAAAGTCCAACTAGATGGATTCGGGAGAATTGAACAACAAAATCACAAACCAAAACCTGACATACCTTGATATGAAAACCTTGGAAGCCTCGGGTACACCAAGCTCTTGTGCTATGGTATCCAAATAATAAGCTCTTGAAAAGACATTAACACGAATTTGCTGAACCGGAACACTAACTGAAGACGGAATAAATGTTGCCCCGACCCACTGGTTCTCAGTCACGTGATTGGATAATGATTCAATCAGCTCAGAAGGGTAAGGATTTTTTCTGCGAATCCACAGCTGATCATCAGAAATAACAAGGAGATCTGGCAAACTTGAAGCAGCTCTTCCGATGAGAGGTAAAGCCAGGACTGGATAAGACTCCACCATGGGATTAATAGATTTACACAAGTTACTGATCTTTGTGTCTAGGGCAATAAGGACTGAAACGGGAAATAGACCATTAAGTTCTCCCTCTCTCCTCAAAGCTGCTTTCATGTGACTGCTGAGCGGATTTAGCGGATTTGTCGGATTTGGCCTCAATAAGAACTATTAAAAATAGTCAAAAGGTATTTTGCAGTTAATAGTATTATCATACCATTGTTTTAAAAAAATAACAGAGACCCCTCAAAAACTCAAGACCTAAAATGAAACCAAGTACAACAATTTGAAAAAGAACAACCAGGCATGAAAGTCCACATATATCAAGCTCATTAAACCAAATACAGGACTTCAGCAAAGCACGACCATGCTTAGATTCCTCTTCTGTCTAACACCCTGATTCTCTTTCAGAACCAAACTCATACAGACTTTAAGATTGTCAATTCTAAAATTTCCATGAAATGTGAGGAGTTCTTCCAATTCTAAAACTCCACCATGTTTCAACATTTTGACAAAATAAATTGTTTCGCTATATCTAGAACAGTGTATAAAAAGGCGAAAGGCGCACCAAGGCGATGGGATCCCCATTGCCTAGGCGCAAGGCGAGAGGCGAGAGGCGCACGCCTTTCGGATCAAGGCGCTTAATTATAGAATTTTCCATTCTACATTGATATAATGATGAAACAATTTGTATATATATAATATATAATGTTAAACAGTAAGCTATATAACATAATAACATACGAAATAAGTAGGTGTCAAGCATAGCTATATACACAAAAGCTAATATATGAGTCAAATCATCAAATGACACGACTAGAACTGCATATGTTACTACTAAGAGTGTCATTCCAATATATTCACCACTAGAACAGCATAGGAGCTTTCCCCTTCACCATTGACCTATTCGAATAATGGGGCTCACTAGCTTTGTCCACTATTTTCCATGTCAAAATGCCATCTTCAAATACAAAATCATAGTCTTCTTCTCATTCCATTCTTCCAACTAACCATTCATTAGATTCATCAATGTCATTCATTAGATTTGGATCAAAGTGTGGACATTTGGGTAATAGAAAAGGTGAAATCATCAAGGTTTGTAGCTTTTTCATCAAGTTACTTTTGGTTAAAATTATATATTATGCAGATTTGGAGCCAAAAGGCTCTTTTTGAAGGGAAAAACATCATTTTCAATGTACTAAAACAGAAATTTACACAAATCGACCAAAAGGCGCAGAGGTGTGCGCCTTTGCGCCTCTGAGCCTAGGCGCAAAAGGCGTGCGCCTTTCGGACACCCCTCGCCTTGACCCCTATGAGGCGCCAGGACCATCGCCTCAACGCCTAGGCGCAAGGCGCGCGCCTAGGCGTCGCCTTTTTATACACTGATCTAGAAGACTCACTGCACCACCCCTTTCAGTTTCTTAGTATTCAAACTTCTTCCTGAAAAAGAGTGCTACATAGCCATTGATATCACACTCAAAAAGCAATCCTCACAAATGACTTCAAACACATACCCAATAAAGGGGGAATTAGCAACAGTACATTGTTCCAAAATAGTTAGAAACTGCTCAATTTTGAAGTTTAAAAGCCCATTAATCCACTCATCAGTAAACTGGAGTCATTCCCAAGCACAAACTGCATTACTCAGCCATATGTAGGAAAAATTGTTCAAGCAAGAATGCAGATCCCCCCCCCCCCCCCCCAAGTTACTACCCATAAGAACCCAGTAGAACACCTCAGGCTCTTACTAATTTGTATAGCCTCTGGCTTTCTAATACAGAAATAAATAAATTTTGTGCATTGTGGAATGACTCGGACCAGTACAGAAACGATACATCATATACTAGAGATCAAATTGTATATTCATCCATGAAGTGGATACACATAGTTTCATACATACTGACGCAAATTCGGAAAACCACTCTAGATTCACAATCTTCCTTATCTAGTTATCTTTATCTCGAAATTCCTAGGATTCAAAGGGGTTGTAAAAAAAACCCTACAGTGCAAGCAGATATATAAAGATCAGTAGCCTGGACAAGAAAATAAAAGGCACGTGACTAAAAAGAATCCACCTCATCTGAAAACAGATATGATAGGCGAGCAATCAACTCATCTTCTGGATTCCGCGTAGGTGCACTACTTGATTTGGAATCAAAGCCAAGCTGAAACAGAAGTTTTTTTAAAAAAGATGTATTAATTATACATTTAACAATAATATGTCAAAGAAGCAGTAAATAGACTTCAAGCATATAGCCGTGTACAAATATGACAGAGGTAATAATAAAAATAGATGTTCGGTTTTTTTCAAGAAGTCCAGACATTAATTTAAAAAGGCAACTTCCTAACTAGTGTTTCACAATGATATAGAAGTTAATTTTCTAACTACTTGTCCAGCTTCAATCCTTCAAGGGCCATACAACCAGAAAACAAAGGCTTATAGCTAATACTTATGCTCTTTCCCCAATTTATTCCATCTCAGTTGCTAACATTACACAAAAGGCAAGGGTATGTGTACTCCAAGCTCCATCTTGTAACTTGGAAGCATTGCTGCATTTTGGAAATATAATCCACTATTTCCATATTTTTTTTAAACAAGGAGAAGACAAATTTTTTTATTTTATTCTAGAAAAAAAAGATAACACAAAATCCCTAAAAGTGTGATCATGTCAATTAACCATAATGCAAATGATGTATGCAAACATCATATCATTGCTAATTTGCTATACACCCAATTTCATACATTCGAGATTTGAACCACAAAATATTCAAGAGAAAAAAAAAAGTCCAAATCACCCTCTACACAAAAACCCAAATCATAATCTGCATAGAAGCACAAAACCCTAAATCATAGTCTCATGGAAGCAAAAATATCTCCAAAAATTGCATAAAGAGGGAAAAGATCAAACCTTTATCAGAGCTAATTCAGCAGCCGATTGTTCCGCCTCCTTCTTCCTCCTACAAGGTTTCGAAACAACGCAGAAATCAGGAAGCTGCAACCGGCAACGGAACAGGCAGGGACCCTTCTGAGGAACCACGAGCCCCGGACACTCATTTCCACTGCCCTCTTCAACTTCCTCGATGGTGTAACTTGCTTCGGCCCCGAATTTCTGGTGTATTACCGCCTTCGAAGTCAAGGTCGGCTTCTTCACTGGGGCAACTGATGGTTCATCGCCGGGCATTTTCGTCCCCCTCTTTACTCACTCCCAAGCGTTTCGGCCTTTTGGGTTCTCTTTCCGAAACGCAATTCCACACAAAAACAAAAAGGGCGAAGAGAAACGGGTAGTGAATGCAGAACGACTCAACAATGAAACCCTACAAGCGGAAGGTTGAAGATAACATGCAGATTAGCAGTTTCGCTTCTTCAGTGTTGTGGGAGGGGAAGAACAATGAAAGCGTGAATGGTCAGCCAACTTGGATGCCATAAAACTAAGAATTCCCACCTTTTTCAAAAGAAAAACACAAATCGAGACCAGGGGAGACACGATTAGGGGATTAACCTTCGGGTTTGGATTATAGTAGAGTGGTAAATTACGGAGCAACTGTTACTAATTAAAATATCATTTTTTTTGAATAAAAACTACAGAACATTACATAAATATATTAACTCCTTTTACATTTATTTTGATTTATAAATTTATATTTTATTAATACTATTAAGAATAAAAAGTAGCATGAAATTATTTTAAAAAATATTTAAATATTTTATATTTTATATAATTTTGAACACCTACTAAACGTGCGTGAATAGTAAAATGTCAATTTTTA
Organism: Persicaria maculosa; assembly: GCA_963922045.1. NCBI lineage: Eukaryota > Viridiplantae > Streptophyta > Magnoliopsida > Caryophyllales > Polygonaceae > Persicaria > Persicaria maculosa. The sequence goes on from OY998253.1 coordinate 6,132,366, forward strand.
ACTAACGGAGTTTTGAATTATTCCGTGAGCTTTAGATCTTACGACCGAGTACGAGTTATTTAGTTAAGTTATTTGTTTTAAGCGGAAGCGATGTTTTCAAAGGTGGGGATTTCGAACCCCAAGAAATGTGCGCGTCCGTTTGAGGCGTTTACCTGTCATAGGTACTATCGTGTAAATGATTTTCAAGTCGGAAATATAAAGTGCGGAAATAACGTACATTAAAGTCATCACGGCATAGCCGGGTCAAACCAAATCAAAGTAAGCGAGAAAGTAAAGAGTGCGTAAGATCTAAAGCTTACGGAAGAATTCAAAACTCTTCTATAACGTTCCTCGAATAATCGGATCATCCGAACCTTATAAATCCTATAAATGGATTTATGGAGGCATATTCGGATATCCATACTTTTGAGTCGTTACAAAGTTAGTATCAGAGCAAGACTCTCATTCTCTCTCTTCTCTCAAGTGACGGTGGGGCTTGTGAGAATGAGTGTGCCTGAACCCTTGGGTGTTATAAAGAGAAGAGAGGTGGTTTGGCTTGAGTCAAAGCATGGAAGTGAGGGGATGAGAGTGAGTGGGTGAGTTGAATAGGAGTCTAGCTTAGATTGTGATGTATATTCAAAGGTAGTGATTGATTATGATGGGTCAAGTGGCTTGGGATAGCTGATGGGGTGACATCCATATATTAGCACAGCGTAAAACCCGAGCTCGCGACGCGTTAAAATCCGTTAAATTCGTGAAATACGAGAAAAGATGGCTCGGGTATATTTTCCCATCATTAAATCCATGTAAAGCTAGGCATAAAAATTTTAAATTTTTCGGGTTTTCATAATCATAAGGTAGGATAATATTCGGATTATCATACGGATATTTTATAGATATTAATTAAATTCCGGTCTTTACAGATAACTTATAACCAATCACACGTTGTAGTGGTTGTAGGGCTACACTCTATGCAAAGAGGTTCGAATCCCCTTGAAAACATAGAGTCGCTTATGAGTGGGTCTAATCCCTTAAATGGGTCACATAGTACCCGATCTAAACGTAGAGCGGTCGAGCCGATCGAACTGGACTAAAAAAAGAAGGTAACTTATATATTTTTTAAAAGGAAATAATTCAAAATCTCATACGACAACCGAATCTGGGAAAACGAGAGGCCGAAGGGCATCGGTAGACGGGCTAACCGTCCTAATACAATCAGAAGTAAGCAAAATATAAAAGAAAAACCCGAATATAAAATATCTCAGCAAAGTCGAAGGACGCCAAGGGAAAGCTGCGAATGCAGAGAACATGGCAAAGTTGAGAGACTGATAGTATACTGTGACACAACGTCTTGACGTCGGGGAGACAAATGCAACCACGGACCAGTACATGCCCGTCCCGGGTTCGAGTGCACTGGTCCGGTTCAATTTAGTTTACGAACCGAACCGGTCTTTGGAAACCGCTACTTTACTATCGGGCTCGATTGACTGTATTTCCTATTCGAACTGGGAGAACGAAAGCTATACTCCTCCTGCTCTTCGCCAGATCTGGTCATTTTGCACGACGAGCCATCGATCGATCGAGCGAGCGAGCGGGAGGGAAGTGGTTGTATGTGGAGGCGGAGCGATGCTGAGGTTACGAGCATTTCGTCCGACGAACGAGAGGATCGTCAAGATCCAGGTCCATCCCACGCATCCATGGCTCGTCACAGCCGATGCCTCCGATCACGTATCCGTTTGGAATTGGGAACATCGGCAGGTATGGTCTCTTTTGTAACTGATTCTTAATTTTGATTTTGTTTCGGTGTGGAGTCAAGTGTTTGCTCGTGTATTCTTCCTGTTGCAGGTGATTTATGAGCTTAAAGCTGGTGGAATTGATGAACGGCGCCTGGTTGGGGCCAAATTGGAGAAGCTCGCTGAGGGCGAAACTGGTACGATTTCTGGAAATTTTGATGTTTCTTGGGCTGATTTTGCTTGTCTAGGCCCTTTCTGCGGCGCTATCAAGTTATCTGGTCATTATTTCAGCACTTTCGCATTTTCCTTTTTCCTCAAACTGAATTAATGCTATCGTGATTCAGTTTTACTTGTATATATATTGCGTGGGTATAATCGTATAAGGTGAGGGGTTCTTTTGTTGTTACGAGTCGCTTGGAAACGAGGATAAATATAACTACTAGAACTTTAGATCCATAATTGTGTTCTGTCATTGTGGATCATATCCTCAGTTAAATAGCATGGATTGTGTATAGTTTTTACATGACAGTAGTTTCTTAAGTTGAGGTTCCATTGTTGATTGTGATATGATGCATTGCAGTTGGCGAATTCATTAATCATGATAGTCTTTTGTTAAATCCTTTATCAAGTTGCTAAAAGAGTTGGTTTGTTCTGAATCTTGTGTCAGGGTCAGGGCTCGTTGTAGATTCTGCAATGAGAACGTTGACATAAAATCGTGCATTTGAGTTTCACTTGAATTATATGTTTGTATATTCAAGGCACTTTTGTGAATTTACGGCATTCTTCCTAAGAAACGTTTTTTTTTTATCATTTCTAGATCATAAAGGAAAGCCTACAGAGGCCATTCGTGGAGGCAGGTAAGGAGTTTGCATCTGCTCTTTGATGCTTAAGTTAGTTTGCAGTCTCTGTTTTTATTGTCGAAATATAAACTCACCATGGAGATACCGTGTCGTGTGAAGTGTTAAGCAGGTGAGCTTTTATGATGACGATGTGCGGCACTGGCAGCTTTGGCGCAATCGCTCTGCTGCTGCGGAATCTCCATCCGCAGTTAGTCATGTCACTTCTGCTCTTAGCTCTCTTGCTCCAGCTACAAAAGGAAGACATTTTTTGGTCATCTGTTGTGAGAATAAAGCTATATTTCTGGACTTGGTGACGATGCGAGGCCGTGATGTGCCTAAGCAAGAACTTGATAATAAGTCATTAGTCTGGTCAGTGCTTTTCTTGCGCGAATTTCCCCTTTTGCGGGACTGTGAGTCAGATCACTTTTGGTAGATCGAAATGATGATATTTAAACCTGATCTTGCAGCATGGAGTTCCTTACTAGGTCAACTGCTGGTGATGGCCCTCTTGTTGCTTTTGGGGGATCTGATGGTGTTATTAGGGTTCTTTCCATGATAACATGGAAGGTGAGATTCTGAAGTTGCTCATTTTACAATTTTGTCTGGTGGGCCATGATGTTGACTCTTGTACAGCTTGCTCGAAGGTACACTGGAGGCCATAAAGGACCTATAACATGCTTAATGACATTCATGGCTTCTTCAGGCGAGGTAATTATTTGATGCATTAGTTTGAAGCTATTTTGCTTCACATTTGCTTGTTTTATTTTAGTGTTCAATGAATAAAAGATGGGATTTACCAGCAGTGGCCTGCCTTTTAGCTTAGAAGAATACTTCTAGAGCCCTGATGGGATCTGTTTTGTAATCTTAGGCATTTCAGTAACGCTATTGTCTCCACCTTACTTATGTCACCAATCAGTACCTGAATCTTATCCTTTTTTCTATAACCTGATCACCTTTGCTAATCTACCCAACGCTCTCACCAGAGTCATAGCTGATTCATTATCAGCTTTACAGAGCTCCATCAAATCTTCTTGGAAACAGGAGTGGTCAATTATGGCCTTTTTGCATCTCGAGTGAGGTTTAAATCATTTCCCTTGGTTTCCTTTATGAATGCCCTAGTTAGAAGTTCCATATCCAGAACAGGAAGACAAGGAAATGCATTCATGTATATCAAATTCTCAAGCCATATTGCAAATTTTGTGAAAGTTATCGTATCTTATTTATCATAGGTCTTATGTATGTTAATCTTCATAGAGCATCTCTGGGGTAGGGTATGCCTGCCACATCGCTTAATAATATCCTCTCACATCAAATAAAACAGATGTGCATAATCGATTTATCACTGATGAAAGCACTGTGAGAACCACAGACTACTTTATCTACAGCATTCTTTAATTATTCAGCGAGAATTTCTGTAATCCTTCATCCTTTGGTTGATTACATTTGAGAAGTTATTCTATCCTAGCACTGCATGAAAAATAGATTTTTTGCTGCAACGGAGATAATGAATCACCTATCCTTGAAAGCTATTGCTGCCAGTTGTTGACAAATAAAAATGGTATCTGCATATCTATTGTGGAATGTACATCTTTTAGATGTTAGACATCGTAGACGGTAGACCATCCTGTAATATTCGAAGCTCTGCAGCAGCAAATAACAGATTAAATGCATGAACAGTAATGTGGCATTAGAAACTTGTTCTGTTTGGAAGATAACCATGATGCTATCTAGGGCCACATGTTTCCAATGAAGTTTCAGGCTGGAAAATTGAATTATTATGTAGATATAGAATCTGCAGAATAATTCAAACAAGGGGCATGCGGGTTTCAACTTTTGCTTTATGTCCAAAGTCTATGGTCATCTTGATGGATAAATGAGTTTGATTAACAACTTGTCATATTTATTTGATGGCCGAGATTTTGTTTGTTGATTGTGCTGGCTTGTATGTGGTGATAGGCACTTTTGGTCTCTGGTGGTAGTGATGGTTTACTTATTCTTTGGAGTGCAGACCATGGCCATGATTCACGAGAACTCGCACCAAAGCTAAGTTTAAAGGTTTTTATTCTTCTCAGTTTCTCTCATCATCTCTTTTATTTTGTAATTTCTTATTAATGCATTGAAATTTTATCCTTCTCTATGCCACATTTGAAGCTTTTCACATTTCTCAAGTTCTCATATTCAAGTAAACTGGTATAAGGCTTTGTAATTCACCTTTGATATTGTAACTTTGGAGGCCCGTTTATGCCCGTTTCATCTTGATAATATCCCTTTCTAGCTGAATACTGATATTTAGTGTTTTAGGCACATGACGGCGGGATTGTAGCTGTTGAGCTATCTAGAGTGATGGGAGGTGCACCGCAGCTTATTACCATTGGCGCTGACAAAACCTTGGCTATCTGGGATACAGTATCTTTCAAGGTACTTACTCTGCTATGCCTCCTTAATTTTTTGAAAATTATAAATTGCAAATTTTGAAAATGGAAGTGTATTTAAGACTTTGTTTTAGTTCTCAAGCTTCCACTTGAATTTTCTGACTAGAAATTAGAAAAGATTAGAATAACCTTGTAAAAGGATAGGATTGGAAACCAAAATCCTCAAGTATTGTTGCTGAGTTTTTTCTAGGCTCTATGGCCATTGAATGGGAGAGTATAAGAACCACAATACATATGATTTGATTTTTATTCTTCTTTTACTTCATATATGCTATTCTTTCAGGAGATGCGGCGTATAAAGCCTGTTTCAAAGATGGTTTGCCATAGTGTGGCATCTTGGTGCCATCCCCGAGCTCCAAATCTCGACATTTTAACTTGTGTTAAGGACTCTCATATATGGTACACTTCTATCTTCTCTCTGTTTTTTTTTCTTTCTTTCTTTCTTTCTTTTTTTTTTCCCTGTTTGTAAGTGCTTGCATGCCCTTTTTCCTTGGAACAATTCTTTTACATATCGTGGTCTCTGTTACGCAGTTGATATTGTGATTGAGCTTGAATTTTTTTTTTCTCTTGAACTATAAATACCTGCTGATGCACATTTCATGTCTCATCAGTTTGATGGTGTTTAGGTGTTTAAGAAATAAAATTTGATGGATCTTTGCAGGGCCATCGAACATCCTACTTACTCTGCGCTTACAAGGCCATTGTGTGAACTTTCGTCATTGATTCCTCCCCAAGCGCTTGCATCCCACAAGAAACTTAAGGTCTGTAGCTCGCAAATTGTTTGTAAATAAGTTGTTTGGTTTTTAGAATTGTGCTCTTTATACCTTGTAAATGTACCGTGTCTTCTTTCTTCTATGCTTTTTATACTATAAGCCTATAGGGTCATACTTGTTTATACTTAATATTTTTTATGGCTTTTTACCAACTATTGTTTGCATCATTGTTTAACTTCACCATATGACAGTGTATCAATTTGTATCTGTCATCATTATGTTCATTGAAAGCTTATTTGTTGGCTATTTCACAAGCAAGGGCAACTGTGTGCAAGTTTGCATGTGATGTTGAATTAGCACCTTGTAATTTGAATTTTGATCCAGTTCTTTCATTATTTAGTGACGAGTAAATTATAATACTTGCAAGGGCAAGAGTCATCTTGTGCCTTATTGTTGAATTACTTGGGATTGATCTTTCATGGAAATGGCAATTGTGTAGACTTACCAGTTGGTTTGTTTAGATTCGCTAAAAAACTAATTATTTGGATTCTAGGAAAATGTAATATAAAAAACCTAACTGTTGCCTATGATTCTGCGTTTTTAGAATTTCATGCCAACAATATTTAATGTTTATTTGTGGCATAAAATACCTATGCCAGATCAACAATGTTAGTTTCTCAATTAATTTTGCAATGACATTGCCTAAAAAGAATCACCAGTTGGACTGTATATAAAATACATTTAACTTTTTTCTTTGAAAAAACAACTTTTCTTTGATATACCCTACTTTTTACCCACTCGTCAACAGTTCAGCACTACTAAACATCACGATGTTATCATTTCAGCAGCACCAGAAAACACCACCTAACACCCAATGACCACTAAATCACGAGAGCATCACTATGGCTAAAACATTAGTTTTTGCAGGTTTATTGCATGGTCGCCCATCCATTGCAGCCACATCTTGTTGCCACGGGAACCAATATTGGGGTCATAATCAGCGAGTTTGATTTTCGGTCTCTTCCACCTGTGGTGCCCCTACCTTCTCCTCCAGGCAACCGGGAGCACTCTGCTGTGTTTGTAGTTGAGAGAGAGCTGAAGTTGCTAAACTTTCAGTTGTCCAACACGGAAAATCCCTCCCTTGGAAGTTATGGTTCTTTGGCTGATTCAGGAAGAACCAGAGGAGAGTCAATAGAACAATTGCAAGTCAAGCAGGTTAAGAAGCATATAAGTACACCAGTTCCACACGACTCATACTCTGTTCTATCTGTGAGCAGTTCAGGAAAGTAAGTCAGCAACCCGTTTTGATTTCAGCATTTATTCATAAACACGTGTACAGTTTGTCTCTAATGAACAAGGTTTGATTTTTGAGCATATTAGCTCTCTAATATTGTGAGCAAATGCAGGTATCTTGCAGCTGTATGGCCTGATATTCCTTATTTCTCGATATTCAAGGTCAGCGACTGGTCAGTTGTTGATTCTGGGAGTGCAAGACTTTTAGCATGGGATAACTGCCGTGACAGATTTGCCATATTGGAATCAGCATTACCTCCTCGTATTCCTGTGGTTCATAAGGGGGGTTCATCAAGAAAAGCAAGGGAAGCTGCTGCCGCTGCAGCACAAGCAGCTGCTGTTGCTGCTAGTGCGGCTTCATCAGCCTCTGTTCAAGTCCGTATTTTATTGGATGATGGAACATCAAACATTCTAATGAGATCAGTGGGCACCCACAATGAACCGGTATTTGTCTGCACTTGCTGCACTGTGTATTTTGTTATTTGTTTTCATGGTATCAACACAGATGGCTATGCTGCTTTGAACTTCGAATTTCCAGAGTTAGATTGAATTAAATTTAAGTTTAATGGACCTCCATCATTGCCAAATGGGATTAGGTTGCAATGCACATGTTTCTTGATTATAACTATGATTGAGGGTTCTGGTTGTAGCAACACAATTGATCTTTATTTGGTTATTAATCCTTAGTTTTGAGAACCCATTCACCACTAAAGCAAGCATGCCCATATATAATTATATTTTGGAGATCCTTGGGGCTCTTTTGTACTCACGTTAGATTGCTTGGTAAGATGGCTTGTATTTATTTTTGAAACTGCATTGCTAGTTTTTTTACTAGTATTGCCTACCATCTTTATAGCTTTGCCTGTTATGATTTGAATTTGACATTTTACCTATCATGGCATGCCTTGAATACGTACGAATGGTTTACAGACTTTATACTTTTGTGCATATGCCATACAGATAGTTATATCTGCTATATTAAACGGTTAGAGACATCTAACCTGCCGTTGTCCTTCCGTACACTTTTTTGTGTGAGTTTCTTCGTTATGATAAAGATCATGGTTGCTGATCCTATGACAAAATAACCCATTTGAAAGTTATGCATTACAGGTTATTGGCTTACATGGTGGTTCACTACTTGGCATTGCCTATAGGACATCTCGCCGGGTTAGTGCTACTGCGGCTACAGCAATATCAACTATACAGTCAATGCCTTTATCTGGTTTTGGAAACGGAGTTTCTTCTTTTAATACTTTAGATGATGGGAGTTCATCGCGGCGTTCATTTGAAGCAGCCCCTCAAAATTTTCAGCTATACAGGTGAGATTTGTTCCATTTTTGGTAAAGCATGAGTATTGTTGCAACCATTGCGGATGACCAAGTACTTTGTCTAATTTCTTTAGCCTTAGACCAGTTTGCATGCAGTGCTCACTGAGTATGAAAAAATAACACATTTCATCTTCTGAACATTTTCTCTGCATTTTAAAAGCGTAACCTAACTGTTTCATTTTAAAGGACATGTAGTATGATCTGTTTCATTTTTTATTATTTGCTTTGTTCGGGGTGTTTGCATACATTCCTGAATATGCTTCTGGATGTTAGATGATTGTTTTGGCCTTTGTGCCTTCTTATTTATACGAATTTACCTTTATCCAAAAAAAAAAAGCGTAACCTAACAAACTACTGAAATGATGGTGCTTAGACATCAAATTTTCTCATGTTAAAGGCATCAAATTTTGTTGGATGAGATTTTTTGCTGGTTATATATTTATTAGCAGCATATATGATTACTTTGGTGATATACGTTACTACGTTAGGCTGCACAAAGTTGTTTCATATAGTATTTTTTTTTTCTATACTGTGATATATCCATGTTGATTTTTAAAATATGGAAAATGTAAATAATTGTCTCAATATTGGTCCGGTTGTGATATATGTTTTTTCCCAGAGTGGGGAGTCTGGACATTCCACTGCTTAATTAAGCTCACAAATTAGTCGAAGTAGGTTTTTGACACATGTGTGAAACCTAACTTTCCTTTCTTGATTGACGTGATAGAACAAAACCAATGTTCAAGGGGTGGATGGGATATCCTCGAGTAAGCAAGAAATAGGAGATTGAAAGATATTACAAAAGTCTCAAAAATTGCGTTTGGGGAAGAGAACGTTGTTAAAATTCCCCACTTCCCTCAAAATTAATTTCTTGGGATCCTCTACTTAATGATATGTTGTTGGTATATGGTAGCAACTTGATCGTTGTATATGACAATGCTTGCTTTAGGAATATGTTGTTAACCATCTATTCTCTTCTTAGTTGATTGATCTTATGTCCTCTGTTCAGCTGGGAAACTTTTCAACCAGTGGGTGGACTTCTCCCTCAACCAGAGTGGGCAGCGTGGGACCAGACTGTTGAGTATTGTGCCTTTGCCTATCAACAATACATTGTCATATCCTCCTTGCGGCCTCAATACAGATACTTGGGAGATGTTGCAATACCTTATGCAACAAGTGCTGTTTGGCATCGGAGACAGCTGTTTGTGGTTACTCCCACTACTATTGAGTAAGTGATTTGTGTCTGCTTTCCTGTTGAAATTGATAATCTATGAATTATGATGCTGTCCTAATTTATTCAAATCAAAGCATGATGCTAACTCATTGAACTTGTATAAGTATTATTTTCCCCTTCCGATTGTATGTATACCTTACAGAGTTTGTTATACCTAGCATATTTTTCAACTTTCCATTTTCCTCTTTTGGAAAGGAATTCTTTCAACCTTTAAATCTTCAAGAATTAGTTTTTTGTAACTTGCTTTGTGACACTATTTTACAGATTTGTCGCATGTTATTTGGTTACGATTGCTCACAAAAATTATTTGATTTCAGGGTTGTTTTTGTGGATGCTGGAGTTGCTCCAATCGATATAGAGACAAAGAAGAAGAAGGAAGAGATGAAACTGAAGGATCAACAAGCAAGAGCAGTTGCCGAGCATGGAGAGTTGGCACTTATTGCTGTTGATGGTCCTAAGTCTGATGCAAATGAAAGGATAAGCCTTAGACCACCAATGCTTCAGGTAGTTCTTCCCCTTGATTTCTCACCTATTTCTTTCTTTATGACACACAAGTTTTCTGGTTATGACTATAAAATGCACTGTCCTTGCTTCTTATTTCAACATAGTAGTAAATCAGTACAGAGTCTATGTGCCAAGCTTCTAAACTTGCGTGTGTAATGACTATAAAATGCACAGTCCTTGCTTCTTCTTTCAATGTAGTAGTAAATCAGTGAAACTCTTTCCTGTCCACTTGGTTAAAGATCATGGGAATGGAAAGGGAAATGAAGCAATACAGTTCACTTTTAAGTTATTATTCCTGAATTATATTGTGATGAACTCATGTTTCCTCATTTTCCATACAAAATTTGTTTTCATTCCTTCCATTCCATTCCTCATATTGCACATGGGATTCAAAATTGTGGAATTCCTTCCATTACACCCTCCTCAAAAAAAATAGTTGCACTTGGGCAAGAATATGTTGATTGTTGACTTCTTATCAAAATTACACTATCTTAATCCCCTTTCCTATTTTCATTTACATGATCTTCAACAAACAGGCTTGTATTGTTATCATGAATCAGCCTCTTTGCAATTGTATTCTAAAGGTTTAGAGATGTAAACATCTGACCCCCCTAAATTGTTGTTGGAGGATCCTTGTGCATCCAGGTTTCAATTGAGCTAGACTTTGTAGTCCTGTGTCCTAATTTTACAAAGGGAGATAAGAGAAGATGAATTCCAATCACTAAGTTTAGCACAAATCTCATTTAGGTGCAATGAGGGGATCTTAGGTTTTATGAGGTTTGAGAAATATCATTTAGGTGATTTGAGGTTCGGATTAGTTCCATTTAAGTGACAGTCTACCGACATCAATGCTATTATCACAAGTGATGAAGCCTACTAACATGTTATTAAAGTCTAATACAGGTTATAATGTATCATTACAAAACCTGAATAACTCTAGTGCAAATGAACTTTTTATGACTTATACATTAGTTTTTTTTTAAAAAATAATATTGAGATTCTTCAGGTGAGACTTTTTAACTGCAAAATTTATGTTGGTAGGGCGTCTTTCAGGAGAAACAAAAATCCAAACACTATGTTACCTCAAAGAATTTACTAAACCTCTGACAAACAAGTGAAAATACGGCAAATGTTATGGTACCTAAATTAAATTTTATGAAGTTGCTTGTTCCACTAAAGCAGAACTGAAGTAGCCCAAGAATTTCAGGTTCTTGAGCTATATGTACTTGTTAAGGTAAGCGTGGGGTGTGCATTTTGACCATTGTGGTTTGTGGGCTGCAAATTTTGACAGTAACGAGTCTGGAAGTAGCAATGGTGACAGATATGTTGGTTCCACTTGGAATTGCTAAAACTAAAAAAAAATAATCATATTTGAATAAATTTTGAATCAAACTACAAATGGTGTTCCAACTAAATTTAACTACTAAACTGATAAGCAAATCAGCAAGGGGAGGATGATGGATTTAGGGAGAAATTTCTTCTCTGTAAATTTAATGATATTCTGTTTTGTATCATCTGAAGTCGTTATTCAAGAGTCTTCTCTACTTTTCAGGTTGTGAGATTAGCTTCATTTCAACAATCTCCCTCAATACCTCCTTTCCTGATGGTGCCAAAAACATCTAAAATTGGTGGAGAGGATCCAGCCATACTTGAAGAAAGGCGGGCTAGTGAGATTGCAGTTGGTGGTGGAGGAGTTTCTGTTGCAGTGACTCGGTTTCCATCAGAGCAGAAACGGCCAATTGGCCCACTTGTAGTAGTGGGTGTCAGGGATGGAGTACTGTGGCTCATTGACAGGTCAATATTTTATTTGCCTAATGCTATTTTTGTTATAAAACTCTTGTTCTTGGTTGTTTAGAAGTATTCTTAGTTTAACATGCATGTTTGGTGGTCAATAGATCAATTTAGTCATGCATCTGAAATTGGCCTACAACTATGAAGCAAAAAAAATTTCAAGGGTTAATGCCATGTAATTCACCATTCACGAAACCACCATCTTCTAAATGAAACATCATTTAAACACTTAAATTTGCTATAAATTAATGACATACTACCCCTCAACATTATTCCATCTATTAAACTGCTAATAACGGGTGCCAAAATGACATAAATGCCCTTATTTTTTCTTCCAAGTTCCCCCCCAAACTCAAATTTTGATTTCTAACCCTCACATTCTTAAAGTTCCCCATGAAATTCAAACCCTAATTAGACTCTCTAGTAAATCTGAAAATGGTTCTGGTAATTAGGTAGACGACTTACACGTAGAAAGGTAGTAAGACGAACACATTCTAACCTTCGCATTCTTAAAGTTCTCCATGGATTGAGAGCTGACAATAACATTTTGGGTCTCCCTCATTGAGTAAAGACCGGAGAAATGATCTTGGATCCAGCTTTACAAACTTATCTAGTCTCGCATCTTATGGGACTGGTGATGCTTACATATGTAACACTACAATCTCTTCCAGGTACATGCATGCACATGCCTTACCTCTTAGCCATCCTGGCATTCGTTGCCGCTGTCTTGCTGCTTATGGTGATGCTGTCAGTGCTGTAAAATGGTAGTGATATTCTCTCAACAATTTCCTAAATAATTGTCAGTGCAATTTGAAATTCTAACCAATTTTACCTTTTGCAGGGCTAGTAGACTTGGTAGGGAACATCATGATGATCTAGCAGAGTTTATGCTTCGCATGGGTTATGCTGCTGAAGCGCTTCATTTGCCTGGAATATCTAAAAGGTTTCTCCTATTCCATCCTCTTGCTAATTGCTTCAAAATGGACACTTTTCTATTCTGATTTGCAGCAGCACAAGGTTTCGAGTGCTGCAAGAATGTCAAGTAATTAAAGTGCTACTGGTGTGAAACTGATGTGTGACACTGCACACTGCATTTGTCTCATTTTATCTCCTGTGAAAATTTTGATCTTTTGTTTATTTCTTCTATCACAGGTTGGAGTTTGAACTGGCCATGCAGGGCAGTGATTTGAAAAGAGCTCTTTTGTGCCTTCTGACAATGAGCAATAGCAGTGACATCGGCCAGGAAACTGCTGGGCTTGATTTGACAAATATAATGAACGTGACTGCTAGAAAAGAAAATATTTTAGATGCTGTGCAAGGAATAGCCAAATACGGAAAAGAGTTTTTGAATCTCATTGATGCTGCAGATGCTACAGGACAAGCTGATATTGCCCGAGAAGCTTTGAAGAGATTAGCTGCTGCTGGTTCCGTCAAGGGAGCTTTACAAGGTCAGGAGTTGAGGGGACTTGCGTTGCGTCTTGCAAATCACGGAGAGTTGACAAGGCTGAGTGTAAGCAAAAGCTTCTTAATCTCTTTGATTTTCTGTTAAGTTGTGTTGATGGACTCTGCTTTTCGAATCTTTTCCTCGGGTTGAACTTGTCCTTCTTGAAGCTGCTTAATCTTTACTAGCTTTTCATTTGCTGCTTTATCATTTGATATATGCTTGAAATCTTTTTTGCACTAGTAAAAATTGAAAATGTGGACCTAAAAGCACCCAAAATTCAAGTTGGCAGACTCAAATTGGTGTAAAAGTTGCATATTGTATTTTGAAAAAACGCCTGAGGAAGTGCAGCTGGCATGTATAAGAGCTCCTGTTGTTGATCTTGATGGAAATGAATTTTTTCCTTAGTTGCTACTACCTCCGTCTCAAAATTTAGGTCGTTTGACTTTTTGGCACGCTTTTTAATGTGTTAAAAACTCTATGAAATATTAATTTTTTTTCAAAATTTTTTAAGAAATTTTAAACTTATTAGTAATAAGTTTCAAATTTCTTAAAAAATTTTGAAAAAAAGTTAATATTTCATAGAGTTTTTAACACATTAAAAAGCGTGCCAAAAAGTCAAACGACTTAAATTTTGAGACGGAGGGAGTATTATGTATTAGTCCCCTATCCATGAATTTTTTCCTTTAATAGCTGCTATTATGTATTAGTCCCCTACTATAGGTCTCTTATTGACCGAAATGGTTTATGCTTGTTTGATTTCTACATTGTTTCCACTTCTAAAGATATGATGTCTGAAAACAAGAAGATTACATTGCAGATGCTAATTTATCTTACATGGCTGGTCTATATCTCCCATTCATCACTCCTCAAAAAAGCACCAAGAAAAACTATCGCATTTCTGCATCTATATTTATTTGGTTTATAGAAAGGTTTCCCCATCATTGATTTACCCTTGAAATGGCTGTTATCACCTGCAGGGGTTGGTAAATAATCTGATCACAGTTGGCTTGGGCCGTGAAGCTGCATTTTCTGCTGCAGTATTGGGAGACAATGCTCTGATGGAGAAGGCGTGGCAAGACACTGGGATGCTTGCAGAAGCTGTCCTTCATGCTCATGTACAGTCCTTTGTTTTCTGCAAAATCGTTTTAGGACAGTCATTCGACAATTTTATCTGACAAGTGACGAATCCTTCTACAGGCTCACGGACGACCCACTCTAAAGAACTTGATTGAGGCATGGAATGCAACGCTGCAGAAAGAAATGGAGCATACCAAAACAACCAAGACAGATGCAACAGCTGCCTTCCTGCAGTCTTTGGAGGATCCCCAGCTTCCAAGTCTAGGAGAGACCGACAAGAAGCCCGTAATCCAGATTCTTCCTCCTGGAATGACATCACTCTCGCAAGTTGTTTCCATTCAGAAAAAGCCAGCACCATCAGCAAATAAACTGCCAGAGCCAAGCAAGCTGCTGTTACTGACAAACGCTCCAGACCCCAGTACTTCTGCTCCACCTGCAGCAAACCCAGCTGAAGCTGCTACAGCTGATTCAAGTCAAATCAGCACTCCAGCTCCACTGGATTCAAATCAACCTGGCGTGCCACCTCCTGAAAATTCCAACCAGTCTGGTACTCCTCCAACTACCGCGGATCCCGGTCAATCGGATGCTCCTCCCGCTTCAGATCCTAGCCAAGTGGGTACTCCATCCGTCACGGATCAAAGCCAACTCAATGCTGAACCTTCAGTTGATAGAGTTCACCCTTCAGGAGACATGAGTCAGCTGGCTCTTGAAACTAAATCTCCCGATACAACACAACAAGCTACTGAAGAAGCTTCAGTCACCATAGAAAGCAGTCAAGCAGCTGCGACGAGCAGCTTGGATCTCCTAAATGTTCCGAAAGCACCTCCCGCCCAAGGTCCAAACATTGACATAGGAATGCCCAGTTCATGGATATGAGTTTCCAGCTTTGTTTACTTCAGAAGTTCTATCTCTGTGTTTGTATAATCTGCAGTTGCTGAAGCTTTTTTGCTTGATCTGATAGTTCTGTATTTTTTTTTAATCTTTGGGTTGTGTGGCATTCATTGTATTATGGTAGATAAAACTGTTGATTTGTTTACATTCAAGTTGGGTCTGATTCGATTTGTTTGTATTGTATTCTCAAATCCGCAAAATTCATCCGACATTTACTGATTAAAGAGATGCTTGAACGAAAATTACATGTTTCCAAAATGTATTCAACTTTATAGTAAATTGTAGCAAAAATCTCAATTTTTTTAGGATAATAAGGGATTCTACCAAGTTTTTCTTATTAATATTTTTCATGAAATTCTGTAACGTATATTATATATGAGCATATATTAGCAAACCTAAAAAGATAATATTTTTTTATGAAGTGTTTTTTTTTTCTAATTTTAATACAGTATCTAGATCAATATATTGAAATTATGATTTTTTTTTTCCATTTTTTGAGATTTCTAATATGTTATTGACACATTGGAAAAAAAAAATATTTTATTAAGCATACCCGAAGGGTTATGTTGCGCACGTTCTCCTAATTTGTGACCAGCATGAAATGGAGAGTGCTGCTTTGAATTTTAATTATACCCTATGAGGAGGTAAAAAGAAATCCCTTATTCCTTTGCACCAAAAAAAAAAAAGAGATCCCTTATTCCTTTTACAAAATTTTTGTGTTGTTTTATTTATCATATTCAAATTTGAAACTTTTAGGCTAGGTGTAACCGTGTAAGTGGTACGTACCCTCTCGACATAAAGAAAGGATGTGTACACCTCAACCCTCATACTCCTACTCTGTTTTAAACGAGATATACTGAATTTATTATTGTTGTGGTGGTAGTTAAGAACACAAAGTCTCTTATTATTAACTCATCAATTGTGGCTATTGTTGTTGCTTGAATTGGTAAATAAAAAGCGGCTATTCGGGGTTCGAACTGGGGACCTGTGGGTACTACCCGTAAGTCCTTTCCAGTGAGTCATTCCGACACGTCATACGGCCCACTGGGATTTAACATGGTATCAGAGCAGTGCGGTCTGGGATCCTGGTCTAATGTGAAATATAATATCCCACATTGATTAAATAATGAATCCAAGTCTTACATATAAGCCGATGGGCTACCCCACCTAACACCAATTGATTTTAGGATGGATTCCCACTCGGTTTCTGTGCTCGACTTGGTTAGCGCATGGTGCGCTCGGACGTGCGTGACTCCCACGTCATATGACCCACCGGGATTTAACAGAAACCACCCAAAAACAAAACTTATTTCCTTCGTATTCTAAAATATAAATGACCCACCGGGATTTAACAGAAACCACCCAAAAACAAAACTTATTTCCTTCGTATTCTAAAATATAAATGACCCACCGGGATTTAACAGAAACCACCCAAAAACAAAACTTATTTCCTTCGTATTCTAAAATACAAATGAAAGATCATTTGGTAACAAAGATTTAAACCTAAAATTAGTGCAATTCTAAAATACAAATAAGAGAACATTTGTTACTCATATGACCCACCGGGATTTAACAGAAACCACCCAAAAACAAAACTTATTTCCTTCGTATTCTAAAATACAAACGAGAGATCCTTTGGTAACAAAGATTCAAACCTAAAATTAGTGCAACTTACCCAAACCAAAAACCACTTCTAAAATACAAATGAGAGAACATTTGTTACTCGTATTCTAAAATACAAATGATAAAACCATATTCAGTAAAAAAATTACAGGTCAACACATAAAAATGGTCAACAATGATATTTGGTGATATATCGACGATATGTTTAAATATAATGATTTTGGCTAAAAATTAGCAAATCCGATAAATCGAATCTATCTTTGATGTATCATTTTCCCTCAACAGATACGATCCTAATAAGCAATATTTACATCATTTAGCATAACTGACTCAAGACTTTGTAATTATTACAGTATTATATTTTTTGTACAGCTTTAAAAGTTGGGGTCTCGATTATCAAAAAATAAGAAGTTAGGGCCTCATTGTAATCAACTATAGAAATTGAGGATAGTTAATGTAATTTTCCGAATGGACTAAATTGGATAGACAAAATAGGCCGTAGGGTTCGGGGCGTGGTGAAGCATCTCTCTGAGAGATAGAGAGAAACTGTGGAGCGCAGCAACTAGAAGAGAGATCGAGCGAGAGCTTCCGGGAGGTGTGCGGCCATGCCGACCAATGCCAGGGACGCGCGACGGAGGCGGATACTCCAAGGGAGCCAAGATCGCCTCAATCTCATCACCGGCCGCGTCACGAACATTCCTTCATCCGATTCTCAGACCACCTTCCCTGACATCATCGCCTCCGATGATGAAACCGATATCGCTCCCGCCCTGTCTCCGCCCTTGATTCCCCGAGATCTCGATCCTCTGTCACGCCTCTCGGATTACCACCTCCCAGGTCATTTTCGATTCACCGACTGTCTAAATCTGATTCTATGCTCTTGTTTTGATTCGAGATTTCTGGAAATTTTGTTTCTGAGATGCTTTTCGGTAGCTTAATTTGATGGACTGGATTAGAAATTGGAGATTAGAATCAAGGAAGAAAGCTTTTTCGGCTCTAGGAATTTTTTTTTTTAGCTCTCATTTATTAGTTGCCGGTTTATGTGAGTATATTGTTGTCATTCATGCTTCTGGATGGAGATTCAGTGATTTGAGCCACATGAATACAGTGATCACTGAATTCCTGGGAGAAAGAGTTGTTTTTCTCATAGGAGGAGTAAATAGATGCAGAATCTTAACCTTAAACGTATAGGTCTTTGTTCTAATCATTTTGAACGTGGATTGTAGAGGAAAATGGAATGTAGCATGAATATGATATTTTAAGCCAACTGATTGCATCCAAAATTTGTGGGTTAGTAAATGAATTAGAATACAGCCTCTCTGAATTCCCATGTTCACAACTTGTAAAATAAAAAATGGTGATGCAATCATGCTCAACATTTTCCAAGGAACATTTCCCTAGTTGGAAGGGATTTGCAGCTGCATAGCATCCCAATATGTCTTAGGATGTTCTAGTAGATTAGAGATTAGTAAGTTGTAAAGGAAAACCTTCGATTCATAGCTTTTGTTGAAGTAATGGTGTGAATTTCTATTATATTTCAACTCTTTTGTTTTTGCATGAAGCAGATAAACATAGCGATAACACGGTTTCTAGACATGATGAAGTTATTGTATCCAACGAGAACGATAGCATTGGTGTTGGAAGTAGAGAAGAGACCAATTTGCATAAACGTGGTACAAGCAATGATCTTTCTAAAGCTTCTTCTTCTGAGGTTAGGGTTAGGGCAGAATCATCTCCAGCGATTCAGAGGCAATCTATCCCTGCCACTCGTCATGAGCAACTTTTAGCTTCTCTGTTTAATGTTTTCGGGCCGGTGACTGCACACCAACTAAACTCAGCTATATCAAGTACAGAGCAAAGTCGTCGGATACTTTCCATAACAATGGCTCTCTTAGTGCTTCTCTCTTATTTCGGGTTTCCAATAGTTGGCAACAAGCTCATAAAGAGCATCATTCTATTTCGACCTTTTTTTCTCCTCCTGGTGATGAACATCTCACTTGTAATCTTGAGAATTCAAGCTGATCTCGAACAAGGGCCCAAAGATCTTCACAAGTCGTCGGGATTGGAAGGACTTGGTGCATCAGAGGGTCTCAATTGGGCTGCAGAAGCTGGTAGGGCATTAGAAGTGGGATTAATGTTGCAAAACGTCTTCGGATCCCTCTTCATGGACTTCGGTGTGTATGCCTTGATCATTATATGTGGTTTTTGCTTGGCCGGTTAGATGTTTCTTCTGGATCTTGCAGTTGTATAATCATCCTCTAGTTTCTTGTTGAAGAAATAAGACTCTTTGTCTTTGATTTTATATGTTTAAGACAATTTCTTTTAGGAACATGCCTTAGGACTAAAACACATTGTATTTTGTATATTCAATGAAAGGCAGGGAAGTTTTACTGAGTATTGTAAGCAAGTATGAACATGATTTGACAAGACAGGTTAGAATGGTTGAATTTTTTGGATATTATTGTGTTTGCTTTTGGATGTGATGATAGACAGGTGAGTTTTATTGTAACCTAACATGGCTATGATTTGATGAGAATGTAGAATGGTTGGATTTTTTTTTTAGGTATTATTTTGTATTTGTGTCAGCACATCCAAATAATTTTTTGGTTGTCATTTGTTACATATCTGATATGAGTCCTTTTATGGAATTTTGAACACATTACCTTTACCAAGAATCAAAGTGAAAGATCAATAGCAGTTGGAATTCAGCATCATCTTAAATTACCCATTTCAACCACAACTTACACAAAGATAATATTAAAACAGAAGAAAAAAGGAGATGTGAAAAATGTCCAAGCATTCACAGAAAACATGCACATGATGGATGTGAAAATGTCAAGAAGGGCCACCATTACTAGGGTTTTGGGAAAGAGCAAGGAACCTTAGCCTGCTGTATGCATCAGCACAGGCATGAGAGTAATCCGACATTGCCCGAAAGAGCTCCGGCAGCCTCGTCTTGAGGCTCCCCATCGACTTCTCCCGTACCTGCAGGCAGTGCTTCCGGTGATCCTCAACCTCTTCGTCCAACCGCTTCTTCAGGCTGTCCACCACAAATCGTCTCTCCGACACAGGGTCCCTGTCGACTGCGGCCAGCTCGTCTCCTGCTCCAGCCCCTGGCTCGTCTTCTGGGTCGCCGTGGTTGCCTCTACCGATGCGCTTGTTGTGCTTGTGGAACCACTCCTCGAACGCCTGCTTCTTTCGCCGATACTCCTTGTTTGTTTCTTCCCATTTCTCCTTCAATTTTATCTCCTCCTCTTGATGGAGTATTATGGTCCTGATCACGGCTGCAAACTGAGATATGGAGGTTATCACAAGCTCGTCGGGAAGCTTTTCCATGAACTCGTTCCAGGATTGAATGAGGGCTTTGATTGGAGGATCTTGGATCCTTGGCGGGGAAGCGACCTTCTCCTTTAGGGAGCTCTCTATAGGAATGAGGTTCAGCTTCAGCCAGCTGTGTAGGGCACCGACGTAGCTCTTTTGATTGGTCACAAGCTTTTCGAACTGCGTTTGCCATGCTTCGACAACGCTCAGAAACTCGGCTGTTTGATCAAAGTGGTCCCTCGTGGTCTCCCGAGATAAGATTATGATATCTAGGGATTTTATGTCTGTCACAATCTTCAGTTGGTCGTCGTGGTGTGCAGACATGGCCTCCCACATATTCGCCATCCTGCACGAATATGACTCTAATGTTAGAACTAGTAAGGTTTTCCTTCAGCAACAATTTAATCAATTTTGCAAATAACCACTCTAAGCAAAATTGCATTTAACGACCCGTTATCCATTCTTGCTAGTAAATGTACTTATCTATCCAAGTAGATAAGACGGATTAACTCCTCTCATTCTATTTCAATCCGGACAAGCTATCATTCTAGTATGTCATCATGGATTGCTTAGTATAGATTCTTCACCAGTTTGATTGGTCAGTGCAGAAATCATTGTACAACAAATGGACAAAATTCTACAACACATCATGCCACAAAGAACAAGACAATGACACTAGCTTGCCCTACGAAATAATGAGATTTGTGATAGTATTAGGAACATTCAGTGCATGTTGCTCCAAATATAAATAAGCACAGAATCTATCCTGGTTTTGTACTACCTTATTCATTTAGACAAAACCGACCCATTTATAAGATACAGAAAATAATATTGCATTAGATAGAGATAAATGAATGAGAATGCAATCAACAAATAGTGGGAGTTGGAAATCAGCACAGAAGTAGGAATTAACACAGAGCATAAAGCACATAGAAACAAAGTGGTGTATCAAAATATGTAAACTATTTTGAACCTCCTAGGCTCTATCAAAAAAGATAGGTGTAACTATATATAAATTAAAGATTAAGTGCGAAGTGGACTGTCATTGTAACCCACGAAATAAAAATGTACAAGCCATTTCGTTTCAGTGCAACTCTGCAGTGACTTTCAAACCCTTTTTCCTTAAGTAAGGAGATGGGGAAAGCAAGAGTTAAGAGGTGTAAAAACTAGGCAATTCCTCATCAAGCAAAAATAGTTACTTTTGCCGTTATAAATGTGTTATTTGCCATCTACTAAGGACTAAGGAGCACTGACTTTATTGCCAATGTAAGTAGTTGGCGAAATGAGTCACCATCCACCGTAAAATTTTATGTATAGGAAGAAAGAAGTAAACAAAAATCTTTTCTCCATCATATATGCAAGCATCAATCAGCAATCTATCATCTTTCTATGATGCCAAGAACGTAGTGAAACTATCAAACTATAATCTATGACTATGCTATAGTTTCATAATTGCAGGCAATTTCTCGTAGGCATAAAAAGAATATAAACTTCCATCAATAGCACATAAATCGATCAATCTGGGCAAAATCAAAGAAAGCAGCAATGATTCGAATTTGCTAACAGAATAAAAGCTTAGAAATGGTACAATCACCCCCCTACCCCAAATGGTAACTTATGAGACATTCTTTACCGAACTGCATTATAACAGTAGTATAATTCTATATCAGGAGAAAACATTGATTAGATTCATAAATCTTTGCTTGCAATATAGGGAAACTTACGCATCAACCAGTTCAACAAGTTTGGGGTATAGCTGGTGGTCACGAAGCTCATTCACTTCTGATACAGTTGAATCCATTGACTGCATGTCAACGATGTATCTGGTGTGCAAATGACTAACAGCTGCCTTTGTTTTCTCCAGTGATTCAGCACCGGCACCACGTTTCTTCTGTTTCATAAGCAGGGCAACTTTTCTCTGATACTCCATCTTCATAAGTTCACTAGCCTGTTACATAGACATACATTACAACACTAAAAACTGGAAAAGGAAACATAATTGACGAAAATTCCAATGACGTTGTCAATGCAGTTAACTTATATGTCCATTGGGGTCAATACCGTTGGGGCACTAACGAACTCATGGGAAAGTCAAAGCAACCTAAACATCAATTGGTACGTTTAGCAACACCTGAGGAAGCACATATTACATTATTACATGTTGAAATATGCCGACTTTCTCCACAAGACCAGGACCATTCCTGTGGTGCTTCACTTGGGGTGATAGGACAAGTTAATTTCTTCCGAGCCTTCTGAACTTTTAAGGGTACATATAAATGGCATGAATTTTGCCAATGCACGTCATCAATGATACATAACGGAAAAACTGAACAAAAATTAAGTTCTACTATAAGCTAACAAACTATATATAAGTTTGTTTGCCGGGGATCTTTCCAGCGTAATATACTTCATTACTTGTCTTTATAAGTAAACTCCAGGCATTCTTTAACAAAACATATGCACGTCATCAATGAAACTATTCCAAATTACCTGTCGCTAGCTTTTCCAAAAAGTCGGCCACAGGAACATAACGAAAACAAACAGTACATCATCTGACGTATACAAACTGTATCTTCAAAGTTTGGACCAACTATCTACAGATTACCTTCTCTTTTCTTCTGAAAAGGCGGAAATATACACATTCCGAAAATGGAGCCAGAAACTGGCAGATCTCATACATCATAGAACAATCAGGACTTCAAAATGTAACTGCTACCATGGAAATGGGTAATATGATAGGCAATCCAATATATGAGCAAGCATAGGCAAGCAAAGTAAAATAAAAAAACAGCACCTTCACTTCATCATAAAGCTTTTTCTCCCATGCCATCAACTTATCCAAAACAATGGCATGTGTTTCATTATCTTCACCGTAATAATCATCCTTTCCGTTACCAGCAGCATCTGGCCGATTCCATGTAATCACACGCATCACCCTTGCAGCGTGGTCAACTGGCACTGCACAAGATAACTAGCCATCAGGAAAAGAACTCTTTTTCACACAAGGAAAGAAAGCCTTTTTAGGAAATAAAGTTGACTCTCTAAAAGACTAGATTTGACAATATATTGAAGGGCAGTCATCAATGGTGGAATATACAGGAAACAATTCAGCAACAAAATGTAATGTTCTACGGATTTGATGATACCAAAACTCCAAAAGTCAATAAGATATTCATGACTCATGTGGTCCTAATACCATCCAGTGTGCTCACATACGACGAATCATAATCTTACAAATGCAATTCAACCAATGCGCGAAAAAACTATCTCAATTCACAAATTATAAGATCAAGATGTCTCAAAGTTCTCATCTTTATAGGCTGCAACTCTGCCAACTTGTAGACTACTCAATTAAACAATCAAGCAACCTACTTCAACTTCAAGGACCACAGGAAGAAAGGAGGACAATAAACTATTGTTAATGAACCAAAAAATGATTAAACAAACAAACAAAACTAAAAGTAACAATGTCAAGTAAAATTTGGAAGCAAAGAACAACAACCTCTAGTGTCAGCAAAATTGTAATGGTACTGATACCGATTCGCCTCAAGCAACCTTGAAACGTCTTGGGCGCAATCGGAAGCCTTAAGGAAGTGGTCATCAATGTCCTTTAACACCTTAAACCAATTCACACTGTTCCTCCCACCTCCATTCCCATTGCCATTGCCGAACACCGCCTTGCTTGTCCTCCTAATATCGGTTGGGGCCGTGTTTGAATGGATAAGATGATTCGGTTTCGGAGTCTCCATCTCCGAAACGGACCCCTCCTCTTCCTCCTCCTCCACCACAACCTCCATCTTCCCCATCTTCTCCGGTGTTTGGAACTCGAATTCCATGCCATTTACATTCATGCCCACCTTCTCCCGATCATGATGATCATGACCATGATGAAGTTGATTATGGTGACGAAGATCGTCGTCGTCGCCTTCATCATCATCATCATCTTCTTCTTCGTATTCTTCCTGATTCATGTCAAAGTAATCCCAACACGGCGGTGCAGGCGGCGTGTGTACACCGCCATTCTCTTTAATCTCCCGATTATTCACCGTCTCCTCCAAAACGGCGTCGTCCTCAGGGCCGGAAATCGAGCCCATCCTCGAAACGCCGCGCTTCGAAACGGGGACCTCCGGCATAGTGACAGACCGCTGGAGCGAGGCAGGGGAAGGGGAGAACGAGGGGAGAGGCGGAGGGGGCGGAAACATCTGCTCCTGCGGCGGCGGTGGAGGAGGCGGCGGTACGGCGGCGGATTCAGGCGGAGGCGGCGGACCGGAGATTCCGGGGTTGTCGGCGGTGGCGGAGGCCTCACCGTGGGCGTAGCCGCTGAGGGCGATACCGGTGTTCTTAAGGGCGACAGCGTAAGCAAAGTGAGCGGCGGCGAAGGCGTTGCGCGCGGTGAGAGCTTGCTTCATCATCAGCTTCCGGTCTTTGCAGCGCGAAACCGCTTCCTCGTTGTCTATTCTCGACTGCGCGCACCCCATTTCCGACGATCTGCACTCTCAACACCACACAATCGGATCAAAGACTGTGACTTTATACTTCCTTTCCGCTGATTTCGACGGCTTCAAAGCTCCAATCTTTAAAAAAAAACGAAATGAATCTCAACAGAACCAAATTGGGAAAATAGGGGGGTTAACAAGAAAAGATTGAATCCCAATTTGCTTCCATTCTTCACATTCAGGGGCGACAAATGGGGGTGGAGAGCAAATTAACCCCCAGCTCAAAAATGTGAACTTTTTCTCTTCTTTTTCCGGAGGAATTAGCGGAAAAGGAGATCGATTTCTGGGGAGGAAGAAGACGACAGTGAAAGGAAGGGGCTTTACTCTTTTGAAGGGCTAGGAAGAAGCCATGTGAGGACTGAGATGAGGAGGAAAATGGCGTTCATCTGATAGAGGAGAGAGAGGGGGGCACTGAGACAGGAGTACACTGACAAGTTTTTCAGAGTGGGGAGTGAAAGAGAGAGAGAAAGCGGTGGGAGATGGTGCAGAGAGAGGAGGGGTTTGCTGAAGAGCCACGCGCGGGGGGTATGGGGAGTGGGTGGCACTCGCGGGATTTGGGGGTTGATGAGTGTCCTTGTCACCATATTTAAAAGTCCAACGGACACATTTTTTGAGGTCTCTGCACGACGTCGTTTTTGACCGCGTTTCCCATGTCGATTGTATTTGTAACGTTCGTTTCTTGTTAACCACTTGGTCCACTTACCACCCCTCGTGGAAATAACAGATTTAGTAATGTACATTACCGTCATTAATGGAATATCCGAGTTAAACTTAAGAATAACATTTTTAGAGAATACTCCCTAATAATAAGTGTTATAATTATAATGTAAAAAAATTAATTAAAAAAAACAATATTGTATACTTCGTAGTTTTTAGCTCATTAAACTACGTGTATAAAAGTTAAATATCTTATATTTACAATCAAAGAGAGTGATAGAGCAAAAGTAATTTCATAAGAGATCCAGGGGTATAATCGTCATTTATAAGGTGAATCATAATCAAACCCTAATTCTAATTATATATTAAAACCATATATAAGGATGATTTGCTAGAGTTTAGGGAGGCTTCTCGAACGGCCGACAAAATCCGACTTGAGCATCGGAGGCTCCTCCGGGGGTGTGAGCCCCGCCTCTTCTTCTTCATTTATGCAGGAAGATCAATCGATGTGAGCAATGTCAATGTGAATCTATGTGCGGATTTATCCCAAAACATTTGGTGTCGTTTGTGGAAATTCGATCGAAAATCCATAAGATCGGATCTCTCAATGAAAAAAACAACAAAGATCGATCATTTGTGAGGATGTATGAAGCGGTGGATCCGCAGGAGTAGCAACTACCATCGCCAACCGGCATCGTCGCCTCCACTTCCAGCGTTGAATCCAAAGCCACCACGGCGTCCTTCGCCGACCGAGACGCTGTACTCGACGGAATCGCCCTCCCTCAGGGTTCGAAACCCGTCAGATCCGATCGAGGACTCGTGCACGAACAGATCCTCACTCTCATCGTCAGGCGTGATGATCGAAGTCGTAGCCCTTCTGGCCATTGAACCACCACACTACGCCGGTTG
Organism: Persicaria maculosa; assembly: GCA_963922045.1. NCBI lineage: Eukaryota > Viridiplantae > Streptophyta > Magnoliopsida > Caryophyllales > Polygonaceae > Persicaria > Persicaria maculosa. The sequence goes on from OY998253.1 coordinate 6,158,630, forward strand.
ATCGAGCCTCCATCGCCACCATAGCCACCGATTCCGACCTCCTCTGTCTCTCTCAGTGTGACTCCGATTGGATCTGGTTTGGGATTGCACCATAGTCGCCGCTACCAAGCATCTCCTTTCACTGAGCCACGAGGACGCTACCGGTCGCCAACCCACGTCTGAGCCTCACTGCACCACCGCCTCTGACCGCCACCTACACGCAACACTTAAGTCGAGAGGGAGACATATGGTGATGCATCGGCGAAGCTCTGGCTCCTGTACTCATCCCTAGCCGCCCGACGCCGCCTCACTCATTGTTGCTGCCGGCGCTTGACTTCAATCCCCTTCCGAAGACACATGACAGTTGTAGATATCGTTGATTTCTAATTTCGATCCGGTTTCGATTTCAACCGGTTCCAGCAGCTATCTCTAACCTTAGATCAAGGTCTTCTTTCTCTAATTTCTCGTCCGTCCGGTATGTGCAGGTTTGAAATCGATTCCCCTTGTCACTTGTAGTCAATTTCTAATCTAGATTTGGTGAATTTTGATTCCGATCAGGGGCAAGGTTGATTGTCGATGATCTAATATGATATCGCAAAATAGTTGTGTTTGCTCGATTTGACCGGCCCCCCCCCCCCCCCCCGGATTAATTGATGGTTGAATTGAGCTGCACAAATTTGAATTTATATGTAGCATACTATGCTGATTGCTTTTACTTTTTACATAATTCCTGCTCCCTGAAGTCATATATATCACTGATGTTTACGATCGAGTTAGAAAAGATTTTACTCGCGCTTATGAGGCTAGATACTTGATGATGATTTACAAAAAACATGAGTGAGTTTGAGTTGAATGCTTGAATTGGTAAATAAAGAGCGGTCATATCCGGGGTTCTAACCGGGGACCTATGGGTACTACCCACAAGTTCTTTCCGGTGAGCCATTCCGGAATGGTTAGTTTGAGTTGAATGCGTTTGAATTGAGTTGATCATGTTCTTATTCTTATTGTTTCGATAGTCGGATGTGTCTACTGCTTTGTTGTCGTTTGCTTCGCTAGTGTTGTAGTCATGAATAGGTGTTTATAAAGGGAGTATAAGCAACAAGCATCGAGTGTATTTCCCCGAGGGAATCATGAATTCAACTCTCACAATCAAATCGGGGCAAGATTCAATGCTACAAAGTGCGTTGGAACAACTAAAATGATTTGAGGCATCAAGAGCTAAAAAGACACAAGCAAGTTAGAGGTGTACTATTCTACCTAATCCCAACTCCTAACCATGTCAATAATAGCACTACAACAAAATTGGAGTAATGAAGGCCTCCAAGGCTCCTATTACACAACTATAGATGTCATGCATGGAACGACGTTTTTGAAGCTAAAACAATCGTTCAAAAAAGTCAAAAAATCGTCACTCAAGGCCAATAAATCGCCACTTATGACAAACAGAATCGCCACTCATGGCCAACAGAATCGCCACTCATGGTCAAAGAATCGCCACTCATGGCCAACAGAATCGTCATTTAAGGCCAAAAGAACGCCGATTTCAGGCCACGAGTACGCCACTTAAGGCCAAAAGAACGTCGATTTCAAGCCACGAGTATGCCACTTAAGGCCAATAGAACGCCGATTTCAGCCCATGAGTACGCCACTTAAGGCCAAAAGAACGCCGATTTCAGACCACGAGTACGCCACTTAAGGCCAAAAGATCACCACTTACGGCCAAAAGATCGCGACTTATGGGCAAAGAATCGTCACTTACGACCAATTAAAGCTAATTAAAGCCATAATAACCCTGCTAAGGGCCAGCGAAAGTCAAAATCGAGAAGTAAGAATGTCATTTAAGGTGAAATGTTCAACCCTTAATAAAAGCCGCCAAATTGTCAATCATAAATGAAAGTTAAGCAAGAATGTCATAAACTAAAATTGTTTCTCAATCATGGCCAAAAACTTATCTAATCATTTTGAGCAGTAACTTTCAATTGGTTGGTTAACAATGCGCTAGTTACGTTACATTGTGTTTATTGGTTGAGAATGCTAAGCGTGCAGGATAAGGCAAAAGGGTAAGCATTAATGGTTGTCGTCAATCAAATAAAGTGAAGAGCATCGAATTTTTCGTCTTCCCTCATCATTAGATCGTGATAAGGAAATCCGAGGGACAATTGATAGAGCAAAAGTAATTTTATAAGAGATCCAGGGGCATAATTGTCATTTACAAGGTAAATCCTAATCAAACCCTAATTCTAATTATATATAAGGATGATTTGCTAGGGTTTAGGGAGGCTTCTCGAACGGCCGACAAAATCTTACTTGCGCGTCGGAGGCTCTTTCGGGAGAGAGTACTGCCTCTTCTTCTTCATTTATGGAGGAAGATCAATCGATGAGAGCAATGCCAATGAATCTATGTACGGATTTATCCCAAAACAGAGTATAAAAATTTGATACTCCGTGTTTAAGTTGAAAATAGTTGACGTTTTAAGCTATTTTTCTACTCATTATTACTAATCTTATTTACTCGTATTTATTTTTGTCCTTATCAAATACATTTCATTTTTAACAATGGAAAAAAATCAGCACAAGTATTAATCTAAAACATTATCAATTTATCATTATTATTATTATTATTATTATTATTATTATTATTATTATTATTATTATTATTATTATTATTATTATTATAATAAAGAGAGTTCTAAGTAAAAAAAAAAACATAAATATTCTCTCAAATCTAAAACATACGTCATTAGAGTTTTTATGAATGTTTTTATGAATGTATTTTTATGAGATAAAAATTATATAAAATATTAATTTTAAAATATTTTTATAATTTGATATTTATTAATAAAAAGTATTTAATATGAAATTAATATTTTATATATAGTTTTTATATCATGCAAAAAGTAAGTACTTTTTACATTAACATCGAGTGCAAGACTCCAAGTAAACTAATGAATTAAGCTTAGCTTTTGGTCGGGGCCCAATTCCAGATTTGGGCTTCTCATTTTAATAGGACCTATATCTAGAATTGGACTTTCATTTTCCCTCAAATAGAGGAATTGAGTCTATATAAAGTTGTTGTGTACTTCAATATCTTGTTCTATGTAATAGCATGTGATGTGTATTGTGTAGTGTTTTTTTTTTAAAAGTAAATGGTGTCACTTTAGATGTTTTGATATTTAACTTACATAAATACATTATAATCTTTAATAGTGTGTTAGAGCGTCTCCAACAGCTTTGCTAAAATAGAGAAAATGAGAAAATTTAGATAAAATATGGGTTTTATGACTTCCATAGCTCCTATACGTGCATCTGCAAAATAGAAAAATATAAAGAGAGTGAAAACATTTCTCTAAATTTAGAGGAAGACGAAATTTCTTTAAAATTAAATTCTTCATCAACACCCATGTGAATTTATCTGTGTTTATTATTAATTTACTTTCTTAGTTCAGTCGGTATCTAGAATTTGTTTGTAGTTCGAATCATTTATCAATTTCCTTCCATTGTTTTGAATTTTCTCATTTGTTTTTGCATTAGATTTTTGCATTCAGTTAGTTGTTTCACATTTGATTTGTTCATTCGATTTTTAACTCTATCGATCGATTCAATTATTTGGTGGACATTTGATTTGTACATACTTAATTTATTAATAGAATTGATTTGTAATTTGCACAAGAGTTAACAAAACTAAAATTGTACTTTCTATGATCTAAAATATAAGGCTTTAGACTTTATGACACGTATTTTAAGGAACTAAAAACTATATAAGATATTAACTTTTTTTTATTATTTTTTACAATGTAATATTTTTAACTAATAAGTATAAATTGTAAAAAAAAATTAATGAAAATAATTTAATATTTTATATAGTTTTTAGCTCTTTAAAACGAGTGTCGAT